>OY979704.1:67582115-68831817 GCA_963855925.1 Inga laurina
GCAGCTACCATAATCGAGCTTGAGGAGAGATCGTTCTAGACTGTTCATCATTCTTTTTCATTGAGAACCAGAAAGCAGAGAACGCCCAAACCAGTGGAAGCTTGTTCAAATTATCATTTCACTGCTTCAGTTTGATTTTCATTATGGTTTTGGATTATGGATTTGTTGCTGCTTTGATGACTCTGTTTAAAGCCATGTGTGGCTAATTTCTTTTTCAACCTAGAGTAGTTATAAACTAATTTAGGAATTTGAGCATGTATAAACTAATTAATTGTGGTCTGTGTCAAGTTTGTTTACGTAATTTTGGATTATTTTGTCTACTTAGTGCTTGATCACCATTAAGTATGAATTTGGGGAATTTAGATTAACCTTGGAAGAGGGATCTTAATTGGACCATAAGATTAAATAATGTGGGATTAGAATTTATTCTAATTTGCCAATAGGAGAGGAATATACCCATTGGACCCATATAATCATATTAGAGTGAATTTGAACATTTATTGCCTCTTGAGTAAATTAGTTAGGGATAACAATTTTAACTTGAGAGAGGGGTATAAGTGATTGGAAGATACTTATATTCATTTAAACTCTAGATTAACAAATTAATATTAAGTGCTTTTAATTAGGTGAATACATGCTCTAAGACTTAAAGAAGGGATTAGCCACTCTAGGTTATTTCTATCAATTGAAATATTTAAATCATTAGAATATTTTCTTTTACATTTGTTTAAATTGTCATTCAATCTCTTTCTTTGATTTGCTCAACTTAAATGAAAATAGGAATTTTAATGCCTAATTATCTATTACCTTGAATCTCTATGGGATGACATTGATTTGCTACTATACTATTCCAACGGCCCATATACTTGCGATGCATATTTAAAAATTTAGTAGCATCAACGAAATTTGCATGGATCAACCATTAGCAATGGAAATGGTAGATGTGTCAAAATCTACTAATCCTAAAGTCTTGGAGCAGATTAGGTGCCTGAAAGCAAATTCCCCAATTTTTATCAAGAAACCATTTGAAGATTTAGGGGAAAGGCCAAGTAAACCGGTGCCATCAACAGAGAAACCACCAGTACTGGAGTTGAAAGTACTGTCATCCCACTTGAAGTATGCTTATTTAGGAGGAAATTTAACACTACCAATAATCATATCTTACTCGTGATGAAGATGAAAAGTTATTAAGAGTTCTAAGGGAGTATAAAACAGCATTTGGATGGTCAATAGCTTATATAAGAGGGATTAGTCCTTCAATTTGTATGCATAAGATCTTAATGGAGGACAACTACAAGCCATTAGTCGAGCACCAGAGAAAACTCAATCCGAACATTAAGGAAGTGGTGAGAAAGGAGGTAAGTCCAGTTCAAGTTGTACCAAAGAAAGGTGGAATGACAATAGTGTCCAACGAGAAAAATGAACTAATTCCACAACAAATAGTGAGTGGATGGAGAGTGTGCATCGACTACAGAAAGCTCAATAAAGCCACTAGAAAAGATCACTTTCCTCTATCATTTATAGATCAGATGCTTGACAGACTTGTTAGAAAAGCCTTTTATTGCTTCCTGGACGGGTACACAGGATATAATCAAATTACAATTGCACCAGAGGATCAAGAGAAGACAAATTTTACATGTCCATATGGTACCTTTGCCTTCAGAAAGATGTCATTTGGTTTATGTAATGTACCAACAACATTTCAAAGGAGGCAATCTTCTCAGACATGGTGGAAAGGTTCATTGAGGTGTTCATGGATGATTTTTCAGTTTTTAGAGAATCATTTGATCATTGTCTTTCAAATCTGGAAAAAGTCTTGCAACGTTGTGTAGAGAAAAATTTGGTTTTAAATTAGGAGAAATGTCATCTAATGGTGAAAGAAGGAATCGTGCTGGGTCACAATGTATCTGATCGAGGCATTGAAGTGGACCGAGCTAAGATTGAAACAATTGAAAAGTTACCACCTCCTTCCTCAATCAAGGGTATTCGGAGTTCTTTAGGATATGCTGGCTTTTATAGAAGATTCATCAAGGACTTCTCAAAATCTCAAAGCCACTATGCATGCTGTTAGAGAAAAACACTCCTTTTGTGTTTAATAAGGAGTGCTTATCAGCCTTCCAAACTTTGAAAAGTGCCTTGACTTCTACACCAGTCATCACAGCTCTAGATTGGAACCTTCCATTCGAAATGATGTGTGATGCAAGTGATTATACAGTTGGAGCTGTTTTAGGCCAAAGAAAAGACAGGGTCTTTCATGCCATCTACTAATGCTAGTAGGACACTCTCAGATGCAATGCTGAATTATGCAACAACAAAAAAGGAGTTATTAGCAGTTGTGTTTGCATTCGACAAATTCAGAGCCTACTTGATTAGGTCAAAGGTCATTGTCTAGATGGACCACTCAGTAATCAAATACTTGATTGAGAAGAAAGACGTTAAGCCTAGACTGATCAGATAGGTACTTCTGCTACAAGAATTTGACTTTGAGATCAAAGACAAAAACAGGGACCGAGAATCTCATTGCAAATCATCTTTCTCGGTTAGAACCACCTGAACAAAAGAGAGAATCACCAATCCAAGAGAATTTCCCAGATGAGCAACTTTTCATCATGCAGTCACAACCTACCCCATGGTATGCTGATTTTGTGAATTATTTGGCAATCGAAGTAATGCCTTATGAACTTTCTAAAGTGCAAAAGAAGAAGTTTTTGACTGATGTAAGGCATTACTTTTAGGAGGATCCATTCTTATACAAATAATGCCCAGATCGAATTATCAGGTGATGTGTTCCTAAAGAAGAAATGGATAGCATCTTAAATCATTGCCATTTATCCCCATGTGGTGGTCATTTTAGAGCAAATAGAACAGCTACTAAAGTCCTTTAATCAGGATTTTACTGGCCTATACTCTTCAAGGACTCTCACAGAATTATGGCAACTTGTGACAGATGTCAAAGAACAGGAAATATCACAAGGAGACAGGAAGGCCCTTTAACTAACATCTTAGAAGTTGAGCTCTTTGATGTATGGGGGATTGATTTTATGGAGCCTTTTACATCCTTATTTAGTAACCAGTTCATTTTATTAGCTATTGACTATATCTCCAAGTGGATTGAAGCAGCTGCCTTTCTTACAAATGATTCTCGAGTGGTTGTAAAGTTCTTGAGGAAAAATATTTTTATAAGATTTTGAGTGCCTAGAGTTATTATCAGTTATGGAGAAAGGCATTTTTGCAATCAGCAGCTTCAATCGGTATCAGCTAAATATAGAGTAACTCATAAGGTTGTAACTCCATATCATCCACAAACTAGTGGGCAGGTGGAAATCTCAAACAGAGAACTAAAGTGGATCTTAGAGAAGACGGTGAATTCCAATCAGAAAGATTGGGCACAGAATTTAGAAGATGCACTTTGGGTTTATAGAACTACCTTTAAGACATCAATTGGTACATCCTCATATCAATTGGTCTATGGAAAAGCATGCAATCTTCCAGTAGAAATGGAGCACAAAGCATATTGGGCAGTAAAAGCCTTAAATTTTGACTTAAAGGCAGCTGGTGAGAAAAGGCTTCTCCAATTCAATGAGCTTGAAGAATTCAGACAATAAGCTTATGAAAATGCTAAGTTATACAAGGAGAAGATAAAAATGTGGCATGACAAAAGAATTTTGAGGAGAGAGTTCACACCAAGACAAAAAATGCTTTTATATAACTCAAGGTTAAAGCTCCTTCCAGGAAAGCTGAGATCAATGTGGTCAGGTCCTTTTACTGTGATTCAAGTATGGCCATATGGAACTGTAGAGATTCAAGATGGTGATCAAAAATTTAAAGTAAATAGGCAAAGGCTCAAAGAATACAATGAAGGTGCACTCAACACTTTAAAATCTATCATCACGTTTGAGGAACCAATAGGTAAGTCCTCAATCTTGTAATTTAAAAAAAATTTTGGTTTGGTCTTTGTCTAGCTAAAGACGTTAAAGAATGGTGGCTATTTGGGAGACAACCTAAAACTTCTTTCCTACTCACTCATTTCTTTCCTACTCTTTCAAACTTCTATCCTACTCTCTCAAACTTCTTTCCTACTCTCTCATTTTTCTTTCCTACTCAACAAAACACACTGCACTGGGTTGAGAATTTCAGTTTTCATCAGTTTCGTTGTAAGTTACCATAGAGAAATCTCTTGTAAAGCTTAAGAAAAGGTTCCCCACTCTTTCCAAAGATGTGCTCAGGAAGATCTATAACAGTCAACTTGGAAGGATGAAGATATTTAAGCATTTGGGCTTTCCTATGGATATACACTGGATCATTGAAGCTAAGGTACATTTAGCAGGTGAGATTCATAAATCATTTGTTAAATCTTTACCAGGAATGGGAAGAAGTTCTTACTCCAAAAAGAGAAGAGCTAAAAGAATCAATGTCTACCATAAATGTGCAAGGTGGAATTGTGATCAGCGCTATAGGAGTAAAGGTATAGTTTCTATAAATCGAGAAGATAAAATTAAATTTATAAAGAATGGACTGAGTAAGGATTCACCAAATGATATTATTCAAACTCTTGAGATGCATCCAAGTGGTGATGTTCATCGTATTCTTCTTGATTTAGCGGACATATTTAATAGAGAAAAAGAGCGCTATTGTCTTCGGAATCTGATGTTAAAAGACCATGTTTGCCATTTTATAATAAAACTGGATGGGAAGCAAATCCTCGATTCATAGAAAGCATTTAAGCCGTTACTAGATGTAAAACCAAAGGAAGATGTGAGCCAAAATCACAACTACTGTACATAATCATGCTTTTGTCTAATCGTCTTATCTTTTCCATAGCTTTTGACTAATCTATCTTTTCTTTTCAGCAGCTTTTGTCTATTATGTCTTATCTTCTCAGTAACTTTTAACTTTCTTTCCCCTTTTTTCATGCAAATTACACCGATCATTCGTGTCAGAAGTTTTTCAAATTTTTTTGAAAAATGCATGATTTGTATGATTTTGTTGTCGCTACTTTAGTATTATATATATGTACTCTTTCATTTGTAAATATGCACATTTCCACTTGTAAATATGCAGTCTTCCACTTGTAAGCACAAATGGTCCGAGAGAAAAGAAAAGAAAAAGGGTATCATACAAAGATGTAGATTTACATCAATCTACATTTTTGGTGAAACTGATACAGGTACGGATAGAGAGTTTATAATAGCAGCAAACAAACTTGGAAGTGCATTAGCCACTAGAAAGATCAATTTTGTATACGGGGGAGGCATCCAAGGCCTAAAGGGGAAGTATGGTCATTTCTACATCCATGAATAGAAGCAAGGATTTGAGTATAAGTGTGAAGGAGTTGGAAGACCATATCTTTTCCTTCGGACAAGAGTTACAGGTTTCAAGCTTGCCTGAACGTATGGGACAAATGTTCTACCATGCTCAAGCTTTTATTGCTTTACCCAGTGGTTTGGAGACGTTGGATGGGATCTTTAGCATTGCATATTGGGCTAAGTTGAACTATCACAAAAAGCCATTAGGATTGTTAAATGTTAATGGTTTTTATGATGATTTTTTTTGTTTTTTTATCATGCTGTGGAAATAGGATTCATACCCCAAGTGACTCGCCTCTCCATAATTGCTGCACCAACTACTGATCAGCTGCTCGATCAACTGCAAACCTATGAAACTAAACCAGATCTACTCGTCAAGCAAATAGATGGGCAATCTTCATATAGCAGTCAGAAGCAGAACCCAGATATCACTCTTCGGTTGTAACTTTCCTTAATCTCTTGGACTTACTTTATTTTGTGTTCATGTTTAAAAAAACACTTCCTCTGAGCTCTAGAAGACATTGAGGACAATGTCTGATTTAGGTTGGGGGAGGAAAAAAAATTTAGTTAGTTAGTAAAACCATTAGATGTATGGGGTGTGGGAAAAAATGGCAGAGTAAGGAGTTATTTTTAACTCTTGAAATGTATGTTATTAGTTGCATGTTTTTAAAAAAAAAAGTAAAAGTAAAAAAAAATCATCCTGTTAAGTGCTTTGTAATAATCTTAAGAAGTATATAAGTTTTGAGTATAGATAAATTGAATTTAGAGATTTCATAGCATGAATGAACAACTGATTGTTACAATAGGTGATGAATTTTGAGATTGACTAAGCTAAGTTTGAAGGCCCCTTACTGTGAGCTTTTGAGCCTATAATGATTATTTCTCTTGTGTGTAATATTCACCTATTAAATTGTCACTCTAGAACTTGCTTTAAATCTGGTTAAAATTACATCTCACATGCACGTTCAAAAATGATAAAAGCATTCATTTTATTTATCCAAAGCCAAATAGCCAACCTTGCAATTATACCGTTGATAAGCCCCTTTGAGCCTCATTGACTGTTTCTTTGTTCTCAACCCATTAACATATGCTTTAATGATATATCAAGTGCTTTTACCTAAATCGGAAGATTAGCAGAGCATTTGAAATTTTTGTGAAATGGGCTTTTGACAAGTGTGGGGGTGTATATATCATCAACTTTAAAGTATGCAGTAAAACAAAAAAAAAAAGATATAAAAAAATGAAAACAAAATTAAGTATTCTAATTGTAGGTTGTTGTAATGAAATAGATTTATTCAAAAGTTGGCCCATTTTTCAATTGTTCTATTAATTTTTATATTTAGCCCTTCATATCACGTTTTATATTCCTTGTACCTTAATCCCATTACAACCCTTAATAAGTCCTTTTTATTTGAATTATGAATGTGAATTAGGCAGTGGAGATTGAGATTTTTAGCAAGTATATGGTAGTGCAATTTTTTTGGTTGAATTAGAGTGAAACACTCACCCTTAAACACTTGAGAGATTCGGAGAATAAGTCATAATTACTAATTCAATTTATTCATTTTCAAATAAAGTTACCAGTTTATATTTTCATTGATTCATGAATATTATGATCTCTTTATTTTTCAATTATGTTCTTGCTTATGATTTGACACTTTTGATTTTGTTGGAAGCACTTAATGGTCACTCCTTGTCCGAGGACGTCCAAGAGCTAAGTGTGGGAGAGTTTGATAAGTAAAATATTTGCATATTAATTTTTTCTTATACGAAGATTTTGTGGATGATATTTGAGCTCAATTTAATAAATTTGGGTGTAATTAATAAATAAATAATGATTTTGGCATAAAATAGAATTTCATGAAAAATACTAAATTAGACCCTCTTTCAGTTTTCAGGCAATATCTGAAGCTCTAGATGTCGTATTGGGATGTTCTTTATATAGATAAAAAGCTAAGAAAGAGCTCTACAACTTTTATGTTGAGATCAAAATCCAGTTCTATCCTCAAGGGTTTCAAATTTTGCATGCAAGTTGAGAGCGAGAATCATCTACCATTCCACCAACCACTTCATCTTCCTTTTCACCTACTACTTCATCTACCACATTCTATCTACTATTTCATCTACCACATTTCACCTACCACTTCTCTACCCTACTCCATTCTTCCCTATATATAGTCACGCGCTCCTTCATATTTTAGACACCAATTCATATCCATTACTCTCCTCTCTTCTTCACTTACAACCATTTAATATCCATTGCTTTCCTCTCCTCTCCACATACACCATCTTAGAGTTAATTTTATGCATTGTATTACTTTTTGCATGCCTTCATCTTAGAAGGCTTAGGATTGTATTACTTTTTACATGTCACCTATATGGAAGGTTTTACCTCCTAAAGGGACGGCTAGATTTTTCCATTTTTCATGCATCTTTCGGTTGTATATTTATGTTTGAGAATTTAATATTCAAGTTTAATGCAGTATTTATGAGGATTTCATTCTAGTTTTATATAATGTCAATTTATTTTGGTTTTGTTTTTTATTTTATCATGAGCTAAATTTTCATTTTCCTAGGGTGATGATCTTAACTTATTAAATCTAGTTTGAATTTCTTCTTCATGATTGAGTTTTAATTATTATTCTTAATGCTTTTGATTGATTGACCATCTTTTAAATGATTTCAATATGCATGCTAACACCGGAAGGAGATGCATGTATATAGATCCTATAATTAAAACCATGACTTGCATATGAAATAGGAATATATTCATATGAGTTGTGTAGTTTTACTGAGTTCCATAAACCTTAATGCATAATTAATTGCTTAAATTCATATAGAAATATATTGGATTAGCAATTAATTATAGAATTGTTTGACCTTAGAAGAGGCTAGTAATTAAATTAAGGAAACCCGACTGTCAATCATGTGGAGTAAATTAGGCTAGAATAGATAATTGATTCAATTCAGAATTTTTTAAGTGAAATCTGACCCTTAGGGCTTTTTCTCATATTTGCTTTCATATTATTTGCACTCATATTTAGTCATTTTATTTTGTTCTCTCAACCACCAACTACTCAATTGACTAAATAGAATTAAAATTACCCATTTTGGTATTTAGTGATCAATCCTCATGGGAACGATACTCTACTCACTTCTGTATTACTTGATTACAACAGTGTACACTTGCACTTTTTAATGAACCATTTATACACGTAACAAAAGACTTCATTTTAAATTTGAATTATTTTTGGCATCCCAAATTTAATTTAGGGACGCTTAAAGTTGTTCAGTTAACTTTTTTTTTTTTACTTTAGACGTCCCTAATTCAAAATTTATATTAGGGACACCAAAATATATTAGGGATACCAAAATGGCATCCCTGATATCACGTAAATGGTGTCCCTAATATATATATATATATTAGGGACGCCATCTGATATCATGGACAAGGATGCCAAAAATATATATTAGGGATGCCATTGATTAAAAAAAATTTAACTTTAGATGTCCCCAATTCAAATTTTGAATTGGGGATGCTTAAAGCTATTCAATTCTCACCCAGAATTATAAAAATACCACTGCCTTTGTTTTTTACTTCCCTTTTTTAAAAACGGACGTCCTTTAGGGTAGTAGAAACCATATTCTGTAGTAGTGCATTGAAGCTGCTTCTTCTTGACTTCTCATGGCCCTAAATAAATACCCATATTATTACAACCATGAAATTGAATGCCTAATGGGACTACATGGGCCTTTCGGATATGTCTCTAATATTTGGGCCCAAATTACTTTAATTACCATAATTTCATAGGTTTGACCCAATTTGTTAGTTTTGCTAACCAACTTTAGGAAATTCATAATTAATTCTACAAAAATCCAAAATGGGTTGGTTCCAGGTTCTATAAAAATCTCTTTAAGTCCTCTTTCATTGAAAAATATCACAGAGCATTAATTATAGTCACACATTTTCCAAAAATATGTCAAACACATATCGCCACATATTTCATTCCAAAATCAAGGTTAAGTTTTGAAAAATCATACCTTTCAATCCACTTGTCCAAATGGCTTATGGTACCTATCATATTAAAGCCTAGGATGTCTACTTTAATCTTGTAAAATTTCATAACATTTGGACCAAGTTTGACAATTGAAAATATGTTGTAAGTTCTCTACCTCCAGAAAATGAATTCAAGCAGATTTGAACATTAACTTTCAAAATCATCTTAAATCATCATAAAACCTCTTTTAACCTCATAATCATCATAATCATTATTAAGCAGAATTTGAGCAGTACCTCCCCTTAGGGTTTGGCATTCCCAAAATCATAAACCATGCAAAACAAACCACCAAACCAACAACATCAATAATCACCTTGAATCAACAAGAGAAACAAGGCTCTATGATTTACCTTTGATTTCTCCTTCTCTCTAAAACTATGGCACCTCCTCCTTCCTTTCCTGTTGCTTGCTATATGAATATTTCAAGATGGAGAAGAGATTAGGAGAGATGTACAAGAGATTGAAGACAAAAACAAGTGAATTCTACAACCAACTCAACTTGATCTTGCTCCTTGCACCTTGCTCTTCCTCTTTGTTCCTGTGTTCTTGAGCTCTCTTCTCTCTCTTTTTGTTTATGTGCTGGCTAAAAATGGCCCAAGAGGAAGAGGTAATGGTCTCATAAAAATATCTCAACTCACCTCCTCAAAATAATATATTTAATTGGAAATTAACATGTGCATAATTTACTTGGCCATAATTTTTTCCCTTGAATTAATGTGAGCCAAGTAAATTCATTTTCTCTTGCTCCCCTTTGTTGACCGAAATATATCCCTAGTTGGGAGAAAATAATTGCTTCTTGCTTTATTGGTCAAATGACCATTTTGCCCATAAATTTTTTCACATTTCGTACCTTGCTAGAAATCTGGCAAAATTTTCATCCAACTTTAAAAATTTATATCGAAGTGTCCAAATGCTCAATTGGTTTGACTCTAAAGACTATGTGACTATTATTAAGTCTATATTTAAGGAAAAATATAGCCTTTAGTCAACTGGAAGCTCATAATTCCCAGAATTTTCATTTTTGGACGCTGTCACAGAAACTTGCCAGTTTTACTGGGCTAATTTCAAAAATACATAACTCTTTATGTACAGCTCCAAATAACTTATATGACCTATCAAATTAAAGCTTGATAAGTCTACTTTTATTCTAGAAAATGTCACCTTTATTGGACATCATTTGATTATCCAAAACCATCATAAAACTAGATTGCCATGTAGGAAAAGCACACTGGCAGCAAAGTTTACATCCTTGTGACTCTTGCTAAACCAAGACTTAGCAATCCACTTGATTCAAGCTTATTCTCAAGCCTCTAATCCAAAAATTCAGATTATTACATTTCTCCCCCCATTCAATAAATTTCGTCATTGAAATTTGAACGTTTACACATCGAGGATTCTTCTAGACATTCAATCTATCTCTCTCATGTGCAAGCTCAATAAGCATGTGACACAAGTCATCATTCAATTTATTTCATTCTTATGTAAACTCACCGAGCATACAACACAATCATCATATTCTTATATCTCTTATAATATTCAGCATTTTTCATTCAACATTCGCATTCAACAATCATTGTGCAATATAAACAACTGGCATATAAGATCATACAACCAAGGGTCTCTGCCCCCATTCCTCGAGTCATAGCTGTTTACAATTCTAAATACATCTGCCAGCCTTAAGGACACACTGGTCCACAAGGTCTTAGGGACTCTGAACACACTGGTTCATTATAAGATAACTAGCATATAGGATCTTATAGCCTAAGGACACTGCCCCATGCAATCTTACACACAGAGTCTTATACCACGAGCCTTTACTCATCATAATGTTCAAAGACATACCATTCTGCCAGCCCAAGGACATACATGTCTATCAGGTCTTATTGCTTCAGGACATTTAGTCCATCATCTTTGTTGAATACATATCGAGACTAACTACCTTAGGATTTACAGCCCATTAGGTATTACTGCCTTGTTCCAATATGTACTTTGGGCCTTACTACCAACATTTCTGGCTTTACTCATAATCATCTGTATCTATGCCTACCTGTCCGATGTTAAGAATCAAATGACTATTTGACCCTTACTGGCCGTACTGTGTGCACTGTTTACTATGTGCACTGCTCATTGGGTGCACTGTTCACTGAGTGGGTAATTAATTCTGTAAGACTACGGCTGTTGAGAGTGATTCTCCACCATTATGCCCACTATACTAGGGCTCATCCCAATCTCTATTTATATGTGTCATCATGAACCATATTAGTTGTGTAACTATCAACCATACAGTTCGTGCCCTGTAAACCACACTGGTTTATGTCATTATACACCACACAGGGTGTAATATTGTTGGTCGCATTATCTCAGCACACATGTTTTACGCCCAGTCTTTCGATTGCAAGCAACCAGAGCAGCGCAACCCACCTAGCCATGTCTGATTAAAACTAAGTTCAGTGTACCCATAGGCACCTCAAGTTTCCCATCACCTTATCAAACAAACTCTTCTACCTAGTACTTAATGCAACAGAAATGGTTCAAATTAAAAATCAATACTTCTATCATCATCATCTCCATTCTTCTAAGCATTTTTTTAAATCACCTAACTAAGATGATTATTAGCAATTAAGAAATCTCAAGGCAATTACTATTCCTCAAGTCTCCAATACCCTGCCAACTTAACTTCCTAAGGGGTCACCCATCCTAAGATTTTCCTGGATTGAGCACGCTTAACTTTTGTGTGCTCATGCCAAACGACAGATATTGGCTCTATCTGCTCTTGACCACCAATACAATGAGACTACCCTTATCTCAAACATTGTGCAAGCTGCCTCTGGCTAACTAAATACTGTGTGTGGTCCGTACATAGGCCTTGGTCGTACCTGCTTTCTCAGGTTTCGCAATATCCTTAGACCATCCTCAGTCCGGTGTTGCACTACTTGCTACCTTTTGGGTATTCGCTGATCTCTCGAGGGCTGATTCATAGAAGAGGGGTAATTTTTTTCTCTAGTACCCCACTTTATGCATTTTTTTTACCATATAATCAAGACCTTATTAGTATACTATCCTATTGCCAAAACCGCTTGGGCTCTTATACCAAAATGTAACACCCTTAACTTATTTCCATATTTTTCAGAGTGTTAGCACGCAGTTTGGTGGGCACACAACAATAGCATAAAAATACTGATGATAAGCACTTGATTATAGATATTCCCCATAGGGATTGTACATAATAATTACAAATAATATAGTCGTACAGGTCTACAAGGGCATCTGAACCCATTGCACTTAAACACAGACATCTTCTCATCTTCGTTCCATCATTGCATTCCTCTTAAGCAGTCATCTTCTCTACTTTCACCACACCTTCTATGACCGCCTGTCTAAATGGTTAGTTGGGGAGAGTGAGATTCAGGGGAATCTCAGTAGTAAACAGTTACCATAATGCATGCAAGATATATGCTATGTGTATAACATGTTATCTTTAACTAAATGCATACCCCATAATGACATTACTGCATGATCAATAGTTCATGCAACATATCTATGGTCACAGTATAAACAGAAATAGAGTTTCATTACTCAAATATGCTTTACACAATTAAGTAAAGCAATCAAATACATCACTACACAAGCAGTAATATCAAATACATGCAAATAAGATAAGTTTACTACCTCTGGTCTTTGAGTCATCCTCTTAAATCTTTTTATTTTCCAACCATTGAAGATACTTCTTCTTGACTTCTCATGGCCCTAAATAAATACCCATACTATTAGAGTCACGAAATTGAATGTCCAATGGGACTACAACGGGCTCAGGCTTAAACTCATTTTAATTCAAATAAAATTCATTTTCAAGTTTTACAATTTATTTATGATTTTGCTTTAAATTGAGATACATTATTTTTAATACTCATAAATTTTTACTTAAAATAATTATATAATGTCCAAATGAGCCTTTTTTTAAAAGTTTAAATGAATAAACTATTGTAGAAAACAAAATAAATCAAATCATTTAATAAGTGTTAGCCTGTTACTAATACTTTATTAGGCACTTAGATGTCTCTAATATTGAGAATTTGATATAATGATATTACATATATTAATTTATTTTAAAAAAATATTAAACGGGCCTAAAAGGGCCGGCCCTACAGGGTTGCAGTAGGCCGGCCCTTTTAGGGCTGCTTCCTTTTGGAGCCTCTAAATCATAAACCCGGCCCTAACAGGCTTGGCCTGATTTTCGGCTCTAAATTCACCAATTCCCGTTGACAAAATAAAAAAGAAACAAACGAAATGTTGTCGGTATATATTAAAGTAGGTTAGGTTCTCTCATTGTCTCCTTAGAATCTCATATTCACCCTTAGATTTAAAAATAGATAGTTCATGTTTAATATTTTATAGAATTATTATTATTATTATAAATATAAATAAATGAATAAATTCAAACAGTTAAAGTTTGATCTATACAGTTAATAACTCCAATATGGGCAAAATATAAAAATTATTTTATAAAGTACTGTAATATTAATTTTATAAAATATCAAATTTAAACCATCCATATTTTAATTTAAGGGTGGATGTGAGATTTCTGAAAACATAAATGAGAAAGGGGACCTTAAGAGAATCTGCTTCCATGTTGAACCTAACATTAAAAGAAATCATTAATAACTAATGTCCTCCCAAAGGCAGTGAAACAAGAGAAGGAAATATCTATTCATTTTTAACAGAGGAAGCCAACTAGTTTGACAAATGAAAATCCATACACAAGGACTAGTAGGAAAAAGAAAGTTAACAGGCAGTTTACAATTTTTTTATATCCCGCTTAAACTATTTCTCCATTTCAGTGCAACTTCAGATAGTACCTTTGTAGAAGAACCATCTTCTTTGAGGGCATTAGCAGAAGTATCCTTTAAATCCTTCATTCTCTTACGAATCTCCCTACCTTCACCTTCCATCAAACTCTTTACCAATTTAGCGATCTCTTCCCTTTCCACTATGCCGTCTTCATTAACTTTAGGCCTCAAGGCCACCTTCAGACCATTAGTTAACAAAACAGCATTCATTTTCTGCTCTGCAAAAAGTGGCCACGCTATTAAAGGCACTCCCTTTTGCACACTCTCAAGTGTGGAATTCCAACCACAGTGACTCAAGAACCCACCAACAGAACTATGACTGAGGATTGAGATCTGAGGTGCCCAAGAAGGAACAACAAAACCTTGCTCGTTGGTTCTCTCCAAAAAGCCTTTTGGTAAGAAATCTAAAGGATTCTCATTTGTAGAACCAAGGTAAGCAGCATTAACTGAGTTACTTGGTGCTCTCAAAGCCCATAAGAATTTTTGTCCACTCATCTCCAAGCCAAAAGCTAGCTCATTGATTTGGTCTTGAGATAGGGTCCCACCACTTCCAAAAGAAACATATAAAACGGAGCTAGGTGGTTGATTCTTCAACCACTTTAGACACTCAGAACCGTTTTCTTCACTATTTGACCCGGTCTGTGTGATCGGTCCAATCGGATACACAGGTGGATAACCTCTTTCTTTCTGTGTCAAGGCTCTTATACCCTCTTCTTCCATTTCCGTGAAGCTATTAACCAATATCCCATCAACAGATAACAAAGTCTTGCTTCGTTGGAGACACATCTTGTAAGATTCACTGAACCGATTTTGAACCAGGTCAGGGAGGTCCCTACCAAAGAGTGGGACAAAACCAGGAATCTTGATAGGTTCTGGTGCGTCTCTGTATTCACCAGAAATCTCTTCGTGGAGAATTGGGAGATAGAGGAAGAGGGACAGGCTTGATACACCTGAAGGGAAGTAAATGAAAGACAACGTGTTTAGTTCCTTTGCGATACTTAGTATCTCAGAAGCAAAAGGGTCTGCAACTAGAGCAGCCAAATGGGATTTGGAATTCAAGGACTTCAATTCGTGGTGTAAAGATGGCAAAGATTTGGTTACTGTAAGTTGAATTTGGATTGCTGTGTTGGCATCTTTTGGTAGGTCTTGTTTGGTGATAGGCGGAAGAAAAATGGGTTCAATGTTTGAAGGAAGATTTTGAAGGTAGGCCATGGAAGCAGGAGGAGGAGATTCTAGTGAGGGTATGATGAAAGTTACATGAAAATCTGGGTGAAGATGAACAAGTGTCTTGGAAAACTCAAGAAGAGGAATCAGAAGGCTAAATCCAGGACTTGGAACAACGGCTATGTGTGTTTTTTTTTCCATTGAAATTTTGAAACCAAGGCTTGCGATCGATGAAAAGTTGAATCGACTTGAAGATTTGATGTGCTAATATAGAGAGATATGTCATGTTGTAATTACGTGCTCGGAAAGCTAGCCTATGCGGTGGGCCGGTTGTTGTTTCTGGCTATGCCTTTGATTCTTAAATAACAGGGGACTTTATTTTAGTCCAAATTTCAGTCCAAGTGGAAGTGGTGATGTCAGTGATCACGTAGGACTCCCTTCTATATTATTCTACGAAAATTTCTTTTATTAAGGAACAAGCGCATTAAATTAAGGGGAAAATGTAGAAAAAGAATTTTAAAATTGTAAAATTTTAAATTAGGCCTGTCACAAAAATTTAATAAGAGAACGATGAAACTTGAAAAGCAATTCAAAACTCATTTTTTTGGAAAAAACCTTATTCGTAATTTTATAATTTCAAAATTCTTTTTCTATCTTTTTCTCTCTTAAGGGAGACAGGTCATCGATTGTAATGAAATATTAAGAATAAAATAGAATCCGATGCAATAATCAAAGCCCTTCTTCTGTTTTCAAAATTTGTATAAACCTACCAGAAAATTAAAAATTACATAACACATACCTCTCATCTCTATTTTTGAGAGTCTATTTCCATTTTATAACATTCCATGGACTAAAATACCATCAGTAACATGAATGATATTTACAAATCATATTAAGATTTATTTTCTAAGGGGCTTATAGAAAAGTATATATCGAAGCAAAGGAAACTTGTATTTTAGAACCAATTTAGGTTTATGTTGAGGGTTTACAGGATAAGCAATTTATGTATTAAGGCTACTCCGGATAAAAAGAAGAGACTCACATATGGTTTTCATTAACATAGAAAAAGCTTATGACCATGAACTAAGAAATGTACTTTTGGAAAGCCTTAGATAGAAATATGTGAGCATTACATATATAAAAGTCATACAAGATACGTATGAGGGGGTAGAAACTAATGTTAATTAGAAGGCTTGGAGGTGGGACAAAAGACTTTTCTATAAAGATTGATTTACATCATGATTATCTTTGAGCCATTTTTTTTAACCCATATTTAAAAGTTCTAATTGAAGCTTATTAAAGAAGAAATCCCTAACAACATACTTTTGGCTTATGATATAGTTCTTTTGGCTAACTCAAGAGAAGCGATTAACGCTAAATTTGAGTTATGGAGAAAGACATTGGAGTTGAAGGGTTTTTGCCTAAGCAGTTGCAATATAAAATATGAGTTGCAATTTTGTTAAGAAGCATGTCAAATATGGCTTGGAGATTAAATTGGGGGATCAAATCATCCCACAAGTGACCAAGTTATGATATTTGGGATAAATTATTCAATAAGATGATGAAATTGATAGAGATGTTTATCATAAAATTTAACCTGAGTTGTTTAAATGTAGAAAAACTATCAAAGTTATTTATGATCAGAAAGTGTCTAATAAGCATAAGGGAAGTTTAATTACACGGCTATAAGATTAACAATGTTATATACAAGTGAATGCTAGTCGTTAAAGGGACAACATTAGCATAAAGTTGGGATAGCCAAGATGAGGATATTGAGATGGAAATATGGTCATACAAGAAAATATAAGATTCATAGATGAATTGAAGTGGCATCTATTGAGGAGAAAACGTTAGCTAGAAAATCATTTGAGGTAGTTTAGGCACATTCAAAGGCCATTATAAGAAGGATTGGTCAAACAATATGGAGTCATCTGAAAAAGGGTAGAGGAAAATCAAGAAAACAGTCAATGAATTTATTGAATGAGATATTTAAGTTGATAATCTATTCAAAGATTTAGTTGTTGATAGATAATAATGATGGTGAGATATCCATATTTAATGTTTTATAAAATTACAAAAACAGGCCTTTTATTATGGTTATTATCTATCATATATAATGGTTCCAAACCATCATATATGGGGCGCTATATATGCTCTGCATAGATATATAATGTTTTCAAACCGTAATGTATTTAGGGTATACATAACGGTTCTTTGTTAATAATCGTAATGTATTGGTTTTATTTTTTATTATTTATTTATTTTTTAATATTTTTTTATATTTAGTTTTACAATTAATATTTATTGTATAAGGCACATTATAATCATTGATAATAACAAGATAATAATATTAAAAAAATTATATTTATTGTATTCAAAATTCAATACATCATAGATAAACATCATACAATTTAAGAAAAATTAATCACTTAAACACTCTCACAATAGAACTATTTTATTAGTTTTTGAATTCTAAAGCAAAATTTGTTCATAAAAAAATTCTACAATATTATCCAATGCCTTTGTTGTAGATTGTCCATAGATCATGTATACTTCCAGAGTTCCCGTCACATATCCTTTAACTGCAAAAAGATAACATAAATAGGAAAATAAGAATATATATAGTAAAAATAAGCAAATATAAAAAATTTAAGCAAATCTCAGAATATAAATATGAAATTAGAATATATAGTAAACGTTGGAAAATATAAAAACTTGGGTAAATCTCGAACCTAGTTCAACAAACTTGATTTAGTTGCTAAGTTTAGGAACGTGTGATACTCAAAATTAAAGAATTAACTAACATTCAAATAGATCATAATTTAGCTGTTAAAAATTATAAGAAACATTTGTTATTGATTTTTAGTCCATATAATCTTGTATAATTAGAATTATTTTCACTACAATAAAAGCAACGATAAAAAAATTCAGCATTTTACCTCATCGTTTTTTCCGTGCTCTCTACTTTTCTCGAACAACTATCATCAAAAATTAGATATAGGTTTTTGTTTGTGATTCTTCTTTTTAGATAATCCTAACTGGCGACCTTGAGCCTCAACTAGCGAGCTCTTGTTATGTAAAAAATTAAGATGAAACTATAATTGTTGATTGGAAAAAAAAATGAAAGCTTATACGAGGAAGAATCACAAGAGGAAGGAGGTGTAAAGTGAAAACCCATGGCAATGGTAGAGAATGAGACCCATGGCAGCGGTAGAGAATGAGACCCATAAAAAAGAGATTATGTGATCCAAGGGAAGCTCAAAAAATTGTTTGAGAATGAGTTGGAAGAGTTGCATCAAATAAAATCTTTTCAGAATCTCACCTTCTTATATTTGACATTTTTTTAGAATCCCGCCTTCTAATATTAAAGAATACATAATGGTTCTTTGTAAAAAAAACTGTTAAATATTATCAAATAAAACTTTCCATAATCATGCCTCCTTAAATTTGATATTCTTCAGAATCTCACCTTCTTATATATGATGGTTATTATTTTTAACCGTTAAGTATTCTTAAAGAATAAATAATAGTTCTTTGTGAAGAACTGTCAAGTATTGTCAAACAATTTTTTTCTCCTTATGTTTGATATTTTCAAAATCTCGCATTCTTATTTATGACGGTTATCATTTTTAACCATTAAGTATTTATAAAGAATAAATAATGGTTATTTAAGAAGAATCATCGAGTATTTTTATTTATTTATTTTTTAGAATCTCTTCCCTTTATAGTTAATATTTTTCAAAATCCTGCATTTTTATATATGCTGGTTGTCATTTTTAACGTTAAGTATTCTTAAAGAATAAATAGTGGTTCTTTATGAAGAACCATCAAGTATTGTCAAATAAATTTTTTTAGAATCCAGCTTTCTTATATATGACAATTATTTTTTTTAGCCGTTAAGTATTTAGAAATCATACTTTATAGTTGTATGTTATAACCATTATATTTTTATTTTCGTTGATATAAGGTTAGAAGATAAATAATTTGAAAGTATTACATTAAGGTTTGTTTTGTAAGAACCATCATTTATTTTACTAAATATATAACGTTTAATAATTACAACCGTTATATTTTTGTTTTCGCAAATTCTACCTCTCAAATATATGACGGTTCGCATGTTCAATCCTTATATTTTAGCATTGTATATTCTTGCGTGATCTCCACCTCAACATGGATGACAATTATTCGTTGTAACAATTATTTATTAAGTGTTATACATGCATGATTCTGTAGTAGTATTTAAATAGCTATTTTTAGAAGATTTGTTCTCTTACTAGTGTTTTTGGCTTCATTTGGAATTATGGCTTTTGGGGGTTTGAAGCTCTGGGTTTAGTCATTTTGATCTTTAAATGGCTTGTGTTCTTTGTTTGCTAGGAAATTGTTGTTATTATCATAGTATTTTTGTTGATATTAACTCAAATAGTTGCTGAAATTGCTAGGAATTTGCTCTGGGAAATTGTTGGTTGTTGAAATTGATTAGAATCAGTAGTTTAGAGCTTTGGTTTTTTCATTCTAGGTTCTAGGTACACTTAACCCTGTCAAGTTTTGGTACTTTGGCTAGTTATTATTTGAATCCACATTGATATAACTTGAGTACTTTAGAACTGCATTGTTGTTAGAGGTGAAATATTATTCTGTCCTGTTTCATGCTTATATTGAAATTTTCCCTTTTATGTAACCCTGACCTATCAATTTTTTTTCACAACAATTAAGCTATACAAATAGGAAGAGGATGAAGAACAATGCATATCTGTACCAGAAAGGCTGCACAGGGTATAAAAACCTCGAGTAAGAGTTGATAGAGTAGCAGGGATCAGGATTGGATATTAGTATACATCGTAGAATGCTATTGGCTATTGTGAGGCAAAATAAGGAGGGCAACATTGACAATCCTAGCGTGCAGGAGGTTGTCTTAAGATTAATAAGTACTTACGATTTTGATTGAATCATATTTTATTTTTATATAAAAATGTATTTAACATTTATTTTGCTATAGGAGAGCCTGAGCCAAGAAGTCTCCCGAGGCGACTTTCCTAAGGGGTTTAGGCTATGGAGTCTCAAAGAAAGAATATTTTAGGAAGCAGAAGAAGCCAACAAGGTTTTCTAATCAGCAGCTTCAATAGTATATGGAGGTTATCTGTCAAACCCTTTCACATTTTGATATTAGCAGAGTAATAAATGAATAGTTCAAAGGCTATACAGAAATAGCATAAACATACTTATACAAGGTGCTTGTTTACATTACAAGAAATCCACATAGGGTTTGAAAAATATATACAGATCCCAAAAGGTACAAAATAAAACTAATGACAACCAAATGCAATTCTGCTCTAGATTGGAACCCTCAATCTTTGACATTTACTTTTTTTCCCTTAGAGCCACTACCTTCTACACGAATATTTTAAATTTTGGGAAAAGGGTGAGATACAAACGAATCTCAGTAACAACACGCAATCAATCATATAAAATGCAATAAATAAATATGCTATGCACCACATAACATAAATGAAAATTCAACTGTATATGGTGTGTGCACACAATTCAAGGTCAAACCCCTACTTGTCCGTGTATCTCAGCTGGGTCCTAGACTACAACTAGGTATTGTACCCCAAACACTATTCATATGACTTTGCCCTAAGCACTATTCAAATCACTATTCCCCAGGCATCATCTTCAATCACAGAATATGGAATACACAAAGCATACAAATAAGCACATAGTTTATGATAGATAGAGTTACTACCTTAAATCGCTTTTCTGCTCGTTAACAGTTCCTTAATCCTAATTCAGCTCGGGCAAACTGTCTAGTCCTAAAAGTCCAAGTTTACAAGAATTGAGTTATTATCCATTCACGTATTATTCTAAACTCATTTCATTGGTTGTCTTAGTTTAAAACTGCAAATTGACCATAATACCCCTGAGAACCCAGTCCAAGTCCCTTTATACGCAATCCTACTATACTTTTCTAAAAATTATGACCTAAGCTATTCCCTCACAATTTCACATGTAGAATTCATTTTTGACCTCAGATTTGCCAAATTCACTGCCAAAAGATGAAAATGCCCTTGACAGCCCCTAACTTAAGGTTTTAGGGGTAAAATTGTCATTTCATACCCTAATACCTTCACACTTCAAAATTCACATGTACCCTACACAATTTTCTATTCTAAACACAATGGAATCATCAAAAACACAAAATTCCAGCTCTAAGCCCATGCTCTATGCTTAGCCGAAAATCACAATATAAAAGGGGAAATTGTGTTTTCTTGATTTCACTTGTTTAAACCCTTCCTTTTCCCTTGGAATCACATAATTAACCACTTAAACACCTATTAATCATAATTAATGAAAAATTGGGCAGAACCTCCCCTTAAGGTTTCACATCCCAAATTACAAAACCAAGCAAAACAAACCAACTAATCAACCAAACAACCAACAACAATCATAAATCAAAAAGAGAATCAAGGTTTCATGGTTACCTCTTGATTTCTCTTCCTCTCTCTCTAAAATTGTCCCTCTTCGTCTTGATTTTTCCTTGCTACACATGTATTTCAAGATGGCATAGAGATTAGGGAGGGTTTGCCATGAATTTGGAAGCATAGCACTTGAAATCACAACCTACTTACCTTTATTTGTCTTCTTGAACCACTTGAGCTCTTCTTGCTTCTTCAAAAACCTCTCTCTCTCTCTCTCGTTCTCTAGCTTGGATGAAAATGAGCTCTTGAAGTAAAGAGAAAAGCTCTTGAAAAACATCCTAATTCACCTCCTTAATTAATTTTTGTTTTATTTAAATTTTACCACATGTTTTTACTTTGACTTTCTTGCTTTTTCTTTTTATTTTTAGCCATACATATTTTCTCTCTCCCACTCCATTTAGCTTGGCCAAAATAATGGCCCCTTGGAAAGGTGAAAAAGCTTCTTGAATTATCATACTTTTACCTACAATTTTTGACTTTTCAACCATTTTTCCTTGGCCATAATTCCTCCTTATTTTAGCATAATATGAACCACGTATTTGATCCCCTTCTTGCTTCTCTTTTTGGACATCCAAGACCATATGAAAAAGGAAAATATTGGCTTTTAATTTTTTATTTAGCGAAATGACCATTTTGCTCATACTTTTTTTTCCATTTAATTTGGGTCATGTAACCCCTACCTTCATAGCCAAATTTATAGTTCAAGAATGTGTCATTAAGTTAAAATAGAGACCAGCAGTTAATTTAAAACTTTTCCAAAACCTATTTAGTGTGGTCTCACTTTCACATTTCGAAATAATCGGCCTATGCAGTTCGGTTTCATTCATACATATCAAGGTGCAACCAAAAATTCCCTACAACGCTCGCGTTTCATTTACTTAATGAAGGGTTTATAGGGTACATTGCCCATTTACAGTTTCCCGTACAAGGAATTACACTACACCATTCAATATATACAACTAATTCCCAACAAAATATGACAACCAACTACCAAAATTAAAACTCCTAGCTAGGAGCTCTAACCGCCCTTCGTCACTTGCTTTTCCTTTGAACTGCTTGCCGTGGCTATAGGTTTGTCAATGGAAAGAATGAGATTCAAAAGAATCCAAGTAGTAACAGTTCACTTATAACATGTACAATCACAAAGCATGTAAGCAAATCACATGCAACAACACATCAACGGCATTTTTGCAACAGCTTTCGCTGTGTTCGCAACGACATGTTTTACAATCGCATATTTTACTACGGCATGTTTCATAACAGCATGTTTCATATAGGCATATCCACACCGGCATATTCCACAATGGCATATCCACACCAGCATGTTTCTCAACGGCAGATTTCATAACTTAATGATAAGACATACATACAATGTATCATACACAATATAAGAGAAAGGGTCACTACCTTGCTCTTTCCGCTAATGCTCTAGCACCGATTTATCATGTGCAAGGCAAATGTCATATCCTATAATTAGAATTACCGGCGACAGGTTGTTACTTAATCCAATTCTTCTTTAATTCAAACACTCAAGTTGGTTATCATTAGGGACATTTAATCAAGTCAACTAAAGAGTTAAAGTGGTCAATTAACCTAAAATACCAATTTTTAACCTCATACTTCAACAATATTACATTATGTCATTTCATCTTCAATTTTCACATAGGTGACCAAATCTACCAGAATTTTTCATCAATTTTGAAAAATCATAACTTAATCTATAAAAATCAAAATGAGGTGATTCCAAAGGGTATGTGACTCTTATTTAGTCTATTTGCAAAGACAAATATCACCCACAGCCAATTGGATACACAGCATTCCCATAATTTTCATTTATTGCACACTGTCAGAATTCAACCCAGTTTTCATGACCTAACTTCAAAAATTCATAACTCTCAGTGTACAAATCAAAATTATGCAAATAATCTATCAAATTAAAGCTTGATATGTCTACTATTTAACTGGAAAGTTTCATAATTTTTTTGACATCATTTGGTTATCCAAAAATACCACACAATCAGGGTACCTTGCTGGAATCCTATTCGGTAGAAAATCCAGTTTTGCATTTTGAGTTTCAATGACCCAAAATTCACAACCCAAGGCTATACCCACACAATTATTCATATAGAACACAATGGTAACATTAAAATGAACAAATTCTCACTCATTCCCCACATCCTGTTTTGGCAGAAAAATCAACAAAATTCCAGAAATTACCAAACTCCCAAATTGAACATCAAACTTGTGTCATATAGTTTCTAATCAACATAAAACACCAAATACATAACCAAAACACGATGAATTCTCCAAATCCTAACTTGGACAAAATCAGGGTAGAATTACATATGTCAAAATACTCATTCAACCTACACAACCAAAAGCTCAAATTGAAGCCAATACTCACCTCTTGCTTCTCCTTAGCACCTTTCTTTGGTTTTTCAGCTTTTGTTCTTGGATGATGGCTCAAAACACCTCCTGTTGAAATTCTAAAACCATAGAAATGAACCTCTCATCAAGAAGAATAATGTTTAAGAAGGACATTTGAGTCATAGATGAGGTTAAGGAGGTGAAAAGCAAGATCAAAGAGCTCACCTAAACATGATTCTTCAAGCTCTTCGTATGGCAGCTGCAAACCAACTTGAGGAGAGAGGCAATATGTGATTTAATGGTCAGATATTTTTTGGCCCCTCTTATCTCTTAAAGTCCAGCCGAAAATATGGTCCAAAAGTAGAAAAAAGTTGTGGTAAAAATTACTTCATTTGGTCATACACTTGTGATGAATTAACTAAATATAATTTGCTTCAAGTTTTCTCTTTCCTTCCTCTTCCCTTTTTGACCGAAATGACTGCCTTCTTTATTCAAGATATCATCTTATGTTTGGCCTACAATTGTTGACCAATTCCCTTCTTACAATATTACATGTTGGTCAACTTTATTGAGCAAAAAGGTGAGGAATATATTCATTAAACTCTTCCTCTCATTTGCTCTTTAATGCTTGGATGTAATATTAGGGTAAAGGGATACATATATAATATTGTAATCTTGCATGAAAATAGAGCAAGGAAGGGATGGCCTTCTTGTACGAAAAAGGAAGAGAGAGTGTTGATTTGGTCTTGCATGTGCCTTGTTTCCAAATAAGAGGAAAAGATAAGTAAATTGCTTTAATTATTTTCTCATTACTTCTACTTTGTAAGAGCAAATCTTGGCCCTTCAATTTGTTTCCCAAATCTATCCTCAAGATCAAGTTTAACTTTTGATCATGTCAAATTTAATTACGGTACCATTAATCCTTTTATTTCACTATCTATTACATTTAGCCTTTGGATGTATTTTGGGATATTACAGGCCTTCTCCTTTTCCCTTCTTCTTGGCCAAAATTCTCAATTGATTAGGCCCAAAATTTGTGTTGTTCCATTCATTATTTTGGGCTTCAAGAATAGGCTTTTTGGAAGACAATAAATTGGACTTTATGTCTTGTTTTGGCCACAATTTCTTGTAGCCTCTTGTAAGGGTAATTTTGTCATTCCAAGTGCACCAAAATTCACTATTTTATTCCATTTATTTTGACACGTATACATGGGATTTTTTGTGAATGAATTTTGGGATAGTACAGATCTCCCCCTTAATAAAATTTCATCCCCGAAATTTTCTATATGAATACTCTCATGAATTCCTGGTAATGCTTATGCATGTCTCCCTCTGTTTTCCACGTTGCTTTTCTAAAAGATAATCCCTTCCAGACAACCTTTATGAACAGGACACTTCTATGTCTGAGCTGTTTCTCTTACCGATCAATTATTCGATCAAGTGTGACCTCATATGTCAAATCATCCCATACATCCACATCTTCATATTAAATGACATGTTCTAGATCAGGTTGATATTTCTTCAACTATGAAACATGGAAAACTTCATGTAATCTACTTAGATTTGAGGGTAAAGTTATCTAGTATACTACTGGCCCAATCTTCGATAGGATTTCAAGTGAATCAAATATACCTAGGGCTTAGTTTCTTCACCTTTAGTGCTCTACTAATTCCTGTGACAGTGAAACTTTCATGAATACATGATCATCAACCTTAAACTCTAAAGGTTTTCACCTCTTATCAGCGATCTTTTGTCTGCTTTGAGCATTTAATAATCTTTGCGTGATCAATTTAATCTGCTCGATTGTTTGTCAACTATGTTTGGCCCAAGCAACTGTCTCTCATATAGTTATGTCCAGCACAAGGGCGACTGACATTTCTTTCCATATAATGCCTCATATGGAGCCATATGAATTCTCGAGTGATAATTGTTGTTATAGGAAAAATCTGCAAGTAGAAGGAATTGATCCCAACCACCTTTGAAATCTAGTACACATGCCCTCAAGGTATCGACTAGCATCTATATTGTTCTTTCTATTTGTCCATTTGTCTAAGGATGATAGGTCGTTCTGAATCTGAGCTTGGTACCCAAAGCCTCATGTAACGCCTTCTAGAAGTTGGAAGTGAAACTAGGATCTCTGTCAAAAATGATGTTCTTCGGTGTACCATGTAATCGCACAATCTCCTTTTATAAATCTCTGCCAACTTATCAGGAGAGTAGTGGATACTAATTGGTAGGAAATGGGCTATTATTATGAATCAATCTACAATTACCCATATTGCATCATGATTTTGGATCTTGGGCAATCTTGTCACAAAATCCATTATAATACTCTCCCATTTATACTTAGGAATTTCAGAAACAAAAGCCTACAACTAGACTCACCTCTTACAACTTTTCTGCAGCTCTACTCAGATCTCACTTGAGAAAAAATAAATATAGCAACCATGAGATCCAAGGATATCAGTAACTATTGGTTATTCAAAAATATA
The DNA here is from genome assembly GCA_963855925.1 of Inga laurina. Classification (NCBI taxonomy): domain Eukaryota; kingdom Viridiplantae; phylum Streptophyta; class Magnoliopsida; order Fabales; family Fabaceae; genus Inga; species Inga laurina. Next base: position 67,608,826 of record OY979704.1, read on the forward strand.
CATGAAAACCTAGATCAAGAACATACGGTTATAAAAATCAAGTTCAACTTATAATAATTTATTTTTATTATTCTTTACATAAAACCTTTCACAAGCTGGTTTTCAATTCAGTTACCAAAACCACCTCCCAAAAAGTGTTCCAAAATGATTGAACATCATAATTCATTTTTTAAATATGGTTCACAAGAGATTTCACAAAAACCATGTCTCAACTTATTGCAAAAATAATTATACAAAAGCTTTATCATATTCAAATTTTAAATCGCATATATAACATGCCAACAAATCATTAATGCACAGACCATCCGTATTACTACTGACCAGCCTAATAACCGCTAACTGGAGTCATAGGCTGACACATGATCCAATAGAAACTCATCCATCTAACTGGATTATCTCAAGCTTACAAGTTCTTAAGATGCATCCAGCCAAAGGTGCAAAGTTCAAGTCTGGACTATGGCTACCCTCCTTAAAAGGATAAAACTAAGGAGGTGTCACATGTCTTACAACTCCAATGCAATCCTAGCCAAAGGAATACATGAAAGAATGTGCCCTGACAGGTGCCATCCATTATGCACTGAGTGACGGCATACCACGTGGTATTTACTTATGTAACACCCCAAATTTTATTCACCAAGAGTATATTGTGATTATTATATATATTCAATAAAATGGTGAATATTTAAGGCCAAAGGAATTAAATATTGAAAATTTAAAGGTGAATAGTGTTTTTAGTGAAATTTCCTGCAAGGCAGTGAGTTTGTCATGTGGTTTTGGAAGAACAAATGATGAGAAACAAATATGAAAATTTAAAGGATGAAAGTAGACATCCTAAGCTTTAATTTGATAGTCATATGAATCAATTGAAGCTATGCACAAAAAGATATGAATTTTTGAAGTTAGTCTAGAAAATCTGGAAAGTTTCTGAAGCAGCGGTCAAAGATTGAAAATCTGGGAATAATATGATCCTAGCTAGTAAAATTCCATATTTTCCTTAAAAATAGACTCAATAAGGATTCAATAGCCTTTGGAATCCCTCCTAAACAATGTCTACAAAATTAGTTATGATTTTTCAAAGTTAGGGCAGAAAATCTTCCAGAATTGGCATTATTCCGAAAATTGAAAATAAAATGTGTTAGAAATTGATTAATGGAATTAAAATTCCAAGTGTCATGAACATATAAGGATGGGATTAAATTATAATGGATTTGTATGAGCACATGTCAAATTGCATTAACATAATGGTACATGGACAAATAATGATGAAATGGTATGCTACATTGAGTGCTAGTTTGGTTAGTTGGGAGAGAAATTGGTTTGGTTGAATTATGAGAAGGGGAGCACATTTTTTTAGGCTAACTAAGGGAAGAATCTAGTCCAATTCCAATTGAATTCAATGATGAAAGAGGTTATGGCATAAAGTAAGAGGGTATGGTTGGAGGTATGGGAGGAGAGATGGTGTAAGAACAAGTGGTGAGATCTCAACCCTTGATGAGATCAATGAAGTAGAATGCATGGAGAAATTTATGAAACCTTATCCTCTTTCTCTTGCCTTCATTTTCGTCACTTGCAACAAGAGAAGAGAGGGAGAGAGTTTTGAAGAGTTCTTGAAGACTTTGAGAGAAAGAAGAAGAGGTTAAGGTAAGAAGCTAAACTCTTAAGGTTTCTTGTGATTTTATCTTGGAATTCTTCTCTAAACTCTCCTTTGTTAGATCTCATGTTTTGAGGATAACAATGAATGATATGAAAAAGATTTTATTTACAAATAAGTTTGAACAAAGTAATAACAGGGAAAATCATCTCTTGAAGTAAGCATTGGAGTAATGAAGAAAGGCCAAGAGAAAAAGCTGAGAAACTTGATCTATGGCAAGTTTTCTAAAGGATTACTCGAGTACCTACTCGAGTAATGGACTAAAACTTGAAGTAACCAGAGTCGACCTTCAAGTAACCTGCCAACAATACTCGAGTAAGTACTCGAGTAAGAAGGTAAAAGTTTTCAAGTTACTCTCAGCCTGCCAACGTTACTCGAGTAGCCACTCGAGTAACCAGTTAAATAACTTGGAGTTGCTCTCGGCCTGACAACGTTACTCGAGTAGCTACTCGAGTAACCATGTAAAAGACTTCCAGTTGCTCTCGGCCTGCTAATGATACTCGAGTCACTACTCGAGTTACTCTGTTTCAGAAAATGTGTTGCTCTCGGCATTTTGAACCCTGCCAATGTTACTCGAGGAGCTACTCGAGTAACCCATTGTGGTAAGCAAAACCTGAAGGTAGTACTCGAATAACATGAAATGTTTTTCTCACTCTTCACTTCGAGTTACTACTCGAGTATGCAGAATTACTTAGAAGAAAAACTTCAAGTCACTACTCGAGTATGCAGAGTTAATTGGAAGAGAACTTCAAGTCAGTACCCAAGTAAGCTATGCAGAAAAATTATATTTACTCGAGTATGTACTCGAGTAACAAGGTAATCAAACTTGAAGTGCTCTCAGCCTTGAAATCCTGCCAACATTACTGGAGTGAAGCATCGAGTAACCTAAAGTTTATTTGAAGGTTTACTCGAGTTGCTACTCGAGCAACTTATGAAGAAAAGGGTTCAATACTCGAGTAAGTACCCGAGTAAACAGGTATTTCCAAAGGTTGAAATTTTGTTTACTTCATGCACTACCCGAGTAGTGTTATGTTTGCTTATTGACTTGCAGTTTATCAAAGTGTTCCCGATGATACTCGAGTATATACTCGAGTAAACTTTAATGAATACTCGAGTATGCAAGTCCAGAAATTCAGAAATCATTCTAACGTTCATTGATTTGTTTCCTATATGATTAACCTTTCATTGTATTAGTATTCTTAGTATATCCACAGATAAACAATGAAGAGATCTTACCAAATAAGGAAAGTCAAATGCAACGTTCAAATGTCATCTACCGCCACCTACCGCAAACGGATATTTTTCAAATACTGGAAAAGTCAACTGTGGCTGCGCACGCTCTAACAGACATGAAGAAAAACATTCCAACAATCATTACGTACGCATCTATATATATGGGAACCTCCAAACAGAGAAAACAACAAGAACACACGCACAAACGTATTACCAAGTTCATTACTCTGTTTTACATTATACTTGTAATTCTATGCTTCAATAATTCTTATTCACTCTATGAGATAGATATTTCATTCAAACTCAATATTTGTTATTGAGGTAACTTAAGGTTTTGGAACCTTGAGTTGGGATTGGATTACAACTTGTAAGGGGGAGCGAGTGTCCAGGCGAAGGAACTTGCTTGTACTGAGGTGCCAAGAACCCACTGAATCTTGGAAGTTATAGTGAAACTCTCAGAGAAGCTCTGAGGACTGGACGTAGGTCAAAGTGGTTGTGGCCGAACCAGTATAACTCTCGGTGTACACTTCGGTGAGTGGAAAAGTACAAGTTTTGGAAGTGGAAAAGTGCAAGTTTTGGAAGCTAAAACACAACTACATTTTTCCATTTTTCTTGAAATATTTCGGCTAGCACTGTTTCAAGGGGGTAGGAGTTGGATTTTCATAAAATAAATAGTTCTATTGTATTCAGTGGGAAAAAATAGGTGGGGTTACATTTGGGCACTTTTTTGGTAGAGGCCGAAAAAGCATAATTATGAAAACGCCACTGAAATCCCTAAATAGGGGCTGTCAAGGGTATTTTCCTAATTTGATAGTGAATTTGGTAATTTCGAGCCCAGAAATGGATTCCTTCGGAGAAAATACATTAGAATAGTCTTAGTCAAAATTTTGAGAAAATGTGCCATTGAGCCGGGTATGGCGGGGCCAGGCCGAGGTCTCGGAGGCATCTTGGTAAAATTTCACCATAGACTAATATAACCACAAGAAACACTATAGAAGAGTCTAAAATGATACTTGGATAGGTTATGACCTATTTCTTGTACGTTTAATATTTTAGAACCGAGTCGGATGTCGGAAATGACATGTTTTACAAGGCACACTGAAAAAGGGGTTTAACGGACTTCGAGGTAATAACTACCATCTTTCATACACTATGTGAATAATTATATATATTTGTTAATATATTTCATGACATGATTGCATGCTAGAGGCACAGTTCCTAGTTGTGGTTCGCTACCCAACAACGGTATATTGGAAAATCCTAGTTGTGGTCGATGACTCAGTTGAGGTATATTATCGGAAATCTTAGATGTAGTCGGTGACTCGGCTGAGGTAAATATATATGAATCAAATCGAACTTTCATTTTTGCCTAATATAGTGCATTGCATATTTAATTTTCACATTTTATATGTCGATCATATGTCTCTACGGGGATTCTTTGGAATCTCACCCTTTTTCAAAAACAAATATCTCAGCGGGTACTAGTGGGCCAAAGGGCAAGGACGTAGACACCGGAAAGTGAGTGGCACGTGTCTCGAGGCGAGGATAAGATAATGGTTATATTTAGTCTATGTTTTGGATATTCTGAAGAAATTTGTGAATATTAAGTATCCGCTATATTTTCTGTATTTTGTCAACGAAAGATATCGGTATTGTAAACGAATATTTTTATCAGTATAATTGTATTTTTCTGTATGCCCATTAAATACCGTCTTTATTACTCTTCGATTATCGAAATGGAAACAGGTGTTGACAACTTACACAATCTCTCATCACAACTCCAAAACCATCTATATGCATTAAAGGCAATCAATCACAATCATAGCATGTATGTTCAAGTTCCAAATCATGAATATGGTTCCAAACAATATTTATAAAAAAATATACATTATCTCAATAATCATGAAGGTAACAGTACTATGTTTACTCAAGGAACCAGAACAAACATACTCATCATATAAGATATAACATGGTTTCCAAATCTTTCCATTGTAATCAAGGTACTGAAAACCGAACCGGACATTGAACCGGCCAAGGCACTAGATTAAGGGTCAGTGGTTCAGATCAGGGTCAACCCGGGTGTCACGCCCTTTTTTTAATTTCACCTTTACTAGAGTATTCAAGGAGAAATATATATTCGGTTCGGTGAGCAACACAGGAATAGCATGAAAATACTGATAAAAAGTGCATGATTACCAAAATTTCCTTCAGGGATTGTAGATAACACTTACAAATTATGTAGCCGCATAAGGCTACTTGGGTGTCCAACCCGTCCCAATGAAATGGAGACATCTTCTCGTCTTCGTTCCACCACAACAATCCTCTCGTGTAGTTCTCTTCTCTGATTTCTGTATAACTTTTGTACTCACCTGTCTAAATTGTTAGTAGGGGAGGGTGAGATTTGAGAAAATCTCAGTAGGAAAATAATACCAATATGCATGTATGATAAATGTTTAATGTATTACATGCCTGCATCACATAACTCATGCTCACACAATGACAAATATGTAAGTTCAATGCTTTGAACAATATACTTATGGCCATAGCATAAATTGAAACATAGCTTCAAATCATTCATACATATTTCACATAATCAAGCAAAGCAATAACATGCATCAACACACTAACACAAATATCAAATACATGCAAGAGAGGTAAGTTCCCTACCTTAACCCTTTTCCGCTTCGAAACGTGTGCCTTGTAACGTATGCTAACAGCTCGAGCCCCATATTTGATCCTACAATGCCAAAGGTACCATCCAGACACTTCCATAATGTTTCTAGGGGTCATATGAGCCTATTATAAAAATTTACTAAAATGCCATTGGGGACCCGGCCCGGCCCCCTGTACCCAGTCCGGTTATACTTTTCCTGAAATTTTGACATGGGCTAGTCTGACATATTTTTGCCTAAAAAATCCATTTCCGGATTCAGAATTATCAAATTCAATGTCAAATTATAAAATTACCCTTGACAGCCCCACTTTAAGTGTTTCAGAAACGTTTTTGTAGCTATACTTTTTCGGCCTTTTCCGAAAAAGTGACCAACTGTAACCCTACCTAATTTTTCCTCCTGAACGCAATGAAATCATCAAATCATTAAAAATCCAACTCTAACCCTCAGATCTAGCCCTGCCTGAAATCTTGGTATACTTTAGGAAGAATCGGTGTTTTTCGGTTTCGGCTCTGTAAACTGTTCCTTTCTACTCCTAACCACTTTATTGACTATTCCATTAGGTTACAATTACCATTTAGTACCAATTTGGGCAGCATAATCTCTAGGCCAACCCATTTTCCATTTTTAGAAACAAAGACAATTCGGCGAAATTTCACAGATTAAATTGTCCACAACAGCCGGAATAGTCAATATACGAGAGTTTGGAAGTTACCTCAAGCTCCCACTAGCTTTTCTCAAGAGTGGCTGAAACCCTAGCTTCCCTAACACCAAATTGAGCTTCACAACCTTAAATCACATGAATAGGAAGCTTAGGAATGGAGTTATACGCATTAAGAATAGAGCCGGGAAAACGGGCCGAGCCCGTCGGGTCGGCCCTTTTAGGCCCTGGCCCTTCAAGGGCCGGGCTTGTAAATTGTAACCTCAAAAGGAAGTCGGGCCTAAAAGGGCCGGCCCTGTAGGGCCTCGGGCTTAAAAGGACCGGCCCTGGAGGGCCTCGGGCCGGCCCTTTAGGCCCGTTTACTTTTTAATTTTTTTACTTGGAAAGAAACCATGTTACATTTTTTAATTACCTTATTGAATCTATATGTCACTCTGTCCTCATATTGTATAGAGTATGATTTTTGAGTATAGTGTTTTGTCTAATTGAATCATATTGTGATTTTTGAGTATATTGTTCTGCTATTTAGACTAAAATCATATTATATACTATTTTGCCTGATAGAGTATGATTTTTGATAGAGGTTGTGATTATTTGACTACTTGAACCCACTGCTCAAAGTGAAACACAATCAAATGTTCTTGAAATTGATGATAGTGGCGAAGAAGGTGAAAATGATAGTCGTCATACTCATGTTGTTTAGAGGTTAGAGTATTTAGCTTCTTGCCTTCTTATACTCTGGCCTTTGTGTGAGTTATTTATGGACATGATTTTACCTTTGATTATACATTAGTAACTGTGTTTGTTTGTTGCAAGAGACGTGTTATTTAAACCTTAATGTTGACAACATTTATATATTAAATTAGAACTTTAATTGTTATTATTTACTAATTATATCTTTCTGGGGAAAATACGCAGGAAAAATAGTTAAATATTGTGAAAAGGATTTCCTAGCCCTACGGGCCGGCCCTGACCCTGATGCTCTCGGGCCGGGCTTTGAAAAACTGCAATTTTCTTGACCCTGAGCCCTTTAGGGCCGGCCCTGTTAGGCCCTGGCCCGTCAAAGGCCGGCCCTGATTCCCAGCTCTAATTAAGAACCAATTTACCGAAGAAATCACTTACCTTGGCAAATTTTTTCCTACCCTTCTCTCTTTACAAATCTGAATTCTCTATCTCTCTTACGGTCTGTTATGGCGTCAGATTCAAGACTGAAGAAGAAGTAAAGAGCTTATATCATATTATATATTCTATTCTATTCATTTACTAATTTTCCAAAAATTTCGGATTTTACAAAATTCTGGCAGATTTCTGCCCAAACTTTGAAAAATCATAACTAATTCTAGAAAAATCAAATTGAAGTGATTCCAAAGCTTATAGAACCCTTATTGAGTCTAGTTTGAAAGAAAAATATAGACTTTTGCTATCTGGAATCACAAAATTCCCATAATTCTAATCTTTTCCTGCTATTCCAGAAACTTCACAGTTTTTCTGTGCTAACCTCAAAAATTCATATCTTTTTGTATATAGCTCTAATTGAGTCATATGACCTATCAAATTAAAGCTTAGGATGTTTACTTTCATCCTGTAAAATTTCATAATTTTTTTATCATCATTTGATCATTCAAAATCACATGACAAGCTGACTACCTCATAAGTGATTTCACCAAAAACATAATTATATTCTCCAAAGTTCACCATTTTACTTTCTTAATACCCCAATAATCATTAAGGGATAAATTTGGGCTCCTACTAAATTGGGGTTTAGCAATCCACTTAATTTAGGCTTATTCTTAAGCCTCAAATCCAAAATTTTGGGGTATTACACCGGGGGTCAGACCGGGGTCAATTAAAAATATATATATATAATTTAAATGTTCATACATACCATTCAAAAAATTATATGAGAGTTATTTTTCAACTAATAGTCCAATATAACCTCCTGAACCTAATACCTATAAAAATATCATTAAGTACATATGGATTTTTCTCCAACCAATGCCAAAAGTATTTCACAATCCTTTTAAAGCTCCTTATAAATAAAAAACTGTTAGAAAAATATTTTTTAAAAAAAAAAAAAAAAAAGCTAAAAGAACTTCATTTGGAGTGTAAAAAAGTTTTTAAAAAAAAAAAAAAAAGCTCAAACCGTGACTAGTCCGGGTTAGGCCGGTTCACCCCGATTCAGGCAGGTTCACACTGGGTTAGACCGGGTTCACCGGTTCACCGGTTTTTTTGCCCAACCAGACTGGACCAGCGACTGGTTCACCGGTTTCCAGTCTAAACCGGCCGGTCCGGTCTAGTTTTCCATACACTCAATGTAATACACAAGCCTGCTTAAAAAAATTTCAAAATACATATCCATGAGTTTTAGTACACACAAGCATGCTTGAATAGTTTCTAAATATAATATTAGTTTGTATCAAATATACAATTCTGAATCAAGCCCTCCATAGGCACAATAAATCCCAAACAATTTAGTATGTGTGTATATATATAGTTGACAAGTATATAAAGGGACAATTACAATGAAGTTCCACACAAGAGAAAAAATGAAAAAATGGTCCCTGAAGTTGTTAATGACAAGTCGAGGAGCGTGCATTAACAAGTCGAGGAGCTTACACTGACAACTTCTGGGACCATTTCTTCATTTTTTTCTCTTGTATGGGACTTCATTGTAATTGCCCCGTATATAAAAGAATAATTAGGGTTACTCTACTCTAAACTTATTTTAATCAACACTTGAATGCTTCCAATTTTACTAACATCAAATAATTTAACTTCAATATACACCATTATAATATAATTCCTTATCAATCAAATTGTTAAACAAATAATCAATTTAATTATATAGACTTAAAGTCCCCAACTTTACCTTTAATCTCTAAATATAATTTTTAATTACTAAATCTCCAATCCAAGATCAAATTACATCCTTTCCAAATCCTAATATCTCATTTGAACTAATAATTAACTCATAATTGTTCGACTGGATCAAAACCCCCAATTTCTCCAACTCAAAATCCAATCAAAATACCCACTTTCATTTTACAAACTTTAACAACATTCTAAACCGATTTAACATAAATTCTACTTTCAATAAACATAACCCAACTATTAATCTCAAGTTTAGTTGTTACAAAACTATGTTATCCAATTATAACATCTCTCTAATATTTAAACTCTAACTCTAAATCTCTCAAATGGTACAATATAAAAATTCTAAACAAATTAAATATAAATATTTACTCACCTCTACAATTTTATGGTTCCAATTTGTTGAAACTCAATAATTGCTTCAAGCCCTAACTTTCAAATTTGCTCTACTCCCAACAAAATTTATCTTTCAGAAAGCTCTCAATGAGTAAAAAAAATATTTGTGAAATAGGTATTAAGGTTGGAAGAATTTTTTGAGGATGAAATAGAGCTCAAACCTATCTTAAATCACCATTAATTGAGTGTTGGAGGTGATTACTGTGAAAGACAACCACGACGCCGGAAGATGAGAAAATGAGGAAGGGAGTGAACATGCATGGGTTTTAAAAAAGGAGACTTGTGAAAAAATATCTCAGTGGGAACTTAATTATCAAATAGGACCCCAGTACGCAAACAATCTTCCAAGTGTGCAGAATATCTTCCCATATGTGCAGACGATCTTCCCTGTGTACAATATTCTTCCCTATGCGTGTGCAAAACATCTTTCCCTGTGTGCACAAGATCTTCCCTCATATGCACAATACCTTCCTCCCATGTGCAGACAGTCTTCTCAGGTCTCATTTAGCAATTAATTTCTGATTAGGTCTTTTTTCACAATTCTCCTTTTTAAAAATGAGTGTGGGCGCCGCCCTCTTTTCTTTTCGTTTTTTTTAATTGTACTCTATATATACATATATGTGTGAATATTAATTTGTTCAGCCAAATAAGCCACCAGAACCCCGCGTGATTAGCCAAAAATTGAATGGTTTTATCCTGTTTCTTTTTAAAAAAAAAAAGAATACTTAAGTATCACTGGAATTTCAAAAATCTCAAATTGATTTTGTTAACGATAAGAGTAATAGGATTGACAAAAAGAGAATAGCAATTGACAACTCAGATTTTTGAAAAATCACTAATTTGATATTTTAAAGTTCAAGTGGTATTTAAGTGTCTTTTTCCCTTTCATTTTTTACTTTAATTCTTTTCTTTTCTTTTTCTTTTTCTTTTTCTTTTTCTCTTTTTTTTTCTTTTTAAAAATTTCTATATTTATGTATATTATTCTCTCTCTTTCTTCTGAAAACATAATTTGGGATTATACCTCCAAAATGCAAATCCTTCCATGTAAATTCTTTATACTGAAATAATTGTAGAATAACTTCTGATTACCATAAAATAATCCCAATAAACTCCACAATATTAAAAAATATACAATATATTCAATTTTTAAACATACTCAATTATATTCTTAACTTTATGCTTCTACATCTCAAATAATGCATTTGATTTACTCTAAATCTCAAATTAATTAATAAATCATTTTCCAAATGATATTTAAATAATAGGAATACAAATTGGAATGATACATAGGGCTTTCCTAATCTTAAGTTATATGAGATTTATGCCTTTAACACACTCACACACATATTTACAACACTTCAAAGAAAAATTATAAAATTAGGAGACAAAGTGAATTGGGGTCTTATATATAAAACCGAATTCAACCTTCAACTAACTCTTATATTAAGGACCAGAAGTAGTATCCCTTCCTTCCTTAATGTAGGACAAGTTAATCATAGTCCTAAATGTAAAATTTATTTCTCATATTTATCAATCTTTTCCTAATTTACCCCTATTGATGTTCCCTCAACAATAATCAAATAAGAGATAGATAGAGGGAATCAAGAAAGATGATTAGGGTGTTTTAAAAAAACCATGTCATAATAAACTTAATTAACTTCTTTAATCTAATTAAAATAATTAAATAAGTACTGGAGGAAGCATATTCGACATGCCAAGTGGCAGATAATATCGCATGGGACTACTAATATATGAATTTTCCTCTTGTATTAATCACCGCAGAATAAGTCGTACTAGGAGAATAATCCGATGGTAAAGGAATGGAATGATACGAATTGATTTCATTTTTATACATTGTTAAATTTGAACCACCAATTTTCTTTTTTCTTTTTTTTTTTTTTTTTTGCCAGAATTGAACCATCAAATTTAATTTTATAATTTCCATTGCAATGGACTATCTATAATTTATGGGAAAGGAAACAATAACCCCTGGATCAGGATGTTTTTGTATTTGCGCCAATATTTTCTATTTCTCTATCAACAGCTTTTACACTTATAACCATAGTACTCAAATCCGAATTGGATCGGGTGGTTCGGACCGGAAACCAACTGATAAAATGGTCCGGTCTGGTCTGGAGACTAGTCCGGCTTGATTTTTTTTTTTTTTTTTGAAAATAGATGTTTTTCATTTTTCATTAGAATTTCATATTAATAACCCTAAAATCTTTAATTTCTCACCGGTTTGACCCCGGGTTAGCTACGGTTTGACTCCGGTCTGACCCACCAACCCTTTATACAGTACCAGGCCAGTTCAGTGACCGGTCCGAATTTAATTACCTTGCTTATAACAGCCCCGTTTGATCCACACACACACACACACACTAAAAAAAGTAAAGGACAAGAAATTGTAAATTTTTCCATCTGTTCGCATGTTTGGTAGCAAAAAAAAAACACTTTAATTTTCAGGTAGGAAAGCATTTACCTTTATGTGTGGGCAGATGGCTTCCTTCACATATTGGTGGGAACATGGAAAAAATGCACACGAGTTCATTTTTTTCAAGGGTAAAGTCTAGGCATTTAGATGGCAAGAGATATTTGACCAAATGATTATTTTGGCTTTAAATAAAACATATTAAGGGCATTAAAATAAATATAATCATAAATAATTTTTTTTATTTTTATCAATAATAACAAAATAAAATCAATTATTTCATAGTTATATTAAATTAAGGACATTAAAGTCATTTACTCTTCACATATTCCCATTACATCATTATTTTCATCATACCAAACATAATTTTTCCATCAAACCATTTTTCCTACCAAACATGTTTTAGCTCTAAGAATTTTTCCATTCCATTTCTTTCCTTTCCCTTCCTTTTCATCACAATGAATTGCTTCTGCCAAACAGGCCTTTAGACATTTTAAAGAGATAAATAAAGAATCTATTAAAAAGGGAATAATCTATAGGGAAAATTCCAAAAAAAAAATACTTTGAAAATGGGAAAAGACAATTCTGTGCTCTGAAATTGGAAAAGGACGAGTCAATTCGTTGTCAGACGGGAGGAGGAATCTGATATTTTGAAATCTCGGCGAAAAGACGAAAATGCCCTTCAGCCCTCCCTCTCTCCACTTCGGAATAACAACATTGGTTTCTTAATTAACAACACTATTTTCTACATTAACAACACCGAAAATCCCACAAAGAGTCCGTACTTCCATGCGCTTCTCCTTTATTATGATAACAACACCTTCGTTCTACATTAACAACTCTACTTTCTTCTTTCACAATTAACAAGTTTAAAGCCAATATCAACATCTCTCTCTTTATTAACAACATCGTATTCTACATTAACAACTCTACTTTCTTCTTTCACAGTTAATAAGTTTCAGGACCAATAACAACTCTTTTCTCTTTATTAACAACATTGTATTCTACATTAACAACTTCACTTTCTTCTTTTACAGTTAACAAGTTTCAGGGCCAATAACAACTCCTTTCTCTTTATTAACAACACCGTATTCTACATTAATAATTCCATTTTCTTCCTGTGGGCGAGACACAGTTGTCAGTGTCACTTTTCCGTCATCAGGCGGATGGGAGTAGGAGACTCTCTTGGGAGAGTGTCGATAGGCGTTTTTTGTGGTGGAAGGAGACGATTGGAGATTGGTGCTGGTTGCTAAAATGGGGGTGTTGGGTAGTGGTCAAATCTAGAATCGATCGGCGGCCATGGGTGAGATCTCGTTCAAAGAGGATCGACGGGGCTATAATCACTAAGTTGCATCAGATTTTTTATGGGTTCTTCAAGGAAATTTGAATCGGATGTATGATCTGCAACTGAGATGAGGTGTTAATGTAGAATACGGTATTGTTAATAAAGAGAGAGGTGTTGCTATTATCACTAAACTTGTTAATTGTGAAAGAAGAAAGTGAAGTTATTAATGTAGAACGAAGGTGTTGTTATTAAAATGAAGGTGAAGCACATGGAAGTACAGACTCTTTGTGGGATTTTGGTGTTATTAATGTAGAATACAGTGTAGTTAACTATGAAGCCAATGTTGTTATTCTAAAGTGGAGAGAGGGAGGGCTGAATGGCATTTTCGTCTTTTTGCTGAGATTTCAAAATCCTAGATTCCTCCTCCTGTCTGACAGCGAACTGACTTGTCCTTTCCCAATTTCAGAGCACTGAATCGTCCTTTCCCATTTTCCAAAGTATTTTTTTGGAATTTTCCCTAATCTATATATCCCAAATTAAAATTTTAGAAGAAGTATAAAATGGTTTTTCCAAATAAATATTAAAAGGTACAATTACAAAAAAAAATTCACAAATATTAAAATAATGTCAAGTTTATTCAAATATTTTAGTTTAAAACAAAAACGTATTGCTATCTTAATAAATTTAATTAATCATAAATTACTATTTTTATAGGTAGTAAATCAAACAGCACAATTTTTTTTAAAAAAAAAAAAAAACATGAATGAATCATCGAACAGGCTTCAAAGCTATATGCTCACTTGGCTATAGGCAGGATGAGAATTTTTTGCATATTTTAACCACTAAAAAAAATGACAAGTTACTGATGGGTTCTACCAATTTTATGTATGAAAATGACAAGGTGAACCGATGACTTTTCCAGCAGGTATATTTTATTTTGAAGTATAAAAATAATTATATTAAAATTTTATCTTTTTTCAGCAGGTTTATTTTAATTTTAAAATATATAAATTCATACATTAAAAATTAAAATTTAAGAATTTTTTGATAAATTTTAAGCATGTTTTGTTAGTATTTAATTTAAATTTGTCGAGTCATTATTTTTCATTAAATAAAACAAGCAGTATTAAGATTAAGGATCAAAAAGTACATTTTGTAAACTTAATGAACTAAAGTATGTAAAATTAGAGAACTAAACCCATATTTTGTCCATTTATAAATATATATTTAATGGATTAAACTAAAATTGACATAAGTTTAAATGATCAAACACATACTTTAGCCGTTTAAGAAATAAAATAAAATAGCATTACTAACATATGAATAAAATTATGAACAATGATTAGATGAAGTTCCTTATAATCATTAGATCCATTATTCCAATAAGATTTTGTTATGTGTCCTATTTTTTCTACAGGTAAATGCTGATGAGAAAAAAATAATGAGTAACAAAATCTGTAATCTAAGTTTTGTTTTAAGTTTTAACAGCATAAGGTGCCATAATTTTTAATAAATTAACTTTATATCCTACCTAAGTTATATCATTGGAAGTCTATTGAACTAGTCACCAATCCAATTTGCATTAACTTAAAATAAATATTTATATGATTTTAATAAAATTAATTCAATCAAGGTCAAAAACAATTAATTCAATGCATCTAAAGTAGAGATTTCTTTCCCATTTTGAAAATAAGAAGAAGACCCACTTTTTATTAGACAATTCTCAGAAATTTCAATTTAAGGCGCTGTTTGGTATGAGTGAATTGGAATAAAAGGGAGAACAGAAAACTTTTTTGAGTTGGATTATCACCCCTTGTGTTCTTAATTAAGAAACTCTGCTCATGTATTGAATGGCGACACAAGAGAACAAACCCTAACACAAGCTCAATTGTGTGAGTTTTTATACACTTCTGTTATAGAAGAAGATTTTCTGGATAAACGGTTAAATTTTTCTTATTTAATTGTTAACATAGTAATTATTGATTATATAATATACACACATTATATCTAGCGTTTATTATATATTTTGTTAACTTGCGTTTTTTTTATATAGCTTCTTAATTCACAACAAAAGGGTGATGATTTTATATTCCAAAAAATAAATTCCCCACCAATGAGATGACAGGATGGGCTATATATAAGTTGTGAATGGTTCAATTTGTTATTATGACTCTATGATGCATGGATAAATGTAACCCTAAATTAGGGACAAATTATGCGGTATATTAGTGACACTTCGTGTTCAACAGATTTTAGTTTGTTATTATCCTAAAGTTTTAACTTTATTTTATTCAACACAATATGAATTGGAATTTAGTATGAATTTAATTTAATATGATTTATTTATTGGATGTCAAATTATTTATTTATTTAGGGTTTAAGGGTGAGCATAAGAGCATACTTAGGTGTACTTGTCAGGTTTTATATAATTTTCAAATAAAGAATACTTTCCCCTCCCCCATTCCATCCCAAAAAAAAAAAAAAATTCATGCGTTGCTATGTATTTTTTAAAATATATTTCTCTCACATATTGATTACAAAATTAATTATATAAACTTAATATATATGTATATATATTGAAACATGTTTTACCATAATAAGAAACCTACGTTGTACCAAAAAAAAAAAAAAAAAGGAACCCTACAAGCACATAGATCATGGAAAAATACCTGTTAATATGAAATATCATGAGAATTTCATTTTAAGTCTTTACTTTTTCCCAAATATCATGGTATTGTAGCATATTTAAAAATATATTTTACAAGAAAATCACGCAAATTCAAGAAAAATTGAATTAAGTAAATTTTAATGCAGCAAATCATCTAAGCCTACCCGAAAAGTGAAAAACTTACCCTCAAACGAAATTTCATTAGACCCCTAAAGATTGATGTTGTTTATTTTTTAAATTAAATATTAAATATAAGTATATTTGAAATTGTTTTGTGTAATTCATTATCAAAATAATTGAAAAACACTTATATAATATATTCAAACACATTTTACTATATATAGTAGCACAAGAGGCATAATAGTATTACCTACTAATTTTTTATTCAAAGTTTTTGTTATCGTTGATGATGTGCCAAGTGCCAACATTGCCCAAGATGCAAACACATATTTTGAATGGAAATGCAAAGAAAGACTTACAAAATCTTGTCCATTTATGTTCAATTCGCAAAGTAAATAAATTAAACTTATAAACTGATATATATATATATATATATATATATATCTAGATATATATATTGCCTGCTAAATTTATAAGCTGATATATAACTTAATGTTATTCAAAAATATCTTAAAAAGATTATGTCACGTAAGTTGTAATTAAATATTTCATTTAGCTTTCCATTCTATTCAAATTAGATAAATAGTTGTTACATTAATGACTACTTGAGTACCAATTAGCCTACTACTGCTCATTTCACCATTATTCACAAACTTCCCAACTGTAGTATGCTTGCCATTCATTCCAATGTTATCCAATTTTAGGTCACTGCTCACTCCAAAATGATCCCTTCACTTGCAGGGACCAAACTCTCACTGTTGCTAAGGACTCTAGTTCATTCTTTCCACTACCATCTTTAGGGCCGTTTTTGGCACGAAGGGAATGGAGTTCAATTTAAAAGAAATGGGTAAGCAAGGTTATAAAATTTTAACAAAAAGAATATATTAAAAGAAAGGGTGAGAAAAATTAATAAAAAGCTTTTAACCCAAATTCTATCTCTTTTTTTTTTAATTCAAACTCATTAAAATTTCACCTTCTCTCCATTTCCCTCTCACCAAATTTAGTACGGTCTGAATTTTCTATCGTTGTATCAACTGCTGCATCTAATAATTTATTTGAAGCATAGCGTCTTATTGTATCTATTACACCACATTGTGCACTTTTATTTTAAATTGAGCGGTTTCCTGTAGCTAAACAAAATTCTAATTTTTTCTACAGTGAACTATGCCAGTGTTTCTTTATGGCATTATCTGTCCTTTTTTTATTAGAATGTCAAAGAATATTATTAAGTAAATATTAAAGCGTTCCAAATGAGTAATCCTCAAAAGCTTTCAGCCCGTTTCAAGCTTTGTTAGCAATACCATTGAATTGTGAACAATCACATAAAATGCTAATTAGCTTATAGTAATGCATTGGCCTTCATGTTCCCCAGACAACCAAATTCTTACTTTTCATATTTTGTATATTTTCCTTTCTGGTCATATAAAGTTGATCTTATCACATAACAGTTGTGGCAAAGAAAATATACATGGAAGGGGTTTTTAGGCAAGCTTCTGATAGCCAATATTGGGACCTGTGGAATAGACAGAAGTTGAATTCTGAACTTGAGCTGAAGCAGCAGCATATACTGAGTCTGAATCAGGTGGTGTAAGCAACATTTACAGCTAAAGGATTTCTGTGGCTAGGATTTAACAGTTCATGTCTATCTTATTTCAGGATTTGACCAATCAGTTAATTGAATTGGAGAGCCATTTCAATGTCCTTGAACTCAATATATAATTCAGTGAATATGATGGAACACATAAAGATAATGCAGCTATTCAGAATAGATATCGACCTTCAATGTAAAGTATATTGTAACTCTTAGGCTGAACATAAGTGAAAAATGTTGAATTTAGTCCAGTTGACATCTTCGTGTAATTTCAATTGGAGATGGAGAGTGTATTTCTTGTCTTGTTACTAAGAACAGCATCGAGTATTATTTTACTGAACTGGAGATCTTTCCCCTTTCCAGACACATTCAGTCATTGTGTAGTGTACATAATGCAATGAATTCACAACTTGTAGCCGCAGAGAATCTTTCAGAATCACTCTCAAAATAAATGGCTTCATTGAGTATAAAGTCCCCATCAGAACAGAAAACTGGAAGAAGTTGTTTGAAACAACAGGAATTCCATATCAACCTTCATTGGGCTCTACAGACATGAAAAATGGTATTAATACTCCTTCAAGCAAAAAGTTAGTGCTTTCTAATTTGGCAACTAATAAAGATCAGTCTAAGAAAAATCAAGCCAGTGCTTTTAAGGGTTGTGAACCAGAAATGTCTAGGAGGAGGAGAGACTCTCTTGATCAGGTATTACTTTCTTGCCACTTAGGCCTCCATTGGTTTAAGCTTCACAATTTTGATGCTTGACAATGGTTGCATCCTTTTTTTCCCCCTTCTTTGCATCTCTTACATGGTGAACTGCCAAAGACCTGTAAGCAGAGTCGTTTATTTTGTGTCCTAACATTTCTTAAAGATAGCAGTCATTTAATTGCATCAAAGCCATATCTACACCAGATATGTACCTGATCTGATACCTGTAGAGTGGAACTTTGGGTATCCAAGCTTCATGGTCTGCATTCTATAGCAGTTGCCAAATTTTTTGATGAAGTGGTTAACCTCAACTGAAGCTTGGTTCTGTTTGATATTTGGTTTCAATAATTATATGATTTGTGAGTATTAAAAAACTTGGATGCAGAGTTGGACCTGTTCTGAGCCTCCTAAAACTAATGTCAGAAGAATGCTGCTGCAAGATGTCAAGAGATCAAATATGAATAGGTCTTTCTTTTCAACGGATAAACAAAATGCAGACCTGTCTTTGCTAAAAATATCTCCGAATCGAACAGATTCCAGAATCCCCTCAACTAGATTCACTGCATCTGAACAGAAAGGTGATCTCGCCTAATTGGAGGCCCGAATTATGTGTATGAATTAATTTAATGCGGCCACTGATCTTACCTTAAAAATACTGGCTGCAGGTATTCAAGTTGCTCACCCTGAAGAAGTGCCAGAACACGCAAAGGCATTACCATTCATAGCACCTAACAACCTCTCAACACCTACCCAAATTTCAGAGCCCAAGTATACCATGTTTCCAAGAAACAATGTTTCAGTGGTTTCATCAAGACCTGGATCCCATTTGTCTCCTGCAAATGAAAATCAAGAGTTGACTTCCAAAAGGTACAATACTGTTCAAATAGTGAGAATAGGATAGTGGAATAAGCCTATCTTGCAGCTTAGATACCCTTAGATATACCTTCTAATAGGTACCCAAGCAACATAGATAACCACACCCAAAAGCTAGCTATTAAGGTGGGAAAGCCAAGGCATTTAAGTACCCCATCAAGCAGCCCATATCACTCGATGTGGGGCTTTGGCAGCTCATACTACCTTGATCCCTATCACCTTCTTCATTGAGTAAATCCAGCGAAATGTCTGTTTCTGCTGGTAAAATGACCATGTTTACTAGGTCTAAAATAGAAAACAAGTATTCCCATACAGTAAATTCCAAATCTTGGAGAATACAGGACTCTGTGTCCTCAACGTCATCAACCATTCCCCCAGCTTCACCTTTGTTTGGAAAATCTACCAACTTTAATGTTGACAAAAGCCATTCTGGTGAAAGAATTTTACCAGTGCTCTCATTCGGTGGTTCATGTGATTCTTCATCAACTATCCAAACACCATTAACTCCTCCTTTTCCGTCACCCATCTCATTGGCAACAGGGCCTTCTGGATCAGTCTCAGTGGACTTAAGTACATCTTCGACTGGTTCAAACACAAACCAAGTCAAGTCAACTTCAATTTCAGCTCCACCCTCTAATCGAGCACCTAAGCATGTGCCATCATCACCTTATCCACCTTCCTTGAATCCAAACCTGGAGCCACCTGAATCGGAGGTTCAACAAGTTGTGATATATAATTCAAAGACTGATTTGGAGACTAAAGATGTGAGTACACCGTTGGTTGGGCCTCCAAACAATGAACCAAAGACTGATTTGGAGAGTAAAGATGTGAACACACCGTTGGTTGAGCCTCCAAGCAATGAAACTAAGTCAGAGCCCGAAGCTTCAGAAAAATGCAGTCCTTCAAGTGCAGGCTCAAGTGCACAGTCCACAAACAATGTTACATGTTCTGTATCAAGCACTATCTCAGTTTCTCAGCCAGAATAGCGGGCTGATGCACCTATGCAATTTCCAACTTTTTCTTCCGCTGGTGTTACTATTTGGAAAACTGCAAATTTAGATGCCACAACCACAGATGAGAATGAGATGGAGGAAGAAGCTCCTGAGATGAGCAACGCTGCTGAACCTAACTTGGGAAGCTTCAGTGGCTTTGGCATTAGCTCTATTCCTAATCCATCCCCAGCTAAATCAAATCCATTTGGCGGTCCGTTTAGTAATGTGGGGGCTAGTCCACCAACTCCTCCAATGGCATTTTCAGTTCCTAGTGGAGGGTTATTTCGACTTGCATCTTTCACCTTTCCAAGCTCACAGCCTTTGTGATTGATCACAAACCCAAAGCAAGAGCCAATTTTAAAAGACTAACTTATTAAGAGAGAGAGCCCCTTGAACTTGTAAATCTCACTCTATTTATGAGGCTTCATGTGGAACTCATAACATAGTCGACCCCTTAAAAGCCAACGTCCCTTTTTTTTTTTTTTTTTGTTATACAAAAGCCAACGTCCCTAATGACTCTACACCATGACACTTCACTTGAGCTCCTACCAGTTAAAATCTTCTGTGGATAGTCCTTTCCATAAACAATGGGCTTTTTTTTTGGACAAAAAACAATGGGCTTTCAACAAAAGTACCAATGTGATCACAAGCCCGAGACTCATCCAAAAGACTAACTTATTAAGAAAAATAATCCCTTAAACTTATAAATCCACTCTACTTGTTAGATTTCCCGACGTGTGGGACTCAAAACAGCCTTCTGCACGAGCCCAGTCAACAAATTCAGTTGCATCCTCTGGTGGCTTCAGTGCTGTGACACATATTTCTGCAACACCTCAAAGTGGGTTTGGCCAACCTACACAAGTAGGATCAGGGCAGCAGGCACTGGGGTCAGTCCTCGGTAGTTCTGGACAATCAAGACAGCTTGGTAGTGGATTACCAGGAAGTGGTTTTGGTGCTCCTTGTGGTTTTTGGGGTAGATTTGGAGTCAATAGTTCAGTTGGTGGCTTTTCAAGTGCTTCAACAGCTGCTTGGGGTTTTGCAGGCATAGGGTCAACAGGTGGAGGGTTTGCTGTTGTTGCATCTTCCGGTATTGGTTTTACAGGAATTGCTTCTTCTTTTGGTGGATTTGCCGGTAATGCTTCTGCTAGTGGCGGTGGTTTTGCTGCTGTTTCTTCAGCAGGTGGATTTGCAGGAGCTGCGTTGGGTGGCGGATTTTGGGGGATTTAGCAGCCAGGGAAGTGGTTTTGGTGCTTTCGGAACTGGCGGTGGAACTAATAAACGTCCTGAGCTCTTTACGCAAATGAGAAAATAGTCATGCATGTCACAATGTGAAGTCTGTTCCATGAAATGAATTTATTTTTTTTTTTTTTTTTTGATATAAATCACCCTGGGGGTATCCTGGGTTCATTGCCCGCCCCCCAACTAATCCGGATCCCAGCCGGGCAGCCCTTACGGGGTAAAGCCGGTACCGATGGGACAACCTCTTTGAGGCTGCGTTAATTATCGCTTCTGTCACCCCCCAGGATTCGAACCCTCGTCCTGAGGAGTGCCGGTCGTAACTCCGAACCAACTCGACCGAGCGCCCATTGGTTCCATGAAATGAATTTAACAACCAAGAGGATTGTTGAAATCCTCGATGTTGGAGAGCGTCCATCACATTTGGAAACCCACATGCTAATTGCCTAATTTTATAGTTTGTCCTGATTAAATGGGACGGATTTTGGGCTTTTGTTGTTGGATCGTTTTTAAGGGGATGCTTGGTTTGTCACAAGGATTCAAAGAAAATCAAATTCAAGTAAACTACAAGTTATATAAATGTGTAAGGAGAAAATTATGAGCTTAATTTTTAATGGCATGCGAGTAACAAATGATAAAGACAGATTGTTATTTAGATTCTATGATATCTCATGTTTTTAATTTCTGTAGTTTTCAAAATAGTATTACTATAGCGATAAAGCTTTGTCTCATTAGATGGGGTCGGCTACATAGGTTGCACGACGTCGTTATCCTCTATCAAAAATCAAATTTTTAAATAGATTATTAACCAATAGCTAATCTCAACATAATTGTGTTAGATCCTTGATAGTAAACATAAAACTTTATTGAATCTTTTATAAATATGTAGTTTTCAAACTAGTTTTAAATTTTCAAATAACTTATAATACACAAAGTATATGGATGATAAGTTCTGCAATAATTTTTAACATGCTCGATGATAACAAACTATAAAACAAAACAAAGTTATTATCTAAATTTTAATTTGCATGGGACAAAATCTTCTCAAAAGAAACATGAAGTGAGGGAGCACCTTGGGCAAGGGCAAGGGCAAGGGAAGAAAGGGAAGAGCCCCAGGAAAAGGAAAAGATAAAGAGATATAGATGTTGGGGAAATGGACAACTCCAATGTGTGGTTGAGGACACCCAAAGCTAAATACTATCTACGGTCTTTATACGTAAGATCTAGTTTAGAAGTGAATCAAGATCTTTTTTTTTTATCTCTTATATTTATCATTTTTCTCCAAACTAATTTGCTTAACTTGTAATCTGATATATAATCTAAGGATACACATAATTATTTTAGAGACATCAAGTAACATTCACTATAATTAAATAATTTATTTAACTTTCTTTATGATTTTATCTCTTCAAATTAGTCAATTAACTCTTATATTTAAAAATGGAGGTAATAATTTTTTTGTCTTGAAGCCAAATTTTTCTTGTAAACAATAACATGAGTTTGTAGCTAATAATAAGCCAAATTTGAAATGGCTTATGTGAAACAATTATTATAGATATATTAATTGATATGTTTCCATCAAATAGGGGTGATCACAGGATGGGAACGGGACAGGTCTATTCCACATCCCATCCCGTAAAAGGTATGAGATAGCAAAATTGTTCTGTGTCCCGTCCCAACCGGGATCGGAACAGGACTAAGACGGGAACGAGATGTCCCACATATTTTTCTTTCAAGGATTTGGACTATCATTTTCCCCCCTTTTCTGGACTTATAAAAACTAAAATGTATAGGTATGAGTTGGACGTTGAACGTATATGATTGAAATACATAATCATCTTTTATCATTTTTAAATCAAAAGCATAATTAAAAATAAGAAATAATTAAAATTTAAACTTAATAAGAGCAATGATCATAAATATTTATAGTATTTTGTAGAAAATTAGTCGAATAGGTGCAAGAGAGATCAAGAGAGAGCTGAGTGAACAAAAATGGTGACACCCATGCGAGGAAGCGAGCAACTGCGAGGGTTTACTTAAAAATTTATAGTATTTCGTATTAAAGATATAACCAATATATGATAATATCTTTTGATATGACTAACATCTATCTAAAAAAGGTTATATGATAATATCTTTAATAACTAATATCTATTTAAATAAGATATTAGTAATATCTTTATTCAGAATATAAAATATTCTAGAAAAAAATAAAAATATTAGATATATTAAACTAATAATAATATGATTCTGGGACAGGACCAAGCCTATCCCGTCCTGTCCCATCTCGGAAATAATTTTGTCCCACCGTCCCATTCCAAAATGACTAGGATCAAAATGGGATGGTCAAGACAGGATAGAAGTGAACACACACACACGCCTATCCCGTCCTGTCCCATCTCGGAAATAATTTTGTCCCACCGTCCCATTCCAAAATGACTAGGATCAAAATGGGATGGTCAAGACAGGATAGAAGTGAACACACACACACACACACACACACACACACACACACACACACACACACACACACACACACACACACACACACACACACACACACACACACACACACACACACACACACACACACACACACACACACACACACACACACACACACACACACACACACACACACACACACACACACACACACACTCTCTCTCTCTCTCTCTCTCTCTCTCTCTCTCTCTCTCTCTCTCTCTCTCTCTCTCTCTCTCTCTCTCTCTCTCTCTCTCCATCCCAAACACACACACACACACACACACTCTCTCTCTCTCTCTCTCTCTCTCTCCATCCCAAAATGACTAGGATCAAAATGGGATGGTTAAGACAGGATAGAAGTGAACACAAAAGAACACACATCCCAAAATGACTAGGATCAAAATGGGATGGTCAAGACAGGACAGAAGTGAACACACACACACACTCTTCCCATCCCAAAATGACTAGGATCAAAATGGGATGGTTAAGACAGGATAGAAGTGAACACAAAAGAACACACATCCCAAAATGACTAGGATCAAAATGGGATGGTCAAGACAGGACAGAAGTGAACACACACACACACACACTCTTCCCATCCCAAAATGACTAGGATCAAAATGGGATGGTTAAGACAGGATAGAAGTGAACACAAAAGAACACACATCCCAAAATGACTAGGATCAAAATGGGATGGTCAAGACAGGATAGAAGTGAACACACACACACACACACACTCTTCCCATCCCAAAATGACTAGGATCAAAATGGGATGGTTAAGACAGGATAGAAGTGAACACAAAAGAACACACATCCCAAAATGACTAGGATCAAAATGGGATGGTCAAGACAGGACAGAAGTGAACACACACACACACACACACTCTTCCCATCCCAAAATGACTAGGATCAAAATGGGATGGTCAAGACAGGACAGAAGTGAACACACACACACACACACTCTTCCCATCCCAAAATGACTAGGATCAAAATGGGATGGTTAAGACAGGATAGAAGTGAACACAAAAGAACACACATCCCAAAATGACTAGGATCAAAATGGGATGGTCAAGACAGGATAGAAGTGAACACACACACACACACACACTCTTCCCATCCCAAAATGACTAGGATCAAAATGGGATGGTTAAGACAGGATAGAAGTGAACACAAAAGAACACACATCCCAAAATGACTAGGATCAAAATGGGATGGTCAAGACAGGACAGAAGTGAACACACACACACACACACACACACACACACACACACACACACACACACACACACACACACACACACACACACACACACACACACACACACACACACACACACACACACACACACACACACACACACACACACACACACACACACACACACACACACACACACACACACACACACACACACACACACACACACACACACTCTTCCCATCCCAAAATGACTAGGATCAAAATGGGATGGTTAAGACAGGATAGAAGTGAACACAAAAGAACACACATCCCAAAATGACTAGGATCAAAATGGGATGGTCAAGACAGGACAGAAGTGAACACACACACACACACACACACACACACACACACACACACACACACACACACACACACACACACACACACACACACACACACACACACACACACACACACACACACACACACACACACACACACACACACACACACAATTTTCAATGCAATTTTTCCTCTCATTACACACACACACTTATTTAGTAAAATTTTCAATGCAATTTTTCCTCTCATTTTAAACTTTCAATTTGACACATTTTTCCATTTTGTATACAAAGAATTCATTTTAATTAAACACACACACACACTTATTTAGTAAAATTGTCAATGCAATTTTTCCTCATTTTAAACTTTCAATTTGACACATTTTTCCATTTTGTATACAAAGAATTCATTTTAATTCAAATTTAGTACAAAAAAATAAATATTAAGTTATTAGATTATTTTAAAACATTAATGTCCAATTTTGTCACTGAAGTTTTCCTTGCGTTGTCTTTAACGATTGGAACATAAAACATACAAATCAAATGGTAAGAGAAGAGGGTGGATGAATATGAACATTCCCTGGCTAGAGATAGGGGATTTCAATGAATCGTCATACCTAGAAAGGTTCAGAACATTCAAGTCAAGATGTGAAATGCTAGAGGTGGAAGCTGAAGGAGGTAAATTTCACTAAAATGCACGTTGAGAGGGAGGAGGAGGGATTTATTTATAAGAGAAAGCTTGGGTAGGGCAGTGGTAAATGGTTGTTGGAGAACTCAATTTCCAAAGGATTGTGTCAGGTATTGGTTAGAATCACAATCCTATTTTACTGGAATTATAGCATAAAGATGTTACAGCTGATCCCCAACTAGAAAGAGATAGTGGAGGAAAATTGGAGGGGTAGTTCATATGAGAAGATATTGAAATCAGATCATTAGGTTGTGGGATGAAAATGACAATTGGGAAGAGAATGAAGAGGAGATTGGCACCTTGGGTCAGAGAGATTTTGTTCGTATCAGATGGGATTAACTCTTTGAAGGTGATTTTATGGTGTATAAGATAAGTATGTAAAATGAATTTTGTATCGGCGAATGATAAAACCCTTTTTTAAGTGCTTTTGGAGGTCTCTTCTATCCAAAAGCAATTCATTCCACTTGGGGTCTCAAAGTCCGCTAAGCTTGGAACATTAGTCAATATATCTTTGCTTTCCTCTGTTTAAGTTTCTTCCAATCGCTTTGTTTTTCTTCCACCACTTATGTAATATTTCTTTTTGTTCCGTTGCTTATATTGTACTCTAAGTTCTTTTATCTTTAATATATTATTTTGTCCTTTTTATTTTTAAAAAAGAGATTTTGATGAGATATTGCAGTGCATTCATTGATGAAGAAGTAACTGCAACTGCTTTAATGGCTGATATTTTTAGATTAGGATTCTCTTCTTTACCCTTTCTATCCTCTCCCATCTTCGGCTCAAAACTATATAGTTTCGGGGTAAGAATAAGCCAGGGAAGCTTTTTGTTTTTGTTTTTTTTTTTAAAGAAGTCATCTATCACTATGGAATATTTTTTTCAATAGCATTCAGTATCCCAAATTAATTTTTAGTACACTTAGCACCCTTTTTTTTATGGCACCCAGTATTCAGCACTCATTACTCAAGTATTTTCCTAGTAGCACCCAATATCATGAGAACTTAAAAAATGCACTAAAAATTACTTTAGGACACTGGATGCTATTACAAAAATACTTATGGGTGATGGGCACTAGATACTAGGTGCCACAAAAGAGCATATTTTAGGTTACTGAATGTACTAAAAATTAATTTGGGATATTGAATGTTACTGAAAAAAATATTCCATAATAATGAATGATTTTTTTTCAGAAAAAAAAATAAAAGATTCTCTGACTTGTTTTTACCCCCAAACTACATAGTTTTGGAACAAAGAATGAGAGCAAATGGAAAGGATAAAGGAGAAAATCAAAATCCGACATCCTTGGTATCATATTGGTGGTTAAGGGGATGAGTTCATATGGTTGGGATTTTTAAATGAATGTACTTAGTTTGTCCAAAAAAGGCCGATATAAGCAAGCTGTTTCAAGTATGGAAGGATCTAGGCCAACGGGACACGATGGGATATACGTGCAATTTTTATCTGCAAGGAATGGCATGTGATAGGAGACCAGGTGTGCAATTTATTCGGATTAATATTATTAGTCCATGAAGCCATTCATCATTTGAAAATAAATAAATAAAATTACTTAAACTTGATATAAATAAAGCTTATAACAGGGTTAAATGTGATTTTTTTCTTGCTGCTCTCCTTAAGATGGAAATAAAAAAAAAAAAAAATTTGTTCTCCATTGTTCTTATCTACTGTAATGCATCAGACAAAATGTTTAATGTTCGAAAATCATGTCTCGATTTTTCTATAAGTGTTCCAGAATTAGCAAGGGAAGAAACTGGTCATCTTCTAAGGACTTTCCTGGATTTACCATAGAACTTTAAAACCCCATAAATCTGAGGGGAGGATCGGGTTTTAAGGACTTCGAAGTTTCCAATCTTGCATTATTCGCTAAATTGAATGGAGAATATTGCAGGAACCACAATTATGGGTGAAGAAGCAATTAGCCCTATAAATAGTCCACCAATGCACTCAAATTCGCCAATATAGTACTACCTCCAGTCCTAAATATAGGACATAGTTTGTAGTGCAATTTGCACTACAAACTATGTCCTATATTTAGGACCGGAGGGAGTACATACTTTTCCCAAACTCTACGGCCTAAAATAGTTTAATTGGCAACATACTGCAAATTCACCAGTAGCATAAAGTAAATTGTGCAACTTTTAATGCCATAACAAGTACAACTCCAAATCGTATTGCCAAATTAAGTGCTTTCCACGCATGACTTGTGAAGATAAAGGCCGAAATGAAGGAGAAATAGAGAAATTATCAAGAGCAAGTTTTACACAAACGGGAAATCATAGGCGACTTATCACAGCTTCCACCTCCGAGGGGGAATAAAGATGGTACGTTGGAGCCACCTTGGCAATGTCAACGTTATTGGGAGTCACCTGAAATTTAAAAGAAAAATAATGGAAACAAGTTAACTTCTAGGCAACATTTAGTACACGGAAAAGTTTCTGCACACCAAACATTACATTGCTCTTATAGTTTGTTTTGAGAAGGAAAACTATATTAAGTGGGTGTTTGGAAACACCCACGACCACTTAAAAAACACTATGTTGTATTTTACAAGACAAAACTCTTCTCATATATTTATTTTGAATAGAGTAAAATCACTCAAAATAAACTAATAAAAAAACACCCACTAAGCTATCCTAAACTAATAGCTAATGACAATTGATACATGAATTTTCAAAAGTATGGCAAGACACTTCCACAAATTCGAGGATCATATGGAATCATTAAACTACAATTAAACTTAACCATATCAGGTCAGCCTTATATTTCATTTTCATCCCAACCTGGTATCCCAGTTCATGAAGACTGTTCAATAGAGAAAGCAACTTGAAATTAACTTTAAAAGTATTCAATATTTTTATTCTAGTGTAAAGTTCCACAATGTTTTGTTACATTTTTCAAGATTCAATAACAATGCTGTAACAGAGGCCTAGTTTGGAGGAGGTAAAATTAATTACCCCCACCCCCCCCCCCCCTTGTTCAAATAACAAGGCTCTGTAGTAGATTAGGTCTTGGACTGTTAAGGAAGTGTAGAACTAACTGTTACATTCTAACTACCTAACTAAGCGTACTTTTAATATTTTCTATGCTTCACATATCAAAGACCATCCTAGAAGGTAGCTTTGAAAGAAATGATGGAAGCACAAGATCATTATAATCAATGTACCAGGAGCCAGGAAGAGAAGGATAAGCGATTAGCACTATCACTAGAATATTTAACATTTAATTTATCCTCACCTTCTCTTCCATAACTTGCTTGAGAATCGATAGAGCAATAACCTCAGCTTCTTGAAGAGTTAGTTCCTGCAAAAGAAACAAATGTCATGGACACCCGGTTTAACTGAAAAATATATATATATATATTTTTTTTGCCTTCGGTTTAAATGACATATGGATGTTTCTGGAAAGAGAATCCACCAAATCAGTATATGCAAAGTTACAGACAACGACGAATTGATACTTTGTTTTTATATCAAAACAATTATCTGATTTTAACATTGCATAGACCCCTAAATATCTAGTAGGTTGATGAAACCAAAGATATGTGGAAGTCACATGATTTATGGTACATAATTAATAAGTCATGCAGTGTTATATACTTGGTAGAAAAGTATAGATGAAAGGACAACAACTTGCTAACTTAGTGTCTTTTGTACTCTAGATTGAAAAGGAAAATGCTTAATTTCTAGAGAATGAGTTGAAATAAAGGTGAAGATGTGTCAGAATTTAATCTTTTGGAATACCAGTCAAAAAGAGATAGGGTCTTATCCGTAGGTTCAATCACAGAAATGCCATTCAACACGCAAGTATATATATTAATACCCTTTTACATCTCTATTGACACTAAGCTAGACTAATAATATTGTCAATCCGTCCAATTTCAATCAACCCAGAAAGAACAAGCATTACGTCCCCACATTTATTTATTTTTAATTATTTTCTAACTCTTTACACTTCACATCATCTCTCCCAATAAAATTTTACTGTTACATACGATAATTATACATGTAGAAACAGCCCCACCATCAGAACGTGTATACCTTGTAGTATTCTTGCAGAGAACACATTTATTTATTTTTAATTATCTTCTAACTCTTTACACTTCACATCATCTCTTCCAATCACATTTTACTGATACATAACGGTAATTATACATGAAGAAACAGCCCCACCATCAGAACGTGTATACCTTGTTGTATTGTTCTTGCAGAGAACTGTCTGCTCCTTCTGAGCCTGAACCAATAGCTTTAGCATTGCATTGCCAAAATGTTCCTGATGGATCAGTATAGTATCTGCATATTAGAAGCCTGAGTCAGCTAATAATTCACCCAAAAAAAAAAGAAACGGCTTCAGAAAGGAATTTGTATCAATAAGACCAGCAATAAAATATATAATTTCCATTGGTGAATAAAGGAATGGAGCCTACAAAAAGAAAAATTAAAACAAATAACAAGTAGCAACAATTGCGATATGCATATCCATAAGAATTATATAAAATTTAGCCTTCATCGAGATAAGAATTATCCTCAGGGAAGAAAAGGAACAACCGTGCAAGAAACTGCTAATACCGTAAGTGATGAGGTTATGAGACGAGTACCCTTTAGTGCCTGTTTGTTTTAGCTTTTTAGAAGTGATTTAACGGTGTTCAAGGTGAGTATATGAGAGGAGTTTTGTCTTTTTTGTGCTTCCCAAACAAGCACTTAGTATGTTTCTTCCTCTCAATTACTAATCTATAGCATTATAGTAAAAAGATTGCATCAGATTCTAAGAACAAGCCCAACCCTTCCATAAAACACCAGAGAGCCCACCCCAAATACTTCTGCAGCAGCATGCTTCCTTTCTTTTGATTTCGTAAGCCCTTGTAATTATTATTCAACAGTTTTTATTTTTCACTTTTATCAAGTGGGGGACGGGGTAAACTACTCATTTTCTATTCCCAAAATCACCTTTTTCAATCTATTCTTTCTAATCAATGTACCAAATGGGCTGTTGAAAACAAACTTCAACAATTCTCCAACGTTTTATAACATTTCACACAAACATCAGGAGGCAATTCCTTACGAATCCTCTGAACTGGCAATAAATGATAACTGACAACTAGATTCGTTACCGCGTGGCAAATAAGGGAGTTAACTGATAGGATTTTGCCACCTATTATTACCAATGGCAGGAGAAAGAAAGACCTAGAACAGAAACTATTGAAGGTGTGGGGTCAAGTAATGCAAAAAATGGAAACTAACAAGTTATTTCTGACTTCCTTAATGTGTTGTCACTAGTTAGTCTTTTATGCGTTAGTTATTATGTCTGAAGTCCAATTGGAAAGCATTTACGAGTTAGCTAATTGTTTGTGTTGGTTGTCAATATGTGTCAGTTATTGCTGAGGCTCGAGGAGCCATGGTTTGTCTGTAATAAATAGTGTAATAAAGGGTGGTAGTATGAAGAAGATAGGCAATGAATATTTTATAAAATTCAGGTGATTGTCCAATTCTTTGCTTGTATATGAAATTAGATTCTGACTTGTTCAGTTGTTTAAATAAATAATTCACCTATTGTTATGCCCATTACCCTGATTCTATCATTAACCCTGAAAAACTTTGCTCTCGTGACGGATCAGCAAATCTGAAACAATCACTAGAATGAAATAAAGTAAAAACTAGAAGGATTAGCAAGGACGGGAACAAAAGGTAGGAGGGAGCATTTTAAAAAGTAGTTGAAAGGAACATATAAAGTTAAAGGCAGAGAAAAGAAGGGAGGAGGAAGAACGCTGAAAAGATTTTGGTGGAAAGCCAACCTTGAGAAAGTTGGCCAACCTGTTCTGTCATTGAAGGATCAAGACTTGCATTTTTTGCGCTAGTAGTGTACATTTGTATACTAAGGTGTGCGTCCTTTTGGTTGAGAGATTCAAGGGGGGTGATCATCTTATTGTGGCTAGTGAGAGGAGATATGTGTCAAATCAAGGGAAAAAGAAAAACAAGTAATAGATAATGTTTAAGAGATGAAAAGCAAGTGATTGAAGGACCTTGCAGGCATACAATTTGTACTAAAGTGATATAAAAATCATTATGCACAAATTCACAAATCCATACATAAATATATATATATATATATATATATAATGCATTCTACCGCCATTAAAATAAGTTAAATAATCAGTTACAACCATAATATCATTCGTACACGCCACAAGCAGCCATTGCACAGTAAAATGAAGAATGAGTACTCACAAACTAGGTCCATTCTCATCATGGCCAGCAATGAGGAGAGACACTCCAAATGGTCGTGACTGTCAACATAGGGGGGAAATATAGATCATACATTAAAATGCATCCTTAACAGATTTGTAAAGAAAAACAGAAGTAAAATACTGGAGCAACCAAATAAAAATAAGCATATTTTCCAAGAGAAAGGAAAGCATCAACGGCAACCACACTATATTTCACAAAAATTCAAATTAATTACAGAATGAAGATGAAATGGAACCAGAGCAAGCATAAGAAAGGTGGGTAGGAGATGTCAAAGAAAAGAGGAAAGCTAATAGAACTTTTACAAATGAATCTATCCACATTACCAAACCCTAACTAGTAAAGACCTATACAAAACTCAGAATACATTTTAAAACACAATAGGAAAATTTATAACGCAAGATAGCAGGGAACTACTAACGAAATATATGATACTAACAAAGATAACTAATTTGTTCTTAATTAGTTATCATAATAACTAAAATACATCAAAGATAACTAATACTGATTATAATTTATTCTTAATTAGAAATGTTGCCTTAAGTCTTAACTAAATTTATTTTACTTGTTTCTCTATAATTCTTAATTTACAGATGGCTAGTATCGCATTTTCTAATCTCATTTCATACTCCATTCTTGGCATATTCCAAAAACAAGTCAATCACTACAGTAAGTTGTAGGACAACGTCATCACCAAACAAAAAATGCATGACATGCATATGCATACATCATCAAAACTTAGGTCAAGATGATATGTTCAGAAGACCTATGGAAACTTAGGCAGTATGGAATGCCTTAATCCACATTGATAAGTACAAGCAGCTCCAATCTTTCGAAAAGTATAAATAATCCTTACCTAATTATCATCATCTTTACCACATTTTTTCACATGGAATCCCTAAGCAATCCAACATTCTTTCCCAAAGATACAACATTACAGACATCTAATGCACGAGTGCACCTGACTTTAAGGTTTTCCTTCAATTACACAAGCAAGAAACGCATTCTCTAACATCCAACCAGATCTACATCTACCAGTTAAGCTCAAGAAAATGAAATAAATCAACCAGACACAGAATAGGCATAAAAGAAACTTATTGTGGAAAATATACAGGTTGCAAACAAAGTCTCTAAGCAATAACCGTTTATAAATTATTGAGGCTGTATTCTGCATACCATGTAACATCAAATGCGAAAAAGCATATATATAGATCATTCAGAAAGCCAAGTAATTCCATACCATTGATTCTTCATCACCTTCACCAAATCGCAAGGCTAGATCACACAGAGCTTGGGTTGTCGACTCTACAGTCATTGGCTCCCCATAGGAGAACCTATGATTCTGTGAACCATAACATGATACATGTAAATCACAATATAATCAACCAACAATTAGCAGTAAGCAAGGAACAGGAACAGAACCTGAGTTTCAACTCGCGCATGCTCAACAAGTGTTCGAGCATCAGCAATTAGTCCACTCATTGCACAACCCATGTGCTGATCAATTTCCATGATTTTCTCAACACTGCTTGGCTCCTGGGAGAGAAATTCAAACACAAAAGTTGAAGTCACAAAAACACAAATATATCATAGCCCAAAGAAAATGTGGCTTGAAATGTGTGGATATCATTAGACTTCCCTGAATAACTTAAGCATAGACAATAATCATATTTCTTTGCCCAAATAGAAAACGGTATAACTGGAGGTTAAGTTAAAATAAAAAACAGATATTATCAATGAAAAATAGATGAAAGAAAACCAAGGTTAGAAGTATTCAATGCCATGGTACAAACACAATTTGGCTAATGCATATTATCAATATCACAGCAGAGCCAGATGTAAAATAATCTTTAAAAGAATATATTTCAGTAAAATAAATTACAATGCAAACCCAAAAGTCAAAACTAACAAGATGACTCCCAAAGTATAATTTTCATCAAGTCAGTCTGCCTCAAATCTCAACACTCAATTTTCTTCAATATATATTGCTCATCACCAGCTCCAATTACAGAACAAGCAGTGCATTTCTTAAAATTGTTTTTATCCACTGACACTTTACAACAATGCAATTTGGTAAATAAACGCACCAACAGTGGTGAAGTGATACGCTTTTCAACTGCAAGGACAACACCTTCTTTTGTCTTCAACCCAATTGCAGTTGATCCCAGCTGCAGCCAACAAAAGCCAATTATAATTTACAATTAACACATATTATTGTGTCGCCACAAAAATCAGAAGAAACAAAACATTGTGAGAGATCAGAAGAATATCATACCTCATAAATGTTTTCAGCACAAAATCAGAAGAAACAACACAATAAAAAGGAAAAGAGAGATCACGGTGAAGTGCATCATACCTTGATGGCTTCAATAGCATATTCAACCTGAAATAGCCGGCCTTCAGGAGAAAACGTGTTAACTCCTCGGTCATACTCAGTCCTATCTCACATCCAAACATAATAAACAAGAGACTCAATTGGTTTCAGAACAACCTCCATATCAGCTTGTAAATACAGGGCTGAAGAAAGCAAACAAGAGAGCGAGAGTATCTTGCATCAATGAGAAAAATGATGCTCACCTTGTTAGAAACATCTTCGTTCTGATTTAATGAGATCACTAAATGACAGAGCAAAGGCCGAGATTAGGACACATATAAAGTAGAGAAAGAAAAATAATAGTAGCATTTAGTTCTTGCAAAATCACTTCACATCTTTCATTTTTTCCTGTGTTTACTTGGCACCCTTTGAAGTTGATGAAATCAATTATGTAAAACTTTAGAACTTAGTAGTGCAGGCCCAAATAAAGGGGGGAAATCTAAACAATTCCATCAAGAAAGCATTGCAAACTACCCCCTCATCAAAATGAATACCTAGGCGCTATCTACATGCGAATGTCCCCAAATAAACATGAGATTCGAAGATATAACGCAGCCTTCCCGATTAAAATTAGGTATGAAAGGAGGGAACTAAGACCCACTAGAAATAACAGCAAACAAAGTCAAAGTCAACAAAACACCATTAGGGTCTCTTCGGTTCGACGGAGGGGAGGGGAGAGGATAGAAGGGACCAAACAACAAAACCAAAATATGATGAACACAGAGTCAGTGACTTTCGTGAACAAACCTAGCACGGACGAGAAACAGACAAGCGACGAGAGAAACAGAGCACGGACGAGACACAAACCAGTGACGACAGAAACAGAAACAGAGCACGGACGAGACACAAACCAGTGACGACAGAAACAGACCAGGGACGAGCAGGAACAAGATGAACACAGCGGGATTTATATGATGAACACTTTTCAACCGAGTCAGGGACAAAAGATACTCACCGGAAGGTATTACTGATCTCCGTCAATGTCGCCTCCGCCTTCGATCGTCGCCGGTCTTCGCCCTCTCTCGCCTCACAGAACCAGATTAGCTGCAGAATAGGGTTCCCACGCGGCATCGAGTGAAAAAGGCTAAAGGTATTTTCGGAATAACAAAAAACCACCAAGGACATTTTAGTCCACCCACACAAAACTTTTGCCCTCTCCCTCAAGTATCCTCTAAGGGCCTGTTTGGTCGAAAGGTAGGGAAAAGATAGGGAATCACTTTTTTGGTTTGGTTGAAGAGGGAGGAAGGGGAAGGTTTTTTAATGATCTTTTATTTGGTTCAGGAAGGGATGGGAGGGAAGATAATAATTAATTTATCATTTTAAATTATATGTTAGCTTACTTGTTTTTGCTTATATAACTAATTTCAATAAGTTTTTTTGAAATGAAAATTATTTAAATTAGTTTACACCTCAATATAAATTAAATAAATTATGAAAATTCATATTTATTTAGTAGTTCAAGTGGCAACGCCACCTACCATGTTTGGATGACCTCTCAAATTCGAGCTAGCTACTATAAAAAATCATGGTTTTGATGATTTCTAATGTGAAAACTAAATATGTTAAATGTTAGTACGTGATGGGTTCAAACTACTTTTGAGGGACCTTGTTTTGATAATACTTGTTTGGTTGGCTCAAACCTGACCTTTTTTAAAATAAATGCTACCCTAAAACTCAGTTAACTAGTGGTTTTTAGGAAATTCGGTTTAGAAAAACTAGTAGTCCAACAAATATTAAGAAGTAAGAGGGGGGGGGGGGAGACCTTCTACTCTAGCTAAACCAAGTGAGATGGCATATATTATTAAAAGAATTAGTAGCATATTATGACCAAAAAAATAATAATCAGTAGCATATCACCTCAAAATTAAAAAAAAAAAAGTAATTATGACTTGCAAGTTCCAAGTTATTAGTGCATTTTCTACTGTTATTAATCGGCTTTAAATGCCTTTTGTTTTCATTACTACAAAAAAGGGTTTTTGTAGCACCCTTTCTATAACACTTCTTCTGCTAAGTGCTACAACTATAAGGGGGAAACCATATTGTAGCACTAAGTAACTTGAGCGCTACAATATATTGATATCTACGGCAGCTCTTACCTAAGAGAGTGCTATATAATCCTTCTTTTTTTTTTTTTTTTGGTAAAATAATCCTTCTTTAAAATAACAATCTGTATATTGTAGTGCTTTATTAAATAAGGGCTAAAATAGGTTCAATCATTTTAAAGAAAATCAATTATATTTTAAAATGAAATCATGTATTTTAAGAGAAATCATGGGCAAGCAATACAATATGAATTTTATATTTTTTAAACAATTAAAATAAAATGATTTAATGTAGCTCTTGTTTACGAAAGAGCTGCAATATCTTTTTTTAAAAAAAAAATTAAAATTATCTATTGTAGCTTCTGTTTTAGATAAGAGCCACAATATATTCCTTTATTTTTGAAAAAGAAATCTATATTTTAAAAGAAATCATGTTAGGCACTACAATATGTTTTTAAGGCTCTTTAAATAATTTTTTATATTTTTTAAACCTTAAAGTTATCCCACTAGCCCCACTATTAATCCCACTTCTTCAAATAGGTGGCCCAACCATTCCCTCTTCTTGGCACAAACTTTGTTACTTCTTCCTTGATACCGGCAACAAAAAAAATCTATTTTTCACATTTATCTTCTACTTCTTTGGTATTACTGCTTGTGTGCCTCACCGTTCATGACCTCAAAGCTCCACGCCGCCATCAAGGATTGTGCATTTGTCGAAGTTCTGCATCTAATCAGGTATGTTTTTTTTCAATTATTTTTGATTATTTAGATATTATGTAAACCCAAAACTGCTACAGATTTCTTTTCTTTCAGAATTTTTTTTCCTGTATGTGTGCCCTTAAAGTTCAGTTTGTAGGAGCGTCTAGGCAAGCATCTACTATTTGGCTAACACCATTTGTCCTATCAGCTAATTGTGCAATCAACCAGTCCTATTTTTTTGGCCTGGCAAGGGCATGGTTCATACGTGTTTGATTAAAGGAACCAATGATAGAACCATTTTACTAAAAACACAAGCTTTGTGCAGCAACAAGGTATAAAAGGAATTGGTATTAATATACTAACGAAAATTTGTTTATCCTTTTTATTTATGTCTTTCAAATTTTTCAAATTTTGTAAAGGTAGTGACTTTCCAAATTTATGATGAGAATATAAACAAATGCAAGGAAAAGGAGTAGCAGATGTAGGTAGTGCATCAGGGTGTGAGCATATATGCACTAAATCTTGTAGTTGATGACAAGTGTAAATCTTCTTCTTGAATGTGTAATTTTTTTTTTCTTTTTATATGCTTCTGTGGGTTATATTTCTTCTAATATCAAAGTCTTATCAGTTGACAGGATTTAATTCATGTGGCATGTTATACATAAACTTGTTTCTTGTCTTGACTTTGTTGACCATATTTTGTAAATTTCATCATCTCTTTATTTTAAGTCACTTTCATTAAAATGTCAGATTGGTTTCTACTTGAATAGTTTCCCAAAAATTGTAGACATGCAAAATGTGGTCATTTTTTGAATCAAAATTTTAAGTTGTTATTGTAACTTTGAACAAACCTTTTTGTTCTTCTCTCATATTTTTTATAATATCTCCATGAGAGGGCTTCATAACCAGGTTTTTCCTAGTCTCTTTGTTTTTTGGTTGGATGAATTTAAGAATCATGTCAACTAATCCTTATTTTTTGCACTATGTAGTTTTAAATTTTTGTCACCTTTACGTCAGATTGGTTTCTATTTGATGTGATGGGTAAATCTTGATCGTAGATATTTGATTACAAAGAGGTAACCATCAACAGTTGCATTTCACCCTACCCATTGTAATATGTTGGCATATAGCAGTGCAAATGTTCAATCCATCTTGTTGATTTGTGCCAATCAGTATTGTATGATACTCATGCCAAATTGGGTGCTAATCTTTTTCTAGCGACATGTACTCATGCATGTTTAATATAACATTTGTTATAGGGAAAATGTAAGACGAATTATTCCAAAAAGGTAAATGTTGCTATGTATTTATGCCAAATTGGAAGCTCATCTTTTTCAGGGGATATGTACTCATGTATGTTTAATATAACAGTTGTACGGATCCTCTTGAGTGGATGCTTCTCTTATTCATGTTGGATGGATCCCAATTCAAAGAAACATAGGCTTTCTGCTTGGAACAAGGAAATAAAGCAAAAATCACTTACTTGTAGTGCTTAAGTCATTAGTGCATTTATAATCATATTCTGCAAAATCTTATTAATCTATGTACTCATAGAATTTCTTTGTCTATATTTGTGTGGACCATTTTTATTGGAGAATTGATGTTTGAATATGAAGGACAAGTTCATTGATATAATCATCAAGGTCACGATCTGAAGAATTCTAACAAGAAATGTATTAGTAGCTAGCTCATGTCCTTATAAAACCCCAGGTATGTTTGTCTTTCAAATCTTCAATTTTTATGGACTATTTTAATCAGAAATAAAGTTACCAAATTGCTTCATATCCATGCTTGGATGAAATTACAATATTTTTGGTTAAGTATTCTAGATCTTGTGTTTAGTTTCCTCTATGCTTGGATGAAATTACTTATTTTCAATTTTAGATATGATATCTTAATAAATAAGAGTTCTTTAGTTATGGGCTATGGAAAATCATTGATATGTGTAATATCCCAATTTTTAATTAAGGGAAAATCATGATTATTGTGGATAATTATGCATTTAATTTGAATTATTATGTGTTTTATGGCAATATTAATTAATATGTCATAATTAGTGAAAAATTGGAAGAATGGAATTATGGGTCATAAATTAGTCATTAATAGAGAAATTAATTACTAACTAAGAGAGAAATGAGAAATGTAATTAAAATGGTCAATGGAGGGATTAAGGTGATTACTTGGTAACTTATTTGGTGAGAACCAATAAAGAAATGACATGTGTCAAGCTTGCTTGTGGAGAGGAGCTAAGGAAAAGTCAAATTGCATTGTTTAATCTTTTCTCTCTCCTCTCCTTCCTCTTTTTCGGCTGAATAGACAAGGGGGTGTAAGGGTGATCATTTCTTCATCCTCTCCAATGCTCTCATCTCTCTCTTCTCTCTTTATTTTATGACACCATTTTTGCAGCAAAAGGAAGGAAGAAAAGCTTTGAAAAGGTAAGGAAAATGATCTCTATTGCTCAAACACCTTTCCGTAAAGTTGTTTCTTGATGTAAGAGCTTCATTTTGGTGGTGGTAGTTGGTCTATTGGTGTTGATTTGTGGCCATACGAAATTTTGGGAAGTGGTGAATCAAGAACTCCCTTTGAGAAAGTTGATAAGGTGAGTGAAGCCTATCTATCTATCTATGTTTTGTGCCAAATGGATTAGCTTGGAAATTCTGAAAATTTGGCTTGAAATTTTGAAAATTAGGGTCTTGTGGTGTTTGAATTGTTTTTGTCATGGATATGATGCTTTGAGATGTATCTTGGGTAGATAGAATTTGATTGAAGCTTAAATGTAAGGTTTGGCATGTTTGTGTTGGTTTTGTGCATTGGGCAAAAACAGGGCATGTAATTGGGGTGTGATTTTGGTCATTTTGAGTTTACCATTGTATTCCTTGTGAAAATTTATGTGAGAATAGGCTTGATTGTTAATTTTGGAGCCATTGGACACTTTGGTAAAAAATTGGAAAATCTGTCTTGTGTGAACTCTGTTTGGGCAGTCAGTTTTCATGAGAGTTTTGAATGACCAAATAGTGTTGGAAAACTCTGAAACTTTTCAGTCTTAAAGTTCACATCCCAAGCTTCAAAATGGATATATAGTTTGTGTCATTTCGTTTAGTATTCTAGGAGATATGATTGTCTAAAGTTTGGGATGGAAACAGAACTCTGTTTTGGAGTAGTGTTGAGTTTTTGGTGATTCTGTATTTTCGTGATGATTTGAAGTAATGGGCCATATTTTTCCTAGAAAGATGACTTAAATACCTTTTATTTGGCTTTAGAATCACCTCGTTTTTATTTTTCTAGAATTAGTTATGAATTTTGGAAGTCAGCTAAGAATCAGGGAATTTCTTGGCCGCGGCTCAAGGTGGCTGGCCGCGGCCCAAACCTTTCTGACCTGATTCTAGCCACGGCCCATGGGTGGCTGGCCGCAGCCAGTGACCTTCTGACCATTTTTTGGCCACGGCCCAAGGAAGGGCTGGCTGTGGCCAACTCCCGTGTTTCAGCACTTTGAGTTTTCGAAAGGAGATCTCTAACCTATTGTTTCTCAACCTTTTAGGGCTTTTATTAAAGGCATTTGTGGCCTCTTAAGGGTCAATTATGATAACCAAATTTAAGTGTTTCAAGTTAATTAAGTCTTGGAATAGAATATAACTCTTCGTTCCTAATCATAATTCTAGGATACGACATTTGCCCTAAGTGGGAGAGACCGGTGCTAGAGTACGCCCGGAAGGATCAAGGTAGTGACTTTTCTTTCATGTTGTGTATGATGTTTTGGTATGCATAACTTATCATTAAACTGTGAACTGCATGTGCCATGGTCCATTACGGCGTGAGCACTTCAGCGTGAGCCGTATAGGGATTGATGCTAGTCATCTCTAGGTCGGCCGTTGAACTACCGTTGTAATCGACATGGATCTTGGTGTATCCGACCTGTGGGACGGTGTTTGTGAATCCAGCCGTGGGCTGTGTGTTGATCTTGCCTGTATGGCTTGTGTTATGAAATGCTTTATATGAATCCTAGATGTGGTGAAATATATTGTGTGGATTGTTGTGATGCAATGCAGCGTGAGCAATCGTAAGGGATGACATGTGTCATACTAACCATTGCCGTTGTAACTGCTGTTGTAGTTGCTTTTGTGTGGATAATGATTTGATTTCATGCCTTATTGTTATACATATTATGATTGATTTGACACTATGGGGATTCCTTAGAATCTCACTCTCCCAAAAACCATGTTTTAGATAAGGCAGAAGGATCAAAGGGAAAGCGGGCGATGAAGAGCGGATAGAGCTCCGGTTTAGAAGTATATTTTGGGTTATTGGTTATCATGTATATCATTTGGATGTTTTGGGAAACAATTGTATATAATGGGATTGGTGGTATAGTTTTGTGTAATCCCCAAGTTAAGGGTAATGAATTGTGGGCTTTGTGCCTTTGTAAAACCTTTATTAATGAATGGAACCCGAGTGTGTCGGGAATTTGCTTTATACTTTGATATGTGTGAATGAAATCAACCTGTACAGGCCATTTAGTATTGAAATATGAATATGAGACCGTCATGAACAAGTTTTGTAAAAGTTTTTGTAAGCCATGATTTTGGGAAGTTTGATTTTGTTTAAGTCCCAAAATCATCTAAGGTCTCTAATTCTAGATCAATTACGTGTTTATGAACTAAATCTCGGCCTTAAACGTGAAGGGGATTACAATATGTATTATTTAGAATATTTTATTAAGATATTAGATATTTATCTTATTAAGATTTAGATGAAATATAATTTCTCAAATTAGGATTTGAGTTAGATATTTAAGAGTTTGAATTAGATATTTATATTTAATAGGATGAGATAGAGTAATATCTTTTGCCACAAAATCATTGAGATATGTATCGCAATTTCAAAATTGATTGTTTGATGTTTGATAGAAATTTGTTACTGGAGAAATTCGCAAATAAAATTGCTGCAAATTTTTAGGAAGTGCTATAATATATGAATACATTTTTTAAAAAACAAATTGACCTAATGTAACACTTTTTTGACAAGGTGCTACAAACTATCCCATCTATATTAGCACTTAAAAAGTGCTACAAAAACCTATTGTAGCTCTGGCTTTTGTGCCCTTCAGAAGAACCACAAAAGCCAAAAAATAAATGCTACAAATTACATTTTTTGTAGTAGTGTTTCTTCCCTATCTTTCTCATCATCACTAGATGTATGAGGATCTTATGAATAATAAGAACCTTAATTAGTGAACGCACTTTTACTTTACAAATAAGAGGAAATCATTTATATATATCTTGCATTTTTCTTAAAAACGCTGTATTTGGTTTTTGTACTGCGTTTTTCTGTTGTAGGAAAGTAACTATATCTTTAGTACTCATGATATCCATTAATTTTATTTATAGTCCTAATATATGTTTTTTAATAACTGTTGACTCATTGTGAATTTCTTTAATTATCCTCTTGCATTGGTTGCAGTGAGTCATCATGCTTCATGTTATACAAAACCTGGGGAATGAGATACTTCACCAATTAAGTATGTTTATTTCTTCTTTGGTTAAGTTGGTAACTATTTAAGGCTGTAAAATTGAATTTCTAATATCCTTTCTTCAGTCGTTAATATGAGATCTATTTACCTAATTTATTAAGATTAAGGAAATTAATTGAGTTAGTTAATATGACATGTATTTTTTAAAACACTCTAGTTATCTTCCTTACTTCCCTCATTCTCTCTCTACCTTAATTATTATTGAGGGAGAATCAATAAGGGTAAATTAAGAAAAGATTGACAAATATAAAAAATGTCTTATATTAAGGACAAGAGGAAATAACAAATTTTGCAGATATAATTGGACCAAGTGGAAGTGGCAAGACTTTTATGAGTGATCTGTGCTTTAATAGAACATACTATAATTCAAGTGTTGAGGATAGCCTTTTGAATTTTGAATAATGACATATGCATATGGTTTGCTTTCTATCTATTTGCTAGATTAGGAGAAAAGATCATCTTTTTTGTTATGAATTTGTACATAATTTGTAACATCCTTATTTTATTTATAGGATTTAATTATAATTAAGAAATAATTATTTATGATAAATGGATTTAGCAAGTAATTATCAGAATAAAAAGGGTTTTGTTAAAGTATGATTTATGAAAAAAATGTAGAAATGACAGTAATTTGTTATAAAAAAATAAAAAAAATGAAGTATATGAAAATAATAATATTAAAAAATGAAATTGAAAAAAAGAAGAAGAAGAGAGAAACCAGAAATAGGAAAGAAAAGGGAATAATAAATAAATAAATGAAATGTGAGAGGGGCACATGGCCTCTTTAATTCAAATGTGGGTGTAGGCCGCATGGGGTATTATCAATCAATCAATTAAATGTATACCTCTAAATGTTGTAGCTCACTAGCAATTGGCACTAAGCATCCAATATGACATCATTAATGACTAACAATTGGCTACTTAATAATGCAACGAGTAAGCATTCCATGTCAGTTAGAGATAGAAAATAGGCTAGGCTAGGCTTTAGTTAAATAGGTTTGGGCCTATGATGGAAATCCAAAACTTGAGTTTAAGCCTGTACTATGAGTAGGATTTTTTTTAGGCCTAAGCCTGAGCCTTTAAAAAGCCTGACAAGCCTGAAGTCTATTTAAATGCCTACTTAAAATACAGGCCTTTAAATAGGCTTAAAGTTCTGGGGGAGGCATCCCAACTTGGAGCCCTGCCATTGGATTGTGGGTGAGCCTAACTCTTTTCCTAAAATTCATAAATAAAAAAAATAGGCTTAAAGCCTATGATCTAAGTTTATATATAATTCATCAAGCCTATTTAAAAGTCTACTTTATGTCTTAAAAGTTTAGTGATTCGTTCTCATATAAAATAAAAGAGTTAGTAAGAGAAAGAAAAGAACACCTAAAAGCAACAATTGTATATGTAAAAATGAATAAGAAAAATCAATCATCTATTGACTAAGGAGATACGTTTTTTTAAAATCAACCAAGCACAACAATTTTACCTCTTGTTTTTCTTGCATAAAATGAGACAAACTTCTCCTATTTGGATCATTTTCATTTGGGCATCACTAAAATAAACTTACGACAATTATTATATTGTATCGAATGACACAAATCGAGGGAGAGGTAGTAAGCTAGTATTGCCATTTCGAGCAATTAAAAAGAAGAGAAGTAGATGTGATCAATTGATGAATGAAAATATTAAGCTCATGGGTAAATGATGAAATGTGAAATTTATAGTTAAGATTAAGTTATT
Organism: Inga laurina; assembly: GCA_963855925.1. NCBI lineage: Eukaryota > Viridiplantae > Streptophyta > Magnoliopsida > Fabales > Fabaceae > Inga > Inga laurina. The sequence continues at coordinate 67,653,535 of OY979704.1, forward strand.
AATTTTATAAATAATTTACAAATTAATTTAGATTAAATTATATATAATTATGCATAATAATACATTTTAAAAAAACTAAATAGGCCAGGCCTATAGGCTTACAGGCTAGACCATATGAAAATAGGTCTATCCTGTTTATCTAAATAGGTTTGACAATAAATCTAAGTCTGAGCCTGATCTATTTACTAAATAGACTAGGCTAAGCTTAAAATAGATTAGGCCGTAGGCCCCTGATAGGGGCCTAGCCTATTTCCACCCAGTATACACACAAAAAAGGCCATCGTTGATAGGTAGCCTCTTTAATTGTATGTCTATTGGTTTAACAAATCCTTTTGATATTGCGCATTCATTGTCATAGTAAATTCCCTGACCTATCATTTGTTTTCCCATGGAGATTTATTGAAATCATTCTCTTAGAAAAATATTTACAAGCATAAAAAAACATATCTTTTCACTCCCATTAATCATTGCATTTTAAACCATCTTCCTTATGGTTAACTAGGCAGTGCACTGGCTAAAAAACACTAGGTAGTAGTTTAGCCTATATTGGTTTAAGTAGGCAGGGATTTCCATTGATTTAGTTGGGTAGGGATCTCAAATTTCAAAGTCCTCCAAAAATCACCCACATAATCTCTTTCCCTTGATATATGTGATTCTCTCTCTTCCCTTGGCATCATCTTATCTTCCTCATCAATTTTCCAAAACTATACCAGACTCCAGTGACCTCCATAATTGCAACTCATATTCATTTGTTGCACTGATCCATTCAAACCACCCCAATGGCCACATGAGCTGAATCACTCTGTTCCTACAAGTTTCAATTGATTAATAACTAAAGGATCTACTTATGTTATATACAAAAAAGTATAATAGTAGTATGGCGGTCATTGAACACAAGGGCCTCGCAAAAGGTTGGTGAAGGAAGGGAACTCAACTCCCACCTTAAGAAGAAGCTCCTTAAGCCCAGGCATGGATGGGATGACAAAGTAACTGGTACTCATCTCTCTAACATTTTGGTTTCTAATGAAAGACAGTGATACAAACAACATAAAGTTCAGTTTTTAGTCAAAATAAGTTAGACGTAGACACTGTTCATCTCGTATGAAAATATAAGGACAACATTGGTATGACCGAAAGCAGTTCACTACGTGGCAACTTTGCTGATCAGGACAAAGTTCGATTCTACTAGAGATAGGGGTGAACCTATTATAGTGGATTCTAGGCCTCTGGTTGGCATATGTCCTAAAGTTGCTTTTTGACATTCATGATATAACTTTTAAGTAACTGTTCAATTCTTGGGTTGATAAAACTCTGCTCATATATTGATGCCTTGATGGGCTTGACAGTTCAAGTGACTGTTGGTTAAATCATGGGATTATCACCCTGAAAATGGGGAAAGTCGCATTATTCACATTTCCTACTAACTCAAGCAATGAATTTGGGAATTTCAGAAGTATTCCATCCAACTCGGTAGTCTGGTTTGAGGTTGAACTCATTTCGTGGATCAAAGTAGTAGATGTTTGCAAAATGTGGGATTATCAAGAAAATTATGGAAAAGGGAAGAAGGAATGAGCATCCCAGTGATCTAGATGAAGTTCTGGGTATGGTGACACCACATGTATTGTATACTTCCTTGATGAAAGTATTAATTATATGATTTTTATTCCATCCAATGTTTTTTGTTGCTCACTTCTTGTACATATTTAGGCTGGTTTTACTGTTTTTTTTTTTCTGGGATGGCTTAATAATTTCTTATTCTTTTACTGTTGTAGTAAAGTACCATGCGACACTAATTGGCAGCACCACTGTTACAGAGACATCAAAAGAGGGATTTGAATTCCATGTTAAAGATATGGTTATTTTAGATCCCTTAAACTCTACTTTTTCTCTAATATTTTGTATGGCTGGATAGAAGCATTCAAATCTAATATTCGATGTTCGAAGCAAAGAGAAGAGAGAAAATATACAACTAAGGCTGGAAGCATCATATGATATCGATATGTTTTTGCAGCTATTCTTTCCTTTTATTTAGTTTTATTTACTTTGTAATTTACATTTAATGAATTAGATTTTTATCTCAGTTGTACCTTTCTATTTTTGTCCTTTTATTCTTATTTAAAGATGTTATTTAAGCCATATAAATCCATTTTTATTAATGATTTTATCTTGTTAGAGCTTCGGGTCAGTGCCAAAACCAGGTAGTCAATATAAATGTTAAAGAAAGACAGGAGTATTCTTCTTGTTAGGCCAAAAGTGAAGGATTAGCTCCATGCCTCAATAAGTCTTAGCTTGCGAATTGGTGACATGTTTATAAGCTACTTGTTCACTTGCAACAGCGACCTGAATTAGAAGTTATCAAACATCTAATGGAGGGGGGAAGCTGCAATAATATATGACTTAATGGTGGATTGGATGCGTTGGTTTGACAAAATGATAATCTTAGCACTTTGGGTTCATATTTAGCTTTCATATGACATTCATGTTGAAGTAGTTTATAATCCAAGCATTAGTTGGAGAAAACATGACTGTGTTTCAATGCAAGTGGGGTTTTGGTTTTCTTTAAACATTTCAAATTTATGGGGTTTCTTTAAACTTCTTCAGTAATGGAATTACCTTCTTCACTATTACTTCTTCCTTTCTTTCTTTTTTTGATGGATTGCTATTATTTCGTTTCTGTACTTAGAAGTGATTTTCACTGAATTAAGATATTGTAATTGCAAATGTAACAATTGAAAGATTCCTGTCGCCACCCTAAGCATCCAGGACTAAGGATTTTTTTATGCTCTGGTTGATAGGGATTTGAAAAGATGATATCTATGAGAATAAATAGAGGTGCAATATAAAAAGTGTTGTCTCCTGGAAAGAAGTAGATCAAGGTAGGAATATGCATAGAGCTGTGATGCGTGCTTCTGTCGCTAAAGCAATCAATTAAACTAGGTCCTAAATTATTATGCAGTTTAGGGTCAACCTAGGTCATTCTCCCAAGGAGCAAGCTATGGGTTTTCTTTAGGATTGATTTTTAAGTAACAAAAGATGCAATAGAATGGACCTAAACTAAAATGCAAGACTCTACTACCTAACTGTGAATGACTCTAAAATCTATATGAGAATGAAACTAATCTAAATGAATTGGAATGCAATCTTTGGGGTTTTTTTTATGAAAAAGGAATTAAGATGCTAAGCAAAGAAAATAATCAAAAGCAAGACACTCAACAAGGATTTAGTTCAGTTATGATGATGAAGGGGACAACTCAGGATTCACATGAATTTAGCTTTCTTAGCCATTTAATTTATTAGACCAAAGGGATCGATAAAATATTGGAATTAATGAATTTAATCACCTAATTGAAACATGGGAAACCCTCAAGCTCAATAACACCTAATCCACTAGAAAACTCATAATGGAGAAAAGCGATGGTTAATTAAATCCATTAAAACCCAATCACAATTGCTTAAGATAGTTTTGGAAATTATGTTTACAATTACCTAATTAAACAATTTGACAGCTAATCACCCTAATTAAACAATTAAGAGATTAAACCCAAATTGACAATTAAATTAATAATGAAAAGTCAATTAATAATCTAATTGACAATCAAAGGTTTGCAAACAAAAATCCCAATATTCAATTAAGAATAAATCAAATCCAAATTATCAATTCAATCCAAATAAAAAATAAGTCTACAATATAAAACTATATTGTTCTCAATTATTACAACCAAAAATCATTTAAAACTAAATAATCTTAAGTCTTGAATCAAAAAGATAAAAGAAAGACACTCCTTTGTAGTCTTCAAGTGTAAGCTCCTAGGCTCTAGCTTCCTCTATGCTCCTCCCAAGTTGCCTCCCAAAAGAATTTAAGCTTCCATGAAATTTCTCTCTCCTTCAAACTCCAAATAGGTCACGGACATGAGTGGAATATAAAACTAATGAATAAATAAATGGAGAGTGGGAGGAGATGGAATAATGGTGATGGTGGACGTGGTAACTATGAGAAGAAATGTGTCCGTGTGGCGTGATGATTCAGCCTCCGTTCAGCGTCCTTCAATCCTCCTCTCGTCCGTGCGTGTGCCTCAGCCTCTCCCCGTCTTAGCCTGTGAGCGCCTCCTCCTTCTGTTGGTGGCTAGGGTAATTAAAAAGGAGGAGAAGAGAGTTTTTTTTTGGGTATCAATTTGAGCCCATTAAAAATCTAAGAAGCCCAATAATATTCAACCATTGGATATTCTTTTAGCTTTTCAGAAAATTTCTACACCGTAGGATCTTTCAATCTGCTTTTCCTTATCCTGCAAGATATAATAAAATCATGATTTATCATATAATTGGAAATATTTTCCAATCATAATATAACAATTAAAATATTCTCAATTTAAACCCAATAATATCCTAATCCATTCAAATTTATATTATTTCCTATAATTGGCTAATAATCCAAATATTATCTAATAAATCCAAATTAGCCTAAAATAATCTCCAAAATAAATGAATAAGGTGGGATAAAATATATTAAAATTGTGATTTATCAAGCTGCTTTTTGGATAAGTAAGGTAGGTTGGTTCTTTTGATGAGACGACACTTAAGAAAATGCATAGAGCTGATTTTTCGGTTGAAATCTTATGTGAAGGAAGCTATTAAATGTTATTGCTTCAGGTTATCTATGTTTTTTTTTAAATTTGTTTTATGTGCTCTTAATTTTGTAGTTTTGCAGTTGCATATTGCTTTTCCAGCTTAAATTAATTTTTAAATGTAAAGAAACCTCTTAGTTGTTCATTTCTTTCAAATATGTGCAAAGTGTAAGAGGATATCCTTAGCACCTTCTTAATGACGAATTTTGATGGCTTCATTTGTAAAATGTTAGTTGATAATAGGTACATGCATCGGCTTTGAAATTTCATTTTGTTCTTTATTATATATTTGTTCCCTTTTTCCGCAATTTTTCCTGGCATCTCCTTTATTTTCTATTTGTTAAAATATTGTGATGTTTTGGAATGGATTCACACTTTACTATGGCAAATCATGGAGTTTCTTAGTTTGTGCTATATATGTTTGTATGTGAAAGTCTGATAATTTGCGGACATTGTACACTTTCATTTATGTGTATATTTTTTCTATCCTTTTTAGGCTACTATGTATGTTGGGTGAGGGGAAATTTTCATGCATCGGTGTGTTAAAGTTTCATTATTTATTTTTAAAAAAGGAATTAAGATTTTTAAAGCAGTTTTCTTTGACATGGTCTTGGTCATATTCTATTTACTATCATCAAACATGATGAGTTTCTCCTTTTTTTTTTTTCTAATATAGATTTGGAACAATTGGAGTATTGAAGACTTGTTTACATTTTGTAGGTATTCTATGTATGAATCATTGAAGGCATGTTTACAAATATGATTCCTTGTGGGGATTGATTCTTCCTACATATTTCCGTCATATTTTACTTTAGTCTATTTATTTGGGGATGACCTTTGGGATTGCAAAGCTGATGTTGCTATAATGGGTCCTCTGGGATTGCAATGTTGACGTTGCTGTAATAGGTCTTGATTGTTGGATTAAATAGAATTATGTAGCAGTCACAGATTTGGATGATCAAATTTATGTAGTTAAAAAATCTAAAATACTAAAAGCAAGTGGGCTAATGGAATTGAAGCTAACCAAAAAAATGGTCATGTAAACTGTTTTAAAATTACATTTATAGGCAAAATGTAAAATAAATAATAATGCCTTATAAGTGAAGTAAATTTTTTTTTTGTATAATGATGGTATCGATTAAATGGACTTGGAAGTTTTTTTAAAATCAATGGACAAAAAAATTTGACATGGTGATAGTAATTCCAAAAATTAACTCTTAGGCTCTTAGATTTTAGGAGGGGGGGATCACCACACTTCATCCTCTCCCCTTTCTCTCTCCCTCTTTCACTCTTTCTCATTCTTTATAGCGTTGTGACCTCACCGTCATCTCATATTGCTCCCTCTACTTCTTCTTCAACTCTGTCTCCATGTCTCTCACTTGGGTTCTTGTTCTTCAACTCCCTCTAGGTGTTGTGCCCCTTTTGGTTCTTAGTCTTCATTAGTTCTCGGCTTCGCTCCCTCTTGCCAAAGCAACCTGGATTACGAACAACACATCTGGGCAAAAATTTCATGAGGGCAAAGGCGTTGAATGGAATAAGCCTTAGTGAAGATATACTAATACATCGTATGGACATAAATCCGTTGGAATATAAGATAGCTTGTAGCATGACAAGGACACAATTCCTAATCATTATTTCATTTGCATTGACCATCAACAAAAGCCAAGGCCAGTATATATCCAATATTGGCCTATACCTTCCAAGCCCGGTTTTCTCACACAGACAATTGCATGTTGCATTATCAAGAGTGAAGAGCTTTAATGGGTTGAGATTACTAATATTAGATGAACAAAAGAAATGTACGAATCAGATAACCAATGTAGTCTATAGAGAGATATTTTGAAATCTCAATATAGAATAAATGAATTCAAAATGACATTGCCTTGTTTAAGGCAAGTTCAGAAAATATAACTCCGTCCAGCTCACGGGGTTGTTTGTTTTGTTATAATATATACCCCACATTTTGTCAACAGTGAAGGGAGGGTCCAGAGTGCCTTTTTTTCCTTCTCCTTCTTATCTAGTCACACACCGTCACTATTTTCAGAGCTTAGGGCAATCTTATAAGTTCATTTAGGTAAGCAAAATCACTTCTTTTCATCAATTTCCCTACACGAAAGTTGTTCCAATTATTTTTATCTTTCTAATGATTGTAATATTGTGCTTATTAGGGAAAATTTTGGGGTTAGGGTTTTGGGAGAGTTTTGAATTTTGAGAATAGATGACTATAAATAGATAGAGGAATGTTGATAGTTAATTTTAATCAGTTTAGATTTATTATTTGGTTGTTTTAAGATTTTATAATTAATTTCTCTTATAAACAATGCATAAATTATGTTCTATATGACATTTCTACAGATTAAATTTGGGTTAAATAATTTATTGTGTTATTAGAGGTATTAAGATTTAATCATTTTATATTGTTGGATAAATTGAAGATTTATACTTTAACATTTTTATTCTTGAAAACCTAAACTTTAAATTGGGGATTTTGTCTAAAAGAATGAAATGGAGGGTAGTTTGGGATTCAAATGAGTTGTTTGGGCTAGGATAAATATTTGAATTAATGTTAAAATGAATAATTGGGATTAGAGTGTGTAATTGTAATTTTTGGGTAATTAATTCAAAACTTGAAAATTATATAATTGAGTTAATTGTTTAATTTATATATTAAATTTGTGTCTACTTTTTTGTGTAGATTGATTTGTGATCAGATTGTGATTGGCGCCTTTATTTCTCAAAGGTTGTAAGATTAAGTTTGGAGTTGAGATAACTAAAGTTAATTTATTTTATATGCTTGTTCTGAATTGTAAGGTGTTTCCTAAACCTTACCTTCTTTATGAAATTAAAATGTGATTTGAAAAATCATATGTACTTTTATATATGAACTAATTTAAGTGAAGTAAAGTACTTTCAAATTGTATGTGTGTAATTGGAATGTATAATATGAGATTGTGATGCTTGTGTTAATGAATGTAATGTGATAAAATGTATTTGAGATGTTGAATTGATTTGAAAGGTGTTTGAAAAGTATGTATATCTTATATTAACTATTTTAGGGATATTTTGAGATTGTGTGGTAGGGGTTGTGGAGAATATGTGTGCCCATCAACTCTTTCATTCTTGGCATGGATTTGAGTTAAATGTTTTGGGTGGACACCTTCCTGTTACGGTATATCAGTGGTGGAATGAGATGGGGTAGTATTCTTGAAATGACTAACTAACCTTTGGTCAGGTATACTAGCACTGATAGACTGCACCTAGTCCAACAATGCAATAAGGTGAAGTATGGTGGATGGGCGAGATGATTTTTAAACTTATATATTTATACATGTAATGTGGTACATTGTTTGTTGAGGATAGTTAAATTGATATATATATATATATATATATATATATATATATAAACATGCTTCCCTGACTTGCATTCCTATTGCATATACTGTAAATTGATTTTGGTTACTTGGATTTTATGTCTCACCCTATTGTTGTTAATATTTTTCGGGCAAGACATCTAATTTGTTAGAGGCTAAGGGAAGCTGCCAGAGACATATGTGTTGTGAGCTTTGTCCTCTTTTGACATTGGTGTTGTATTGATTTTTATATTGCCATTTTAGGGCCCTAATGTTTTTGAGAGACTATATTTATCGTTTTGTATATCTGTTTAACCATTGTTGGGTATGAGGTCTTATTTTATACACTCTGATATTTTGGCAGATCCACAATCCTATCTTGTGTTGAAATTGTTTTATGTAGACTATTTGTTGTGGGATTCAGTGTTGTAAAACTAATGAGCTATATTTTCTCTTCTTTATTATTTGTGCCTAGAGTGATGGATTTTCTATATTGGGTTTTGTGAGTAGGTTTTGTGCCCTAAACCCTGATGTGTGTTCTTGAAAAAAAAAGGGTTTTCCATTATCAATTGTTAATAAGGTTTTGCAAAACTATTATGGAAAATTATTGTTCGTGTAAAAGGGTTTTTTCATAATTCACATTTTTTTCCGTAATCCGGTTACACTTGGCCTTTTCCCTTAAATTGTGATTGAGAATAAACTTGGATGATGAATTAGTATCGGTTTTGGGCTTCACTAATAAGAAGCACTTTAAATAAAATTGAACAATTAAAATTTTGGGGCCGTATTTGTTTACTTTCACTTAATTAAGAGAGAGATTTTTTCACGTTAAATTGTTACATCTCTATTTATAATTTTTGTCACCCATTTTATATTCTTCTTATACTAACTCCATGTGATCCTTGTCATTAAAATTTAATATTTGATGCGCTCTTCCTAAGACAATGTTATCAAAAGATACAGAATTATCCAAGTAAATTTTCAGCAAGCAATGACACAAGCATCTCTTGGCATGGTATCTCTATTTTAAGTACTCTTTCTCGAAAAATGTTACTTGAGAAAGTAGGGAAAATAGTTACAAGGTATTATCTCTTGCATTCTCTTTCTTTCTCAGAGATTGAATTTGTTTTAATTGAAAATTTAAATTGGTCTGCTATTTAATTGATATTTATGTAATTTTATTTGAATGGTATTTTATTAGATTTATTGATAGTGCAGATTAACTATTAAACCTAGACCTACCCTGCAATTTAGTTAGTTTTATGATTGGAAAATGGCTCTTCCACACTGTGTTGCCCTGTTAATTAATATTATAAAAAACTACACATTATACTTTATTTATGATGCTGCCTCTGTTTTTGATTTGATAAGAGGTTCCCTTCAAAATTTAGTGTACAAACTATGCAAAAAGTTATTCCTCTCTTAGCAAGTGTTTTCCCAATATTTAAATTTGTGTTTTCCTTCTTATAGGAGTAAGACCACTTACCACTTCAACTAAAAACTTGTTAGTTTATGTGATTTATTTTACTATTGAATGTGATCCAATTATTTCCTTATGACCAATTTTAATTTTATTCTTATTTCTACCTTCATTAATGTTGACATTTAACTGTGAACTTATTTTATCTTGACCAAGTTTTTCTTCAAAAAAAGACACAAAAATGTCATTAAAATTAATAAAAGACAAATAAGTATGTTAAATTTTAAAGGGATTGATTTGGAATTTTACAATGTTGCAAAGTTTGAGAAATTGCCTAACTACCCTTGATTTTTTTTAAAATAAAAAATTCTCAACCTCCATGTCGGCTGCCGGTTGTTAGAACTCTGGCGCCACTAACCAGCGGCAGCGGCTGTCACTGATGCCCTTGCTGGCGACCGGCCATTGGAGCTTCGGCACCATCAATTGGTGAGCGGAGCTCCGATGGCTTAAGATATATTTTTTGAATTTCTCAAGCAAAAATTATCAATATAGATACTTGAGTTATTAATAGCAATACTAACGTTGTGAATGACGACCTAATATATATATTTTTGAATTTCTCAAGAAAAAGTCGTTAATATTGATATTTGAGTTGTTAATAGTAATACTAATATTGTAAACGGGGTATTTATTGAATATTTCCTAATAACTTTAATTGGAGCCCCAGCGGGCTAATATTTTTGTTTGAATTTTTAGGCAAAAGTTATCAATATGGATATGTAAGTTATTAATAGCGATACTGAAGTTGTCAAATACTCCATTCACAACTTTAGTATGGCTAATAACAACTCATATATCCATATTGACAACTTTTACCTGAGAAATTAAAAAAAAAAAAATATTAGGCCACCATTTACAACTTTAATATTACTAGTAACAATTTAAGTATTTATATTAATAACTTTTGCTTGAGAAATTCAAAAATCAGAGCTTCGGTGATGGCTATCACCGCTAGTCACAGGCAGCCGGCGGCCAATAAAGGGTTGAGGATTTTTCATTAAAAAACAAATTAAGGATAGTTAGGTAATTTATCAAATTTTGCAAAATTTCAAAATTTCAAATAAGTCTCATTGAAATTATTGAAATTCAACATACTTATTTGTTTTTTACTAATTTTGATGGCATTTTTCTATCCTTTCCCTTTTTTTTCTTGGAAGAGGATACACTCAGAATATTTTTTCTCAGTTTTTTCTCATAATCTCATCTTCACCATTAGATTAAAAAATGAATGGTTCAGATTTAATATTTTTTAAACTATTATTAGTTTTTTATAATTTATTTTTTTAAAAATTTTGTTTGTGTTACTATTATGAATTGTGCAGATAAGATTTCAATGATTTAAATTTATTTATTTATGTTTAAAATAATATTTTTATAAAATATGAAATTTAAAACATTTATTTTTTTAAATCTAAGTGCGTAAATAAAATTTTAAGAAAAAAAGAAAGTAAATGATTAAGAGAGAACCTAGAAGGTTTGGGCCTGAACATTTAATGGGTTGGGCTTTTTCAAAACAAGTGGGTTTATTTGTTCACACTTCACACTACCATGCGCCTTCTCATCAGTTTTCTAATCTCATCATATACCCTGAGCTTGAGCCGTCACCAGCAAATCCCATTAAAAGTATGAGATTTGATGCTCTCACCGATCTTATGCGAGCTTCTTCTGGAGACAACGTTCTCGTGGCTGAAAGGTGCGAGCTTCTTCCTCTTTCTTTCTCCATTAAGTAGCAGTACCCTTATTTTTACTAAAAGCTTTCTTTTTGTCCCACGAGCTTTTAATCCTCAATGCACTGCGATTATTGGCATACACTGTCATTTCTCATGAACTAATATGCATTTACTCCCTCCGGTCCTAATTATAAGACAGAGTTGACTTTTTTAGAGAAATTAATGAAGCTAATTAAATTACTTTAGAGTATTTATATTTTTAGTTTTTTCTTCAAACTAATTAGTTTAACTAATAAACTAATATATAATATAAGGATATACATAATATATGATATGATTAAGTAACTTATTTAACTTCCTTAATTTCTCCAAAAAAAAAAGTCAACTTTATCTTATAATTAGTACCGGAGGTAGTATTTTGATCTAATGTTATGGATTGAAAATTATGCTTATAAATGTTGATTGATCTATGGTTGATATAGGGTGAAAATGTTGCTGTGGCTGCCAAGTGGTTTTATTTGTTCCCTTCATGTACATTTTCTTAACAACAACAACAACAACAATAATCTTGAAACTAAACGCTGTGATGTGTTGGCATTGTGTAAATTGTGTTTTGCGTTTTAGCATGAGTAAAATGAGTTTGAACTGAGGCTAGAATTTTGTGAATTCCTTGAAACAGAAGGATCATATTTTCTTAATTAGTTTGATAATAGATTTTGATTTGAATGTATCCATATTTTCTATTCCTCATCTTTTATCTTTGTTTGTTTGTTTGTTTTTTTTTTTTTTTGCTTCTCCACCTTCTTTTGTGTCCTATTTATCAAACGTTAGTTTTCTTGCCTTCTACGCACAATGATCATTGATCTCATGGACTAAAATGTAGGTTTATTGAATTTATTTACTATTCATTTCTTTTCCTTTGGTTCTTTATGTTTTTTTCATATTTATTATTTGAATTTTAACAAATTATTCATTCATTCATTTTTCTTGTGCTAGCTAATTAGTTATTTATTTATTATCATTTTATTGATATATTTATTTCTTCAATTTTTAAATTATTTAGTTTATTTGTGTATCAGTGTGTATATAAAATTATTGGGTGGCAAAATAATGTATAAAATTATTGATTGATTAAATTTATTGTGTTTTTTATTCAATGAAATGATTATTTATTCTGCACCATTTGATTGAAAGGGTGGGGTAGGGCGGCATATATTTACTTATTTTTTTCTCGTTTTTCATTCTCTAGCTCACTTTTATTTTTTCATATATTTATAATTATATTTTATAATTTTAAATTAATATTTTCTGGAGCTGTGCTAAGCCATAAATTTTTTACTCTTCACTGCAAACTAGGTTTTACATTTAGGATTAGGGTTTGCATAATTTCTTTATACATGACATTTTTTACAATACAATTATTTATTGGTTAATTTTGTTAGAATAATTCTTTAGATCAAGATGTTTACAAGGAAACTTTTGAGGTTATGACTCGAAGGCATATTGGATTTGATAAGTCTAGACTTCTCTTGTCAAGTTTAATATTTTTTTTTTGAAATATCAATATTATTACGTTAATCATCAAAAAATAACGAATCACCTCTGTATTTGCAGAGACTTGAAGGAAGATAATTCAAGTGTGGTGCATTGGAGCTGGAAACAAAAGTAAAAGCCTATTGTAGTGCTGCATCCAGCTTCAAATATAATCTTACGACTAATAACTCCAAAGCAAACAAACATACCTCTAATCTTGAAAGGTGTGACTAAGAAGAAGGGCGTGAGTCAAAAAAAGCTCAAACTCATACCTCTTACTAGAGAAAAGGGATGCTTATAAATGAAATGCTCCTGATAATATTTGGAAGCCTTTATGATCTGAGTGTGCTGGAAAATTTTACCACTATACCTACTTCTAGTGTTATATTTTAGCAGCAAACTCAGATTGCGGAGGCTTCTAAGTGTTATCTAGAGCTTTTCTTTTACAGGCATTATTATTTTCCCTTCTCCTGTGGTAAGAGTTATGGATTATACTTTTTCTGGCCCACACCTTTGTTCTTACGCTCATCCTTTGAAAGAGGAGGCATATTGGCTTTGGAGTTCTTAGCCGCACAATTATATTTGAGTCTGATAGAGGATCAATGATTCGTTTTTTTGCCAAGACTTTTGTAATAATGCAAATTCACCCTCTAGTATTGTAACTTCAATGTTGAATTAGGAAGCTCTACCAATAATCCAAAGGAGAGATTAGGCATCGTGTGAAGCACTGATGTATGAAGAAAGCAAGCACCCTAGTTAAGGGAGAGAGAATGCAAAGAGTGATTGCACCTCCATCGTCATCGTTGACTACTCTGTTTGTTCCCTCATCACTTCGTCTCCATTCAACCATATGCTCTATTCTTCCCTAATCTAAGTTGCTATTGCACCTCAGATTCTTCTCCATTCTTCTCACATTGAACAATTTTTGCTTCTTTGTCTAGGTTTGGTGCAAAGCAAAAATTAATTAGGATCTTCAAGATAGGACGACCTTGGCACCTTGCTATACTATATAGGTGTAGTTTAGAATGTAATTGGTGCATTAATGACTAGTACTTATCAATTTCGGCACCGTTCTTGGTGGAACTTGATTGATTTTGCTTCATAATTGATTTGGACATTAACTTGCTTTTAGGGTATTTAGTTTTGTTTATATGTGTTTTTGTTTGTTGGAAATTTTGTGGTGATCATTTGAACTTTGGCAGAAAATCTGAATTTGCATTGAAGTGCTTGCTGGAACTGAAAAAACTTGTTGCCTAGAAAATTCAGAAAATTGCTATCCTGAAGGGTTTGGCCAAATTCAACGGTTTTCCACACTTTTTCGAATTTTCTTTATTTTCTAGAATTTTTCCAGATTTTTGTCACTTTGGTTGTTTTCTGTTTTTCTTGAGTGTTTGCTGTTTCTAGTTTCTTTAGGTTGATTTTGGAGTAGTTTGTTCTTTTCTTTTTGTTTCTGTAGTGGTTTGGAAGTATTAGTTTGTGTTGCAATTAATCAAACCTTGGTTAATTGTGAAATTGGGCAAAGTTTATAGTTCGCTGGAGTTTTTCGTAAAATTATCCATATTTTCGTTAAAAGCCATTCTTTGAAGAATTGTCATCATTTTGAGCCTATCTATAGCTGTGCGACTGAACCTACTGCCGATTTTCCAAGTTTAATCATTGGTGCCAGTTTCTAAACTTCCTTAATTCTAGGTGATTTTCCAGATCTTGTGTTGTTAGTTTAGCTAACTTCTGTTGTTCTGTGTTTAAAGAAAAGAAAAGAAAGTCGGACCTCATATCGTGTCTCTCAGATTTTTATAACAGCATCTGTTCATGAATTCTCCTTAGCCTACCTTGATCACTTCTTGAAACCACTTGTTTTTGCTGTAGCTAATTGAATTCAGAAGTGGATCCATCATTTATTTGCTTTTGACCATTAGCCTCACTATTTCATGTCTCTCTCTGTGTAACTAAACTTGGCTGTGATTAAATCTTGATGACATACTGCTTTCGAGAACTATTCAAGTCAAAACAAGTTTTGACGATCATTCCTAAGAATTTGTTTGTCAAAGTGGCACTGAAAAATTTCAGCTTGATTGATATCGATTAACTCTGCTGCAGCCTTGAGAAAATTTGCTGAGAAAGAACCCACATTTGAATCATTGAGTTTGGTTTGAGCAAATTGGCCAATAGTTCCAAACTTTTGTTTTGCTATGTGAAAGTTCGTGAATTTTGAATTGTAGCTCAATTTGCCTCAATCTGGTATATCTGATTACAAATTGGTAAATTCAGATTATTGGCATAACTGAATTCAAACTTGGCTAGTTCCAAACTTTCTGAATTGCTAGTGCATCCTTTGTCCGGTCTCATTGCTGGTTCTCAATTGCAAATATTCAGTTTTTAATCAGACTGATTTGCTCTGATTTTGACTATAAAACTCACTGTTTGGCTGAATTTATGTGCACATAACTGAGTTGTTAACATAAGCTTTTCATTGCACAGTTACCCTTCTTTGAATGTGTTAGCTCCAGCCAACTCCTCTCTTGCTATTTTGCTGCAGCTAAGAACTTCTGATTTTGCCTTGGCCTTCCACTTAATTGTTGCAATTTGCCGTGCATCCCTAAGTTTTTGCTGTGATGTACTCAAACTACTTGAATCTAGCAAAATTTCTCCGCGAATTGGGGTTCACCTTGTATCTGATTTTCCAAGCTACTATAACTGCATTCTGCAACTAGTTTGCTGAATTGATTTCTGCTTGTACATTTGGGTCTGTTTGGTTTGAGGGAAGGGGAGGGATTTTGCTGAATTGGGGGGATTTGGAGGGGATGGGTGATATTTTAACATATTATGTTCTGACCATTTTACCCATATATATTTTATTATTCCTAAACTGCCCTTTGGCTTTCTCATCCGCTCCCACCTGTCCCTTAACTCCCATCCTCTTCCCCACATGTGACCATCTCCCACCTCCCCCACCTACCCCTGTAGCACCACCGTCCCTTCTCCCCTTTCACTTTGACAACCTCCATCTTATTCTTCCTTTCGCTCTCTTCCTCTCCCACATGGCTGCTCGTGTGAAGGTTGGAGCTTGTAGACTCATGTTGCTGTTGCTCGTCTTCTCCCTATGCTTTGCAACAACGTCTTGAAAGTTGGATCCTGTGAAAGTTTCTTTTTTCCTTTTTTAATATATACTATGAGAGATGAGCTGGGTAATAGATATATATTAAAATGTAATTAGAATGTATATTTTAAAGATATAGAGAATATATATATATATATATATAGGAGATATATATAGGAGATTCACCTGGCAAAAAAACATAGGACTTAGATTCACTTGATTCTTCATATATATTTTTATTAAATTTATAGTTACATTTATTAAACATTTTTTAGTTTAAAAAAAAGCTTAAATAAAATAAGGACAAAGTTGTCCATATAAAAATATTTTTCCTCCTCTCCCTAACCAAATAAGGTAATATTAAAATCTTTCATCTTCCCTCTCCCATAGTAAATCTAAATGAGGTAATATTAAAATTTTCTCTCATCCCCTCCCATTCCCTCCCCTCTTTTAAAATCCTTCCATTCCCCTTCCCTTCGCCGAACCAAACAGACCCTTAGTGAATTGGTTGGGATCACAGTGCATATCTGAATGAGAGAAACTCTGGTTTTTGCTTCTATTACATGCACTCGTAATTTAGCACTCATCGCCTTAGCATTTGTTACCATGATATGCGAAAGTCACTTGATTTAGAACCATTCTCTGAATTGTGCAACTTGCTGTAAATTGCTGACTGTGCATTGTAATAATCTTGATAAGAACCATTGAGTCATGGCTTGGTGTTGGAACAATGAAAGGTTTAATACCTATTCCTCTACGCACCATAATTTTCCAAATTATGATATGCTATATAGAGCTCCTCAAGAGGAAAGTATGGGGCACAAGCTTCCTCTCACATGCACCATGTACCTATTCTACGCCTCATATATATGGACCCATTGTAACTCTACTTTGCATCAACCTAATCGTTGTTCTTTTTTTTTGTTGCCCACCCGGTTCACTGGAGCTTTACCCCGACTACATCCGGATCCGACCCGCATTGCACACCTGGCTATGGTAGGAGAGTCTCCCAATGGGAATTTTCTGCATACACAAGGCTCGAACCTGAGACCTTGCTTAAGCGAAACCAAGCCGCTTACCACTTGGACCAACTCCCATTGGTTGTTCTTTTAGATATTAGAGCTTAGGGATGACTGGGATTTTCCAAGGGAAACCCCAAAACTACATGTTTGCTCCCTACTCCAATACCATTTACATGAGCTAATTCAAGAACCTTCTAGAGATGATGGTTTAGTACAAATGGGTCAAGACTTGTTGACTGAAATAGGGAATGAGAGCTCTACTTTTACTTGTCAAATGGCTTCTCAAGTTACTTCCCATATGAATCTTGGAGTGCCAATAATATGCACAACCAAATCACATTTTTGGTAAGTAGGATGGAGGAAATAAAGAGGGATAATGAGAACCTGAAAAGGGAAGTGGAGTGTCTCACACAAGTGCACTTATGGAGAAATAGTTACAAGAGATCCAAATTCCCACCCCCACGCCTAATACACCTATAAAATAATGTTTCAAATGATAATAAAAATAAAAGAAATAGTTCATTATAGTCTTTTGATAATAATGATGTTGCTCTTGATTCTAATAGCTTTGATAAGCTTGGGGAAGGTTTTTGTGGTGTTTTGCTAGGTTCTAAAGATGCTTTTAATTATGGATATGAAGCTTACTCCATGGAAGTCACATATGAGGCCAACAAGTCGCAACTTTGCTCCAAGATTGAGCCTTCAATGAGGCTCTAAAGAGAATATGTTTGAAACCAAGGAAAATGAGATAGAAGCCAAAAAGGGGAGCATTCCTAATAATGGCATTACTCTTCAACCTTTGGTTGACCTTCCCCATGTTCCTTGAAATGAATGTTGTGATGGAATTGAATGGTTTTTTTCGATGAACAAGTAATTATATGTTTATGAAGAAAAGGAGAAAGCTTCAAAGTTGTTTAACATAGTGCATATATCTTGCAATATATAGGAAAGCCGCCACGGCACTATTTTACATCTAGTAATCATTCTAATACGTGACTTTTTGACTAGGGAACAAAACAAGGGGAATTGATGTGGCTGATCAATATGATTTTGACCCAAAATATACTAGATTGCATCTCTTATTGCCAACAGCTGTAGTTGAAGAGGACCTAGTTTAACTGGAGGACAGATGTTCCATGTACAACAACTTGTCTGATTGAAGCATACATTGATAACCATGATATGCTTTCTTGGATGAGTCATTTTGATTTTGAACATTACGTTCCAACGAGGTCCATTGTATCCTTGTAATGGTTGTGACCAAAACATGTTGCACTCATTGTCTGTCTGCACTAGTTTTGATCTTGAATCAATTTGCTTTTGATGTAAAGCAACATACTCACTTACCTGGGTTTGTGCCATCTTTATTACCTGAACATGAGAGAATTGTTGCCCTACATGACAAATACTGTTTCGTGCAAACCATAGATTATGTATAATATAGAAGGGTAAAAGAGAATTAAAATTACTATGATCTAATAAAGTATACAACCACAAGGGTATCTAGTGTAATAATGATGTAGGCTCAGAAGAGTCAACCTGAAATCCTAAAGCACTAGCAAACCAATAGGCTCTAGCAAATGGACAAAAAAGGAACAAATGATCTAAGGACTCATTAGGTAAGGCACAAAAAGCACATACCTCCACCGTAGTTAAATGTCTATGCTTCAATAGACATGAAGTGGGTATACTACCTTTTATAATCTTCCATATAAGCAACTACAATTGTTTTGGGGGGGGGGGAGGGAGAAGAGATTTTCAAAGCGATTGACATGTGATATTGATCGCACATATACTGTGAGTGCCATTTTCCCTTAACATACGAGAATCGTCCTTTACTGTATATAGACCATATAGGTTGCTAGACCATTTAATTGTATCCCGAGCCTACAATAGAGGAATAGGGTGAAAAGCAAACTATTGCACCACCTGCCTGGTGTAAAGAGATGAAAGAAGCTACCAATTCCATCTTCCACATGGATGCAGTATAAGGTCTAATTCACATAGACATGAATATGACACACCTGATTGTTGCACAGGCCACTAAAGCCAACTATTCAACTGGATTGAGGTCCCATCACCAACTTGCCAAGTAAGATGGTTAGAAACCACTAACCCTACCTTAATGATTTGTTTCCATATACTAGAACTATTGTAAGCTGGTTTAGAGATATAATGAAAATCAGGGTTGATATATTTCTGAAGCATTATACGACTAAGCAAAGTGGATTGCTTAGCTATTACTCTCCACAGATGCTTCACTAGTAGTGCTAAGTTAAAACATTCTAGTTGTATCAACTGTAATCCCCCTGATCCTTTGGAGAACAAAGAAGTTCCCAATTTAGGTAATGAGCCCTATATGAATCACTAGATAATCCCAAAAGAAATTTGCCATCTTCATAGAAATTTTATGACAAAATTGCTGGGAGAACTTCATACATGAAAAAGGATATACCAGCAAGGAAGACAGAGAATTTTTTAGGACAGGCGACCTGATTGGGAGAGGAGATGACATTTCCAACTAGCCAGTCTTTTATCAAGTTTTTCTATTATCTCTTCATACTTCCTTTTGTCAAAGTGAGGTTATCAATTTAGGTTCCTAAATACTTTCCTAAAAGGGAATGGAATTTAACGCCAAATATCTCTTCTAACATCTTTTTAAGATGATATGGAACCAATGGGCTAAAAACAATACTCAATTTCTGATAATTTATCTCCTGCCCAAAAATTTCGAGCATATCTTCATAGAATGGCTCTAACAATTCTGCAATCCTCCTCTATAGCCTTACAAAATAATAGAATGTTGTTGCATACATGAGATGGGTTAAAGGCTCAACATGCCATCCAATACAAATTCCTTTCTACCATTAGAAATTTTTCGCTTGATGAATCATACATAATAAGACATTGGCACAGAGCAAGAAAAGATAGGGGAATATGGGATCCCCTTGTCATAGACCTTGAGATGGAATGAACGACTTCCTTGGAGAATCATTAATCATTACCTGATAGGATATCGTCGATACACATTGCATGATTAGTGGATTATCTAGTGAGGAAACCCCTTGTGTTGCAGGATTTTTTGTAAGAAAGGCCATGCAATTTTATCATAAGCCTTAGCAACGTCTAGTTTGAGTACACACTAGTCATTCTTGCATTTTTGAGTACCATGAATTTTGGCAAGGTATTCCAAGGTAAGAATAATATTATAAGTGATTAATCTACTTTTGAGGAATGCATTCTGATATGGGGGTAATCAGAACACCTAAAATCTCCTTGAGGCAATTGCATAAAACTTTTGGAAATTAATTTTTATATGACATTATAGAGACTAGTAGGCCGAAAATCCCTAAAAGTAGTTAGACTATTGCATTGTGGAACCAGAATGATAAAAGAACAATTTAGCTCCTTAAGAAGAAACCCTATAGAGAAAGCTTAAAAGATTATTGCAGTAATATCTTGCTTAAGAGGGGACCAAAACTTGTGGTAGAATCTATCATGAAAGTCATTTGGCCCTAGAGCATTATTTGCCTTTATTTGAAAGACTGCCTTCTCAATTTCCTCAGATGATGAAGGTCTATTTATTCAAGCTAGATGTTGAGAGGACAATTTTGGTAAATTAATATTACTTAATGTTTGCTCCACCAAATTGGCATCAAAATTATTAGCATGAGTATAAATGTCCTTGAAGCAGTGCACTGTTACAACATGGATTTTGTAACATCCCAAAAAGTGATTAAGGGCTAATGACTTCAAGAGTAGATGTAATTATTGTTGAATAAACACTTTTGGAGAATGTGTGATGAGAATTTGGATATTTTAATGATTCCAATGGCTTCCTTGTGAAAATTCGTGTGGGGAGTGTTTATTGTGAAATTGGAACCATTGGGAACAATTGTGCAAAAGTTGAAAACTCTGTCCATTGAAACTCTGTACAGGGCAGCCAATTTGTATAGACGTTTTTACTAGGCAAATGATGTCAGAAAATTATGAAACTTTCCAGTCTTAAATTTCACATCCCAGGCTTTAAAATGGATATATAATTTGTGCCATTTCGTTTTGTGAGCTAGGAGATATGACTGTCCAAAATTTGGGATGGAAACTGAACTCTGTTTTGGGGCAGTGATGAGTTTTATATGATTCTGGAATTTTGTGGTGATTTTCAGTAATGACCAATATTTTTCCTATGAAGAGGACTTAAATATCTTTCATTTGGCTTTGAAATCACCTCATTTCAATTTTTCTAGAATTAGTTATGAGTTTTCAAAGTTGGGCAGAAAATCTGCCAGAAAATCCAAAAATGTGAAATTAGAAATTATGACATCATCATGTGGTAAGGTGACATCAGCATGATATTATAAATCACTTTTCTGTTCCCTCTTCAGCCATTTCCGACGTCTTGAGCTTCAAAGAGAAAGGGAAAGTGATTTGAGATATCTAGTGAGAGAAGGAGCAAGAACTTTAAGGTAAGTTCGATTTCTTCGGTGTTTTAGCTCTTGACTTGTATAATCCTTCTCCTAAGCTTCTCTTTTACATGATTCAAGGTGTTTGAAGCTAGAATTTAAGTGTTGAGAAGGCTAGGGTTTTGGTTATCAAAGGGAAAAGCCAGAGGGAGCTTGAGGTAGCTTCCAAACTTTCGTATATTGCTTATTTTGGTTGCTGTGGGCAATTTAATCGGTGAAATTTCGCCGGATTGCCATTGATTTTAAAGTTTGGAAATAATATGGCCTAGGGGTTATGCTGCCAAAATTAGGTCTTAATGTTAGTTTTAACCTAATGTAATGGTTAATAAAGTGGTTAGGAGTAGAAAGAAACGCGTTTGCGGAGCCGAAATCGTAAAACCCCGATTTTCTCCGGAGAGCTCATAAATTTTGGCCAGCTCTAGAAATGAGTCTTAGAGTTGGATTTTCAATGATTTGATGGTTCCATTGAGTTCAGGAGCGAAAATTAGGTGGGGTTACAGTTGGCCACTTTTTCGGAAAAGGCCGAAAAAGCATAATTACGAAAACGCCCCTGAAACCTTTAAATAGTGGCTGCCGAGGGCAATTTCGTCCTTTGGCAATGAATTTGATAATTCCGAGTCCGAAAATGGATTCCTTAGGCGGAAATATGTTAGGATAGCCCAGATTAGAATTTCGGGAAAAGTGCAACCGGACCGGGTACGGCGGGCCCGGGCCGGGTCCCCGGGGGTATTTTTGTAAATTTTCATTATAGACTCATATAACCCCAAGAAACACTATGAAAGTGTCTAAATGGTGCATTTGGAATTGTAGGATTCGATATTTGCCGCCCTCGGGAGCCAACTGCGCCGAAGAACGTTAGGAAAGGACAAGGTAGTGACTCTCTCTCTTATACTTTGTGTAATGCACTGTATGTGTGTTGTATCACTGTTTTATGATGATTTCTGATGTTGCTGCGGTTACAGCTGGTGATAGCTGTCGTTTACAGCGCAAGCTGTCGTTTACAGCGTAAGCTGTCGTTATTGTGATTACAGCGTAAGCTGTCGAGATGTTGATTACTGATTACAGCGTAAGCTATCGTGATGTTGATTACAGCAAGAGCTGTCGTATTGTGTATACAGCCGTGAGTGCTGTCGTTTGTGGTGAAAACCATGTATTTGTGAAATGCTGCTGCTGTTGCTGTTCGTGATTTATGTACATGCTTTGTGTTTATGCATTGTGTGAGTGGTCTGTTACTACTGAGATTCTCTCAAATCTCATTCTTTCCTATGACTAACATTTCAGACAGGGCGTGTGGCTCAAAGGAGAAGCGGCCAACCCGGAGCAATTAGGACCCTTGGGGGTATATAGTTGAATTGGAAACGTTGGTTATGTATTTTGAACTCGGGATTGTAACATCCTGGATTTTAATCAAAGATTTATGACTTCAAATGATGTAATTAATATTAATTAAGCATATTTGAAGTATATGTGGTGTAATGTGATATCAAGATTTTTATTTATGGTTTAATATGTATTTTGCTAATCAGGGGTAAAATGGTAAATTTACCAACCATCTGGTTAGTTATCGGTGAGAAAACTCCTTGGTAATCAAGATCAATGGTTGAGATTGAAAGATCAAGGGGTGGAATCAAGTGTGGAAGAGAATTGGTGAAATCATGGTAAGGGAGCTTGAGATGGTGCCAAGTGGCAAGTTGTGGACTCTTGGATGAGTCAAATATTCAAACACTCTTCTCTCTCTCTCCCTAGCCGGTTGTGTGTGTGTGTGAAGCCATGAGATCATCATCATCCACAACTCACACTCTCTCACTACTCTCTCAATTTCCGGCGAATTTACTAAGGAAAGAGAAAGAAAGGGCTTGAATTATAGGTGAGTATTTGACTCTAAATGCTCACTTTGCTTTCATTAATGTTGTTCATATGGTCAAGAGCTATATTTCCATGATTTCAGACTTGGGATTGGTGGTGTATGACAATTTGAGGAAATTCAAAAGTTGAGGAATCCAAGTTCTGAATTCAGCAAGTGTAAGAGGTAGGTTTGTAATGCATTTTGATATATGTGTCAAGGTG
This sequence comes from Inga laurina, assembly GCA_963855925.1. NCBI lineage: Eukaryota > Viridiplantae > Streptophyta > Magnoliopsida > Fabales > Fabaceae > Inga > Inga laurina. The sequence goes on from OY979704.1 coordinate 67,676,839, forward strand.
CTTGCATAACTAATGTAAATTCTGGAAATTTGACCTAAATATGATGTTAATGGAAGAGTAGGCATTGGGTAATGGGTCACTGTTCATTTGGTCATTTTTGACTTATAGGAGTGATCAGAATTTGATGGGAGTTGAATGAGGGAAAAGTGTTAAGTTGTGGTTTTGGAGGATTTATGGTTTAGAGAGAGAATGTGTTGAATGAGTTGAATTTGGGTTGTTTGTTGTTGCCAATGGGTTCCTTGTGTTGAAATGAGTGATAATGAGCTTTGACACAAGTTTAAGAACCCTTGGAGTCCATTTGGTGGATTTTGGAGAAGTTTACCAGTTGCTGCGATCTGGTTTCTGAGGTGATTTCTCGAGTGAGGGAAGAACTCACTCGAGCACAGGATGAGTGTGCTCGCGAGTGAGCATGTTGTGCTCGAGTGAGGGTGCCTGAAATCACTGGGGGTGAGTGTCTCGGGTGATCACTCGTGGGTGGTTGCCGAGAGAGCGCTGGCACTCGCGAGTCTTGGGAGCGAGCATTGGGAGATCACTCGAGCACTGGAGTTGTGCTCGAGTGAATCTGTTGCCTGGGAGTGGAGTTGCTCTCGGGTGGACACTCGCGGGACCTCACTTCCTTGTGCTCGCGAGCATTGAGGATCTGTGCTCGAGCACGGGTGTTTGTGCTCGAGTAAATGTGGAGGAATATGTTGAGGGATGCTCTCGGGTCGTCACTCGCAGCCTCACTTTCGTGGTGCTCGGGTGCTGGCGAGGTCTCTGCTCGAGCACAGCCTCTTGTGCTCGAGTGAGAGTGTAGGTTTGTCGCGGGAGTTGCTCTCGGGCAAGCACTCGCTGGAGGTCACTCGCATGCGTGCTCGAGTGAGAGCGGGTGTCATGCTCGAGCACGGCCTTCTGTGCTCGAGTGAAGAGTCCAAAAATCAGTGGTTAGCTTTCTAAAGGGGGATCTTTGGGGATAGTTAACCCAACCCTTTAGGCATATGTTTAGGCATTTAATGGCCATCTAAAGAGTCCAAATGAATACCAACTTAGAGTGTTATTGAATTAAGAACTTGGACAAGGAAATTAACCAAATGTCCCTACTTGATTATAGGATTTGACATCTGCTATCCTCGTGAGCCTACTGTGCCCAGAGACATCAGGAAGGGATCAGGTAGTGACTTTTCTTTTGTACCAAATATGATGCATTGCATGTGTGTTATATCGTCGATTGGAAATGGATTTGTATGCTGCGACCTTTGTGGATTTGTGTTAGCACTGTCATTCCAATAGTCCCTGAGTAGCTAACAACGGTTCGGGTTTAGGCAGTGTGCCTTCCCGGCGGAGAAAGGGGATGAGGATGAAGTGTCATACATGTGATATGTGAGCCGAAAGGCTATATGTGAGGCCGACGGGCCATTTGTGAGAGCCGGATAGCTGTATGAGCTATAAGGCTATGTTTATACACTGCCACGCCAATAGTCCCTGAGTAGCTAACAACGGTTCGGGTTAGGGCTGTGTGCCTTCCCGGCGGAGAAAGGGGATGAGGGTGGAGTGTGATATGTGCTGCTGCTGCATGATGATTTGCTTACATGTTATGTGCTTATGTGTGGTATAAATGTTTAGTTACTACTGGGATTCTTTTGAATCTCATTCTTTCCTTTGAACTAACCTTTCAGACAGGGCGACTGGCTCTAAGGAGAAGCGTGTGACCCGGAGCGGTTAGAGCTTCCTAGGGACATTAGGATGGCTTTTGTTGGTTAATCATTTTGGATAGGGATTATTGTATTACATTTTGAGATGTAAATAGTGTGGATATTTTGGTTTGTAATCCCCTACGTGGAATTGAAACTCTATATATATATATAGATGAACCCGGGGGTTGCCGGGGTCTAAATTACGAACTCTGATATATATGAATGTAAATTAACTGCACAGGTGATTATATTCGGTAATTGAAAATGAGACCCGGGTAGGAAAGAAGTTTTAAAAATTTTGTAAGGTCCTACTACTTGGTAGGTAATTTAATACGTTTTGAACTATCCGACGGTCTCAAACCCCTTTTTATTATGCATTATCGAATATTAATTACAGTAATTAAGGCAGGGGGTTACAGGGATTACTGTATATTTTGAATCAGGAACACTACATTCGATTTTGGTTGTGTAATCCCTTAGTGTATACTTATAAACCTTCAGGTTTTTATGTATAGAAACCGGGAGTTGCCGGGGATGCGGTTATACACTCTGATATGATTGAATGTATATTAACTGCACAGGTAATTATATTCGAATATTGAAATTGAGACCAGGATGGGAAAAAGAGTTTTGAAAGTTTTGTGAAAATTTTACTGTGAGATAGAAAGTTTAAAACGAGTTTAAAGCATCCAATGGTCTCTAATCCGATTTAAATATGTGTTATCGAATTATAATTACGTGTTTAAAGTCAGGGGGTTATAGATTTCTTCGTACACCTCAATCCACTGGCCATTAAAATCTTGGATCCGATCAATGAATTTCTTCATTTTCCTGGTTGATGCATAACCATGAAAATAGTTCATATTCCTATCACCATAGAGCAACCAATTCTGCCTTGCTCTTTGAGACCACAAGGCTTCTTCACAATCATACTAGAATTCTAATGATATTTTTAAAGAACAACTACTCCTAGTAGTTATTCGAGACATTTTCGAATATGATCTTCAACATATTTTAACTAGACTTTGTTTCTTGTTCAATGCTATTTGTAATAAAGTCATTAAGACAAAAAGATTGGATGAACTGGAAAATAAAGGATATATGATCTTATGCCAGCTTGAGAAGCTTTTTTTTCCTTCTTGTTTTGACATCATGGTACATCTAATTGTTCATGTAGTGAGGGAGATAAAGTTGTGTGGCCCTATCTATTTACGATGGATGTACCCAATTGAAAGAACTATGAAAATCCTAAAAGGGTATGTGAAGAATGCAAATCGGCCTAAAGTATATATTATTCTGAAATAGATTTCTGAAGAAGCCATGGAGTTTTTTTAACATTACTTGTTAAATGTAAGACATATTGGGCTTCTTAAACGTCACGATGAAGAAGGGGATAGATGCGAGGCTACAGTAAAGAGTGTGGATCCTGATGAATTGCAACAAGTCCACTTGTACATCTTGAATAATGTTGATGAAGTTCAAGATTACATTAATGCTCATAGGGAAATTTTACATAAAGAAAATAGTTGAATGATTGAGTAAAGGTTAATTAGGGAGCATAACAGAACTTTTGCACATTGGTTCAGAGAAAAGGTTGATGGAAAAGAATGTGTTTCTGATACATTTAAATGGTTAGCATGTAGTCATGAGGTTGATGTCATAAGTTGGACTCCATTTGTGACCAATGGTTATACTTTTACATGAAGTCCCTAGATGATAAGAGCACCGTCAAGAATAGTGGTGTTATATTAGTGGCTGAATCTATGCACTTCTCTAGTTTGAAAGATAAGGACTCTAAATTGGTAGCCATACCTTATTATGGGGTTATTGAAGAGATTTGGGTAATTGACTATGTTAAAATTAAATTTTCTATTTTCAAATGCAAGTGGGTTGATGTCAATAATGGTGTAAAGATTGATCAATTAGGATTTACAATAGTAGAAGTTTTGGAGATGGACCTTTTATTATGGCTGATTAGGCAAAACAAGTGTGAAGATTGATCAATTATGATATACAATAGTTGATCAATTACTGTTTGATGTGTTCTTTCTTGATAGATTCCTCTATCATCAATTAAAGTGTTTTGATTCTATTATTAGTTAAAGTTTTGATTTTTTTGGTCAAACTGTAATATTAAAACATGGGAATAAACATGTGTAGCAGCATACCTTAATTTTCTGATTGTGTATGATAATGTGTTGATTTTCAATAATTTATTGTTGTTGCTTCTGTGGAATGTAGGGTGTAGGAAGAATGATGTAAGTTACACCATTTGAAATTGTGTTTTAAAATGCTTGATAAAATAGGAATGTGTAAGAGAAGAATTTATTTGTGGTGTAGGGAGCATGATTTATTGTTGTTGCTTCTATGGAATGTGGGGTGTAGAAAGAATGATGCAAGTATTACACTAGTTGGAATTGTGTTTTGCTTGAAGAAAATAATTCTGTATAAGGTGTTTGTTATAATGTGTAAAAGAAGAATTTATTTGGATGTCGTTGAAATGACTTCCTGGGTAAAATGTTTTAACAGGGGAAATGGTTTGCTGGGTAAAATGTTTTAACTAGAATATTTTTTAAAAAAATGGAAACTTTTTAGATCGGTTGTACCGGTTGTTGATAAAACTGGTCTAAAAAAATATAACATTAAAACCTGTTATTTGAACAAGTCTAAAATGTCATTATTTTTAGATCGGTTGTATAAACAACTAGCCTAAACACTTATTTTTTAGATCGGTTGCTTAACCGGTCTAAAGAGTAACAGATTTTTTTAGACCGGCTGTATCAAGACTTCATCTAGAACCGGTCTAAAATGTCATTTTACCCGGTCTTAAAAGTGAATTTTCTACCAGTGTTACCTATCCAATTAAATCTCTGAATGTCTACTTTAATCCTGTGAAGTTTCATAGCATTTGGACCAAGTTTGACCAATCAAAAACACGTTGCAAGTTCTCTGCCTCTAGAAAACGAATTCAAACAATTTGAATACAAACTTCCAAAAATTCATAATTTCAACATATTCATCCAAAAATCACAACCACATGTTTTCCTATACAATTTTTCATATAGAATTCAATGAAAGGCTCAAAAATATCAAAATCCATCTACTTCCTATGGTTTTGGTCAGATCAAGTTAGAATCCTAATTTCACTAAATTGTGTTCTTGCAAATTTAACCACAAGAATCATTATAGATAATCATTAAACATCTTTTAACATCATGATTATCATCATATGAACATCAAACCCTAAAAGAATCCCTTTGGCCAAAATTTAAGGTTTGAATATCTCAAGAAATACTCAACAAAATCATAGGATATTAGGTTCAAATCGAAGCATACACTTACCAGAACTCGAATATGTGATTTGTTCTTGATTCCGATAGCACCTCCTTTGGGTAGAAGAATCAAATACCTCTGATCAAAAATCCAAAACCATAGAAATGTTGCTCTCACTGAGAAAAACAACATTAGTGAAAACTTCCGAAGTTGGAAATGCCGAATTAGAGGTGAAATTGGCTCCAGAGCTCAAGAACATTGACTATTCATCATTTCTCTTTCCTCTTCCATTTTCTCTTGATTGTCTCTATTTTTCTCTTCTTTTTTAGGTGCTGGACGAATTAATAGAAAGGGAGGAGAGATAATTAGTCAATTTCTAAATTTGCCCTTAGTTTGTGTAAAAATTACTAAGATACCATTCGATTGGATTTCAACAGTCCAGTTTCTTTTCTCTTTGTTCTTATGTTTTTCCAAATAGCTCTCTCTCTCTCTCTTTCTCGGCTCTTGGAAAATGTCCCCTTGGAAAGAGGATAAGAGCTTTTAAAAAATATCATCATTCACCTCCTTAATTAATATTATTTTTTTTTTGTAATTTTGCACATGTAAATTGTTGACTTTTCTTCCTCCTTCTCACTTGGCTAGAAATGCTCCTACTTGGATTAATTCTTGACCAAGTATTTTATTTTCTCTTGTTTTCTCTTCTTTTGGACGAAATATGGCCCTTAATTTGAAGAAAATAAAGGCCTCTTGCTTTATTGGTCAAATGACCAATTTGCCCTTATATTTTTGTTATAAATTGTATCAAATCATGTCTTCTTCCTTTCTTGCTCCTTCTTGGACGTTTTTTTTTATCAATATAAGGGAGGAGCATGATTTGCTTTTCATTCTTATAATTGCTTCTTGCTTTTGAAGAGAAAATCCTAGCCCCTCATTTTATTTCCAATCTTAACCTCAAGGTCAAGTGGCATTTGTCTCTTTAACCCTTGATTATGGTAATATTATTTCTTATGCCATTTGTTCTTTTATTTCTCTTTGTTTCTTCTTTCTTGACACCATTCCCCTTTTCCTTTAGCTTCGAGCTAGATTCTACGTCATTCTGACACATACTAAAGGAACCGGATATTTTCCTTCAACTAATTCACACCAAAATTCATATTCTATTCTAGGTGTGATGACTATAAGCCATTCTGCTTCTTATGCCTTCCTAGGATACTTGTTAAATCGGGGCTTAGCAGTCCACTTGATTTAGACTTATTCTTTGGCTTCTAATCCCAAAATTTGGGATATTACACTAGGGATAGAAATGAGATTGAATTTCAACTCAAATGCATATAAGACACTATTTAAAGTGATATCAGCAGTGAGTTTAACAGTCCTTATTCGAGGTATTGTCGAATACAATCTTCAACATATTTTGACTAGACTTTGTTTCTTCTTCAATGCTATTTGTAGTAAAGTTATTAAGACAAAAAGATTGGATGAACTGGAAATGAAGGATATCTGATCTTATGGTAGCTTGAGAAGCTTTTTCTTCCTTCTTTTTTTGAAATCATGGTACATTTAATTGTTCATCTAGTGAGGGAGATAAAGTTGTGTGGTCCTATCTATTTATGATAGATGTACCTAATTGAAAGAACTATGAAAATTCTAAAAGGGTATGTGAAGAATGCAAATCGGCCTGAAGCATCTATTATTTTGAAATAGATTTCTGAAGAAGCCATGGAGTTTTGTTAACATTACTTGTCAAATGTAAGACATATTAGGCTTCCTAAACATCATGATGAAGAAGAGGATAGACGCGGGGCTACAGTAAAGAGTGTGGATCCTAATGAATTGCAACAAGTCCACTTGTACATCTTGAATGATGTTGATGAAGTTCAAGATTACATTAATGCTTATAGGGAAATTGTACATAAAGAAAATAGTCAAATGATTGAGTAAAGGTTAATTAGGGAGCATAACAGAACTTTTGCACATTGATTCAGAGAGAAGGTTGACAGAGAAGAATATGTTTCTGATACAATTAAATGGTTGCATATGGTCCTGAGTTTGATGTCATAAGTTGGACTTCACTTGTGACCAATGGTTATACCTTTTACATGAAGTCCCTAGATGATAGGAGCACCGTCTATAATAGTAGTGTTATGTTAGTGGCTAAATCTATGCACTTCTCTAGTTCAAAAGATAAGAACCCAAAATTGGGTTGATGTCAATTTTCAAATGCAAGTGGGTTGATGTCAATAATGGTGTGAAGATCAATCAATTAGGATTTATAATAGTAGACCTGAATAGTAGAAGTTTTGGAGATAAACCTTTTATTATGGTTGATCAGGCAAAACATGTGTTCTATATTACTGATTAGGTAAACAAAATGTTCTCTGTAGCTCTCCAAGGAGGAAAAAGGGCCATTGATATTAATGAGGACAGTCACTCAATGAATGATCTTCTTGGGATTCCTTCTTTTTTCTAGGAGTCTACCAAAATTGAATTAAAAAGATAAAGCAGATAATGAATACGACACGATCATCATGAAGGGATATGGGAGGATATCCCTTTATAAAACTACTTTAAAAGTTAGCTAGCTAAAGTAATTACCATTATGAATTATATTTGAATTATGTATATAGTTAGTTTGTATATAAAACTACAATTTTATTTGTTGTCGTCATAGGAAAATGAAGGATTTGAGGTGTCCTAGTGTAGATGCTCTGGAGCTAGCTAGTGATAATCAATGATGGATTACTGTCTGCTATGTTCTTTCTTGGTAGATTCCTTTATCATCAATTAAAGTGTTTTGATTCTATTATTAGCTAAAGATCTGATTTCTTTTTGTCAAACTGTGACATTAAAACAGGGGAATAAAAATGTGTAGCAGTATATCTTAATTTTCCGATTGTGTGTGATAATGTGTTGATTTTCAATGATTTATTGTTGCTAATTTTGTGGAATGTGGGGTGTAGGAAGAATGATGTAAGTTACACCTGTAACCCCCTTCACGATTAAGGCCGAGATTAGTTCGTAAAAACGTAATTAATGTGGAATTAGAGACCGTAATAGATTTTGGGATTTAAACAAAGTCAATCTTCCTAAATCAGGGTTCACAAAAATCTTTACAAAACCTGTTAGATAATGGCTCACATTCACATTTCAATACAAAATGGCCTCTACCGATTGGTTTCATTCATACATATCAGAGTACAGCATAAATTCCCGACACACACGGGTTCCATTCATTAATAAAAAGGGATTTACACAAGGCACAAAGCCTACAATTCATACCCTTTTTCTTGGGGATTACACAAAATCTACTATATACAATCGTGTCTACCAAAAATATCCAAAAGATATACAATGATAACCATTAACCCAAAATATACTCCTAAACTGGAGTTCTAACTGATCTTCGTCGCCCGCTTTCCCTTAGACCCTTCAGCCCTGTCTAAAATGTTTAATTTTGGGAGAGTGAGATTCTAAAGAATCCCCGTAGTGTCAAATCAATCATATAATGTACAATAATAATAAGGCATGAAATCAAATCATTATCCATACAAGCAACTACAACGCCAGTTCAACGGCAATGGTTAGTATGACACATGTCATCCCTGACGATTGCTCACGCTGTATTGCATCACAACAATCCACACAATATAATTCACCACAGCTGGGATCCATATAAAGCATTTCATAACGCAAGCCATACAGACAAGATACACACAGCCCACGGCTGGTTTCACAAACGCTGCCCCATGGGTCGGATTCACAAAGATCCATGTCGATTACGACGGCAGTTCAACGGCCGACCTAGAGATGACCACTGTCACTCCCTATACGGCTCACGCTGAAGTGCTCACACCGTAATGGACCATGGTACACAGTTCACAAGTTCAATGATAAGTTATGCATACCAAAACATCATACAAAATATGATAGAAAAATCACTACCTGGTTCGTTCCGTGCGTGCTTTGTCGCAGGTCTCTCCCGATGATGGTAAATATCGTATCCTATAATTATAATTAGGGACGAAGAGTTATTCTCTATTCCAATACTCCATTGACTTCACAATACTTAGATTTGGTTATCATTTATGTCCTTTAAGTAGTTAAAATTGGCTCTAATAAAAGCCCTAAAGGATTGGGAAACATCGGGTTGGAAACCATTTTTCAAAATGACAAGGTGCTGAAAACAGGGGCTGGCTGCAGCCAAAAAAACCTCTGGCTACAGCCAAAAAAACCTCTGGCTACGGCCAGAAACAGCACAGAAAGTTTCTGGCTGCAGCCAAGAATTTCTGGCTGCTGCCAGAACGTTCACAGAAGCTTTTGCGCTGCAGCCAAGGCAACTTCTAAAATTCATAACTAATTCTAGAAAAATCAAAATGAGGTGATCCCAAAGCCAAATGAAAGGTATTTAAGTTCTATTTCAAGGAAAAATATGGCTCATCACTGGAAATCACCACAAAAATACAGATTTCAAGAAAAGTCCACACTATTCCAGAATTGTTCCCAGATTTAACATCAGACTTTGGACAGTCATAACTCCTAGCCCAAAAATCGAAATGACACAAAACATATGTCCATTTTGAAGCTTGAGATGTGAAATTTAAGACTGGAAAGTTTCATAATTTTCCAACACCATTTGCTATTTTAAAACGTCCATGTAAGATCACTGCCAAAACAGAGTTTCTTACTAACCAAAACTTGCCACTTTTAACACTAAGTTCCCAATGGTTCAAAATTCATATTCAACACTTCTCCCACACAAAATCACTCAAGGAACACAATGGTGACTTCAAAATGACCAAAATCAAAACCCAATTACATGCCCTGTTTTTGCCCAATGCACAAAACCAACATAAAGTTCCCAAACTTCACCTTTAAGCTTCAATTCAATACCATTCATTCAAAACACTTAACAAGGCACTAATTCCATGACAACAACAATTCAAACACCACAAGACCCTACTTTTCAAAATTTCAAGCCAAATTTCTAGAATTTCCAAGTTAAATCATTTGGCACAAAATTTATATAGAAAGGTTTCTTAAACTCACCTTAACAACTTTTTCAAAGTAGCTTCTTGATTCTCCAACCTCCACAATTTCTTGAAGTCTCAAACCAACACCAAATGACAAACTATAAGCATAGAAATGTAGCTCTTAACTCAAGGGTTAACTTTAATGAAGGGAGTTTGAGCATTTGAGATCATTTTCCCTTACCTTTTTAGACTTTTCTTCCTTCCCTTTCACCTTCCATGGCTGACGAGAGAGAGAGAGAGCAAGAATGAGAGAGATGAGAGGGAAGAGTGATGAAGAAGGGAAATAGTCACACTCCCTCCCCATTTCAGATTTTTCAACGCAAAAGAGGGGAAGAGAGGAGAGATAAATGCTAAAAAAACCTTTGACTTTTCTCTCTCACACACACACAAGCCAACTTGCCACATGTCTGAATTTGGTTTGTTCTCATAAAGTAATCATCCAATTAATCACTTTAATCCCTCCATTAGCCATTCTAATTACACATCTCATTCCTCTCCTAGTTAGTAATTAATTTTCCCCTTAATCACCAACTAATTGCCCAATAACTCCATTCTTCTGATTTTTTTTCAATAATTATGACATATTAATTAATATTGTCATAAAATACATAATAATTCAAATTAAATTTATAATTATCCACAAAAATCATGATTTTCCCTTAATCAAAAAATTTGGGATATTACAACACCATTTGAAGTTGTGTTTTAAAATGCTTGATGAAATGGGAATATGTAAGAGAAGAATTTATTTGGGGTGTAGATAGCATGATTTATTGTTATTGCTTCTGTGGAATGTGGGGTGTAGGAAGAATGATGTAAGTATTACACCAGTTGGAATTGTGTTTTGCTTGAAGAAAATGCTTCTGTATAAGGTATTTGTTATAATTTGTAAGAGAAGAATTTATTTGGATGTCGTTGAAATGACTTGCTGGGTAAAATGTTTTAACAAGGGAAATGGTTTGCTGGGTAAAATGTTTTAATTGCAATTTTTTTAAATGGAAACTTTTTAGATTGGTTGTATTGGTTGTTGATAAAATTGGTCAAAAAAGTATGACATTAAGACCTGTTATTTGAACAACAGGTCTAAAATATCATTATTTTTAGACCGTTTGTATAAACAACTACCCTAAAAACTTATTTTTTAGACCAGTTGCATAACTAGTCTAAAAAGTAATAAACTTTTTAGACCGGCTATATCAAGCTAAAATGTCATTTTACTCGGTCTTAAAGTTATTTTTCTACTAGTGTTACCTATCTAATTAAAGCTTTGAATGTCTACTTTAATCCTGTAAAGTTTCATAGCATTTGGACCAAGTTTAACCGATAAAAAACATGTTGCAAGTTCTCTGCCTCTAGAAAATGAATTCAGGCAATTTGAATACAAACTTCCAAAAGAGTTTAACAGTCCTTATTTGTGTCACAGAGACGCTTTGGCCATTGAGAATTTTAATTTTTTAATCATGCCATCATTTGCCCTATAACTATCCAGAAGAGTTAAGTCTCCTACTATATGTGTCGTTGCACTAGAGTTTAAGACCCATTTACTATGTGTGTGCAAGTGAGTAGAATGAGGCAAACCTGAACTAGTACCAGTCAATGTGTGGACAATGGCTTCAAAATCTTTCTTAAGTAGTTCAAGGAGTCCTCATATTGCTCCATAGTGAGTGTTGGGGAAGTGCCATTGGCGCCATGTACTACTCCTTCATGCCCTACTTCAATGCTGAGCTAATTAGCAGTGGCTTCGTGAGGTTGTTTCACCTTCTTACCCTTGAAGTTAGCAAGATAAACCATGATTTCCTAACATGTGTCTCGCGTGTGCCCCTGTTTTAAGTAGTAGGAGCACTTTGGGAGGGGCCTCCACGTCCTCATCCTCATCCTCTGCCTCTTCCTCGCATAGCCATAGCAATTCCCTCTAGAGGTGAGCTTTTGGTGGAATTAGCAATCAATTTTTGGGCTTCATCTTCTACAATTGTCTCGAAAGCTTGGTTAACGGTCGGCAGAGGAGTCATTAACAATATTTGTCCTCTAGTAGTAGTGAAACACTAATTCAAACCCATTAAGAATTGAAGAAGTTTTTGTCGTTGATATATTTCGACATATGCTCCGGATGTAGCACACTGACACGATGGTATGGGAAAGAGGGATGATTCTTATTCCTATAATTCTTTCAGCTTCGAATAATAGGTTGACATAGAGGACGAATCTTGAAGAGGGAATGGAGTTCATGGTGTAAAGAGAAAATTATAGACCCAGTAACTTTATCAAATTATTCTCAAAGGTCAAGCCATACTTGATGAGCATCTTGATAAAAGATGATGCTGTAGTCTAGTTCTTTAGAAATGGAATTCAAAATCCAAGATAAAACAACTGTGTTGCACCTTTACCATTGTTCTAGTAGTTCTAGTGCCTGAGAATCGTGTTTACAAGAGCCATCAACAAAGCCTAGCTTCCATTTACCTTATAAAGCAATGCGCATTACCCTATTCTAGATAGTATAGTTTTCAAAACCAGTCAAGAAATGTTGGATATTAGTTGTGCCCTGTGTTTCTGACAGATGGAGATAGAGAGGATGATTGAAATTCAATTTGTTAATTGCAGAAACATCAGAGGAGGAAGACTTATCAATGGCCATGGCTGTAGATGGTGACAGGGAAGCAAACTAAGCTTCGTCGAGTGAATCGGTGGTGCACGTCATAGAGGTTTGTGTTTGTTGTGCCACTAGTGAATAGCATGGTGCTGGTAACGCCGTTGGCTAGCGCGACCTGGAACAGCAAGATGAAACCCTCATCATTCTTTATGGATTGATTTGGGAATTAGGGGTGACAAGAGATTTGGATCTTCGATGCACAAGTCTGGTGTGTGTATCTCAAAGCACTTTAGAGGGTCGGAGCATCTTCTTGCTTCCTAAGCCTGTGTGATCTGGTTCTTACACTTTAGTAGGTCGGATCATCTTTGTGCTTCCTTAGCCTATGTGATCCGTTTCTTGAATATCCAGTAAGTATGGAGTCTGGGCTTTCTTGATTCTAGGCCCTTGTCAGACAGTGGTGCAGATTTTTGCCGGTGAAAGCAATGGCTTTGATGCCATGTTAGCTAGAGGAATAATTGAAAGAAAAACATACTTTATTCCATATTAATCATATTGTACAAAACTGGATCATAGAGTGATCCCACATATTTATATTCCGAAGACCTACTCTAAACCTAACAGATATGAGCCCTCTTGACAGTGGGCTTCACATGGCCCAACTAAACAATTAGTACACAACACTATTTTGGGCCTAATATTCTAACACATACAAATCTGAGAGATTTCAAGAAGACGTTTCCAGATTCAATGGATGTATTGACCATCAAGAAAGTTGGCGCATATTTACAAGGTCCCATATGTATGTGATCTGCGTGCCACTCTTGAAAATTCATGTTGTATGCGGCACCCTATAATTAAAAAATAAAATAAAATTGCAATAAAAAATGTTTTATTGAGGCACGTGAAACCATTTTGAATATCATTATATATCACAGTAGATTTAGCATTTGTCCATGTAAAAAGAAACTATGTTACACATGTTGAGTCCTCTATCTTAATTTTTCTAATTTTCCTTTTCCCCTTTATAATTTCACTACATCAAAAACATCGAATGAACACGGATTTTCTAGCAGAAATTTATCATGGAAAAGAAAATTTGAGAGAACAATATATTTCACGTGGAAATTGTCACATAAAATCTTTTAAACAAGGTTTCACACGGAATATATATATATGTATGTATGTATGAGAAAACGTGTGAGAATTTTAGCACTCTTTGGCATGAATTTTACGCTACGTTTTCTCATGACTAACTCTTGAAAAAAAAAAAAAAAGATTGGCATGGACAACTTTACACCACGGATACGAAATCTGTGTTATTTTCTTTACTCTTTTTTTAAGGAACTAAACTGAAATTTCTTAATTAAAGACTATAAGAATGTCAATATTTAATAATATAAAAAAAGAAAAAGAAAGTTGTTTTTAGCTTATAAGAAGGTGATATATACCGTAGACGAATCCAAGATAGGAGTTCTTTGATAAACTGCACATTGGCTTATCCCTCCCAAGATATTAATCCCAAACTTAAGACCCAATTTGTGAACTTGATCAGCGACAGCTTTAAAGCCTTCTCCTCCACAGAAGAAGGCCACCTCTTTGTGTCAGGCCAGGGTCTTCCCCATTTGTCAATTGTATCACTTTCATTTTCAATACTTCTACACCAAAAAGCATCCACCACAGCATACTACAAAAAATGAAGATATATATATATATATATATATCTCTCTCTCTCTCTCTCTGTGAAACATAACATACAAAAATTACTAATTAATGGGTCTTAAGGAAATGTTTCAATAAGTAAAATCAAGCACCCACATTTTGTCAAATTGCAGTATGTACTTGGAGCGCAAGCACCCCTTGTTGACCTTCAATTTTGCGTTCTTTTCAAATGTCTTTTTTATGGTTCTTTTGATCATATGATTCTACCTAAAATGAGTGACATTTTGATATTTTATAAATAAAAAATCAAGCTTTTTTTAATTTTTTTTAAAATTTTTCAAAGATTTAAGACTCAAAAACTATGTAATTTCATTTTCTTTTAGAGTTTTAAATCTTTAAAAAATCATTAAAAATTGAAAATGACTAGGCTTTTTTACCCATAAGATATCAAGAAGTCACTCATTCATGCACAATCTAATGATAAAAAAATCATAAAAAACACATTGATAAGGGCCCCAAAATTGAGGGGCAACAAGGGGTTCAACACCAAAGGCACAACAAACACCCCCTATCTTATGTAAGGTAAGATGTAGTGATGTATATACATCACTGTTTTGGAACCCGGACCGGACCGGCCGGTCCAACCCGGGAACGGGACCATAAACCAGTCCGGTCTGGTTCACCTTTTTTTATTTTTATTTTTATTTTTAAATTGATTTTTAAATATTTTTTTTCTTATAATTTCATATTAATAAGCCTAAAATATTCAATTTCTCACCGATTTAGTCCCGGTTTGACTCCGACCTGACTCATTGACCCTTGACCCAGTACCCTGACTGGTCTAGTGACCGGTCCGGGTTTCAGAACCTTGATATATATAAAAGGGAAGCGGATTATCTCATTTTCCTCTTTATCTTTTTTTTTCCTTATAATCTCATCTCTATTGTTAGATAAAAAATAAATTGTTCAGATTTAGTATTCTATAAAATTATTCTTATAATTATTTAAAAATTGAAATTTATTTATTTTTTATTACAATTATGAACTATGTAGCGGATTTTAAGATTTTAAGTTTATTTATTTATTATGTTTATAGAAATAATTTTATAAAATATTAATTATAAACCAACTTCATTGCACTTTAATAACCAATCTGCCACTCAATTACCTTCTCTGAAAGTATGCTTAACTTTCACGTCCCAACCCAATTTTGGCAACCTGTTCACTCTCTCCATGACATTACTACTGCCCACCCACTCCTGTAATCAGCTCCTCTATGAAATTATATATATAAGACTTGTCTCACAATTTACACACACACACACATGGTATAGACGTTCTCATAAAATTATCTAGATTATGAAGTACATATTTCTACTACTTTATTTTAGTTAATTTTGCAATTGCAGTTTTATTATTATTTTTTTCTTTTGTTCCTTTACACTTGAATTGGGATGTTATCCACTGGAAATACATATATTTTTTGTGGCCTTGGATAGTGTAGTTGACCTTATATCTCCTCCTCTTGTTGTCCACTGAGAGATCCTAATGCTGGTTCTGTAACATTCTAAAATATGAATACGCGGTATTGCTTGTAAATATAACTAGTCGGATAAAGCTCACTGGTGCTAAGTATGTGTGTATAACACTATTTTCCAAAAAAATGGGTATTCGGGAAAAATTCTATTTGCTAATTCATAAAATAATAATTAAATGAATTAATTTTATTTTATGTGGGAACCTCGGAAGATGACAATTTGTAGGTAGACCCAGGGAAATCCACCGGTCTTTGATCCAGTCACTTGACTAACTCTTCCAAACACCGAACCTGGGAGCTAGGGAAAATCATCAAACCCTCACTTCCCCAGACAAGTTGGACGGTCAACGACCCAAGAAAAGAAGCGAGACCCACTTTATTAAAGCAAGTGACACTTGTCACTAAACCATTGGATCACCAGACAAATGGTATCATACGAATTTGACATTTGGCATGATTTTTCCAAGACTCCTCCCTAGCCTATAATTTCGGCCAGCTGCCCAAAATAATAAAAAAATTTGCCAAAAATATCACAAAATTGGAAAAGGAGAGAGAAAGAGTGAATAGTAACATTTCTTGACTTCAATAAGCTGAAACTCTACCGAATCAATGTTTCCTCTCAAAATACTCTTCACAAACCTTCTTCTACTCATCCTAAGCTTCATTTCTACGGTTTTGGATTTTCATTTGGAGGTGTTTGGTGCCATCTCGCCAGCTGGAGTACTACCGAATTTCCGAACTAGTTGCGAAAACGCGTAGAGGCACTATTACAAAATAGTGATTTAGCCGCGCTAATCTTATGACATTTCTTTAAACAAGCGTAAGAGGAGACTTCTATTTTTTTTTTAAAAAAATACAGGTGGCAGCTATGGCGCTTTTTGTGTCAAGCGTAATAGTTGTTGAGTACCTTACATGGCGCTTGCCTGGGGAAGCGCCATGCAAGGGGTTATTTTTTTTAAAAAAAAAATAGACTCCTTGTATAACGCTTACTCGGATAAGCGTCATAGCTGCTGGGCTTATCATCAAATATGCCTTTAATGGTGCTTGCTCTATAAAGCGCCATTTGTCATGAATCTTAGCTTGTAGTTTTATGTATGCTTATAATTTTTTCCATTTGTTGTTAAACTTCCTATACATTGTAAGTTTTTATTTTATTTTTAAGCTTATAAGTATAATTTTATTAGTTGTTACTTGTTTAATTTACTCAATGCCTTTTATATTTAATTTATTACATAAATTATTTTTAAAAAATAATTGTAGTAACTAGTAGGAGTCAAAATTAATTAAAAAAAAGATTTTCTAAATATTTAAAGGAAGAAAAAATTTTTAATTTAAATTCCTTGAATTCATCATGTCAAGTCCTCTAAGAACATGTGTCCTATTTATTTCAGCTAGATTTATAGTGAAATTATAATATTTCTAAAATAAAACACATGTATCCTATTAATTTTTAAGTTTACAAATATAGTTTTATTAGCTGTTACTTATTTAATTGTTCAATAACTTTTATATTTAATTTATTACATAAAATTATTTTTTTTTTTAAAAATATTTTCTATGGGAAGTGGCTTTCAAAGGCCATACAAAGTGGGCTAATTTAATAAAAAAATTGGGGCCTTTAATGTCACTTTGTAGAGAAAGTGTCATTAAAGATATAATCATATATACCTTTAATGACACTTTCACTGCAAAGCGCCATTAAAGGCATATATGATATGACGTATGTATAAGTGCCTTTACTAGCACTTTGCAGAGCAAATTATATGCCTTTAGTGACACTTGCTTTATAAAGTGCCATTAAAGGCCCTTCAATTTTTTTTTTTAAAAATATGTCATGAATCTTAACTTGTAATTTTATGTGTGTTTATAATTTTTTTTCATCTCTTGTTAAACTTCCTATACATTGTAAGTTTTTTAATTTTTAAGCTTACAAGTATAATTTTATTAGTTGTTACTTGTTTAATTTATTCAATGTCTTTTATATTTAATTTGTTACATAAAATTATTTTTTAAAAATAATTGTAGTAACTAGTAGGAGTCAAAATTAATTAAAAAAATATTTTCTAAATATTTAAAGGAAGAAAAAAAACTTAAATTAAGTTCCTTGAATTCGTCATGTCAAATCCTCTAAGACGATGTGTCCTATTTATTTTAGCTAGATTGATAGTGAAATTATAATATTTCTAAAATGTAACACATGTGTCCTACTAATTTTTAAGCTTACAAATATAATTTTATTAGTGTTTACTTATTTAATTTGTTCAATGTCTTTTATATTTATTTTATTACGTAAAATTAATTTTTTTTACAAAAATTATTTTCTATGGGAAGTGACTTCAAAGGCCCTATAAGGTGGGCTAATTTTTTAAAAAAATAGGGGTCAAAACCTAGAGATAAATCACCCCTATTAAAAAATATTTTTTTTTTAATAAAAAAGGTGACCTTGGATGGCGCTTGGTTAATTCAAGGCACTTGGTGCCTTGAATGGCACCACCACTTGAATGGCATCATTCAAGGCACCATGTGGGGCCTTGAATTTGCAAGTGTCTTGGACAGTGCTTGGTACAAAAAGCGCCATCCAAGGCCTTTTTTTAAAAAAAATTAAATTTTTTGAATATTAGAAAGCTATGATGCTTAGACAAACAATCGCTATACAAGGTACTATTTAATTTTCACGATCCGCCATTCTCATTTTCATTTTCATCTTCCCGCATTCCCTCTAGCTTCCCCATTTCTCAGAACTCCATTGTAGCACAAAGCTTTCTTTCCCATGCATTTTTTTTTTCTTGTCTCGGCCTCTTTCAGAATCTCCCTAGCGTGTAACTGTTTTTTTTCCAACATTTGGTTCATGTTTTCTTTTTTAGTTAACTCTGTCTTCTTGAACTTCCTATACATTGTAAGTTTTTTTAATTTTTGAACTTATAAATATAATAATACTTAGTTTAATCAACCGTAGAAGTAACGTGTATGGCTCAAGTTTAAGCAACTTAAATGCTAGAGTTCTTTTATTCTTGATACATGAAGACGCAATATTGCAATAGATACGTGCTATATTATTTCATTTTTCTGTAGATTGTATTGTAAATTGCTGTGGATTTTGGATATTAAATGGAGGTTTCCAACAGAAAAATAAAATAGTTACCAAAAATATTTTTTTTTAAAAAAGATTTTCTACGGCGCTTCTTTAGGGAAGTGCATAGCTTGTTTTAATGGTGCTGGAAACTATGACGCTTCTCAAGCGCCACAATTTGTGTTTTTTGTAGCAATGAGGCACTACAAAAATACATTAAATTTCTGACAGAATTTGCCACGGAAACAATTTCCATGACAAATTTTGATGAATTCCGTTGGAAACTTTTTCCATGGCAAATTAGCCACAAAAAATATTCCATGGCAAAATTTCAGATGGAATAATTCCGTAGCTAATTTTGCCAAGAAAATTCCGTCAGAAAAGTTTCTGACGGAATTTTTCGTGTCTAATTCTGTCGGAAAAATTAAAAAAAAATATTTTTAATTAATTATTTTTTTAATTAATTTTAATTTTTAAAAAATATCTTTATAAAAACTAAAATTATAATATTATTAGCCATATAAATATTTAAAAATTTGGGTTGACACCATCTTTCATCCTTCAAGTTTTTCCTCATGTTGGTTTTGGTTCGTCAAGTTTTCAACCATAGGTTTTGGTCCATGTAGGGGCAAAATGGTCATATAAAAATTTATTATAAAAAATAAAATTTATTAGTTAGTAATTAATATTAATAAAAAAATTACTAGTTATGAATTATTTATTATTTATTAATTAATGTTAATAAAAAAATTAATTTTAGAAATTAGACAAAAATATAGTCATGAAATTTATTTAAGATGTAAAATTTTTTAATTTGAAGTTAATTTATATTAAAAATTATAAGCATATATAAAATTATTTTATATTATTATTACATTTATATATAAGAAACAAATATATATTTATAAATAATTGATTATATATAATAAAAATATATATATATATATATATATATATAATTGTGTAAGGCATCGCGCGCCTACGGACGAGGTCGCGGGTTCGAACCAAAAGAGGGCAAGTTGAGTTGCATTTTAAGGAAAAAAGAGGTTGTAACATGTGGCGGAGCAAGGCTGCGACACGTGGCAGATCTGGGCACCAGTGACAAGGTGGAGGTCGCTGGAGATGCCATGCGCCACCGCTGGTGATGAGGTGGCGGTTGTCGAAGTTGCCACGTGGCTTTTTTAAATTTTAAAAATAAAAAATAATTTTGCAAGGGAATTTCTGACGGGATTAAATTCTGACGGAAATTGCGACGGAATTAATTTCGTCCGAAATTTGCTATGAAATCTAATTCCATTAGGAATTGGTTTGTCACGCTATTATTAGTGACGGAATCTATTCCATTTCTGTCTGAAATCCATCGGCAACTTTGAATTCCATGGCAAATTCTGTCAGAAATTCATTGTTTTTTTTGTAGTGAAGTAAGTGCAGGCTTCATTTTGAACCTATTGGTTTATTGTTTGGATGAGTATGCTTGAGGGTATTTCGGCCAATGGGTGTTTTTAAGGTTTAATCATGATTTAATCATGTATTTATGGTTATATGATGATGATATTGAACCAAGTTGTTGGACAAAATTTTGCTTTGGTAATTTGGCTTAAAAGAGGTCTGTTCGGTAAGCAAGATTAGGGATTAGAGCTTTGTGATTTTGATGATTTTGACATTACCATTGTGTTTAGAATGCAAAATTGTATAGGAATAGGCCTGGTTGTAAGTTCTGAACCACTGGAAATTGCAAACTGAAAATGTTGCCAGTGTGTGTTTTGTGCAGGCCAGTCAGTTTGCATGACGTTTTTAAATAAGTAAATATTTCCAAAAACTATGAAACTTTTTAGTCTAATAGTAGACATGTCAAGATTTAAATGAATATATAATTTGTGTCATTTGGATGTGTGTGCTGGGAGTTATACATTTTCAAAGTTTGATATGGAAAACTAATGAATTCTGGGGGCAGTGATCAATTAAGTAAGATACTGTATTGATAGGCGTCTAGAAGTGCAATGGATAGATTTTTCCATGAAACTAGACCGATTAGGGGGTCACATAACCTTTAAAATCATCACAATTGGACATCTGTACAAGAAGATATGATTTTCCATAGGTCCTATTTTTGGAATGGAATCTGCAATAGGTTTACGTTTGGCATAATTTAGGGAATTTTGTGGCTGTAATGGCCATAATTGAGTATTTTTATGTGAAAGTATATTGAAAGAGCTTTGCATAGAATTTGGAACCAATCAATTAGGAGTTCCCTAGAATTAATGGTGAATTTTTGAAGTTGATAGAAAAGCTGGCAGAATTGAGAATAAGGGTGAAGATGAAAAATATAATGGCCTAAAGTAATTAAGTTGAACTTTGAGGGTGCGATTAACCAACAAGGGATAGTTGGACTATCTTGACTTTACTTTTGACTTAGTATTCTAACTTTAATGACAACTAACATAAGTGTTTGAATTGTAAGAGAATTAGACCAAATAATAATTTTTCGTCCAAAACTCTAATTACAGGACCTGACAACTATCCGGAATCTAAGACCTACTCAAGCTTTGGGAAACAGTTGGATAATCTCAAGGGAAGCGACTAGGTAGCAACCTTGTCTATCATTTGCTATAAGATATACTACATGTTTTGTGGCTTCATTATGAATTGTCTAACACATTCTGATTCTGATGGGTGGTTGCCCAGGGCCTATAGCACGGGTGGACGCTCAAGCCAATGTAATGTTATGAAATGCACCAGTGGATGCCCAGGGCCTATTGCACGGGTTACACTTGGGGCCATGTGATATACCTAGTGCTATGGTGATATGTTGAATTGCATGTTGTGTACTGAATGCTGTTGTGATAATTCTGTTATATGATGATTGTGTAGCATGTTTGTGATTTGATATATATATATATATATGATTGACTATATATTACTACTGAGATTCTTTTGAATCTCACTCTTTTCTATAATAAATCTACAGTACAGGCTAGCAGCTAGTAAGGTAAGAATGTAAATACGGACAGCTAGAGAATGGAGCAGAAAGACTTTAGTTACTGTTGGTTGTCTGTTTTTGGATATTTTTGGGACTGTATATGATGTACATAACTATGTAAATCTGACAACAGTACAATAGTAGTACTAGTAGCTTAGTAAATGAACAGAGACTACATATATAGATAACGCTTCCAATTAAGAAACAGTAACTAATGAATGTATCATGAGACTTAAGTAGAGACACACTTACACACTTTGATAAAATGAATTTAGGCATCAATGGAACTTAATGAGATAGTGAATGTTTATAAAACTGTTTGGAAAAAAATTTATCCCACTCAAAATCCTTTCTAATCCTAGGTTCACCTCCTGAGATAGGTTTGGGAATTGTGAACGTTTTTTTTTTTTCAAAGTATGTTTAACCTAGGACTGAATTCTAGTTCCATAACTGATTTCACTACTCTTTTGCATTCATTTGAGTGTATTGGACATAAGGTGTGACAGGCTTGAAGTTGAAATGTCAATTTGAAAGATCCCTGTTTAATGTAATCAAAACTTTTGAATTTTTTTTTATGTAATTTAGGTGCTCCACGTAGTCTATATACATGATCACTATTTTTCTTTTGATATGTTGGAATATATGTACATATGTGTTGTTGAAAGAGCAGAGCTTTGTATATATGCTGTTATGAAACTTAGTTTATCAGGCACTACAAAAAAACAACGTATTACCCATAGAAATCTGTCGGTAATTTATTATTATTTTTTAAAAAAATCCACATGGCAACCTTAAAAGAGGCCACGTGGACATCACCAGAGGCCCCCACCGCCTGCCCCCGCATCCGACCCCGACGGCCCTCGAGCAGGGGCCACATATCCCTCTAACCTTTCGCCATGTGTCTCTGTGAGATACTTGTTGTATTTTGTGACAAAGGTGGGATTCAAAACTTGGACCTCTAATGTGTGTTCTGATGCCTTTGCTAGTTGAGTTGGTTTAACCTTGCGTTATTTATTCACGTAAAAATATATATAATGTAATAATTTAAAAAATAATATTAAGATAAATATATATAATATTAAATATATGTTTATATATAATTATATATTTCGTTTTTTATAATATAAAATAAATTTTTTTAAATTTTTTATTTCGTTTAAATATTTAATATTAATATAAATATATATAATATATTATATATATATATTTATATATAATTTTATATTTCGTTTTTTATAATAAAATTTTAAAAATTTTTAATTTCTTATTTCATTTAAATATTTAATATTAATATAAATATATATTTATATATAATTATATATTTTGTTTTTATGATATAAAGTTTAAAATTTCTAATTTTTTAATTCATTTAAAATTTTTATTATTAATATTCTATATATTTAATATATTATATTAAATATTAATTTTATGATATTTAAACTTTTATTTGTTATAGATTATTTTTATTTTTATTATTTTATATAAATTATTAAAAGATAATAAAAAAATTATTACTTTTACCTACGAATTACCCACGGAATTCCGTCGGTATATTGTCGTTAAAATTACCCATGGAATCGTCGGTATTTACCGACAGAAAAGATTTCATTGGTAATCTATCATATTTAACGAAGGAATTTTTTTTCGTCTTTAATCCGTCGGCAATTAGCTAAGCATTACCCACAGAATTCCGTCAGTAATTTATCATTCAAATTACCCATTGAATTCTGTGGGTAAGGCATCGGTAATTACCGACAGAAAAAATTCTATGGGTAATCCATCAATATTTATTGATGGAATTTTTTCCGTCTTTAATCCGTCGGTAATTAGAGATGGAATTTTTTTCCGTCGGTTTTCTGACGGAATTTACGGATGAAATTTTTTCATAAAAAATCTGTCAGTAATTTTTCCAACGGAAAATCCATCGGAAATTACCGACAAAAATAATTCTGTGGGTAATAACATGTTTTTTTTTTTTTTTTTGCAGTGAAGTATTTACTTGTATTTCTTGACTTGAGAAATGAGAGTTTGTTTTTCATACTTCATGATGGTCACCCCTTAATTTTTGTGGTGTGACATAACTCTTGTGAATCAGACTTATTTACAAATCTTGGATATATATAAGTTGTAAATAAATTCTGAATTATGAAAATTTTTAAGTCTTCGAAGATTAGTTATAAATTGTGAGTTAACCAATTGATTGTTTGGTTTTTAAAATTAAGTTTTTTTTTAATTATTAATCTTTTGACTCCATAATTTATCATTGATGCGCAACTCATCATCTTCTAATATGTTCAATTAAGTTTACATTATTTACAACTTTATGATCTTTCAAAATTTTCAAAACTTGCATAATTTACGACTTATTTTCAACTTGTCCCTACCTAGCTAGACTTACAACTGAGAAATGTTGCCCACGTACTGTGCAGTGCATGTTTGTCCATTTATTTTTGACTAAACCGGTAAAAAGTCACTATTTAAAAATTTTATTGGTTAGAAGGATCTTATATGTTTTAATAACAGAAAGTACTAGCACTCTCTACAAGAATATTTCATAAACAAAAAAAAAGTATCAGTATTTGAATTTAGTCCTTTTAATAATAAAATTTTCAAAACGAGAGACCTTTCTCCAATTTCTCTTTATTTTTTATTTTTTGGTGACATTTTCTATTTTAAAAAATTAGTCTTTTGGCCATCCTTGAATGTAACTAATTTCCTAAAAATATATAAATTTACATTGAAATCCATTGCAAATTAAATTTATAAATTGATTGTTCATCTGCAAGTAGCTAGGGCCACAGGGAGGAAACGTTCAATAGACAATGAACCCTACTGCAAAATGGGATATATACACCCAAATGTCGTCATTGACTGACTTTGAATGTAACATTATATGTATTCGGAGGAGGGAATGACGTGTTGGATGGGCTGCTGGAAGGAGATATTTTCGTACTTTTTCTTGGTCGAAATTTCACCAAATATAAACATATAATTAAATCAGCAGGCATTGGTGGAGATTGATGCAACCAACATTTTTTTAAATACACTGCTACAGATTATTACTGATTATGACACTTAATACTTGATGGTTAAAGAGAAGCACGGTCAAATATGATGTGGCAGAGATCGTGAAAAATTATATTTAATGGTTATAATAAAATACGTCAAGTGTGGTTAAACAAACGGTTAAAGAACACAACCATCACATATTATTGTGATATATTATTTCTTAAAATATAAAAAATTTGCTTGACAATTGTTAAGAAATAACCATTAAGTAATAATTTTAATATCAACTTCCGTAAACTTTTTTATATTAAAATCCAGCATACCCGAATGAGCAAGCACGTATGGATGCCATCCTGAACGAACTCACCGCTCTTGTTCAGTCTGTAGACAAGAAAATGAACATATTACTTGATAAGGTTGAAAATGAATCCTCAGATCCTTCCTCTAATAAGGACCCTAACTATGCCCAGTAGATAATTAATCTACTTCATTTTTTTAAAACAAGCATGACTTAATTGTTGGAAATTGTGTCCTAAAGGCCAATCATTGTACTTTGAACATTATTATTTTAATAAAATTTCTCCATTCTGTTATCATATTATTTGCATGTTAATTGTAATAATTGTATCCTTTGATAATTCATAAAGATTGTCCTAAAATGTCCCTGGTCGGTCATCTATGCGGGAGCAGAGATGAAACAAGACTTTGATAAAATATGGAGATACGAATTAAAGTCTTAGGCACTTGTAAGAGTACAAGGTGCCACAGGGAGGAAACGTTCAATAGACACTAAACCCTACTGCAAAATGGGATACACCCAAATGTCGTCATAAAACAAAACGAGTCATTGACTGACTTTGAATGTAACATTATATGTATTCGGAGGAGGGAATGACGTGTTGGATGGGCTGCTGGAAGGAGATATTTTCGTACTTTTTCTTGGTCGAAATTTCACCAAATATAAACATATAATTAAATCAGCAGGCATTGGTGGAGATTGATGCAACCAACATTTTTTTAAATACACTGCTACAGATTATTACTGATTATGACACTTAATACTTGATGGTTAAAGAGAAGCACGGTCAAATATGATGAGAGAGATCGTGAAAACTTATATTTAATGGTTATAATAAAATACGTCAAGTGTGGTTAAACAAACGGTTAAAGAAAACAACCATCACATATTATTGTGATATATTATTTCTTAAAATATAAAAAATTTTCTTGACAATTGTTAAGAAATAACCATTAAGTAAAAATTTTTATATCAACTTCCGTAAACTTTTTTATATTAAAATCCAGCATACCCGAGTGAACTCACCGCTCTTGTTCACTCTCTAGACAAGAAAATGAACATATTACTTGATAAGGTTGAAAATGAATCCTCAGATCCTTCCTCTAATAAGGACCCTAACTATGCCTAGTAGATAATTAATCTACTTCATTTTTTTAAAACAAGCATGACTTAATAACATTTGAAACGTAAAAAATAAATGACACATGCACGCACGCACAAAAGATGAACTTACTAAAAATACAAAATCACATTGCAAACAGATTTTCTTAATTGGAACTTGCGTGAAAACAAAAAGGAAATTTTTATTAGAACTTTAAAGCATGAATTGTGGATACATTAATCAATCAAGAAGAAACACGAGCATGCTCATGGCACGCTTATTACAAGCAACACAAAGTACATATATTTATTATTCTTTTGTAAATAGGTAGAATTAATTAAAACTGATTCCATATTTAGGTGACTTATCAGGGTTGAACAGACCAAAATGCTTCTCAGTTTCTAAACCTGGCTTTTGGTTTTCATCAAACATGGCAAACAAGTAAGTCTCAATAGGCCCATTATGCTTTGGAGTCCCACCCATCTTGACGTGATTAATCAAATTCTGATAATAAGTGCGTGCGTTATCAACACTAGGCCCTTTATCTCCTCCAGCAGAAGGCCACCCACTTTCAGACACAACAACCTCCAAATTTGGTCCTCCTATCTTCTCAAGAGCATAGTATATAGAATCCAACATTGCATCAAACAGGTTTTTATAGCCTTGGTCATTTGTTCCTTGTTGTCCGAACAAAGCAAAGTCAAGAGCAATGTTGGTATTTCGGTCACTGTAGGCAAAATAGGGATAAATATTAGCAAGAAGTGGGGCTCCATTATTAACAAGGAAGTCAATAATGGGCTTTATGTATGGAGTTGCAGAATCTGTAAACTTGCCATCCCTAGGAGGGGAAGTGTTTTCAAGTAGATCCATTCTTATTGCCGTAGAGACCTTAACTTTGACTTGTAAATTTGCTGAAGAAATTGCCTGCTGAATGTTTTGAATTCCAGGTAGAATATATTTTGCTTCTACGTCACCAGGCATAATTTCATTTCCAACAGCAATGTACTTGATGTTGACATCTGAGTAGGGTACTACGAACTTGTTGACCCAATCATTGGCTGATGCAGAATTAGTAAGAGATGGAAGTGTTTCCTTAGCCACATCAAGCAATACTTCTATGTTTGAACCTCTTAGGGCTTGAAGCGCTTCTTCACACTACAAAAAAAAAGACTTTCGGCGGTGACTTTTGTCGTCGCTGAAAGTCTAAATGTCGCCGCTGAAAGTCTTTCAGCGGCGACAAAAAGTCGCCGCCTATGCGACTGTCGCTGAAAGTTTTAGCGGCGACAATTTTTGTCGCAGCTGAAAGTATACTTTCAGCGGCGACTTTTGTCGCCGCTAAAAGTATTAATTTTTTTTAAAAAAAAAATTCGAAAAATTCAATTTTTTATTAAAAAAATTCGAATTTTTTTTTTTGAAAAATTTAATTTACAATTGCCACGTGTCTGCTCCACATGCTACCACGCGTCACCTCCCCGTGCTGCCATGTGTTGCCTCGCCATGCTGCCACGTGTCGCCTCCCCGTGCTGCCACGTGTCGCCTCCTCATAATTCCTCCAAGTGACTCTCCTCCAGTTCGAACCCGCGACCTCAGGGAGCTGACGCCTTCGCGCGCGAGTCTTTGCCAGTTGCGCCAAAATGAACCTATGGCATAATATTACATATTATTATATATATACTATTATCATATATATAAACATACATACATATAATTAATTATTAATTAAATATAATATTATTAAAAATAATGAAAAATAAAATAAAAACGAAAAAAATATTTATATATTTAAATTAAAAATTTTTTTAATTAAAATTACTTAATAAATAATAATTTAATATCATAAATATTATTTTTAATATAAAATTATAAATATAATATTAATAAATAATAATATAATTTTAATAATTAAGGTTAAATAGAATTATTTAATAATTAATAATTAAATTTTATAAATATTATTTTAATTTTATAAATATTATTTTTGAAAAATATTAATAAAAAAAATTATGAAGTTCACTTTCAGCGGCGACTTTTAATAGTCGCCGCTGAAAGTGTTTTAGAAAATTTTTTTTTTTTTTTTAATTTCGAACCACTTTCAGCGGCGACACTAAAGTCGCCGCTGAAACTCACTTTTAGCGGCGACTTTTAATAGTCGCCGCTGAAAGTGTTTTTAAAATTTTTTTTTTTTTTAATTTCGAACCACTTTCAGCGGCGACACTAAAGTCGCCGCTGAAACTCACTTTCAGCGGCGACTTTTAATAGTCGCCGCTGAAAGTGTTTTTAAAATTTTTTTTTTTTTAATTTCGAACCACTTTCAGCGGCGACACTAAAGTCGCCGCTGAAACTCACTTTCAGCGGCGACTTTTAATAGTCGCCGCTGAAAGTGTTTTAAAATTTTTTTTTTTTTTTAATTTCGAACCACTTTCAGCGGCGACTTTTAATAGTCGCCGCTGAAAGTGTTTTAAATTTTTTTTTTTTTTAATTTCGAACCACTTTCAGCGGCGACTTTTAATAGTCGCCGCTGAAAGTGTTTTAAAATTTTTTTTTTTTTTTTAATTTCGAACCACTTTCAGCGGCGACTATTAAAAGTCGCCGCCGAAAGTGAGTTTCAGCAGCGACTTTAGTGTCGCCGCTGAAAGTGGTTCGAAATTAAAAAAAAAAAAAATTTTTTTTAAAACACTTTCAGCGGCGACTATTTAATAGTCGCCGCTGAAAGTGTTTTAAAAAATTTTTTTTTTTTTTAATTTCGAACCACTTTCAGCGGCGACACTAAAGTCGCCGCTGAAACTCACTTTCGGCGGCGACTTTTAATAGTCGCCGCCAAATGTCGCCGCTGAAAGTGCTTTTTTTTGTAGTGTCATCTGGAAAGTATATTCGCATCCTCGTAATGCTATTGGATTTGTATAAATCTATCACTTCTTGTCGGCTTGGTAGATTATCTCCTTGAACGCCATAACAAACTCCTATGGAATTCACAGCTGCACCATGTAAAACAAATTAAGCTGGTAATTCTCAAATTGTATAGGGAAACATAAGAGTTGAAAAAAAATAATTACGAATGTAGATTTCCTATTCAATGGAAAAGTCAATATCCCATCAGTCATTTTTTTAGGATTCAGATTCTCTCCCAGGCTATTACCTTCCTTTGCCTCACTATTACCCAAAACTACGCCGTATTGCATAGCCAATATCACTAGCAATTTGTACTCTGAAGTACTTTTCTAGTAATACATGGCATCTTAAATTAATTTTTAGTGCAATCATCACTCTAAATTACTTTTTTCAACAATACCTAGTATCATAAAATAATTTTTGGTGCATCTAATATCTCGAAATAGCTTTTCAGTAACACAATATTCTAAATTTAGGGTGCTGGCTGCAACTACAAAAATATTTTGGAGTATTTGATGCACTATAAAAATTACTTTAGGACATTGGGTGTTATTAAAAAAAACATTTAGGGTGTAGTTTTGTAGATACTGGGTGTGCCCCTCGAAAAATATTTTATGGTATATAGTGCATAAAAAATTATTTTAGGATATTGGGTGCTAATAAAAAAAAAAATACTACTGGTTGTTTTTGGAAAAAAAAAAGGAGGTTGATGGCCTTCACCATTTTAAACCTAAAAAACATTGTTGTCAAACTCGCGAGTTGACTTTCCGAGTTTACTGTTTTTACGTTTCTAACTTATAAAATCTAGTCGAGTCATTGGTAAACTCGTGACCATTGTAAACTCGGTTAAATTCACGAGTTTATACACCGAGTTTACCGTTTTTACGTTTCTAGCTTACAAAACTGTGTTAACGCATCCTTAAACTCGTGTTAACTTTTTCAATTTGATTATACTCAACAGTTTTATATATCAATTTTATAGAAATTTCTTTGTTAAATACGATAAATTATGAATGTTGATAGATTTAATTTCAATTATTTGGATTTAAAATATATTTAAATCAAATTTTTGTCAACTTTTTATATTTTAATTATTTAATTATATACTAATAATATCTATTTAATGATAAAACTAAATTCTTACGAGTTTACGATTCGAGTTCACGATACAAATTTATATCACCATCACTAGTTTGCTTAAACTCGTGAGTTTGACAACCTTACTAAAAAAGGTTTAGTTTTGGGTAATGGAGGGGCAAAGGTGGTTAATAGCATGGAAGAGAAGCTGAATCCTTTATTTTTAATTAATGCCTTAACTGCTTTTAAAAGTTTGTTATATAAAGGAAATACTTGGTCAAAACTTACATTGACACCCAACTACAAGTCAAGGAGGATTTTTCTCGACAGTTTGTGAAGGGTAATATATACAAGTGAAGTAATTTGTCCTAAATTTACGTCAGTTAAAAAAAACAGCATATAAAGTACACATTTTTTCACATTTCTGCACTGTTTATTGGCTGAACAAAATATAAGTGAAATTACGTCGTTTAAGGGAAAACCGACATAGATACTCGTAAATCTTTTTCAGTTAACTTCAAATTTGTCACACATTTTTTCTGTCAGTTTGTTAAATAACTGACGTAAAATTAGTGTAGTAACAATAGTTTTTTTTCCCCAGTAGTGAACCTTTCAGTACGTACAAACAAACAAACACACATATATGTATGTATGTATGTAAAATAAAGCAGATGAAATTGGCAAGAGATAGCTAGAGAGATAGTGATCTATAGAGGGAGAGAAGAGAGAGAGCAGACCTGTAAATTGTAAGGCAATGGAGGATAATATTACAAGAAGCAGCATTATGGAAGGCATGATACTTAGCAAAATATTTTGTGCACATCGAGGCTACTCATAGAACCAGCATTTATATAGCAAAAATCAGTTTGGTGGGCATCACTTCAATTAATTAATGGCAAGGACTGATGAGATTACCCGTCAATCAGGTGATAGAAAAAATGTATGACATTTCATATTGAAAATAAGTTCATGAATTGATTGTTCTTCTGCAAGCAGCTAGGCTGCTTGAAGGAGCCAGGAAGCGGTCAAAGACAGTGATGAGTGGCAACTTGCTTTGTTTTCTTAATTGCTCCCAAGTTGCTTGGATAATAAACCAAAATAAATTGTTGGTTGACTCTATTTTCAGCAATTGGAATTAATTAGAAACAAAGTACTTCAAATTGCTATGTACTTATTCATTATTTAGTAGTTAAACTAGGGGCTGAGTTGTGGTTGAATTGATAGTGATTAAATTAATATATTTGTAATTATATATTAAATATTTTAAATAATAAATATAAAAAATAATAAAAACTGGTTACTAATAAAAAAAGCTATACGATTAAAAGAATTAGAGTAAAAATAAAAAATAAGTATAATTTAAAATAATTAATAAATGTTTTATATTTAAAATGAAATGAAGATAACATTATTATGACATGTGAGATTTATATAATTTATACAGTTTCATTTTAGTTTATAATCGTCTATACATACTCATGCTTTGAATTAAAACAAATAAAAATGTAAGAATTTGATCAATTATCAACTAGTTTTTTTTTACTAGTTTAACTAATGGTTTTCTTGATTTTGACCAAGTTTTTGGGGCTCATATTTGTTTTATAAAAGTATTTTAAAATTTCAATAATAAAATAATGGTTTTTTGAATTTAATACTGAAAAACTAAATAATTAAAACATGCATTTTTTATAAGAAAATCCTTATATCTTTTTTAATGATTTCATCATATTTCCATTTTTGATATATTCTTGTCATTTACTGATAAGAGCGGGATGATAAACTTAATAGTGGTTTTTTTTTTTTTTTTCACTTTCGTTGTATAAAATAAAAATCAATTTCGATATATATATATATATATATATATATATATATTAAGACTTCTAACACTCTTCAAGCGCATTGGACGCAGGTCATTTCATACACGCTTGTGGGACAAGAATAAAAGTCTCCTTCCGTCCGGGAATGTGTCAATTAGCCATATTATATACTCCCTAGGTTCTAAATATAAGAGTTGAATAATTAAGTTATGGAGATTTAAAAAAAAAATGAACTTAATTATTTATTAAAAATATGTGTTGGTTCCATTAAGGTGCCCCATTTAATAATTTGTAATAGAAACTATTATCATTTAGAAACCATTTGTTAACAGGTACCCTCAATAGGGATAGTTTGAAGAAAAAATCATAAATATAAAAGACGAAGTAAATTGAGATTTTAAATTTAAGACCAAAGCAAGCCTCACAATCAGCTTATACGCTAAGTCTCTAACATTTGACACTAGTACAAAAAAGGTGATTTAGACCGGCACATTTAAACCGGTTGTAGTAAATGAGGTCTAAAAGAAATGCGTGGTGGCATTTACGTAATTATAAAAAATTTGGGAGACCGGTTATTATAATAAGCAGTCTAAAAAATATAATTTAGACCGGTTGTACACTAACCGGTCTAAAAAGATTAATTTTTAGACCGGTTATTATAATAACCGGTCTAAAAATTAATCTTTTTAAGACCGGTTGCTAGAGAACCGGTCTAAAATGAAGCTTTTTAAGACCGGTTCTCTAACAACCGATCTTAAAAACCTCCCCAAATTTTTCCGCGCCTCCCCTGCCCGCCTTCTCCATTCTGAAATCGACTCTTGGTTTCTTTCATCCCAATCATTTCTCTTCTCAGTGCTCAACTCCCCGTCCCTTACCTGATCTTTGAATTGGAACAATCGAATCCGGCCGGTCGCTGCTCGTGGTTATCGCTGTTGGGTCGCCGTCTTTGTTTGCTTCAGGTTTTGAGCTCCGTCTGTTATTCACTGCGACTCAGGGAGGTCTTCATCTTCATCATCTTGTTTGAGGTATGCTTCCTCGTCCTCTACATTTACCCCTCTACAATTACTATATAGAAGCAATTTTGGAAAGTTGCCTCCAGATTTGGAATTCGAGTTGGTGTGTTCGTTTGGTGTTTTTTTTTGATATACTGGAAATTCAAAATACAACAAGAGAATTATTCCTGAGGATCATCAACTAGTCATTTCGGCGCTTGTCACATGCTCAATTTGAAATTGGTATCATTAGATATTCATCATTCGTTTTACTTTGGCTATAAATCCTATCCTAGTTCATATTTTGCTCATATTAGTTCGTCAATTAAGGAACCTATATCTAGATTATATATTATAGATATGACCCGTTCACTTTTTGTTATAAATAAAGAATGTCTTTTGAGTAGGCTTGAACCTATAATACTGAACGAAGATATAATGGCATTAATAAGGTCATGCCTATATATTCCAATCAAACTGGATGAAGAGGAAGTCTCTGCTTTAAAAGATAATGTTCCTCCCTCAGGATTTTTGACTAATATTCTTCTGAATTCAAATTGAGCATGTGACCAAGCGCCGAAATGAGTAGTTGATTCTCAGGAATAATTGTTACCAAACCATAACATTTAGAGTCATTTAATTGCATATGAATAAGATGAGAATTCTTAGGAGGATTAGCATCCTCTATAGTGGCTGGAAAAGACATTCAGTGTAAAAGGGGACAGACTATATTGACCAGTCCGGTTAGCAAGCTAGCCCGGGTCTTCCGTATGCAAAACCGAGAAGATTGCATCTGCTGGCATAATTTGAAGCCCATGAGAAGAACTCAGTGCTCGTTTGGCTAACGAGTCTGCCATACTATTGTCGTCTCTGTCAATATATTGGAACTCTACATTCCAGCTCCGTTCCAACATTGCTTTAATCTCTGTAAGCAGCTGCCATTCTTCATGCATATCTGGGATCTCATTTTGAAGTAGGTCGATAACCTCGTAGGAGTCGCACCTAATCAACACTTCTTTGAACCCCCCATCCCAAGCTCTTTTCATGCCCATAAGGCAACCCCAAATTTCAGCAGTCAGAGCATCACCAGTACTGAGCCTCAACATAAATCCCTCCACTTTTAGTTCTTTTTGCTTTGTTTAACTAGTTACCTTCTATTGGTTTCCAATGGTATTGCTTGGATATTATTAGTCGAGGGACCAAAGTCACCCTAAAAAATATATCCAGGGACAAACAGTATAATAATGAATCTAGCATGTGCAGGCGTTAGACATTAAAAGAATATATATCCAAGTCACTTTCTCTGACGAACGCGCATTCTTTCCTTCCTCTTTCCACCTCCCTTCCTCATTCCCTCACTCCTTCTCCATTCCACTTTCCCTCATTCCATTTTTTCCTCACACGCTACTCTAAATCATGATCTTCTTTGTTTATGGTACTATTCTAGTTACACTATGTACTTGGGTGTAATGATTGCATGCTCTCATCATTCTCCTACCTTTTCCAGGGAAAAAGTACAAAACAAAAAAAAGGTGTTGGAATATATGGATCGTAGTTGGATACAAGCTAAACGGACGAGTAGGCAACCAAAGGGGTCCAACTTATGTGGTTTTTATGTTTTGAGACACATTTACAATATTATCACTCTAGGCACGACTGATTTTACTCAAGAGGTAAATTTATATTTCAAAACTTTTGTTTTACTTTATTGTTTTTAAGTTACTAAGTCAATGTTTCGTCTGGTTTTGGTGTTACAGATGTTTGATCTTGCTGATCCCTTTCCTGAAGAAAATATTGATTTCATTCGCACATGTTGTGCTGAATTCATCCATGAGCTATTACAAAAATAGTGAGTTTTTGAATCCAACGTTACATTGTACATTAATTGTGGCAAGATATTGCTCCTAGAATAGGATTCTTGATGAATCATACTGTTGCTTAAACTTAAACCTGTTAAATGTTCATGTATATAAGATTCAGGAAAATGATACTCAATTTAATGCCTTAATTAATACAGCATGCTTGATTATTTGGGTTTTTGTACAGGACATAATTGACGCCAAGGGCTATTTGAAGCAAAGAGGAATTGAGGTCAGTGTCAGCTGAAGCAATGATCTCATGAACATGGTTAAGCAAACTTAGAATCTGGCTGATCACAATTATCTGATTGAGAATTATCACCTGTATATTTATCTTGATAATTCTATTCAAAATTGATAATTGTGAAAGTGAAAATCTCAAAGTAAAATTAGGTGGAAGAAAGGTTAACGTCATTTTGCTTTTGTTGGTTCTTGCGTGTTTGCTCTATTTCATTCTCTAATTCTTAAAATTATTTACACGTTTTTTATGGCATGTTCATTTCTTTGCTTGGTTCTTTTCCCAGAAACTTTATGTTTGGTGTAGGCAACCAAAGGGACACTGGGGACTAGGGAAGGTACAATCAACTTCAAAAGAAGAAGCTTTTGTTTTACTGCTGTCATTTGGTCATCCTTACTGTCTAATTGCAAATGAATCATCAATGTATGACTGTACTGGCTTATATGAACATTAATTTGTTGTTGCTATAGACTGCTGCTTTTGAATTTTGAAATTGAAATCAGTGATTGTTATGTACTGCTGTTAAAATTGGAGCATTATGTGCGTGTACATATAATAAAAGGGACGTTTTTTTAAAAAAAATGAAGCTTTAAGATCGGTTGTGGGAACAACCGGTCTTAAATGTGGATTTTTAAGACCGGTTGTGGGCACAACCGGTCTTAAAAGTGTGACTTTTAAGATCAGTTATAGCAACCGGTCTAAAAAATAACAGACTTTTTAGATCTGCTGTATCAAGACCTAATACAGAACCGGTCTAAAAAGTCATTTTTAACCGGTTTAAAAAGTCATTTTTCTACTAGTGTGAAGAAAGTATTTTACAAGGCAATTCAATGTAAGGTGTATAAATTTTGTTGAGAGTGCTTGACGGTGCTAATAAATTTTGGTGATTAGATAAGTAACTTATTTTTACTTAAACTTATGGAATCTTAAGATTGGAAAAAAGTTAGATTGGGTAAAATGATGAGTGTTTGGATTAGCAATTGGATAAGTAAATTATGTAAAAGTGAATGATGTTTGATTTGACTTTTGTATAATTGACTTTTGTATTAATTAAGAGAAAAAAATTGAAAAAAATATGAAAAATGAAAAAAATGAAGGATTAATTGTGGAAAAAGAACTCATTGGCAACTTAATTGCCAAATGGGACCTGGGAAGATATCTACACAGGGAGGGATTTTTTCACAATTTTCTAAAAAATTAAATTTGAAAATTTGGTAATGGTATAATTTTAATAAAATTATATCAAACTCTAATTTAAATTGGTACACTCCAAAAGTTTTTTCGATTGTGCACCTCAAGCTTAAATTTTATAAATTATATCAAACTCTAATTTAAATATTAAATCCTAACTCATATTTTCACATAATCACATAGCTCAAAATCTAATAAAATAAATTGATTAAAATCTTAATAATACCTCCAATAATCCAAATAAATTATTTAAACTAAATTTAATGGGTAAAAACACTATATATAAACTAATTTATGACATGTTTATAAAAAAAATTGATTATAAAATCATAAAACAACTAAATAATAAATCTAAAGTGATTAAAATTAATTATTAATTATTCTCTACATTTCTACAGTCATATATTAACAAAATTAAAAACTTGCCTAGACTCTTATCCAAAGTATTCTCTAATTAGCAGAAGATTACTATCTAAAGAAAGAGAAAATTATTTAGAACATTTTTCATAAAAGAAGTTTTGTGATTAGAAATGATTTTGAGTAACTCATTGATCCCCAAAGATATGAAAATACTCCTATCAATATTTTTTTATACACACACAGGCACATAAGCTCCAATAAGCTTCATTTTAAAGCTTATGACTTTTTTCAACTTATGACTTTTTTTACTTTAAATCCAATCGCTGAAACAAATACCCACAAATATATTTTTTACTGTTTAAATCCGTTTCACCACTGTTAAAGTCCGATTGATATGATGAATCGACGAAACAAAAACACTCAAAATTCTTTGCCAATTATATTGTGATAATTGAGTTGTACCTTCCAAAATTTGAAGTTTCTTATACGTTTGACTAAACACACTGAAAAAAATTGATTTTGAGGCCAAACCATGGTTTAGGAAAAAATCATCCAAACACTTAAAAAATTTTCAGAATCCATTCTTCAGCTGAAACCATGGTTTGAGAGGCCCAAACCTTGGTTTGGTGATAAGCTATTTTTTGTGATTGTGCAGCAATTTCAATGTATTGTTCTTTCAATGTGATCCTCTCGTGTATTCTGAATTTCTATTTCGTTCTTTCAGGTCGTTGCGCAGAAAGTCTTGGAAGCTGAAATCACCGAGCCACATATGTTCACACACACACATGTTATTACTATATTAAACCACATAATAGACTAATACAAAAATATATAAAATAATTTTATATATTTTTTGATATTATATATTTGACTAATTTTATAATTATAATTTTTTAAAAAATTTATT
This sequence comes from Inga laurina, assembly GCA_963855925.1. Taxonomy (NCBI): domain Eukaryota; kingdom Viridiplantae; phylum Streptophyta; class Magnoliopsida; order Fabales; family Fabaceae; genus Inga; species Inga laurina. The sequence continues at coordinate 67,714,387 of OY979704.1, forward strand.
TCGAATTTTTTTGTATTTATTAAACATTTAATGTTTAACAATGCATATAATATAAATTTATCCCTTACATGTAATTATCACAAAAACTAATGTCCTTTTTAGTAATTTAACCATGAAAAAAGCTATTCTGAACATAACATCCAAACACTCTTACTTTATCAAAATCACTTTTTTCTCATAATCTATTATGCTCATAATCTATTATCTAAAAGCTATTCTTCACTTTTTCTCCAGAAGCTATTAAAAAAAGCTAATCCAAACACACACTAGGAATGACCAATTTAATTTTCTCCGCCACTATGACAAGGACTGGTTACAAATTGGTATTAATGGTCCCAATCACAAAATCAAATACGAATCCAGTGATAATTAATTAATAATTAATATTTAAATTTTATTGTTGGTAATGGATTCTTAAAAGTCTACATAATAATAATAGAAATATAAGAAGAGGCTAATAAAATTCTAAAGAGAAAAAATAGATTTTTTTTTCATTAATTCCCTCTTAATTAAGGTTGCTAAACTCACGAGTTTAAGTAAACTTGTGACAGTGACGTAAACTCGTATTACGAACTTGAATAATAAATATGTAAGAATTTATTTTTATCAATACATATATATTAATCATGTATAATTAAATAATTAAAATATAAAAAATGGCAACAATTTAATTTAAATATATTTTAAATTCAAATAATTGAAATTAAATTCATCATCATTCATAATTTATCATACTTAACTAAGAAAATTCTATAAAATTCATATATAAAGCTATTACTGAGTATGATACAATCAAAAAATTTAGCAAGAGTTTAAGAATCAGTTAACATAATTTTGTAAGTTGGAAATGTAAAAAGGTAAACCCGATGTCACTACTATAAAAAGGGGCTTTAGTGGCGTAGCTCCTGTGGCATTTGTTTAAATAAGCGCTAAAGATAGTTATTTATTTATTTAAAATAAAAAATATTTAAAAGCTTTGGCGCTTACAATTATAAACGTCATAATTGACGTTAACCTTGCATGACGTTTCTCTGAAAAAGCGCCAAAGAAGGCCTTCAGTTTTTTGTTTTTTGAAAAAGCAATAGGAAGCTTTGGCGTTTTATGTGAAAACGCCAAAGCTTCCTATATTTTGTAATTAAACGAAGATCTGGGAAACTTTGGCGTTTTATAATTAAACGCCAAAGCTTCCACATATATAATAAAAAAAAAAACGAAGGATATGAATCATATGATCATTGCAAAATTTTTTTGGATCAAGACGGATGAGAAGCTTTGTTTTGCAAAAAAAAACAAAAAACAAAAAAATATGGGGAAGCTTTGGCGTTTTTTTTATAAAAACGCCAAAGCTTCCATTACAAAAAAAAAAGGAGGGGAAGCTTTGGCGTTTTTTAACAAAACGCCAAAGCTTCCATTACAACATTCTACACGAAAGAGAAGCTTTGTTTTGCAAAAAAAAAAATAAATGGGGAAGCTTTGGCGTTTTTTAGCAAAACGCCAAAGCTTTCATTACAACATAATAATCGAAGTTGAAGCTTTGTTTTGCAAAAAAAAAAAAAAAAGGGGAAGCTTTGTTCCATTACACCATATTACACGAAGGAGAAGCTTTGTTTTGCAAAAAAAAAAAAAATATGGGGAAGCTTTGGCGTTTTTTAGCAAAACGCCAAAGCTTCCACAATTATTAAAAGATGAAGGATTTGGTTCAGACAAGAGCTTTGGCATTCACCGAAGGGAGAAGAATAATTGAATCATGTGAAAGCTAGCTTTGGCATTTACTGAAAAGGTAAGTCAAAAAAGAAAGGAGAAGAATCACGTGAAAGCTTCCATTGACAAGGCAAGTCATATTTGTTTTTTTCATTGACAAGGCAAGTCATATTTGTTTTTTTCTTTGGCCATGCATCCGACAGCTCTTCTTGAAGATCAGGTTGGACATAAATCACTTTTTTGTATTTGCGCATTGAAGAAGTAGCCATATTTGCATCTGCGCATTGAAGAAGATACTCACGCTCTTAATCTTCCTTGCCCTCACGTCTCAGCTCCCTCAACCGTTGAAAGCCATCGTCAGAGCTCACTGTTGGGAAAGAATCACAGGTTGGCCATTTACTTGATGAGAATCACGACTTCTTTTACAATATGCCTTTATACTTGGTGGATCATGCAATGGTTTTTTTTTTTTTTAATTACAACTATATTATGATGGTTGGCAATTGGCAATATTTCTGAAGTATTCAAATCTGCTTGCTTTGATTCCCTGTACACAGCCCCACCATTAATTAGTTCCCTCTGATTCCCACTTTGATCCATGTTAGTGATATGAACTATATTTGTATTAATTGAAGTGACCAACAGGAAGCCATATGCGGCAGCATGGCTCCTTATAAATGCACAGGTACAAAACGCCTAGGACATGTTGTTAAAAAAATTATAATAGAAAAAAAAATTTAGTCAGCTTTAATTTAGTTTTTTTTAATATTTTTAAAGGAAGTTTTGGCGCTTTCTAAGGAAACGCCAAAGGTTTTAGTTTTGTTTTATAACATTAATGGCGCTTATATAAGAAGGGCCATAGATACTCACACCTTTTTTGGCACTTTTTATATAAGCGCCATAAAAGGTAATATAAATGTTAAAAATTTTTAACACCCGCCATTGTTGCCGCCACTATCGCTTTCCTGCTTTTCTTTTCTATTTGTCCCCACCCCCTTTCCTCTGTTTGACCTAACGACAAGTAGAAGCTTCTTTGGTCCCCCCACTTGCTATTTCTTTTTGTCTCCTCATCGTGCAAATATTTGTAAACATTTGTTCGCCACTTTGATTACAGCATAGAGCTTCGTTGCGGTACAAAGCTTTCTCCCACACGTGTTCTTTTTCTCTTTGGCTGGTGCAGTACAAAGCTTCCTCCCTCGTGTTCTTTTTCTTTTTGGCTGGTTGCAGTACAAAGCTTCCTACAGAAGCTCCTGTAAGTGTTGTTTGTTTTTTTAACATTTTATTCACATTTTTTTAATTAAAATATGTTTGACTATTATACATTTGCTTATACTTTTCTATCAAAGTACATGTTGTCAATAGTGAAAGAGTTGGGAATGGCACCGTTGAAATGGTCAAATTGGGTAGAAATGTTATAAATGCCGCTGGTAGTTTAATCAATGATTATTTTAGAACCAATTAATTTAATAAACGCAGGGTTGTATTTTTGTTGGCTTGTTATGGACCCAATTATTTTAATTACGACATGTAGTATTTTTGTTTGGCCAATATGATTTATTTGGTGGTGAGTTGTGAACATTATTTAGATGTTGTGGGATTAATTGGTTGATTATTTGTGATTTAAGAAGAGTGTTTAATATTTTGTAAAACTTTAAATTTTGGAATGTTATGCTGCTGAATTTACTTTTTTAAAAAAATAAATAATAAATAAAGAGAACTTTAAGAGGCAAACAACTGACCACTTATAAAAATATATATGTTTAACGTATAGATGGATCAAAAATGGATGTCATCTAATCGGTGCTCAAGAGAATATATTGATGGGGTGAAAGAGTTTATTATATTTGCAAACAAGCATGCAAATGATCCTAACAAAATCCTATGTCCTTGCTTATCTTGTTGTTATGGAAAGCGGATTAGTCCACTTGATTTGCTAGATCATTTAGTGTGTCATGGAATTGATCAATCATATACACGATGGACAAGGCACGGTGAGATGGATGATGCAGATCATGGTCAAATACATACCATGATCGGTGCTTCAAATGAGTTTGACTCAAGAATGTGTGATGAAGATGATGGTCTTCAAGAAATGCTAAATGCAGTTGAAAGGGTGCTTCATAACCGTCCTCAAGAATATGAGAAGTTGAAAGGTGATGCAGAGAAGCCATTATATGCTGGTAGTACTAAATACACAAGATTGCTAGCAGTGTTGAAATTGTACAACTTTAAAGCACGCTATGGATTGAGTGATTCTGGTTTCACCGCACTCCTTGAACTTGTACAAGATATGCTCTCAGAAGAAAATGTACTTCCTACCAAGACATATGAGGCAAAGTGAATACTTTGCTCTACAACTGGCATGGGTTATGAGAAGATTCATGCATGCCCTAACGATTGCATATTATTTCGAAATCAATATGCAACGTTAGAAAAGTGCCCTAAATGTAATGCATCTCGATATGGGAAAAAGAAAGGAAAGAGTCCCTCGAAGGTCGTATGGTATTTTCCAATTATTCCAAGATTCGAGCGATTATACAGTAATGAGGAGATTGCTAAGTTGTTTACGTGGCATGCAGATGAAAGGATTGAAGACACGAACCTTAGGCACCCTGCGGATGCCCCTCAGTGGAAAAAAAATTGATCATGACCATCCTGACTTCGCGAATGAAGAAAGGAACCTACGCCTTGCACTTTCAACTGATGGAATCAATCCCCACGGGGTTCAGAGTAGCACACATAGTACATGGCCAGTGATATTGATGATTTATAATCTTCCTCCACACTTGATCATGAAACGCAAGTATATGATGTTGTCTATGTTAATTTCTGGGCCAAGGCAACCTGGAAATGATATAGATGTATACTTGGCTCCTTTAATTGATGACTTGAAGCTACTTTGGGAAGAAGGCGTCAATGTGTATGATGGGTACAGGGAAGAAAGTTTCAATTTGAAAGTCATGTTGTTTGGCACAATTAATGATTTCCCTGCTTATGGTAATTTGTCCGGATATAGCGTCAAAGGATATTGTGCGTGCCATATATGTGAAGATGACACTCATTCAATGTGACTAGATCATTGAAAGAAAAATGTATACATGGGACATCGAAGATTCTTACCATCAACACATCATTGGAAGAAGTGGAAAAAGGCTTTCAATGGTGAGTCAAAAGAAGGTAGCCCACCAAAGATGTTGACCGGTGCTCAGGTTTTTGAGAAGGTTAAGCACATGGATAACGATTTTGGCAAGCCTTTTGCAAAACAATTCGGGACAACCGGTTGGAAAAAGAATTCTATTTTCTTTGAACTTCCATATTGGAAGTCCTTGTATGTGAGACATTTTCTTGATGTGATGCACATAGAAAAAAATATATGTGATAGTCTCATTGGCACATTCTCAGTATACGAGGAAAAAGCAAGGACAATGTAAATGCGAGGTTGGATTTGGTTAATTTGGGAATAAGAGAAGAGTTGGCACCAGTTGAGCAAGGGCACCGTACTTATCTACCTTCAGCGGCTTACACTCTATCGAGGAAAGAGAAAAAAATATTTTGTGAATTTCTGGATGGAATTAAAGTTCCAGAGGGGTATTCTTCAAATATAAAGAACCTTGTATCAGTGAAAGAGTTGAAGCTAAAGAACCTTAAATCTCATGATTGTCATGTGCTCATGCAAAATTTCATACCGATTGGTATACGGTCAATCTTACCCAAAAAAGTAAGGAACACCATTACTAAACTTTGCATGTTCTTCAAGTTGATTTGCAGTAAAGTGGTTGATTCAACGAAGTTACTAGATTTGCAAAGGCTGATTGTTTGTACTCTGTGTGAACTTGAAATGTATTTTCCACCTTCATTTTTTGACATTATGGTCCATCTAACCGTACACTTGGTGAAAGAGGTTCAATTGTGCGGTCCAGTGTACTTGAGATGGATGTACCCGAATGAGCGATTTATGAAAATTTTAAAGGGGTATGTGAAAAATAGATATCGACCAGAGGGTTGTATAGCTGAGCGGTATATGGTTGAAGAAGCAAGTGACTTCTGTGCTGACTTCCTATCAAATGTTGACCCCGTAGGTATCCCCAAGTGTCGTCATGATGGGCGAAGATCAGGGAAAGGAACAAGTGAGAATGATGTAATAAGGATATCGGTGACTGAATGGGAACAAGCTCACTTGTATGTGCTTCATAACACTGATGAGGTTGAACAATTTGTTGACGAACACAAGGCCGCACTTCGATTGGCACATGGTGACAGGAATGAAAATTTTATAACAAAGGAACACAACAAACATTTTCCAAGTTGGTTAAAAAGGTGCATTAAAGATGAGGTGGAGAGGAATCCTGATCTAATTTCTGAAAACTTGAGATGGCTATCGAATGGACCGAGCTTAAGTGTATTATCTTATAATGGTTATGCAATCAACGGTTACACCTTCTACACACAAGAACATGATACAAGGAGCACGATGCAAAATAGTGGGGTAACACTTGTTGCTGATTCTTGGCATAGATCCAGTGTCAAAGACATGCACCCTATCTACACACCAATGTCATACTTTGGTGTAATTGAACAAATATGGGAGTTAGATTATACTGTGTTGAGGGTCCCTGTCTTCAGGTGTAAGTGGGTTAACAACAACAGTGGATTGCGGACAGATGAGTTAGGATTTTTTCAAGTAGTCCTTTCTAAAGTTTGGTATAAAGATGATCCTTTCATTTTAGCCTCACAAGCAGAACAAGTGTTTTTCGTTCCCGATCCTGCTAAGAAGAATTGGTCCATTGTAGTTCCATCAAACAAGAATCATCAAGAACAAGTTGGTACTACAAGTAATGAATATTTGAATATTCCTGAGGATACTCTTTCCTTTGAGATGTTGTGGTCAAGATATATTGATAGAAATGAAGAAGAAGATGAAGATGAACATTTATATATGAGACATGATCATAAAGAGGGGATCGGACATGGTTTTTAAATCAAACAAGAAAGAGAAAAAGATGATAATGAGTGTCTTGATTTTTCAGTATGTATGTTTTATTACATGTATTCATATATTCCAACTTAATTTACTTTTATTACTATGATTGTCAATATGCACTGATATTTTTGTCTTGTTTATTTAACTTGTAGGAAAATGGATCCACACAATGATCAAGCAGCCTTTGAAGCCCACAATGAAGATGCAGTTGATCCTCACATTGAGCAAGCAGCCTTTGAAGTCGCTGTAGTCCGAGGTAGGACTGTGATGCATAAACTGATCAAACTAAGGAGCAAGGGCATTATGTTAGAGCTTGAGTGGAATGACAAGGGAAACCCAATTGGTGAAAATGCTAGCAACTTTATTAATTATATTGGGACTATTGTCAAAGAAAGAGTCCCCATTACAATTTCAGATTGGAGACGGGCAAAGAAGGACTATTCTGATATGCTTCTGAGTTCAGTTAAGGTAAACATTATTTACTTTATTATCCTGGTTGTTTTGTTGCATGAATTACAATCTAAAAAAGCATGTGTGGTTTTTTTGTTACAGTCTATCTTCATTATCGATGACGACAAAGACAAATTCGTGCTCGCAAAATGTGGCAAACTTTTGAGATGTTTTCGTTCCAATCTTATCAAATTCTACTCGCGGGACATAGATGGCAATATCATTCATACGCCACCACAGTTGTACGATGGAATAATTACATAAGAGCTGTGGGATGAGTTTTTGAGCACACATACTACCGCGGAGTTTCTGGTAATACAATATTAGCCCTTACAGACTACTTGCAATGTAATTGAAATTAATATTTATTGAAATTATTTGTATTTAAAAAGGAACGAAGTGATAGAAATTGTGAAAGTGCAAACAACATGGCATACCGGTACTTAAAAGGACCACTATCGTATGCAAAGTTGGAGCAACAATTGGTAATAACTTATAATCATTTCATATGCATATAATTATAGATGACTAATTTTTAACTACAACTAACTTTGTTATAAAGGTCACACAATCACATTCTGATGCCACACACATGCCACGTCATAATTTGTGGCTGGCCGGCGTCACTAATAAAAAAGGAGAAATTCCCAGTGAACAAGCTAGAGAAGTTGCAGAATATTGTGTAAGTGGTGGATTATTCATAAATATTTTGCTTTGATTAAATGATTCTATTTTATAATAACTAATATTATTGCAATTGTTGTTGTGATAGCAAAAAATGACGCAGGACCAACCAGAGTTGATGAATTATGTTGGTCGTGACGATTTACTCAGCAGAGCTCTTGGAGCTCTTAAGTATTATGGTCGTCTTCGTGGTACTGGTTTTGCAGTCACCCAAACATCATACTTCGGACGCCAAAAGCGACCAAACAAAAATGACTTTATGCAACTACAGGAGCTGATTGGTGACTACAAGCAGCAACTGGAATAGCAGATGAGTGACTACAATCAGCAACTGGAACAACAGATGAATGTCTACAAGCATCAAGTAGATGAGCAGATGAGTGTCCACCAACGCCAAATAGAACAATTTAACGATCATATGCGATTGATGCAAGAGCAAAATGCATTATTGAAGGCTCAAATTGACACTTTACTGCTTTTTCGGCTAGCACCAAGCCCAATGTGTGACAGCACAAGTGTGAAGAATGATAGTTGCCCCTTCATGCCTAAAGTCCCAATTCCTTACGTAATCAATTTCTTCTCTAGTTAACTTTTTGTTATGTTTTAAATTAGTGTACCTTAATATTGACTCCATCTTTCATAAGGCGAATCGGCGTGCAAGCTGCATGTCGATGAATCTTTCAAGCATGCAGTTGCTGTAGGAGTTGTCTACAACACCAACACTGATATCCATCATGGTTCACCATTGCCTGAGAACACACTTAGAGTCAAGGTTGACGTATGCACAGATGCAGATGCCCTCCTACCAATCCCTTCTCTAGATGAACAGACAATGGTAAAAGATGTTGTTGGTGGTTATGTTGCATGGCCAATAGGTTTGATTGAGCCATATCAAAAGGTGATTTAATTTACAATTCCTTTTACTTATTCTATATGCACTTCTATCTAAAAAACTACATGATTAAATTTTAATGATTTTTGTAGGTTGCTACTAGTCATAAAGGAAAAGAATTGAAGGCCATAGGAAGAACTCACATGGTTTAGCAACTCAACAGAAGTCCCAACCTTCTACTAGCAAACGAAACAACAAACCAATGGTCTCGTATTGCCAACAGTTGGCATCAATGGTACAACCATTGATCCTCCAACGAGGTCAGGAAATACATTTTCATCCGGACATCTATAATGCAGAAGGTGTAATTGATCTTGTCGATGGTGCTGTGCTGAATGATGTGATTACTCGTGGAAGGATAGGTGGAACAGCTATCAACTTATGGATCAGGTATTCGTCTATCATTGTTATTATTATTCATCATTCAATTTTTTTTAGTGGAAATGACATTGTTTGTTTGATATAAAGGTATTTGTACCACGATGAGATAGTAGGCACGGATAGGATGCAGAGATTCATCTTTGTTAGCCCACACCTCTTTGGGCTGCATAGGGGGAGAGATTTGGAAGCACAGTTTAACGAACTTAGAGACTGCTTTATGCTTAGAGCAACCCCTAACAAGCTCTTTCTTGTGCCATACAATGTGGGGTAAGTGATTTGTGACAATATTTGAATGTATGTTTTTTAATTTTTTCACTTTTACCATTAAATGATTGTCCAAATAAAATTTTCAAATTGTTTTTTTAGGGAACATTGGATATTAATTGTTGTCCATCCAGCAGCAGCAGAAAACCCTCACATTTACTATCTAGATCCTATAGAAACTGCTTATCCAGATAATCGCCCTGATATGCTGATTATCTTCAATAAGTAAGTGTATGGGTGTATGTGTAAATCTTTTCGTGTGTGATTATTGAATAACCAACATTAATCAGGAACTTCTTTGTTTTATTAGTGCATTAATCGCATATAGAGGAAAAGTTGGATTGACCTACTCTAGACGCAATGACCCGGCCAATAGCTATGCGTGGAGGAAGATTATGGTACTTATATATGAATTTACTCCATTCTTGTTAGTAAAAAAAATTTATTCAAAAATTGACATAACTATTTCATTGTATTGTTGCAGTGTCCATTCCAGCCGAATGATAATGATTGTGGTTATTATGTTATGAAATTTATGAAAGATGTAGTTACTCATCGCCACCTTGTAATTCCTGTGAAAGTAAGTTCCCTTTAGTTGCAATTGATATTGTGTTTTAATTTTAATTGACAAAGTGTCTAAATTTAGTGATTTTCATTCTTTGTATACATGATTGTTTATGTAGTATTATGAAGATGCACGTTGTGCTGAGTTGTCTGACCATCAAATGGATGAAATCATTGAAGAATGGTGTGAATATATGGTCAAGGAATTAGTTAATTTAGGCATGTAGCTTCTTTCTTGCCTATTCCTATTTAGTTGTACACTATATAATCATTGTTAATACAATATATTTTGTAGTTGTTAAACATTATCATTCGGCACCATTTGGTCAAGGAATTAGTTAATTTAGGCATGTAGTTGTTTATTCATTGTAGTTATTTGAAGGTAAAATGCCAAAGGAGGGCTACCCCCCTTTGGCGTTTAAATCAAAAACGCCAAACGAGGGTACCCCTCCTTTGGCGTTTTTCTTTTAAATGCCAAAGGAGGGGTACCCCTCCTTTGGCACTTCCCCCCGAAACGCTACATATAATTAATATATTTATTTAATTTAATAAACTAACGTATGGCGTTTCTATAAATTGAAAAGCGCCACAGGGATTTTTAATGGCGTCAAAAGCTTTGGCGTTTCTTAAACGCCAAAGTATTTTATAAAATAAGCGCTATTATACTACTTTTTTGTAGTAGTGTGTGCAAACTTGTGAGTTAACTCTGTTTACAAATAGCACGAGTTTAACAGCATCTCGAGAAAATTTTTTAAACTTGAAACGTAAAAACGATATATTCAGAGAGTTAACTCACGAGTTTGATAAGATTACTCTTAATTGATGATGGTACTTAGACCTCAAATCTAAGAAAATACTCGATTTCCTGCCAGTTGATCTAATAAATCATTTGGCCTAGGTAGATGATTCTTATTCTTAACTATATATGATTTTATTCAATTCCCTATTCTCTAGCTAACTATCATTTTTTTTCCCCTTACAAACAACACAAGAGCTCTTTATGAGACGACACACTAGGCTTGATAAATCCTTTCTCTAACTCTATCTTTGGATGGAAAAAAAAGTAGAAAAAAAATAGGGAAGGAAATACTAGAAAGGAAAACTTACAAAATATTAAAAAAATTATTATTTTTGGGAGTTTTAAATTCCCTCCTTGATTCTGTCCTTCCTAATTTTTTTCCCATCCAAACATATAGGGGAACAGTTTTTTTCATATGCTTCTTTAACCATGTTATCTCTTTTGGAGCCATTTTGTGCTTGTTTAAATTGGTATTTTGAAGCCCAAAAATTCCCCAACCACATGAATCCTTTCTATTACTTCTCAGGTAGAAAATTAGGCTAAATTATATAAAAATCTCCTAAATTTTGGGTCCGTTGCATATAACCCCCTGACATTTCAAAGTTTAAATTTCACTCTCCTGACCTTTCAATTTTTTTTTATTAACTCCCTGCTGTTAAATAACCGTTATCTTTTTAATGAAAATGTCATATCAGATTATGAGATGACATATGGTATTCTATGTGGCATTCTGTGTAAATTGCCAATTTCATAAAACCCCCTAAACTTTGAATAGTTTTAAATAACCCTTGAACTTTGATTAATTACAAATTATACCTTGACATTTTAAAATTTAAATTTAAATCCTTTAAGATTTTGATTTATAATATTAAACCTCACGGTATTACTTTTATTATTTTAATAAGTTTATTAAGTTTTTATAATATCATTTGTCAATTAAAATGGTTTTCTTGTATGACAAAAAATAGAAGAATAGAATTTTAAAAATATAAAAATAAAAATGTCATCATTTGCATAATATTTACTTATTTTCTTGGGATAATTGAGCATTGATAGTATAAAAAGGTCATATTTATGTTAAATATACTCTTAGAATGATTGAGTATTAATGATTTAAATATTATATTCGTGTTAGAGGATAACTTTTGCCTTTTATAATTTTTTATTAGTAATGCATTTTTTTTTGTTGAATAATAGGATTAACATTTATTTTTATATTTTTTAAATATCATTCTTCTAGTTTTTGCCATACAAAAGAACTATTTTAATTGACAAATGATAGTAAATATATTAATAAATTTATTAAAATGTTAAAAGTATCTGCATGTGGTTTAATATTATAAATAAAAATTTTAAGAGAGTTAAAATTTTGAAAAAGTTCAGGAGCTTCTATGTAACAATTCAAAATTTAGGGGTTTTTACGAAATTAGTAATTTACACAGGATACCATATGTCATCTCATAATCTGATATGACATTTTCTGTTAAAAAGATAACATTCACTTAATGACAGAAGGTTAATAGTTAAAAAAATAAAAGGGCAGGAGGGTTAAATTTAAACTTTGAAATATCAGGGGGGTTATATACAATTAACTTAAAGTTCGGGGAGGTTTATAACTTAGTCAGAAAATTATAACGGTTTTGCTAAGCACTTTTTCCATGTAAATAATGCATCTACATGACCGGTGGAATTAATTGGGATCCAAATTTGGTGAGAATACTCCCTCCTATCCTATTTTCAAGGCAATGGAATTAATTGGGATCCAAATTTAGGGAAGAGGATCCTCTCATTGTCTTCTTTCTCATTATCTTCTCATAATCTCATCTCCACCCTTAGATCATAAAATGGATGATTTAGATTTAATATTTTATAAATTATTATTATAATGTTTTTTAAATTAATTTTTTTTTGAATTGTAGTTATGAATGGTATACATCAAATTTTAAGAGATCAAATTTACTTATTTATGTATATAGAAATAATTTTATAAAAGATTGAATCTAAACCATTTATTGTTTTAATCTAACGGTGGATATAAGATTATGAGAAGATAATGAGAAAGAGGATAATGAGAGAAACTCAACCCCAAATTTAGTGAGTATACTCCCTCCTATCCTATTTTTAAGGTCCTGCCTTGGGTCCTTAATACAACATCCTTTATATACTTTAGATAAACATTTATAACAAATCTTCAAAAAATGCCATTGTGTTTTTATAATGATATTTCCATCCCCTCTATACACAAATCAAAGGGTAATGACTTTTGAAATTTTAACATTTAACTAAGTTTAACTAACTTCATTAATCTCAAGAAATTAAAGTAATTAATGGGATCTGATATATAAACTATATTTAATAATAAGCTTATAACAAAATGTTAGAAATTCCGACGGCAGACTTATTTTCTTCGTAGGTGGGAAATAGTAAAACCATTTCCGACGTGGATTTTTTTCCATCTTTAAAAAATTGCCATGTCATATAAACTATATTTAATAATAAACTTAATCCTTATTGTTTCATCTGATCTCACAAACGAGGCATTTGAACATGTTCCAAAACCTTATAGTGAAGCCTTAAAGAAATATGAATTCCGTTTTCTTATGATAATGGGTTGTTTCAGTATTATTTTACTAGACGCACCAAGAAAAATATATCTCAGCATGCGCTAGATGAACAATAAAATATTTTAGGATACTTGTTCACACCGCAAATGCAAGGATCACACTAAGTAATAATATGATAAGTAGAGTATCATTTCTATGAGAATTTGGTTCCAAAACCCAGTTAAGTATCAACTATCACACTTTCGTCTGATTTGAGCGACATAAATATCAATAGTGAAGGGAAACCATGAAACAAACCTAAAATAAAACTAAAAATTAATATAAACAAGTGATTCTTTGACTTTAAGTGGGGATTAGAATTATTTAGCCTCCTTGTATTTCATAACATTCAATTAACCTCCTCTCAATGCTTTTAATGAAAATATGCACTAGTCTAGGATTCAAAAAGTACTTGTAAAAGCTCTCTGAAGTAAAAACCAAGTGTTTGATTCCATCAATTGTTCAATCTCTTTATGCAATTAACAAAATTCAAATTAAAGCTCCAATCCTAATGTGACTACATAAGGTTGGCATATATATCTCTATCTTGTCAATAAAACCATTCATTCATCATGCAAACTTCAAGTTCTTACACAACTTTACCCAAGTTCTTCACTCAACCTAGCATCTCTAGTATCAATCAAGTGAACCCAGCAATCTCATTAGTGATCAATTAACAAGAAGCATTATGCAACGAGTAAAATCAACACAAATATATCCTTAATCACAAAATAGAGGAGTAATCAAGTGTTAATGTATACAAAGATTTAAAATAATCCTAGATCAAAGTGCCTAGAAGCTTATGGGCAGCCACAAGCTACAAATACACAAAAAAATAGCATTCGTACTAGCAAATAAGAGAGATAGAGGAAGAAAGTTAGAAATACCAAGGGAAATGAGGTTGAATCTCTTCAAATCTTCAATATTCTTAGCTCCCAAACCTCCAACAGCCTGAAACCCTACCACACCTAGATCCCAAATCAGTCTCCAAGTCGTAGAATGGCGCTGCTATGCAAGTTTGGGAGCATATAACATTTGAATTGTCCAGTTCGTATAAAAAACAAACATAATAATTAAAATAAATAATAATTTTGAATACAAAAGATTAGAATAAATCAAAAATCATATATAATAATTATGGGAAATGGAGATTATTTTTCATCTCAATCTTAGTTAGGGAGTTGTGATTTTATTTAATCTTTTCTCATGTATATGTTATTATGATTGCCTAGAGTTTAGGTTTTGAATTTCTATATTTAATACTTTGATTTTCCGTAGAAAATCTGATTGTGGTTAAACCTTTGCAATTTTATATTTAAAGTTATAGTTCAAATTATATTACATGAGTTTGATTATTTCATGTTTTCTTTCATATATGGTTTGATTGATATATGTTTTACTCTTGCTTCAAGTAGAATATTCTATAAAAAATTCATTTATAATTTTAATATAAATTTGCATTTTCAGTGATGCTATAATAATTAAAGTATTAATACTCTGTTTGAACAAAAATTGCGAAGCGGTAATTCTTGTGCATAAAAATTTATCAGGCTTCCCAATTTTCTCTCATAATATTATTGCTGATGTTACAATGACAATTGTCACCAAACCAAGCATATATATCAAGTTGGCAGGTGGCGTTCTTCACTGTCCTTAGGGTACTACCATCTCAGTTATTAGGCATGGAATGGTAATAATGGGCTGTATGCATGTAGAATTCGTAAACTTACCAGCCATAGGGTAATAATGGGCTGAATGTAAGTGTTTCCAAGTAGATCCACTGTTATTGCTGTAGAGACCTTGATTTGGCCTTGTAAATTTGCAGCGGAAATTTCCTTTTAAATGTTTTGCATTACAGGTAGAATATATTGTGCTTTGATGTCACTTGGTCTAATTTCATTACTGATAGGATACTATGAACTTGTTGACCCAATCGTTTGCTGATGCAGGATCAGTAAGAGGTTAAAGTGTTTCTGAATCTACATCAAACCATACTTCAATGTTTGAACCTTAATTAGACACTATATGCGAATCCGATCAATGCCATTGGACTTGTATAAAATTTATCACTTCTTGCTCGCTTGATAGATTATCTCCATTTACCCCATAACACACTCCTGTGGATTTTACTGCTGCATAACATGAAAATAATTTACTTTGGGTTGTTCTCAAAGCATAAAGTACAATAAATCATGACTTCCTCTTATCCTAAACGTATAGTACAAGCTAGCTAGTTAACTAATAATTTACACAAATTAAAATAAATTTAATAATTTAATATTTAACAAATGTGTATTGATTTTCTTAAAATACTGCTCTTTAATTTTAATTTTTTAGCCAACAAAATAACCTTCCTTTCAATAACTTGCATTGGAATGTGATCAATATAGCCCGTACATCATACAAGAATCTAACTATAGGGGTAATTTTGGGAAATGCAATAAATATAGGAGATAAAGGAGGTTGAGATCACAAAAACAACCTTTGACGAACTGCTACATATAGAACCAGAGGAAGTATTAAAATTTGGCTATTCAAGTTGATTATCAATATGACAGAGACCTGTAAAATGCAGTGGACGACATGATTAGAAGTAACACGACTATGGAAGATATGCATGGAGATGGAGGCATTTGCTTAATTACTTTCCTATTCCTTAATCAGAAGAAAGTTACTTACTCGTAGAAACAGCATTTAAACACCAAAGAGTTTGGTAGGTTTAATTACTTCAATTAATTATTGGCAAAGAACCGAAAATTAGGAACCAACTTCAATGCTCATTGCAATGATGAGTGCCAAGAGCTCGTTACCTCTGCAAGCACTATAAAAAAATATTGAATTTGCGAAGGAATTTGCCACTGAATCGGCTTTTCTGACAGAATCCGTTCCGTCGCTACTAGGTGTGTGACAAAAATATTTGCGAGGGAATTTCAATTCCATTGGAAATTTCCGACAAAAAGGAATTCCGTCAGAAATTTCTGATGGAAATTTCATCAGAGATTCCTTTCCGTTGCAATTTTTTTAAAAAAAAATATTGGAACATTTTTTTTAAAAAAAATGTTCCAATATTTTTTTTTTAAATTTCTAAATGACACGTACTTGCTCCTCAGTGTGCCACGTGTCCCTCTTCTTTGGTTGCCATGTGTCCGCATATCATAATTCTTGAAAATAGCTCTCCTCTCGTTTGAACCCGCGACCTCAAGCTGAGGACGCCTTCGGGCGTGAATCTTTGTCAGTTGCGCCGAAATGAACCTGTGTCATATTATTATATATATATATATATATATATATATGTACACATATAATTAATTAATTATATACATATAATTAATTATTAATTAAATATAATATTATTAAAAATAATGAAAAATTTAATAAAAACGTAAAAAATTTATATATTTAATTAAACAATTTTTTATTTAAAATTACTTGATAAATACAAATTTAATATTATAAATATTATTTTTAATATAAAATTATAAATATAATATTAATAACATATATATTATTTTTAAATAAAATAAAATAATAACTAATATAATAATAATAATATAATTTTAATAATTAAGGTTAAATAGAATTATTTAATAATTAAAATTTTAATTTTATAAATAATATTTTAAAAAAAATTAAAAAAATTTAATTTTTTCTGACAGAATTTTAGTTGGAATTTGCTGTCAGAAAAGTTCCTACGAAATTTCCGTCAAAATTTGGAGTCGAAAAATTTCCAACAGAATTTTCGTCCAAAATTCCGCCGGAAGTTGCAACGGAAAAAATTCTGTCAGAAATTCCGTGGCTAAATTTGTGATGGAAAATTCTGTCGGAAAACCTTCCAATGTTATAATCTAATTTGGATGATTCAAATTGATTTTTTTTACTTTTACTTTTTTAAAAAACAATTATTTTGATCTGTACTAAATAAAAAAAAACGATAATCTCTTAACTACAGTTTTTCAAAAAATAATTTTTTTAATTTAAAAATCATTAGTTGAAATTATTTTTTAAGTATGTAGGTCTCACCATAGCAATGAGTTCTTAATGCACATCATTGCGATGAGCACTAAAACTCGTTCCACTCTACTACTCTAACAGTCTAACGGGTCAACCACAGAAACTTGCCACTTTTGGGAGGGTAAGTGTTGCCATGTAGATTCGTAGTTATTGCTGTAGAGACCTTGATTTGGCCTTGTAAATTTGCTGAAGAAATTGCCTTCTGAATGTTTTGCATTACAGGTAGAATAAATTTTGCTTCTACGTCACCAGGATTAACTTCATTTCTAACAACAATGTACTTGATGCTGACATCTGAGTAGGGTACTACAAACTTGTTGACCCAATCATTGGCTGATGCAGAATCAGAAAGTGTCTCCTTGGCCACATCAAGCAACACTTCAATGTTTGACCCTCTTAGGGCTTGAAGGGCTTCTTCTTCTGGATAGTATATTCGCATGCTTGTAATGCCATTGGACTTGTATAAATCTATCACTTCTCTCTTGCTTGGTAAATTATCTCCACTTACCCCATAACATATTCCTATGGATTTTACAGCGGCATAAAAAGGAAGAAATTGACTTTGGGCTATTCTCAAAGCATAAATTAAAGTACAATAAATCATTACTTCCTCCTAAAGGAACTAAGTTTATTTGTGACAAACGTGTAATAGTTTTTTTTTGTTAAATATCCCCTTTAAATTTCTTGTTTTTTTCCCAACAAAATATCCCTCTTTTGCAATAACTTATATTGGAATGTGATCAAAATATAACCAATACAGATCATATAAGAATCTAATTATAGGGGTAGTTTTGAGAAAATTTAATAAATAAGGGAGATAAAGGAGGTTGAAATCTTACATTAGGACAAAAACGACCCTTCAACTAACTTCTACTTGCTATTCAAGTTGTCCTTGTATTCTCATTAGAATAGTTAAAATAAGCCAGAGGACTTCATAAACAAAAAAAAAAAAAAAAATCAAGTGCCTAAATAAAAATTAGTTGGCAATTATGTGTGTGTGTGTGAGAAATATCAGATATGATACAATATAATACATGAAAAGAAAAACTAATATGGAAAAAAACCAAAAAAGTAATTAGGACAAAAACAATAGCTTTGTGAGATACATGGTAGAAACAGCATTTATACATGCACCAAAGAGTTTGGCAAAGACTACTTTAACGCGTCAACGGCGCCAACTTCTTTAATTTTCTGCAAAGGCTGCGTCAAGGAAGCGTTCCAACTCAACGATGACGTGACTTTCTTTTCACCAACCAAATAATGTGTATAATTAAAATATGATCAAGTAACCCTAATATCGCTAGTTTAAGAATACATTTAATATTCATTTCAATTTTTTTGAATAATAATAAAATTTTCTAAATATCTTTAGTATAGATTTAAAACATTATTTTTAGTTTTTGGATTTTCAGAAATATATTTCTAATATCAATAAGTAAATAATAATTTTAATTTTTCTAACTGGATACTAACCAAATGAAAAGTTAATTTTTTAGTGTCTGAACTTTACTAGGTTTAAAAATTGATCCCAAAACTTATTTTCTTACTATATCAATGCTCCTAGCTTTCTTTCCTGTTCTAAGATAATCAAAGGCATCGTAAACTATTAAAAATATTGTCTTGGATTAATAAGGGACCGTCACAAAAAGTTATACTCTTCTTCACAATCTGTTCCATTCTATTAGCAATAATTTTTGACACAACCCTATAACTGATTTTTATAAAAATTATCAAACATTTTAAATTGTTCTCTGTGTCTTGTTTAGTATGCTCAGTTGTTTACCATGCGTGTATATACATATATATATATACATATACATACACACACTGATATATGATTATTACTACTGAGATTCCCAAATCTGACTCCTCTCTCTATGTGTTAACCATAGGAAAAGATACATCTAAGGGAAAGGAAGAGCTGGTGGAAGCTTAGTTAAGGTGGATAGAAGAAAGCATGACATGTTTTGTCAAATTAACTTTGCATTAGTGTGGCTTATTATGATTATTTGAGCATGTAAACTTAAAGTTTATTTAGGTTGCACATAACTCCATAAAGAGTAGTGGGTGAGTTTTAATAGCCAAAGAGTGTTAGTACCAGGATTTCAATACGGCAAAATTATAAGCTATAACTAGTTTACGATCATGTTGAAATGCCAGTCTAGTGACTGATTTTATGCAGTAAAACGTTGAAGCTATTTCTTGATATTTGGTAGGTTAATAGTACGCATTCGAAACTTTAAAACAAATATTAATTTTTTTGGATGTGTAGATAAAAAGACATGAATTTTCTAAGTTGGGTTAGAATTCTGGAATTTTCTGCAAAAATTCCTATGAAAAGTATGAGTTTCAAGTAAATTCTGGACCCAATGGGACCACTTTGTGTTTTTCAAAGCGGCCTTCAATTGTTTCACCTTTGCACCTGTTTGGGAAGCGAAGAACACAGTGATACGGTCCCAGATTTGAGCCGTCATCTCACAGCCAACTGTATGGGTGAGTACAGAATCAGACATCGAAAAGAGGAGCTAGGACATGAGCAATTGATCCTGACGCATCCAACGAATGAAGTTGGGAATAAGAGCAACATGTTGATCACCAGCTGTTTCATATTGCTCAGGTGGATCGACGACAAGACCAAGAAACAATTCGAGTGCATATCCTTTGATGGCACTCAAGACTTATTGTTGCCAGAATACGAAGTTCGAATCATCCAACTTAATAGAGATTGAATGATTGAACGCAACAATATCACGCTTTGAACAAGTAGATGAGATGAGCGGAATTGAAGAATGTGAAGCCATGGCAGAGTCGCTAGCTCTTGATACCATGTGAGAATAACAGAGTGAGAGAAAGAGAGAAACTGAGAAGAGTAAAATATAAGAGAATAAGTCTGAATTGACACTAGTACAAAATACTAATTTAGCTACATGACTTTGCATCAGTTATTTAAAAAACCGAAGTGATAATTCATGTGATATAATTTCACTTCTGTTTTACGTGTAACTGACGCCGTAATGTACAATATAGCATCAATTACTTGAAGAACATAAGTGATAATTCATGTGACATACATTCGCTTCTGTTTTAAATGTAACCGACGCCGTAATATACAATATGACATCAGTTGTATAGTCAACTGATGTCGTAATTAAGATGTTGTAATAATAATAATTATGGAATCAGTTTAGTGAGCACCAGAAGTCATAATTAATATAAAGTTTTGGAATTTACTTGTGAAATAAATAAATTTAAAATAAAACATGTCATAATTGTAATTAAATACTATAAATAATTTTTTCCAAAATATAATTATTCGCTAGTGTAAAATACTAATTTAACTACATGATTTTGCATTAGTTACTTGAAGAATAGAAGTGATAATTCATGTAACATAATTTCGCTTCTGTTTAATATGTAACTGACGCTATAAGGTACAATATGGCATTAGTTACTTGAAGAACGGAAGTGATAATTCATGTGACATAAGTTTGCTTCTGCTTGAAGTGTAACTGAAGCAGTAATGTACAATATGGCATCGGTTGTATATTCAACTGATGCCGTAATTAAGATGCTATAACAATAATAATCATGGAATCAGTTTAGTAAGCACCAGAAGCCATAATTTATATAAATTTTTGGAATTTAATTGTAGAATAGATAAATTTGAAATATAACATGTCATAACCATAATTAAATACTGTAAATAAATTTTAAAAAATATTTTTTCCCAAAATATAATTATATTATAGTTATATTTTAAATAACTTTTTTTAAGTGGGTCATTTATAGCTCAGGACCATCTGATAGAGATTAGAGAATTTCTTTTAACTACTTAACTATACCTAGTTAATTATTAAAAAAAATGGATGATCAATTTATGGGTGGAACTTGACCCATAATATATATTTTATTTATTGAGCTTACTTATAGCATCGGGTCCTATAGAAAACCAAGACCTTAATTATAACCCACATGGCTTTAAGGAAGTCTTAAAAATATATTAACTATTTTTTTCTAAAGAAAAGGAAATATTGTGTCGATTCCCACTCCACCTGATGTCATAATGCCTTCAACAAAAACCTTCACTACTCTGCTAATCTCGCGGCTTCTCTATGAATTTCGCTCCAGCTCTGCTAACTTTGCAACTTCCCTTCATCACTGTTGACGTATCGGCTTCCAGATAGAGCACTACAAAAAACACTCAATTTCCAACAGAATTTGCTGCAGAATTTTTTCATTGTCAAATTCTGTGGAAAATCCGTCAGAAATTCTATTGGAAATTTTTTCGATGGAATTTTTCCATAGCTAAATTTGTCACGAAATTAACCCCAAAAAAGTTCAATGGCTAAATTAGCCACGGAATTACGTCGCAAATTTTGTGAAAATTTTTTTGCCACGATGCCATGGAACTTTTCTGTGGCACATTCCGTTGCAAAATTTATAAAATTTTATATTAAAAATAATATTATAAAATTAATTATTAAATAATTTTAATTAAAAATAAAATATTATTATTATTGAATATTTTATTATTATTTATTAATACTATATTTAAAATTTTTGACTAAAATAATATTTTTAATATTATTATATTAGTTATTATTTAATTTTATTTAAAAATAAATTATTAGTTATTAATAATATATTTATCATTTTATATTAAAAATAATATTTATAATATTAAATTATTTGTTATTAATTAATTTAAATTAAAGATATATTTAAAGTTAGAAAAATGATTAAAATATAGTTATAAAAATATTTATTAAATATTTAAAATTTATTAAATTTGAAATTAATTAATCATAAATATATAAATATTTTTTTATAATTTTTATTTATTTTATTTTATTTTTAATAATATTATATATATAACATTATGTAATAAAATAATACAAGTTCATTTTGGCGCAATTAGCAAAGGCTCGAGCGTGCAGGCACTAAGAGCATGAGGTCGTGGGTTCGAACAAGAGGGGAGGCATTTTCAAGATTTAAGAGGCGCAAACACGTGGCTCCTCTCGGAGGTGACACTTGGCGCACTTCGAGGAGGGACACGTGGCAGCAGTAGGAGGTGACATGTGGTAGCGCGAGGAGGAGACACGTGGCTGAACCAACGATGAGGTGGCCTCCTACGGACGTGACATGTCGTATTTGAAAATTTTAAAATAAAAAAATATCCATTGGATTTGAAAATTCATTTGTCACACATCTATTATGGCGTCAGTTTAGTTACAATGCGAAGCCATAATATATTCATTTACGGCGACATATCTTAAGCAAGTGATGCCGGCGACATATCTTAAGCAAGTGATGCCGTAATATATATTTTTCGCTACGGCTAATTCCGCTACACCCTAAATGTTGTGGCGAAAATGCAATTTTAACTGATGCCAAATTAACTTTTTGCACTAGTGTGATTATTAAATAGTGAGTGAGTCTAGATATATATAGCCAGCTCACTACTACACATGTCACTCTTACATTAAGTAGACAGTTATAACTCACTTAACAAATAACAAATAGTGTAACGAATCTATATATATACTTTAACAATGCTGAGCCTAGTTCTTTATTTCATCATGAAAGGCATTGAGGGAGCTTAAGTTTGACTTTTGAACCGCTACTTTTATAGTTATTTTGAATTAGTTATACATTTCTAAAGTTTTAGAAAACCTCATTCCAACAATAAATATTAGAACTTGAAATGTTTAAGAAAAAAATTTTAATTGTTGGTGATTTATGAGATTTCTAAAGCATATATTAGTGGTTCATTCTCAACTTGATAGCTCTAATAAATGACCTTAGAGTAATCTATGACAAAGTTGTACAAAATTTATATGTATATATTTATAATTATTCATATATACAATAAAACAAAAAATTTTAAAACTTACATATAATATATGCATGAGATAGAGTTTCTGCTTTGCTTGTTGGATTTGACTGTATAATATAATAGAAGCTCACACATCAAATATAGTCATGTAATTCAGGATGGATCAAGATATTTCTGATTTTGTGGATATGCAGGTCTCAAGCAAGACTTGATAGAAAATGAGGAATTTTCTAACGTGCTAACTGAATGTAAAGCAACACGGAGCAATAGATACAAAGGAGTGATACATTTGAATTTGAGAGAATACAAAGTATGCCACCATGAATAACTTTTTCTCATCAGCTTTCATTACAGCCAAGAATAAAGGTAACAGCAAACACACTGTACTATACACACTTCCTTATTAATAATACTCCAGGGCATATGCAACAATACTTATATTGGTAGAATAGTCTCGATTCAAGAAGAAGAATTTTGCCAAAAAAATCAATTTCCATAAGGAAAAAATCATTCCTGCTCCGATCAGTCATACAATGCATTTCGTTGATCCACTGGCAGTTTCAATTCAGACATCTTAGCTTCTATCTTTGATTCTAGCTCCAAAATTTGTCTCAGCTTCAGGGCCTTACGCAACTTGCGTGAGCTTAATATCACTTTAAGTAAAAAAAATATGTGAACACTTGTATCACAAAGAATCTAAACACTTGTAACAATATCCTACACAAAAAAATATAATTAAAGCAAAGAATTTGGACACTTGTATAAGGCTGAGAATCCAACCACCACTTGTTCTTGTTTTTGAAACTAGCGAAAATAGAATTGGTAACGTTGGTCTATCTTACAGTAATGGGTGAAAGGTCTAAGGTATTTGGAAAACATCGTAACATTTGTACTGTGCAATTCGTATAAAAAACAAATATAATAATTAAAATAAATAATAATTTTGAATAAAAATGATTGGAATAAAGTATAAATCATATATAATAATTATAAGAAATGAATATTATTTTTCACACTAGTGCAAAATTCGCTTTTTAGACCACCACATTTAGTCCGCTAGAAGCGGATGAGGTCTTAAAAATTTGACTGGTGGCAGTTTTATAAATATATAGAACTTCTAATACCAGTTCTACAAACAACCGGCCTTAAAAAATTTATCTAGACCGGTTCTAAACAAAACTGGTCTTAAAATATTAAAATATTTTAAAATGTAAAATTTTTTTATCTTTTAAGGCCGGTTATAAAGAAAACCGGTCTTAAATAAAAATTTATTTAGACTGGTTATAAATAAACCGGTTTTAAAATATGAAAATATTTTAAAATTTTAAAATTTTTAACTTTTAAGACCGGTTTCTATGAAAATCGGTCTTAAAAATATAATATTTAAGACCAGTTTTCATGAAAAAGGGTCTTAGAGATGAAAAATTTTTAAAATTATTATTTTTTCACCATTTTAAGACCGGTTTTAATGGAAAAACGGTCTAAAAGGTGAGATATTTCAGTGTATTTTCACACCCGTATGCCTAGATCCTGCGCTCTGAACCATTTTTTCTCTTGTCGCCATTTCTTTGTGAGCTCTGTCGCTGCTTGTTCTGATTTTGCTCCACTCTCCTCTGTCATTACCGCTGCCGTTGTTGTGTTCCTTGTCGCTGTTCTTTGATCATCGTCACTCTCTTCCGCCGCCACCTCTAGTCTCCGCAGTGACCATTCTCCTCTACCGTGACTTCCCTTTGCCACTGTGACTTTGGTTAGAAGCTCACTCTTTGGTCTTCAATTAGGTTAGTGTTCTGTTAATTAAAGCCCTCAACTTTTAGCTTCTATTTGCTATTCTCAACAATATTAACTCTGATATTATATAATGGTTAGACACGAAATAATTGCAGAAAAATGTAATTAACGTTAAAGGGAAAACTGTGTGATCGATGACTTTATTACTATATACGTTTTTCTTGTTTTGGACCAAAAGTAAATAAGGTGCTCTCTGACTTGTGATAATTGGCTTGGAGCAATACCATTCTAAGTTTAATTTTATTTTAATTTAGTGTGATTGTTTGATTGTCAGTGTTATTGTTAGTGTTTAGTGTGATTGTTTGATTCTAAGTTATGTTTTTTACTACTTTCAAATGGTGCATTTTAAAATTCGTTAAAATCTCTAAAACTCTATGGTGGTTGTTTTTTTTGTTTATCCTTTTGCTGTTGGATATAGGGTGCTACAAGTGTTGAGATATATATGGATCACAGTTGGATAAAAGCTAAACGAACGAGTGTTGAATATGATAATGGGGTGAGGGGTTTTTTAGACTTCGCTAGAAGAAATGTCAATGATGGTAGTGGGAAGTTTTATTGCCATTGTGTAGTATGTTTGAATGAGAAGTGACTAAGTGCTGTAGATATATATACACATTTAATTTGTGAAGGATTTTGTAAGAGTTATATAGTATGGGTATGGTATGGTTAAGAATTAGAAATGCCAAGTTCATCTGAGCAGGGGGAGTGGGCTTTGATAATAATGACACAAATACAGATGATCAGATAGAGGGTGTTATTTGTGATATAGGAGAAGATGCTTTTAAGTAATCACATGCATATGGTAATATGTGCAGTGATGCTGAGACACCGTTGTACCCGGGGTGTCAAAAATACCAATTGTTGAAAGAAGTATTGAAATTGGTAAGCTTGAAAGCACGACATGGATGGAGTGACAAGAGTTTTTCAGAAATGATTGAGACTTTTAAGGACATGCTTCCAGATGATAATGTGTTGCCTTCTCAATACTATGATGCTAAGAAAATATTGTGTTCATTAGGAATGAAGTATAAAAAGATCCATGCATGCTTTAATGATTGTATATTGTATAGAAAAGAGTATGAAGAGAAACAATAGTGTCCGATATGTGAAACCTCGAGGTACAAATCAAATAGCGCCCTTGCAAAAGTGTTGTAGTATCTTCCAGTCATACCAAGGTTCAAGCGCTTGTTTGCTAATGAAAACGATGCAAAGAATTTGAGATGGCATATGGATGAGAGGATATTTGATGGAAAGCTTCGACATCCGGCTGATTCTTCCTAATGGAAGAAAATAAATAAATTATTTCCTACCTTCGGTGAAGAACCTAGGAACCTTAGGCTTGGGCTTAGCACGGATGACATGAATCCTTTTGGTAGCCTGAGCAGTATACATAGTTCATGGCCTATTCTGTTTGTAATTTACAACTTATCTCCTCTGTTATGCATGGAATGAAAGTACATCATGTTGTCTATATTGATTTCGGGACCAAAACAACCTAAAAATAACATAGATGTTTACCTAGAACTCTTGATTGAAGACTTGAAAGAGTTGTGGGACAAATGTGTTGATGTTTTTGACGCGAACAAGAAGGAGGCTTTTAAAATGTGAGCCATGATCTTTTGTACTATAAATGACTTCCCTACATATGGAAACTTATCGGGATATAGTGTTAAAGGCCATAAAGCATGTCCGATTTGTGAAGAAGGAACATGCTACCATCAACTTCAACATGGAAGAAAGACAGTTTATCTTAACCATAGGAGATTTCTTAGACGAGGCCACCCATAACGTAGATTAAAGAAAGCTTTTTTTGGTGGACAAGAGTTTGAAGATGCTCCGAAGGCATTGACTGGGGAGCAAGTTTATGAAAAGGTGAAAAATATCAATGTTATCTTTGGAAAGACTACAAAGAATAGTAATGAAAAAAATAAATGGAAAAAGAGGTCTATTTTCTTCAATCTTCCATATTGGCCCAATCTTGACGTTAGACACTGTATTGATTTCATGCATGTGGAGAAAAACCTATGTGATAGTATTGTTGGGACATTGCTTAACATACAAGGTAGTTCTAAGGATGGCATGAAGGTAAGATTAGATTTGAAAGAAATGGGGATACGAGAAGACTTGCATCCAAAGCCATATGGTAAGAGAACTTTTTGTCCTCAAGCTGCTCATACTTTGTCTAAGGATGAAAAAAGAAGCTTTTGTGAGTGTTTACATGGCATGAAAGTTCCTTCAGGGTATTATTCAAATTTAAGGAAGCTTGTATCGATGAAAGATATGAAGTTAGTACGGCTAAAATCTCATGATTGTCATGTTTTAATGCAACAACTACTCCCAGTAGCTATTCTTGGCATTGCCGAATATGATCTTTAACATATTTTGACTAGACTTTGTTTCTTCTTCAATGCTATTTGTAGTAAAGTCATTGAGACAGAAAGATTGGATGAACTGCAAAATGAAGGATATCTGATTTTGTGCCAGCTTGAGAAGCTTTTTCTTCCTTCTTTTTTTGACATCATGGTACATCTAATTGTTCATCTAGTAATGGAGATAAAGTTGTGTGGCCCTATCTATTTACGATGGATATACCTGATTGAAAGAACTATGAAAATCTAAAAGGGTATGTGAAGAATGCAAATCGGTCTGAAGCATCTATTGTCCAGAAATATGTTTATGAAGAAGCCATGGAGTTTTGTCAAGATTAACTGTCAAATATAAGACATATTGGGCTTCCTGAACGTCATGATGAAGAAGGGGGTAGACGCGGGGCTACAGTAAAAGGTGTTGATTCTGATGAATTGCAACAAGCCCACTTGTACATCTTGAATAATGTTGATGAAGTTCAAGATTACATTAATGCTCATAAAAAAATTGTCCAAAAAGAAAATAGTCGAATAACCAAACAAAGGTTAATTAGGGAGCATAACAAACTTTTGCACATTGGTTCAAACAAAAGGTTGACGGAGAATAATGTGTTTCTGATATAATTAAATGGTTAGCACGTGGTCCTGAGGTTGATGTCATCACTTGGACTTCATTTGTGATCAATGGCTATACGTTTTACACGAAGTCCCTTGATGATAGGAGCGCCGTTCAAAAAGTGGGGTTATGTTAGTGGTTGAATCTATGCACTTCTCTAGTTTGAAAGATAAGAACCCTAGATTGGCAGCAATACCTTATTATGGGGTTATTGAAGAGATTTGGATGGTTGATTATGTTACAATTAAATTTCCCATTTTCAAATGCAAGTGGGTTGATGTCAACAATGGTGTGATGATTGATCAGTTGGGATTTACATTGGTTGATCTGATTAGTAGAAGTTTTGGAGATGAACATTTTATTATGGCATATCAAGCGAAATAAGTGTTCTATGTTACCGATAAAGCAAATAAAATGTGGTATGTAGCTCTCCAAGTGTTCTATGACCACCACTTGAATGGCACCATTCAAGGCACCATGTGGGGCCTTGAATTTGCAAGTGTCTTGGATGGTGCTTGGTACAAAAAGCACTGTCCAAGGCCTTTTTTTAAAAAAAAAATTAAATTTTTTTAATATTAGAAAGCTATGACGCTTAGACAAACAATCACTATACAAGGTGCTATTTAATTTTTATAATCCGCCATTCTCATTTTCATTTTCATCTTCCCGCATTCCCTCTAGCTTCCCCATTTCTCATAACTCCATTGTAATACAAAGCTTCCTTTCCCATATGTTTTTTTTCTTGTCTCGGCCTCTTTCAGAATCTCCCTAGCGTGTAACTGTTTTTTTTTTCCAACATTTGGTTCAGGTTTTCTTTTTTAGTTAAAATCTATCATGAATCTTATATATGCGTTCATAATTTTTTTTCAGGTATTTAATTGAAGTGTCAATTCTGTCTTCTTGAACTTCCTATACATTGTAAGTTATTTTTTTTTAATTTTTGAGCTTACAAATATAACAATACTTAGTTTAATCAACCATAGAAGTAACGTGTATGGCTCAAGTTTAAGCAACTTAAATGCTAGAGTTCTTTTATGCTTGATACATGAAGATGCAATATTGCAAAAGATACGTGCTATGTTATTTCATTTTTATGTAGATTGTATTGTAAATTGCTATGGATTTTGGATTGTAAATGGAGATTTCTAACAGAAAAATAAAATAGTTACTAAAAATTATATTTTTAAAAAAAGACTTTCTACGATGCTTCTCTAGGGAAGTGCATAGCTTGTTTTAATGGCACTGGAAACTATGACGCTTCTCAAGCACCATAGTGTTCTTTAAATTAAGCACCACAATTTATGTTTTTTGTAGCAATGAGGCACTACACAAATACATTAAATTTCTGACAGAATTTGCCACGGAAACAATTTCCATGGCAAATTTTGACGAATTCTGTTGGAAACTTTTTCCATGGCAAATTAGCCACAAAAAATATTCCTAGCAAATTCCATAGCAAAATTTCGGACGGAATAATTCCGTAGCTAATTTTGCCAAGAAAATTCCGTCAGAAAAGTTTCTGACGGAATTTTTTGTGGCTAATTCTGTCGGAAAAATTTTAAAAATAATATTTTTAATTAATTATTGTTTTAATTAATTTTAATTTTTTAAAAAATATCTTTATAAAAACTAAAATTATAATATTATTAGCCATATAAATATTTAAAAATTTGGGTTGACACCTTCTTTCATCCCTCAAGTGTCTCCTCATGTTGGTTTTGGTTCCTCAATTTTTCAACCATAGGTTTATAAAAAATAAAATTTATTAGTTAGTAATTAATATTAATAAAAAATTATTAGTTATGAATTATTTATTATTTATTAATTAATTTTAAAAAAAATTAATTTAAAGAAATTAGACAAAAATATAGTCATGAAATTTATTTAAGATGTAAAATTTTTTAATTTGAAGTTAATTTATATTAAAAATTGTAAGAATATATAAAATTATTTTATATTATTATTACATTTATATATAATAAAAAATATATTTATAAATAATTGATTTGATATAATTGTGTAAGGCATCGCGCGCCTACGAACGAGGTCGCGGGTTCGAACCAAAAGAGGGCAAGTTGAGTTGCATTTTAAGGAAAAAAGAGGTTGTAACACATGGCGGAGCGAGGCTGCGACATGTGGCAGATCTGGGCACCAGCGACAAGGTGGAGGTCGCTGGAGATGCCATGTGCCACCGTCGGTGATGAGGTGGCAGCTGCCAGAGTTGCCACATGGCTTTTTTAAATTTTAAAAATAAAAAATAATTTTGCAAGGGAATTTCTAACGGGATTGAATTCTGATGGAAATTGCGACGGAATTAATTTCGTCCGAAATTTGCTATGAAATTTGAATTCCATTAGGAATTGGTTTGTCACGCTATTATTAGCGACGGAATCCATTTCATTAGAATTCCATTTCTGCCTGAAATCTATCGGCAACTTTGAATTTCATGGCAAATTCTGTCAGAAATTCATTGCTTTTTTGTAGTGAAGTAAGTGCAGGCTTTATTTTGAACCTATTGGTTTATTGTTTGGATGAGTATGCTTGAGGGTAATTTTGAATTCTGTTCGGTCAGCAAGATTAGGGGTTAGAGCTTTGTGATTTTGATGATTTTGACATTACCATTGTGTTTAGAATGTAAAACTGTATAGGAATAGGCCTAGTTGTAAGTTCTGAACCACTGGAAATTGCAAACTCAAAATGCTGCCAGTGTGTGTTTTGTGCAGGCCAGTCGGTTTGCATGATGTTTTTAAATAAGTAAATATTTCCAAAAATTGTGAAAATTTTTAGTCTAATAGTAGACATGTCAAGATTTAAATGGATAAATAATTTGTGTCATTTGGATGTGTGTGCTGGGAGTTATGCATTTTCAAAGTTTGATCTGGAAAACTAGCGAATTCTGGGGGCAGTGATCAATTAAGTGAGATACTGTATTGATAGGCGTCTAGAAATGCAATGGCTAGATTTTTCCATGAAACTAGACCGATTAGGGGTCACAGCCTTTAAAATCATCACAATTGGACATCTGTACAAGAAGATATGATTTTTCATAAGTCCTATGTTTGGAATGGAATTTGCCATAGGTTACGTTTGGCATAATTCTGGGAATTCTGTGGTTGTAATGGCCATAATTGAGTATTTTTATGTGAAAGTATACTGAAAGAGCTTTGCATAGAATTTGGAACCAATCAATTTGGAGTTCCCTAGAATTAATGGTGAATTTTTGAAGTTGATAGAAAAGCTGGCAGGATTGAGAATAAGGGTGAAGATGAAAAATATGATGGCCTAAAGTAATTAAGTTGAACTTTGAGGGTGCGATTAACCAACAAGGGATAGTTGGACTATCTTGACTTTACTTTTGACTTAGTATTCTAACTTTAATGACAACCAACATAAGTGTTTGGATTGTAAGAGAATTGGACTAAATAATAATTTATAGTCCGAAACTCTAATTATAGGACCTGACAACTGTCCGAAATCTAAGACCTGCCCAAGCTTCGGGAAACAATTGGATAATTCTCAAGGGAAGTGACTAGGTAGCAACCTTGTCTATCATATGCTATAAGATACACTACATGTTTTGTGGATTCATTATGAATTGTCTGACACATTCTGATTTTGACGGGTGGTCACCCAGGGCCTATAGCACGAGTGGACGCTCAAGCGAATGTAATGTTCTGTAATGCACCAGTGGATGCCCAGGGCCTATTGCATGGGTTACACTTGGGGCCATGTGATATACCTAGTGCTATGGTGATATGTTGAATTGCATGTTGTGTACTGAATGCTGTTGTGATAATTCTGTTATATGATGATTGTGTAGCATGCTTTGTGATTTGATATATATATATATGATTGACTATATATTACTACTGAGATTCTTTTGAATCTCACTCTTTTCTATAATAAATCTACAGTACATGCTAGCAGCTAGCAAGGTAAGAAGGTAAATACGAACAGCTAGAGAATGGAGCAGAAAGACTTTAGTTACTATTGGTTGTCTGTTTTTGGATATTTTTGGGACTGTATATGATGTACATTACTATGTAAACCTGACAACAGTACAATAGTAGTACTAGTAGCTTAGTAAATGAACAGAGACTACATATAGAGATAACGCTTCCAATTAAGAAACAGTAACTAACGAATGTATCATGAGACTTAAGCAGAGACACGCTTACACACTCTGATAAAATGAATTTAAGCATCAATGGGATTAATGAGATAGTGAATGTTTATGAAACTGTTTGGAAAAAAATTTATCCCACTCAAAATCCCTTCCAATCCTAGGTTCACCTCTTGAGATAGGTTTGGGAATTATGAATGGTTTTTTTCAAAGTATGTTTAACCTAGGACTGAATTCTAGTTCCATAGCTGATTTCACTACTCTTTTGCACTCATTTGAGTGTATTGGACATAAGGTGTGACAGGCTTGAAGTTGAAATGTCAATTTGAAAGATCCCTGTTTAATGTAATCAAAACTTTTGAATATTTTTATGTAATTTAGGTGCTCCACGTAGTCTATATACATGATCACTATTTTTCTTTTGATATGTTGGAATATATGTACATATGTGTTGTTGAAAGAGCAGAGGTTTGTATATATGCTGTTATGAAACTTAGTTTATCAGGCACTACAAAAAAACAATGTATTATCCACAGAAATCCATCAGTAATTTATTATTATTTTTTCAAAAAATCTACGTGGCGACCTTGAAAGAGGCCACGTGGATATTACTGGAGGCGCCCACCGCCTGCCCCCACATCAAACCCCGACGGCCCCCCAGCAAGGGCCACATGTCCCTCTAACCTTGCGCCATGTGTCTCTGTGAGATACTTGTTGCATTTTGTGACAAAGGTGGGATTCGAATCTTGGACCTCTGATGTGTGTTCTGATGCCTTTGCTAGTTGAGTTGGTTTAACCTTGCGTTATTTATTCACATAATAATATATATAATGTAATAATTAAAAAAATAATATTAAGATAAATATATATAATATTAAATATATATATTTATATATAATTAAATATTTCGTTTAAATATTTAATATTAATATTAATATATATAATATAACATATATATTTATATATAATTATATATTTCGTTTTTTATAATATAAGTTTAAAAATTTTTAATTTATTATTTCATTTAAATATTTAATATTAATATAAATATATATTTATATATAATTATATTTTTTTATGATATACATTTTAAAATTTCTAATTTTTTATTTCATTTAAAATTTTTAGTATTAATATTCTATATATTTAATATATTGTATTAAATATTAATTTTATGATATTTGAATTTTTATTTGTTATAGATTATTTTTATTTTTATTATTTTATATAAATTATTAAAA
This sequence comes from Inga laurina, assembly GCA_963855925.1. NCBI lineage: Eukaryota > Viridiplantae > Streptophyta > Magnoliopsida > Fabales > Fabaceae > Inga > Inga laurina. The sequence continues at coordinate 67,747,687 of OY979704.1, forward strand.
GATAATAAAAAAATTATTACTTTTACCTACGGATTACCCACGGAATTCCATTGGTAATTTGTCATTAAAATTACCCTTGGAATCGTCGGTAATTACCAACAGAAAAAATTTCGTAGGTAATCTGTCGTATTTACCGAAGGAACTTTTTCTGTCTTTAACCCATCGGCAATTAGCTAAGCATTACCCTAGGAATTCCGTCGGTAATTTCTCATTCAAATTACCCACTGAATTCCGTGGGTAAGACGTCGGTAATTACTGACAGAAAAAATTTCATGGGTAATCCGTTAGTATTTACCGATGGAATTTTTTCCGTCTTTAATCCGTCGGTAATTAGAGACGGAATTTTTTTCCGTCGGTAATTTTGTCAGAAAATTTATTTTATGACGGGATTTACAGATGAAATTTTTTCATCAAAAATCCGTCGGAAAAATTACCGACGGAAAATCCTTCAGTAATCCGTGGGAAATTATCAACGGAAATAATTTCGTAGGTAATTCTGTTGGTAATAGCATGTTTTGTTTTTGTAGTGAAGTATTTATTTCTATTTCTTGACTTTAGAATGAGAGTTTGTTTTTCACACTTCATGATGGTCACCCCTTAATTTTTGTGGTGTGACATAACTCTTGTGAATCAGACTTATTTACAAATCTTGGATATATATAAGTTGTAAATAAATTCTGAATTATGAAAATTTTTAAGTCTTCGAAGATTAGTTATAAATTGTAAGTTAACCAATTGATTGTTTGGTTTTTAACATTAAGTTTTTTTTATTTTAATTATTAATCTTTTGACTCCATAATTTATCATTGATGCGCAACTCATCATCTTCTACTAATATGTTCAATTAAGTTTACATTATTTACAACTCTATGATCTTTCAAAATTTTCAAAATTTGCATAATTTACGACTTATTTTCAATTGTCCCTACCTAGCTAGAATTACAACTGAGAAATGTTGCCCACGTACTGTGCAGTGCATGTTTGTCCATTTATTTTTGACTAAACCGGTAAAAAGTCACTATTTAAAAATTTTATTGGATAGAAGGATCTTATATATTTTAATAACAGAAAGTACTAGCACTCTCTACAAGAATATTTCATAAACAAAAAAAAGTATCAGTATTTGAATTTAGTCATTTTAATAATAAAATTTTCAAATCGAGAGACTTTTCTCCAATTTTCTCTTTATTTTTTATTTTTTGGTGACATTTTCTATTTTAAAAAATTAGTCTTTTGGGCATCCTTAAATGTAACTAATTTCCTAGAAATATATAAATTTACATTGAAATCCATTGCAAATTAAATTTATAAATTGATTGTTCATCTGCAAGTAGCTAGGGCCACAGGGAGGAAACGTTCAATAGACACTAAACCCTACTGCAAAATGGGATACACCCAAATGTCGTCATAAAACCAAACGAGTCATTGACTGACTTTGAATGTAACATTATATGTATTCGGAGGAGGGAATGACGTGTTGGATGGGCTGCTGGAAGGAGATATTTTCGTACTTTTTCTTGGTCGAAATTTCACCAAATATAAACATATAATTAAATCAGCAGGCATTGGTGGAGATTGATGCAACCAACATTTTATTAAATACACTGCTACAGATTATTACTGATTATGACACTTAATACTTGATGGTTAAAGAGAAGCACGGTCAAATATGATGAGGCAGAGATCGTGAAAAATTATATTTAATGGTTATAATAAAATACGTCAAGTGTGGTTAAACAAACGGTTAAAGAACACAACCATCACATATTATTGTGATATATTATTTCTTAAAATATAAATTTGCTTGACAATTGTTAAGAAATAACCATTGAGTAATAATTTTTATATCAACTTCCGTAAACTTTTTTATATTAAAATCCAGCATACCCGAATGAGCAAGCACGTATGGATGCCATCCTGAACGAACTCACCGCTCTTGTTCAGTCTGTAGACAAGAAAATGAACATATTACTTGATAAGGTTGAAAATGAATCCTCAGATCCTTCCTCTAATAAGGACCCTAACTATGCCCAGTAGATAATTAATCTACTTCATTTTTTTAAAACAAGCATGACTTAATTGTTGGAAATTGTGTCCTAAGAGCCAATCATTGTACTTTGAACATTATTATTTTAATGAAATTTCTCCATTCTGTTATCATATTATTTGCATGTTAACTGTGATAATTGTGTCCTTGGATAATTCATAAAGATTGCCCTAAAATGTCCCTAGTCTGTCATCTATGCGGGAGCAGAGATGAAACAAGATCGGTATGACTTTGATAAAATATGGAGATACGAATCAAGGTCTTAGGCACTTGTAAGAGTACAAGGTGCTGGACCAACCCACTATGAGAAAGCTACATGGATCAAGTCATAAGCTTTTCTCATGTATAACCACGTCACAATACCCTTAGACCTGAGGTCATTATGGATTCCTATATGAGAGTTGCTAAGCTTTGAACTAGTCAAAAGTCACTTTAGACCGGGTGATGATAAAGGCTACGATCGGGCTTGGTGGTTTTTCATGCAGAGGAATATGAATGCTCAAGATGGAATTTGTCCCTCACATTAGTAGAGAGATATTACTGGGTCCCTCGATGAGTGAGTCTGAGAAATGTATGGCCATACTATGATGGAAAGGAGTTTCCGTCTCTATTATCAGGCTACTCAGGAATCAAAAAAGTAATGGTCAGGAATAAGAGGATAACATTATCCATGCCTTATCCTTGATCATTATATCGTGTGACAAAAGGGACGTGACATGGTTGTATGACAGGTTGCATCGTAATAACGATTCTCATATGAATTGAGTAGTCGTAATGTCTTGCTAGAGGCCGTTTGTGACTTTTGGATTAGTATAGTTATTGGCCCACTGCCAGCTTCATATGGGCCTACAGGGTCGCACACAAGAATAGTCCAACATGAGATAATGTTTAATTTAGGGTGAACGAATTATATATATAATATAAAATTCATTAATAATATTATATAGATATATATTTTCGAAATATATATATCTTTTATATATATATATATATGTATATATATATATTATATGATATTATTATATTGTGTTAGTTTTAAATTTAATTTATTAAGATATATTAAATTTAATAACTAACATGATAGAGATATAGTATCTAAGATTTAATTTATGAAGATAAATTAAATCTAATGGCTCTTTATTTGGATTAAATAAATAGGTTAAATTAAAGCTATTGGACAGATTTAATTTAAACTGAATTTATTTAATTAGCTCATCAAGATAATTAATAGTTAATTAATTTCAAAATTAATGATGATTAATTTTGAAATTTGAAAATAGCCCTCATAGGTTATAAACTTGATAGAGCAGATGTATTGATATGCATATGAGAATTGAGAGTCGTAAGGGAAACCCTAGGAGACATTAGAGGCGCTAGCACTCAGTCTCTGTTGGAGAGCATTTGTGTGGATACCGGTAAAGAGAGCGGACCTGACGTGTTGACTCCAAGAGATCGTGAAAACCCTGAATCATAAAAGGTACGAATCCATCCAACTTGGTTTAAACGCCGTTGATAGATCCTCGATTAGGATTGGTAAAATTTTAAAATTCTTTCGCTGTGCCTGCCGATCCTAACATTAATAACATTTGAAACATAAAAAATAAATGACACACATGCACGCACGCACAAAAGATGAACGTATTAAAAATACAAAATAACATTGCAAACAGATTTTCTTAATAGTAACTTGCGTGAAAACAAAAAGGAAATTTTTATTAGAACTTTAAAGCATGAATTGTGGATACATTAATCAATCAAGAAGAAACACGAGCATGCTCATGGCACGCTTATTACAAGCAACACAAAGTACATATATTTATTATTCTTTTGTAAATAGGTAGAATTAATTAAAACTGATTCCATATTTGGGTGACTTATCAGGGTTGAACAAACCAAAATGCTTCTCAGTTTCTAAACCTGGCTTTTGGTTTTCATCAAACATGGCAAACAAGTAAGTCTCAATAGGCCCATTATGCTTTGGAGTCCCACCCATCTTGACGTGATTAATCAAATTCTGATAATAAGTGCGTGCGTTATCAACACTAGGCCCTTTATCTCCTCCAGCAGAAGGCCACCCACTTTCAGACACAACAACCTCCAAATTTGGTCCTCCTATCTTCTCAAGAGCATAGTATATAGAATCCAACATTGCATCAAACAGGTTTTGATAGCCTTGGTCATTTGTTCCTTGTTGTCCGAATGAAGCAAAGTCAAGAGCAATGTTGGTATTTGGGTCACTGTAGGCAAAATAAGGATAAATATTAGCAAGAAGTGGGGCTCCATTATTAACAAGGAAGTCAATAATGGGCTTTATGTATGGAGTTGCAGAATCTGTAAACTTGCCATCCCTAGGAGGGAAAGTGTTTTCAAGTAGATCCATTCTTATTGCCGTAGAGACCTTAACTTTGCCTTGTAAATTTGCTGAAGAAATTGCCTGCTGAATGTTTTGAATTCCAGGTAGAATATATTTTGCTTCTACGTCACCAGGCATAATTTCATTTCCAACAGCAATGTACTTGATGTTGACATCTGAGTAGGGTACTACGAACTTGTTGACCCAATCATTGGCTGATGCAGAATTAGTAAGCGATGGCAGTGTTTCCTTAGCCACATCAAGCAACACTTCTATGTTTGAACCTCTTAGGGCTTGAAGGGCTTCTTCATCTGGAAAGTATATTCGCATCCTCGTAATGCCATTGGATTTGTATAAATCTATCACTTCTTGTCGGCTTGGTAGATTATCTCCTTGAACGCCATAACAAACTCCTATGGACTTCACAGCTGCACCATGTAAAACAAATTAAGCTGGTAATTCTCAAATTTTATGGGGAAAAATAAGAGTTGAAAAACAATTATGAATATAGATTTCCTATTCAATGGAAAAGTCAATATCCCATCTGTCATTTTTTTAGGATTCAGATTCTTTCCCAGGCTATTACCTTCCTTTGCCTCTCTATTACCCAAAACTACGTGGTATTGGATAGCCAGTATCACTAACAATTTGTACTCCGAAGTATTTTTCTAGTAATACGTGATATCTTAAATTAATTTTTAGTGCAATTATCACTCAAAATTACTTTTTTCAACAATACCCAGTATCATAAAATAATTTTTGGTGCATCTAATATGTTGAAATAGTTTTTCAGTAACACACAATATCGTAAATTTATTAGGGTGCTGGGTGCAACTACAAAAATATTTTGGAGTATTAGATGCACTATAAAAATTACTTTAGGATATTGGGTGTTACTGAAAAAACATTGAGGGTGCAGTTTGGTAGATACTGGGTGTGCCACTCGAAAAATATTTTATGCTATATAGTGCATAAACAATTATTTCAGGATATTGGGTGCTAATGAAAAAAATACTTCGGGGTGTTTTTGGGGGAAAAAAAAAAGGTTGATGTCCTTCACCATTTTACACCAAAAAAGGTGTAGTTTTGGGTAATGGAGGGGCAAAGGCGGGTAATAGCATGGAAGAGAAGCTGAATCCTTTATTTTTAATTAATGCCTTAACTGTTTTTGAAAGTTTGATTGTTATATAAAGGAAATACTTGGTCAAAACTAACATTGACACCCAACTACAAGTCAAGGAGGATTTTTCTCGACAGTGTGTGAAGGGCAATATATGCAAGTGAAGTAATTTGTCCTAAATTTACGTCAGTTAAAAAAAAAAAAAAACCAGCATATAAAGTACACATTTTTCACATTTCTGCATTGTTTATTGGCTGCACAAAATATAAGTGAAATTACGTCGTTTAAGGGAAAACCGACATAGATGCTCGTAAATCTTTTTCACTTAACTTCAAATTTGTGACACATTTTTTCTATGTCAGTTTGTTAAATAACTGACGTAAAATTAGTGTAGTAACAATAGTTTTTTTCCCCAGTAGTGAACCTTTCAGTACGTACAAACAAACAAACACACATGTATGTATGTATGTATGTATGTATGTATGTATGTATGTATGTAAAATGAAGCAGATGAAATTGGCAAGAGATAGCTAGAGAGATAGTGATCTATAGAGGGAGAGAAGAGAGAGAGCAGACCTGTAAATTGTAAGGCAATGGAGGATAGTATTACAAGAAGCAGCATTATGGAAGGCATGATACTTAGCAAAATATTTTGTGCACATCGAGGCTACTCATAGAACCAGCATTTATATAGCAAAAATCAGTTTGGTGGGCATCACTTCAATTAATTAATGGCAAGGACTGATGAGATTACCCGTCAATCAGGTGATAGAAAAAATGTATGACATTTCATATTGAAAATAAGTTCATGAATTGATTGTTCTTCTGCAAGCAGCTAGGCTGCATGAAGGAGCCAGGAAGCGGTCAAAGACAGTGATGAGTGGCAACTTGCTTTGTTTTCTTAATTGCTCCCAAGTTGCTTGGATAATAAACCAAAATAAATTGTTGGTTGACTCTATTTTCAGCAATTGGAATTAATTAGAAACAAAGTACTTCAAATTGCTATGTACTTATTCATTATTTAGTAGTTAAACTAGGGGCTGAGTTGTGGTTGAATTGATAGTGATTAAATTAACATATTTGTAATTATATATTAACTATTTTAAATAATAAATATAAAAATAATAAAAAATGGTTACGAATAAAAAAAGCTATCAGATTAAAAGAATTAGAGTAAAAATAAAAAATAAGTTTAATTTAAAATAATTAATAAATGTTTTATATTTAAAATGAAATGAAGATAACATGTGAGATGTATATAATTTATACACTTTCATTTTAATTTATAATCGTCCATACATACTCATGCTTTGAATTAAAACAAATAAAAATGTAAGAATTTGATCAATTATCAACTAGTTGTTTTACTCGGTTAACTATTGTTTTTTTTTTTATTTTGACCAATTTTTTAGGGCACATATTTTTTTTATAAGAATATTTTAAAATTTCAATAATAAAATAATGGTTTTTTGAATTTACTACTGAATAATTAAATAATTAAAACATGCATTTTTTTTATAAGAAAATCCGTATACCTTTTTTAATGATTTCATCATATTTTCACTTTCGTAGTATAAAAAAAAATCCCTTTCGATAATGAAAACTCACAAAAAGCTGAGATGTGTGTGTATGTGTGTGTGTGTGTGTGTTTATTAAGACTTCTAACACTTTAAGCGCATTGGACGTATCCAAAAAGTCATTTCATACACGCTTGTGGGACAAGAATAATAGTCTCCTGCCAACCGTGAATGTGTCAATTAGTATACACCATCTTAATTTATTTAAGAACTTGGAAAGCTCCCTTTTTGTGAGTGAACAATTATTCTATCCATATTATATACTCCCTAGGTTCTAAATGCAAGGTATTAAAACCCGGACCAGGTACTGAATCGGTCGGGGTACTGAGTTAAGGGTTAATGGGTTAGACTGGGGCCAAACCGGTGAGAAATTGAAAATTTTAAACTTATTAATATGAAATTCTAAAGAAAAAATAATTTTTTAAAAGAAAAATAGTGACCCAAACCATACAGGTTTTCTAGTTGGTTTGCCTATTTCCGGGCTGGACCGGCTGGGCTGGACCCGGTTCATTAACATTGCCTAAATGTAAGAGTGTGATAATTAAGTGACCGAGATTAAAAAAATGGATTTAATTATTTAGTAAAAATATGTGTTGGTTCCATTAAGGTGCCCCATTTAATCATTTGTAATAGAAACTATTATCATTTAGAAACCATTTCTTAATAGATACTATCAATAGGGATAGTTTAGAAGAAAAATCATAAATATAAAAGATAAAATAAATTAAGATTTTATATTTAAGACCAAAGCCAACCTTACAATACTCCAACATTTGAAGAAAGTATTTTACAAGGTAATTCAATGTAAGGTGTATAAATTTTGTTGAGAGTGATTGACGGTGCTAAAATTCTTTGCCAATCATATTGCGATAATTGAGTTGTACCTTCTAAAATTTGAAGTCTCTTATAGGTTTCACTAGGAATGACCAATTTGATTTTCTCCACCACTATGACAAGGACTGGTTACAAATTGGCATTGACGGTCCCAATCACAAAATAAAATACGAATTCAGTGATAATTAATTAATAATTAATATTTCTATTTTATTGTTGGTAATGGATTCTTAAAAGTCTACTATAATAATAATAATAGAAATATAATAAGAGGCTAATAAAATTTTAGAGAGAAAAAATAAATTTTTTTTCATTAATTCTCTTTTAATCAAGGTTGTCAAACTCACGAGTTTAAGTAAACTCGTGACATTGATGTAAACTTTTATTATGAACTCGAATAACAAATACGTAAGAATTTATTTTTAATTTCTATTTTTTTAAAATTTCTAAATGTCACGTGTTTGCTCCTCAGTGCGCCACATATCTCTCTCCCCTGGTTGCCACGTGTCTCCTCCTCGTACTGCTACGTGTTCGCATATCATAATTCCTCCAAGTGCCTCTCCTCCCGTTTGAACCTGCGGCCTCAGTTTGCCTATGCCCTTGCGTCGAGTCTTTACTAGTTGCGCTGAAATGACCTGTGTCATATTATTACATATTATTATATATATATATATAATATTATCATACACACATACACACATATAATTAATTAATTCTATACAGATAATTAATTATTAATTAAATATAATATTATTAAAAATAATGAAAAAGTTTAATAAAAACGTAAACAAATATTTATATATTTAATTAAATAATTTAATTATTAAAATTACTTAATAAATAATAATTTAATATTATGAATATTATTTTTAATATAAAATTATAAATATAATATTAATAAATAATAATATAATTTTAATAATTAAGGTTTAATAGAATTATTTAATAATCAATATTTTAATTTTATAAATATTATTTTTTAAAAAAATTAATAAATTTTAATTTTTCTTATGGAATTTTCGACGGCTAGAATTTGCCACGCAAAAAATTCCGTCAGAAATTCTGTGGCTAAATTTACCACGGAAAATTATGTCTAAATTTGCCATAGAAAGAATTCTGTCGGAAATCGGGTGTTTTTTTGTACTGCAAATAGCACGAGTTTAACATCATCTTGAGACAATATTTTAAACTAGAAATGTAAAACGATATATTTAGATAATTAACTCATGAGTTTGACAAGAATACTCTTAATTGATGATGGGACCTATACCTCAAATCTAAGAAAATACTCGAGTTCTTGCCAGTTGATCTAATAAATCATCTGGCCTAGGTAGATGATACTTATTCTTAACTATATATGATTTTATTCAATTCCCTATTCTCTAGCTAACTATCATTTTTTTTCTTACAAATAATACAAGAGCTCTTTATGAGACAACACACTAGGCTTGATAAATCCTTTCTCTAACCCTATCTTTGAATGGAAGAAAAAGTAAAAAAAAGGGGGGATACTAGAAAGGCAAACTTACAAAATCTTAAAAAAAAAAATTACTATTTTTGGGAGTTTTAATTTCCCTCATTGGATTCTTTCCTTCCTAATTTTCTTCCCATCCTAATTTTCTTCCCATCCAAACATATAGGGGAAATTTTTTTTTTTTTTTCATATGCTTCTTTAACCATGTTATCTCTTTTGGAGCCATTTTGTGCTTGTTTTGGTATTTTGAAACCCAAAAATTCCCCAACCACATGAATCCTTTCTATTACTTCTTAGGTAGAAAATTAGGCTAAATTATATAAAAACCCCTTGAACTTTGTGTTAAATCCCTTAATATTTCGATATGCGTAAAGTGATAAAAGCATAGTTCGAGGCATAGAGAAATAGCACGAATATACTGATAAAAAGTACTTGTTTACATACAGAAATCATCCTCACAGGGTTTGAAAGTATATATACATTTATCCATAATATTAAAAAATAGAAACTACATATAACCACCTAACTTCTATCTCGGGATCCGCACTCATCAGTTTCCCATGTCCACCACTTTGCTCTTGGAGCCACTAGTTCCTGTTGGAACATTTATTATTTATGAAATGGGTAAGATTCTAAGGAATCTTAGTAGTAACATACATTCATTCATATAAAATGCGAAAAGTAGATATGTTATGTTCCATATTATATACAAATTAATTAATAATAAAACGGCATGTATACATGAGTAGGGTTCAATTCCCACCATCCGTACATCTTAGTTGGATTGTTACTCAACAACTAGGTGAAAGTGCCCTTCTCGCACTAATTACCCATTCTCGACAAAACCATGTTGATTAATTAATTATAGAAGATGACATATACAAACATATAAATAATGACATAGTGTATGAAGAATAAAGTTACTGCCTTAAACCCGTTTTTGACTTGTGAAGTTGTTCCTCGAACTTTGTGTAACAACTCAAGCAATTATCCAGTTCTAAAATTCTAAATGTACAAGAATTAGGTTAAAACCGATTCATGTACCACTTTAAAGTCTTTCAAAATGGTTTTGTTGGTTATATAAGTCTAGATTGAAAAATTACCAAAATGCCCCTGGGAACCTGATCTAGCCCCGATTTACCCGGTCCGACCGTAATTTTTGAAAAATTTTGGGTCGAGCTATTGTTACATATTTTTACCCAAGGATTCCATTTCCAATCTCATTTTTCATAAAATCAATTCCAAATGACAGTTTTGCCCTCAATAGCCCCTATTTAGGGTTTTGGGGGTATTTTTGTCATTTCACTTTCTAGAGCTTTTCTGAAAAGGTGTTTTGAAAAAGTGTCCAACATTAACCCCACCTAATTTTTCTCTTGAACACAATGAAATCATCAGATTATTGAAAATCCAACTCTAACCCCTCCAATCAACCTTGGCTGAAACTTTGGTCATGAAAAGGGAAATTAGGGTTTTTGATTTCTAACACCAAAAGCTTACTTTTTTTTACTTGTAATCACTTAATTAACCATTTAAACACCTAATAACCAAAATTTAAGAAAATTTGGGCAACATAACCGGTTAGAATTTACAAATCAGAAAAAACAAGCCACACAACCACCAACAACTTCAACAACAACAACCAAGAATTGAAGGTTTTGAAGTTATCTTTAGTTTTCTCCATGTTTCTCACTCTAGTTGAAATCCTGCTTCTCCTCAAACCTTGATTTTTTGCTTACTAAACACATGGAATCATGGAGAAGGGAAGCTTAAGATAAGGATTACACAAATTGGAAGTCAAAACACCAAGGAAATCAAGCTTACCTTGGGTTTTTCTTCGTCCTTCTCTTTCTCTCTAGAACCTTTGAAGCTCTCTCTCTCTCTCTCTCTCTAGCTCTTTTGGCCAACGGAAATAATGAAGGAAGAGGATGGGAATGTGTTTTAAAATATCTTGCATTTTCCCTTAATTTAGTTAATTACCATAATTCGCAAAAATTTTGACTTTTGTGACACTTGTACTTAAGTTTTATCTACATATAAATGTTGTCCTAAAGTCCCATTGAAATTGAACTAATATTTCCCTCTTCTATTCAGCCTAAAAGTGACGTCCCAAGCCCATATGAGATGCAAAATTTGCTGATGTTAATTTGTCCCATAATTACAACATTTGCCGTCATATTTTTTTTTTCAATTTTCGGATTAGTGGCAATTATGGCATATTTTCTGCCCAAACTTTGAAAAATCACATCTTTATTTGTAGACATTGGATTAGAGTGATTCCAAAGGATATGAAACCCTTATTGAGTCTAATTTCAAGGAAAAATATAACCTTTAGCCAATTGAAAGCTCACAATGCCCAGCATTTAAACCTTTGGACGCTGTTCCAGAAAATAATCAGTTTCACTGGATAAAATTAAAAAATCCATAACTCTTTGTACATAGCTCCAAAAATTACCCATTACCTATCAAATTAAAGCTTAGAATGTCTACTTTCATCCTATAAAATTTTATAATTTTTGGTCATCATATGGTTATCAAAACACATATGACAAACTCACTGTCTTGCTAGAAATTTCACTGACAGCATAATTACATTTTCTAAAATTCATCATTTCATTTCATTAAATGCCACAAATAATTACAAGGCATATTGGAGAATAAAATTTGGGGTGTTAAGCTTTGGGTTCATTGCATATAGCTTTCTGACATTTCAAAGTTTAAATTTAACTCCTTTGACCTTTTATTTTTTTTATTATTAACTCTCTGCTGTTAAGTGACCATTATCTTTTTAACGAAAATGTCATATTAGATTATGAGATGACATGTGGCATGCTACATAGCATTCTATGTAAATTATCAATTTCATAAAACCCCCGAACTTTGAACAGTTATAGATAACCCCTTGAACTTTGATTATTTACAAATAACCCCATTGACATTTTAAAATTTAAATTTAACTCCCTTAAAATTTTGATTTATAATATTAAACCTCACGTTATTCCTTTTAGCATTTTAATAAATTTATTAAGTTTTTATAATATCATTTATCAATTAAATGGTTTTCTTGTATGACCAAAAATAGAAGAATAAAATTTTAAAAATATAAAAATAAAAATTTCATCATTTGCATAATATTTACTTATTTTCTTGGGATAATTGAGCATTGATAAAATAAAAAGGTCATATTTATGTTAAATATACTCTTAGGATGATTGAGCATTAATGGTTGAAATATTACATCTACGTTAGATGATAGTTTTTGCCCTTATTAATTTTTAATTAGTAAAGCATTTTTTTTGAATTATAGGAATACAATTTATTTTTATATTTTTTTAAATACCATTCTTCTAGTTTTTGCCATATAAAAGAACTATTTTAATTGACAAATGATAATAAAACTATTAATAAATTTATTAAAATGTTAAAAGTATTTGCATGTGGTTTAATATTATAAATCAAAATTTTAAGAGAGTTAAATTCAAAATTTGAAATGTTAGGGGATTATTAGTAACTGATCAAAGTTCAGGAGGTTCTATACAACTATTTAAAATTTAGAGGGGATTAATTTACATAGGATGCCATATGTCATCTTATAATTTGATGTGACATTTTTCGTTAAAAAGATAACAGTCACTTAACGATAGGGGGTTAATATTTAAGAAATAAATAAAAGGTCAGCGGGGGTTAAATTTAAACTTTAAAATATCATGGGGGTTATATGCAATTGACTCAAAGCTCCCAAGGGGTTTATAACTTAGCCAGAAAATTATAACTGTTTTTCTAAGAACTTTTTCTATGTAAATAATGCATCTACATGACCAATGGAATTAATTGGGATCCAAATTTAGTGAGAATACTCTCTCCTATCCTATTTTCAAGGCAACTGAATTAATTGGGATCCAAATTTAGTGAGTATACTCCCTGCTATCCTATTTTTAAGGTCCTGCCTTGAGTCCTTAATAAAACATCCTTTACAAACTTTAGAGAAACATTTATAACAAATCTTAAAAAAAATGCCATTGTGTTTTTATAATGATTTTTCCATCCCCTCCATACACCAATCAAAGGGTAATGACTTTTGAATTTTTTAACATTAACTAAGTTTAACTAACTTCATTAATCTCAAGAAAAGTAATTAATGGGATCTGATATATAAACTATATTTAATAATAAGCTTATAATAAAATGTTAGAAATTCCAACAGCAGACTTAATTTCTTCGTAGGTGGGACATGGTAGAACCATTTCCCACGTGGATTTTTTTCCATCTTTAAAAAATTGTCATGTCATAGAAACTATATTTAATAATAAACTTAACCCTTATTAGTGTTTCATCTGATCTCACAAACGAGGCATTTGAACATGTTCCAGAACCTTATAGTGAAGCCTTAAAGAAATATGAATTCCGTTTGCTTATGATATTGGGTTGTTTCAGTATTATTTTACTAGACGCACCAAGAAAAATATATCTCAGCATGCGCTAGATGAACAACAAAATATTTTAGGATACTTGTTCACACCGCAAATGCACGGATCACACTAAATAATAAAGTGATAAGTAGAGTATCATTCTTAAGAGAATTTAATTCCACAATCCAGTCAAGTATCAATTATTACACTTTTGTCTAATTTGAGCGACATAAATATCAATAGAGAAGGGAAACCATGAAACAAACCTAAAATAAAAATAAAAATTAATATAAACAAGTGATTGTTTGACTTTAAGGATAAAATGAGGACTAGAATTATTTAGCCTCCTTGTATATCATAACATTCAATTAACCTCCCCCCTCATTGATGCTTTTAATGAAAATATGCACTAATCTAGGATTCAAAAAGTACTTGTAAAAGCTCTCTGAAGTAAAAACCAAGTGTTTGATTCCATTAATTGTTCAATCTCTTTACGAAATTAATAAAATTCAAATTAAAGCTCTAAGCCTAATGTGATTACGGTAAGGTTTGCAAATATATCTCTATCTTGTCAATAAAACCATCCATTCATCATGCAAACTTCAAGTTATCACACAACTTTACCCAAGTTTTTCATTCAACCTAGCCTCTCAAGTATCAATCAAGTAAACCCAACAATCTCATTGGTGGTCAATTAACAAGAAGCATTATGCAAAGAGTAAAATCAACACAAATATATCATTAATCACAAAAAGAGAGGAGTAATCAAGTATTAATGAATACAAAGGCATAAAATAATCTTAGATCAAAGTGCCTAGAAGCTTATGGGCAACCGCAAGCTACAAATACAAGATAAAAATAGCATCCGTACTAGCAATAAGAGAGATAGAGGACGAAAGTTAGAAAAACCAAGGGAAATGAGGTTGAATCTCTTCAAATCTTCAACTTATGATGTCTTGACTTCTTAATCTCCTTTCCAACTTATTCTAAATTGATTTTAGCTCTGAATGTCTTCAGATGAAGCCCAAATGACACGCTTCAACATCCTAACAAAACAAAAGGATCTATAAAAATGAATGTCGATGAAATACGGTAAAATATTCACACTTCAATTAAGAATTCTATTACTTTAATCTGAATATCAATTAAGCACATTTTCCTTGCATATGCTTTCCCAAATATATATGAATTCACCAAAAACTGTGAGAAATTCCAGGCAAATGTGCCAAAAGGACATGAATTTCATGAGGTTAGCAATACTAGATGCACGTGAAAAAATACTTTAGACCTTTAGGGTGTTGGATGAACCCTTAACCCAAAAATAATTCTAATACATACGGTTTTCTTTGTGATGAACAAGAAAGGGAAGAAACAAAAAGAAAAAGCAAAAATAACATCTAAGGTCCCTCACTAATCAAGTCAGCGTTTTGAGCACTCAGCACTCCGTCCTCATTAGCTTGATCAGCACGGAGTGCCACGTATAAAGTCCAAGCTCTAAAATCTATATCTCAAGAATTAATGCCACATAACGAGAGACAGTAATTTTAACCTCGGTTATATAGATGTGTGTGAGAAAGAGACAGAGAGAGCCAAAACATACACTCCCAGTGAAAAAAAGAAAAGTGAATACTTGTATTAAAAAGAATCTAAACGCTTGTAACGAAATCATACACAAAACATATAATGTAAAGTATTTGAATACTTGTATGAGGCAGAGAATCCAAACACTTGTTCTTGTTTTTAAAACTAGCAAAAATAAAATCGGTAACATGGTTTATCTTATAGTGATGGGTGAAAGAACTAACATATGGAACAAGCTAAGTATAATAATAATCAAGATATTTGAACACACCATAACATTTGAATTGTGCAGTTCGTATTAAAAACAAACATAATAATTAAAATAAATAATAATTTCGAATAAAAATGATTGGAATAAATAAAAATTATATATAATAATTATAGGAAATGAAGATTATTTTTCATCTCAATCTTAGTTGGGAGTTGTGATTTTATTTAATCTTTTCTCATGTATATGTTATTATGATTGCCTAGAGTTTAGGTTTTGAATTTCTATATTTAATACTTAGATTTTCCGTAGAAAATCTGATTGTGATTAAACCTTTGCAATTTTATATTTAGAGTTATAGTTCAAATTATATTACATGAGTTTGATTATTTCATGTTTTCTTTCATATATGGTTTGACTGATATATGTTTTACTTTTACTTCAAGTAGAATATTCTATAAAAAAGTCATTTATAATTTTGATATAAATTTTGAATTTTCAATTATGCTTTAATAATTAAGGTATTAATACTTTGTTTGAACAAAAATTGCGAAGCGGTAATACTTGTGCAAAAAAATTTATCTGTCTTCCCAATGTTTTTTTTTTTTTTTTTGATTGAATCTTCCCAATGTTTTCTCACAATATTATTGCTGATGTCACAATGACAACTGTCACCAAACCAAGCATATATATATATATGTATTAAGTTGACAGGTGGCTTTCTTCACTTTACTTAGGGTAGTACCATCTCAGTTATTAGGCACGGAATGGTAATAATGGGCTGTATGTATGTAGAATTCGTAAACTTACCAGCCATGGGGTAATCATTGATGGAAAAATCATTTTTAAGATTGGTTAAAAAAGATATTTTAGATCGATTTTTGATTTAGTTTTGATACAGTCGGTCTAAAAAATCTGTTATTTTTTAGACTAGTTATTATAAAACCTGTCTAAAAATAAATATTTTTAGACTAGTTATCAGAGAAACCAGTCTAACAAGTTCAAATTTTAGACTGGTTTTCTGAAAAACGGGTCTAAAAATTTGAAATATTAAGACTGATTTTCTACAAAACCGGATTTAAAAGTATTATTTTTTAGACCAGTTTTGCAAAAACACCGGTCTAAAATTTCAACTTTTTAGACCGATTGTCTCTAAAACCGGTCTTAAATGTACTTTTCAGACCGGTTTTGGAGAGAACCGATTTTAAAAGTTGATTTTTTTTTAAACTTTTTTTTTTAAAAGATATACCCAGCAAGTCATTTCCCCTATTAAAATATTTCACTCAGCAAGTAGCAGCTAGTTCAACGACATTCAAATAAATCTTCTTCTCTTGCAAATTATATAACTAATATCTTAATGACATGTGAGAGACTCAAAACTCATTGGAACATATTAAAACTCAACTCTCTTGTGCTTAAACAGTGCTGGCCGAAATAGAAGCAAAGAAAACAACTATGAATAATAAACTCACAATCATAGACAAAATCATAATGCAAGGAAATCATACAACCATGACAATGTTGTTTTGACCAAGTTCCTTATCTTTTCACTTACATACATACATCAAATATTAAATTACATTAATGACAATGCTATTTATTAAGGCCAAAATACTTTATACATACTCTTCTCAGGCTGATGATCACTAGCGGGCTTGGCTTCGGAGAATCTACACTAAGATGTAACTCCACTGTTCTGGATGGTGCTTCTATCATCAAGGGACTTAGTGTAAAACTTATAACCATTGATCACAAATGAAGTCCAACTTATGACATTAGCCTCAGAACCACGTGTTAACCATTTAATTGTATCAGAAACACATTCTTCACCGTCAACCTTTTGTTTGAACTAATGTGCAAAAGTTTTGTTATGCTCCCTAATTAACCTTTGTTTAGTCATTCGACTATTTCCTTTCTGTACAATTTTTTTATGAGCATTAATGTAATCTTAAACTTCATCAACATTATTCAAGATGTACAAGTGGACTTGTTACAATTCATCACGATCCATACTCTTTACTGAAGCCCCGCGTCTACCGC
The DNA here is from genome assembly GCA_963855925.1 of Inga laurina. Classification (NCBI taxonomy): domain Eukaryota; kingdom Viridiplantae; phylum Streptophyta; class Magnoliopsida; order Fabales; family Fabaceae; genus Inga; species Inga laurina. The sequence goes on from OY979704.1 coordinate 67,765,327, forward strand.
CTTCTTTGTCATGACGTTCAGGAAGTCCAATGTGTCCTACATTTTACAAGTAATCTTGATAAAACTCCATGGCTTCTTCAGAAACATATTTCTGAACAATAGATGCTTCAGGCCGGTTAGAGTTCTTCACATATCCTTCTAGAATTTTTATAGTTCTTTCAATTGGGTACATCCATCATAAATAGATAGGGTCACACAACTTGATCTCCCTGACTAGATGAACAATTAGATGTACCATGTGTTGGAAATTGTGCCATAAGAGCCAATCATTGTACTTTGAACATTATTATTTTAATGAAATTTCTCCATTCTGTTTTCATATTATTTGCATGTTAACTGTGATAATTGTATCATTGGATAATTCATAAAGATTGTCCTAAAATGTCCCTGGTCAGTCATCTATGCGGGAGCAGAGATGAAATAAGATCAGTATGACTTTGATAAGATATGGAGATACGAATCAAAGTCTTAGGCACTTGTAAGAGTACAAGGTGCTGGACCGACCCACTATGAGAAAGCTACATGGATCAAGTCATAAGCTTTTCTCATGTATAACCACGTCACAATGCCCTTAGACGTGAGGTTATCATGGATTCCTACATGAGAGTTGCTAAGCTTTGAAATAGTCAAAAGTCACTTTTGATCGGGTGATGATAAAGGCTACGATCGGGCTTGGTGGTTTTTCATGCAGAGGAATATGAATGATCAAGATGGAATTTGTCCCTTATATTAGTAGAGAGACATTACTAGGCCCCTCGATGAGTGAGTCTGAGAAATGTATGGCCTTACTATGATGGAAAGGAGTTTCCGTCTCTATTATTAGGCTTCTCAGGAATTGAGAAAGTAATGGTCAAGAACAAGAGGATGACATTATCCATGTCTTACCCTTGATCGATATATCGTGTGACAAAAGGGACGTGACATGGTTGTATGACAGGTTGCATCGTGATAACGATCCTCATACAAATTGGGTAGTCGTAATGTCTTGCTAGAGGCCGCTTGCGACTTTTGGGTTAGTATAGTTATTGGCCCACTGCCAACTTCATATGGGCTTACAGGGTCGCACACAAGAATGACCCAACACGAGATAATGTTTAATTTAGGGTGGATGAATTATATATATATATAATATAAAATTCATTAATAATATTGTATAGATATATATTTTCAAAATATATATCTTATATATATATGTGTATATATATTATATGATATTATTATATTCTGTTAGTTTTAAATTTAATTTATTAAGATATATTAAATTTAATAACTAACATGATACACTACAAAAAAAACGTGATTTAGTAGCGGTTAAAAATGGGTATTGGTAGCGGTTTTAACCGCTACAAACAATATTAGTAGCGGTTACCATAACCGCTACTAAATCGTATGTTGCAAGCAGTTTTGTAGTGGTTATATAAAACCGCTACTCAATTAAAATTAACCGCTACATCCTTTGTAGCGGTTCAACCCAACCGCTACAACACCCTCATGAACGAAATTTTTTTCAGAGATATTTGTAGCAATTATATAACCGCTACAAATATAAAATATTGAAATTTTGAAGGCGAAAAAACAATGACATTTTTTATTTTGTGGTGGTTACAAAACTGCTACTAATTTTGAATTTCATGAAATTAGTAGCGGTTTTGATAACTGCTACAAATTTCATGAAATTCAAAATTAGCGCAAAAAAATTTAATTTGAGTTTTAAAAAGGCGCGTTATTTAGTAGCGGTTCAATAACCGCTACAAATATTTAAAAATTTTTTAAAAAATATACGATCATTTGTTTATGTTTTTTTAATATTGAATTAAATAGTTTATTTTATTATTATTTTATCTATTTTAATTAGCTTATTATTCAATAGTTTAACTTATTAATAAATTAAAAGGAAAAATATAATTTAATTGGATTAGTATAAAATTTATATTAATAATATTATTAAAGATAGGTAGGTAATAAGGAATTATTATGTTGTCTAATATAATGTAATTGTGTATGAAAAATAGATGAAAATGAGCTACAACTCTGAAATATCTGGGAAAAAAAATTTAGAATAAATTTTATAGAAAGGAAAGAAGTATTGTAAAAAAAATTAAAAATCTTGTTAGCATATTTGATCATATTATTCAGCTCCTCCACTCATACGAAAGAAGTTGTAAATGAGAGAAAATGAAAGAAATGTAAGGTGAAAAGAAATTGGGGAGTGTTTGAAATGAGTTGTGGTAAGGGTATTTATAGGAATCCACGTACTATTTGTAGCGGTTAATGTATCCATTTTGTAGCAGTTATTATTTAGTAGCGGTTATTTGTATTTTTGTAGCGGTTTAATATTTATAGTGATCCACGTACTATTTGTAGAGGTTAATGTATCCATTTTGTAGCGGTTATTCATTTAGTAGCGGTTTATTTTATATTTGTAGCGGTTTAATAACCACTACAAATATTATTTTATTTTATTTATTTTAATTTTTTTTACATTTTGTTTTAAAAAATTGTTTGCATTTTTTTTTAAAGACAAAAGCATAATTTGATTTTGATCACTCATCGTCGCCATCCCTACAGAAATTTTGTAGAAAAATTATTGTTATAGATGTATTATTAAATTTAAAAAATTTAATTCAAATGACGTGGACTTAAAAAAACTCACCGCAGTAGAGGTAAATTGTCATTGCCTTCAGGGAAGTAGTTTTCAAAATCAGCTGGCTGAAATGGCTCACTCTCGTAAGCGATGTTATCGCCTTCACCCATGTCGTAAATGTCTCTTGGCTTTAAATGAACGACCATGTGCCAATCCTTGTGCCTCTCGTCCTCGACATAATAAACCTGATGTGCCTCTGAAGCTAGAATATATAGCTCATCATCTTGAGAAATACTAGTATGAATCGGCCGTGAGAAATTGACTGATGTGATCCCTAAGTCGTCAGTTGTTAGTCCCCGAGAAGTAGTGGTATTTGCCCACAAACACTTGAACAGCGTCACAGTGAAACTGCCTTGATAATTAAGTTCGACCACATCAAGAAGCTTGCCATAGTAAGGGACGCCTCCGAACTGCATGTTGGTGTCACTGCTACTTGCATAACTCCTTGTCCCAAATGTGCCATAAACACCCGAATTTTGTGTTTGCAATCCTTGATCCCGTGAAACTGTGCAAAACTTAAAACCATTGACATTGTATGCTGTAAACCGTTTTGCATAATCAATAGGGCCGATTGCGAGAGCTCTGAAATCTGGTGAGTGTGGGTTGTGGTCATTTAGTATTCTGCGCGCAAACCAGCTAGGAATTCTCTGTGGTCATTTAGTATTCGATGATGTCTGTATACGGATCTTGAGTTGACGCTTAACATGACTTCTGAATTCCCTGCAATTAATAATGGAAAGGCGTTAGTGAAATGAAAGTGAGAAATGTTACGAAAGATATAGATCGAATAACATGTGAGTGTACAATTCTTACCGTATGAAAGGTTCAACTTGAGTGCAATTAATCAAGACATGTCTATGTGCTTGGAACTTCTCAGTTGCCGTTAGTTTGAAGTTCTCAGTTGCTCTAACTGGTTTACCAACACGAGGGATAAATTCTCCTGATGTTGGCGCAGGTTCAGGACAATCGTCAACACGAGGTGGGCGATTGAAAGCCGTCGCAAGATCATCAAAGTACCTTGAGCAAAAATATAGCACCTCATCCCCTATATAGCCTTCAGCTATAGAACCTTCTGACCACGCCTTATTCCTCACGTAAGATTTTAATTTCCCAAGGAACCTACGAAGTACAGAAAAGAAAATTGATATAAAATGCTAAAAAGGACGACTAGCAAACATAAAATACGGAGAATAAATTAAAGCACATATTCAAAATGAGTACCTTTCAATCGGATACATCCAACGATATTATACTGGTCCAGCGAGCTTTGTTTCATGAACGAGGTGGACTGTGAGGTGAATCATCACAGTAAAAAAGGATGGAGGAAAGATCATCTCCAAATGACAAAGCGTAAAAATGATTTTCGACTGCAGCTGATCGAGCTCCTCAATGATCAAAACCTTTTAGAACACAACTTCTGAAAGAAAGACAAAGTTCCACCAAAATGATGGAAACATCAGGAGGAAGTGTATTCTTTATAGCCAGAGGGAGTAACTGCTACATAAGAACATGTGAGTCATGACTCTTTAGGCCAGCAACCTTTCGAGCCTGCAAGTCAACACATCGAGAAATGTTGCTTGAATACCCATCAGGAACTTTTAATTTCTTCAACATCGCGAGTAAGACTTCCTTGTTCGGTTTTGTGAGGGTAAACTTTGCCGGTTAAAATCTATTATGCTCATCTGGCCAAGCGTCTTCACGAACTCCCATTTCGCGTAAATCTTTCCTCGCTTGAAGCTGATCTTTTGTCTTGCTGGGTTCGTTAAGCAGCGTATACAGCACATTGTCGCAAACATTCTTTTCAATGTGCATTACATCAAGACTGTGGTGAAGTAAATTAGATCTCCAATATGGAAGAGTGAATAAAATACTTATCTTCTTCCACTGCTGAGGCGCCGAAGTCCTGCGCGTCTTTTGGCGAGTTTGTGCTGAATCGTCGCTTTTTCCAAACTTGAAGTCAACATGCTCAAGCTGCTGTAAGATATCTGTACCGGACAAAGTCTGAGGTGGTCCTCTTTTTTCTGGTTTCTCATTAAAGCGATTTCGTTGCAATCTGAACTTATGTGTTCCATCGAGAAACCTCCGATGCCCCATAAAGCACTACTTTCGGCTGTGGGGAAGGCGCACTGCGTCAAAGTCAAAATTGCAAGCTGGACACGCCGACCTAGTATGCACATTCCAACCAGATAATGTGCCAAGGCCAGGAAAGTCATTAATCGTCCACATCAAGGCTGCATGCATATTAAAAAAAGTCTTGCCGTAAGCGTCGTACGTCTCCAAGCCGACATTCCACAGGTCAAGCAATTCCGCAATAAGCGGTTGGAGACACACATCGATGTTATTGCCCGGTGCCTTTTTGCCTGGAATGATCATAGACATAATGAAAGAGCTTTGTTTCATACACATCCAGGGGGTAAGTTGTAGGGAACTAAGACTACCGGCCAAATACTGTAACTTGTGCTGAGGTTCCCGAAAGGATTGAAACCGTCGGTCGCCAACACAAGCCGAACATTTCTGGGGTCAGTCGCAAAATTTGGAAAGTCGTTGTCAAACGTTTTCCAAGCAGCTGCATCCCGCGGATGTCTTCCTTTACCGTCTTCGTTTTTATCAACGGCATGCCACCTCATGTGCTCCACAGTTTTAGACGACATAAATAATCTTTGTAGATGAGGTTTCAAAGGGAAGTACCTGAGAATCTTTGCAGGTTTCTTCTTCTGCTTTTTCCCCTTCAGAATTGTCTTGTACCTCGATGTGTGACATCTCTTACAAGTCTCCCTGCTGGAATCGTCTCCCTAATACAGCATACAATCATTTGGGCATGTATCAATCTTTTGATAATTCAACCCCAACCTGTTGATAATCTTCTTGGCCTCGTAGAATGTTGTGGGAATCTCAGTGTTGGGGAATACATCTTGTAATAAGTCGAGCAACATCGACATTCCCTTATCTATGATCCCACACAAGCACTTGATATGATACAATTTGATCAAGAAAGATAATTTAGAATATTTGCAACAACCTTGATATAAAGGACGAACTGCTTCATCTATCATGCTGAAAAAATCCCGAGCTGCTTTATGCCCCATAATAACCGGCTCAGAGCCGTGCACTTCTTCCTTGAAGTTGTCGCCTTGAAATCCAAAGGCATTATGCACAACATTATTCACAGGATCATCTTCATCTACTTGAACGCCTACTTGAGAACTTTGAGGAAGAGCATCATCATATCTAATGCCGGCCTTCTCACCATGAACTGCCCAGAATGTATAGTCCTCAGGGAAAGGCTTCACAAGAAAATGTTCCTTCACAACATTTCGTGCATGCCACTTCTTGAACTTGCATTTGCGACATGGACAGACGATCTTGTTGTTACAGCTGGCATGAGTGAATGCGAAATCCAAGAAACTGTTTAATCCGTACAAATATTCAGGAGAATTGCGCGGCAACTTGATCCATGATTTATCCATAGCTACAAGTGAGAGAGAAGAAAGTATAGAGAAGAAGATGAGTGAGAAGAGAATGATGAATGCCAAGAACCATATATTCTGAAATTCCAACATTTATAATTTTGTAGCGGTTCTAAAACCGCTACACTAACCGCTAAGTTATAAAATATTAGTAGCGGTTATATACAAACAACCGCTACTAATTTTCAAGCCGTTACACATTGGGGGGATTTTCAAAATTTTCACATTGAATATTTGTAGCGGTTATGTGGATAACACCGCTACTAACATTAAAGCCGTTGGACAGCAAATTTATAAATACTTTTTAATTTGTAGCGGTTATACATAACATAACCACTACAAATTTGAACAAAGGCGGCAAATTTCAAAATTCAAATGATAAGTATTTGTAGCGATTTTTATTGTAGAACTGCTACAATATATACATATTAGTAGCGGTTTCTATTGTAAAACCGCTACTAATATATATCTATTTGTAGCGGTTCTACAATAAAAACCGCTACAAATATATATATTTGTAGCGGTTTAGATATAAAACCGCTACAAATATATATAAGCTTTTTTTTTAATTTAGAAATATAAATAATATTGTTGCAATTAATTCATAAATTCAACAGCGCGATCAAATAATATAAATATAATTATATTAAACACAATAAGAATTTAAGTCTTGAAATACAAACTCATATATATATATATTTACAAATGTTTCAACAGCAAAAAAAAGATGTCCTAAACTAAGTAGCTGGGGGCTGATCATCTGGTGCTCCCTTAGGTGGGGCTCCCGTAGGTGCTGCTGGATCGGGCTGCTGCGCAGAGTGAACCGCACCATCATCATCAGCAGGAGCAGGATGAGGAGGAGGAGGAGTAGTACTCTGGACGACGTAGCGAGGGACAGGGGGAACTTGTGGATGCTGCTTGTCTGGGAACAGGCGACTCCATGACCGCTCAAGCATGTTGTTCGCGATCTCACGCCACTGCGTCTGCTGAGCGTAGATCAAATCAGCGTGCAGCTGCATATGCTGCAGCTACATCTGTTGCATCTGCTCCTGCTGCTGCTATGTCATCTACTGCTCTAAATCTTACCGCAGCTGGTCAATAGACTCGTCCCTCGGACGTCTGACCCCTTTAGAGTTGCCAGCCTCAGAGGCGGCGCTCCTGCCGTAGACCATGCTGGGTCTGGTGCCTATCCCCATCCCCTGCACGGGTCCGGGGTGCTCAGCCTGAGCCAGACCCTCCTTCAAAGGAGTCGTCGGGTCCACTGACCCCTGTGACTCCTCAGGCTGGGTCTGTCGCAAGCCTGGTCCTTCGGCCCCCTCGGAATGTGCCTCCACGTCCTGAAGTGAAAGGGGAACCGCATCCAGTTCACGCCCAGGTCGTTCAGGGAGTGGTTGAGCAGGTGACCCCCATTATGGATGGGCTGGTCAGTGCCCTCATTCCACGGCACTATAACTCACAGGCTCCGGTCCATGCTATTCACACCAGCCACGTCGAGTCTCCTCGTCGAAACGTTCCCCTGCTCATCTGCACAATTTTACCGCACGTTACATAAATTGTAATTCAAAGTTAACTTTTCTAATTTAAATAAATAATTTACTAAATTAAAAAAGTAATTTACCTTGGACCTGCACCTCAAACCCAGTGGACCACGGAGACGACCCTTGTGGGTTGTTCTGCTCCCGAGCCTCCTCTTCATCGAGGAACTGCTCCATCTCCCTGATCCCAATCGGGATCTCGAACCCCTCCTCGTTGAGGAAGTCCTCGACGCTAATATCTGGCCCCCCAACCTTAGGCACCTCTGGTGCGGTCGTCTCCTGTGGGATCATCTGCGGTGCCTGTGGTAGGGCCAACTCCTGTGGGGGGATGGGCTGAGATGCTGCGGTCGCCCTGCCTCTACGCTACCCACTCCCTCTGCCCCCTGCTCGGCTGCTGCCACCCCGTAAAATTAGTCCGGGGACCTCAAGGGCCTTCCCCTTATCCTCTCTTGAAGTCATATCAACTGTAAAAAAAAAAAAGTCACATTATTATGCAAAAATCTAATAAAAATATAAATACAAATAAAATACGTGTTATATACGTACCTCAAGTGCAAATACTGAGAAATACTGTAGCAAAAACTCCTACACAGACGTCTGAACGCTCAAATCTTGAAGAAACACTCAGAAAAGCCCCAGGAAACAAAATGAGCAAACGGAGAAATGAGGGAGGCAGTGGCTTAAATAGGCCAGATATTAGTAGCGGTTATTCCAATAACCGCTACCGTAACCGCTACAAATTACCCACGTTGTCTTAACTTTGTAGCGGTTATACAATAACCGCTACAAATTACAAGAACCTTTGAAATTATGTAGCGGTTATTGCCCAGAACCGCTATAAAAGTGGAGACTCCTAAAATTCTGTAGCGGTTATATCCCTATAACCGCTACAAATAGCTGACGATTGGTATTTTGTAGCGGTTTAGTTGCTGTAACCGCTACACTGTTGGTGGGGTTTGGTCGCGCCAAGTGGCGGGAATTTTGTAGCAATTTCTGTGTATTAACAGCTACAAAACCATGATGTGCCTGCCGATCCTAACACCATGATGTCAAAAAAAAAAAGAAGGAAGAAAAAGCTTCTCAAGATGGCACAAGATCAGATATCCTTCATTTTCCAATTTATCCAATTTTTCTGTCTCAATGACTTTACTACAAATAGCATTGAAGAATAAACAAAGTCTAGTCAAAATATGTTGAAGATCATATTCGGCAATGCCTCGAATAGCTACTGGGAGCAGTTGTTGCATTAAGACATGACAATCATGAGACTTTAGCCCCACTAACTTCAAGTTTTTCATCGATACAAGCTTCCTAACATTTGAAGAATACCCTGAAGGAACTTTGATGCCATATAAACAGTCACAAAAGCTTCTTTTCTCATTCTTAGACAAAATATGAGCAGCTGGAGGACAAAAAGTTCTCTTACCATATGGCTTTGGATGCAAGTCTTCTCATATCCCCATTTCTTGTTAATCTAATCTTGTCTTCATGCTATCCTTAGAACTACCTTGTATGTTAAGCAATGTCCCAACAATATTATCACAAACATTTTGTTAGAACCGGCTGACACCCAAGAGGGGGGGTGAATTGGGTGTAAGATAAAAACTTAAGAACTTTGAAAATCTTTTCGCATCTTAGAGGAAGCAATAAATATGAAAGTAATGAATCATAAATCACAGCTAGATATTTAAATGATATGTGCTAGAAGTATAAGAGCTTAGGGAAGAGAATATGCAAACTGTGATTTATCCTGGTTCGGTCCAATCCACGATGACCTACGTCCAGTCCCCAGGCTCCTCCTGAGATTTTCAATCCACTATCTTCCTCAAGTTTAACCGGGTACTTGAGAACCACTACAATCTCACAAGTTTGATCCGGGCACTTGTGAAGCCTTTACAATTCTCGCACTGAGATTACTCCCCCTTACACACCGTAAGATTACAACCAAGTTGCTCCTCCTTACACACCGTAAGGATACAACTTTGATGATGAAAGATTACAGTCAATCTTCTCTCTCAGAAGTGAATAGATGAATACTGAAGCACAATGAAAACAATCTCTCTCTCAAATATACATGATATAGAAAATGGATAAGAACAGAGAGTAGTTGGGATGATTCATGATTTTCGCATGTTTCTCGTTGGTGTTCTCATTGGTTGTTCTGAACTCTAAATGCTCTTCTATTTGTAGTTGATGAAGGTTGATGACCGTTTGAGCATTTCAATATATCCGTTGGAGTTTGGCTTTTTGAAAACTAGCCGTTGTGAACGTTGACGCTTTTCTTCCATAAATTCAGCTTTTGACTCTTCTCATCATCTCTTCATTGTTTTACTGGAAAAATGCATTAAACACTAATACAATGAAGTGTAAGAATGATTAGAAGCAATAAGAATGAGTTATATGATCATTTCATTGATTTCCAGAATTTTCGGAACGTTGCTCTGTTTTTCTGGGAAGCACTACTCGAGTACTTACTCGAGTAAATATCAAGTTTCTTCACAGGTTACTCGAGTGGCTACTCGAGTGGCCTTCCATTTTCTGCATAGATTACTCGGGTAGTTACTTGAAGTTCTCTTCTAAATAACTCTTCATGTACAGTGATTTACTCCAGTACCGACTTGAAGTTTTCGTCAATAACTCTTCATGTACAGTGATTTACTCCAGTACCGACTTGAAGTTTTCGTCTAAAAAACTTTTCATGTACAGTGATTTACTCCAGTACCGACTTGAAGTTTTCGTCAATAACTCTTCATGTACAGTGATTTACTCCAGTACCGACTTGAAGTTTTCGTCTAAAAAACTTTTCATGTACAGTGATTTACTCCAGTACCGACTTGAAGTTTTCGTCAATAACTCTTCATGTACAGTGATTTACTCCAGTACCGACTTGAAGTTTTCGTCTAAAAAACTTTTCATGTACAGTGATTTACTCCAGTACCGACTTGAAGTTTTCGTCTAAAAAACTTGCTAGCACAGTGCTTTACTCGAGTACATACTCGAGTAAATTGTTGCAGTGGTACAAAACGCCGAGAGCAACATTTTTCAGAAACAGAGTTACTCGAGTAGCACCTCGAGTATCATGAGGAAAACTTGAAGGCAACTGGAAGTTTTCACAGTGTTACTCGAGTAGCTCCTCGAGTAACATTAGCAGGTCGAGAGCAACTGGAAGTTTTCTATGTGATTACTCGAGTACCTACTCGAGTAAAGTCTTTTGTTAACAACTAGTTACTCGAGTGGTGCCTTCAAGTAAATTCTTGATTTTGACTCGAAACATGGCAAATTATATATCATCGGAAAGCCCTCATTATCTAAATTCCAATGCAACAAAAATCAGCTCCAAACTCGTTGTGCACAGAAAGTTATGATCCAAAGAGTATCTACTGTTCTTAGACAATCCTGAAATCACGAGCAGCAACTTCCAGAAGTCATAGCTCTTAGGATATAGCTTGAAATGTGACAAATTATATATCCATGGAAAGCTCTGTGAGTCGTCTTTCATATGGCACTGGTTTCGTCTCAATCCGATATGTATTTTGAGAGTTATGTCCAAAATACCGAAGCTGTCCTGGAATATAACGGTGATTCATGCGTCAACTTCAACAGATCATATCTCCGTCATCTGAACTCCTTTGAATGTGATCTTGGTGTCAAAAGTTCGTGTTGGAAGTCTAGTTTCATATGCCACCGGTTTCAGTTCGATCCGACATGTGGTTGGAGAGATATCATCAAAATACTGAACCTATGTTCTGCCGCGCGAAAACAGAGTATCGTTTACTTCAAGTTCCGCCTCGGGTAATTTTCAAGTAACCCGGCAGATTACTCGAGTAAGGCCTCGAGTAAACACCTCCAAAATCAGACAATGCCATATTACTCGAGTGATTACTCGGGTAATCATCCCCAAAGGTACCATAGCTTCCGTATACATCATTTTAGCTTCGTATTGACCCATTCCAACTTCCGTATGATCATAGAAACCTCCGATATCACTTCTAATAGCTTGGATCTTGATATTCTCATGTGATCTTGCAAGTTCTTCCTTCTTTCATCTCTTTCTTCTTGTTTTTCCTCTTGATGATGATTCTTTATCACCCAACTTCAACCTTCTTGATGAATATCTTCAATCTTCATCTTTCTTTCTTCAATTCCTTGCCTCTTGATTTTCTTCTTGATGATTGTTCTCCATTTATGAGGCATTATAACATCAACCCACAATGATGTCTATGACTAATCTATAAGATATACAACATTAAATATGGTAGTTAGTCAATGTGGAAGATAAGTATATTATACAAACTTTTTGCTCATATTTAACATCTATATTTGACATCATCAAAACTATTCATATCTAACACATTTTTCTCCACATGCATGAAATCAATACAGTATCTCACATCAAGCTTCGGCCAATATGGAAGATTGAAGAAGACAGACCTCTTTTTCCATTTACTTTTCTCATTACTTTTTTTTGTAGTCTTACCAAAGATAACATTCATATTTTTCACTTTTTCATAAACTTGCTCCCCAGTCAATGCCTTCGGAGCATCTTCAAACTTTTGTCCACCAAAAAAAGCTTTTTAATCTGCGATACGTGTGGCTTTGTCTAAGAAATCTCCTATGGCCAAGATAAATTGTCTTTCTTCCTTGTTGAAGTTGATGGTAGCATGTTCCTTCTTCACAAATCGAACGTGCTTTATGGCCTTTAACACTATAGCCTGACAAGTTTCCATGTGCAAGGAAGTCATTTATAGTACAAAGATCATGGCTCGTATTTTAAAAACCTCCTTTTTGTTCGCGTCAAAAACATCAACACCTTCATCCCACAACTCTTTTATGTCTTCGATCAAGGGTTCCAGTTAAACAGCTATGTCATTTTCGGGTTGTTTTGGTCCCGAAATCAACATAGACAACATGATGTACTTTTGTTTCATGCATAACAGAGGAGATAAGTTGTAAATTACCAACAAAACAGGCCATAAACTATGTATACTGCTCAGGCTACCAAAAGGATTCATGTCATTCGTGCTAAGCACAAGCCTAAGGTTCCTAGGCTCTTCACCGAAGACAGAAAATAATTGATCGATTTTCTTCTATTGAGAAGAATCAACCAGATGTTGAAGCTTTCCATCGGATATCCTCTCATCCACATGCCATCTCAAATTTCTTGCATCATTTTCATTAGCAAACAAGCGCTTGAACCTTGGTATGATTATAAGGTACTAGAATACTTTTGCAGGAGCGTTATTTAATTTGTACCTCAGGGTTTCACATATCAGACATTGTTATTCATCTTCATGCTCTTTTCTATACAATAGACAATCATTAGGGCATGTATGAATCTTTTTATACTTCATCCATAGTGGACACAATATTTTCTTAGCATCATAGTATTGAGAAGGCAACACATTATGATTTGGAAGCATGTCCTTAAAAGTCTCAATAGTTTCTAAAAAACTCTTATCACTCCATCTATACTGTGCTTTTAAGCTTACCAATTTCAATACTACTTTCAACAATTGGTACTTTTTACACCCCGAGTGCAACGGCGTCTCAGCATCACTACACATATTACCATATGCATGTGATTCCTCAAAAGTCTCTTCTCCTACATCATGAATAATATCCTCTATCCGATCATCCGTATCCGTGTCATTATCATTAAAGTTCACTCCCCCTGTTGAGATGAACTTGGCATTTCTAATTCTTCATCATGCCATACCCATACTGTATAACTCTTACAAAATCCTTCACAAATTAAATGTGTATATATGTCTGCAGTACTTAGTTACTTCTCATTCAAACATACTACACAAGGGCAATAAAACCTCCTACTACCATCATCGGGATTTCTACTAGCAAAGTCTAAAAAACTCCTCACCCCATTATCATATTCAACACTCGTTCATTTAGCATTTATCCAACTATGATCCATATATATCTCAACACTTCTAGCACCCTATGTCCAATAACAAAAGGATAGACAAAAAAACAACAACAATAGAGTTTTAGATATTTCAACGAAATTAACAGGCATAATTTGAAACTAGTATTTTTTTAGCAACCAATAACGCTGACAATAATCAAACAACCGCATTAAATTAAAACAGAACATAGAGTGGTATTAATCCAAGCCAAATATCACAGGGATGTAATTTAAAGTCAGAGCATATATCTAACAAGAATGTGCACATTTAATTTTTTTTCTAGATTATGTTTAAGTGCTCAAATAAACAACAAGAACCATTTTTCATAGAACATTATTAATTATTGAACAACGTACAACTAAATAACAGATCGAACACTAACCTGATTGAAGACCAAGGAGTGAGCTTCAACCCAAAGTCACGGCGGCGTCGACTGAGGTTATAATGAAGTCCTCAAATTCACAACACTGATAAAGGGAAGTCAAGTCAGAGGAGAATGGTTACTGAGGAGAATAGAGGTGGCGGCGGAGAAGATTGACGATAATCAAAGAATGGCGACGACGAACACAGCAACGACAGCGGTAATGACAGAGGAGAGTTGAGCAAATGAAGGACGGGTCGCCATGGACGAGTTCAGAACAAGCACTGACAGAGCTCACAGAGAAATGGCAAAAAGTGAAGAAAGGGTTCATAGAGCGCGCGATCTGAGCGCGGGAGTAGAAATACGGGAAAAAAATCTTACCTTCAAGACCGGTTTTTATTAAAAATCGGTCGTAAAATAGGGAAATTTCACATTTAAGACCGGTTTTTGTAAAAATTAGTCTTAAAATGTTAAAATTTTTAAATTTAAAAATGTTTTAACATTTAAGACCGGTTTACATAAAAACCGGTCTTAAATGTTAAAGATTTAAGACCGGTTTTAGCGTAAAACCGGTATTAAATATTTTACTTTTAAGACTGGTTTTTATGTAAACCGGTCTTAAATGTTAAAATATTTTACATTCATAAAAATTTTAACATTTTAAGACTGATTTTATTTATAACCGATCTAAATAAGTTTTTTAAGATTGCTTTTTTTAAGAACCGGTCTTAGAAGTTCAATACAAGTACAAAACTGCCACCGCGCAAATTTTTAAGACCTTATCTACTAAAACCAGTCTAAATGTGGCGGTCTAAAAAGGTTTTTTTTTCCAGTAGTGAATAATGGGCTGTATGTAAGTGTTTCCAAGTAGATCCACTGTTATTGCTGCAGAGACCTTGGTTTGGCCTTGTAAATTTGCAGCTGGTTTGGCCTTGTAAATTTGCAGCGGAATTTTCCTTTTAAATGTTTTGCATCACAAAGAATCTAAACACTTGTAACAATATCCTACACAAAAAAAATATAATTAAAGCAAAGAATTTGGACACTTGTATAAGGCTGAGAATCCAACCACTACTTGTTCTTGTTTTTGAAACTAGCGAAGATAGAATTGGTAACGTTGGTCTATCTTACAGTAATGGGTGAAAGGTCTAAGGTATTTGGAAAACATCATAACATTTGTACTGTGCAATGCGTATAAAAAACAAATATAATAATTAAAATAAATAATAATTTTGAATAAAAATGATTGGAATAAATTATAAATCATATATAATAATTATAAGAAATGAATATTATTTTTCACACTAGTGCAAAATTCGCCTTTTAAACCGCCACATTTAGTCCGCTAAAAGCGGATAAGGTCTTAAAAATTTGACCGGTGGCAGTTTTATAAATATATAGAACTTCTAAGACCAGTTCTACAAATAACCGGTCTTAAAAAATTTATCTAGACCGGTTCTAAACAAAACTGGTTTTCAAATATTAAAATATTTTAAAATGTAAAAAAATTTTATCTTTTAAGTCCGGTTATAAAGAAAACCGGTCTTAAATAAAAATTTATCTAGACCGGTTATAAATAAACCGGTCTTAAATATGAAAATATTTTAAAATTTTTAACTTTTAAGACCGGTTTTTATGAAAATCGGTCTTAAAAATATAATATTTAAGACCGGTTTTCATGTAAAAGGGTCTTAGAGATGAAAATTTTTTAAAATTATTATTTTTTCACCATTTTAAGACCGATTTTAATGGAAAACCGGTCTAAAAGGTGAGATATTTCAGTGTATTTTCACACCCGCGTGCCTAGATCCTGCGCTCTGAACCCTTTCTTCTCTTGTCGCCATTTCTTTGTGAGCTCTGTCGCTGCTTGTTCTGAACTCCTCCATCGCTCCCCGTTCCTCTTTTGCTCCACTCTCCTCTATCATTACCGCTGCCGTTGCTATGTTCCTCGTTGCTGTTCTTTGATCGTCGTCACTCTCTTCCGCCGCCACCTCTAGTCTTCGGAGTGATCATTCTCCTCTGCCGTGACTTCCCTTTGCCACCGTGACTTTGGTTAGAAGCTCACTCTTTGGTCTTCAATCAGGTTAGTGTTCTATTAATTAAAGCCCTCAACTTTTAGCTTGTATTTGCTATTCTCAACAATATTAACTTTGATATTATATAGTGGTTAGACACGAAATAATTGCAGAAAAATGTAATTAAGGTTAAAGGGAAAACTGTTTTATCGATGACTTTATTACTATATACGTTTTTCTTGTTTTGGACCAAAAGTAAATAAGGTACTCTCTGACTTGTGATAATTGGCTTGGAGGAATACCATTCTAAGTTTAATTTTATTTTAATTTAGTGTGATTGTTTGATTGTTAGTGTTATTGTTAGTGTTTAGTCTGATTGTTTGATTCTAAGTTATGTTTTTTACTACTTTCAAATGGTGCATTTTAAAATTTGTTAAAATCTCTAAAACTTTGTGGTGGTTGTTTTTTGTCTATCCTTTTGCTGTTGGATATAGGGTGCTACAAGTGTTGAAATATATATGGATCATAGTTGGATAAAAGCTAAACGAACGAGTGTTGAATATGATAATGGGGTGAGGCGTTTTTTAGACTTCGCTAGAAGAAATGTCAATGATGGTAGTGGGAAGTTTTATTGTCATTGTGTAGTATGTTTGAATGAGAAGCGACTAAGTGCTGTAGATATATATACACATTTAATTTGTGAAGGATTTGGTAAGAGTTATATAGTATGGGTATGGTATGGTATGGTTAAGAATTAGAAATGCCAAGTTCATCTGAGCAGGGGGAGTGGGCTTTGATAATAATGACACAGATACGAATGATCGAATAGATGATGTTATTCGTGATACAGGATAAGAGGCTTTTAAGTAATCACATGCATATGGTAATATGTGCAGTGATGCTGAGACACCGTTGTACCCGGGGTGTCAAAAATACCAATTGTTGAAAGCAGTATTGAAATTGGTAAGCTTGAAAGCACGGCATGGATGGAGTGACGAGTTTTTCAGAAATGATTGAGGCTTTTAAGGACATGCTTCCAGATGATAATGTGTTGCCTTCTCGATACTATGATGCTAAGAAAATATTGTGTTCATTAGGGATGAAGTATAAAAAGATCCATGCATGCTTTAATGATTGTATATTGTATAGAAAAGAGTATGAAGGGGAACAACAGTGTCCGATATGTGAAACCTCGAGGTACAAATCAAATAGCGCCGTTGCAAAAGTGTTGTGGTATCTTCCAGTCATACCAAGGTTCAAGCGCTTGTTTGCTAATGAAAACGATGCAAAGAATTTGAGATGGCATGTGGATGAGAGGATATTTGATGGAAAGCTTCGACATCCGGCTGATTCTTCCCAATGGAAGAAAATAAATAAATTATTTCCTACCTTCGATGAAGAACCTAGGAACCTTAGGCTTGGGCTTAGCACGGATGACATGAATCCTTTTGGTAGCCTGAGCAGTATACATAGTTCATGGCCTATTCTGTTAGTAATTTACAACTTATCTCCTCTGTTATGCATGAAATGAAAGTACATCATGTTTTCTATATTGATTTCAGGACCAAAACAACCTAAAAATGACATAGATGTTTACCTAGAACTCTTGATTGAAGACTTGAAAGAGTTGTGGGACAAATGTGTTGATGTTTTTTATGCGAACAAGAAGGAGGCTTTTAAAATGTGAGCCATGATCTTTTGTACCATAAATGACTTCCCTACATATGGAAACTTATCGGGATATAGTGTTAAAGGCCATAAAGCATGTCCGATTTGTGAAGAAGGAACATGCTACCATCAACTTCAACATGGAAGAAAGACAGTTTATCTTAACCATAGGAGATTTCTTAGACGAGGCCACCCATAACGTAGATTAAAGAAAGCTTTTTTTGGTGGACAAGAGTTTGAAGATGCTCCGAAGGCATTGACTGGGGAGCAAGTTTATGAAAAGGTGAAAAATATCAATGTTATCTTTGGAAAGACTACAAAGAATAGTAATGAAAAAATAAATGGAAAAAGAGGTCTATTTTCTTCGATCTTCCATATTGGCCCAATCTTGACGTTAGATACTGTATTGATTTCATGCATGTGGAGAAAAACGTATGTGATAGTATTGTTGGGACATTGCTTAACATACAAGGTAGTTCTAAGGATGGCGTGAAGGTAAGATTCGATTTGAAAGAAATAGGGATATGAGAAGACTTGCATCCAAAGCCATATGGTAGGAGAACTTTTTATCCTTAAGCTGCTCATACTTTGTCTGAGGGTGAAAAAGGAAGCTTTTGTGAGTGTTTACATGGCATGAAAGTTCCTTCAGGGTATTATTCAAATTTAAGGAAGCTTGTATCGATGAAAGATTTGAAGTTAGTAGGGCTAAAATCTCATGATTGTAATGTTTTAATGCAACAACTACTCCCAGTAGCTATTTGTGGCATTGTTGAATATGATCTTTAACATATTTTGACTAGACTTTGTTTCTTCTTCAATGCTATTTGTAGTAAAGTCATTGAGACAGAAAGATTGGATGAACTGGAAAATGAAGGATATCTGATTTTGTGCCAGCTTGAGAAGCTTTTTCTTCCTTCTTTTTTTGACATCATGGTACATCTAATTGTTCATCTAGTAAGGGATATAAAGTTGTGTGGCCTTATCTATTTACGATGGATATACCTCATTGAAAGAACTATGAAAATTCTAAAAGGGTATGTGAAGAATGCAAATCGGTCTGAAGCATCTATTGTTCAGAAATATGTTTATGAAGAAGCCATGGAGTTTTGTCAAGATTAACTGTCAAATATAAGACATATTGGGCCAACGTCATGATGAAGAAGGGGGTAGACGGGGGGCTACAGTAAAAGGTGTTGATTATGATGAATTGCAACAAGCCCACTTGTACATCTTGAATAATGTTGATGAAGTTCAAGATTACATTAATGCTCATAAAAAAATTGTCCCAAAAGAAAATAGTCGAATAACCAAACAAATGTTAATTAAGGAGCATAACAAACTTTTGCACATTGGTTCAAACAAAAGGTTGACGGAGAATAATATGTTTATGATATAATTAAATGGTTAGCACGTGGTCCTGAGGTTGATGTCATCACTTGGACTTCATTTGTGATCAATGGTTATACGTTTTACACGAAGTCCCTTGATGATAGGAGCACCGTCCAAAAAGTGGGGTTATGTTAGTGGCTGAATCTATATACTTCTCTAGTTTGAAAGATAAGAACCCTAGATTGGCAGCAATACCTTATTATGGGGTTATTGAAGAGATTTGGATGGTTGATTATGTTAAAATTAAATTTCCCATTTTCAAATGCAAGTGGGTTGATGTCAACAATGGTGTGATGATTGATCAGTTGGGATTTACATTGGTTGATCTGATTAGTAGAAGTTTTGGAGATGAACATTTTATTATGGCATATCAAGCAAAATAAGTGTTCTATGTTACCGATAAAGCAAATAAAATGTGGTCTGTAGCTCTCCAAGTGTTCTATGACCACCACTTGAATGGCGCCATTCAAGGCACCATGTGGGGCCTTGAATTTGCAAGTGTCTTGGACGGTGCTTGGTACAAAAAGCACCGTCCAAGGCCTTTTTAAAAAAAATTAATTTTTTCCATATTAGAAAGCTATGACGCTTAGACAAACAATCGCTATACAAGGTGCTATTTAATTTTCACAATCCGCCATTCTCATTTTCATTTTCATCTTCCCGCATTCCCTCTAGCTTCCCCATTTCTCAGAACTCCATTGTAGTACAAAGCTTCCTTTCCCATATGTTTTTTTTTCCTTGTCTCGGCCTCTTTCAGAATCTCCCTAGCGAGTAACTGTTTTTTTTTCCAACATTTGGTTCAGGTTTTCTTTTTTAGTTAAAATCTATCATGAATCTTATATGTGTGCTCATAATTTTTTTTTCAAGTATTTAATTGAAGTGTCAATTCTGTCTTCTTGAACTTCCTATACATTGTAAGTTATTTTTTTAATTTTTGAGCTTACAAATATAATAATACTTAGTTTAATCAACCATAGAAGTAACGTGTATAGCTCAAGTTTAAGCAACTTAAATCCTAGAGTTCTTTTATGCTTGATACATGAAGATGCAATATTGCAAAAGATACGTGCTATGTTATTTCATTTTTCTATAGATTGTATTGTAAATTGTTGTGGATTTTGAATTGTAAATGGAGGTTTCTAACAGAAAAATAAAATAGTTACTAAAAATTATTTTTTTAAAAAAAGACTTTCTACGACACTTCTCTAGGGAAGTGCATAGCTTGTTTTAATGGCATTGGAAACTATGACGCTTCTCAAGCACCATAGTGTTCTTTAAATTAAGCACCACAATTTATGTTTTTGTAGCAATGAGGCACTACACAAATACATTAAATTTCTGACAGAATTTGCCACGGAAACAATTTCCATGGCAAATTTTGACGAATTCCGTTGGAAACTTTTTCCATGGCAAATTAGCCACAAAAAATATTCCTGGCAAATTCCATAGCAAAATTTCAGACGGAATAATTCCGTAGCTAATTTTGCCAAGAAAATTCCGTCGGAAAAGTTTCTGACGGAATTTTTTGTGGCTAATTCTGTCGGAAAAATTTTTAAAATAATATTTTTAATTAATTTTAATTTTTTAAAAAATATCTTTATAAAAACTAAAATTATAATATTATTAGCCATATAAATATTTAAAAATTTGGGTTGACACCATCTTTCATCCCTCAAGTGTCTCCTCATATTGGTTTTGGTTCCTCAATTTTTCAACCATAGGTTTTGGTCCATGTAGAGGCAAAATGGTCATATAAAAATTTATTATAAAAAATAAATTTTATTAGTTAGTAATTAATATTAATGAAAAATTATTAGTTATGAATTTTTTATTATTTATTAATTAATTTTAAAAAATTAATTTTAGAAATTAGACAAAAATATAGTTATGAAATTTATTTAAGATATAAAATTTTTTAATTTGAAGTTAATTTATATTAAAAATTATAAGAATATATAAAATTATTTTATATTATTATTACATTTATATATAAGAAACAAATATATATTTATATATAATTGTGTAAGGCATCGCGCGCCTACGAACGAGGTTGCGAGTTCGAACCAAAAGAGGGCAAGTTGAGTTGCATTTTAAGGACAAAAGAGGTTGTAACACATGGCGGAGCGAGGCTGCGAGATGTGGCAGATCTGGGCACCAGCGACAAGGTGGAGGTCGCTGGAGATGCCATGTGCCACCGTCGGTGATGAGGTGGCAGCTGCCGGAGTTGCCACATGGCTTTTTTAAATTTTAAAAATAAAAAATAATTTTGCAAGTGAATTTTCTGACGGGATTGAATTCTGACGGAAATTGCGACGGAATTAATTTTGTCCGAAATTTGCTATGAAATTTGAATTCCATTAGGAATTGGTTTGTCACGCTATTATTAGCGACGGAATGCATTTCATCAGAATTCCATTTCTGTCTGAAATCTATCGGCAACTTTGAATTTCATGGCAAATTTTGTCAGAAATTCATTGTTTTTTTGTAGTGAAGTAAGTGTAGGCTTCATTTTGAACCTATTGGTTTATTGTTTGGATGAGTATGCTTGAGGGTATTTCGGCTAATGGGTGTTTTTAAGGTTTAATCATGTATTTATGGTTATATGATTATTTATGATGATGATATTACACCAAGTTGTTGGACAAAATTATGCTTTGGTAATTTGGCTTAAAAGGGGTCTGTTCGGTCAGCAAGATTAGGGGTTGGAGCTTTGTGATTTTGACATTACCATTGTGTTTAGAATGTAAAACTGTATAGAAATAGGCCTGGTTGTAAGTTCTGAACCACTGGAAATTGCAAACTGAAAATGCTGCCAGTGTGTGTTTTGTGCAGGCCAATCAGTTTGCATGACGTTTTTAAATAAGTAAATATTTCCAAAAATTGTGAAAATTTTTAGTCTAATAGTAGACATGTCAAGATTTAAATGGATAAATAATTTGTGTCATTTGGATGTGTGTGCTGGGAGTTATGCATTTTCAAAGTTTGATCTGGAAAACTAGCGAATTATGGGGGCAGTGATCAATTAAGTGAGATACTGTATTGATAGGCGTCTAGAAGTGCAATGGCTAGATTTTTCCATGAAACTAGACCGATCCGATTAGGGGTCACAGCCTTTAAAATCATCACAATTGGACATCTGTACAAGAAGATATGATTTTTCATAGGTCCTATTTTTGGAATGGAATTTGCAATAGGTTACGTTTGGCATAATTATGGGAATTCTGTGGCTGTAATGGCCATAATTGAGTATTTTTATGTGAAAGTATACTGAAAGAGTTTTGCATAGAATTTGGAACCAATCAATTTGGAGTTCCCTAGAATTAATGGTGAATTTTTGAAGTTGATAGAAAAGCTGGCATAATTGAGAATAAGGGTGAAGATGAAAAATATGATGGCCTAAAGTAATTAAGTTGAAATTTGAGGGTGCGATTAACCAACAAGGGATAGTTGGACTTTCTTGGCTTTACTTTTCCTTTAGTATTCTAACTTTAATGACAACCAACATAAGTGTTTGGATTGTAAGAGAATTGGACCAAATAATAATTTATAGTCTGAAACTCTAATTATAAGACCTGACAACTGTCCGAAATCTAAGACCTGCCCAAGCTTCGGGAAACAATTGGATAATTCTCAAGGGAAGCGACTAGGTAGCAACCTTGTCTATCATATGCTATAAGATACACTACATGTTTTGTGGATTCATTATGAATTGTCTGACACATTCTGATTCTGACGGGTGGTCACCCAGGGCCTATAGCATGGGTGGATGCTCAAGCCAATGTAATGTTCTGTAATGCACCAGTGGATGCTCAGGGCCTATTGCACAGGTTACACTTGGGGCCATGTGATATACCTAGTGCTATGGTGATATGTTGAATTGCATGTTGAGTACTGAATGTTGTTGTGATAATTCTATTATATAATGATTGTGTAGCATGCTTTGTAATTTGATATATATATGATTGACTATATATTATTACTGAGATTCTTTTGAATCTCACTCTTTTCTATAATAAATCTACAGTATAGGCTAGTAGCTAGCAAGGTAAGAAGGTAAATACAGACAGCTAGAGAATGGAGTAGAAAGACTTTAGTTACTATTGGTTGTCTGTTTTTGGATATTTTTGGGACTGTATATGATGTACATTACTATGTAAACCTGACAACAGTACAATAGTAGTACTAGTAGCTTAGTAAATGAACAGAGACTACATATAGAGATAACGCTTCCAATTAAGAAACAGTAACTAATGAATGTATCATGAGACTTAAGTAGAGACACGCTTACACACTCTGATAAAATGAATTTAAGCATCAATGGGACTTAATGAGATAGTGAATGTTTATGAAACTATTTGGAAAAAAATTTATCCCACTCAAAATCCCTTTCAATCCTAGGTTCACCTCCTGAGATAGGTTTGGGAATTATGAATGGCTTTTTTCAAAGTATGTTTAACCTAGGACTGAATTCTAGTTCCATAGCTGATTTCACTACTCTTTTGCACTCATATGAGTGTATTGGACATAAGGTGTGACAGGCTTGAAGTTGACATGTCAGTTTGGAAGATCCCTATTTAATGTAATCTAAACTTTTGATTTTTTTTTTTTTTATGTAATTTAGGTGCTCTACATAGTCTATATACATGATCACTATTTTTCTTTTGATATGTTGGAATATATGTACATATGTGTTGTTGAAAGAGCAGAGGTTTGTATATATGCTGTTATGAAACTTAGTTTATCAGGCACTACAAAAAAATAATGTATTATCCACAAAAATCCATCAGTAATTTATTATTATTTTTTCAAAAAATCTACGTGGCGACCTTGAAAGAGGCCACGTGGACATTACTGGAGGCACCCACCGCCTGCCCCTGCATCCAACCCCGACAGCCCCCAAGCAAGGGCCACATGTCCCTCTAACCTTGCGCCATGTGTCTCTGTGAGATACTTGTTGCATTTT
Source organism: Inga laurina (assembly GCA_963855925.1). Classification (NCBI taxonomy): domain Eukaryota; kingdom Viridiplantae; phylum Streptophyta; class Magnoliopsida; order Fabales; family Fabaceae; genus Inga; species Inga laurina. Next base: position 67,789,290 of record OY979704.1, read on the forward strand.
GTGACAAAGGTGGGATTCAAATCTTGGACCTCTGATGTGTGTTCTGATGCCTTTGCTAGTTGAGTTGGTTTAATCTTGCGTTATTTATTCACGTAATAATATATATAATGTAATAATTAAAAAAATAATATTAAGATAAATATATATAATATTAAATATATATAATTATATATTTCGTTTAAATATTTAATATTAATATTAATATATATAATATAACATATATATTTATATATAATTATATATTTCTTTTTTTATAATATAAGTTTATAAATTTTTAATTTATTATTTCATTTAAATATTTAATATAAATATAAATATATATTTATATATAATTATATTTTTTTATGATATAAATTTTAAAATTTCTAATTTTTTATTTCTTTTAAAATTTTTATTATTAATATTCTATATATTTAATATATTGTATTAAATATTAGTTTTATGATATTTGAATTTTTATTTGTTATAGATTATTTTTATTTTTATTATTTTATATAAATTATTAAAAGATAATAAAAAAAATATTACTTTTACCTACGGATTACCCACGGAATTCCATCGGTAATTTGTCATTAAAATTACCCATGGAATCGTCGGTAATTACCAACAGAAAAAATTTTGTAGGTAATATGTCGTATTTACTGAAGGAATTTTTTTCTGTCTTTAACCCGTCGGCAATTAGCTAAGCAATACCCATGGAATTCCATCGGTAATTTCTCATTCAAATTACCCACTGAATTCCGTGGGTAAGACGTCGGTAATTACTGACAGAAAAAATTTCATGGGTAATCTGTCAGTATTTACTGATGGAATTTTTTCCGTCTTTAATCCGTCGGTAATTAGAGACGGAATTTTTTTCCGTCAGTAATTTTGTCAGAAAATTTATTTTATGATGGGATTTACGGATGAAATTTTTTCATCAAAAATCCGTCGGTAATTTTTCCGACAGAAAATCCTTCAGTAATCCGTGGGAAATTATCAACGGAAATAATTTCGTAGGTAATTCCGTTGGTAATAGCATGTTTTTTTTTTCTTGTAGTGAAGTATTTATTTGTATTTCTTGACTTTAGAAATGAGAGTTTGTTTTTCACACTTCATGATGGTCACCCCTTAATTTTTGTGGTGTGACATAACTCTTGTGAATCAGACTTATTTACAAATCTTGGATATATATAAGTTGTAAATAAATTCTGAATTATGAAAATTTTTAAGTCTTCGAAGATTAGTTATAAATTGTAAGTTAGCCAATTGATTGTTTGGTTTTTAACATTATGTTTTTTTTTATTTTAATTATTAATCTTTTGACTCCATAATTTATCATTGATGAGCAACTCATCATCTTCTACTAATATGTTCAATTAAGTTTACATTATTTACAACTCTATGATCTTTCAAAATTTTCAAAATTTGCATAATTTACGACTTATTTTCAACTTGTCCCTACCTAGCTAGAATTACAACTGAGAAATGTTGCCCACGTACTGTGCAGTGCATGTTTGTCCATTTAGTTTTGACTAAACCGGTAAAAAGTCACTATTTAAAAATTTTATTGGTTAGAAGGATCTTATATGTTTTAATAACAGAAAGTACTAGCACTCTCTACAAGAATATTTCATAAACAAAAAAAAAGTATCAGTATTTGAATTTAGTCATTTTAATAATAAAATTTTCAAATCGAGAGACCATTCTCCAATTTTCTCTTTATTTTTTATTTTTTGGTGACATTTTCTATTTTAAAAAATTAGTCTTTTGGGCATCCTTAAATGTAACTAATTTCCTAGAAATATATAAATTTACATTGAAATCCATTGCAAATTAAATTTATAAATTGATTGTTCATCTGCAAGTAGCTAGGGCCACAGGGAGGAAACGTTCAATAGACACTAAACCCTACTGCAAAATGGGATACACCCAAATGTCGTCATAAAACAAAACGAGTCATTGACTGACTTTGAATGTAACATTATATGTATTCGGAGGAGGGAATGACGTGTTGGATGGGCTGCTGGAAGGAGATATTTTCGTACTTTTTCTTGGTCGAAATTTCACCAAATATAAACATATAATTAAATCAGCAGGCATTGGTGGAGATTGATGCAACCAACATTTTATTAAATACACTGCTACAGATTATTACTGATTATGACACTTAATACTTGATGGTTAAAGAGAAGCACGGTCAAATATGATGTGGCAGAGATCGTGAAAAATTATATTTAATGGTTATAATAAAATACGTCAAGTGTGGTTAAACAAACGGTTAAAGAACACAACCATCACATATTATTGTGATATATTATTTCTTAAAATATAAAAAATTTGCTTGACAATTGTTAAGAAATAACCATTAAGTAATAATTTTAATATCAACTTCCGTAAACTTTTTTATATTAAAATCCAGCATACCCGAATGAGCAAGCACGTATGGATGCCATCCTGAACGAACTCACCGCTCTTGTTCAGTCTGTAGACAAGAAAATGAACATATTACTTGATAAGGTTGAAAATGAATCCTCAGATCCTTCCTCTAATAAGGACCCTAACTATGCCCAGTAGATAATTAATCTACTTCATTTTTTTAAAACAAGCATGACTTAATTGTTGGAAATTGTGTCCTAAAGGCCAATCATTGTACTTTGAACATTATTATTTTAATAAAATTTCTCCATTCTGTTATCATATTATTTGCATGTTAATTGTAATAATTGTATCCTTTGATAATTCATAAAGATTGTCCTAAAATGTCCCTGGTCGGTCATCTATGCGGGAGCAGAGATGAAACAAGACTTTGATAAAATATGGAGATACGAATTAAAGTCTTAGGCACTTGTAAGAGTACAAGGTGCTGGACTGACCCACTATGAGAAAGCTACATGGATCAAGTCATAAGCTTTTCTCATGTATAACTACGTCACAATGCCCTTAGACCTGAGGTCATCATATGAGAGTTGCTAAGCTTTGAACTAGTCAAAAGTCACTTTTGACCGGGTGATGATAAAGGCTACGATCGGGCTTGGTGGGTTTTCATGCAGAGGAATATGAATGATCAAGATGGAATTTGTCCCTCACATTAGTAGAGAGATATTACCGGGCCCCTCGATGAGTGAATATGAGAAATGTATGGCCATACTATGATGGAAAAGAGTTTCCGTCTCTATTATCAGGTTACTCAGGAATCGAAAAAGTAATGGTCAGGAACAAGAGGATGACATTATCCATGCCTTATCCTTGATCGTTATATCGTGTGACAAAAGGGACGTGACATGGTTGTATGACAGGTTGCATCGTAATAACGATTCTCATATGAATTGGGCAGTCGTAATGTTTTGGTAGAGGCCGTTTGGGACTTTTAGGTTAGTATAGTTATTGGCCCACGACCAACTTCATATGGGCTTACAGGGTCGCACACAAGAATAGGCCAACACGAAATAATGTTTAATTTAGGGTGGACGAATTTTATATATATAATATAAAATTCATTAATAATATTATATAGATATATATTTTTGAAATATATATATCTTATATATATATATATATGTATATATATATATATATTATATGATATTATTATATTGTGTTAGTTTTAAATTTAATTTATTAAGATATATTAAATTTAATAACTAACATGATAGAGATATAGTATCTAAGATTTAATTTATGAAGATAAATTAAATCTAATGCCTCTTTATTTGGATTAAATAAATAGGTTAAATTAAAACTATTTGACAGATTTAATTTAAACTGAATTTATTTAATTAGCTCATCAAGATAATTAATAGTTAATTAATTTCAAAATTAATGATGATTAATTTTGAAATTTAAAAATAGCCCTCATAGGTTATAAACTTGATAGAGCAAATGTATTGATATGCACATGAGAATTGAGAGCCGCAAGGGAAACCCTAGGAGACATTAGAGGCGCTAGCACTCAGTCCCTGTTGGAGAGCATTTGTGTGGATACCGGTAAAGGGAGCGGACCTGACGTGTTGGCTCCAAGAGATCGTGAAAACCCTGAATCATAAAAGGTACGAATCCATCCAACTTGGTTTAAACGCCGTTGATAGATCCTCGATTAGGATTGGTAAAATTTTAAAATTCTTTCACTGTGCCTGCCGATCCTAACATTAATAACATTTGAAACATAAAAAATAAATGACACACATGCACGCACGCACAAAAGATGAACTTATTAAAAATACAAAATAACATTGCAAACAGATTTTCTTAATAGTAACTTGCGTGAAAACAAAAAGGAAATTTTTATTAGAACTTTGAAGCATGAATTGTGGATACATTAATCAATCAAGAAGAAACACGAGCATGCTCATGGCACGCTTATTACAAGCGAAACAAAGTACATATATTTATTATTCGTTTGTAATTAAATAGAATTAATTAAAACTGATTCCATATTTGGGTGACTTATCAGGGTTGAACAAACCAAAATGCTTCTCACTTTCTAAACCTGGCTTTTGGTTTTCATCAAACATGGCAAACAAGTAAGTCTCAATGGGCCCATTATGCTTTGGAGTCCCACCCATCTTGACGTGATTAATCAAATTCTGATAATAAGTGCGTGCGTTATCAACACTAGGCCCTTTATCTCCTCCAGCAGAAGGCCACCCACTTTCAGACACAACAACCTCCAAATTTGGTCCTCCTATCTTCTCAAAAGCATAGTATATAGAATCCAACATTGCATCAAACAGGTTTTGATAGCCTTGGTCATTTGTTCCTTGTTGTCCGAATGAAGCAAAGTCAAGAGCAATGTTGGTATTTGGGTCACTGTAGGCAAAATAAGGATAAATATTAGCAAGAAGTGGGGCTCCATTATTAACAAGGAAGTCAATAATGGGCTTTATGTATGGAGTTGCAGAATCTGTAAACTTGCCATCCCTAGGAGGGAAAGTGTTTTCTAGTAGATCCATTCTTATTGCCGTAGAGACCTTAACTTTGCCTTGTAAATTTGCTGAAGAAATTGCCTGCTGAATGTTTTGAATTCCAGGTAAAATATATTTTGCTTCTACGTCACCAGGCATAATTTCATTTCCAACAGCAATGTACTTGATGTTGACATCTGAGTAGGGTACTACGAACTTGTTGACCCAATCATTGGCTGATGCAGAATTAGTAAGCGATGGAAGTGTTTCCTTAGCCACATCAAGCAACACTTCTATGTTTGAACCTCTTAGGGCTTGAAGGGCTTCTTCATCTGGAAAGTATATTCGCATCCTCGTAATGCCATTGGATTTGTATAAATCTATCACTTCTTGTCGGCTTGGTAGATTATCTCCTTGAACACCATAACAAACTCCTATGGAATTCACAGCTGCACCATGTAAAACAAATTAAGCTGGTAATTCTCAAATTGTATGGGGAAAAATAAGAGTTGAAAAACAATTATGAATATAGATTTCCTATTCAATGGAAAAGTCAATATCGCATCTGTCATTTTTTTAGGATTCAGATTCTTTCCCAGGCTATTACCTTCCTTTGCCTCTCTATTACCCAAAACTACTCGGTATTGGATAGCCAGTATCACTAACAATTTGTACTTTGAAGTATTTTTCTAGTAATACGTGGTATCTTAAATTAATTTTTAGTGCAATCATCACTCAAAATTACTTTTTTCAACAATACCCAGTATCATAAAATAATTTTTGGTACATCTAATATGTTGAAATAGTTTTTCAGTAACACACAATATCCTAAATTTATTAGGGTGCTGGCTGCAACTACAAAAAGATTTTGGAGTATTAGATGCACTATAAAAATTACTTTAGGTTATTGGGTGTTACTGAAAAAACATTGAGGGTGCAGTTTGGTAGATACTGGGTGCGCCACTCGAAAAATATTTTATGCTATATAGTGCATAAACAATTATTTCAGGATATTCGGTGCTAATGAAAAAAATACTTCTGGGTGTTTTTGGGGGAAAAAAAAAAGGTTGATGTCCTTCACCATTTTACACCAAAAAAGGTGTAGTTTTGGGTAATGGAGGGGCAAACGTGGGTAATAGCATGGAAGAGAAGCTGAATCCTTTATGTTTAATTAATGCCTTAACTATTTTTTAAAGTTTGATTGTTATATAAAGGAAATACTTGGTCAAAACTAACATTGACACCCAACTACAAGTCAAGGAGGATTTTTCTCGACAGTGTGTGAAGGGTAATATATGCAAGTGAAGTAATTTGTCCTAAATTTACGTCAGTTAAAAAAAAAACAGCATATAAAATTAGTGTAGTAACAATAGTTTTTTTCCCCAGTAGTGAACCTTTCAGTACGTACAAACAAACAAACACACATGTATGTATGTATGTATGTATGTATGTATGTATGTATGTATGTAAAATGAAGCAGATGAAATTGGCAAGAGATAGCTAGAGAGATAGTGATCTATAGAGGGAGAGAAGAGAGAGAGCAGACCTGTAAATTGTAAGGCAATGGAGGATAGTATTACAAGAAGCAGCATTATGGAAGGCATGATACTTAGCAAAATATTTTGTGCACATCGAGGCTACTCATAGAACCAGCATTTATATAGCAAAAATCAGTTTGGTGGGCATCACTTCAATTAATTAATGGCAAGGACTGATGAGATTACCCGTCAATCAGGTGATAGAAAAAATGTATGACATTTCATATTGAAAATAAGTTCATGAATTGATTGTTCTTCTGCAAGCAGCTAGGCTGCATGAAGGAGCCAGGAAGCGGTCAAAGACAGTGATGAGTGGCAACTTGCTTTGTTTTCTTAATTGCTCCCAAGTTGCTTGGATAATAAACCAAAATAAATTGTTGGTTGACTCTATTTTCAGCAATTGGAATTAATTAGAAACAAAGTACTTCAAATTGCTATGTACTTATTCATTATTTAGTAGTTAAACTAGGGGCTGAGTTGTGGTTGAATTGATAGTGATTAAATTAACATATTTGTAATTATATATTAACTATTTTAAATAATAAATATAAAAATAATAAAAAATGGTTACGAATAAAAAAAGCTATCAGATTAAAAGAATTAGAGTAAAAATAAAAAATAAGTTTAATTTAAAATAATTAATAAATGTTTTATATTTAAAATGAAATGAAGATAACATGTGAGATGTATATAATTTATACACTTTCATTTTAATTTATAATCGTCCATACATACTCATGCTTTGAATTAAAACAAATAAAAATGTAAGAATTTGATCAATTATCAACTAGTTGTTTTACTCGGTTAACTATTGGTTTTTTTTTTATTTTGACCAATTTTTTAGGGCACATATTTTTTTTTATCAGAATATTTTAAAATTTCAATAATAAAATAATGGTTTTTTGAATTTACTACTGAAAAATTAAATAATTAAAACATGCATTTTTTTATAAGAAAATCCTTATACCTTTTTTAATGATTTCATCATATTTGCATTTTGATATATTCTTGTCATTTACTGATAAGAGAAGGATCATAAACTTAACAGTGGTTTTTTTTTTTTCTCACTTTCGTAGTATAAAAAAAAAATCCCTTTCGATAATGAAAACTCACAAAAAGCTGAGATGCGCGCGCGCGCGCGCGCGTATTAAGACTTCTAACACTTTAAGCGCATTGGACGTATCCAAAAAGTCATTTCATACACGCTTGTGGGACAAGAATAATAGCGTGTGTTTGTTTCGGCGGTCATATTGCTTATAAATTACTTTTTACGTAAATCGAGACACAACTCCACTCACATACTTACCTCGTATACCGTAAATCACAATTGAAAAATTGCTTTTAAGCATTCTAATCGCTCATCCAAACGAGCACATAGTCTCCTGCCAACCGTGAATGTGTCAATTAGTATACACCATCTTAATTTATTTAAGAACTTGGAAAGCTCCCTTTTTGTGAATGAATAATTATTCTAGCCATATTATATACTCCCTAGGTTCTAAATGTAAGGTATTAAAATCCGGACCGGGTACTGAACCGGTTGGGGTACTGAGTTAAGGGTCAATGGGTTAAACCGGGGCCAAACCGGTGAGAAATTGAAAATTTTAAACTTATTAATCTGAAATTCTAAAGAAAAAATAATTTTATTTTTAAAAAAATAGTGACCCAAACCATACAGGTTTTCTAGTCGGCTCGCCTATTTCCGGGCCAGACCGGCTAATCTGGACCAGATTCATTAACATTGCCTAAATGTAAGAGCTGGATAATTAAGTTACGGAGATTAAAAAAATGGATTTAATTATTTAGTAAAAATATGTGTTGGTTCCATTAAGGTGCTCCATTTAATCATTTGTAATAGAAACTATTATCATTTAGAAACCATTTCTTAACAGATACTATCAATAGGGATAGTTTAGAAGAAAAATCATAAATATAAAAGATAAAATAAATTAAGATTTTATATTTAAGACTAAAACAAACCTTACAATCAGCTTATACGCCAACATTTGAAGAAAGTATTTTACAAGGTAATTCAATGTAAGGTGTATAAATTTTGTTGAGAGTGATTGACGGTGCTAAAATTCTTTGCCAATCATATTGCGATAATTGATTTGTACCTTCTAAAATTTGAAGTTTCTTGTACGTTTCACTAGGAATGACCGAATGACCAATTTGATTTTCTCCACCACTATGACAAGGACTGGTTACAAATTGGCATTGACGGTCCCAATCACAAAATAAAATACGAATTCAGTGATAATTAATTAATAATTAATATTTCTATTTTATTGTTGGTAATGGATTCTTAAAAGTCTACTATAATAATAATAGAAATATAAGAAATATAATAAGAGGCTAATAAAATTTTAGAGAGAAAAAATAAATTTTTTTTCATTAATTCTCTTTTAATCAAGGTTGTCAAATTCACGAGTTTAAATAAACTCATGATATTGATGTAAACTTTTATTATGAACTCGAATAACAAATACGTAAGAATTTGTTTTTAATTTCTATTTTTTTAAAATTTCTAAATGTCACGTATTTGCTCCTCAGTGTTCCACATATCCCTCTTCCCTGGTTGCCACGTGTCTCCTCCTCGTACTGCCACGTGTTCGCATATCATAATTCCTCCAAGTGCCTCTCCTCTCGTTCGAACCTGCGGCCTCAGTTTACCGATGCCTTTGCGTCGAGTCTTTACTAGTTGCGCTGAAATGACCTGTGTCATATTATTACATATTATTATATATATATATATAATATTATCATACACACATACACACATATAATTAATTAATTCTATACAGATAATTAATTATTAATTAAATATAATATTATAAAAAATAATGAAAAGTTTAATAAAAACGTAAACAAATATTTATATATTTAATTAAATAATTTAATAATTAAAATTACTTAATAAATAATAATTTAATATTATGAATATTATTTTTAATATAAAATTATAAATATAATATTAATAAATAATAATATAATTTTAATAATTAAGGTTTAATAGAATTATTTAATAATCAATATTTTAATTTTATAAATATTATTTTTTTTAAAAATTAATACATGTTAATTTTTCCTATGGAATTTTCGACGGCTAGAATTTGCCACGCAAAAAATTCCGTCAGAAATTCTGTGGCTAAATTTACCACGGAAAATTCTGTCTAAATTTACCAAGGAAAGAATTCTGTCGGAAATCGGGTGTTTTTTTGTACTTAAAATAGCACGAGTTTAACATCATCTTGAGACAATATTTTAAACTAGAAATGTAAAACGATATATTTAGAGAATTAACTCATGAGTTTGACAAGAATACTCTTAATTGATGATGGGACCTATACCTCAAATCTAAGAAAATACTCGAGTTCTTGCCAGTTGATCTAATAAATCATCTGGCCTAGGTAGATGATACTTATTCTTAACTATATATGATTTTATTCAATTCCCTATTCTCTAGCTAACTATCATTTTTTTCTTACAAATAATACAAGAGCTCTTTATGAGACAACACACTAGGCTTGATAAATCCTTTCTCTAACCCTATCTGTGAATGGAAGAAAAAGTAAAAAAAAAGGGGGGGGGGGAATACTAGAAAGGAAAACTTACAAAATCTTTAAAAAAAATTACTATTTTTGGGAGTTTTAATTTCCCTCATTGGATTCTTTCCTTCCTAATTTTCTTCCCATCCAAACATATAGGGGAAAATTTTTTTTCATATGCTTCTTTAACCATGTTATCTCTTTTGGAGCCATTTTGTGCTTGTTTTGGTATTTTGAAACCCAAAAATTCCCCAACCACATGAATCCTTTCTATTACTTCTTAGGTAGAAAATTAGGCTAAATTATATAAAAACCCCTTGAACTTTGTGTTAAACCCCTTAACATTTCGATATGCGTAAAGTGATAAAAGCATAGTTCGAGGCATAGAGAAATAGCACGAATATACTGATAAAAAGTACTTGTTTACATACAGAAATCATCCTCGCAGGGTTTGAAAGTATATATACATTTATCCATAATATTAAAAAATAGAAACTACATATAACCACCTAACTTCTATCTCGGGATCCGCACTCATCAGTTTCCCGTGTCCACCACTTTGCTCTTGGAGCCACTAGTTCTTGTTGAAACTTTTATTATTTATGAAATGGGTAAGATTCTAAGGAATTCACTAGTAGAAAATAGCCCTTTTAGACCGCAACATTTAGACCGGTTATTGCGGATAAGGTCTAAAAAATATGACCGGTGGCAATTTTGTAATTATAAAGAACTTTTAAGACCGGTTCCTAAAATATGCGGTCTAAAAGATATTATTTAGACCGGTTATCCAAACAACCGGTCTAAAAAGATAAAAAAAATTAAAATTAAAAAATTTTGAAACTTTTTAGACCGGTTGTTATTAACAACCGGTCTAAAAGATAAAACATTTTAGACCGGTTATTTCTTATAACCGGTCTAAAAGACATAGAATTAAAAAAATATATTTTTCTCCTTTTAAAACCTGATATTTGAAGCAACCGGTCTAAAAGATATATCTTTTAGACCTGATGCACAAGGTAACCGCTCTAATAATATCCCTTATTTCACTGTCGCACGATTTACTCTGAGCTTCTTCTCATCTCCTTCGTTGCGCCTCATTCCTCAGTCTTGGTCCCGTGTCGCTCCTCGATAGCCCTCGCATGTCTACATCTTTTAGACCTGATGCACAAGGTAACCGCTCTAAAAATATCCCTTATTTCACTGTCGCACGATTTACTCTGAGCTTCTTCTCATCTCCTTCGTCGCGCCTCATTCCTCAGTCTTGGTCCCATGTCACTCCTCGATAGCCCTCGCATGTCTACATTGGCTCGCTCCGATTACACAATTGATGTAAAATTTTTTATACTCAGAACTCATGTTCAAAACACCCGTTCTATTAGAACTCTAATCCCTACCCAATCATCAGAGAACTCCAATCCCTAAAAATTCAATCGATTTCTTCTGCTGTGATCTAGCTCTCTGATATTCACATCTTCGTTATTGCAGCGACCTTTCTTGTTCTGATCTTCATTGCTGTGTCCTGAGCTAGCTGGGAACATACTCCGACTTTGAATCACCACATGCTCCGACCTGCTCAGCAAAATTCCTTCTATGTAATTGTTATGAGTTGCTTTTTTATTTTTTATTTTTGTTTCTGTCTTCGGTTTCATTTCTTTGTTTCCTAGGGGCTGACTCTTGCTCGTTTCTTTCCTTTACCTAATTTACATCTTTCCCTATTTTTGTTCCTGAGTAATTCTTCCTTCTTTTGTTGATAACAGTCAATCAACCAGAAGTTAGTTTCTTTGGTTTCTAATATTTGACAATTTCTTTGCTTTCGAAGCTAGTTACTCTCTAATCTGTAAAAATGGTGAACTTTTTCTTTGATCTATTCTTTTGCAGGCTCTTCTGCATTCTGAATTTCTAAACACCCTACATCTGGAGCGAATTGTCTTCGATTTGATATTTTCTGATCTTCTTGTTAATTATTGCCTAGTTTATTTGCTTTTTTTGGTTATTCCAATGCGAACTTACAGTGAAATCTATATTAACTTGTGTTTGGGTTCTGACGGTGGATGTATTACTTCAAATCACGATATGACACTGTACTAAATGTTTTGCCTTTAATGAGTTTCATGATTTGCATTTACTTACAAGATGAATTCACTTTCCTTTGATGAATGGAATGGTTCTTCTAACATGTACTAATGTTTATAACTTCAAATCACGATGTGTGCCATATGAATTTACCAATTGGCATTTGAAAGATTTCAGTTTTCTGTTTTTAAGTTGCTCCTTTATATATGTTGAAGTCAGTCACTAGCCTGTCTTCCATAATTGAATGTATATCAGTTTCCATGGGGATTTCTTGTGAAACCTGCACTCAAAAGAAATGCCTTTACTGCTATTTCAGACCATGGCAAAGTCATTTGAGGCCACTGAGTTACCAGGTACATATTTTCTCATATTGATTTTTGACATATTCTTATTAAATGGTCCAAAGAAAAATACCCTTTCTCATATTGATTTTTGCCATTCATTTTTTGATTTTTCTGCTTTTAATAGGAAATATTTTCATTGATAAAGTCTATGAAACAGGTATGGGACTAATAGACTAAAATTTGTGTCCAGAGTCTATAAGGTTGCCCGCACAACGTATCTGCTATATGATTTCATTCTGATCTTCCCATAATTGTTACTGGATCAAAGGATGGTATAGTGGGTGTATGGCATTCAACAACTTATAGGTAGTATTTGATTTGATATGCACCTTCATCACTTTTGTGCGCATGTGATCACTCTCTTATCAAGTCTATTTCTTTTCTTTTGTTTTTTTGTTTTTTAAAAAAGAACCTATTAGTTTTACATCTGTATTGACTTTCAATAGAGGATGAGTCTTCAAGGCAAGTTGTCTTTTGGTTCTGAACGTCATGTCTTTGAAGTGCCTTCTTCAGGTGCCACTTTTTGCCATGTTTAATATTTAGATTAAGTTTTTGAAAGTGTTTGTATCTTCATTTGGTGAATATAAATGTCTATATTGGATGCTTACTTGAAACTGCTTTGAATTTGACACTTGCAAATTGGACAGTGTCATCCATTCTTCTTTTTCTATTTTTCAAAATGAGGGGTTAAATAATGTGTCTATTTGGAAATAGTGTGTATAAAATACTGTTTTACTTTTATATAAATTCTTTATTGATGATCCTCTTAACTCTGTATCATATTGATTAAGTACCGCAAGGTTCCTCATAATCAGTGTTAACTGCAACTATGAGTATTATCTAGTCCGATGCCCAATTTACTTTAATATTCCAAACATACTAATAATTTTTTCTCCTTCCTAGATGTAATGTCTACACTCACACCTTTTCCCCTCATCTTTTAATCTTTTTGCAGGGAAAGGTGAAGAAAGAAATTATACTATATGATCTTTTTGAACACTTGTATCCATTTTTTTAACTTTTCTTATGTTGAAACTACCTTTGCTTAACTATTATTTTGACGTGTATTAACGAGAAGAGTTAAGCAATCTCTGAAAGCTGGGTTTTAGCATCTTGTCTTTAAGGATAACTATGTCAGCATCTTGTCTTTAAGGATAACTATGTCACTAGAACTGGAGACCATTATTCATTGAGGCATATATGTGATCATTTTTATATTAGAGGTGTGCAAACTTCCACTTTTTCTAGATTTAGTATATTACTATATTGTGCAATTTGTACTACATGTGTTTGCCGTTTTAGCCTGATATGTAACCTCATGTGAAAGATCTGCAATAGTTATGTTTATAAATTATTTTTATACACTAGTAAGTATTTTAATTTAAACCAATTGCCAGGCTTATGTCCATGTCATTATGACCTTGTAAATTTTGTTTTACAAGTTTAGTTGCACAATATCTTAAATTGCATTATGATACGTTGGCAGGAATTATTAGCCATTCACCCAAAATTTATGTGATGATAAAAATTATGAGGCTTTTTTTTTTGTATTGGAGCTTATTTTTAAAAATAATCTTCAATACAAAAAAAGGCCCCATTTATTTTTTTTTTAAAAATGTTACTTTTTAGACCGGTTGTAATTAGAACCGGTCTAAAAAGTTCTTTTTAGAGACCGGTTGTAGTTAGAACCGGTCTAAAAGGTGACTTTTTAGACCGGTTGTAGTTAGAACCGGTCTAAAAAATGACTTTTAGACCGGTTCTAATTGCAACCGGTCTAAAAAGTGGTCTAAAAAGTTTACTTTTTAGACCTTACCTTTATGAACCAATCTAAAAAGTCATGCTTTTTAGACCTCACCTTTGTAAACCGGTCTAAAAAATCATACTTTTTAGACCGGTCTAAAAAGTATAAGACTTTTTAGACCGGCTGTATCTAGACCTGTTCCAGAACCGGTCTAAAAAGTGATTTTCACCCGGTCTAAAAAATGATTTTTGCACTAGTGCGAATCTCAGTAGTAACATACATTCATTCAATAAAATGCGAAAAGTAGATATGTTATGTTTCATATTATGTACAAACTAATTAACAATATAATGACATGTATACATGAGTAGGGCTCAATTCCCACCATCCGTACATCTTAGTTGGATTGTTACTCAACAACCAGGTGAAAGTGCCCTTCTCGCACTAATTACCCATTCTCGACAAAACCATGTTCATTAATTAATTATAAAAGATGACATACACAAACATATAAATAATGACATAGTGTATGAAGGATAAAGTTACTGCCTTTAACCTGTTTTTGACTTGTGAAGTTGTTCCTTGAACTTCGTGTAATAACTCGAGTAATTATCCAGTCCTAAAATTCTAAATGTACAAGAATTAGGTTAAAATCGATTTATGTACTACTTTAAAGACTTTCAAAATGTTTTTTGTGGTTATATAAGTCTAGATTGAAAAATTACCAAAATGCCCTTGGGAACCTGATCCAGCCTCGATTTACCCGGTCCGACCGTACTTTTTCAAAAATTTTGGGTCGAGCTATTCTTACATATTTTGCCCAAGGATTCCATTTCCAATCTCAGTTTTCATAAAATCAATTCCAAATGACAGTTTTGCCCTCAATAGCCCCTATTTAGGGTTTTGGGGGTATTTTTGTCATTTCACTTTCTAGGGCTTTTCTGAAAAGGTGTTTTGAAAGAGTGTCCAACATTAACCCCACCTAATTTTTCTCTTGAACACAATGAAATCATCAGATTATTGAAAATCCAACTCTAACCCCTCCAATCAACCTTGGCTGAAACTTTGGTCATGAAAAGGGAAATTAGGGTTTTTGATTTCTAACACCAAAAGCTTATTTCTTTTCACTCCTAATCACTTAATTAACCATTTAAACACCTAATAACCAAAATTTAAGGAAATTTGGGCAACATAACCCCTTAGAATTTACGAATCAGAAAAAACAAGCCACACAACCACCAACAACTTCAACAACAACAACAACCAAGAATTGAAGGTTTTGAAGTTATCTTTAGTTTTCTTCATGTTTCTCACTCTAGTTGAAATCCTCCTTCTCCTCAAACCTTATTTTTTGCTTGCTAAACACATGGAATCATGGAGAAGGGAAGCTTAAGACGAAGATTACACAAATTGGAAGTCAAAACACCAAGGAAATCAAGCTTACCTTGGGTTTTTCTTCGTCTTTCTCTCTAGAACCCTTAAAGCTCTCTCTCTCTCTCTCTCTCTCTCTCTCTCTCTCTCTCTAGCTCTTTTGGCCAACAGAAATAATGAAGGAAGAGGATGGGAATGTGTTTTAAAATATCTTGCATTTTCCCTTAATTTAGTTAATTACCATAATTCCCAAAAATTTTGACTTTTGTGACACTTGTACTTAAGCTTTATCTACATGTAAATGTTGTCCTAAAGTCCCATTGAAATTGAACTAATATTTCCCTCTTCTATTCAGCCCAAAAGTGACGTCCCAGGCCCATAGGAGATGCAAAATTTGCTGATGTTAATTTATCCCATAATTACAACATTTGCCGTCATATTTTTTTTTTCAATTTTCGGATTAGTGGCAATTATGGTAGATTTTTTGCCCAAATTTTGAAAAATCACATCTTTATTTGTAGACATTGGATTAGAGTGATTCCAAAGGATATGAAACCCTTATTGAGTCTAATTTCAAGGAAAAATATAGCCTTTAGCCAATTGAAAGCTCACAATGCCCAGCATTTAAATCTTTGGACGCTGTTCCAGAAAATAACCAGTTTCACTAGATAAAATTAAAAAAATCCATAACTCTTTGTACATAGCTCCAAAAATTACCCATTACCTATCAAATTAAAGCTTAGAATGTCTACTTTCATCCTGTAAAATTTTATAATTTTTGGTCATCATATGGTCATCAAAACACATATGACAAACTCACTGTCTTGCAAGAAATTTCACTGACAGCATAATTACATTTTCTAAAATTCATCATTTCATTTCATTAAATGCCACAAATAATTACAAGGCATATTGAAGAATAAAATTTGGGGTGTTACACTTTGGGTCCATTGCATATAGCCCTCTGACATTTCAAAGTTTAAATTTAACTCCTTTGAACTTTCTTTTTTTTTTTTTTATTATTAACTCTCTGTTGTTAAGTGACCATTATCTTTTTAACGAAAATGTCATATTAGATTATGAGATGACATGTGGCATCCTACATAGCATTCTGTGTAAATTATCAATTTCATAAAACCCCCGAACTTTGAACAGTTATGGATAACCCCTTGAACTTTGATTATTTACAAATAACCCCATTGACATTTTAAAATTTAAATTTAACTCCCTTAAAATTTTGATTTATAATATTAAACCTCACGTTATTACTTTTAGCATTTTAATAAATTTATTAAGTTTTTATAATATCATTTATCAATTAAATGGTTTTCTTGTATGACCAAAAATAGAAGAATAAAATTTAAAAAAATATAAAAATAAAAATTTCATCATTTGCATAATATTTACTTATTTTATTGGGATAATTGAGCATTGATAAAATAAAAAGGTCATATTTATGTTAAATATACTCTTAGGATGATTGAGCATTAATGGTTGAAATATTACATCTACGTTAGATGATAGTTTTTGCCCTTATTAATTTTTTATTAGTAAAGCATTTTTTTTTGAATTATAGGAATAAAATTTATTTTTATATTTTTTTAAATACCATTCTTCTAGTTTTTTTTCCATATAAAAGAACTATTTTAATTGACAAATGATAATAAAAATATTAATAAATTTATTAAAATGTTAAAAGTATCTGCATGTGGTTTAATATTATAAATCAAAATTTTAGGAGAGTTAAATTCAAAATTTGAAATGTTAGAGGATTATTAGTAACTGATCAAAGTTCAGGAGGTTCTATACAACTGTTTAAAATTTAGGGGGGGTTAATTTACATAGGATGCCATATGTCATCTCATAATTTGATGTGGCATTTTTCGTTAAAAAGATAACAGTCACTTAACGACAGGGGGTTAATAGTTAAAAAAAATAAAAGGTTAGGGGGGTTAAATTTAAACTTTAAAATATCATGGGGGTTATATGTAATTGACTCAAAACTCCCAGGGGGTTTATAACTTAGCCAGAAAATTATAACTGTTTTTCTAAGAACTTTTTCTATGTAAATAATGCTTCTACATGACCAATGGAATTAATTGGGATCCAAATTTAGTGAGAATACTCTCTCCTATCCTATTTTCAAGGCAACTGAATTAATTGGGATCCAAATTTAGTGAGTATACTCCCTGCTACCCTATTTTTAAGGTCCTGCCTTGAGTCCTTAATACAACATCCTTTACAAACTTTAGAGAAACATTTATAACAAATCTTAAAAAATTGCCATTGTGTTTTTATAATGATTTTTCCATCCCCTCCATACACCAATCAAAGGGTAATGACTTTTGAATTTTTTAACATTAACTAAGTTTAACTAACTTCATTAATCTCAAGAAAAGTAATTAATGGGATCTGATATATAAACTATATTTAATAATAAGTTTATAATAAAATGTTAGAAATTCCAACAGCAGACTTATTTTCTTCGTAGGTGGGAAATAGTAGAACCATTTCCCACGTGGATTTTTTTCCATCTTTAAAAAATTGTCATGTCATATAAACTATATTTAATAATAAACTTAACCCTTATTAGTGTTTCATCTGATCTCACAAACGAGGCATTTGAACATGTTCCAGAACCTTATAGTGAAGCCTTAAAGAAATATGAATTCCGTTTGCTTATGATATTGGGTTGTTTCAGTATTATTTTACTAGACGCACCAAGAAAAATATATCTCTGCATGCGCTAGATGAATAACAAAATATTTTAGGATACTTGTTCACACCGCAAATGCACGGATCACATTAAGTAATAATGTGATAAGTAGAGTATCATTCCTAAGAGAATTTGATTCCACAATCCAGTCAAGTATCAATTATCACACTTTTGTCTAATTTGAGCGACATAAATATCAATAGAGAAGTGAAACCATGAAACAAACCTAAAATAAAAATAAAAATTAATATAAACAAGTGATTGTTTGACTTTAAGGATAAAATGAGGACTAGAATTATTTAGCCTCCTTGTATATCATAACATTCAATTAACCTCCCCCCTCATTGATGCTTTTAATGAAAATATGCACTAATCTAGGATTCAAAAAGTACTTGTAAAAGCTCTCTGAAGTAAAAACCAAGTGTTTGATTCCATTAATTGTTCAATCTCTTTACGAAATTAATAAAATTCAAATTAAAGCTCCAACCTTAATGTGATTACGTAAGGTTGGCAAATATATCTCTATCTTGTAAATAAAACCATCCATTCATCATGCAAACTTCAAGTTATTACACAACTTTACCCAAGATTTTCATTCAACCTAGCCTCTCAAGTATCAATCAAGTAAATCCAACAATCTCATTGGTGGTCAATTAACAAGAAGCATTATGCAAAGAGTAAAATCAAAACAAATATATCATTAATCACAAAAAGAGAGGAGTAATCAAGTATTAATGAATACAAAGGCATAAAATAATCTTAGATCAAAGTTCCTAGAAGCTTATGGGCAACCGCAAGCTACAAATACAAGATAAAAATAGCATCCGTACTAGCAATAAGAGAGATAGAGGACGAAAGTTAGAAAAACCAAGGGAAATGAGGTTGAATCTCTTCAAATCTTCAATATCCTTAGCTCCCAAACCTCCAACAGCCTCAAACCCTACCACACGAAGATCCCAAATCAGTCTCCAAGTCGTAGAATGGCGCTGCTATGCAAGTTTGGGAGCTTATAAAGCCCTAAAATCAAATCTATCACGAAAATACACAGTTTCATTATGCACCGTTGGCTGCAACTAAGACTTTCATTGGTGACAACCAAGAGTTTTTTGCCTCATCTCTTCGATGATTCCAAGAGCTTTCTGTCTATGTCTTTGGTTGAGGCCAAGAGCTCTCTATCTTTGGCTGAGGCAAAGAAATACTTGGTTTATTAGTTCATCTCTTCTTGTCTTCCTATGATGTCTTGACTTCTTAATCTCCTTTCCAACTTATTCTACATTGATTTTAGCTCTGAATGTCTTCAGATGAAGCCCAAATGAAAAGCTTCAACATCCTAACAAAACAAAAGGATCTATAAAAGTGAATGTCGATGAAATACGGTAAAATATTCACACTTCAATTAAGAATTCTATTACTTTAATCCGAATATCAACTAAGCACATTTTCCTTGCATATGCTTTCCCAAATATATATATATGAATTCACCAAAAAGTGTGAGAAATTCCAGACAAATGTGCCAAAAGGACATGAATTTCATGAGGTTAGTAATACTAGACACACGTGAAAAAATACTTTAGACCTTTAGGGTGTTGGATGAACCCTTAACCCAAAAATAATTCTAATACATACGGTTTTCTTTGTGATGAACAAGAAAGGGAAGAAATAAAAAGAAAAAGCAAAAGTAACATCTAAGGTCCCTCACTAATCAAGTCAGCGTTTTGAGCACTCAGCACTCCGTCCTCATTAGCTTGATCAGCACGGAGTGCCACGTATAAAGTCCAAGCTCTAAAATCTATATCTCAAGAATTAATGCCACATAAAGAGAGACAGTAATTTTAACCTCGGTTATATAGATGTGTGTGAGAAAGAGACAGAGAGAGCCAAAACATACACTCCCAGTGAAAAAAAGAAAAGTGAATACTTGTATTAAAAAGAATCTAAACGCTTGTAACGAAATCATACACAAAACATATAATGTAAAGTATTTGAATACTTGTATGAGGCAGAGAATCCAAACACTTGTTCTTGTTTTTAAAACTAGCAAAAATAAAATCGGTAACATGGTTTATCTTATAGTGATGGGTGAAAGAACTAACATATGGAACAAGCTAAGTATAATAATAATCAAGATATTTGAACACACCATAACATTTGAATTGTGCAGTTCGTATTAAAAACAAACATAATAATTAAAATAAATAATAATTTCGAATAAAAATGATTGGAATAAATAAAAATTATATATAATAATTATAGGAAATGAAGATTATTTTTCATCTCAATCTTAGTTGGGAGTTGTGATTTTATTTAATCTTTTCTCATGTATATGTTATTATGATTGCCTAGAGTTTAGGTTTTGAATTTCTATATTTAATACTTAGATTTTCCGTAGAAAATTTGATTGTGATTAAACCTTTGCAATTTTATATTTAGAGTTATAGTTCAAATTATATTACATGAGTTTGATTATTTCATGTTTTCTTTCATATATGGTTTGACTGATATATGTTTTACTTTTACTTCAAGTAGAATATTCTATAAAAAAGTCATTTATAATTTTGATATAAATTTTGAATTTTCAATGATGCTTTAATAATTAAGGTATTAATACTTTGTTTGAACAAAAATTGCGAAGCGGTAATACTTGTGCAAAAAAATTTATCTGTCTTCCCAATGTTTTCTCACAATATTATTGCTGATGTCACAATGACAACTGTCACCAAACCAAGCATATATATATATATATATATATGTATTAAGTTGACAGGTGGCTTTCTTCACTTTACTTAGGGTAGTAACATCTCAGTTATTAGGCATGGAATGGTAATAATGGGCTGTATGTATGTAGAATTCGTAAACTTACCAGCCATGGGGTAATCATTGATGGAAAAATTATTTTTAAGATCAGTTAAAAAAGATATTTTAGATTGATTTTTGATTCAGTTTTGATACAGTCGGTTTAAAAAATCTACTATTTTTTAGACCGGTTATTATAAAACCGGTCTAAAAATAAATATTTTTAGACTGGTTATCAGAGAAACCAATCTAACAAGTTCAAATTTTAGACCGATTTTCTGAAAAACCGGTCTAAAAATTTGAAATATTATGACCGATTTTCTACAAAACCGATTTTAAAAGTATTATTTTTTAGACCGGTTTTGCAAAAAAACCGGTCTACTTAAATGTACTTTTCAGACTGGTTTTGGAGAGAACCGATTTTAAAAGTTGAATTTTTTTAAAATTTTTGTTTAAAAGATATACCCAGTAAGCCATTTCCCCTGTTAAAATATTTCACTCAGCAAGCAGCAGCTAGTTCAACGACATTCAAATAAATCTTCTTCTCTTGCAAATTATATAACTAACATCTTAATGACATGTGAGAGACTCAAAACTCATTGGAACATATTAAAACTCAACTCTCTTGTACTTAAACAGTGCTAGCCGAAACAGAAGCAAGGAAAACAACCATGAATAATAAACTCACAATCATAGACAGAATCATAATGCAAGGAAATCATACAACCATGACAATGCTGTTTTAACCAAGTTCCTTATCTTTTCACTTACATACATACATCAAATATTAAATTACATTAATGACAATGCTGTTATTCATTAGGGCCAAAATACTTTATACATACTCTTCTCAGGCTGATGATCACTAGCGGGCCTGGCTTCGGAGAATCTACACTAAGATGTAACTCCACTGTTCTGGACAGTGCTTCTATCATCAAGATACTTCGTGTAAAACTTATAACCATTGATCACAAATGAAGTCTAACTTATGACATTAGCCTCAGAACCACGTGCTAACCATTTAATTGTATCAGAAACACATTCTTCACCGTCAACCTTTTGTTTGAACCAATGTGCAAAAGTTTTGTTATACTCCCTAATTAACCTTTGTTCAGTCATTCGACTATTTCCTTTCTGTACAATTTTTTTATGAGCATTAATGTAATATTGAACTTCATCAACATTATTCAAGATGTACAAGTGGACTTGTTACAATTCATCACGATCCATACTCTTTACTGAAGCCCCACGTCTACCGCCTTCTTTGTCATGACGTTCAGGAAGTCCAATGTGTCTTACATTTTACAAGTAATCTTGATAAAACCCTATGGGTTCTTCAGAAACATATTTCTGAACAATAGATGCTTCAGGCCGGTTAGAGTTCTTCACATATGCTTCTAGGATTTTCATAGTTCTTTCAATTGGGTACATCCATCATAAATAGATAGGGCCACACAACTTGATCTCCCTGACTAGATGAACAATTAGATGTACCATGTGTTGGAAATTGTGCCATAAGAGCCAATCATTGTACTTTGAACATTATTATTTTAATGAAATTTCTCCATTCTGTTATGATATTATTTGTATGTTAATTGTGATAATTGTATCATTGGATAATTCATAAAGATTGTCCTAAAATGTCCCTGGTCGGTCATCTATGCGGGAGCAAAGATGAAACAAGATCAGTATGACTTTGATAATGTTTAATTTAGGATGGACGAATTATATATATATATATATAATATAAAATTCATTAATAATATTATATAGATATATATTTTCGAAATATATATCTTATATATATATATATGTATATATATTATATGATATTATTATATTTTGTTAGTTTTAAATTTAATTTATTAAGATATATTAAATTGAATAACTAACATGATAGAGATATAGTATCTCATATTTAATTTATGACGATAAATTAAATTTAATGGCTCTTTATTTGGATTAAATAAATAGGTTAAATTAAAACTGTTGGACAGATTTAATTTAAACTAAATTTATTTAATTAACTCATCAAGATAGTTAATAGTTAATTAATTTCAAAATTAATGATGATTAATTTTGAAATTTGAAAATAGCCCTTATAGGTTATAAACTTGATAGAGCAGATGTATTTATATGGATATGAGAATTGAGAGCCGCAAGGGAAACCCTAGGAGACATTAGAGGCACTAGCACGCAGTCTCGATTGGAGAGCATTCGTGTGGATACCGGTAGAGGGAGCGGGCCTGACGTGTTGGCTCCTAGAGATCGTGAAAACCATGAATCATAAAAGGTATGAATCCTTCCAACTTGGTTTAAACGCCGTTGATAGATCCTCGATTAGGATTGGTAAAATTTTAAAATTCTTCCGCTGTGCTTGGTGATCCTAACACCATAATGTCAAAAAAAAGAAGGAAGAAAAAACTTCTCAAGATGGCACAAGATCAAATATCCTTCATTTTCCAATTCATCCAATTTTTCTGTCTCAATGACTTTACTACAAATAGCATTGAAGAAGAAACAAAGTCTAGTCAAAATATGTTGAAGATCATATTCGGCAATGCCTCGAATAGCTACTGGGAGCAGTTGTTGCATTAAGACATGACAATAATGAGACTTTAGCCCCACTAACTTCAAGTTTTTCATCGACACAAGCTTCCTAACATTTGAAGAATACCCTGAAAGAACTTTGATTCCATATAAAACAGTCACAAAAGCTTCTTTTCTCATCCTTAGACAAAGTATGAGCAGCTGGAGGACAAAAAGTTCTCTTACCATATGGCTTTGGATGCAAGTCTTCTCGTATCCCCATTTCTTGTTAATCTAATCTTGCCTTTACGCTATCCTTAGAATTACCTTGTATGTTAAGCAATGTCCCAATAATACTATCACAAACATTTTTCTCCACATGCATGAAATCAATACAGTATCTCACATCAAGCTTCGGCCATATGGAAGATTGAAGAAGACAGACCTCTTTTTCCATTTACTTTTCTCATTACTTTTTTTTTGTAGTCTTACAAAAAATAACATTCATATTTTTCACCATTTCATAAACTTGCTCCCCACTCAATGCCTTCGGAGCATCTTCAAACTTTTGTCCACCAAAAAAAGCTCTTTAATCTGCGATACGGGTGGCCTTGTCTAAGAAATCTCCTATGGCCAAGATAAACTGTCTTTCTTCCTTGTTGAAGTTGATGGTAGCATGTTCCTTCTTCACAAAGGACATGCTTTATGGTATTTAACACTATAGCCTGACAAGTTTCCATGTGCAGAGAAGTCATTTATAGTACAAAGATCATGGCTCGCATTTTAAAAACCTCCTTTTTGTTCGCGTCAAAAATATCAACACCTTCGTCCCACAACTCTTTTAAGTCTTCGATCAAGGGTTCCAGTTAAACAGCTATGTCATTTTCGGGTTGTTTTGGTCCCGAAATCAACATAGACAACATGATGTACTTTCGTTTCATGCATAACAGAGGAGATAAGTTGTAAATTAGCAACAGAATAGGCCATAAACTATGTATACTGCTCAGGCTACCAAAAGGATTCATGCCATTCGTGCTAAGCACAAGCCTAAGGTTCCTAGGCTCTTCACCGAAGACAGGAAATAATTGATCGATTTTCTTCCATTGAGAAGAATCAGCCGGATGTTGAAGCTTTCCATCGAATATCCTCTCATCCACATACCATCTCAAATTTCTTTCATCATTTTCATTAGCAAACAAGCGCTTGAACCTTGGTATGATTGGAAGGTACTAGAATACTTTTGCAGGAGCGTTATTTGATTTGTACCTCAGGGTTTCATATATCGGACATTGTTATTCATCTTCATGCTCTTTTCTATACAATATACAATCATTAGGACATGTATGAATCTTTTTATACTTCATCCCTAGTGGACACAATATTTTCTTAGCATCATAGTATCGAGAAGGCAACACATTATGATTTGGAAGCATGTCCTTAAAAGCCTCAATAGTTTTTGAAAAACTCTTATCGCTCCATCCATGCTGTGCTTTTAAGCTTATCAATTTCAATACTACTTTCAACAATTGGTACTTTTTACACCCCGGGTACAACGGCGTCTCAGTATCACTACACATATTACCATATGAATGTGATTGCTCAAAAGTCTCTTCTCCTACATCACGAATAATATCCTCTATCCGATCATCCGTATCCGTGTCATTATCATCAAAGTTCACTCCCCCTGTTGAGATGAACTTGGCATTTCTAATTCTTCACCATGCCATACCCATACTGTATAATCCTTACAAAATCCTTCACAAATTAAATGTGTATATATGTCTGCAGTACTTAGTTGCTTCTCATTCAAACATACTACACAAGGGCAATAAAACTTCCCACTACCATCATCGGGATTTCTACTAGCAAAGTCTAAAAAACTCCTCACCCCATTATCATATTCAACACTCGTTCATTTAGCATTTATCCAACTATGATCCATATATATATCTCAACACTTCTAGCACCCTATATCCAATAACAAAAGGATAGACAAAAACACAACAACAATAGAGTTTTAGATATTTCAACGAAATTAACAGGCACAATTTGAAACTAGTATTTTTTTTAGCAACCAATAACACTGACAATAATCAAACAACCGCATTAAATTAAAACAGAACATAGAGTGATATTAATCCAAGCCAAATATCACAGGGATGTAATTTAAAGTCAGAGCATATATCTAACAAGAATGTGCAGATTTAATTTTTTTTTCCAGATTACGTTTAAGTGCTCAAATAAACAACAAGAACCATTTTTCATAGAACATTATTAATTATTGAACAACGTACAACTAAATAACAGATCGAACACTAACCTGATTGAAGACCAAGGAGTGAGCTTCAACCCAAAGTCATGGCGGCGTCGACTGAGGTTATAATGAAGTCCTCAAATTCACAACACTGATAAAGGGAAGTCAAGTCAGAGGAGAATGGTTACTGAGGAGAATAGAGGTGGCGGCGGAGAAGATTGACGATAATCAAAGAATAGCGACAACGAACACAGCAACGACAGTGGTAATGACAGAGGAGAGTTGAGCAAATGAAGGACGGGACGCCATGGACGAGTTTAGAACAAGCACGGACAGAGCTCACAGAGAAATGGCAAAAAGTGAAGAAAGGGTTCATAGAGCGCGCGATCTGGGCGCGGAAGTAGAAATACGGGAAAAAAATTTTACCTTCAAGACCGGTTTTTATTAAAAATCGGTCGTAAAATAGGGAAATTTCACATTTAAAACCGGTTTTTGTAAAAATCGGTCTTAAAATGTTAAAATTTTTAAATTTAAAAATGTTTTAACATTTAAGACCGGTTTACATAAAAACCGGTCTTAAATGTTAAAGATTTAAGACCGGTTTTAGCGTAAAACCGGTATTAAATATTTTACTTTTAAGACTGATTTTTATGTAAACCGGTCTTAAATGTTAAAACATTTTAAATTCATAAAAATTTTAACATTTTAAGACTGGTTTTATTTATAACTGGTCTAAATAAGTTTTTTAAGACTTCTTTTTTTAAGAACCGGTCTTAGAAGTTCAATATAATTACAAAACTGCCACCGCGCAAATTTTTAAGACCTTATGTGCAAAAACCGTTCTAAATGTGGCAGTCTAAAAAGGTTTTGTTCCAGTAATGAATAATGGGCTGTATGTAAGTGTTTCCAAGTAGATCCACTGTTATTGCTGCAGAGACCTTGATTATTTGGCCTTGTAAATTTGCAGCGGAAATTTCCTTTTAAATGTTTTGCGTTACAGGTAGAATATATTGTGCTTTGATGTCACTAGGTCTAATTTCATTACTGATAGGATACTATGAACTTGTTGACCCAATCGTTTGCTGATGCAGGATCAGTAAGAGGTTAAAGTGTTTCTGAATCTACATCAAGCAGTACTTCAATGTTTGAACCTTGATTAGACACTATATGCGAATCCGATCAATGCCATTGGACTTGTATAAATTTATCACTTCTTGCTCGCTTGATAGATTATCTCAATTTACCCCATAACACACTCCCGTGGATTTTTCTGCTGCATAACATGGAAATAATTTACTTTGGGTTGTTCTCAAAGCATAAGGTACAATAAATCATTACTTCCTCTTATCCTAAACGTATAGTAGAAGCTAGCTAGTTAACTAATAATTTACACAAATTAAAAGAAATTTAATAATTTCATATTGAACAAATGTGTATTGATTTTCTTAAAATATCGCTATTTAATTTTAATTTTTTAGCCAACAAAATAACCTTCCTTTCAATAACTTGCATTGGAATGTGATCAACATAGCCTGTACATCATACAAGAATTTAACTATAGGGGTAATTTTGGGAAATGCTATAAATATAGGAGATAAAGGAGGTTGAGATCACAAAAACAACCTTTGACGAACTGCTACATATAGAACCAGAGGAAGTATTAAAATTTGGCTATAAAGACCTATTCAAGTTGATTATCAATATGATAGAGACCTGTAAAATGCAGTGGACGACATGATTAGAAGTAACACGACTATGGAAGATATGCATGGAGATGGAGGCATTTGCTTAATTACTTTCCTATTCCTTAATCAGAAGAAAGTTACTTACTCGTAGAAACAGCATTTAAACACCAAGGAATTTGGTAGGTTTAATCACTTCAATTAATTATTGGCAAAGAACCGAAAATTAGGAAACAACTTCAATGCTCATTGCAATGATGGGTGCCAAGAGCTCGTTACCTCTGCAAGCACTTAAAAAAAACAATGAATTTTCGACGGAATTTATCACGGAATCAGCTTTTCTGACGGACCGCATTTCAGACAGAATCTGTTCCATCACTACTAGATGCGTAACAAAAAAGTTTGCGAGGGAATTTCAATTCCGTTGGAAATTTCCGACAAAAAAGAATTCTGTCTGAAATTTCTGATGAAAATTCCATCGGAAATTCTGACGGAATTCCTTTCCGTCGCAATTTTTTTAAAAAAAAGAATTTCCATTTTTTTTTAAAATTTGCCATGTGTCCGTATATCAGAATTCTTGAAAATGCCTCTCCTTTCATTTGAACTGCGACCTCAAGCTGCCGATGCCTTCACGCACAAGTCTTTACCAATTACGTCAAAATGAACCTGTGTCATATTATTACATATATATATATATATATAATATTATGATATATATATATACACACACATATAATTAATTAATTATATACATATAATTAATTATTAATTAAATATAATATTATTAAAAATAATGAAATATTTAATAAAAACTAAAAAATATTTATATATTTAATTTAAAATTTTTATTTAAAAATACTTAATAAATAATAAATTAATATTATAAATATTATTTTTAATATAAAATTATAAATATAATATTAATAACATATATATTATTTTTAAATAAAATAAAATAAAATAAAATAATAATAATAATAATAATAATAATATAATTTTAATAATTAAGCTTAAATAGAATTTTTTAATAATTAATATTTTAATTTTATAAATATTATTTTTTTTAAAAAAATATAATTTTTTCCTATGGAAAATTTTTAATGGAATTTGGAATCAAAAAATTTCCAACAGAATTTTCGTTAGAAATTCCATCGGAAGTTGCCACGGAAAAAATTTTGTGGCTAAATTTGCGATGGTTCTGATGGAAATTTCATCGGAAATCGGGTGTTTTTTTGTAGTAAAGCCATTATGATCTAATTTGGATTATTCAAATTGAATTTTTTTTTTTTACTTTTACTGTACAAAATCAAAAATAAAGATAATCTCTTTACTGCAGTTTTTCAATTTTTTTTTAATTTAAAAATCATTAGTTGAAATTATTTTTTAAGTATGTAGATCTCGCTATAGCAATGAGCTCTTGGTGCACATAATTGCGATGAGCACTAAAACTCGTTCCACTGTACTACTCTAACAGTCTAACGGGTCAACCACAGAAACTTGCCACTTTTGGGAGGGTAAGTGTTGCCAAGTAGATTCGTTGTTATTGCTGTAGAGACCTTGATTTGGCCTTGTAAATTTGCTGAAGAAATTGCCTTCTGAATGTTTTGCATTACAGGTAGAATAAATTTTGCTTCTACGTCACCAGGATTAACTTCATTTCCAACAACAATGTACTTGATGTTGACATCTGAGTAGGGTAGTACTACAAACTTGTTGACCCAATCATTGGCTGATGCAGAATCAGCAAGTGTCTCCTTGGCCACATCAAGCAATACTTCAATGTTTGAAGCTCTTAGGGCTTGAAGGGCTTCTTCATCTGGATAGTATATTCGCATGCTTGTAATGCCATTGGACTATTGTATAAATCTATCGCTTCTCTCTTGCTTGGTAAATTATCTCCACTTACCCCATAACGTACGATCCCATGGATTTTACAGCTGCATAAAAACGAACAAATTGACTTTGGGCTATTCTCAAAGCATAAATTAAAGTACAATAAATCATTACTTCCTCCTAAAGGAACTAAGTTTATTTGTGACAAACGTGCATTAGTTTTTTTTTCTTTTAAATACCCCTCTTTAAATTTCTTTTTTTTTCCCAACAAAATATCCCTCTTTTTCAATAACTTATATTGGAATGTGATCAAAATATAACCAATACAGATCATATAAGGATCTAATTATAGGGGTAATTTTGAGAAAAATTAATAAATAAGGGAGATAAAGGAGGTTGAATCTTACATTAGGACAAAAACAACCCTTCAACTAACGCCTACTTGCTATTCAAGTTGTCCTTGTATTCTCCTTAGTATAGTTAAAATAAGCCAGAGGACTTCATAAGCAAAAAGAATATCAAGCGCCTAAATAAAAATTAGGTAGCAATTATGTGTGTGTGTGTGAGAATATCAGATATGATACAATATGATACATGAAAAGAAAAAGTAATATGGAGAAAAAATCCAAAAAAGTAATTAGGACAAAAACAATAGCTTTGTGAGATACATGGTAGAAACAGCAGTAATACATGCACCAAAGAGTTTGGCAAAACCTACTCTAACGCGTCAACCGCGCTAACTTCTTTTTCTGCAAAGGCTGCGTCAAGGAATTTCACCACAAAAAAAAAAAAAAAAAAAAAAAAAAAAAAAAGGGCTGCGTCAAGGAAACGTTCCAAGTCAACGATGACGTGACTTTCTTTTCCCCTACCAAATAATGTGTATAATTAAAATATGATCAAATAACCCTAATATCCCTAGTTTAAGAATACATTTAATATTCATTTCAATTTTTTGAATAATAATAAACTTTTCTACATATCTTTAGTATAGATTTAAAACATTATTTTTAGTTTTTGGATTTTCAGAAATATATTTCTAATATCTATAAGTAAATAATAATTTTAATTTTTCTAACTGGATACTAACAAAATGAAAAGTTAATTTTTTTAGTGTCTGAACTTTACTAGGTTTAAAAATTGATCCCAAAACTTATTTTCTTACTATATCAATGCTCCTAGCTTTCTTTCCTGTTCTAAGATAATTAAAGGCATTGTAAACTATTAAAAATATTGTCTTGGATTAATAAGGGACCCTCACAAAAAGTTATACTTTTCTTCATAATCTGTTCCATTCTATTAGCAATAATTTTTGACGCAACCCTATAACTCATTTTTATAAAAATTATCAAACATTTTAAATTGTTCTCTGTGGCTTGTTTAGCATGCTCAGTTATTTACCATGCGTGTGTGTGTGTGTGTGTATATACTGAAATATGATTATTGCTACTGAGATTCCCCAATCTCACCCCACTCTCTATGTATTAACCATAGGAACAAATACATCTAAGGGAAAGGAGGAGCTGGTGGAAGTTTAGTTAAGGTGGATGGAAGAAAGCATGACTTGTTTTGTCAAATTAACTTTGCATTAGTGTGGCTTATTATGATTATTTGAGCATGTAAACTTAAAGTTTGTTTTAGGTTGCACATAACTACATAAAGAGTAGTGGGTGAGTTTTAATAGCCAAAGAGTGTTAGTACCAGGATTTCAATATGGCAAAATTATAAGCTATAACTAGTTTATGATCATGTTGAAATGCCAGTCTAGTGACAGATTTTATGCAGTAAACGTTGAAGTTATTTCTTGATATTTGCTAGGTTAATAGTACGCATTCGAAACTTTAAAACAAATATTAATTTTTTTGGATGTGTAGATAAAAAGAAATGAATTTTCTAAGTTGGGTTAGAATTCTGGAATTTTCTGCAAAAATTCTTATGAAAAGTATGAGTTTCAAGTAAATTTTGGACCCCATGGGACCACTTTGTGTTTTTCAAAGAGGTCTTCAATTGTTTCACCTTTGCACCTGTTTGGGAAGAGAAGAACACAGTGATACAGTCCCAGATTTGAGCCGTCGTCTCACAGCCAACTGTATGGGTGATTACAGAATCAGACATCGAAAAGAGGAGCTAGGACATGAGCAATTGATCCTGACGCATCCAACGAATGAAGTTGGGAGTAAGAGCAACAAGTTGATCACCAGCTGTTTCATATGGCTCAGGTGGATCGACGACAAGACCAAGAAACAATTCGAGTGCATATCCTTTGATGGCACTCAAGACTTGTTGTTGCCAGAATAGGAAGTTTGGATCATCCAACTTAACAAAGATTGAATGATTGAACGCAACAATATCACACTTTGAACCAGTAGATGAGATGAGCGGAATTGAAGAATGTGAAGCCATGGCAGAGTCGCTAGCTCGTGATACCATGTGAGAATAACAGAGTGAGAGAAAGAGAGAAACTGAGAAGAGTAAAGTATAAGAGAATAAGTCTGAATTAATTATTCAAAGTGAGTCTAGATATATATAACCAGCTCACTGCTACACATGTCACTTTTACATTAAGTTAGACAGTAAGTAGCGGTTCATAAGTCAAACTTAAGCTCCCTCAATGTCTTTCATGATGAAATAAAGAACTGGGATCAGCATTGTTAAAGTATATATATAGATTCGTTACACTATTTGTTATTTGTTAAGTGAGTTATAACTTATAACTCACTTAACAAATAACAAATAGTGTAACGAATCTATATATATACTTTAACAATGCTGATCCCAGTTCTTTATTTCATCATGAAAGACATTGAGGGAGCTTAAGTTTGACTTATGAACCGCTACTTTTAGAGTTATTTTGAATTAGTTATACATTTCTAAAGTTGTAGAAAACCTCATTCCAACCATAAGTATTAGAACTTGAAATGTTTAAGAAAAAAATTTTAATTGTTGGTGATTTATGAGATTTCTAAAGCATATATTAGTGGTTCATTCTCAACTTGATAGCTCTAAAAAATGACCTTAGAGTAATCTATGACAAAGTTGTACAAAATTTATATATATATATATAATTATTCATATATACAATAAAATAAAAAAGTTTAAAACTTACATATAATATATGCATGAGATAGAGTTTCTGCTTTGCTTGTTGGATTTGACTGTATAATATAA
Source organism: Inga laurina (assembly GCA_963855925.1). NCBI lineage: Eukaryota > Viridiplantae > Streptophyta > Magnoliopsida > Fabales > Fabaceae > Inga > Inga laurina. The sequence goes on from OY979704.1 coordinate 67,821,760, forward strand.
TAGAAGCTCACACATCAAGTTTAGTCATGTAATTCGGGATGGATCAAGATATTTCTGATTTTGTGGTTATACTCAAGGGATTTGCAGGTCTCGAGCAAGACTTGATAGAGAATGAGGAATTTTCTAACGTGCTAACTGAATGTAAAAGCAACACGGAGCAATAGATTCAAAATACTAGCAAAGGAGTGATACATTTGAATTTGAGAGAATACAAAGTATGCCACCATGAATAACTTTTTCTCATCAGCTTTCATTACAGCCAAGAATAAAGGTAACAGCAAACACACTGTACTATACACACTTCCTTATGAATAATATTCCAGGGCATATGCAACAGTACTTGTAAACACCCTATTTTGTCCGGGCCCCACTAAAAAAAATACAAAACTAATTGATAATGATTGGTGTCCAAATTGGCAATCATCATTAAAAGAAAAAAAATAAAAAAAACGAAAATAAGAAGAAAAAAAAGGAAATCCTCCTATTGATGGTGATCGGTGTCTAAATAGGCAATCATCATTGAAAGGGAAAAAAAAAACGAAAATTAAAATAAATCCCCTAATTGATATGATTGGCATTGTCATTCATTAAGGGAAGTTAATAAATAAATAAAAATGAAAAAAAAAATTTCATTTATGTTGATAGGTTTAAATTAGGAAGTTACTTGTGCGGAGAATAATGAAAAAATTAAAAATGAAAAAAAATCTCCACTAATGGTACTTAGGTCAAGTTAGGGAGTTTTATCAATAGAAAATACAAAAAATAAAAAATAAAAAAAAAACGAAAATTAAAAAAAAAAAATCTCCATTGATGGTGATTGGGTTAAGTTAGGTAGTTCTTAACATAAAATACAAAAAAAATCAAAAAAAACGAAAAATAAAAAAAAATAATAAAGGGAGCATTTATGAAGAAAACCCTACCCTGAGACTATAAATAGGAGTGCAAGGGTTGAAGCAAGGGGGACAAAAAATTTTGGACAAGAATTTTGGGAGGAGAGAAAGGTAAGGTAGGGAGCTAATTTTAGTTTCTCATTTTTCATTGCTCATACATAATTCTCATGGGGAAGGGGAGTTGACATAAGAAGCCGTCTTATTTTGCTTTATCTAAATAAGGTCTTAATATTCTTGCCCAAGCCAATGAACATTTCTTATTAGAGATGGAGGCATACCCATTTGAATGCTGGGCAAATCCTTATATATAAGAATTGTAAGAATTTTGTTGGTTTCCATTTACTTACCTTATACTCAGTACTCTGCGCAAATGAAGGTACAACAACGTGGTGATCTTTGACAAATTCTCCCTTCACTATAACTTGCTCTTGTTTTTTTTTTTTTTTTTGCTCATTCAATATATGTTGTGTTAACTCCCTCTCCCTCTTCTATGACTTCATTCTTGTCTTTTATCTTATCACAATATATGCCAATAGTGCTGGACGTTGAATATGAGATCAAGAATTAAATAGACTTGCTTTGTCCCAATGAATTGTCACATATGCATTGGAATCAAGAGCTGGACGTTGGATGTGTTCTTTTTGGAATCAAGAGCGGGTTTTAAGGATAAAAGGTGCGCATAAATCTCCTCATCTTTGACTTTTTTTTTGTTTAACTTGTGCTACTTTTCTTCTTCTTTTTTTCTTTATCCCTTTTTTAGGTCCTCTTTCAAAAAAAAAAAAAATTTGACACATTTTGATAAATGAAAATAAAATGGAAAAACTTTCTTTCATAAAAAATAAAAGAAATTCTTTCATAAACTTAAAAAACGTTTTAAAAAAATAATAAAAAATACAAACCAAACAAAAAAAAATATTTTTCTCCAATAAATTAAATAAACATTTTTTTTCTAAAAAACACAAACAAAGTGACACGCATTTCTACCCCCGAACTACGTGGGCTTTGATCCCTCTAAAGGTTACGTAGGCCCTAGGTTTTCATCCTAGGTCAAGTTCAATTTTGTAAATAAATATATTTTTTCTTATTTTCTTATTGTAAATAAATATTCTTTTTTTAAATAAATATATTTTTCCTTATTGTAAATAAGTGTTTTTTTTTTCTCTCTTCTATTTCTTTCATTTCATTTAGTTTGTAAATGTTCTTTTTTTTTTATTTGGGTAATTATAATAATGTCAAAGGCCATTTTTATTTTTAAATAATTAACTTAGGGTAACCATTCTTATGAATGGGTGTTGTGAGGTGCCTAACACCTTCCGCACACACAATCGACTCCCGAACCCTAAATGGTTTTTGTAGACCAGTTTCCATTTTTAAAAAGGTTTCCAAAATTATCCTTACTTCTAAAATTTTGGTGGCGGCTCCATGTTTTTCCAAATCCCGGGCGCTACAACTTGGCGACTCCACTGGGGAACGTTTGAGAGTCAAGCCCATTTAAGTTAAGTGTTTAAAAATAATATGGCCTTAATTTTATTTTAATTACCCTTTTTCTTTTTTGTAAATATTTGTTTTATTTTTTAAATTCTTTATTCATCTATTTGTTTATTTTTTTTCCTATCTATCTTGTGATCTGCTTAGCAGATGAGGGTTGGGTAGAACCTAGACCCATATGTTGGTATGCTCTCCACACACACTGAACACATACACTATTCTCCTCACACACATTTTGGGCCCTATACCCGGGTCTGTGAGTTCCTTAGGTGAGTGGAAGTTTCTAGCGGTCTCCCTGTGGGGTTTTAAGAACCCCCTGAGGTTATTGTGAAGACTTCATCCTAGCTGTTACTCATTTGGTGAGGTTGATCCCTGTGGGGTTTTCAGAACCCCCTGAAGGTCAATTTCATCAAATGGGGCCTTCATCTTTACGATAAGGGCAGTTAGGAGACCTTTATCTTTGAGAATTAGAACCACCTTGAAACCATTGCACCTATTAGTGGAAATTATTGACCTACCTAATTAATTAGTACCTGCCTTTCTTAGGATAGATACCACTAACCTAGGGTCATTCCTAAAATAGGACACTGAAGGGCATATATTTATTTATTGTTGATCATCTTTATTGTCATCCATACATAATCAATGAAATCCCTAGGATCAAGTGACTAACTGTCGCTTCACCTGAGTATGTATCTAACATCACTTCACATAAAGATACAACACAAGGACGGTGTATACATTAGATAGCTAATCTTAGTCTAAGGGTCTATGACCCTAAAAGACCATGATCTCATCACATCAATCATGTTAGAAAACATCTCGATGAGAGATAACCCTTTAGGACTCATAAGGTATCATTATATCATCCATTAGTATTTTAACTTCATTTGATATGGGCCTTGGACATAATCATCATTTAAAAAAAACCCTTAGTAGCGTGATGGTTTGGGCCATTTGCAGGTTAATGGGCACTTCATTCTCCCTATGAGGTATAGATCTCTTGAGGAGGTGAAGTTCTTTTTCTTAATGTCCATCACCCATATCAAAACTTGAAGTATAAGTCATCACTCTTTCATGTCTCATGAGATATCCTTGCATCATCCATTGGCATTTAGCTTCATTCGATATGGGCCTTAGACATAATAAACATTTAGCAAAACCCTTAGCCGCGTAATAGCTTGGGCCGTTCGCAGGTTAATGGGCACTTCATCCTCCCTATGGGGTATTAGATCTCTTGAGGAGGTGAAGTTCTTTTTCTTAATGTCCATCACCCATATCAAAACTTAGAGTATAAGTCATTACTCTTTCATGTCTCATGAGGTATCCTTGCATCATCTATTGGCATTTAGCTTCATTTGATATGGGTCTTAGACATAATCATCATTTTTAAAACCCTTAGCCACGTGATGGTTTGGGCCATTCGCAGATTAAGGGGCACTTCATGATCCCTATGAGGTAATAGATCTCTTGAGGAGGTGAAGTTCTTTCTCTTAATGTCCATCACCCATATCAAAACTTGAAGTATAAGTCATCACTCTTTTCATGTCTTATGAAATATCCTTGCATCATCCATTGATATTTAGCTTCATTTGATATGGGCCTTGAACATAATAAATATTTAACAAAACCCTTAGCAGCGTAATAGCTTGGGCTATTCACAGGTTAATGGGCACTTCATCCTCCCTATGGGGTATTGGATCTCTTGAGAAGGTGAAGTTCTTTTTCTTAATGTCCATCACCCATATCAAAACTTGGAGTATAAGTCATCACTCTTTCATGTCTCATGAGGTATCCTTGTATCATCTATTGACATTTAACTTCATTTGATATGAGCCTTGGACATAATAAACATTTAACAAAACCCTTAATCGCGTAATAGCTTGGGCCGTTCGCAGGTTAATGGGCACTTTATCCTCTCTATGGGGTATTGGATCTCTTAAGGAGGTGAAGTTCTTTTTCTCAATGTCCATTACCCATATCAAGGCTAGAAAGCACAGGTGATACAATATTGCTCCGTCTAAACGTCCTAACCAGCTACCCCTTACGCATTCATACAACACACGCTCATGTAGTCGTCAGATGGCAGCCAATCCTGGTGAAGCCGAATCTAATCTTAATCATCGGATGTCTCATATGGAGGCACAAATGGCATATTTGAAAGAAATGATTTCCACCTTGACTATAGCTCTTCAAACCCAAAATAATGAGAAAGAGTCAGGAACATCTGATCCATTAAAAAATGCTGAAATAAGTATACCAGAAAATGGCGAGAAAGAAAAAATGACAGAAGAGCCTCAAAGTAAACAGAATCCTCAAATTCCAAGCACTAAGGAGGAACAACCAGGTGAAGTTTCAACATACACTTTCAACATTCCCTCCCTATCAGTTGAAAAGGAGGGGTGGAAGGAAGAGTTAGGTGAAGTGAAAGACCAACTAAAAGCCCTCCAAGGACCAAACACTTGGGGTTCACTTGATTTAAAAGATTTATGCTTGGCCCCACATGTCTCAATTCCCAAGAAATTCAAGATGCCAGACTTTGATAAGTACAACGGCACAGGGAATCCGATATACCACCTTAAGGCCTATTGCACCAAGATGCTTGTATGGTCACAAGACGAAAACTTTTCGCTGCTCTTCTTCCATGAGAGCTTGAAAGGGCCAGCACTGGAATGGTACATGCAACTTGATCAGACAAAGATCAAGAAATGGAGAGATTTGACTGATGTATTCATGAAACAATACAGGTTCAATCTTGACACTGCCCCCACCAGGGAACAACTGAAGTCAATGAGCAAGAAAGCCACTGAAGCTTTCAAAGATTATGCCCAAAGATGGAGGGCGGTCGCAGCACAAATTCAACCTCCCCTTATACCATCTGAGCTCAGCTCTTATTTCATCCGCACTTTACAAGAACCTTATTACAGATATTTGGTTGGGACGCATGTCACCGATTTTTCTGGTTTGATCGAGATTGGTGAGCGAATCGATGCTGACATATGCGATGGTAGGATTCTTCAAAGTGAGAGCATCACCAAAAAGCGGAACAACGGGAAGAAGAAGGAAGGCGATGTTAGCTTCATCCAAACCACTAGACAACCCCAAGCAATACATCAAGGTGGTAATGATGGGCTTCGACAGACGAAGAATGATCTGACACAAAATAGGCAAGGTCAAGCTGGAGGATGAAGGAATTGGTAGCAACGAGATAGTCGGCAGTGGCCAGATTTTGGCATGACAAATACTGAGCTATATCGCCAACTTTTGGAATCTCAGCTGTTAGGGCCACGTACTTACAAACAACCTCAACCACCATTCCCCGCTTGGTATGACTCTAATGCCCGATGTGAATACCATATGGGTGCCCCAGGACACTCAATAGAGGACTGTGCAACATTCAAAAGAAATGTATTAGACTTAATTGATTCTAATCACATTCAATTGAAAAGGAATGACAACTCCACTATCAACGCCAATCCTCTTCCAAGTCATGAAAACCAAGTAAATGTTGTTGATGAAATTGAGTTCTCCAACGATCTTCTACTAATAGGAGAGGATATCCATGCTTGTTTAAAGGCAGTAGGTTATATGCCTCGAGAAGAGAAAGAAGTAGGCATGGTGGAGAAAAGACATGTCGAGTTCGTCATTAAGGAACCATATGAAAAGAGAAATTCTCATGTTGTCTCTTTCACCATCTTGACTCCATTGCAACAGCCTGCAGTGACCATTAAGGTACCGACCCCTTTTCCATATCAGAGTAATCATGCCGTACCATGGAGGTATAAAGGTATTATCGAAAATCCCTCAGGACAAGTAATGGAAGCCGAGGCCAGCAACGAAACAATGGTTCACCCAACAGGAGTAACAAGAAGTGGGAAATCTTATCTGCCACAAAATGTTGGATTGTCAAAGAAAGGATAACAAACCAATATTGATATTCCATCAAGTTCTGGTCTAAAAGGCATAGAAAATAAAGATGAAGAATTTCTTCAAATCATGAAGCAAAGTAAATATAGCATAGTAGACCAATTGAACAAAACCTCAGACAAGATCTCAATTCTCTCTTTGATCTTGAGTTCTGAACCGCATCATCGTGCGCTACAAAAGGCATTAGATGAAGCATATGTGTAGTCCAGTGTGACCCTGGAGAAGGTTGCAAGCATTATGAATGTGGCGAGGGCATTCTCTACCATCTCATTTTCAGAAGAAGTTGTTCAATCAACCGTTGATCAGTATAAAGCCCTCTACATTTTCCTGAAGTGCAAAGGGTTCATTGTGGCTAAAGTATTGATAGATGGAGGATCAGCGTTAAATGTTTTACCGCTATCCACATTTGAGCAATTGTCAGTAGAGGCGTCAGAGGTTGAAAAGAGTAACATGGTGGTTAGAGGATTCGATGGTACTCGGAGAGGTGTGTTGGGAATAGTCCATTTGCCTTTACAGATTGGACCAACTTCATTCACAGTAGACTTTCAGCTTATGAACATTGACCCGTCCTACTCTATGCTGTTGGGGAGGCTATGGATACACTCAGCTGGGGCAATACCTTCTACCTTACACCAGAAGGTAAAGTTCGTTGATAGCGGGAAGATAGTGATAATCAAGGGCGAAGAAGAAATCATGGTGAGCAAGCCGAGCTCTCTTCTATACATTGAGGCTGCCGAGCACGAGGAAGGAATGGTTTTCCAAGGTTTTGAAGTTGAAGGACCCAAGGGATCTAAAAATGTCAACTCCATAGTAACCAAGATAATGGAGAAGAATGGGTTTAAGCAGGGCAAAGGATTGGGCACTCACCTCCAAGGCATCAAATCCCCAATAAATCTGCAAGAGAATCACAAGCGCCAAGGGTTAGGATACGAACCACCATTGGGAATGCAATTGAAAGAGCAAGCAAGCTTGAAGGTAGAGAAGGATGACGAGCATTTTGAAATCCCCCACATAAGGAAGACATTCCCGACATCCTCTGAAGTGCTAAACAAGCCGACTGTTGCAATGGTTTCAACAATAAGCAAAAAAACTCGCACGTGGATTTCAGCTGATGATTCTGGAAGGGCTCTGGAAAATTGGGAGTTCGAGGACACCTTCAATTCTATCATTTTAGAGTAACATGCCTAGCTAAAAGTTGTCTTTTTATGCTTTGTATACGCCTTTAGGCGAGCTCTTATATGAACCATGAATAAAGAATGATATGAGAATAAAATTCACTTATTTATATCAATTCCTTTCTTTTTCCTTCTATTCATTCGTTGTTCATTTTTCGCCCTCCAGGAAATCGATTTCCTTGGAACTCTTGTCCAATGCAGAGGTTCCTGAATCTTTGAATGATGATTCGCTTGTTGCCATTGATATGCATGATTATGAGTATGATGACGACGAGATCATTCAAGTATACAAAAAAATCCTCGAATCTGACGACAATAGAATGTGCCCACATGAAGATGTAATTGAAGTAATAAATATGGGCATAGAGGAAGAAAAGAAAGAACTAAAGATAGTAGATAACCCCGAAAGAGAGAAAATGATTGAACTCTTCAAAGAATTCATAGATGTGTTCGCATGGTCTTATCAAGACATGCCGGGCCTTGATCCAGGGATTGCTTCTCACAAGATCCCCTTATTCCCAGACACTAAGGCTAAAAAGCAGAAATTAAGGAGGCTTACTTCCGATATGTCCTTGGTGGTTCGAGAGGAGGTGATGAAGCAATTAGAAGTGGGTTTCCTAGAAGTAGCTAAATACCCATAATGGATTGCAAATGTCGTTCTTGTCCCAAAGAAGGACGGCAGAATTCGAATGTGTGTGGATTATCGAGATCTGAACAAAGCTAGCCCAAAAGATGATTTTCCATTACCTCATATTGATGTCCTGGTCGATAATACAGCCCGTAGTTATAGGTACTCGTTCATGGATGGGTACTCAGGGTATAACCAAATCCCTATGGATAGAGAGGACAAAGAAAAAACCACATTTATTACACAATGGGGCACTTATTGTTACCGCGTCATGCCATTCGGGCTAAAAAATGCTGGGGCAACTTATCAGCTTGCCATGGTAGCACTCTTCCATGATATAATGCATAAAGAACTTGAAGTATACGTGGATGATATGGTAGCTAAATATTCTGAGGGAGAAAGCCATGTTGTGGTATTAAGAAAGCTGTTTGAAAGGCTACGCAAGTACAAGCTACGACTAAATCCTAACAAATGCGTCTTTGGAGCTTTATCTGGAAAATTGTTGGGCTTCATTGTAAGCCAAACAGGGATTACAGTAGATCTAGACAAAGTAAAAGCAATACGGGAAATGCCCCCTCCTCAAACAGAAAAGGAAGTTCGAAGCTTTTTGGGGCGACTGAATTACATTGCACGATTCATTGCCAACCTGACTGCAACTTGTGAGCCGATATTCAAGCTTTTAAAGAAGAACTGCACCAGGAGGTGGGATGAAGATTGCCAACAGGCATTTGATAGAATCAAGGATTATTTGCTAAATCCCCCAATTTTGGTTCCTCCTGTACCGGGAAGACCTTTAATTTTGTATCTAACAATACGACCAAATTCCATAGGAGCCATGCTGGGGCAACAAGATGCATCTAAACGAAAAGAACAAGTGATCTATTACTTGAGCAAGAAGTTTAATGATTGTGAGTCACGTTACCAGATGATTGAGCGAACTTGTTGTGGTCTAGTCTGGGCTACAAGGAGGTTGAGGCAATACATGCTTTACTACACCACTTGGTTAATTTCTAGAGTAGGCCCACTCAAGTACATCTTCGAAAGCCTGCATGTGGCCGGAAGAGTCTCTAAGTGGCAAGTAATATTGTCTGAATATGATATAAGATACGTCATTCAAAAATCCGTTAAGGGTGGTACGATAGCAGATCACTTAGCGAAAAACCCCATAGATGAATACCAGCCACTGGATTTCAAATTTCCAGATGAAGACATATGTACTACAGAAGATCCGATGGAGGAAAGCAAATCAAAGGGGTGGGAAATGTATTTTGATGGGGCAGCAAACATGCATGGCAATGGTGTAGGGGCAGTAATCATATCCCCAGATGGAAAGCAAATTCCGATTGCTATAAAGTTAGGATTTGATTGCACTAATAACATGACAGAATATGAAGCTTGTATTAATGGTCTCCAGGCTGCCATAGATATGAGGATAAAAAACCTAAGAGTCTATATGGTGATTTAGCTCTCATAATTTATCAGGTGACTGGTGAATGGCGTACTAAAGACCCAAAGTTGATCCCTTACCAAGAGTATTTGATAGCGTTGATCAAAAACTTTGAAGTAATCAATTTTCATCACATGGCTAGAGAAAAGAATCGCTTCACAGATGCGTTAGCTACTTTAGCAGCTATGCTCCAACTTGATTGTGGGGTCCAAGTTCAACCAATACAAATTGAGACTAGAAGATCGCCAGCATTTTGCTTCAATATTGGAAGAGAGCACGATGAGCAACCTTGGTACCATAGTATTAAGATGTATATGGAGCATGGTACTTACCCTCCAGACGCGACACATAATAAAAAGAAGACCATCCGGCGATTAGCCATGGGCTTTTTTATTAGTAATAACGTCCTATATAAGAGAAGCTTTGATGGGACATTACTACGCTGTGTAGACATAAGGGAGGCGCATAAGATTATGGCAGAGATCCATGAAGGCGTATGCGGTACACATGCAAATGGCCACTCATTAACTAAACAAGCTCAAAGATCTGGTTACTACTGGATAACTATGGAGAAGGATTGTATCAATTATGTTAGAAAGTATCATAAGTGCCAGATATATGCCAACAAAGCTAATGCCCCTCTGACTACAATGCATTGTCTCATATCTCCATGGCCATTCTCCATGTGGGGAATAGATGTCATTGGGCCGATTAACCTTAGAGCTTCGAATGGTCATCGTTTCATCCTCGTTGCTATTGACTATTTCACTAAGTGGGTAGAAGCCAATTCCTTTGCTTGTATTGCTCAGAAGGCCTTCATCAAGTTCTTAAAGGCCAACATCATCTGTAGATATGGGTTACCAGAGAGGATCATAACTGATAATGCACCAAACCTCAACGGGGCAACAGTTAAAGAATTATGTGATCAGTTCAAGATCAAACATCATAATTCTGCACCATATAGGCCACAGATGAATGGTGCAGTTGAGGCAGCCAACAAAAACATTAAGAAGATCATCAGCAAAATGACAGTGACCTATAAGGACTGGAACGAAATGCTTCCATATGCATTACACGGATACCGTACCACAATGCGTACTTCAACTGGGGCAACCCCTTACTCTTTAGTTTATGGCATGGAGGCTGTTACTCCAATTGAGGTGGAAATACCATCCCTGAGAATCTTGGCTAAATCGGACCTAGATGAAAGTGAATGGATACGTTCTCGATTTGAACAATTAAATATGATTGAAGAAAAGAGGCTCACAGCAATATGTCATGGGCAATTATATCAGTCATGAGTGGCAAGGGCCTTTAATAAGAAACTACGACCCAGGTGGTTTAAAGTAGGAGACCTAGTCTTCAAGAAGATCCTTCCAAATCAAGAAGATGATAGAGGTAAATGGGCTCCAAATTATGAAGGCCCATATGTTGTTAAGCAGGCTTTCTCTGGAGGGGCATTGATATTGACAAACATGAATGGCCAAGATTTACCAAGGCCAATCAATTCAGATACTGTAAAGAAATACTATGCGTAAAAAAAAAAGCTCACTAAGTTGAAAACCCGAAAGGGCAGCTTAGGCAAAAGTTTGAGCAAAAAAAAAAAAAGGGGGCTCGCTAAGTTGAAAATCCGAAAGGGCGGCTTAGGCAAAAGTTAGAGTAAAAAAAAAAAAGGAGGCTCACTAAGTTGAAAACCCGAAAGGGCGGCTTAGACAAAAGTTAGAGCAAGAAAAAAGCTCGCTAAGTTGAAAACCCGAAAGGGCGGCTTAGGCAAAAGTTAGAGCGAGAAAAAGCTCGCTAAGTTGAAAACCTGAAAGGGCGGCTTAGGCAAAAGTTAGAGCAAAAAAAAAAAAAAAAAGAGCTCACTAAGTTGAAAACCCGAAAGGGTGGCTTAGGCAAAAAATTAGAGCACAAAATTGGGAGCTGTTAAGTTGAAAACCCGAAAGGGCGGATTAAACACATATCAAAGAAGGTTATCGGTCCTAGCCCCATGACTCTCTTTACTTGGAAGACTCCGTAATCATTCATCGGAAAGTGCATATCTCTGGCAATTAAGCAAGGCACCATCAGGGGGACTACACGGAACTAAAAGCGAAGGACCTCCTTATAACATCACGTCTACACCAATACATGATCATCATCATGCATCCACTTGAATATTGGAAGATCATTTCTTTTAAATGAATCTTCATCCTTAGTATATCTTTCCCTTCTATTAAATCGCATGTCAAACTTTGTTTCATGATTTGTATAAGGGTAACTCTTTTAATGAAAGCACAACTTTTGTCTGGATAAACACTCACGTTGATATACATGGTGTCCTCCACTCCCATTTAACTTGTGTAATTTCACGATCATTAGCGAAGGTCCCAACTGGAATTTTTGTTGTGGGGTTAAACAGTTGACAAAGGGACACAACCTAAACTGAGGGTTCTAGGCTATGGCATCTATGTGAATCTTATTATACACATCTTCATACCTACAAGACTGCGCAAGTAACGGGGTACTGGTTAGACACTTGGACGAAGAAGGAGCAATATCACCTGCCAGGCTATTCTTTAACACCACAATTATTGCACTTATTCTCATTAGCATGTCATCACCTCCATTATCAACATCACCGTTAACATCATCATCATCATTAGCATTATCATTGTATTCATCATCCTTATTTAGGATTCCATCATCACAGTCATCATCATTATTAGTGTCATCACCTCCATCATGACATCACTATTCTAATATTCCCTTCATTATCACGGCCATTATCATCCTCTTCATCATCATCATTGTCATCATCACTGTCATCATTATTATCAATGTCATCATCTTCATAAGCACTACTCCAAGGGGCATCACATGTTCATAGCACCCTTTTCAAAGCCCAGTACCGGCAGGCACCCCCAAAGCCCAGTACCGGCAGGCACCCTTTCAAAGCCCAGTACCGGCAGGCACCCCCAAAGCCCAGTAACGGCTGGCACCCTTTCAAAGCCCTGTACCGGCAGGCACCCCCAAAGCCCAGTAACGGCTGGCATCCTTTCAAAGCCCTGTAACGGCAGGCACCCTCAAAGCCCAGTAACGGCTGGCACCCTTTCAAAGCCCTGTACCGGCAGGCACCCTCAAAGCCCAATAATGGCTGGCACAATTCTTTCAAAGCCCAGTAACGGCTGGCACGATTCTTTTAAAGCCCTGTACCGGCAGGCACTATTCTTTCTAAGCCCTGTACCAATAGGCACCCTCAAAGCCCAGTAACGGCTGGCACAATTCTTTTCAAGCCCTGTACCGGCAGGCACTATTCTTTCAAAGTCCTGTACCAACAGGCACCCTTAAAGCCCAGTAACGGCTGGCACAATTCTTTTAAAGCCCTGTAACGGTAGGCACTATTCTTTCAAAGTCCTGTACCAACAAGCACTCTCAAAGCCTAGTACCGGCTGGCACAATTCTTTTACCCCACCAAAGTCCTATGCAACTAGGCGCTTCACTTCCATTCCAGGTAATCATCTATCTCCACTTGCGTTCTTCTCCCCTATGAACCAAGTAAAGCGGGGCATGGACACTGTATTTTGTCCAAACCATCTTTGGTTCCAAGGGGGCACCTTGTTCTCTGGCCGGACAAAATACGTGTTCTTATCTTTACTTGCTTCATAGACGAGAATCTCACTTTTCTCAGCTACGAAACAAGTAAAGAGGGGCAACTGTGAACACCCTATTTTGTCCGGGCCCCACTAAAAAAAATACAAAAATAATTGATAATGATTGGTGTCCAAATTGGCAATCATTATTAAAAGAAAAAAATAAAAAAACGAAAATAAGAAAAAAGAGAGAGGAAATCCTCCTATTGATGGTGATCGGTGTCTAAATAGGCAATCATCATTGAAAGGAAAAAAAAACGAAAATTAAAATAAATCCCCTAATTGATATGATTGGCATTGTCATTCATTAAGGGAAGTTAATAAATAAAAAAAAATGAAAAAAAAATCTCATTTATGTTGATAGATTTAAATTAGGAAGTTACTTGTGCGGAGAATAATGAAAAAATTAAAAATAAAAAAAAAATCTCCACTAATAGTACTTAGATCAAGTTAGGGAGTTTTATCAATAGAAAATACAAAAAAAATAAAAAAAACGAAAATTAAAAAAAAAATCTCCATTGATGGTGATTGGGTTAAGTTAGGTAGTTCTTAACATAAAATACAAAAAAATCAAAAAAAACGAAAAATAAAAAAAAAATAATAAAGGGAGCATTTATGAAGAAAACCCTACCCTGAGACTATAAATAGGAGTGCAAGGGTTGAAGCAAGGGGGACGAAAAATTTTGGACAAGAATTTTGGGAGGAGAGAAAGGTAAGGTAGGGAGCTAATTTTAGTTTCTCATTTTTCATTGCTCATACATAATTCTCATGGGGAAGGGGAGTTGACATAAGAAGCCGTCTTATTTTGCTTTATCCAAACAAGGTCTTAATATTCTTGCCCAAGCCAATGAACATTTCTTATTAGAGATGGAGGCATACCCATTTGAATGCTGGGCAAATCCTTATATATAAGAATTGCAAGAATTTTGTTGGTTTCCATTTACTTGCCTTATACTCAGTACTCTGCGCAAATGAAGGTACAGCAACGTGGTGATCTTTGACAAATTCTCCCTTCACTATAACTTGCTCTTGTTTTTTTTTTTCACTATAACTTGCTCTTGTTTTTTTTTTTTTTTTTTGCTCATTCAATATATGTTGCGTTAACTCTCTCTCCCTCTTCTATGACTTCATTCTTGTCTTTTATCTTATCCCAATATATGCCAATAGTGCTGGACGTTGAATATGAGATCAAGAATTAAATAGACTTGCTTTGTCCCAATGAATTGTCACATATGCATTGTTGGATGTGTTCTTTTTGGAATCAAGAGCGGGTTTTAAGGATAAAAGGTGCGCATAAATCTCCTCACCTTTAACTTTCTTTTTGTTTAACTTGTGCTACTTTTCTTCTTCTTTTTTTCTTTATCCCTTTTTTAGGTCCTCTTTCAAAAAATAAAAAAAAAAACATTTTGACACATTTTGATAAATGAAAATAAAATGGAAAAACTTTCTTTCATAAAAAATAAAAGAAATTCTTTCATAAACTAAAAAAACGTTTTAAAAAAATAATAAAAAATACAAACCAAACAAAAAAAAATATTTTTCTCCAATAAATTAAATAAACATCTTTTTCTAAAAAATAAAAACAAAGTGACACGCATTTCTATCCCCCCGAACTACGTGGGTTTTGATCCCTCTAAAGAGTACGTAGGCCCTAGGTTTTCATCCTAGGTCAAGTCCAATTTTGTAAATAAATATATTTTTTCTTATTTTCTTATTGTAAATAAATATTCTTTTTTTAAATAAATATATTTTTCCTTATTGTAAATAAGTGTTTATTTTTTTCTCTTCTATTTCTTTCATTTCATTTAGTTTGTAAATGTTCTTTTTTTTATTTGGGTAATTATAATAATGTCAAAGGCCATTTTTATTTTTAAATAATTAACTTAGGGTAACCATTCTTATGAATGGGTGTTGTGAGGTGCCTAACACCTTCCCCACACACAATCGACTCCCGAACCCTAAATGGTTTTTGTAGACCAGTTTCCATTTTTAAAAAGGTTTCCAAAATTATCCTTACTTCTAAAATTTTGGTGACGGCTCCATGTTTTTCCAAATCCCGGGCGCTACAGTACTTATATTGGTAGAATAGTCTCGATTCAAGAAGAAGAATTTTGCCAAAAAAATCAATTTCCATAGGGAAAAAATCATTCCTGCTCCGATCAGTTATACAATGCATTTTGTTGATCCACTGGCAGTTTCAATTCAGATATCTTAGCTTTTATCTTTGATTCTAGCTCCAAAATTTGTTTCAGCTTCAGGGCCTTACGCAACTTGCGTGAGCTTAATATCACTTTAACTAAAAAAATAATGCGAACACTTGTATCACAAAGAATCTAAACACTTGTAACAATATCCTACACAAAAAAATATAATTAAAGCAAAGAATTTGGACACTTGTATAAGGCTGAGAATCCAACCACTACTTGTTCTTGTTTTTGAAACTAGCGAAAATAGAATTGGTAACGTTGGTCTATCTTACAGTAATGGGTGAAAGGTCTAAGGTATTTGGAAAACATCGTAACATTTGTACATGTGCAATTCGTATAAAAAAAAATATAATAATAATTAAAATAAATAATAATTTTGAATAAAAATGATTGGAATAAATTATAAATCATATATAATAATTATAAGAAATGAATATTATTTTTCACACTAGTGCCAAATTCGCTTTTTAGACCGCCACATTTAGACCGGTTCTAGCGGATAAGGTCTTAAAAATTTAACCGGTGGAAGTTTTATAAATATATAGAACTTCTAAGACCAGTTCTACAAATAACTGGTCTTAAAAAATTTATCTATACTGGTTCTAAACACAACCGATCTTGAAATATTAAAATATTTTAAAATGTAATTTTTTTATCTTTTAAGACCAGTTATAAAGAAAACCGGTCTTAAATAAAAATTTATTTAGACCGGTTATAAATAAACCGGTCTTAAAATATGAAAATATTTTAAAATTTTAAAATTTTTAACTTTTAAGATCGGTTTCTATAAAAACCAGTTTTAAAAATATAATATTTAAGACCGGTTATATTTAAAAATATAAAAACTAGTTTTAACTTTAATGAAAAACGGTCTTAAAGATGAAACGTGAGATATTTCAGCATATTTTCACACCCGCGTGCCCAGATCCCGCGCTATGAACCCTTTCTTCTCTTATCATCATTTCTCTGTGAGCTCTATCGCTGCTTGTTCTGAACTCCTCCATCGCTTCCCGTTCCTCTTTTACTCCACTCTCCTCCGTCATTACCGCTACCATTACTGTGTTCCTTATCGCTGTTCTTTGATCATCGTCACTCTCTTCCGCCGCCACCTCTATTCTCCGCAGTGACCATTCTCCTCTGCCGTGACTTCCCTTTGCCACCGTGACTTTGGGTAGAAGCTCACTCTTTGGTCTTCAATCAGGTTAGTGTTCTATTAATTAAAGCCCTCAACTTTTAGCTTGTATTTGCTATTCTCAACAATATTAACTCTGATATTATATAGTGATTAGACACAAAATAATTGCAGAAAAATGTAATTAAGGTTAAAGGGAAAACTATGTGATCGATGACTTTATTACTATATACGTTTTTCTTGTTTTTGACCAAAAGTAAATAAGGTGCTCTCTGACTTGTGATAATTGGCTTGGAGTAATACCATTCTAAGTTTAATTTTGTTTTAATTTAGTGTGATTATTTGATTGTCAGTGTTATTGTCAGTGTTTAGTGTGATTGTTTGATTCTAAGTTTTGATTTTTACTACTTTCAAATGGTGCATTTTAAAATTCATTGAAATCTCTAAAACTCTATGGTGGTTGTTTTTTGTCTATCCTTTTGCTGTTGGATATAGGGTGCTACAAGTGTTGAGATATATATGGATCATAGTTGGATAAAAGCTAAACGAACGAGTGTTGGATATATATACACATTTAATTTGTGAAGGATTTTGTAAGAGTTATATAGTATGGGTATGATATGGTGAAGAATTAGAAATGTCAAGTTCATTTTAACAGGGGGGAGTGGCCTTTGATGATAATGACACGAATATATGGATGATCGGATAGAGGATATTATTCGTGATATAGGAGAAGAGGCTTTTGAGCAATCACATGCATATGGTAATATGTGCAGTGATGCTGAGACATCACTGTACCCAGGGTGTCAAAAATATCAATTGTTGAAAGCAGTATTGAAATTGGTAAGCTTGAAAGCACGGCATGAATGGAGTGACAAGAGTTTTTCAGAAATGCTTGAGGCTTTTAAGAACATGCTTCCAGATGATAATGTGTTGCTTTCTCGATACTATGATGCTAAGAAAATATTGTGTCCACTAGGGATGAAGTATAAAAAGATCCATGCATGCTCTAATGATTGTATATTGTATAGAAAAGAGTATGAAGAGGAACAACATTGTCCGATATGTGAAACCTCGAGGTACAAATCAAATAACACCCTTACAAAAGTGTTGTGGTATCTTCCAGTCATACCAAGGTTCAAGCGCTTGTTTGCTAATGAAAACGATGCAAAGAATTTGAGATGGCATGTGGATGAGAGGATATCCGATGGAAAGTTTCGACATCCAGCTGATTCTTCCCAATGGAAGAAAATCAATCAATTATTTTCTACCTTCGGTGAAAAACCTAGGAACCTTAGGCTTGGGCTTAGCACGGATGACATGAATCCTTTTGATAGCCTGAGCAGTATACATAGTTCATGGCCTGTTTTGTTAGTAATTTACAACTTATCTCCTCTATTATGCATGAAATGAAAGTACATCATATTGTCTATGTTGATTTCGGGACCAAAACAACCCGAAAACGACATAAATGTTTACCTAGAACTCTTGATTGAAGACTTGAAGGAGTTGTGGGACAAATGTGTTGATGTTTTTGACACGAACAAGAAGGAGGTTTTTAAAATGTGAGCCATGATCTTTTATACTATAAATAACTTCCCTGTATATGGAAACTTTTCAGGATATAGTGTTAAAGGCCATAAAGCATGTCCGATTTGTGAAGAAGGAACATGCTACCATCAACTTTAACATAGAAGAAAGATAGTTTATCTTAACCATAGAAGATTTCTTAGACGAGGCTACCCATAACGTAGATTAAAGAAAGCTTTTTTTTGGTGGACAAGTGTTTGAAGATGCTCCGAAGGCATTGACTGGGGAGCAAGTTTATGAAAAGGTGAAAAATATCAATGTTATCTTTGGAAAGACTACAAAGAATAGTAATGAAACAAATAAACGGAAAAAGATGTCTATTTTCTTCGATTTTCCATATTGGCCCAATCTTGACGTTAGACACTGTATTGATTTCATGCATGCGGAGAAAAACGTATGTGATAGTATTGTTGGTGTTAGACACTGTATTAATTTTTAAGCTTACAAGTATAATTTTATTAGTTGTTACTTGTTTAATTTACTCAATGTCTTATATATTTAATTTATTACATAAAATTATTTTTAAAAATAATTTCTGTAACTAGTAGGAGTCAAAATTAATTAAAAAATAAAGATTTTCTAAAGATTTAAAGGAAGGAAAAAAATTAATTTAAGTTCCTTGAATTCATCATGTCACGTCCTCTAAGACCATATGTCCTATTTATTTCAACTAGATTTATAGTGAAATTATAATATTTCTAAAATATAACACATGTGTCTTATTAATTTTTAAGTTTACAAATATAGTTTTATTAGTTGTTACTTATTTAATTGTTCAATGTCTTTTATATTTAATTTATTACTTAAAATTATTTTTTTAAAAAAGTATTTTCTATGGGAAGTAGCCTTCAAAAGCCATACAAGGTGGGCTAATTTAATAAAAAAAAATTGAGGCCTTTTAATAACGCTTTGTAGAGAAAGTGTCATTAAAGGTATAATTATATATACCTTTAATGACACTTTTTTTATAAAGCGCCATTAAAGGCATATATGATATGACGTAAGCATAAATGCCTTTAATGGCGTTTTGCACAAATGCCATTAAAAGCATATAATCATATATGCCTTTAATGGCACTTGCTCTCTAAAGTGCCATTAAAGGATCTTCAATTTTTTTAAAAAAATATGTCATGAATCTTGAATCTTAGCTTGTAATTTTATGTGTGCTTATAATTTTTTCCATCTCTTGTTAAACTTTCTATGTATTGTAAGTTTTTTAATTTTTAAGCGTACAAGTATAATTTTATTGGTTGTTACTTGTTTAATTTACTCAATGTCTTTTATATTTAATTTGTTACATGAAATTATTTTTAAAAAATAATTGTAGTAACTAGTAGGAGTCAAAATTAATTAAAAAACAGATTTTCTAAAGATTTAAAGGAAGAAAAAAAATTAAGTCAAGTATCTTGAATTCATCATATCAAATCCTCTAAGACGATGTGTCTTATTTATTTCAGCTAGATTGATAGTGAAATTATAATATTTCTAAAATGTAACACATGTGTCATACTAATTTTTAAGCTTACAAATATAATTTTATTAGTGTTTACTTATTTAATTTGTTTAATGTCTTTTATATTTAATTTATTACGTAAAATTAATTGTTTTTTAAAAAATATTTTCTATTGGAAGTGACTTCAAAGGCCCTATAAGGTGGGCTAATTTAAAAAAAAAAAAGTTAGGGGGTCAAAACCTAGAGATAAATCACCCCTATTAAAAAAAAATTTA
The DNA here is from genome assembly GCA_963855925.1 of Inga laurina. Lineage (NCBI taxonomy): Eukaryota > Viridiplantae > Streptophyta > Magnoliopsida > Fabales > Fabaceae > Inga > Inga laurina. Next base: position 67,841,604 of record OY979704.1, read on the forward strand.
ATAAAAAAGGTAACCTTGCACTACAAAAAAAAAGGTATTTTGTAGCGGTGAACTTGTAGCGGTTATATTAAACCGCTACAAATTATAGTATTTGTAGCGGTTTTTACCTAAACCGCTACAAATTTGTAGCGGCAAGAATATTTGTAGCGGTTTCATACAAAAAACCGCTACAAATTTGGCGCGAAATTCCCGCCAAAAATTGTAGCGGTTATTTTGTAGCGGTTAATGCACATAAACCGCTACAAAATACCAAAGGTCAGAATTTTGTAGCGGTTCTTGCCCAAAACCGCTACAGAATTTCAAGAGACTCCAAATTTGTAGCGGTTCTGGGCAATAACCGCTACCGAATTTCAAACGTTGTGAAGATTTGTAGCGGTTATTGTAGAACCGCTACAAATTTAATTATTTGTAGCGGTTAGAGTAGCGGTTATTTTGAATAACCGCTACAAACATCCGGCCTATTTAAACCCCTCGCCTCTTCCATTTCTCATTTTGCTCATTTTGTTTCCTGAGGTTTCTCTGAGTGGTTTATTCGATTTCAGACGAGTCTATAGGAGTTTTTGGTCAGTATTCCGCAGTATTTACACTTGAGGTACGTATATAACACGTATTTTTATTTATATTTGTATTTTTATTATATTTTTGTATAATAATGGACTAATTTTTTTTTTAATTTGTACAGTTGATATGGCTTCAGGACAGGATAAGGGGAAGGCCCCTGTGCCCCCCAGACCGACTTTACGGGGTGGCAGCAGCCGGGCAGGGGGCAGAGGGAGGAGGGGGCAGCGCGCAGGCAGGGCTACCGAGGCATCTCAGCCCATCCCCCCACAGGAACCGCAGACGATCCCACAGGCGACGACCGCAGCTGAGGTGCCTGAGGTGGAGGTGCCAGAGATTAGCGTTGAGGACTTCCTCAACGAGGAGGAGTTCGAGATCCCGATTAGTGGGTTCAGGGAGATGGAGCAGTTCCTCGATGAGGAAGAGGCTCGGGAGCAGAACAACCCACGAGGGTCGTCTTCGCGGTCCACTGGGTTTGAGGTGCAGGTCGAAGGTAAATTATTTAATTTTTAAATTTTTTAACTTTTTAACTTTGAATTATAATTTATCTAACGTGCGGTCAACTGTGCAGATGAGCAGGGGAACGTGACGACGAGGAGGCTGGATGTGACCGGTCTGAACAGCATGGACCGGTCCCTGCGAGTTGTAGTGCCGTGGAACGAGGGCACTGACCAGCCGATCCACAATGGGGGTCACCTGCTCAACCGCTTCCTGAGCGACCTGGGATCGAATTGGATGCGGTTCCCCCTTCACTTCCCGACGTGGAGGCACATTCCGAAGGGGCCGAAGGACCAGGCTTGGGAGGAGGTGGTTCAGGTAATTAAAACTATTTAATTAATATCTTTTGTAATTAATTCTATTTAATTATTTTTTTAAATTATGGTTTTTATAATTATTGATATTTAAATGTCTTTTTTTCAGCTGCGGTTTGCCGTCCGGGCCAACCGGAAGAGGTACGCCCTCGTGAAGATGGGCGACGCCTGGAGGAACAGGAGGAACCGTCTCTTCCACAGTGTGGATGGGGACGGGACGATGCCTCTGGAGCAGCTGCAGGACAGCGTCCCGGACGGCGTGCCGCCGAACGACTGGGCACGTTTTGTCCAGTTCAGGAGGAGCCCTGAGGCGCAGGTAATGTATTTATTATATTTTTTATATATAATTTTTTAATTGTTAAATATTAAATTATAATAGCAATTTATTTTGTATTTAATTTTAAATTATAATACATTTAATTTTTTTTTCCAGGAGCTTGCTCGGAGGAACGCCGCGATCCGGGCACAGCAGACGATCCACCACACAGCAGGATCGAAGACCTTTGCTGTGACCTACAGCGAGCTGGTAACTTTTCAAGTGCTTCACTTACTTTTAGTTGATTATTTCATAATACTAATTGTTTTGTAATTGTTTCAGGAGACGAGGGCTCAGCAGGAGAACCGTCAGACGGACTATGCGGAGCTGTACGCCATCACACACAGACACCGTGACGGGACTGCGACCTCTCAGCAGGCAGAAGCGGCCATTGTAAGTAATTTTGAATTATATTTTTTATAAAACAAAGTTAATAATGAAAAATGGTAATTATTAATTATTTCATAAAATGGCAGGAGCGGATGCAGCAGTCGCAGGCTGAGCTGCGACAGACCCAGCCTGAGGAGTCACAGGGGTCAGTGGACCCGACGGCTCCTCTGAAGGCGGGTATGGCTCAGCCTGAGCACCCCGGACGAGTGCGGGGGATGGGGATAGGCGCCAGACCCAGCATGATCTACGGCAGGAGCGCCGCCTCTGAGGCTGGCAATTTTAGAGGGGTCAGACATCGGAGGGACGAGTCGATTGACCAGCTGCGGTCAGATTTGGAGCAGACGCAGCAGTAGATGCAGCAGATGGTGCAGCAGCAGCAGCAGATGCAGCAGATGCAGGTGCAGCAGCAGCAGCTGCTGCAGATCCACGCAGACACTATGTACGCGCAGCAGACGCAGTGGCGTGAGATCGCGAACACTATGCTCGAGGGAGCATGGAATCGGCTGTTCCCGGACGAGCAGCATCCAGCGGTCCCCCCTGTCCCTCGCTACGTCGTCCCGAGCACTACTCCTCCTCCTACAGCTCCTCCTCCTGCTGATGAGGATGGTGCGGTTCAGTCTACGCAGCGGCCCGATCCAGCGGCATCTGAGGGAGCCCCACCTGAGGGAGCACCAGAGGATCAGCCCCCAGCTTCTTAGTTTAGGACATTTTCTTTTCTTTTAAACATTTGTATATATTTATGAGATTTTATTTCAGAATTTTCTTATTGTGTTTTATATAATAATATTCATATTATTATATCGCATTGAAATAATTTATAAATGATTTAAATCTAAATTTAAAAAAAAAATTATATATATATTTGTAGCGGTTTTAAGTTCAAACCGCTACAAATGTATATATTTGTAGCGGTTATTAGTAAATAACCGCTACAAATATATACATTTGTAGCGGTTTGAACTTAAAACCGCTACAAATATATATTTTTGTAGCGGTTATTAGTAAATAACCGCTACAAACACTCAAATGATTTGAATTTTCAAATATGGCGCCTTTGTGCACATTTGTAGCGGTTATCTTATGTATAACCGCTACAAATTAGAAAATTATTTTTATATTTAATGTCCAACGACTTTAATATTAGTAGCGGTTTTATATATATAACCGCTACTAATTTGTTGAACATTAGTAGCGGTTATCTATATAAAACCGCTACTAATACTCAACAAGTACATTTTGAATTTCCCACCAATTAACGGCTTGAATATTAGTAGCGGTTTTATATATATAACCGCTACAAAATTATAAACGTTGGAATATCTGTAGCGGTTGGTGTAGCGGTTTAATAACCGCTACAAAGTTATAAACGTTGGATTTTCAGAATATAAGGTTCTAGGCATTCTTCATTATCTTCTCACTCATCTTCTTCTCTATACTTTCTTCTCTCTCACTTGTAGCTATGGATAAATCTTGGATAAGGTTGCTGCGCAATTCTCCTGAATATTTGTACGGATTAAACAGTTTCTTAGATTTCGCATTCACTCACGCCAGCTGTAACGGCAAGATCGTCTGTCCGTGTCGGAAATGCAAGTTCAAGAAGTGGCATCCACGAAATGTTGTGAAGGAACATTTGCTTGTGAAGCCTTTCCCTGAGGACTATACGTTCTGGGCAGTTCATGGTGAGAAGGCCGGCATTAGATATGACGAGGCTCTTCCTCGAAGTTCTCAAGTAGGCGTTCAAGTAGATGAAGATGATCCTGTGAATGATGCTGTGCGTGATGCGTTTGGATTTCAAGGCGACAACTTCAACGAAGAAGTGCACGGCTCTGAGCCGGCTTTTATGGGGAATGAAGCAGCTCGGGATTTTTTCAGCTTGATGGATGAGGCAGATCGTCCTTTATATCAAGGTTGTCGCAAATATTATAAATTATCTTTCTTGATCAAATTGTATCATATCAAGTGCTTGTGTGGGATCACGGATAAGGGAATGTCGATGTTGCTCGACTTATTACAAGATGCATTCCCCGACGCCGAGATTCCCACAACGTTCTACGAGGCCAAGAAGATCATCAACAGGTTGGGGTTGAATTATCAAAAGATTGATGCGTGCCCAAATGATTGTATGCTGTATTGGGGAGACGATTCTAGCAGGGAGACGTGCAAGAGATGTCACACATCGAGGTACAAGACAATTCGGAAGGGGAAAAAGCAGAAGAAGAAACCCGCAAAGATTCTCAGGTATTTCCCTTTGAAACCTCGTCTACAAAGATTATTTATGTCGTCTAAAACTGCTGAGCACATGAGGTGGCATGCCGTTGATAAAAACGAAGACGGTAAATTAAGACATCCGCGGGATGCAGCTGCTTGGAAAACGTTTGACAACGACTTTCCAGATTTTGCGACTGACCCTAGAAATGTCCGGCTTGCGTTGGCGACCGACGGTTTCAATCCTTTCGGGAATCTTAGCACAAGTTACAGCATTTGGCCGGTAGTCTTAGTTCCCTACAACTTACCCCCTGGATGTGTATGAAACAAAGCTCTTTCATTATGTCTATGATCATTCTAGGCAAAAAGGCACCGGGCAATGACATCGATGTGTATCTCCAACCGCTTATTGCGGAATTGCTTGACCTGTGGAATGTCGGCTTGGAGACGTACGACGCTCACAGCAAGACTTTGTTCAACATGCGTGCAGCCTTGATGTCGACGATCAGTGACTTTCCTGGCCTTGGCACATTATCTGGTTGGAATGTGCACACTGGGTCGGCGTGTCCGGCTTGCAATTTCGACTCTGACGCACTGCGCCTTCCCCACAGCCGAAAGTGGTGCTTTATGGGGCATCGGAGGTTTCTTGATGGAACGCATAAGTTCAGATTGCAACGGAATCGCTTCAATGGGAAACCAGAGAAAAGAGGACCACCTCAGACTTTGTCCGGTACAGATATCTTACAGCAGCTTGAGCATGTTGACGTCGAGTTTGGAAAAAGCGACGATTCAGCACAAACTCGCCAAAAGACGCGCAGGACTTCGGCGCCTCAGCAGTGGAAGAAGATAAGTATCTTCTTCACGCTTCCGTATTGGAGATCTAATTTACTTCGCCACAGTCTTGATGTAATGCACATTGAAAAGAATGTTTGCGACAATGTGCTGTATACGCTGCTCAACGAACCCGGCAAGACAAAAGATCACCTTCAAGCGAGGAAAGATTTACGCGACATGGGAGTTCGTGAAGACTCTTGGCCAGATGAGCATGACAGATTTACACCGGCAAAGTTTACCCTCACAAAACCGAACAAGGATGTGTTCCTCGCGACGTTGAAGAAAATAAAAGTTCCTGATGGGTATTCAAGCAACATTTCTCGATGTGTCGACTTGCAGGCTCGGAAGGTTGCTGGCCTGAAGAGTCACGACTCACATGTTCTTATGCAGCAGTTACTCCCTCTGGCTATAAAGAATACACTTCCTCCCGATGTTTCCATCGTTTTGGTGGAACTTTGTTCTTTCTTTCGGAAGTTGTGTTCTAAGGTTTTGATCGTTGAGGAGCTCGATCAGCTGCAGTCGAAAATCATTCTTACGCTTTGTCACTTGGAGATGATCTTTCCTCTGTCCTTTTTTACTGTGATGGTTCACCTCACGGTCCACCTCGTTCATGAAACAAAGCTCGCTGGACCAGTACAATATCGTTGGATGTATCCGATTGAGAGGTACTCATTTTAAATATGTGCTTTCATTTATTGTCCGTATTTAATGTTTCCTAGTCGTCCTTTTCATCATTTTATATCAATTTTCTCTTATGTACTTCGTAGGTTCCTTGGGAAATTAAAATCTTACGTGAGGAATAAGGCGTGGCCAGAAGGTTCTATAGCTGAAGGCTATATAGGGGATGAGGTGCTTTATTTTTGCTCAAGGTACTTTGATGATCTTGAGACGGCTTTCAACCGCCCCCCTCGTGTTGACGATTGTCCTGAACCTGCGCCGACATCAGGAGAATTTATCCCTCGTGTTGGTAAACCAGTTGGAGCAACTGAGAACTTCAAACTAACGGCAACTGAGAAGTTCCAAGCACATAGACATGTCTTGATTAATTGCACTCAAGTTGAGCCTTTCATACGGTAAGAATTGTACACTCACATGTATGTTAATCGATCTATATCTTTCGTAACATTTCTCACTTTCATTTCACTAACGCCTTTCCATTATTAATTGCAGGGAATTCAGAAGTCATGTCAAGCGTCAGCTCAGGATCCGTACACAGACATCCTCGGAAGTTGATAGGAGGGTCCACAGAGAATTCCCGGGCTGGTTTGCGCGCAGAATACTAAATGACCACAACCCACACTCACCAGATTTCAGAGCTCTCGCAATCGGCCCTCTTGATCATGCAAAACGGTTTACAGCATACAATGTCAATGGTTTTAAGTTTTGCACGGTTTCACGGGATCAAGGATTGCAAACACAGAATTCGGGTGTTTATGGCACATTTGGGACAAGGAGTTATGCGAGCAGCAGTGACGCCAACATGCAGTTCGGAGGCGTCCCTTACTATGGCAAGCTTCTTGATGTGGTCGAGCTTAATTATCAAGGCCGTTTCACCGTGACGCTGTTCAAGTGTTTGTGGGCAAATACCACGACTTCTCGGGGACTGACAACTGACGACCTAGGGATCACATCAGTCAATTTCTCACGCACGATTCATACTGGTATTTCTCAAGATGATGAGCCGTATATTCTAGCTTCAGAGGCACATCAGGTTTATTATGTCGAGGACGAGCGGCATAGGGATTGGCACATGGTTGTTCATTTAAAGCCAAGAGACCTTTACGACATGGGTGAAGGCGATAACATCGCCTACGAGAGTGAGCCATTTCAGCCAGCTGATTTTGAAAACTACTTCCCTCAAGGCGATGACAATTTACCTCTACTGCGGTGAGTTTTTTTAAGTCCACGTCATTTCAATTAAATTTGTTAAATTTAATAATACATCAATAACAATAATTTTTCTACAAAATTTCTGTAGGGATGGCGACGATGAGTGATCAAATTCAAGTGTAAAAAATTTGTCTTTACAAAAAATGCAAAAAATTTGTGTTAAAATAAAATGTAAAAAAATATTTTAAAAAAATTAAAATAATATTTGTAGAATTCAAGTGCAAAAAATTTTTCTTCACAAAAAATGCAAAAAATTTGTGTTAAACTAAAATGCAAAAAAAAATTTTAAAAAAAAATTAATATAATATTTGTAGCGGTTATTAAACCGCTACAAAAATATAAATAACCGCTACAAATAATTAAACCGCTACAAAAATATAAATAACCGCTACTAATTAGTAACCTCTACATTAACCGCTATATTAACCGCTACAAATTATACGTGAATCCCTATAAATACCCTTATCACAACTCATTTCAAACACTCCCCAATTTCTTTTCACCTTACCCTTCTTTCATTTCCTCTCATTTACAACTTCTTTCGTATGAGTAGAGGAGCTGAATAATACGATCAAATATGGTAACAAGATTTTCAATATCTTTTAGAATATTTCTTTTCTTTCTATAAAATTTATTCTAACCATTTTTTTTTAGATATATCATAACTCTATCTCATTTTCATCTATTTTTCATATACAATTACATTATATTATAAAACATAATAATTCCTTATTACCTAACTATCCTTAATAATATTATTAATATAAATTTTATACTAATCATATTCAATTACATTTTTTCTTTTTAATTTATTAATAATTTAAACTATTAAATAATAAACTAATTGAAATAGATAAAATAATAATAAATTCAACTATTTAATATAATATTTAAAAAAAAGAAAAAAAATCAACGTATATTTTTTTAAAAATTTTTAAATATTTGTAGCGGTTATTAAACCGCTACTAAATAACGCACCTTTTCAAAGCTAAATTTAAATTTTTTGGCGGTAAATTTGAATTTCATGAACTTAGTAGCGGTTTTAGAAACCGCTACTAAGTTCATGAAATTCAAATTTAGTAGCGGTTTCTTAACCGCTACAAATAAAAAATGTCATTTTTAACAAATTTTCATTTTTATATATTTGTAGCGGTTATTAAACCGCTACAAAAAAAAAATTTCTTTTTTAATAAAATTTTTTATATTTGTAGCGGTTATATAACCGCTACAAATATCTCTTGGTGTTGTAGCGGTTACTTTGAACCGCTACAAAGGTTGTAGCGGTTAGTTTTGATTGAGTAGCGGTTTTGTAGAACCGCTACAAAACCGCTTGCAACGTACGATTTAGTAACGGTTTTTGTAACCGCTACTAACCTAGTTTGTAGCGGTTAGAACCGCTACGAATACCCATTTTTAACCGCTACTAAATCACGTTTTTTTTGTAGTGTTGGTAGAGATCTTCTGGGACAAGCGCTCACTAGTGTAAAAAGTTAATTTGGCATCAGTTAAAATTGCATTTTCGCTACAGCATTTAGGGTGTAACGGAATTAGCCGTAGCGAAAAATATATATTACAGCGTCACTTGATTAAGATATGTCGCCGTAAATGAATATATTATGGAGTCAGTTGCTTAAGATATAACGCAGTAAATGAATATATTATGGCTTCGCATTGTAACTAAACCGACGCCGTAATATATGTGTGACAAATGAATTTTCAAATCCAATGGATATTTTTTTATTTTAAAATTTACAAATACCACATGTCACGTCCATAGGAGGCCACCTCATCGTTGATTAGCCACGTGTCTCCTCCTCGCGCTACCATGTGTCACCTCTTATTGCTGCCACGTGTCCACCCTCCTCGCAGTGTGCCACGTGTCCTTCCTCGAAGTGCGCTAAGTGTCTCCTCCTTGCCTTGCCATGTGTCACCTCCAAGCGCTTCCATGTGTCCCTCCTCCAAGTGCACCAAGTGTCACCTCCGAGAGCTGCCACGTGTCTGCGCCTCTTAAATTCTTGAAAATGCCTCCCCTCCTGTTCGAACCCGCGACCTCATGCTCTTAGTGCCTGCACACTCAAGCCTTTGCCAATTGCGCCAAAATGAATCTGTGTTATTTTATTACATAATGTTATATATATAATATTATTAAAAATAAAATAAAATAAATAAAAATTCTAAAAAAAATATTTATATATTTATGGTTAATTAATTTCAAATTCAATAAATTTTAAATCTTTAATAAATATTTTTATAACTATATTTTAATCAATTTTGTAAATTTAAATATATTTTTAATTTAAATTAATTAATAACAAATAATTTAATATTATAAATATTATTTTTAATATAAAATGATAAATATAATATTAATAACTAATAATTTATTTTTAAATAAAATTGAATAATAACTAATATAATAATATTAAAAATATTATTTTAGTCGAAAATTTTAAATATAGTATTAATAAATAATAATAAAATATTCAATAATAATAATATTTTATTTTTAATTAAAATTATTTAATAATTAATTTTATAATATTATTTTTAATATAAAATTTTATAAATTTTGCAATGGAATGTGCTAAGGAAAAGTTCCATGGCATCGTGGCAAAAAATTTTTTCACAAAATTTGCGACGTAATTCTGTGGCTAATTTAGCCATTGAACTTTTTTGTGGTTAATTTCGTGACAAATTTAGCTACAGAAAAATTCCATCGAAAAAATTTCCAATAGAATTTCTAACGGATTTTCCACAGAATTTGCCACTGAAAAAATTCTGCAGCAAATTCTGTCGGAAATTGAGTGTTTTTTTGTAGTGCTCTATCTGGAAGCCGCTACGTCAATAATGATGAAGGGAAGTTGCGAAGTTAGTAGAGCTGGAGCGAAATTCATAGAGAAGCCGCGAGTTAGCAGAGTAGTGAAAGTTTTTGTTGAAGGCATTAGGGCGTCAGGTGGAGTGAGAATCGACGCAATATTTCCTTTTCTTTAGAAAAAAATAGTTAATATTTTTTTAAGACTTCCTTAAAGCCATGTGGGCTATAATTAAGGTCTTGGTTTTCTATAGGACCCGATGCTATAAGTAAGCTCGATAAATAAATTATAAATTATGGGTCAAGTTCCACCCATAAATTGATCATCCATTTTTTTAATAATTAACTAGGTATAGTTAAGTAGTTAAAAGAAATTCTCTAATCTCTATCAGATGGTCCTGAGCTATAAATGACCCACTTAAAAAAATTTATTTAAAATATAACTATAATATAATTATATTTTGGGAAAAAATATTTTTTAAAATTTATTTACAGTATTTAATTATGGTTATGACATGTTATATTTCAAATTTATCTATTTCACAATTAAATTCCAAAACTTTATATAAATTATGGCTTCTGGTGCTTACTAAACTGATTCCATAATTATTATTGTTATAGCATCTTAATTACGGCATCAGTTGAATATACAACCGATGCCATATTGTACATTACTGCGTCAGTTACACTTCAAACAGAAGCAAACTTATGTCACATGAATTATCACTTCCGTTCTTCAAGTAACTGATGCCATATTGTACCTTATAGCGTCAGTTACATATTAAACAGAAGCGAAATTATGTTACATGAATTATCACTTCTATTCTTCAAGTAAATAATGCAAAATCATATTGGCAAAAAAAAAAAAAAAAAACTAATGCAAAATCATGTAGTTAAATTAGTATTTTACACTAGCGAATATAATTATATTTTGGAAAAAATTATTTATAGTATTTAATTACAATTATGACATGTTTTATTTTAAATTTATTTATTTCACAAGTAAATTCCAAAACTTTATATTAATTATGGCTTCTGGTGCTCACTAAACTAATTCCATAATTTTTATTATTACAGCATCTTAATTATGACATCAGTTGACTATACAACTGATGTCATATTGTATATTACGGCGTCAGTTACATTTAAAACAGAAGCGAATGTATGTCACATGAATTATCACTTATGTTCTTCAAGTAACTGATGCTATATTGTACATTACGGCGTCAGTTACACGTAAAACAGAAGTGAAATTATGTCACATAAATTATCACTTCGGTTCTTTAAATAACTGATGCAAAATCATGTAGCTAAATTAATATTTTGCACTAGTGGCTTGGTCCATTCAAGGCACCTAGTGCCTTGAATGGCACCACTACTTGAATGGCACCATTGAATTTGCAAGTGTCCTGGACGGTGCTTGGTACAAAAAGCGTTGTCCAAGGTCTTTTTTTAAAAAAAAACATTAAAATTTTTTAATATTAGAAAGCTATGGCACTTTGACAAATAAGCGTCATACAAGGTGCTATTTAATTTCCACAATCATTCGTTTTCATTTTCATTTTCATTTTCTTGCATTTCCTCTAGCTTCCCCATTTCTCAAAACTCTATTGTAGTATAAAGTTTCCTCTCCCATGTGTTTTTTTTTCTTGTCTTGGCCTCTTTCAAAAGCTCCTTAGCATGTAACTGTTTTTTTTTTCAACATATGGTTCAGGTTTTCTTTTTTAGTTAAAATCTATAATGAATCTTATATATGTGCTCATAATTTTTTTTCAGGTATTTAATTGAAGTGTCAACTCTGTCTTCTTAAACTTCCTATACATTGTAAGTTTTTTTAATTTTTGAGTTTACAAATATAATAATACTTAGTTTAATCAACTGTAGAAGTAGCGTATATGGCTCAAGTTTAAGCAACTTAAACGCTAGAGTTCTTTTATGCTTGATACATGAAGACGCAATATTGCAAAAGATACGTGCTATGTTATTTCATTTTGCTGTAGATTGTATTGTAAATTGCTGTGGATTTTGGATTGTAAATGGAGCTTTCCAACAGAAAAATAAAATAATTACCAAAAATTATTAATTTTTTTTTTTAAAAAAGGACTTTCTACAGCGCTTCTTTAGAGAAGTGCATAGCTTGTTTTAATGGCGTTGGAAACTACGGCACTTCTCAAGCGCCATAGTGTTCTTTAAGTTAAGCGCCACAGTTTGTATTCTTTGTAGTAATGAGGCACTACAAAAAAACATTCAATTTCCGACAGAATTTGCCATTGAAACAATTTCCGTGGCAAATTCTGACTAATTCCGTTGGAAACTTTTTCTGTGGCAAATTAGCCACGGAAAATATTCCGTGGTAAATTCCGTGGCAAAATTTCGGACGGAATAATTCCGTAGCTAATTTTGCCACGAAAATTCCATCAGAAAAGTTTTTGACGGAATTTTTCATGGCTAATTATGTCTGAAAAATTTAAAAATTATTAATTTTAATTAATTATTGTTTTTTTAATTATTTTTAATTTAAAAAAAGTATCTTTATAAAAATTAAAATTATGATATTATTAGCCATATAAATATTTAAAAATTTTGGTTGATACCATCTTTCATCCCTTAAGTTTTCCTCATGTTTGTTTTAGCTCCTCAAGTTTCCAACCATAGGTTTTGGTCCATGTAGGGGTAAAATGGTCATATAAAAATTTATTAGTTAGTAATTAATATTAATAAAAAAATATTAGTTATTAATTATTTATTAGTTATTAATTAATGTTAATAAAAAATTAATTTTAGAAATTAGAAAAAAATATAGTCATATGAAATTTATTTAAGATGTAAAATTTTTTAATTTGAATTTAATTTATATTAAAAATTATAAGAATATATAAAATTATTTTATATTATTATTACATTTATATATAAGAAACAAATATATATTTATAAATAATTGATTATATATAATAAGATTATATATATAATTGTGTAATAATAAAACGCCAAAGCAGTTAGGCCCATCTGGTAAGGCATCACACGCCTACAGACGAGGTCGTGGGTTCAAATCAAAAAAGGGCAAGTTGAGTTTCATTTTCAGAAAAAAAGAGGTTGCGACATGTGGTAGAGCGAGGTTGCGACACATGGCGGATCTCGGCATTGGTGACAAGGTGGAGGCCACCTGAGATGCCATGTACCACTGCTGGTGATGAGGTGGCAACTACTGGAGTTGCCACGTGGCTTTTTAAAATTTTAAAAATAAAAATAATTTTGTAAGGGAATTTCTGACTGGATTGAATTCCGACGGAATTAATTGCGTCGGAAATTTACTATGGAATTTGAATTCCATTAGAAATTGGTTTGTCATGATATTATTAGTGACGGAATCCATTCCATAAGAATTCCGTTTCCATCCGAAACTCTGAATTCCATGAAAAATTCTGTATGAAATTCAGTGTCTTTTTGTAGTGAGGTAAGTGCAAGCTTGATTTTGAACCTATTGGTATGTTGTTTGGATGAGTATTCTTGAGGGTATTTTGGCCAATGGGTGTTTTTAAGATGTAATCATGGTTTAATCATGTATTTATGGTTAGATGATGATTTATGATGATGATATTGGATTAAGTTGTTGGACAAAATTCTGCTTTGGTCATTTTCGCTTAAAAGGGGTATGTTCGGTCAGCAAGATTAGGGGTTGGAGCTTTGTGATTTTGATGATTTTGATATTACCATTGTGTTTAGAATGCAAAATTGTGTGGGAATAGGCTTGGTTGTAAATTCTGAACCACTGGAAATCGCAAAACTGAAAATGCTGCTAGTGTGTGTTTTGTGCAGGGTAGTCGGTTTGCATGACCTTTTTAAATAAGTAAATAAAGTCCAAGAATTGTGAAACTTTTTAGTATAATAGTAGACACTTCAACATTTAAATGAATATATAATTTGTGTCATTTAGATGTGTGTGCTGGGAGTTATGCATTTTCAAAGTTTGATCTGGAAAACTAGTGAATTCTGGGGGTAGTGATCAATTAAATGAGATATTGTATTAATAGGCATCTATAAGTGTAATGGCTAGATTTTTCCATGAAACTAGACTGATTAGGGGTCAAATAGCCATTAGAATCATTACAATTGGACATCTGTACAAGAAGATATGATTTTTCATAGGTCCTATTTCTGGAATGGAATCTGCAACAGGTTAGGTTTGGCATAATTCTGGGAATTTTGTGGCTGTAATGGCCATAATTGAGTATTTTTATGTGAAAGTATATTAAAAGAGTTTTGCATAAAATTTGGAACCAATCAATTTGGAGTTCCCTAGAATTAATGGTGAAGATGAAAAATATAATGGCCTAAAGTAATTAAGTTGAACTTTGAGGGTGGGATTAACCAACATGGGATAGTTGGACCATCTTGACTTTACTTTTGACTTAGTATTCTAACTTTAATCACAACCAACATAAGTGTTTGGATTGTAAGAGAATTGGACCAAATAATAATTTGTCGTCCAAAACTCTAATTATAGGACCTAATTAACAACTATTCAGAATCTAAGACCTGCCCGAGCTCCGGGAAACAGTTGGATATTGCTCAAGGGAAGCGACTAGCTAGGTAGCAACCTTGTCTATCATATGCTATAAGATATACTACATGTTTTGTGGATATTCATTATGAATTGTCTGACACATTCTGATTCTGAAGGGTGGTCACCCAGGGCCTATAGCACGGGTGGACACTCAGGCCAATGTAATGTTCTATGATGCACGAGTGGATGCCCGGGGCTTATTGCACGGGTTATACTTAGGGCCATGTGATATACCTAGTGCTATATGGTGATATGTTGAACTGCATGTTGTGTACTGAATGCTATTGTGATAATTTTGTTATATGATGACTGTGTAGCATGCTTTGTGATTTGATATATATATATATATATGATTGACTACATGTTATTACTCAGATTCTTTTGAACTTCACTTTTTTCTATAATAAATTTACAGTACAGGCTAGCAGCTCACAAGGTAAGAAGGTAAATACAGACAACTGGAGAATGGAGCATAAAGACTTTAGTTACTATTGGTTGTCTGTTTTTGGATATTTTTGGGACTGTGTATGATGTACATAACTATGTAAGTCTGACAACAATACAATAGTAGTACTAGTAGCTTAGTAAATGAATGGAGACTATATATATAGATACCGCTCCCAATTAACGAAGAAATAGAAACTAATGAACGTATCATGAGACTTAAGCAGAGACACACTTACACACTGTGATAAAATGGATTTAAGCATCAGTGAGACTTAATGAAATAGTGAATGCTTATGAAACTGTTTAGAAAAAAGTTTATCCCAATCAAAAATCCGTTCCAATCCTAGGTTCACCTCCTAAGATAGGTTTGGGAATTGTGAGTGTTTTCTTTTTCAAAGTATGTTTAACCTGAGACTAAATTCTGGTTCCATAGCTGATTTCACTACTCTTTTGCACTCATATGAGTCTATTGGACATAAGATGTGACAGGCTTGAAGTTGAAATGTCAATTTGAAAGATCCCTATTTAATGTAATCTAAACTTTTGAATTTTTTTTTTATGTAATTTAGGTGCTCCACGCAATCTATATACATGATCACTATTTTTCTTTTGATATGCTGGAATAGATGTACATATGTGTTGTTGAAAGAGCAGAGTTTAGTATATATGCTGTTATTAAACTTAGTTTATCAGGCATTTATTTGTATTTCTTGTCTTCAGAAACGAGACTTTGTTTTTCATATTTCATGATGGTCACCCCTAAAATCTTGAGGTGTGACATGGGATACACCCAAATGTCGTCATAAAACAAAACGAGTCATTGACTGACTTTGAATGTAACATTATATGTATTCGGAGGAGGGAATGATGTGTTGGATGGGCTGCTGGAAGGAGATATTTTCGTACTTTTTCTTGGTCGAAATTTCACCAAATATAAACATATAATTAAATCAGCAGGCATTGGTGAAGATTGATGCAACCAACATTTTATTAAATACACTGCTACAGAATATTACTGATTATGACACTTAATACTTGATGGTTAAAGAGAAGCACGGTCAAATATGATGAGGCATAGATCGTGAAAACTTATATTTAATGGTTATAATAAAATACGTCAAGTGTGGTTAAACAAACGGTTAAAGAACACAACCATCACATATTATTGTGATATATTATTTCTTAAAATATAAAAAATTTTCTTGACAATTGTTAAGAAATAACCATTAAGTAAAAATTTTTATATCAACTTCCGTAAACTTTTTTATATTAAAATCCAGCATACCCGAATGAGCAAGCACGTATGGATGCCATCCTGGAGGAACTCACCGCTCTTGTTCACTCTCTAGACAAGAAAATGAACATATTACTTGATAAGGTTGAAAATGAATCCTCAGATCCTTCCTCTAATAAGGACCCTAACTATGCCCAGTAGATAATTAATCTACTTCATTTTTTTAAAACAAGCATGACTTAATAACATTTGAAACATAAAAAATAAATGAAACACATGCACGCACGCACAAAAGATGAACTTATTAAAAATACAAAATAACATCGCAAACAGATTTTCTTAATAGTAACTTGCGTGAAAACGAAAAGGAAATTGTTATTAGAACTTTGAAGCATGAATTATGGATACATTAATCAATCAAGAAGAAACACGAGCATGCTCATGGCACGCTTATAACAAGCAAAACAAAGTACATATATTTATTATTCGTTTGTAATTAAATAGAATTAATTAAAACTGATTCCATATTTGGGTGACTTATCAGGGTTGAACAAACCAAAATGCTTCTCAGTTTCTAAACCTGCCTTTTGGTTTTCATCAAACATGGCAAACAAGTAAGTCTCAATGGGCCCATTATGCTTTGGAGTCCCACCCATCTTGACGTGATTAATCAAATTCTGATAATAAGTGCGTGCGTTATCAACACTAGGCCCTTTATCTCCTCCAGCAGAAGGCCACCCACTTTCAGACACAACAACCTCCAAATTTGGTCCTCCTATCTTCTCAAGAGCATAGTATATAGAATCCAACATTGCATCAAACAGGTTTTGATAGCCTTGGTCATTTGTTCCTTGTTGTCCGAACGAAGCAATGTCAAGAGCAATGTTGGTATTTGGGTCACTGTAGGCAAAATAAGGATAAATATTAGCAAGAAATGGGGCTCCATTATTAACAAGGAAGTCAATAATGGGCTTTATGTATGGAGTTGCAGAATCTGTAAACTTGCCATCCCTAGGAGGGAAAGTGTTTTCAAGTAGATCCATTCTTATTGCCGTAGAGACCTTAACTTTGCCTTGTAAATTTGCTGAAGAAATTGCCTGCTGAATGTTTTGAATTCCAGGTAGAATATATTTTGCTTCTACGTCACCAGGCATAATTTCATTTCCAACAGCAATGTACTTGATGTTGACATCTGAGTAGGGTACTACGAACTTGTTGACCCAATCATTGGCTGATGCAGAATTAGTAAGCGATGGAAGTGTTTCCTTAGCCACATCAAGCAACACTTCTATGTTTGAACCTCTTAGGGCTTGAAGGGCTTCTTCATCTGGAAAGTATATTCGCATCCTCGTAATGCCATTGGATTTGTATAAATCTATCACTTCTTGTCGGCTTGGTAGATTATCTCCTTGAACACCATAACAAACTCCTATGGAATTCACAGCTGCACCATGCAAAACAAATTAAGCTGGTAATTCTCAAATTGTATGGGGAAAAATAAGAGTTGAAAAACAATTATGAATATAGATTTCCTATTCAATGGAAAAGTCAATATCCCATCTGCCATTTTTTTAGGATTCAGATTCTTTCCCAGGCGATTACCTTCCTTTGCTTCTTTATTACCCAAAACTATGCGGTATTGGATAGCCAGTATCACTAACAATTTGTACTTTGAAGTATTTTTCTAGTAATACGTGGTATCGTAAATTAATTTTTAGTGCAATCATCACTCAAAATTACTTTTTTCAACAATACCCAGTATCATAAAATAATTTTTGGTGCATCTAATATGTTGAAATAGTTTTTCAGTAACACACAATATCCTAAATTTATTAGCTTGCTGGCTGCAACTACAAAAATATTTTGGAGTATTAGATGCACTATAAAAATTACTTTAGGTTATTGGGTGTTACTGAAAAAGCATTGAGGGTGCAGTTTGGTAGATACTGGGTGCGCCACTCGAAAAATATTTTATGCTATATAGTGCATAAACAATTATTTCAGGATATTCGGTGCTAATGAAAAAAATACTTCTGGGTGTTTTTGGGGGAAAAAAAAAAGGTTGATGTCCTTCACCATTTTACACCAAAAAAGGTGTAGTTTTGGGTAATGGAGGGGCAAACGTGGGTAATAGCATGGAAGAGAAGCTGAATCCTTTATTTTTAATTAATGCCTTAACTGTTTTTGAAAGTTTGATTGTTATATAAAGGAAATACTTGGTCAAAACTAACAATGACACCCAATTACAAGTCAAGGAGGATTTTTCTCGACAGTGTGTAAAGGGTAATATATGCAAGTGAAGTAATTTGTCCTAAATTTACGTCAGTTAGAAAAAAAAAAACAGCATATAAAGTACACATTTTTCACATTTCTGCATTGTTTATTGGCTGCACAAAATATAAGTGAAATTACGTCGTTTAAGGGAAAACCGACATAGATGCTCGTAAATCTTTTTCACTTAACTTCAAATTTGTCACACATTTTTTCTATGTCAGTTTGTTAAATAACTGACGTAAAATTAGTGTAGTAACAATAGTTTTTTTCCCCCAGTAGTGAACCTTTCAGTACGTACAAACAAACAAACACACATATATGTATGTATGTATGTATGTATGTATGTATGTATGTAAAATAAAGCAGATGAAATTGACAAGAGATAGCTAGAGAGATAGTGATCTATAGAGGGAGAGAAGAGAGAGAGCAGACCTGTAAATTGTAAGGCAATGGAGGATAGTATTACAAGAAGCAGCATTATGGAAGGCATGATACTTGGCAAAATATTTTGTGCACATCGAGGCTACTCATAGAACCAGCATTTATATAGCAAAAATCAGTTTGGTGGGCATCACTTCAATTAATTAATGGCAAGGACTGATGAGATTACCCGTCAATCAGGTGATAGAAAAAATGTATGACATTTCATATTGAAAATAAGTTCATGAATTGATTGTTCTTCTGCAAGCAGCTAGGCTGCTTGAAGGAGCCAGGAAGCGGTCAAAGACAGTGATGAGTGGCAACTTGCTTTGTCTTCTTAATTGCTCCCAAGTTGCTTGGATAATAAACCAAAATAAATGGTTGGTTGACTCTATTTTCAGCAATTGGAATCAACTTTACACTTTAAATCTCGTGTGACCCGCTCTATAACCCATTTATGCTTAACTTGGGTCGAATAATCACAACCCTAATTACATTAAAACTCATTTATGATAATTGACAAATAATAATTGGATGTAACTTTTCAAAATTCAAATAATCTAATTATATTGAAACGCTTTTATAATGATTGGAAAAGAATAATTGGGTGTATCCTTTAAAATTTCAAAATCTTCCATAACTGTAGGAAATAATAACTTTAACATTCCAATCCTAATTAATTCAATAATTAAATTAATTTCCAAATAATAATTGGGTGTAGCCTTTCAAAATTCAAATAATTTAAATACAGTGAAACACATTTATAATGATTGAAAAAGAATAATTGGGTGTATCCTTTCAAATTTCAAAATCTTCCAATCCTAATTAAATTAATAATTGAATTATGTATTTTCTGAATTTTCAAATAACGTTATTCCCATAATTGCGGCATATAATCTAAGAAATTGAGCAACGCTAATCAAACAATGCAAATGCTTGGGCAAACCATTATAAAAATGTCAACCAATAGAATAATTGCATTATGTATTTTCTATAGTCTCTAATAACATCATTCCCAAAATTACGTCATAGAATCTGAGCAATTGAGAAACATTAATCAAACAATATAAATGCTTGGGCGAACCATTATAAAAATGTCAACCAATATAATAATTGCATTATGTATTTTTTGGAGTTTCTAATAATGTTATTGCGAAAATTGTGGCATACAATCTGAGCAATTGAGCAATGTTATTCGAACAATTCAAATGCTTGGGCAAACTATTATATAAACGTCAAACAATATAATAATTGAATTATGTATTTTCTAGCATACTAATTGGCAAATAATAATTGTATGTAGCATTACACATGTTATAATTACCGTACAATTCAAATAATAACCTTAATCGTCCAAGATTGTTGGGAATAATAGCTAACATTCCAATCCTAATTAAATTACTACCATTCAGTCCATGCATGTCATTGAAAGTTGTTTTTCCCGAAAATTCCTTCACATACACGTACCATTATATATCTCAGCATAAGCCTCCCATCCTCATATCCAGCAAAAGAGGACCATTCTTGAAGCATCAGTTACATCAACTCAATCAATGGCAAATATTGCTCATGCTTTACTCAAGGACATTGATGATAGCAAGGAAACCTAGAGCATTATTGTTAGGGTACTTAGGAAGTGGGCGATGGCAAAGAAGGCTGCACCATTTGAGGTTTGGAAAGTCAATATGTTATTAGTTGATGAACAAGTAAGTATCTAATGTAATCATCATATTCATGAAGTGAACAGTATATTATTGCTCATATTTCATCTAACTATTTGCAAACAGAGTGATCGAATTGAGGGTTCAATTGTCCAGAGGGGACAAATCCGTAGGTACATTGAGGATTTAAAAGAGGGTGAGGTGTACCAATTTGAGAACTTTGAAGTGTTGGCAAACAATAATAAATACAAAACATGCTCACACCGTTGGAAGATTACGTTTCACGCTAACACATTTTTTCAGAAACATGACTTCCAAATCCCTCTTCATGCATTCAACTTTATCCCAGTTAATGACATCGCTAGCGGTAAAGCCACACATGAAGAGCTAATTGGTTAGTGTATATATCTACCATGCTTTTTATTCAACATGTTTTATTCTAACCTAGATGACAAATTCATCCAGGTGTGAAGGGCTACCTACAAGCATTTGGGAACTTAGTTGATCTAAGGAGAGTCTTTGGCACGACGAAGAAATTGGATTTCACAATTGAAAATCATAAGTAACATACTCTCTAGATTTAACATTAATCAATTCATGATATTAACATCTACTTTCATGTTAGTTCATCATCATCATAATCATATGAAAACATCACTACAAAAAAATAGGAAATTAGAGACGGAAATTAGCGACGGAATTAATTCCGTCACTATTCCGTTTCTAAACCGTCAATAAATCCGTCACTAATTTTAGAGACGGAATCAGAGACGGATTAGAGACGGAATAATTCCGTCGCTGATTTCCGTCCCTAAAATTTTAGAGACGGAATCAGAGATGGATTAGAGACGGAATAATTCCGTCGCTGATTTCCGTCCCTAAAATTTTAGAGACGGAATCAGAGACGGATTAGAGACGGAATTTAGAGACGGAATAATTCCGTCGCTAATTTCCGTCTCTAAAATTTTAGAGACGGAATCAGAGACGGATTAGAGACGGAAATAAGAGACGGAATTATTCCGTCTCTAAAATTTTAGAGACAGAATCAGAGACGGATTAGAGACGGAAATTAGAGACGGAATAATTCCGTCACTAATTTCCGTCTCTAAAATTTTTAGGGACGGAAATTAGCGACGGAATTATTCTGTCTCTAATTTCCGTCTCTAATCCGTCTCTGATTCTGTCTCTAAATTCCGTGACTAAATTCAGTCACCAATTCCGTCGTTATTCCGTCACAAATTCCGTCACTAATTTAAGGGGTAATTTAATCTTGTTTTTTGACAGAAATTAGCGACAAAAATTGTTCCGTATCTAAGTTTCATCACTATTCCATCACTAATTCCGATAAAAATTTGAAAATTTCAAACTTTCACCATTTAAAGAATAAATGATAATATAATTATATAAAACTTGTTGAGACATCATGGAAATGAATTCTTTTGTAACACATTCATATATCATAAAAATGGCATCGTCATGTGACTTTGTATTTGCTAAACAAACAATGAAATAATATATGAACTACTCTCTTTTAGAAATTAACATATAAATGAAGACAAAATAGTTGTAGTGCTAATTTCTTGAAATTAATTAGACTGCTAATCAATTTATTTGTACACTTATTTATTAGTGTTACTAATATGATTTCTTTAACAAAATAAAAATACAATAGTTGTTTTGGAAGCTATATATAGTTATGAAATCCGTAGATAAAAATTAAAAAAAAAATAAAAACAAAGAACACTAATATATAAAAGTTAAAATTCATAACAACTTATGACGGACTAGATTGATACAATAATTTATAGGGTTGATATAAACAATTGTACATATCATTCCCTTCACTTACAAGATTAAAAAAATTTCCCCTCCAAATTTTTGCAAATTCCCTCCATATTTGAGTGTTTTTTTTTTTTTTTTTTTGCCAAATCCCATTACAGCTCTCCTCTTTCAAAGTTTCTCTTCCTTGGCTGGTTTGTTTAGTTCAATGTTAAATACTCATTTGATTTGTTAATTGAGACTAATAGGTAGGGTTAAAGTGGTAGTCAATAGGCCAAAGTAAATAATTAGTTAAAGTACAATTTGAAAATTCACTATAATGATTTGTTATATTTTGGACTAAGACTCTCAATATTTAAGTTATACAATTTGAAAATTCACTATAATTTAGAAAAATAAAGTAAAATATATTTAATTAGTCAAAAATTAAAATTAGAACTATAGCTCTAACCAATTTGATTTTGAGTTGATAGCTTCATTGTTATGTGCTTCACATTAGTTTTCTTAAATTTATTGAAGTTATATTATTTAAGTTCTAGTTTTGTATTAAAAAAATCTGTTTCATTAGTTTTTATAGATGTATGTGACCATGGCGCAAAAATTTTATAGTTTACATATTTCCCCTCCAAAAATTTTGTAAAACCCTCCATTTTCTCTCAAAACCTCTTTCTCTACACACACTTTTCCTTTGTTCTGCGGCTCCCCAACAATAGCCAATCTTCACCTTCTTCAACCTTCAAATGTCAACTTCTCCATGAAAACGGCAAGATTTAGCGTCTCCAACCTAAGTTGCCTCAGCATTTCCTTCCAAAACCCCAAGCTCCACCTTCTCTATTTTTGAAGTCGAACATTCCTCACTTCATCTCCATATGGTTCTTATTTCACTCATCTAATAATTTATAAATAAATATGTAATAAGTCATTTCAACTTAGAAAATAACTTAATTGTACTTTATATCAAGAAAACAACTCGGTAATTATGAAGTATATGTGTCACGCTTACTAGCTGAAGGAACCTGTAAGCACATAAGTCATTTCAACTTAAAAAGATTGGTATTTCATTCGCTTCATAATTCACTATTGTAAGACCCAATTGACTAATTTGACAAAATTAAAAAAACTAAATAAATAACTTTAAAGTTTTTATATTTATCATTTTTCTCCAAATTAATTTATTTGACTTATAAATTGATATATAATCTAATTATATATAACCTAATTAGTCAACTGGATCTTATATTAAGTATTTGAGGTAATCCTGGTACTTAAAAAAACCTTAGTTCTTGTATGGTTTGAAAATAAAAGTTAGCCATTAAATAAATCCCTCCCACATGAAAATTTTGGCTCCAAAATTTTTTTCCCAAATTCAAATATTTCAATTCTCAAGTGGTTAATAGGCCTAAGAACGCAATACTCAAATAGGAATCTAGCGAGGCCTTATACTGTTAGACAAAGTCTGTGTTGGTAAGGCTTTTTTCTTTCTTTTTTTATTATTCTTTTAGAAAAATTTAATTAATATTATTTATTTATTACTTTACTTAGATTTAACTATTTATATTTTAATTTAAAAATAAAATATTTACAATGAAATTTCAAATAATGAGTAAAATTGATATCTTATTAAAATCTCAATAAATCCCTTTAATTTAGCATTAATAACTCTTAAAATATATAAAAATAGATCCTAAATCTATTAAAAATGAGGTCACATAAGTGGAAAATATATTTTTTCCCAAAAAAAAAAAAGCTGTTAAACATTCTTGGTTTGAAAACAAATACCAGTGAATAAATAAATCCCTCCACCTGAAAATTTTGGCTCCAATTTTTTCCCCAAATTCAAAAATTTCACCTCCCACTTTGCCCTAAATTCTGTCACAATCACTTGCAATCGCCGTCCAAATATAGGTCCCCTGTTACACACCTCCTTCTTCTCCAATACAAGAATGAAGAGCCCTAGGTTTACATACACCTCCTCTTTCTCTCACACACAGCGCACTATCGCCTCTGTTCATCTCTCTTGTCTCTGCATCTTGGGCGAAGTTACTCCTCCTCTAAGTCTTAGATCATCCATGCTCGAGCGTTGCAGATTCTCCATCAATTAAAGACAAAACTGAAGGCTCAAGGTGACGACTTTTTTTCCTTTTTCTTTACATTTGTTGGTTCCTAAGTTTATACACTTTCTCTGGAGCTCTTTTCCTTCTTCCTTTTGTAAACTTGAAAATTTTAGAGGGTATTGTATTCCCTTCTCAAAAATTGCTTATATCTACTAATAGAGAACCGCGTTTTGAGAAGCTACAGTTTTTCCACCTCGTGCTGGAGCCTCATCATCGCCAATCGGTTCTAGCACTCATTTTTCAGCATTTCCCTCACAGACTGGTTTAAAGAGCACCTCCACTCATTTGCACAGACCTTGAAATTGTGCCCTTTTACATATTTATACATTTTTTGAATGAATGATGATATTTGATCTAATATGTACAGTGGCTACAAAGGTATTACAAAAGCATCACTAGCTAAGCTTCTGGTCCCATGGAACTTATAATGTATATATGATGGTCTACACCTCCCTGAGAGGAATAATCAACCAAAGTTATCGAGCTTAATAGGGAGTGCATCTTAATCTCGATTTTGGATTGATGATTGGTTGTGTTTCAGTTTTGTGTCCAAATTAGATCGTGCTTTTAGATTTTATTAGACTGAGATTATGGTCTTGCTGAATAATACATGGTAGTTATCGGTCAACGCTATCTTTGTAATTTTTGATTCCACTGTGTTAATCTTTTTTTTTTTTTTGGACTAACACTGTGTTAATCTAATGCATTTGATCTTGTAGATTTAATCAGATCCACTACTCTTCTTAGGGTAGTGCTTGTTTTGTAGTTTTCTTTTAATTTATGATTGCAGATGTTAGGAGTTCTATTACCCATGATAGTCACACTGATTTTATTGGTTTCTCTAAATGCCTAGGGGGTTACAAAGCTGATTTGTTTTGGATCCACCCTTCATTGCATCAGGGAGTATATTGCACTTGATCACTTGGTCTCATTGATTTCATCAAACATGATTCTGAGATCCGACTTCTCCTGTCTTACTGATTCCATCAAACATCACTCGGTTGTCCCTTTCCCTCACTTCACATTAGTTGAATTAAGATTAATTGCTTTATGAACTTTTTGATGAGTATGCTCCCTATGCCATCCTTGTACCTTATCTCTTGCCATATGTTTGGGTCCTATTGCCTAATCTTTTGTTTATGCTCGCATTATGGACAATGCAAGGGTTAAGTGTAGTGGATCAATATGATTGCTTTTCTGTCATTGTTCTCCTATACCATTCGGTTTTTGTGCTTTGTTTTGTTGTTATGGAATTTAATTGAACTTTGAACACATTAGTTTGAGTAGTGTTAAAGTTTGTTTAACTTGAAGTACTTGTTTAATCAATTGAATTCTGGAAATTGTGCATTATGAAGGAATAGTTTCATGCAGTAAGTCCAATCCTCATGCAATTTGTTATTGATGAGTGAATGAAGGTGAGTAAGCCAGTTGGAAGGAATTTGAGTGAAAGAGAGTGATTGCTTGCTGCATTACCAAGCTGCGGTTTAAGTTCAATTTGTGATTTTTAGAATCTTTTGGGTGCCGTGTTAATTTGAGCTACCAATTTCATTTCCCTGAGCTACTTGACTATGCACATTCTATGGAACCAGTTTTTTAAGTGTGTCAAAGACTAGCTACCTCATGTATGACTTCAGTTTCATGTTTGTTGAAAATCTAAATGTGTTATTATTTTGCTGTCTTGATAAAATTTATTTGAGTTTATTGTACATTTGCCAAAGAAATTTCATTGTGTATCATCCTTTAATTTTTATCTATTCATATATTGACTTTTTGTGCTCATTATTTTCTTTAATAGGTTCAAGGCATGTTATAATATGTGGATTCTCCAAGTGTGCAATGAAATCAGCTAGATGAAGAAAAAATCAACCTATATTTAGAGGCTACGTGTGGCAAGAACAAGAAGGGTTGCATCTATGACTTAGGATCTAATGCCCAAGATATTGATAGCACACTTTATTCGTACAGCAAGAGAATGAAATTATCTTAATTGGGTTGCAAGCTCTTAAGCAACAATTGTCTTGGGTTGCCTACAATTCAAATATGGAAGCTGATGATCCTAATGATGGCATGCCAAAAAATAGGATATTTACTAGTTGTTTGGTTACATTATGACATTTCTGGCTTATTTGAGACATTATAGACAGTTTCAATTGAGTACTTTTGTTGCTTGAACTTGTTTGATATATTACATTACTATATTTTTATAATTTTTTTATATTGGTTTTATTTTTAATTCATTTAATTTCATTTTTGGTCATTCAACCATTATTAAGGTTGACTTTTAAAAAAACAATGAAAATAAAAATTATAGAAAATTTTAAACGAAAATAAAAAATGTTCAGGGATGGATTTATTGCAAAAAAACAGGAAATTAGATACGGAAATTTTGTTACAAAATTAAATTATTTTTTAAAAAAGATTTCACTTTGTAACGGATTAGAGACGGAAATTCCGTCTAAAAAATTAATAATAAATTAATTTTTTTTAACTTTGTGACAGATTAGGGATGGAAATTCCGTCACTAACAGAATTAGTAATGCCCTTTTTAAGGACGGACTATTTTCCGTCGCTAATCTGTCATTAACATATTAGAGACAGAATTAGCGACGGAAATTCCGTCTCTAATATTTTTAGCGACGGAATTTCCGTCGCTAAATTCCGTCTCTAATATCCAGTTTTTTTGTAATGATTACGTCGCTAATTTAGAGACGGATTAGCGACGGAAAGTCCGTCTCTAAATTAGGGACGGACTTTCCGTCGCTAATCCGTCTCTAAATTAGCGACGGAATTTTCAATTCCGTCGCTAACGGAATTAGTAACGGCCTTTTTAGAGACGGACCATTTTCCGTCGCTAATCCGTCGCTAATAGATTAGCGACGGAATTAGCGACGGAAATTCCGTCGCTAAAATTATTAGCGACGGAATTTCCGTCGTTAAATTCCGTCTCTAATACCCAGTTTTTTTGTAGTGGTGCAGTGAAGAACGTGTCAACGTATCTCTATTTGGGGAGGTAGCAAACAAAGCCTTTGAGGACAGAACGGAAGATCTGGATGTGCCCACCTTAGTTGTCTTACGGTTTGCTAGGATTACAAAAAAACAAAAGTACTACATATATCTTTTATTTCCCTATAAATTTTTTTTGGGTTTTAAAATTACATGCTTTTTTGTTTAAGGTTATGGACACATATATAGTGCATTCAATGCCACATAAGTTTATTTCAACCCAGATTTTCCAGACATAAAGGACCTTTATGACAGGTTAAAATGTAGTTGTATCAATGTTTTTTGTGCATCTATATACCTAAATTATATAACGTATAGGGTTTTCTAACGTAAATGTCACAATTACTATACAGACTCACCAATGCCCCTGAGGCAAGTCAGGCTTTCACACATATCTCCTCCACTGTGTCGCATGAGATTTCAAGTGACTCACTCTTATCATTCCCTGTCAAAATTCCTTAATTGCTTATATTCCCTGTTGCATGAGATTTCAAGTGACTCACTCTTTTATTATAATACCATAATTGCTTAATGTTTTTATAATGGTTTGCCGAACAAATGATTCAAAAAGTAAAGAATATGCAAGCAAAATAATATTCTCAGGTTCAGAAATAATGTGTAACCAAAATAACATCATAATTTTAATTCTCATGAAATTTGTGGTTTGAGGATTCACAAATAAAAAAGTTATGGTTAGAGTAATGTAAGAAGTTCAATAATGTAAATTACTATTTAAATTTATGTTAGCTTTAATTAACTATGATTTACCAAAATAAAATCAATTATGAGTTTCTTGGTTATTATTCCCTCTTTTTATAAAATAGCATGCTTTTATTATTGATAGATCTCTGTGTATACTACTATTAACATTAAAATTAAGAGTACACTTAAAACAAGAGATAATTTATTAATCCTATATCAAATTAAAATTTATTTGAAACCTTAACAATAATTATAATTTATGTGACGAAATACGTTATTTAATTATTATATCTGCTGATTTAAATTATTATTACTATAATTACCGTACTTTTTTTAATAACATTGCAACAATTATCGTATGTTTTTAATTTGGCTGAATCCCATCACATATTCGTCCCTAATTACCAGCGATAATTTACTTATTGGTTTCCCCAATTATTGGAGTATTTGCATCACAAATAATATTAATGACCAGATTAATTACCCAAATGATTTTGTTAGAATATTATTGCTTAATTATTCATTTTGTAGGTTTTGGTAACTAATCAAATTTAAAACGAGACATTAAGATCAAAGAGATTGATTCTCATTCAAAATCCAATTAAAATCATTTTAGTAATAATCTCTATTCCTTTTCTACCTAAATCAATGAATTTTCGAAAAACCCTATTTATCCCATAAATTAATTTGGTATCGGGAAC
This sequence comes from Inga laurina, assembly GCA_963855925.1. Classification (NCBI taxonomy): domain Eukaryota; kingdom Viridiplantae; phylum Streptophyta; class Magnoliopsida; order Fabales; family Fabaceae; genus Inga; species Inga laurina. The sequence goes on from OY979704.1 coordinate 67,870,320, forward strand.
CGTGTAGATATTGTCAACTTGAGCATAAACTCTTCTCATTTATGGGGTCATTGTAAGTTGTTCCAATTTACCAAGAACATGCGGTTATCTTCAAGTTCATTTGAAGATAATTCAAAGCTGAAGCAATTTTCAGACTGGCTTCTAGATGTTGGTGATCACCAAATTGGTTTTCCCCATGATGGAATATCAGAGATAGAAATACCAAAAGATTTCTTAATTCTAGACTGTTATGATCCTATGCAATCGATCATCGAAGCTACATATCCTGATCTCCTCCATCATTTGTATGATTCTGAATATCTTACTAATAGGGCTATTTTATCACCAACAGTAGAAGTTGTAGAGCAAATCAATGACTGCATGTGTACCTTATTGCTTGGTGATGCTGTTGAATATTTTAGCTCTGATTCTGTGAGTTCAGCAGATCGAGGCTATGCATCATTTCAAGAGTTGTACACTACAGAATTCTTGAACACAATAAAATGCTCTAGCTTACCTCCACATAGGCTTGCAATGGAACCAGGTTGAAGGTCACATTTCTGAGGAGACACTTTATTAAAGCAATCACGCTCAATGGTACAAGTATAGGTCAAGAGGTTCTAATTCATCGTAAGGATATGAATCAACAGGAGTCTAAACTCCCATTCACATTGACGCGTAGGCAATTTCCCATCATACTATCGTTTGCTATGACAATAAATAAGAGTCAAGGACAATCAATGACTAATGTCGGATTATATTTACCTATACATGTCTTCACACATGGTCAGTTATATGTTGCTTTGTCAAGGGTTAAATCAATAGGCGGCATCAAGATTTTAATACTTGATTCAGACAAGAAACCCACCAACAAGACAACCAATGTGGTTTATAGAGAAATTTTTCAAAATATCATATAAGATTCATTTTTTTGTTGAAAGATTCTTTTGGTGATATATTTAGTAAAAAATCGAAATTGTAGTCATTTTACCTCTGCTTTATCAAATTTTGTCCCCCACATAGCCTTCCATTTATTAATTTATTGACACTCTGTTGACACACCAGGCATAATAAATTATCCAAAAAAATGTTCCCTCAAAATGTGATATATAAGCATGATCATAATCACCCTTTATGCATTTTTGAGCTGAAAATTTAATTTTATAAATATACAAATAAATGCATTATAGCCATAAAAAATTAATCCTGCAATGTACTATTAATTAAATTCACGTTCTCGTGCAACGCACGGGGGTTAACACTAGTTAATTAGAAACAAAGTACTTCAAATTGCTATGTACTTATTCATTATTTAGCAGTTAAACTAGGGGCTGAGTTGTGGTTGAATTGATACTAATTAAATTAACATATTTGTAATTATATATTAACTATTTTAAGTTATAAATATAAAAAATAATAAAAACTGGTTACGAATAAAAAAAGCTATCAGATTAAAAGAATTAGAGTAAAAATAAAAAATAAGTATAATTTAAAATAATTAATAAATGTTTGATATTTAAAATGAAATGAAGATAACATTATTATGACATGTGAGATGTATATAATTTATACACTTTCATTTTAATTTATAATCGTCCATACATACTCATGCTTTGAATTAAAACAAATAAAAATGTAAGAATTTGATCAATTATCAACTAGTTGTTTTACTCTGTTAACTATTGGTTTTTTTTTTTTTATTATTTTGACCAATTTTTTAGGGCACATATTTTTTTTATAAGAATATTTTAAAATTTCAATAATAAAATAATGGTTTTTTGAATTTACTGCTGAAAAATTAAATAATTAAAACACGCATTTTCTTATAAGAAAATCCTTTTAATGATTTCATCATATTTGCATTTTGATATATTCTTGTCATTTACTGATAAGAGAAGGATGATAAACTTAATAGTGGTTTTTTTTTTTCACTTTCGTAGTGTAAAAAAAAAATCCCTTTCGATAATGAAAACTCAAAAAAAGCTGAGATGTGTGTGTGTGTGTGTGTGTGTGTGTGTGTGTGTGTGTGTGTGTGTGTGTGTGTATTAAGACTTCTAACACTTTAAGCGCATTGGACGTATCCAAAAAGTCATTTCATACACGCTTGTGGGACAAGAATAAAAGTCTCCTGCCGTCCGTGAATGTGTCAATTAGTATACATGTACACCATCTTAATTTATTTAAGAACTTGGAAAGCTCCCTTCTTATGAATGAACAATTATTCTAGCCATATTATATACTCCCTAGGTTCTAAATGTAAGGTATTAAAACCCAGACCGGGTACTAAATCGGTTGGGGTACTGAGTTAAGGGTCAATGGGTCAGATCGGGGCCAAACCGGAGCCAAACCGGTGAGGAATTGAAGATTTTAATCTTATTAATATGAAATTCTAAAGAAAAAATAATTTTTTTAAAAAAAATATAGTGACCCAAACCAGATAGGTTTTCTAGCCAGTTCGCCTATTTCCGGACCAGACTGGCCGGTTATTCATTAACATTGCGTAAATGTAAGAGTTGGATAATTAAGTTATGGAGATTAAAAAAATGGATTTAATTAGTTAGTAAAAATATGCGTTGGTTCCATTAAGGTGCCCCAATTAATCATTTGTAATAGAAACTATTATCATTAATTTAGAAACCATTTCTTAACAGGTACTATAAATAGGGATAGTTTAGAAGAAAAATCATAAATATAAAAAATAAAGTAAATTAAGATTTTATATTTAAGACCAAAGCAAACCTTACAATCAGATTATACTCCAACATTTGAAGAAAGTATTTTACAAGGCAATTCAATGTAAGGTGTATAAATTTTGTTGAGAGTGATTGACGGTGCTAAAATTCTTTGCCAATCATATTGCGATAATTGAGTTGTACCTTTTAAAATTTGAAGTTTCTTATACGTTTCACTAGGAATGACCAATTTGATTTTCTCCGCCACTATGACAAGGACTGGTTACAAATTGGTATTGCGGTCCCAATCACAAAATAAAATACGAATTCAGTGATAATTAATTAATAATTAATATTTCAATTTTATTGTTGGTAATGGATACTTAAAAGTCTACTATAAAAATAATAGAAATATAAGAAATATAATAAGAGGCTAATAAAATTTTAGAGAGAAAATATAGATTTTTTTTTCATTAATTCTCTCTTAATCAAGGTTGTCAAATTCACGAGTTTAAGTAAACTCGTGACAGTTCCAAATGTGCCTCTCCTCCCATTCGAACCCGTAACCTCAGGTTGCCGATGCCTTTGCGTCGAGTCTTTACTAGTTGCGCTAAAATGAACCTGTGTCATATTATTATATTATTATATATATAATATTATCATACACACACACACATACATATAATTAATTATTAATTAAATATAATATTATTAAAAATAATGAAAATTTTAATAAAAACGTAAACAAATATTTATATATTTAATTAAATAATTTAATAATTAAAATTACTTAATAAATAATAATTTAATATTATAAATATTATTTTTAATATAAAATTATAAATATATTAATAATAAATAATAATATAATTTTAATAATTAAGGTTACATAGAATTATTTAATAATTAATATTTTAATTTTATAAATATTATTTTAAAAAAAAATTAATAAATTTTAATTTTTCCTACGGAATTTTCGACGGCCAGAATTTGCTACGCAAAAAATTTCGTCAGAAATTCTGTGGCTAAATTTACCATGGAAAATTCCGTCTAAATTTTCCATGGAAAGAATTCTGTTGGAAATCGGGTGTTTTTTTGTAGTGCAAATAGCACAAGTTTAACAGCATCTTGAGACAATATTTTAAACTAGAAATGCAAAATGATATATTTAGAGAATCAACTCACGAGTTTAACAAGAATACTCTTAATTGATGATGGTACATATACGTCAAATCTAAGAAAATACTCGAGTTCCTACTGTTGATCTAATAAATCATCTAGCCTAGGTAGATGATACTTATTCTTAACTATATATGATTTTATTCAATTCCCTATTCTCTAGCTAACTATCATTTTTTTCTTACAAATAATACAAGAGCTCTTTATGAGACAACACACTAGGCTTGATAAATCCTTTCTCTAACCCTATCTTTGAATGGAAGAAAAAGTAAAAAACAAAAAGAAAAGAAATTAGGGGGAGGGAATACTAGAAAGAAAAACTTACAAAATATTAAAAAAAAATTACTATTTTTGGGGGTTTTAATCTCCCTCATTGGATTCTTGCCTTCCTAATTTTCTTCCCATCCAAACATATCGGGGAAATTTTTTTTTCATATGCTTCTTTAACCATGTTATCTCTTTTGGAGCCATTTTGTGCTTGTTTAAATTGGTATTTTGAAGCCCAAAAATTCCCCAACCACATGATGTTGGAAATTGTACCCAAAGGGCCAATCATTGTACTTTGAATATTATTAATTTAATGAAATTTCTCCATTCTGTTATCATATTATTTGCATGTTAACTGTGATAATTGTATTCTTTGATAATTCATAAAGATTGTCCTAAAATGTCCTTGGTCGGTCATCTATGCGAGAGCAGAGATGAAATAAGATCAGTATGACTTTGATAAGATATGGAGATACGATTCAAAGTCTTAGGCACTTGTAAGAGTACAAGGTGCTGGACTGACCCACTCTGAGAAATCTACATGGATCAAGTCATAAGCTTTTCTCATGTATAACCACGTCACAATGCCCTTTAACCTGAGGTCATCATGGATTCCTACATGAGAGTTGCTAAGCTTTGAACTAGTCAAAAGTCACCTTTGATTGGGTGATGATAAAGGCTATAATCGGGCTTTGTGGTTTTTCATGCAGAGGAATATGAATGATCAAGATGGAATTTGTCCCTCACATTAGTAGAGAGATATTACTAGGCCCCTCGATGAGTAAGTCTGAGAAATGTATGGCCATACTACAATGGAAAAGAGTTTCCATTTCTATTATCAGACTACTCAGGAATCGAGAAAGTAATAGTCAGGAATAAGAGGATGACATTATCCATGCCTCATCCTTGACCAATATATCGTGTGACAAAAGGGACGTGACATGGTTGTATGATAGGTTGCATCGTGTTAATGATCCTCATATGAATTGGGTAGTCGTGATGTCTTGCTAGAGGCCGCTTGCGACTTGTGGGTTAATACAGTTATTGGCCCACTACTAACTTCATATGGGCCTACAGGGTTGCACACAAGAATGACCCAACACGAGATAATGTTTAATTAGGGTGGACGAATTTTATATTTATATATATATATATATGTATGTATATATATGTAATATAAAAATTCATTAATAATATTATACAGATATGTATTTTAGAAATACATATTATATATATATATATATATATATGTATATATATTATATTATATTATTATATTGTGTTAGTTTTAAATTTAATTTATTAAGATAATTAATTAAATCTAATAACTAACATGATAGAGATATGGTATCTCAGATTTAATTTATGAAGATAACTTAAATCTAATGACTCTTTATTTGGATTAAATAAATAGGTTCAATTAAAACTATTGGACAGATTTAATTTAAACTAAATTTATTTAATTAACTCATCAAGATAATTAATAGTTAATTAATTTCAAAATTAATGACGATTAATTTTGAAATTTGAAAATAGCCCTCATAGGTTATAAACTTGATACAGCGTATATACTGTGATACACATGAGAATTGAGAGCCGCAAGGGAAACCCTAGGAGACATTAGAGGCGCTAGCACGTAGTCTCGGTCGGAGAGCATTCGTGTGGATACTAGTAGAGGGAGCGGACCTGACATGTTGGCTCCTAGAGATCGTGAAAACCCTGAATCATAAAAAGGTATGAATCCTTCCAACTTGGTTTAAACGCCGTTGATAGATCCTCGATTAGGATCGGTAAAATTTTTAAAATTCTTCCGATGTGCCTACCTATCCTAACAGTGGCATCAGAGCTAGGTCAATTGTGCGTTTAAATTGAGTTTTCTTATACATATGATATATATGGGATGTGTACGTATGTTTATAAGAAACATTCGAATATGCATGTGATTTAGTTAATATGAAATGAAATTATTTAGAAAGATGTGACTTTGTAATTCCGCTGATTTTCGTTTTCATTTAAATTGAATCTTGAAATTGTTTCATTTTTGGTTTTGAAACATGTATGTGATTTTTGTTTTCGAACAAGCATGAGATCGGGTAGGGTACCTGAGATCGTAGTTGGTGGCAATCAAATCGGGTCTAGGTTCGGATATCTATTCAGGTAATAGGGATCTGAACTATAGGGAAGACAATTGAAAGCCGCAATATAATATCTATTCGGGTAATAGCGGGACCGCCGTGACCACATCTGCGTGGCGCAATATAATCTGATCACGACATTTATTACTTTTCATATTGTATGAATTCTTGTTGTGGTTTATTATTTATACTTGTTTGGGTATGGTGAACAACATGGCTTTAGAACTTTACAAAGGTTTGTAATATTTAAATACGGCATGCGTGCCGTGCCTTTCTTTAAATACTCTCAATGTACATTCTCTTCTCAGCCCACTCCCCTCGAATGTTTAAACGAGGTTTCTCTCAATGTATTTATTTTCTTATTTAGAGAAGTCCTCTCATTGGCTTGGGAGGATTTTAGGTTAGGTAAGCCATGTTGTGTCACGTTTAAATTATGCTTTTGATTAGATCATTGCATGAATACTTTTGCATTTATATGTATTTATCAAATACGACCACGATTGCATCCATATAAACAAAACTAATTAATTAAGCCCTCTGAATCAAATCTTAAGTCATAATGCCGTCAATTAATGAATATTTGTCAAAACCTAGATCGCTCAATTGTGAAAACCACCAAAGTGGATGCACTTGAGTTATCTTGATGAGACAAGCATGAGTAATGGTGCTGCTCATAATATTCATTATTGTTTGGACTTAATTGAGATTAACAAAATGGTTTTACATCTCAAGGCATTAGATGGGATTAAACATGCGGGATCATATGATGGTCGAATCCCATAAACTTCTAAGAGTTACATGCGATGTAATTGGTAATAGGTTACCTGCCTAAATAACTTGAATTTAAGCGTCTTGCCAAAGCGGACTTAAGTTTAAGCCAAATATGGATCTTAGCCCACTAATTATTATTTTGAGGGTTGTTAACTTAGTGGGAGATTACTAACCAACTTTGCATATTTTAATTGTAGAATTATGTCGACTAGTAATACTGCTATACTATCATTGCGATCGGTCCTTGAGAAGGACAAACTTTCTTGATTGGTTCAAGAACTTGAGAATTGTTCTCAAATAGGAAAGAAAGGCTTATGTCCTAGATCAACCCATTCCTAAGGAGCCTGCAGCCAATGCTCCAAGAGCTCAGAGAGATGCTTACATAAAGCATAAGGATGACTCTGTGGATATAGGTTGCCTGATGCTTGCCACTATGGTTCCAGAGCTCCAAAGAGATCTGGAACTCATGGAGGCTCATGAGATGATAGTCCATTTTAAGGAAATGTTCCAGCAACAGGCAAGGTAAGAAAGGTATGAGACCACAAAGGCCTTACATTCCTGCAAGATGGCTGAAGGTGCATCGGTTAGTACTGACGTGTTAAAGATGAAAGGCTATATTGGTCACCTTGAGAGGCTTGGATTTCCCATGAGCCAAGAGTTAGCTACGGATTTGATCCTCAACTCACTCCCAGAGAGTTATGACCAGTTTGTTATGAACTACAACATGAACAACATGGAGAAATCAATTTATGAGCTGCATGGGATGCTCAAAACTACTGAGCAAAGCATTAAGAAAAAGCCCAGTACAGTTTTGATGGTTCAGAAGGGAAAGGGTATGAAAAAGAAAGGGAAGGGCAAATGAAAGGGTAATGGCTGAGGTGGTAAGACCAAAGAGTTAAACAAGCCCGAAACCAAGCCTGCACCCAAGAAGGCAAAGCCTCCAAAGGAAGAAGTCTGCTACTTCTGCAATGAACCCGGTCATTGGAAGAGGAATTGCAAACTAGAAGATTTGAAAAAGAACAAGAAGGATAGCAGGGCTATTGCTTCAGGTATTTATCTTATAGACATTCATTTTTCTACTTCCTCTACATGGGTATTAGATACTGCATGTGGTTCTCACATTTGTACAAATGTGCAGGGTTTAAAGGACAGTAGAAAGTTGAAGAAGGGTGAGGTGGACCTATGAGTTGGAAACAAAGCAAGAGTTGCTGCTTTAGCCGTAGGCACTTATGAATTAGTTCTACCCAATGGGCTTTTGTTAGTTTTGAACAATTACTATTATTTTCTTGCTTTGAGTAGTAACATTGTTTCTCTTTCTTATTTGGATAAGGAAGGTTATACTTCCATTTCTAGGAATGATAAATGTTCTATTTATCGTAATGACATTTTCTATGCTGATGATGATTTGCATGTTGGTCATTATATATTAAATTTGGAACATCCTAATAATAGGAATATCTATAACGTAACTACTAAGAGGATAAAATCAAAAGATTTGAATCTGACCTACCTATGGCATTGTCGTCTAGGCCATATAAATGAGAAACACATTTCTAAACTCTATCAAGATGGATTTCTAAATTCATTTGATTTTGAATCATATGATACATGCAAATCTTGCTTATTAGGAAAGATGACGAAGGCACATTTCACTAGGCATAGTAAGAGGACCACTGAATTATTGGGCCTCATACATACAGATATATGTGGACCATTAAATATAGCTACCAGAGGAGGTTATGTCTACTTCATTACATTTATAGATGACTTTAGTAGATATGGCTATATCTATCTAATGAAACATAAATCTAAACCTTTTGAAATGTTCAAAATATTCCAAAATGAAGTACAAAACCAACTTAGTAAAACAATTAAAGCACTTCGATCTGATTGAGGTGGCGAATATTTGAGTCAAGAATTCATTTACAAAAAGAAACTATTAGCTACAGCGTTTATTCAAAGAAGTGTCAAAAAAGGGGCGTCGTTAAATTGCTCTTTTGTAGTAGTGTATGTATGAGATAGAAATTGGGCAATTTCACTGGGTAGGCTTCAAAAATTCATAACTCTTGTGTATAGCTCCAAATAACCTATATGATCTATCAAATTAAAGCTTGATAAGTCTAATTCTATTATGCAAAAATTTCATAGGCATTGAACATAATGGGGGGTTCTCATGTGTGAGGGCATTTACCCGGCATGGCCAGCATAGCTAGCCACCAGGTTGGTTGCACCGGTGTTGACCCTAGGCCGAAAGGTGGGACGTAAAATTAGAGTTTGCGATGTGGATTACAGTGAAAGCTATGTTAATTGCAGCGTGTGCAGGTTAGCATGAGCCATTTAAGGATTGACGTTGGTCATCTCTAGCTCGGTTATTAAACTGCCCTTGTAATCAACATGGATCTTTGTGAATCCAACCTGTGGGCTGTGTGTTGTATATCTTGCCAATGTGGCTTGTGTATGAAATGCTTTATATGAATCCCAACTGTGTTGAAGTATATTGTGTGAATTGTATTAAGGTGCAATGTAGCATGTGCAGGTCAGCGTGAGTCGTTTAGGGATTGACGCTGGTCATCTCTAGCTCGACCGTTGAACTGCCATTATAATCAACATAGATCTTTGTGAATTCGACCCGTGGGGCGGCGTGTTGTGAATCCAGCCGTGGGCTGTATGTTGTACATCTTGCCAGTGTGGCTTGTGTATGAAATGCTTTATATGAATCCCAACTGTTGTGAAGTTGTGAATTGTGTTAAGGTGCAATACAGCGTGTGCAGGTCAGCATGAGCCATTTAGGGATTGACGCTGGTCATCCCTAGCTCGGCTGTTGAACTGCTGTTGTAGTTACTTTGTGTGGGTGAAAGAGGATGAAGGTGGTGTTGGAGATTGAGACTCTAAACCGGTCGCCTAGATAGAAGAGACCGGTCGCCTAGATAGAAGAGATTGAGATTCTAGGTGGGTCGTTATGGCATGGTGCTTCGAATAGAAGAGATTGAGATTCCAGAGTGGCCTGATGTGATTGTGAATGCCTAAAAGTCCCGATTACCACTAGTGGAATTACTGGTGGGTGTACGGGTGAAGGTAAGGTTGTGAAAGAGATACAATGTAAGCTGAAGTATTGTTGAGAACAGTTAAAGCTAAGTATATGTGAATACAACGAAAGCTATCGATTGTAGGTAGTGAATCTATAGTGGTTTGAATTGTACCCGAAAAGGGAAGGTGACTTGATGTCAGTTATTAGAGTGGCTCAAAGTCAGGATGCACTAGTGCAGTCCATCTGAAATATAATCGAATCAGGTGAAGACCTCTAGAGTTTGAAAACGGAGATCACATGCTCGTGAGAGTGTCTCCGGGCATGAGAATTCGTTAAGTGATTGAGAGAAAGAAATTGAGCCACGACGCATTGGTCCATTGGGTTTCCTTTGAGAATCGGACCTGTAGCGTGTTATTGTACAAGTGGTCTTGAAGGGACTGTTTCAATGAGAAGCAAATTGAGAAACCGAAGCCGTCATGAAGAAGAGTCTGAGGTTTATGTCCCCAACTGTGTAACAAATTTTGAGGACGCAATTTATTGAACGGGGGAAGAATTGTAGCAACCCAAATTTTGATTAAGGGCTAATGATGATTAATGAGAATAATTTATAAATTTAAATTGGAATTATTATGGGTTTTGTGGCAATATCAATTAATATGCCATGATTAGTGGAAAATAGAAAGAATGGAAATTATTGGTCAATTAGTTAGTGATTAATGGAGAAATTAATTACTAACTAAGGAGAAATGAGATGTATAACTAAATGGTTAGAGTAACTAATTAGTTACTTGCTTTATGAGAGCCAATAAGGTAGAGACATGTGGCAAAAGGTGAGGATGAAGAGAGAGGAGTAGAAAAGTTAATTGCTACATTTTTAAATGATTTTATCTTCTCTCTTTCCTCTCTATGCGGCCGACATGTATGGGAGGGATGGGAGTGGTTTATTTTATCATCATTTCACTCCTTCTTCAAGCTCTCATCTCTCTCATTCCTCTCTCTATTCAGCTGCCATGTTTGCAGAAGAAAGAAGAAGAAACTCTTGAGATAGAATTGCCATTAGTGGTGTTTTGTGGCCATAAGGAAATCTAGAAGTTAGAGAACTAAGGAACTTCTTTGGGAAAGTTGTTGAGGGTTTGATATTCACCCTGATCATAGTTCGATGTTCGTCTAATAGTGAGTAAGCTGTGCTGGAGCACATGTGGAAGAATAAGTGTAGGGAACTTACCTCTCCTACATGTATTGATATTTGTGTTTGTGTATTAAAGCATGTTATTGCTTTGCTTGATTATGTGAAACATATATGAATGATTGAAGCTCTGTTTCTATTTATGATATGGCCATAAGTATGTCTTTGAAACATTGAGCATACGGATATGTCATTATGTGAGCACGAGTTATTGTGATGTAAGCATGTTATGTATTAAACACTTATCTTGCATACATATTGGTATTTGTTTCCTATTGGGATTCTCTTGAATCTCACCCTCCCCTACCAACATTTTAGACAGGACAAGTGGCTCGAGGAAGAAGCAAGCGACTAGGGGTGGTGAGAATCCCTTATGGGCATTTGGATTTGGTAGTTGATTATCGTTATATGCTGGGATAATTGTATATGTTCGAATGATAGATTGGAATGTGCATTTGGATTAAGTATTGTGTAATCCCTATTTAAGAAATTGTAAAGGGCGTATGTGCCCTATGAATCTTTAGTGAAGGTATCAATCCGAGATTGCCGGGATTATTATTGTGCACTCTGATATTTATATGAATGTGATTTATCTTCACGAGGTAATTGTATTCAAAATATGATTGTGAGATCAGGTTAAAGTGTTTGTGAAATGTATTTGTGAAAACCCTATCTTAAGATAGGAATGTAAATGAGTTTTGATTATTATTGGTCTCTATTTTATTGTAATCATGTATGTTGGATAATAATTACGGAGGGGGTTACATTAACACTGGTATTATTGAGAAGTATTCACCACTATTATGCTCTGCTATACTAAGGCTTAACCCAATTTCTATATACATGTGTCACCAAAGACCATATAGGTTGAGTGGTTGTTGACCATACAGGTCATGTTATTGTACACCACACATGGTGTAATACTACATATCATATATGATGTAATACTGTTGACCACACTAGTCACGTCATTGTACACCACACGTGGTGTAATACTATTCATCATATATACTGTAACATTATTGACCATCAAGGTCATACTATGATTGGGATAATCAACACTGGTGCGAACATCAACCTCTCTTATATCACTCAAAAATTACATGTATGTTCACCACATTTCCATGGCATCCACTCTAATGTTTTTCACTGTCAAATACAACATAGGTGGGTCTGCACTGTCTGCCTATACTTGTCTTACTACCTCAATTAGATCCCACTTGGCCTCCTTAGTAACACATAATCATTTATAGAAAATGTGATAAATAAATATGCAATGCACTATATAATTAACATAATTATAACACTATAAATCTGACTGTCTATCAGCTTCAGTTACAAACCTAATTCTTGCCCCTACTGGCCTGGCTGCATACATTATTCAGGATCATATGACTGTATGACCCTTACTTGTTGCCCTCACTACTGCATGCATTATTTAGGATCATAAAATTGTATGACCCCTACTTATGCCTTGTTCTAGCTCAGACAACTACCTGCCCAGAAATGTTTTACTGTACTGGCACAGACAATTGCCTGCCTAGAAATGCTGTTTCCATGTCCTAATTGGATTCTGCACCCCAAGCAAGCTGTGTGTCTACAGCTTATGCCACAAAACATGGCATATAAGGCATATAGATAATCACATAGTGTATGCAAGAAAGAGTCACTATACTGACCTTTCTTGAATGATATTGAATTTCTAATCTTACCCTGGTCTGTGATCTGCTTTTGCTATACCTCTCGGAGCTTACCGCTGATATTATGTATCACTATTTGTTGTTTTATTAGCATGCCCAATATTTACTGTATTGGGTTATGTCTAACTTATGTCTAACTTCTTGATGTTAGATATTATTAGTTTTGATGATTTCAAATATTAAGAGCAAAAAGTTTGTATAATATACTTATCTTCTACATTGACTAACTACTATATTTAATGTTGTATATCTTGTAGATTAGTCATAAACTCAATGGTGAATTGATGTTATTTTGCTTATAATGCCTCATAAATGGAGAATGATCATCAAGAAGAAAATCAAGAGGCAATGGATTGAAGGAAGAAGAAATTGTAAGATCTAATAGGAATATCAAGATTCAAGATTAGTCAAGCAAAGAAAGAAGAAGATTGAAGATGTTCAAGAAGATATCTAGTTGGATTATGAAGAATGATAATCAATTCAACAAGATATCTAGTTGGTTATGAAAAAGATCATCAAGAGAAAAATCAAGAAGAAAGAGATTGAAGAAAGAAGAACTTGCAAGATCAAATGAGAATATTAAAATTTAAGCTCTTAGAAGTGAACCCGGAGGTTGGAATGGGTCAATACGAAACTAAAATGATTTATATAGAAGTTATGCTACCTCCAGAGGTGATTACTCGAGTGATCCTTCAAGTAATATCCCACTTTTTAGAGGTGATTACTCGAGGGATCCCTTGAATAATGACCCAAAATTACTCTAGTGACCACTAGAGTAATAAGAATTCTGATGCGCTCTGTTTTTGAGTAGTAAGATAGAGGTTCGGTATTTTGGTGATATCTCTCTAACCACACGTCGAATTGAGCTCAAAACTAGTCGCATATGAACCTAAAGTCCCAGCACAAACTATGGACACCAAAATCACATTAAAAGGAGTTCAGATGAGAGAGATATGATCTGTTGAAGTTGCCACTCAAATCAGCATCATATTCTAGAAATGCTTCGGTATTTTGGACATAACTCTCAAACTACACATCGGATTGAGACAAAATAGTGCCATATGAAACTAGACTTAAACAACTTTCCATGGATAGGTAGTTTGTCATATTTGAAGTTATATGCTAAGAGTTATGCCATTTGGAATTTGACGTTTGAAACTTTGAAGACTGTTGGGAATAGTAGATACTCTTTGGATCAGAACTTTCTGTGTACAATGAGTTTGGAGCTAATTCTTGTTGCATTGGAATGTATACAGCAAGAGCTTTTTGATGATATATTATTTTCCATGTTTAGAATTAAAATGAAAAGATTACTTTAGGGATCACTTGAGTAATTAGAAAAGAAAATGAAGTATTACTCAAGGTTCACTCGAGTAATCACTTATTTGACTTGCAGCGGAATATTAATGCGTAGTTCGGTAGGCACAACAGGAATAGCATAAATATAATGATATTATTAATACAATATACAGGAATTTCCAATAAGGTCTCGTATAATAAATTACAGACCTTAAAAAAATAATAAAAGGTCTTCAGATAAACAACAGCTTTGCTTGAACTGTCCAGAACCTTCAGTTGCCGAAAATTACGATTCTACACTTTTGAGCCGCTTTCTGCTGCTGTAAACTTTATACATTTATGGAAAGCATGAGATTCGAGAGAATATTAGTAGTAACAAACTATCAATCATATAAAATATCATAAATAAATATGCTAAGCACCAAATCATGTAACAAAACCATGACACTGTGTATGCATCCTACGTGTTAGTGTACCACAGCTGGGTCTAAGACCACAACTAGGTAATGTGTGTGTTCACTATTCATATCACAAAATATGATATACACAAAGCATATAAACACTCACATAGTGTATGAGAGATAGGTTATTACCTAGAATGTCCTTTCCTTGCCCGACTGTCGGTCCAAAATTCCCTATCTAGTTCCGTTATTGATATATCCTAAAATTCCAAATTTAGGATAAATAAGTTATTACTCATTCATAAATCACTCTAAACTCATTGTGCTAGTTATCTTGACTCAAAAACACATTTTGACCGTTTTACCCTTGGGAACCCAGTCCATGCCCCTTTGTAGCCAGTCTAACTGTACTTTCCTAAAACTTATGATTCAAGCTATTCCAATATAATTTTGTCCAAAGAATCCATTTTTAACCTTTTTTTGTCAAATTCATGCCCAAATTACAGATTTACCCTTGGTAGCCATGAATAAGGGTTTTAGGGGTAAAATTGTCATTTCACACCCTAAAGCCTTTATATTCCATATTACACATGTTCCCTACACTATTTTCTATTCTAAACACAGTGGAATCATCAAATTGATGAAATTCCAACTCTTTCTAGATGAAAGTGCCCCTGACTGAAATATGGAAAATTAAGGGAAATTAATGTTTCTTGCTTCTAACCATCTTAACATCTTGTTTACACCCCTAAACACTTGTTTAATCACTTAAACACACTTCTCACATGATTATTTTAGATTTGGGTAGCACCTCCCCTTAGGGTTTGAGCTTTCCAAATTTCAAAAACCAACCAAAACAAGCCACCAAACAATCAAACCACCAACAAGTATCAATCAACAAGAGAAACAAGGTTCTTGAGATTACCTTTGATTTCTCTTCTTTCTCTCTCTAAAACCATCCTCTCTCTCCTCTTTGTTGCTGTTGATTTTGCTT
The DNA here is from genome assembly GCA_963855925.1 of Inga laurina. Lineage (NCBI taxonomy): Eukaryota > Viridiplantae > Streptophyta > Magnoliopsida > Fabales > Fabaceae > Inga > Inga laurina. The sequence continues at coordinate 67,885,931 of OY979704.1, forward strand.
GTTAAACATGTATTTCAAGAAGGAATAGATATTAGAGAGCGATTTTCATGAATTTAGAGACAAGAACAAGTGAGATTTGCTTGCAAACTTGCCTAGTTTGCTTTTTAAACTTGAGCTCTTCTCTTTGTCTTCCATATTCTCCATATTTTCTTGTGACTCTTCTCTCTCTTTTATTTCAGAAGTTTGGCCGAAATATGAGGCCTTGGAAGAGATAAGAAAACTTTATTAAAAGATCTTCATCCACCTCCTCTCTTTAATATATTTAAATGGCAATAAACATGTGCAAATTTTTATTGGATCATCACCTTTTCTCTTAGCCATATACTTCACCGAAAGTGTGTCTCAAGAGGGAGTAATATTGGATATTCAATCAGCATAATTTCCTCCTCCACATATTTCTACAAGAGTTGCAATTGTTGACCACTTTACTTTAGCACTGTTTTGGTGTTGACCTTGCCCAAAAATATGATCATAAATATCCCAAGAATAATTTTCCCTTCATATTCAGCTCTCTTTGGACCAAAGTGAGGGTATTTTCTGGAGAAAGAATTTTCTTTTGATTAATATGGAAACTTACCATTTTGCCCATACATTTTTGTGATTTTCACCCAAAACTGGCAGAATTTACACCCAAATTTAAAAATTTATATCTTTATTTGTAGACATTCAATTGAGGTGCTTCCAAAGGCTACTTAACCTTTATTGAGTCTAATTTTAAGTAAAAAAATAGCCTTTAGCCAACTAGAAGCTCAACATTCCCAGAATTTAAATATTTAGATGCTGTCTCAGAAATTGGTCAGTTTCACTAGATAAACTTCAAAAACTCATCAATCTTTGTGTATAGCTCCAAATGACATATATGACCTATCAAGTTAAAGTTTGATAAATCTACTTTTATTTTGAAAACTTTCATAGGCATTGAACATCGTTTGCCTATTTAAAAATGTCATACAATAAGACTGCTACACAAGGAAATTCACTGATAGCAAATTCAAATATTTACAATTTATGTTGTAAACATACTTATGTTGTGTGTGACCACTGATTGCCTTGTTTTGTCATTTCATATCACTACAAAAAAAACATGTTATTACCGACGGAATTATTTCCGTCGGTAATTTCCTACGATTTACCGACGGATTTTCCGTCGGAAAAATTACCGACGGAAAAAAATTCCGTGGGTAATTACCTACGGATTACCTACGGAATTTTTTCTGTCGGTAATTACCCACAGAATTCCGTGGGTAATTTGAATGAGAAATTACCCATGGAATTCCGTGGGTAATCCGTCTCTAATGACCAACGAAAAAATTTTCCGTGGGTAATTACCGACGGAAAATTTTCCGTTGGTAATTACCCACGGAATTTTTTCCGTGGGTAATCCGTCGGTAATTTCCGACGGAATCAAAATTCTGTCGGTAAATTTGACTTTTACCCACGGAATTTTTTTCGTCAGTAATTACTCACGCCTTACCCACGGAATTCCGTGGGTAATTTGAATGAGAAATTACCGACGGAATTCTGTGGGTAATCCGTCGGTAAAACTAATAATTTTTTTATCATCTTTTAATAATTTATATAAAATAATAAAAATAAAAATAATCTATAACAAATAAAAATTTAAATATTATAAAATTAATATTTAATATAATATATTAAATATATATAATATTAATAATAAAAATTTTAAATGAAATAAAAAAATTAAATATTTTAAACTTTATATATTAAAAACAAAATATATAATTATATATAAATATATATTTAATATTATATATATTTATATTAATATTAAATATTTAAATGAAATAAGAAATTAAAAAAATCTAAATTTATATTATAAAAAACGAAATATATAATTATTTATAAGTATATATGTAATTTCGTATATATTTATATTAATATTAAATATTTAAACGAAATTAGAAATTAAAAAATTTTATATTATAAAAAATGAAAAATATAATTATATATAAATATATATTTAATTATATATATTTATCTTAATATTATATTTTTTTTTAAATTATTACATTATATATATTATTACGTGAATAAATAACACAAGGTTAAAGCAGCTCAACTGGCAAAGGCATCAGAACACCTACCAAAAGGTCCAAGGTTCAAATCCCACCTTCGTCACAAAATGCAACAATTATCTCACAGAGTCACGTGGCGCAAGGTTAGAGGGACACGTGGCCCTTGCTCAGGGGCTGTCGGGGCCAGATGCGGGGGCGAGCGGTGGGGGGCTTTCGATGATATCCACATGGCCTCTTTTAAGGTCGCCACGTGGAATTTTTTTAAAAAAAATAATATTAAATTACCGACGGATTACCCACGGAAAAATTCCGTGGGTAATCACCGACGGAATTTTTTCCGTGGGTAAATTCCGTGGGTAATCGCCGACGGAATTTTTTCCTTGGGTAATTTCCGTCGGTAATTTCTGATGGAATAAAAATTCCGTTGGTAAATAAATTTGTCACGGATTTTTTAGAGACGGAAAAAATTCTTTCGGTGATCCGTCGGTAATTCCGTTTCAGTCCCTAATCCGTGGGTAATTTGATTTCAGAGACGGAATTCCGTGAGTAATTTCCGTGGGTAATTTGCTGGTTTTTTGTAGTGTATGCTCTTTACATCACAATTTTTTCCCCTTTAATATAAAGAATTTTAAGTGGATAAAATTTGGGATGTTACAGGGAGTGTCATAAATATGAGATACGTGGATGTCCATAAACTCTGGCAACTCTTGTCCTTTCATTTCCTACACTCTGTAACCTTTTTTTATGCTCATAACTCAAAGGTTACAATTTGTGCACTTATGACAATTAAATTTTCTATTTACTTATTTAACTCTTGGTTGAGGTTGAGAGACTATAAAAAGAGAACTATATATTACACTTTGGTTGCATTCAAATGAATAAGATATTGCTCCCTTTTTCTCTTCAATTCTCTCATCTCAATATCTTATATTTTTCTTATTTTCCTAACATGTATTTAAGTTTATTATATAACTTTTTTGCTTTCTAATTATTATTATTATTATTATTATTATTATTATTATTATATGGCTCTCATGGGCTCACGGGCCTTTACATGTAATTATAAAATATTTGGAAAGCATCAGAACATGCAATTTGTGGCATTCGCATAAAAAATACATATTATAGTTAATATAAATAATAATAAAATATGGTCAAATGCACAAAAAAATTGATAGTTACCTGGGTCAACAAATGATTCATTAGCCTTCTTTTTGGACCACATCTTGCAAGCAACATTACATGACATGAAATTCTGGCTTTGTTGAAGGATTTCACTCCTCAATTTGGTCAAGTCATTTCAACTTCTACCTTTAATAATAATAAAAATAATTTTGAGTAAAAACGATCAGAACAAACCATAAATTATAAATAATAAATTTAGGAAAAATATATTATTTTTCTCTCCTTCTTAAGATTTACACCAACTCTCGAAACTACACCCTGATTCTCTATATCTAGCCACCATCAGAAGCTTGCGATCTTCAAAGAAACTACACGACCAGTTTTGAATTTTTTAACAAATTTTTACAAAAATAAATTAAAACGGCACAATTTTGGAATACTTTTCTTTAACAAATAGTAAAAAAAAAAATTTATGATATTTTATGCCCATAAGATATTAAAATGTCACTCATTTTATATAGAATCTGGTGGTTAAAAGAAAATTTATTTGTATTTGGGGCATTACAAAAGACATTAAAGACACCAAAAAAAAAAAAAAACAACCAAGTTCCTCTTCGTCATAATTGGTCATAATTTCGTTAGGCATATTGTGAATCTAAACCCAAAAAGGACAGCTATTCATATCGTGGCGCAAAATTGTTATATGTATACCAAGACTCATAAGAATTTTCTTTATTTCAATATCTTTGTTCCATATAGCATAAATTTTGCTTTTTGCATGATTATTAGAAACACTATAGAAGGTGCTTCATTTGGGTGCACCCATATAAAGTCTCATGGCACCCTTATTTAAGTTACATAGATATTACATAAAACAAAGTCTTAATTGAAAGTGAGCTGGTATTTAGGCGACTTGTCAGGATTGAAAAGACCAAAATGCCTCTCAGTTTCTGCACCAGGCTTCAAGTTTTCATCAAACATGGCAAACAAATAAGTTTCAATTGGTCCATTAGGCCTCTTGGGGGTCCCACCCTTGACGTGATTAATCAAATTCTTATAATAAGTTGCTGCATTATCCACAGAAGCTGCATCTCCACCAGCAGAAGGCCACCCACTTTCTGACACAACAATTTGCATATTGGAAGCTCCAATTTTCTCCAAAGCAGCATATATAGAATCCAACAACGCATCAAACAAGTTTTGATACCCAGCGTCGTTTGTTCCTTGTTGAGTGAACAAAGCATAAGCAGGAGTAATGCTTTGTGGGTTTCCAGTATAAGAGAAATAGGGATATATATTAGCAAGCAGTGGAGCTCCATTGTTGGATAAAAAGGTGATGATTGGCCCTATGAAGCCACTAGCAGCATCAGTGAAAGCTCCATTATTAGGAGGGTAAGAGTTTTGAATTAGTGAGCTATCTATGGCTGTGGACACCTTAATTTGGCCTTGCAAGTTCGCCGCAGAAATCGCGCCCTGAATGTTTTGTATCACCGGGAGGACAGAGGATGCTCCGGGGTCACCGGGATGGACTTCATTCCCGACTGCGATGTACTTGAATTTGACATCGTTTGAGTAGGGTTTAACGTACTTGTTGACCCAATCTGTGGCAGCACCAGCGTTTGTGAGTGATTGAAGGTTATCATTAGGAACACCAAGAATGACTTCAATGTTTGAGCCTCTTAGGGCTTCAAGGGTGGCTTCATCTGGGTTGTATATACGCATTTTGCCAATTCCATTGGAGTTGTATAAATTCACCACATCTTGTTTGCTTGGTAGGTTGTTCCCATCTGATCCATAACACGCTCCTATTGATTGCGCACCTGCGTGCATGAATATAATTGTGATTTTAGCGATTGCACGCCAATTATAAATATAGCAGATAAAATGATAAATAACTATTTTGCCCATACTAAACAAATTAGTTAATTAACTATTTATATTTGTAACAAAATTTGTATTGATTTTCTCAGAATATCATCTTTAATCAATATCCTCATTCATAAAAACTCCGATCCATTGAATATATACTGTCAATAGGGATAGCAAAGGGAAAAGAATATAAATTTATGAGGTAAAGTGGATTAAGATCAGTAGTCTTATATTAAAGACCAAAATGAACCACTCAACTAACTCTGACATTTGAGACCAAGAGTATTTAACAAATAAATAACATAGTTTGATCTGCATCTCTACATGATGTATATCAGATTTAGGCCATCCAAATATTTGATTTGAGAATTCAAATTATATTTTTTAATTTATTAAATTTTAATTTTTTTGTAAAATTTATTATGATTATAATAATAGTAGTTAGACTATCAACTTATAAAAAATATAATTATTTAAATTAATATTTAACATTGAAAAAGTTAGGCCTAGACACTTCATATCCATATGCACATTCTTGAAAATGTGCACCGAATTTTTGTCAAATGTGATTTTGTGATTTATATATAATAGCTTAAATTAATATTTGTGGATTGGTAAAAAATAATAATATTTGAGGAAGAATATTGGTCTAATTAGATCATTAATCATCTAATATAATGGATAAACTATATAACTGAATAAACAGCTTAACTACGCGTTTAAGATATTTTAGTTTATCATATATTAAATTGGGTGGATTTATATATTTTTATTTGAGTGATTTAATTTTTTGTTAGACCCTCCATTATCTTTTTTGATACAATAGACACTCCATTATCTACACAAGTATAAGTATTAATTTCATAAACCAAAAAGCAAAATTAAAAAGTCACGTTAGAATAATTGGCATATAACTTGAATTTTAAAAAATTAATTGTTAGAAATAGTAAGTTTTTTTAACTATCTCGGAATTTAGAACTTCTAATTAGTGATGATGCCCAAAGAACCAACCAGATAGTCAACCATTGACCTTGACTACAAACGCTAAATTGCTGAAATTGACCTCCACTTTGTTTGCTTCCGTCCTTATCTTAAAAAGATAAATAATTAAATAATTATATTTCCTTGTACAAAGTCCAAGCTATCGGATAAAACATACCAATGATAAGCACCACACGTTCACACCAATGTGTATGCATTAATTAATCAGACAATATCAACATCAAACATTTACTATAAAATTTATGGAAAGTTTTAGTTATAACCGTAAACACTGTCCCATTGATAATTAGATAAAAATTCAATTAATGACTCTGGAAAACTCAACTCACAATTTTTTCTAATTAAAAAACCATTTAGTGACGAAGTGAAGGCTATATAACTTCAACTATGGCCAATCAGTAATAGATTAAGACTTGTGATTTCGTTTAATAGATACATTCTTAAACACATTTCATTTTATTTGAATATGAGAAAAATAAAGTGGGAGAATTATGTCTAATGACTAAATTCACAAATTTTGTTTCTAAAGAACTCTAAGTAAATACTCATTGTTCCACTTATAAATTTGTCTTGTTTGAATGATAAATAGTGTTAAATATATTTTCTGTAGTAAGTTTTTCATTATATAAATGGTAAATACTCATAGTTTTAACTAATAAATTTGTATTGTTTGAGTGGTAAATTTGAGAAACTACTTAATAGTTAATTAATGAATTTGGAATGCTTCAATATCATTCTCTCAAACAAACAAAATATATAGTTGAAAATTAGAGCAAGAAATCTTTTGAAGAGATCTCAAGCCAAGTCCGTTGATCCATCAAACACATTTTTTATTAACACCATTGAAACAATACTAGATATAGAATTCATAGATAAGGTACATAAGGCTAGCAGCTAAATCAATAAAGAATTTCATCATTAATTAAAAAAGGGGGAAAAAACTCCATTTATCAAAGAGATATAACGCAAACATGTTCAAGAAATTATGTTTTTTGGGGGGAACATTATATATATATATATACATATAAAATTTCGTAAGACTAACACAATGAACAATTTCTCTCTTAATCCATCAAAAACGATAGAGATAGAGTTTATTGATAGTTACATAATGTTGACTCAATAAAGAATTTCTCCATGAATCCATGAAATGGGAAGTTTATAAATAGCTATACATGGCTCATTTAATAAAGAATTTATCCATTATTGTGTGTGTGTGTGTGTGTGTGTGTGAGAGAGAGAGAGAGAGAGAGAGAGAGACCTGTAAATTGGAGTCCTACGGACGAGAATACGCCAAGAAGCAGCAAAATGGCAAAGTTTCTTGTGGAGAAGAAAGTATCCATGGCTATGGCTTCAAAACAAATTAAAAGCCAATATTAAGTGATAAATGGTATTCGAATTCTCTTTGTTTGTGACACCATACTCCACTTCAAGATCCTCTATTTATACACGAACACTAGAGCCAAAAAGTTTGAAAATATAAATCATTACCAACTTCTATACGTAAGACGCCAAGACTTTTACCCTCTCTGTCCGTAAATCACTCCGATAATCACTTTGAATTTTGGCTTGATCACTCTTAGACTTCCAGAAACAATATATCTTGAGATATCTTCTGTTTGCTTCAAGTCAAGCAGCCTTATTTTTGGCCTCTGGTCAATAGCAGCCTCATCACTTCTCACAAACCCATGCCTGGAACCTAATTTCCATATATATATATATATATATATATTCATATATATGAAATATAAAATAATAGTTGTACTATTTATAACCTCAAATTTATGGACAATATATGTATGGATCCACAATCTAATTTTATAAATAAATATTTAATCTCATATTTACTTTAAGTATAATTTACACTAGAACGACCATGGTGCATGGTCAAAGCATCCGGCACCTTGTCATAGACGTGGTACTTCTTGTATTTTGATTTTGATCTCTAGAATGTTTACATTTTATTGAAGTTTATTTTTAACACCCCAAGATTTTAATTAAGATATTTGAAGTTTATAATGGAAGGTTAATCACAAGACCTCTCTTGGGGTGAATTTTTGGGAGGCAAAAAAAGTGTAACAACCTCTTTAATTTAACTGAAGAATTACTTATGTTAATCGAAGTTACAGGGTTAATTTGATGGATTATTTGAATTATTAAATGACAATATTTTGGAATTGGATTTTTGCATTTGAAAGTAGACATTTCAAAGTTTTTATGAAGTCCTAATTCATGATTTTTAGATATTTGTGAAATAAATTATGGATTTTCAAAGTTTATTATAAAAATATTGACTTAGGCATCCAAAGTCACTGCTCTCATTTTGGAAGTCGAGACTTCTATGGAACAAAGGCAATTGGAAAACGTTATAACTGTACTCTCCAACTTGTAATTTCATTTTGTAATGGGGAACTTTCTACATAATGTTTTGAATATTTGAACATGAAATTGGAATTGTGGGACTTTTGTTGGTAACTGAATTACGAATAAATGTGTCAAAATACTTATGAACTCTTACTCAAATTAAGCCAAACACCGTATGTTTTTCATATGTGCAAAAGTACCAATACACTTTGATTAAAAGCAAAACTACCATCACCATTAATCCCTTCTTCGTTGATCGTTAGTTTGATTGAAATGCTAACATGGATGATGACTCAGCTATTTGTAATCCTAACTGGTAGTGGAGGGGAAAAGAAAAATACTTATCAATTCACCTTTTTCTCCCACATATGGCCACACTACAAAAAATTGATAATACATAGCAGTCAAAAAAAGCACTACAAATTTGAGTATTTGTAGCGGTTTTGACCAAAATTGCTACAAATATGCAACAATTCACCTCGCGCCAAGTGGCACATTGGTTAGTGAACGGACTTTATAGTGGTTAACAATGTATAACAACTACAAAATTTGGTTCCAAGTTGGCGCCAAATTTTTTGTGGTTCATTTATAGCAGTTGGTATATATTAACTGTTACAAATTTGGTGCCAGCTTAGAGCCAAATGGCGCCAAGATGACACAACAATTGTTACAGTTATTTTGTAGTGGTTATAATCAAAGTAACCACTACAGAATGCAAAGAGACGTATATTTGTAGTGGTTACTATTAACTGCTACAAAGGAGAAGCAAATTTGTAGCGGTTATAGCTTATAACGGCTACAAAATGTAGAGGGTTCGGAGGACAAATGTTCATGTTGGCCGAGGTAGGGTTTGTGAATTTATAGCTTTTAAGGTAGCGGTTTTAGTAAAATTTGCTACAAATCCAGGTGCTATAAAGGCCTCGCGTCTCCTTAAATTCCACATTTTGCCATTTTGATTTCTCACATGCCCTTTGAGATTTTCCTTGAGATCTAAGGTTTTGCTGAAGCTTTTGATAGAGTTGCTACTTGAGGTTTGTAAAGTTAAGTGCTTTATTTCTTTTTTTTGGCTATTATTTTATAATTTTGATATAAATTGTGCTAATCTTTTTTATAGGTATATATAATATGACTTTTAAGTGAGACAAGGGGAAGGGGAAGGAGGCTAAACTTCCCCCCAGACCTATTTTGAAGGGGAGCAGCAGCAGAAAGGGGAGTAGCAGCAAAGAGGGTAGCGGCAGAAATGGCAATAGAGGGCAGCGCGGGGGTAGGCACGTCCCCATACCATCGCAGAGGTCGACCACACTACAGAAGCCACAAGTGGTGGTCCCACTGCAACCGCCCCTCTAGGAGACAGGCCCATAGGAGTCGATCGCTCTAGTATATTTTTTTTAAAACATCTGTACAAAAATTTGGATATTTATATTTTCATTAATGTTAGATTTGTTTTTCATTTACAACTCAAAACAAATTGGAAAAAAATAAAAATAAAAATATTATTTGTACGGTTTTAACAAAACAATCGCAACAAAATTTGCAGAGAATAAATATTTATAGTAGTTAAGCATGTTAGACTGCTACAAATAGGAAATAAATAATACTTTACAGTGGTTCCAAGTTGAAACCACTACAAATGAGTGTGAATATTTGTAGTGGTTGTATCAATAACAAACAGTACAAACTGCAAAATAAAAAAATTGAAATATAACCAACGATCAAGACACTTTGTAGCGGCTTTCACAACTACAACCGCTACAAACTGTCAATTTGAAATTTGAAAATTTTAAATCCCGCCTGGTATATTTGTAACGGTTATCCAATACAATCGCTACAAAATGACTTGCACACTAGTAGCGGTTGCTTAACCTAAACCACTACAAATTAAAAATTTGAAATTTGAATGTGTTATTTCCCACCAATAGTCATGCACATTAGTAGCAGTTTGTTTGATGTAACCGCTACAAAGTGTCAAATGTTTGAAATTTGAATTTCATATCATGCCAACGATCCTTATATTTTATAAGGGTTTATTTAAATATAACAGCTACTAACTTATACTTGGGAGTGGTTGTGGTAGCGGTTTTGTAACCGCTACAAATTGTTTAACATTGGAGAATTTGAATATAAGCTTCTAGACACCCGTCATTTTGTATTCACTCATCTTCTTTTCTAAATTTTTTCACTAAATATGGATAAGTCATGGATCAAGTTGCCACACAATTCTCCAGAATATTTGTATGGATTAAACAATTTCTTGAATTTCGCCTACTCTCACGCCAGCTGTAATGTTAAGAACGTTTGTCAGTGTCGAAGATGCAGGTTCAAGAAGTGGCATGCACAACAAGTTGTCAAGGAACATTTGCTTTTGAAGCCTTTCCTGAAAGACTACACATTTTGGGGAGTTCATGGTGAGAAACCCGGTATGAGATATGATGATGCTATTCCTCGAAGTTCAATAGTAGGAGTTCAAGTAGATGAAAATGATCCTATTAATGATGCTGTGCATGATGAGTTTGGTTTTCAAGATGACAACCTCAACAAAGAAGTGCAGGGTTCAGAGCCGGTGTTCATGAGGAATGAAGCAGCTCAGGATTTTTTCAGCTTAATGGACAGAGCAGTTCATCCTTTATATTAAGGTTGTCGAAAATACTCAAAATTATCTTTCTTGATCAAATTATATCATATCAAGTACCTATATGGAGTCACAGATAAGGGAATGTTGATGTTGTTGTAATTATTATAAGATGTGTTCCTTGACGCAAAGATTCCCACATCGTTCTACGAGGCTAAGAAGATTATTACCAGATAGAGCTTATACTACCAAAAAATTGATGCATGCCCCAACAATTGTATGTTGTATTGGGGAGATGATGCTAGTCGGGAGACTTTTAAGTGATGTCACACATCAAGGTATAAGATAATTCGGAAGGGAAATAAGCAGAAGAAGAAACCTGTAAATATTCTCATACTTCCCTTTGAAGCCATGCTTACAAAGATTGTTTATGTCGTCCAAAATGGAAGAGCGCATGAGGTGGCATGAGGTTGATAAGAATGAAGATGGTAAATTAATACATCCGTGAGGTGTAAACACCTGGAAAACATTTGACAAAGACTTTCTATCTTTCGCGGCTGACCCCAGAAATGTTCGGCTTGCTTTAGCGATCAATGGTTTCAATCCAATTAGGAATTTTAGCACAAGTTACAATATTTGGCCGGTAGTCTTAGTTCCCTACAACTTACCCCCTGGATGTGTATGAAACAAAACTCTTTCATTTTGTCTAAGATCATTATAGGCAAAAAGACACTGAGTAATGACATCGATGTGTATCTCCAACTGCTTATTATGGAATTGCTTGATCTGTAGAATATTGGCATCGAGACATATGACGCGTATAAGAAGACATTGTTCAACTTATATGCAACCTTAATATGGACAATTAGTGACTTTCCTAGCTTGGGAACATTATCTAGGTGGAATGTGCATACTGGGTTAGCGTGTCCAGCTTGCAATTTTGACTTTGATGAAGTGAGTCTTTCTCACAGCCTAAAGTGGTGCTTCATAGGGCATCGAAGGTTTCTCCATGGAAAGCACAATTTTAGATTGCAATAGAATCATTTCAATGGAAAATTAGAAAAAAGAGGACCACCTCAGCCTTTATCTTGTGCAGATATCTTGTTACAACTTGAGGATTTTGAATTCGAGTTTGGAAAAAGCAACAATGCAGTAAAAGTAGGGCGAAAGATGGGCAGGACTTTTACTTCTACGCCTCAGCAATGGAGAAAGATAAGCATTTTCTTCACTCTTCTATATTGAAAATCTAATTTACTTCGCTACAATCTTGATGTCATGCAAATTGAAAAAAATGTATGTAACAATGTACTATATACACTGCTTAAAGAACCCAGCAAGTCAAAAGATCATCTTCAAGCAAGGAAAGATTTACACGCCATGGGAGTTCGTGAAGACGCATGGTCAGATGAGTATGACAAATTTCAATAAGCAAAGTTCACCCTCACAAAACCAAACTAGGAAGTCTTCCTCGAGACGTTGAAGAAAATAAAAGTTCTTGATGGGTATTCAAGCAACATTTCATGATGTATTGACATGCAGGCTCGAAAGGTTGCTAGCCTGAAGAGTCATGACTCACATGTTCTTATGCAACAATTACTTCCGTTGGCTATAAAAAATGTACTTTCCTCCCGATGTGTCCATCATTTTGATAGAGCTTTGTTCTTTCATTCGGAAGTTGTGTTTTGATAATTGAGGATCTTGATTAGCTGCAATCCAAAATCATTCTTATACTTTGTCATTTGGAGAAAATATTTCCTCTGTCATTTTTTACTGTGATGGTTTGCCTTACAGTCCACCTTCTTCATGAAACAAAGCTCGCTGACCTAGTTCAATATTGATGGATGAATTCTATTGAGAGGTACTCATTATTAGTTCCTATGTTTGCTAGTCACCCTTTTCAACATTTAGTATCATTTTTCTTTCGTTACTTTGTAGGTTTCTTGAGAAATTGAAATCTTATATAAGGAATAAACATGCCAAAAGATTCTATAGCTGAAAGTTATATAGGGGATGAGGTCCTGCATTTCTATTTAAAGTACTTTGATGACATTGAGGCGGCTTTCAACCAACTGTCTCATGTAGACAATTGTCCTAAACCTGTACCAACATCGAGAGTTGTTAATCCCTTATGTTGGTAAACCAGTTAGAGGAACTAAGAATTTCAAACCAACGACAACTGAGAAGTTGCAAGCACATAGACATGTCTTGATTAATTGCAGTCAAGTTGAATCCTTCCTTCAGTAAGAATTGTACACTCATATGTTATTCTATATCTTTCGTAACATTTTGTACTTACATTTCATGATTGCCTTCCCATGATTAATTGCAAGGAATTCAGAAGTCATGTGAAACATCAACTCAGGATCTGTACACAAATATCCTCAGAAGTTGACAAAAAGGTCCACAGAGAATTCCCAAGCTAGTTTGCCTGCAGAATACTAAATGACCACAACCCATACTCACCAAATTTCAGAGCTCTCGCAATCGACCCTCTTGACCATGGAAAAAGGTTTATAGCATACAATATCAATGGTTTCAAGTTTTGCACGGTTTCATGAGATAAAGGATTGCAAACTCAAAATTCAAGTGTTTATGGCACCTTTACGACAAGGAGAATTGCATGTGCAGCAGTGATGTCAGCATGCAGTTCGGAGGCGTCCCTTACTATAGAAAGCTTCTTGATATTGTCAAACTAAATTACTAAGGCCGTTTCACTATGACGTTGTTCAAGTGTTTATGGGCAAATACCATTACTTCTTGGGGACTCGCAACTGACGACTTAGGCATCACATTGGTAAATTTCTCACCACCAATTCACACCAGTCATTCTGAAGATGATAAGCTATATATTCTTGCCTTAGAGGCATACTAGGTTTATTATGTCAAGGACAAGAGGCACAGGGATTGACACATGGTTGTTCATTTAAAGCCTTGAGACCTTTACGACATAGGTGATGGTGATAACATCACCCATGAAAGTGAACCATTTCAGCCCGCCAATTTCGAAAACTTCTTCCCTGAAGGCGATGACAATTTACCATAGTTCAGTGCGTTTTTTTAAGTGCACACAATTTAAATTTAATTTTTGTATAAAATAATACCACAGTAACAATTTCTTCACACAGTTTTTGTAAGGATGATGACAAAGGATGATTAAACAAATTATGATTTTGTTCTTGTAAACCTTAATGTATATTTTTTTAAAAAAATTCAGAAAAATATTTGTAGCGGTTATAATCAATTAAAACTGCTACAAATGTAACAACCACTATAAAGAACATAACCATAACCGCTACAAATATCAACTGTTATAACACTTGTCACATTAACCGCTACAACTGCTATGCAAATCCCTATAAATACCTCTACTACACTTCATTTCAAATACTCCCCCATTTCTTTCAACCCTTTCTTTCTTTCATTTTTTCTCATTTACAAATTTTTTTCTAAGAGCTTAGGGGCTTAACAAAATGATCAAATATGGTAAAACATTTTTTTATTTCTTTCATTTCAATATTTTTTTCCTCACATAATATTTATTCTCACGATTTTTCTTTTTTGAAGATATTGAAGTACATTTTCCCACCGTTTCTTATTTCCATTACATAATGATAACCACATTATAGCATACAACATAATAATTTCTTATTTCCTACATATCCTCAATAATATTACGAATATAAAATTTATACGTATCCAAATTAATTTAATCATTTTTTTAAAATAATAACTACTATCAGCTAAACTACTAAAATAATAAAATATTCAATATAGTATTATAAAAATATAGATAGATAATTGTATATATTTTTTTTTAAATTACACAACATTTTGTAGCAGTTTTCAGAACTACAACCGCTACAAATTTAAAAAATGGGTTTAAATTTCTAGCACAATTTTTAAAATTTCATATGATATTAGTAGCGGTTTAGAAACCGCTACTAACTTTTGGCGCCATTTTTTTAAAAATTACTATTTCAAATTAGTAGCGATTTTGTAACTGCTACAAACATAGAGCCAAATTTTCATTTTTCATTTCCCGACAGGCAAAATTGTGGCGTCAACATTTGTAGCAGTTATAAAAACTACTATAATGTTGACAGATGATGTGTTATCAACATGAGAATATTGTAGTAGTTTCATTAAACTACTACAAATATAGTAGTGGTTTTGTTCCTAATAACTGCTACAAAAAGGTTTGCAACAGTGGATTTCATAGTGATTTATCAACCACTACTAATGTTGTTTGTAGCGATTCAAACCGCAACAAATACACATTTTTAACTGCTCCTAAATCTCTTTTTTTTTTGTAGTGTCATTGCGCCTTTCTCACACTGTTAACCTCTAAGACTTTATGTAATTTAAGCACAAGTTTCCTTGAGTTTTATACACTATATGATATATTTATGTGTATTTTGAATACTCAAGATAGGAAAATGTGCACTTGATTTTTGGTTGCACATCATTGCTCAATTATGCATACTTTGATCATATTTCCAGTTAGTTTTTTGTGCTTTTAATGTTACTCCTTTGTAGAAATATTTAGCCACTTTGCTAAGTTTGGAAAGACTTTTTAGTGATGAAAGAGCCATAGGAAAAACAATTTAGCCATTAAGAAACCAAAATGAAAAAGAGCTGATGAGCGCCTACGCCATGATTAGAACACCTGAACATGACCAATGAGGAAGGAGAAATAGAGAGCTGCAACGCCTAGACGCTAGGATGAGCACCCAGGCCATGATGACGTGAAAATAGAGATAGAGAGGAAGAGCGCCTAGGCACTGAAATAAGGGCTTCGATGCTCCGTCGTAGAAGCAAAATGCAGAGCTCAATTGACTCAAATTTTAGGGTTTTGAGCATATATATATCCTCCCACTTCATCTTGGCCACTTCATCTTGGCCATCATTCTGGACTTTGAGGGCTTTCTTGGGAGCTCTTGGCTGTGCTAAGGCAAGGATTTTGGTGGAGATTGAGTTGGGGTTTGAAGTTTGGAAGATATTTTGGCTTCATATCTTAGTTCTTTTGTTACATTCCCCTTTCCTTCTCTCCTGTTCAATATGTGCTGATATTGGTATATTTTCTTATGGGTTTCTTGAAAATGATTGGCTAAACATGATGGTTCTAGGATTATTTTGAACCCTTATATGGATTAACTCTTAATTACTCCTCTCTTTTGTGATGAATGATGTATGTGTTCTTATTTTTCTCTTTGCCTAATGCTTATAAATGCTTGATCTCCATTTAAATGTTTTATTCACTTGATTGATGCCTGAGGGCTAAGTTGAGAGTAAAACTTAGGTAAAATCGTGTAAGAACTTGAAGTTTGCTTGTTGAATGGATGGTTTTGTTGGTAAAATAGAGTTATACTTTGTAGCCTTGCATATATAGTCATATTAGGATTGGAGCTTGAAATTGTGTTTTATTACTTGTAACAAGATATTGAGCAATTAATGGAATTAAAAACTTAATTTTGATTTGAGAAAGCTTTTACAAGTACTTTGTGAATCCTAGACTAGCACTTATATTCATAAAGAACATATATGAGAGGAGGTTAATTAAATGTTATAAAATATTAGGGGAATAAATAATCCTAAGTCCCATTTTTATCCTTGAAGTCTATGAATCACTTGTTTTTATTTGTTTTCTTATTTTAAAAATAATTTCCCTTCACATTTGACATTAGTATCACTCAAATTAGGTGAAAATATAATAATCAATACTTGATCAGGTTTTAAAATAAAATCTTCATAGGAACAATACTTTACTCATTACTTTGTTACTTGGTACGACCCATGTACTTGCGTAGCAAACACACACACTCCACAGAAACCTTCATCACTCTTACATTACCAAAGAAATCAAAACCCACGACCTTTAAATAACACATCATCCATAAGATCAACAAAGAAAAAATAATCTTATAATTAAAGAAAAAAGACAAACTTAGAAATCTCAAAAAAGACAAATAAAACCCAAAACAATCAATTAAAGAACACAGAAATCAAGCCATATTTACACAAACTCTTAAAATTAAAGAAAAAAATAATATAATATCTATATTAATCTCTCCAAATCATTGAAAAAACAAGAAACGAAAACCCATAAGCTTTAAAACATAGAAGCCCGGTCTCTTCCTTTACGAATCTTATTCCAATCTCTTCTACGCCAACAGTCTTCCATCACCTCATTAGACTCGTAGTAAAAATATGATATTTTGAAGCAGGGGAATCAAGAAGCAGCAGATAGCTCTACCATTTTATGGAAGAACTTTGGGCGTGGTCAACGATGAGGGGTGCAAATATAACCCCTTCTCGGTGATCACCCCTCCTCCTCATCCTCTAATATAGAGAGGTGGCCGAGGAATTCATTATTGTCAAGAGAGGCGACAACAATGACTTCTCAAAAAGGTCAGTGCTATTGATGACAAATCTCTATTTTTTTATATATTTTCATACTTTATTTAGGAATTCTGGCATAGTTATTAAACTTAAAATATCTTTCCTGTGATAATTTAAGATTAAGAATAAATGCATTTAACTAAAATTAAAAATGGTAAAAATGTTATAATAATTGTAATTGCTCTTAATTATTGATTTTGAGAAGATTTGATGTTTGACTAATTGTTTTTTTATTGTAGGTGCTTGAAGAAATTGGATCAAATATAAAAATGGAAGTTTGGGCTCAAATTACAGAAATTACAATTTAGTACCACAAACATTTTAAAATTGGAGTTTGGTCCCTGGCCAAAAAAATTGCAGCGTATTGATTCAATTATTTAGGCTAGAGAAGAGGTAGTTTCAGCGAGCTTGCAGAGACGGAGAGAACCGCGGAGCCATAAACAGAACCTTGGACCTTCTACATCATCTTCGTGTCACCTTCACTTCACTACCTTTATTGTCCACCAATCACCGACCACTGTTCTCATCCTCCACCATTCGCCGTCGCCTCCATCCACCTCACCATCAGCGTCTTCACTCTGCCTCACCCATCCCTCCTCCATTCATCCATCATTATCACCTTCGTTTTCTAATTTCTCCATGGCTGTTGAATCAGAACTGAAGGTGGCTTCGGTTCTAATGGTTAGGCGTGGCTGACTTTTTAATCCTTTGAGGCAGTGAGTGATGGCTCGAGCTTGGAGTTTTGTAGGGAGTTTAGCTCTACCTTTCTTCTATCGTTCATTGTATTTTTTATTCCCAAGTCTTAGGATGATTTTCTATGATGTTTGATGTGCTATTCTTTTAGTATATTGAAGAATTATGAACCTTTGATTTGTATCATGACATTGGGCTGTTAGTATCTTTAATTTTGATTACATTAATCTGGGTGCAGTTAATGTTTTGAGATTATTCAGAATATTTTGTGGTAATTCAAGGTGGCTTGGTTATTGAATTATGAGTTTGAATGCATTTCTTGATTCTTTAATTGGATGCAGCTTTAAATTGGGCTTTAGTTAGAGGAACTAAGTCTTGCTTGTGTAAGAGATTCAATTCACCTAGCTCCAGCTAGTCCAAAAGGTCTTTTGGGCACATTTTAATTAAATTAGCTGACTTCCATGTTATTTGAAGTAAGGAAAGCTATAACTCATCCACCATAGGGGATATCCATTTCATCATTCATTCACTCATTTTTATGCATCCATGTCCATTTTATAAACAAAAAAACCAAAAAGTAGTTTAGGACCATTTTAATTTGCGCTTGCAAAAGTAGTTTAGCTAAAAAGGACAACCCATTTTCTCCATTTTTATTAACTTTGATACTCAGTTTACATAGAATCATTTTCATTTTTCTGCTTCATAAAGTGAACACAACCCATATCATGCTACTATATTGCAGTATTATTCGGTATTTGAACCCCAAGGCGACCAAGGACCTGTTTGGTTTGAAGGGAGGGGATAGATGGAAATGGTCGGAGATTACCTTATTTGGTTTGGTTAATAGGCAAAAGAGGTCAAGGATTTTTCATGATCCCTTATTTGGTTTATGAGGGGTGGGGAGGGAAGAAATGATAGAAATTTACCATTTTACCCTAGCATGTTAGTTTATATTTTCTATTTGTATCTTATATAAACTAATTTACACCTTGTTTAATTAATATAAAAATATCTTTTGTAATTAATATAATAATATATTTTAAACATGAAATGATGCTTTTTATCTATAATAATATTTTTTTAATGATATATTATTATTTTAACATATTTTATAATTATAATAATTTTTTATTTATGAAAAAATATATATTGTCATATTGACAACTAATTAGAGAGAGTAATAGGCTCCCTGTCTTTTAATATCAAACATGACTTCATTGTCTTTCTTGGCCATCTTATATAGTTCTTGTAATGACATATATGCAAAGTAATGCTCAAGATCAATTAATATCTTGAATCTCAAGAACAGTCAAGAGAACAGCAAAATAAGAACAACTTCAAGAATATATGACAGCATGAAGTTGAATGGAATGAATGAATCAGCAGTGAGCATGCTTGTCCAATCTCAATGATTTCAATGTATTTCAGCAATAAACTGTGCAGCCTAGAACTAAGAGTCAAGTTTAAAAATATGTCATAGCTTCTAAGATCACAAATCCAGAGTGTATCCACAAGTATGTATAAATGGATTTATATGTATGTGCCCCCTACCTAGAACTAGAGAAAAAGCTATAAAATATATTTTTACTAAGTTATGAAACAACTCAGTCTTTATTAATAGCATGGATGACATATTTGGATGACGAGCTATGTTAAGAATGCATCAATGGTTGAAAGATGGTGGCAAATAGCAAATATGCAGACTGTTTTCAGCATAAATATACAGTTACAGCTGCACAAAACAGTTTCATGCAAATCCTGAAGGTCACTTGGTTTACGGATGATTGAGGAATATGAAGAAGTTGTAGCAGTAGAAGCCTCTAAATGGTTAGCTCAATCGTGATTTTTAGTACCATTTCTTGACTATGTGCTGTCTTTCAGATAATTATAATAGTGGGTGGTGGATGGTGGGTGGTGGGTGGTGATAGATAATGTGATAATCTAGCACAGCACTATAACTGAAGAGCTGATAACGTAGTGTTTAACCTTAGTTTCCAGTTTAGGTTTGGATGGATAAAATAGGGGGGAGCCTGCTTTTAAAAAAAACAGCTTGAGTTAACTCGCAGGTACAATATGAATTAGACTTGGTGATGACATTTCAAACCAGAGAAATTGCTCAATAATGGATTTAGAAATTTGAGTAACAGTGGCAGCTAAGACTCGTGTGAATCCCATATTTCACTAACAAATTTCAAACAACATGATCATGCCATGCATTTCAAGATAAGTATGAAATTGGAGTGGCAGTCTAAAAATGCACCAGCGGCACAATTACTCAATGCAGGCTCATATTTAACTATTTGCATAAAAACATACTTAGTGATTAAAACCAATGCACCTTAAGAAAGCAATGTGAGTGCAGCAAAAGCCAGCAAGTGCACAGGCACAGAAAACCAAGGTTTAGATATTTCTGGGCAAGAATTCTTTGAAAAGTTATAGCAAGCTATGCCTTAATGCTCTAGTCAATAAAATCAACTTTTGAATCCAGCTTGTAACAAACATGCTGCAGGATGATGCAATTCCTTAAACTCATCTTCAACCAAATCAGCAAGGAGCCCTATCGTTTTAGAATACTCAAGTCAGATCAAGGCTTTTACCAAGTTGAAAATCACAGTAAAGAGCTTCCAAATGAACCGCAAATCACAGTTATATAGTAATGAGCACAAGTTCAAGGTTTGGTCGAAAGAATTTTTTCCAAAGTAAAAAAATCATTTCAAGTCCACACCAGAGCAAACAGCAATCAAACAACCAACTTCAACAGCAAAGTTAGCCAAAACTGAGCAGGTGGCCATAATTGATTTTGATCCAAGACAGCTAGAATGATTTATGACAGCAAGTAACAATGATTATTTTGACAGCATGGAGACTCTAATGACAAGCAAGTTCAGCAACTATTAACTCAAAGTGCAATTTTTCAATGACAGCAAGAGAACTTATCACAGCAGTGTATTATCAGCAATTTCAAGCACTATATCAGCACCAACAATAGCAATGAGCTCCAGAACATATTTCAATACAAATCAGAAGTGAAAGAAATTCTTAACAGCAAATGGAGGCTTCAATGAGGGCAAGAATCAATCAAGCAGCTCAATCAAACTAAGCAATGACCCAATGCTATGCAAAAAAAGAAGAGCAAACAAAAAATCTGTGTGTGAATTTTCTAGAAAATTTTTCTATGTAAACAAAAACAAAATGGTAAGAAAGCTAATGTATGCACAAACTAAGAACTCAAACCCGTATGCAATGCAATGCACAAACTAAGCAATGACCCAATGCTAGGCCATGCTATTAAACGGTATAATTCTATTAATCAACAAATAAAAGTAAATCCAAGTTCAGTAACATCACCACCAAAAACCAAAACAAACAAGCCAAAATAAATAAACCAAAAGAGAGTCTCAAAAAAAAAAAAATGAAAAAAAAACCAGCCAACATAAAAATGCAAGGAACAAAAGGAAAACCTTGCACAATCCAAACAACTCCAAAGCAGTCACTAAAGTTAATGCACTAGTGTCCAGCCTATGTCTCTATAATTACAGCAATCTATCGCTTCCTCTCTTTAATCCCACAAATTCGAGCAAAATTTAGCATTCAACAAATAAATAACTAGATTTCATTGTTTCAACAAAAACCTAGATTTGTACTAGCCATAGGAGAACATGAAATTAGACAAACAAAAAATCATACAACAAAACACCCATTATGGCAGAACTCACTAGGCTTGCGACCTTGGAATTTGGAGGAAGATCAATAGCCACAACGGCATAGTGAAGACTTCAGATTGAACGAGTTCACGCTAAAGACTCCCACAACAGTTAAAAGAAAAACCCACGCAGTGACACAAAAAACGAACAGTGGTGATACCAACAGCGCAGATAACAGAGGGGCCGATGGAGCTCGCTAAGGAAGGTTGATTCTGACACTGAACACAATGGTGAGACCAATGGTAATTTTAGCAAATAAGAATTCCATCAAAGCTCTATCTAGAAGCTGTGATCTTAACATTGGTAAAGGAAGTTGCGAAGTTAGTAGAGGTGGAGACTAATTAATGTAGAAGCCTCGAAATTAGCAGAGCAGGGGAGGGAACATTTTTTGTTGAAGCCATTACGGTGTCGGATGGAGTAGGAAAATATGCCATATTTCCTTTGTTGAAAAACATTAGTTAATATATTTCTAAAATTTTTTTAGAGTCATGGGAGTTATAATAAAGGTTTTAGGTTCCTATAACCCGACACCATAAGTAAAATCCTTAAATAAATTATGGAGTCGTTGGTAAAAAAAAAATTAGGGAGAATTGCTGATAAATACCTTTTTGGTAAATTAATTACTGATTGCTACCATTACACATAACGGAAGATTACTTGCACATTTATACGGAAAACTTTTGCACACACGGAAGATGATTTGCACAAAACGGAAGATCGCTTGCACACACGGAAGATCACTTGCACGCTTGGTAGCAATCAGCAATTAATTTGTTTCCAAAGTATTTTTCAGCAATTCTCCCAAAAAATTATGGGTTAGGTTACACCCATAAATAGGTCATACAATTTTTTTATTTTCATAATTAATTACGTTTAGTTTAGTATTTAAAAGGAATTCAGTAATCTCGACCAGGTAGTCTTGAGCTATAAATGACCTACTTAAAAAAATAATTTATAATGTAACTATAATATAATTATTTTTTACGAAAAAAACATTTTTAAAAATTTATTAATAGTATTTAATTACAATTATGACATGTTATATTTCAAATTTATTTATTTCACAGTTAAATTTCAAAACTTTATATTAATTATGGCTTTTGGCGTTTAATAAATTGTTTCCATAATTATTTTATTGTTATGGCATCTTAATTATTGCATCAGGTGAATATACAAATGATGCTATAATGTATATTATTATGGCGTTATATGCTAAGAGTTATGCCATTTAGAATTTGACGTTGGAAACTTTGAAGACTGTTGGAAATAATATATACTCTTTGGATCAGAACTTTCTGTGTACAATGAGTTTGGAGCTAATTTTTGTTGCATTGGAATGTATACAGCAAGAGCTTTATGATGATATATTATTTTCCATGTTTAGAATTAAAATGAAAAGATTACTCTAAGGATCACTTGAGTAATCAGAAAAGAAAATGAAATATTACTTAAGGGATCACTCGAGTAATCACTTATTTGACTTGCAACGGAATATTAATGCGCAGTTCGGTGGGCACAACAGGAATAGTATAAATATAATGATATTATTGATACAATATACAGGAATTTCCAATAGGGTCTCATATAATAAATTATAGACCTTAAAAAAATAATAAAAGGTCTTCAGATAAACAACTACTTTGCTTGAACTGTCCAGAACCTTCAGTTGCCAAAAATTATGATTCTACACTTTTGAGCCGCTTTATGCTGCTGTAAACTTTATACATTTATGGAAAGCATAATATTCAAGAGAATCTTAGTAGTAACAAACTATCAATCATATAAAATATCATAAATAAATATACTAAGCACCAAATCATGTAACAAAACCATGACACTGTGTATGCATCCTACGTGTCAATGTACCACAGCTGGGTCTTAGACCACAACTAGGTAATGTGTGTGTTCACTATTCATATCACAAAATATGATATACACAAAGCATATAAACACTCACATAGTGTATGAGAGATAGGTTATTACCTGGAATGTCCTTTCCTTGCCCGACTGTCGGTCCAAAATTGTTTGTCTAGCTCGGGTTATCGATATATCCTAAAATTCCAAATTTAGGATAAATAAGTTATTACCCATTCATAAATCACTCTAAACTTATTGTACTGGTTATCTGGACTCAAAAACACATTTTGACCGTTTTACCCTTGGGAATCCAATCCAAGCCCCTTTGTAGCAGGTCTAAATGTACTTTCCTAAAACTTATGATTTAGGCTATTCCTATATAATTTTGTCCAAAGAATCCATTTTTGACCTTTTTTTTGTCAAATTCATGCCCAAATTACAGATTTACCCTTGGTAGCCATGAATAAGGGTTTTAGGGGTAAAATTGTCATTTCACACCCTAAAGCCTTTATATTCCATATTACACATGTTCCCTACACTATTTTCCATTCTAAACACAGTGGAATTATCAAATTGATAAAATTCCAACTCTTTCTACATGAAAGTGCCCCTGACTGAAATATGGAAAATTAAGGGAAATTAATGTTTCTTGCTTCCAACCATCTTAACATCTTGTTTACACCCCTAAACACTTGTTTAATCACTTAAACACACTTCCCACGTGATTATTTTAGATTTGGGTAGCACCTCCCCTTAGGGTTTGAGCTTTCCAAATTTCAAAAACCAACCAAAACAAGCCACCAAACAATCAAACCACCAACAAGTATCAATCAACAAGAGAAACAAGATTCTTGAGATTACCTTTGATTTCTCTTCTTTCTCTCTCTAAAACCATCCTCGCTCTCCTCTTTGTTGTTGTTGATTTTGCTTGTTAAACATATATTTCAAGAAGGAATAGATATTAGAGAGCGATTTTCATGAATTTAGAGACAAGAACAAGTGAGATTTGATTGCAAACTTGCTTAGTTTGCTTCTTGAACTTGAGCTCTTCTCTTTGTCTTCCATATTCTCCATATTTTCTTGTGACTCTTCTCTCTCTTTTATTTCAGAAGTTTGGCTGCAATATGAGGCCTTGGAAGAGATAAGAAGACTTTATTAAAAGATCTTCATCCACCTCCTCTCTTTAATATATTTAAATGGCAATAAACATGTGCAAATTTTTATTGGATCATCACCTTTTCTCTTAGCCATATACTTCACCAAAAGTGTGTCTCAAGAGGGAGTAATATTGGATATTCAATCAGCATAATTTCCTTTGTCCAAAAAAAAAAATCAGCATAATTTCCTCCTCCACATATTTCTACAAGAGTTACAATTGTTGACCACTTTACTTTCGCACTGTTTTGGTGTTGACCTTGCCCAAAAATATGATCATAAATATCCCAAGAATAATTTTCCCTTCATATTCAGCTCTCTTTGGACCAAAGTGAGGGTATTTTCTGGAGAAACAATTTTCTTTTGATTAATATGGCAACTTACCATTTTGTCCATATATTTTTGTGACTTTCACCTAAAATTGGCAGAATTTACATCCAAATTTGAAAATTTATATATTTATTTGTAGACATTCAATTGAGGTGCTTCCAAAGGCTACTTACCTTTATTGAGTCTAATTTTAAGGGGGGAAAAAATAGCCTTTAGCCAACTAGAAGCTCAACATTCCCAGAATTTAAATATTTGGATGTTGTCTCAGAAATTGGTAAGTTTCACTAGATAAACTTCAAAAACTCATAAATCTTTGTGTATAGCTCCAAATGACCTATATGACCTATCAAGTTAAAGCTTGATAAATCTACTTTTATTTTGAAAACTTTCATAGGCATTGAACATCGTTTGCCTATTTAAAAATGTCATACAACAAGACTGCTACACAGGGAAACTCATTGATAGCAAATTCAAATATTTACAATTTATGTTGTAAACATACTTATGTTGTGTGTGACAACTGATTGCCTTGTTTTGTCATTTCATATGCTCTTTACTTCACAATTTTTTTCCCTTTAATATAAAGGATTTTAAGTGGATAAAATTTGGGATGTTACAGGGAGTGTCATAAATATGAGATACATGGATGTCCATAAACTCTGGCAACTCTTGTCCTTTCATTTCGTACACTCTGTAACCTCTTTTTATGCTCATAACTCAAAGGTTACAATTTGTGCACTTATGACAATTAAATTTTCTATTTACTTTATTTAACTCTTGGTTGAGGTTGAGAGACTATAAATAGAGAACTATATACTACACTTTGGTTGCATTCAAATGAATAAGATATTGCTCCCTTTTTCTCTTCAATTCTCTCATCTCAATATCTTATATTTTTCTTATTTTCCTAACATGTATTTAAGTTTATTATATAACTTTTTTGCTTTCTAATTATTATTATTATTATTATTATTATTATTATTATTATTATTATTATTATTATTATTATTATTATATGGCTCTCATGGGCTCACGGGCCTTTACATGTAATTATAAAATATTTGGAAAGCATCATAACATGCAATTTGTGGCATTCGCATAAAAAATACATATTATAGTTAATATAAATAATAATAAAATATGGTCAAATGCACAAAAAAAATTGATAGTTACCTGGGTCAACAAATGATTCATTAGCCTTCTTTTCGGACCACATCTTGCAAGCAACATTACATGACATGAAATTCTGGCTTTGTTGAAGGATTTCACTCCTCAATTTGGTCAAGTCATTTCAACTTCTACCTTTAATAATAATAAAAATAATTTTGAGTAAAAACGATCAGAACAAATCATAAATTATAAATAATAAATTTAGGAAAAAAAGTATTATTTTTCTCTCCTTCTTAAGATTTACACCAACTCTCGAAACTACACCCTGATTCTCTATATCAGCCACCATCAGAAGCTTGCGATCTTCAAAGAAACTACACGACCAGTTTTGAATTTTTTAACAAATTTTTACAAAAATAAATTAAAACTGGCACAATTTTGGAATAATTTTCTTTAACAAATAGTAAAAACTAAAAAGTATGATATTTTATGCCCATAAGATATCAAAATGTCACTCATTTTTATGTAGAATCTGTTGGTTAAAAGAAAATTTATTTGTATTTGGGGCATTACAAAAGACATTAAAGACGCCAAAAAAAAAAAAAACAACCAAGTTCCTCTTCGTCATAATTGGTCATAATTTCGTTAGGCATATTGTGAATCTAAACCCAAAAATGACAGCTATTCATATCGTGGCGCAAAATTGTTATATGTACACCAAGACTCATAAGAATTTTCTTTATTTCAATATCTTTCTTCCATATAGCATAAATTTTGCTTTTTGCATGATTATTAGAAACACTATAGAAGGTCCTTCATTTGGGTGCACCCATATAAAGTCTCATGGCACCCTTATTTAAGTTACATAGATATTACATAAAACAAAGTCTTAATTGAAAGTGAGCTGGTATTTAGGCGACTTGTCAGGATTGAAAAGACCAAAATGCCTCTCAGTTTCTGCACCAGGCTTCAAGTTTTCATCAAACATGGCAAACAAATAAGTTTCAATTGGTCCATTAGGCCTCTTGGGGGTCCCACCCTTGACGTGATTAATCAAATTCTTATAATAAGTTGCTGCATTATCCACAGAAGCTGCATCTCCACCAGCAGAAGGCCACCCACTTTCTGACACAACAATTTGCATATTGGAAGCTCCAATTTTCTCCAAAGCAGCATATATAGAATCCAACAACGCATCAAACAAGTTTTGATACCCAGCGTCGTTTGTTCCTTGTTGAGTGAACAAAGCATAAGCAGGAGTAATGCTTTGTGGGTTTCCAGTATAAGAGAAATAGGGATATATATTAGCAAGCAGTGGAGCTCCATTGTTGGATAAAAAGGTGATGATTGGCCCTATGAAGCCACTAGCAGCATCAGTGAAAGCTCCATTATTAGGAGGGTAAGAGTTTTGAATTAGTGAGCTATCTATGGCTGTGGACACCTTAATTTGGCCTTGCAAGTTCGCCGCAGAAATCGCGCCCTGAATGTTTTGTATCACCGGGAGGACAGAGGATGCTCCGGGGTCACCGGGATGGACTTCATTCCCGACTGCGATGTACTTGAATTTGACATCGTTTGAGTAGGGTTTAACGTACTTGTTGACCCAATCTGTGGCAGCACCAGCGTTTGTGAGTGATTGAAGGTTATCATTAGGAACACCAAGAATGACTTCAATGTTTGAGCCTCTTAGGGCTTCAAGGGTGGCTTCATCTGGGTTGTATATACGCATTTTGCCAATTCCATTGGAGTTGTATAAATTCACCACATCTTGTTTGCTTGGTAGGTTGTTCCCATCTGATCCATAACACGCTCCTATTGATTGCGCACCTGCGTGCATGAATATAATTGTGATTTTAGCAATTGCACTCCAATTATAAATATAGCAGATAAAATGATAAATAACTATTTTGCCCATACTAAACAAATTAGTTAATTAACTATTTATATTTGTAACAAAATTTGTATTGATTTTCTTAGAATATCATCTTTAATCAATATCCTCATTCATAAAAACTCCGATCCATTGAATATATACTGTCAATAGGGATAGCAAAGGGAAAAAAATATAAATTTATGAGATAAAGTGGATTAAGGTCAGTAGTCTTATATTAAAGACCAAAATGAACCACTCAACTAACTCCGACATTTGAGACCAAGAGTATTTAACAAATAAATAACATAGTTTGATCTGCATCTCTACGTGTTGTATATCAGATTTAGGCCATCCAAATATTTAATTTGAGAATTCAAATTATATTTTTTAATTTATTAAATTTAAATTTTTTTGTAAAATTTATTATGATTATAATAATAGTAGTTAGACTATCAACTTATAAAAAATATAATTATTTAAATTAATATATAAAATTGAAAAAGTTTAGGCCTAGAAACTTCATATCCATATGCACATTCTTGAAAATGTGCACCGAATTTTTGTCAAATGTGATTTTGTGATTTATAATAGCTTAAATTAATATTTGTGGATTGGTAAAAAATAATAATATTTGAGGAACAATATTGGTCTAATTAGATCATTAATCATCTAATATAATGGATAAACTATATAACTGAATAAACAGCTTAACTACGCGTTTAAGATATTTTAGTTTATCATATATTAAATTGGGTGGATTTATATATTGTTATTTGAGTGATTTAATTTTTTGTTAGACCCTCCATTATCTTTTTTGATACAATAGACACTCCATTATCTACACAAGTATAAGTATTAATTTCATAAACCAAAAAGAAAAATTAAAAAATCACGTTAGAATAATTGGCATATAACTTGAATTTTAAAAAATTAATTAGTTAGAAATAGTAAGTTTTTTTAACTATCTCGGAATTTAGAACTTCTAATTAGTGATGATGCCCATAGAACCAACCAGCTAGTCAACCATTGACCTTGACTACAAACGCTAAATTGCTGAAATTGACCTCCACTTTGTTTTATAGCTTTTACTTCCGTCCTTATCTTAAAAAGATAAATAATTAAATAATTACTTTTCCTTGTACAAAGTCCAAGCTATCGGATAAAACATACCAATGATAAGCACCACACGTTCACACCAATGTGTATGCATTAATTAATCAGACAATATCAACATCAAACATTTACTATAAAATTTATGGAAAGTTTTAGTTATAACCGTAAACACTGTCCCATTGATAATTAGATAAAAATTCAATTAATGACTCTGGAAAACTCAACTCACAATTTTTTCTAATTAAAAAACCATTTAGTGACGAAGTGAAGGCTATATAACTTCAACTATGGCCAAAATAGATTAAGACTTGTGATTTCGTTTAATAGATACATTCTTAAACACATTTCATTTTATTTGAATATGAGAAAAATAAAGTGGGAGAATTATGTCTAATGACTAAATTCACAAATTTTGTTTCTAAAGAACTCTAAGTAAATACTCATTGTTCCACTTATAAATTTGTCTTGTTTGAATGATAAATAGTGTTAAATATATTTTCTGTAGTAAGTTTTTCATTATATAAATGGTAAATACTCATAGTTTTAACTAATAAATTTGTATTGTTGGAGTGGTAAATTTGAGAAACTACTTAATAGTTAATTAATGAATTTGGAATGCTTCAATATCATTCTCTCAAACAAACAAAATATATAGTTGAAAATTAGAGCAAGAAATCTTTTGAAGAGATTTCAAGCCAAGTCCGTTGATCCATGAAACACATTTTTTATTAGCACCATTGAAACAATACTAGATATAGAATTCATAGATAAGGTACATAAGGCTAACAGCTAAATGAATAAAGAATTTCATCATTAATTAAAAAAGGGGAAAAAAACTCCATTTATCAAAGAGATATAACGCAAACATGTTCAAGAAATTATGTTTTTTAGGGGGAACATTATATATATATATATACACATATAAAATTTCGTAAGACTAACACAATGAACAATTTTTCTCTTAATCCATAAAAAACGATAGAGATAGAGTTTATTGATAGTTACATAATGTTGACTCAATAAAGAATTTCTCCATGAATCCATGAAATGGGAAGTTTATAAATAGCTATACATGGCTCATTTAATAAAGAATTTATCCATTATTTTGTGTGTGTGTGTGTGTGTGTGTGTGAGAGAGAGAGAGAGAGAGAGAGAGAGAGAGAGAGAGAGAGAGAGAGACCTGTAAATTGGAGTCCTACGGACGAGAATACGCCAAGAAGCAGCAAAATGGCAAAGTTTCTTGTGGAGAAGAAAGTATCCATGGCTATGGCTTCAAAACAAATTAAAAGCCAATATTAAGTGATAAATGGTATTCGAATTCTATTTGTTTGTGACACCATACTCCACTTCAAGAGCCTCTATTTATACACGAACACTAGAACCAAAATGTTTGAAAATATAAATCATTAGCAACTTCTATACGTAAGACGCCAGACTTTTACCCTCTCTGTCCGTAAATCACTCCGATAATCACTTTGAATTTTGGCTTGATCACTCTTACACTTCCAGAAACAATATATCATGAGATATCTTCTTTTTGTTTCAAGTCAAGCAGCCTTATTTTTGGCCTCTGGTCAATAGCAGCCTCATCACTTCTCACAAACCCATGCCTGGAACCTAATTTCCATATATATATATATATATATTCATATATATGAAATATAAAATAATAGTTGTACTATTTATAACCTCAATTTTTTTTATTACAAACTGGAAATCATCAACTATCTACCCTAGGTAGCAGACAAGCACCTACAAGCAACCTACATTCTTTTATCATTATCCACCTCTTGAAGAACAGGTGGAGGATGATCAAAGAGACAAAAATTCCCCACAATGCTATGTGCATATTTGGCCAGTCCATCAGCAAGGACCAATTCTTCTTGTGGAACATTAATGAACTGAACCTGCCAATCTCTGGAAATAAGATTCCTAATCTCATCAACCACATCTCTGAAAGGATAGGCCTGTTCACACCCCCTAATTGCAAGATTGATCGCCTCTATGCAATCAGAGAAGAGGCAAACCTTACGGATACCCCTCATCCAACATAAATACAGCCCATAAATCATACCTATAAGCTCCGCTATAGCCGGAGGAACAGCTATTAGTTTACATGAAAAACCGCAAACCCATTGGTTGTTGAGACCCTTAAGTTATGGACAATATATGTATGGATCCACAATCTAATTTTATAAATAAATATTTAATCATATATTTACTTTAAGTATAATTTACACTAGAACGACCATGGTGCATGGTCAAAGCATCCGGCACCTTGTCATAGACGTGGTACTTCTTGTATTTTGATTTTGATCTCTAGAATGTTTACATTTTATTGAAGTTTATTTTTAACACCCCAAGATTTTAATTAAGATATTTGAAGTTTATAATGGAAGGTTAATCAAAAGACCTCTCTTGGGGTGAATTTTTGGGAGGGAAAAAAAGTGTAACAACCTCTTTAATTTAACTGATGAATTACTTATGTTAATCGAAGTTACAGGGTTTGATGGATTATTTGAATTATTAAATGACATTATTTTGGAATTGGATTTTTGCATTTGAAAGTAGACATTTCAAAGTTTTTATGAAGTCCTAATTCATGATTTTTAGATATTTGTGAAATAAATTATGGATTTTCAAAGTTTATTATAAAAATGTTGACATAGGCATCCAAAGTCACTACTCTCATTTTGGAAGTCGAGACTTCTATGGAACAAAGGCAATTGGAAAACGTTATAACTGTACTCTCCAACTTGTAATTTCATTTTGTAATGGTGAACTTTCTATATAATGTTTTGAATATTTAAACATGAAATTGGAATTGTGGGACTTTTGTTGGTAATTGAATTACAGATAAATGTGTCAAAATACCTATAAACTCTTGCTCAAATTAAGCCAAACACCGTATGTTTTTCATATGTGCAAAAGTACCCATACATTTTGATTAAAAGCAAAACTACCATCACCATTAATCCCTTCTTCGTTGACCGTTAGTTTGATTGAAATGCTAACATGGATGATGACTCAGCTAATTTTAATCCTAACTGGTAGTGGAGGGGAAAAGAAAAATACTTATCAATTCACCTTTTTCTCCCACATATGGCCACACTACAAAAATATGACAATTCGTAGCAGTCAAAAAAAGCACTACAAATTTGAGTATTTGTAGCGGTTTTGACCAAAATTGCTACAAATATGCTACAATTCACCTCGCGCCAAGTGGCACGTTGGTTAGTGAACGGACTTTGTAGTGGTTAACAATGTATAATAACTACAAAATTTGGTTCCAAGTTGGCGCCAAATTTGCTGTGGTTCATTTGTAGCAGTTGGTATATATTAACCGCTACAAATTTGGTGCCAGCTTGGAGCCAAATGGTGCGAAGCTGGCACAACAATTGTTACAGTTATTTTGTAGTGGTTATAATCAAAGTAACCACTACAAAATGCAAAGAGACGTATATTTGTAGTGGTTACTATTAACTGCTACAAAGGAGAAGCAAATGTGTAGCGGTTATAGCTTATAACCGCTACAAAATGTAGAGGGTTCATAGGACAAATGTTCATGTTGGTCGAGGTAGGGTTTGTGAATTTATAGCTTTTAAGGTAGCGGTTTTAGTAAAATCTGCTACAAATTCAGGCGCTATAAAAGCCTCGCGTCTCCTTGAATTCCACATTCTACCATTTTGATTTCTCACATGCCCTTTGAGATTTTCCTTGAGATCTAAGGTTTTACTGAAGCTTTTGACAGAGTTGCTACATGAGGTTAGTAAAGTTAAGTGCTTTATTTCTTTTTTTGGCTATTATTTTATAATTTTGATATAAATTGTGCTAATCTTTTTTATAGGTATATATAATATGACTTTTAAGTGAGACAAGGGGAAGGGGAAGGAGGCTAAACTTCCCCCCAAACTTATTTTGTAGGGGAGCAGCAACAGAGAGGGTAGAGGGAGAAATGGCAGCAGAGGGCAGCACGGGGGTAGGCACGTCCCCATGCCATCGTAAAGGTCGACCGTGTAATATCCTAGATTGTAATCAAGGATTAATAAAGTGATGTAATTATGATGAAATTAGTATTAAATGAGCACTTTTGAAGTATATATTGTGCATCGTGATAATCAGGGGTAAAATGGTAAATTTACCGACCAACCGGTTAGCTACTGATGAGAAAACTCCTTAGTAATCAAGATTAATGGCTAAGATTGAAAGACCAAGAGGTGGAATCTTGTGCATGCAAATGTATGTGAAATCATAGTAGGGAGAACAAGATGGTGCCAAGTGTCAAGATATGGACCATAAATGAGGTCAAAGTTTTCAAACTCATTCTCTCTCCCTCTCAAGTCGGCTAAGTGCATGGGAAGAATGGAAATGTGATCATCTTCATCAATATCTCATCTTTCTCTCTCATCCTCCCCCATTTTCACTGAACAAGCTAAGGAAAGAGAAAGAGAAAAGCTTGAGTTTTGGTAAGCTAATGCCCTTATATGCTCAAGTGCCTTGCATTAATGTTGTACAAGAGGTCAAGAGCTTTATTTCCATGTTTTCAGACTTTGAATTTGTGGTGTGTGGCAAATTGAGGGAATTTGAAAGTTAAGGAATCAAAGTTCTGATTCCAGCAAGCTTAAGAGGTGACTTTTTGATGAAGTTTGATATAATTGTTTTGACCATTGGGTTAGTTTTGTAAATTCTGGATTTATGCCCTGCTTTCTTGTGATGTTAGAAGATATGAATTGGGTAGAGTTTGATGGTGGAATAGATGCCAAATAATGTATAGGTGTCAATGGTTTTTGTTTGGATTTGAGAAGAGGAAGTTGACAAATTGTGGTTTTGAGTGATTTTGAGAGTTAGAGTTGAGATTGTGTTGTTTGAGTGAAAGTTTGGTTATTTTGGGTTACCAATAGGTATATTGTGAAGTTTTGCATGAGAATGAGTAATGGTATAAGTTTAAGGACCATTGGAGCTCAATTGGTCAATTCTAGAAAATCATATCAGTTGATGCGTTCTGGCATCTGATAGACATCACTCGAGTGAGGGAGGAACTCACTCGAGCACGATGTGAAATTCTGGGTAGTTTGGGAAGGTCTTCAGGCAGAAACCGCAAGCATGCTTCCTGACTTGCGAGTGAAATATGAACCTACTAGAGTGAGCATGGGCGTGCTCGAGTGTGGGTGCATTTAGTGCTATGGGTGAGCGTCTCATGTTATCACTCATGGGCGGATTGCCAAGAGTGCACGTGGGCACTCGCGAGCATTGGGAGGTCACTCGAGCACTAGGGCTGGTGCTCAAGTACACTTGTTGTTGGAAGGTTGGATCACTCTCGGGTAGTCACTTGCTGGATCTCACTTCCTTGTGCTCGAGTGCACCTAAGGTTATTGCTCGAGTACAGCCTCTTGTGCTCGAGTGAGGGTGTATGATATAACAAAGTTGGCTCTCAGGCAAACACTTTCTGAGGTTCACTCGCTTGTGCTCAAGTGCTAATGGGGGGTGTCACTCGAGTGAGCCAGCCCAAAATTTAGAAATTCTTCCAAGGAGGGTCTTCGGGGTAGTTTCTCCTAACTTTTTAGGCATATGTTTAGACCCATAATAGTCACCTAAAGAGTTCAAATGATAACCAACTTAAAGTATTATAGAAATAAGAACTTGGGAAAGAGATTGACGGGTTGTCCCTAACTTGGTTATAGGATTTGATATTTGCTATCCTCGTGAGCCCGCAGTGCCGAAGAGCATCAGGAAAGGATCAGGTAGTGACTCTCTCTCTTATACATTGTGTAATGCTC
Organism: Inga laurina; assembly: GCA_963855925.1. Taxonomy (NCBI): domain Eukaryota; kingdom Viridiplantae; phylum Streptophyta; class Magnoliopsida; order Fabales; family Fabaceae; genus Inga; species Inga laurina. The sequence continues at coordinate 67,920,910 of OY979704.1, forward strand.
TGTATGTGTGTGTTATCACTGTTCTGTGATGATTCTTTGATGTTGCTGTGGTTACAGCTGGTGATAGCTGTTGTTTACAGCGCAAGTTGTCGTTATTGTGATTACAGCTTAAGTTGTTGTGATGGTGATTATAGCGTAAGCTGTCGTGATTATGATTACAACGAGAGCTGTCGTATTGTGTATACAGCCGTGAGTGTTGTCGTTTGTGGTGAAAACCATGTATTTATGGGATGCTACTGCTGTTGCTGGTTGTGATTTATATACATGCTTTGTGTTTATGCATTGTGTAAGTGGTTTGTTACTACTGAGATTCTCTCGAATCTCATTCTTTCCTATGACTAACATTTCAGACAGGGCGTGTGGCTCGAAAGAGAAGCGGCCAACCCGGAGCAATTAGGACCCTTAGGGGTATATAATTGAATTGGGAAAGTTGGTTATTCATTTTGAACTCGGGATTACTGTATATTTTGAATTTGGAATATTATATTCGATTTTGGTTGTGTAATCCCCTAGTGGATACTTATAAACCCTCAGTTTATATATGTATAGAACCCAGGAGTTGCCGGGGATTTGGTTACACACTCTGATATGATTGAATGTATATTAACTGCGTAGGTAATTATATTCGAATATTGAAATTGAGACCAGGATGGGAAAATAATTTTGAAAGATTTTGTGAAAATTTTCCTGTAAGACAGAAAGTTTAAAACAAGGTTAAAGCATCCAATTGTCTCTAATCCGTTTTAAATATGTGTTATCGGAATATAATGACGTGTTTAAAGTCAGGGGGTTACAGACCGTACTACAGAAGCCACAAGTGGTGGCCCCATTGCAGCCGCCCCTCCAGGAGACAGGCCCACAGGAGTCGATCGCTTTAGTATATTTTTTTTAAACATCTGTACAAAAATTTGGATATTTATATTTTCATTAATGTTAGATTTGTTTTTCATTTACAACTCAAAACAAATTGGAAAAATAAATAAATAAAAATATTATTTGTAGCGGTTTTAACAAAACAATCGCTACAAAATTTGCAAAGAATAAATATTTATAGTAGTTAAGCATGTTAGACCGCTACAAATAGGAAATAAATAATACTTTACAGCAGTTCCAAGTTGAAACCACTACAAATGGGTGTGAATATTTGTAGCGGTTGTATCAATAACAAACAGTACAAACTGCAAAATAAAAAAATTGAAATATAACCAATGATCAAGATACTTTGTAGCGGCTTTCACAACTACAACCGCTACAAACTATCAATTTGAAATTTGAAAATTTTAAATCCCGCCTTGTATATTTGTAATGGTTATCCAGTACAATCGCTACAAAATGACTTGTACACTAGTAGCGGTTGCTTAACCTAAACCACTACAAATTGAAAATTTGAAATTTGAATGTGTTATTTCCCACCAACGGTCATGCACATTAGTAGCAGTTTGTTTGACGTAACAGCTACAAAGTGTCAAACGTTTGAAATTTGAATTTCATATCGCGCCAACAATCCTTATATTTTATAAGGGTTTATTTAAATATAACAGCTACTAACTTATACTTAGGAGTGGTTATGGTAGCAGTTTTGTAACCGCTACAATTGTTTAACATTGGAGAATTTGAATATAAGCTTCCAGGCACCCATCATTCTGTATTCACTCATCTTCTTTTCTAAATATTTTCACTAAATATGGATAAGTCATGGATCAAGTTGCCACACAATTCTCCAGAATATTTGTATGGAATAAACAATTTCTTGAATTTCGCCTGCTCTCACGCCAGCTGTAATGGTAAGAACGTCTGTCAGTGTCGGAGATGCAGGTTCAAGAAGTGGCATGCACAACAAGTTGTCAAGGAACATTTACTTTTGAAGCATTTCCCGAAAGAGTACACATTTTGGGGAGTTCATGGTGAGAAACCCGGTATGAGATATGATGATACTATTCATCGAAGTTCAATAGTAGGAGTTCAAGTAGATGAAGATGATCCTATTAATGATGCTGTGCATGATGAGTTTGGTTTTCAAGATGACAACCTCAACGAAGAAATGCAAGGTTCAAAGCTGGTGTTTATGAGGAATAAAGCAGCTCAGGATTTTTTCAGTTTAATGGATAAAGCAGTTCATTCTTTATATCAAGGTTGTCAAAAATACTCAAAATTATCTTTCTTGATCAAATTATATCATATCAAGTACCTATGTAGAGTCACAGATAAGGGAATGTCGATGTTGCTGTAATTATTACAAGATGTGTTCCTTGACGCAGAGATTCCCACATCGTTCTACCAGACCAAGAAGATTATTACCAGATAGAGCTTATACTACCAAAAAATTGATGCATGCCCTAACGATTGTATGTTGTATTGGAGAGATGATGCTAGTCGGGAGACTTTTAAGTCATGTCACACATCGAGGTATAAGACAATTCGGAAGGGGAATAAGCAAAAGAATAAACTTGTAAAGATTCTCATACTTCCCTTTGAAGCCATGCTTACAAAGATTGTTTATGTCGTCCAAAATGGCAGAGCACATGAGGTGGCATGAGGTTGATAAGAATGAAGATGGTAAATTAAGACATTCATGAGATGTAAACACCTGGAAAATATTTGACAAAAACTTTCTATCTTTCGCGGCGACCCCAGAAATGTTCAGCTTGCTTTGGCGATTGATGGTTTCAATCCATTTGGGAATTTTAGCACAAGTTATAGTATTTGGCTGGTAGTCTTAGTTCCCTACAACTTACCCCCTAGATGTGTATGAAACAAAACTCTTTCATTTTGTCTAAGATCATTATAGGCAAAAAGACACCGAGTAATGACATCGATGTGTATCTCCAACTACTTATTACGGAAATTGCTTGATCTGTGGAATGTTGTCATCGAGACTTATGACGCGTACAAGAAGACATTGTTCAACTTATATGCAACCTTAATATGGACGATTAGTGACTTTCCTAGCTTGGGAACATTATTTAGGTGGAATGTGCATACTGGGTTAGCGTGTCCAGCTTGCAATTTTGACTCTGATGAAGTGAGTCTTTCTCACAGCCTAAAGTGGTGCTTCATAGGGCATCGAAGGTTTTTCGATGGAAAGCACAAGTTTAGATTACAATAGAATCCTTTTAATGGGAAACTAGAAAAAAGAGGACCACCTCAACCTTTATCCTGTGTAGATATCTTGCTGCAGCTTGAGGATTTTGAATTTGAGTTTGGAAAAAGCAACAATGCTGTAAAAGCAGGGCGAAATATGGGCAGGACTTTTGCTTCTATGCCTCAGCAATGGAGAAAGATAAGCATTTTCTTCACTCTTCTATATTGAAAATCTAATTTACTTCGCCACAGTCTTGATGTCATGCACATTGAAAAAAAATGTATGTAACAATGTACTATATATACTGCTTAAAGAACCCAGCAAGTCAAAAGATCATCTTCAAGCGAGGAAATATTTACAAGCCATGGGAGTTCATGAAGACGCATGGTTAGATGAGTATGACAAATTTCAATAAGCAAAGTTCACCCTCACAAAACCAAACTAGGAAGTCTTCCTCGAGACGTTGAAGAAAATAAAAGTTCTTGATGGGTATTCAAGCAATATTTCATGATGTATTGACATGCAGGCTCGAAAGGTTGCTAGCCTGAAGAGTCATGACTCACATGTTCTTATGCAACAGTTACTTCCCTTGGCTATAAAGAATGTACTTTCCTCCCGATGTGTCCATCATTTTGGTAGAGCTTTGTTCTTTCATTTAGAATTTGTGTTTTGATCATTGAGGATCTTGATTAACTACAATCTAAAATCATTCTTATATTTTATCATTTGGAGATAATCTTTCCTCTGTCCTTTTTTATTGTGATGGTTTACCTTACAGTCCACCTTCTTCATGAAACAAAGCTCGCTGGCCCAGTTCAATATTGATGGATGAATTCTATTGAGAGGTACTCATTATTAGTTCCTATGTTTGCTAGTCACCCTTTTCAACATTTAGTATCATTTTTCCTTCTTTACTTTGTAGGTTTCTTGAGAAATTGAAATCTTATGTAAGGAATAAACGTGGCCAAAAGATTCTATAGCTGAAGATTATATAGGGGATGAGGTCCGCATTTCTGTTTAAAGTACTTTGATGACAATGAGGCGGCTTTCAACCAACCGCCTCATGTAGATGATTGTCCTAAACCTACACCAACATCGAGAGTTGTTAATCCCTTATGTTTTGTAAATCAGTTGGAGGAACTAAGAACTTCAAACTAATGGCAACTGAGAAGTTGCAAGCACATAAACATGTCTTGATTAATTGCAGTCAAGTTGAATCCTTCCTTAAGTAAGAATTGTACACTCATATGTTATTCTATATCTTTCGTAACATTTTGTATTTACATTTCATGATTGCCTTCCCATGATTAATTGCAAGGAATTCAGAAGTAATGTGAAGCGTCAACTCAGGATCCGTACACAAATATCCTCCGAAGTTGACAAAAAGGTCCACAAAGAATTCCCAAGCTGGTTTACGCGCAGAATACTAAATGACCACAACTCATACTCACCAGATTTCAGAGCTCTCACAATCGGCCCTCTTGACCATGGAAAAAGGTTTATAGCATACAATATCAATGGTTTCAAGTTTTGCACGGTTTCATGAGATAAAGGATTGCAAACTCAAAATTCAGGTGTTTATGGCACCTTTGGGACAAGGAGAACTGCATGTGCAGTAGTGATGTCAACATGCATTTCGGAGGCGTCCCTTACTATAGAAAGCTTCTTGATATTGTCAAACTAAATTACTAAGGTCGTTTTACTATGACGTTGTTCAAGTATTTGTAGGCAAATACCATTACTTCCTGGGGACTCGTAACTGACGACTTAGGTATCACATTGATAAATTTCTCACCACCAATTCACACTGGTCATTTTGAAGATGATGAGTCATATATTCTTGCCTTAGAGGCATACTAGGTTTATTATGTTAAGGACGAGAGGCACAGGGATTGTCATATGGTTGTTCATTTAAAGCCTTGAGACCTTTACAACATAGGTGATGGTGATAACATCACCCATGAGAGTGAACCATTTAAGCCCGCCAATTTTGAAAACTTCTTCCCTGAAGGCGATGACAATTTACAAATAGTTCGATGCGTTTTTTTAAGTTCACACAATTTAAATTTAATTTTTGTACAAAATAATACCACAGTAACAATTTCTTCACATAGTTTTTGTAAGGATGATGACGAAGAATGATTAAACAAATTATGATTTTGTTCTTGTAAACCTTAATGTATATTTTTAAAAAAAAATTTAGAAAAATATTTGTAGCGGTTATAATCAATTAAAACCACTACAAATGTAACAACCACTATAAAGAACATAACCATAACCGCTACAAATATCAACACTACACCTCCACTACAACTGCTATGCAAATCCCTATAAATACCTCCACTACACCTCATTTCAAATACTCCCCCATTTCTTTCAACCCTTTCTCTCTTTCGTTTTTTTCTCATTTACAAATTTTTTTCTAAGAGCTTAGGGGCTTAACAAAATGATCAAATATGGTAAAACATTTTTTATTTTTTTCATTTCAATATTTTTTCCCCTCACATAATATTTATTCTCACTATTTTTATTTTTTGAAGATATTGAAGTACATTTTCTCACCGTTTCTTATTTCCGTTACATAATGATAACCACATTATAGCAAACAACATACTAATTTCTTATTTCCTACGTATCCTCAATAATATTATGAATATAAAATTTATACTTATCCAACTGAATTTAATCATTTTTTTAAAATAATAACTACTATCAACTAAACTACTAAAATAATAAAATATTCAATATAATATTATAAAAATATAGATAGATAATTGTATTTTTTTTAAATTACACAAATAATTGTATAATTTTTTTTTTTTAAAATTACACAACATTTTGTAGCCGTTTTCAGAACTACAATTGCTACAAATTTAAAAAATGGGTTTAAATTTCTAGTACAACTTTTAAAAGTTCATATGATATTAGTAGCGGTTTAGAAACCGCTACTAACTTTTAGCGCCATTTTTTTAAAATTACTATTTCAAATTAGTAGCAATTTTGTAACTGCTACAAACATAGAGCCAAATTTTTATTTTTCATTTCCCGTCATGCAAAATTGTGGCGCCAACATTTGTAGCAGTTATAAAACTGCTATAATGTTGACAGATGATGTGTTATCAACATGAGAATATTGTAGTAGTTTCATTAAACTACTACAAATATAATAGTGGTTTTGTTCCTAATAACTGCTATAAAAATGTTTGCAACAATGGATTTCATAGTGATTTTATCAACCACTACTAATGTTGTTTGTAGCAGTTAAAACCATAACAAATACACATTTTTAACTGCTCCTAAATCGCATTTTTTTTGTAGTGCCATTGCGCCTTTCTCACACTGTTAACCTCTAAGACTTTTTTTTTTGGTAAAACTGGGACAAACCCCAATCATTTATTCAGAAATAACAACATCTCTTGGGTAACCAATACCCACTTGATCCGCAAACAGAACATCCTGCACCTCAGTTGGAGGTTCAGACAAAATAGAAATATCACAATCTTGACTCAAGCTTAACTGTGCTAACCTATCAGCAGTATGATTACCTTCCCTAAAAATATGAGTTACCTTTATTCTCCAGCTATCCCGTAAGCATTCTGCTATCATCCTCTGCAGCTGATCCCTTCCTTCATATCCCTCATTTAAATCAGATAACGCAGCTATCATTGCCACCGAATCCCCCTCAATGATTAGCTGCTGCACACCCAACTCCTTCGCAACCCTCAATCCCCATAAAGCTCCCCACATCTCTGCGTTATATGCACTGCAAATACCAATCTTCACAGCATATCCCCTTAACCCTTTACCTTGATTATCCCTTATTACTCCCCCACATCCTGCCAACATCGAGCCACTTTTTGCAATCCCATCAAAATTGAGTTTTAACTAATTAATAGGAGGCCCCACCCATCTAATATCCACTAGTGTTTTCTTTCTACCCAGTGGATCAACCAGACCTACTAAATTATTTATTTCCCATACATACCTGTGAATAATGCGCTCAGGTTTAGCTGGCATTTCAAAACCTTCCTCAAATAGGACTTTGTTTCTCCAATGCCACTGCCACCAGCAAGTTACCCCAAATACCCTTGCCCATGAGCCGTCCTTCCCCAGATTTTGCAGAAGCCAATCTTTCAACTGAGTGCTAAAGAAACTACCATCCACACTAGAACCCCCCACCTCTCTCCACACCTCCTTAGCATACCTACAGTCCCTTAATGCATGCAATAAATCCTCCTCTTCTTCATGGCACCGATTGCAAATAGGAGAGCTTCCAAAGATGTTTGACCTTCGACGAGCCGTGAGTAACTTATCATGCAAACACAGCCAAAGAAGTATTTGAACTCTACGTGTTCCCTTCCAATCCCACACCTTCCTCCAATCAACTCCAGTGACTACACTATCCTCTTTATTAATCCTCATGTACATGTCAGCAGTATTAAATTTATTTCCGCCACCACCTCTCCATCTCACCATATCAGTACCGAAGTTAGCACAAGGAGTAGGAACAGCTCTCAAACGCAACAGATCTTGCTCTCCAAGGTAATCTTTCAGGAAAATGAACTCCCACTCACCCCTTTCATTAATCAAATCATGAACTTTACAAGACACCAACCTTCCTTTTGGTTTCCTTATTGCTTTCTGAAATAATGATGCCTCATCAGACAACCACAAATCATTCCAAAAGATGATCTTGCTACCATCTCTACATTCCCAAGCAACTTGCTCAACTACCTCACCCCATATACCTGCAAGACTCTTCCATAAACATGAATCTGACTCCTTTGTAATGCACTCCTTGAATAAATCAGCCTTCCTGCCATATTTCTCCTTTAGAATTACCGAAACCAAACTTTCAGGCTTTGCCAATACATTCCAAGCAATCCTACTAATTAGTGCTTTATTCATATCTACCATATTCCTCAACCCATATCCCCCCTTCTCCTTTGCTGAACACAGAGTACTCCAACTTAGAGCACGGATCTTCCTCTTTTCCGCAGTTGACCCCTAGATAAAATCTCTTTGAATTTTCTCAATTTCTTCACACACCCCCACTAGGATACTGGTATGCTGTATTGTGAAATCAGCCATTTGAGAAGTTACAGATTGAACTAGAGTCAATCTACCAGCCAAGGACAAACTTTGCTTCTTCCAACTATTCAATTTGGACTGAACTTTATTAACAAGAAACTGGAATTTATTCTTAGTGACTCTACCATTGGTAATGTAAGCACCCAAATACCTACCAAGTTCCTCCTTCTTCTGGAATCCGCATACTGCACTTAATTCCTCTTGTTTCCTTCTATCAACATTCTTTGAGAAAAATATACTAGTCTTTTGTTTGTTCACTTTCTACCCTGAGATCTTCCCAAAATGGTCTAAGCAGTCCATAACATTACAAAGTTGCACCACATCCACCTCACAAAATAGTATAAGATCATCCGCAAACATCAAATGAGACACCGGAACTCTCCTTCTTCCAACTTTTAGTGGGTTCCACAGATTACTACCTATTGCATCCGCCACCATATGCGATAATTTCTCCATTGTAACCCCCTCCGTAATTATATCCGAAATACAACATTAGAGTGAAATAGAGACCAATACTAATCAAAATTCATTTACATTCCCCATCCTTAAGATAGGGTTTTCACAAATACATTTCGAAATTGAACCCTTTAACTTGGTCTCACATTCACATTTCGAATACAATTACATTGCGAAGACAATTAACATTCATAATAAATCAGAGTGCACAATAACAACTCCGGCAATTCCGGGTTCATATCTTCACTAAAGGTTCATAGGGCAAAACGCCCATTACAATTCCTCAACAGGGATTACACAAATTCCATTCCAAATAAATATCCAAATATATCTCCACAACATATACAACCCCAAATACATCCAAGTCGACTACCAATTTCCCAAATAGAAATGATAACCAACAAACAAATACAATTGCCCATAAGGGATTCTCGCCGCCCCTAGTCGCTTGCTCCTTCCTCGAGCCACTTGTCCTGTCTAAAATGTTGGTAGGGGAGGGTGAGATTCTAGAGAATCCCAGTAGGAAACAAATACCACTATGCATGTAAGATAAGTGTTTAATGCATGACATGCTTGCATCACAATAACTCATGTTCACATAATGACATATCCGCATGCTCGATGTTTCAACAACATACTCATGGCCATAGCATAAATAGAAACAGAGCTTTAATCATTCATATATGTTTCACATAATCAAGCAAAGCAATAACATGCATCAATACACAAACACAAATATCAATACATGCAGGAGAGGTAAGTTCCCTACTCTTATTCTTTCCACGTATGCTCTAGCGTCGGCTACTCACGATCCAAGCGGGTATCAAATCATGCTCAGGGTAAGTATCAAACCCTATAACCAAATCAAGAACATATGGTCATTCTCTTTTCCAAATTCTCACTTTCATAACACTTAGATTTGGTTATCATAATTGACCCTTAAGAGGCCACAAATGCCTCTAATGAAACCCCTAAAAGGTTGGGAAACAATAGGGTAGAGGTCTTCTTTCGAAAACACAAAGTGCTGGAACACAGGGTTAGGCGGCGGCCCACCCATCCTTGGGCTGCGGCCCAAATGTGGTCAGAAAGTCTTGGGCTGCGACCCACCACTCATGGGCCGCGGCCCAAAACAGGTCAGAAAGGCTTGGGCCGCGGCCCAGAAATTTCCTGACTCTGGGCTAACTTCAAAAAATCATAACTAATTCTAGAAAAATCGAAACGAAGTGATTCCAAAGCCAAATGAAAGGTATATGAGTCCTATTTCAAGGAAAAATATAGCCCTTCACTGGAAATCACTACACAATTCCAGAATTACACAACACTCATCACTGCCCCCAAAACAGAGTTCTGTTTCAATCCCAAACTTTGGACAACCATATCTCACAGAATACTCAACGAAATGATACAAAATATATGTCCATTTTGAAGCTTGGGATGTGAACTTTAAGAATGGAAAGTTTCAGAATTTTCCAATACCATTTGGTCATTCAAAACGCTCATATAAAATTACTGCGCAAAACAGAGCTTAAACCAAACAGATTTCCAATTTTCTACCAAAGTGTTCAATAACTCCAAAATTAATAACCAAGCTTATTCCCACACAAAATCACTCAAGGAACACAATGGTAACCTCAAAATGACCAAAATCACAACCCATTTATATGCCCTGTTTTGACCAAAGCACAAAACCAACACAAAAGGTGCCAAACTTCACATTTAAGCTTCAATTCACTTCTATCAATTCAAAACACTAAACAAGGCACCATTTCCATAACAACAACATAACATAGTCCCCAAGACCCTCAATCACGAAAATTAGGGCTAAAATTCCAGAAATTCAAGGCCCAACTAATGGCCACCAAACTTATATGAAATTAAAGCTTTCACTTACCTTAACAACTTTCCCAAAGGCACTTCATGATTCTCCCAAGTCCATAATTTTGTGATTCCTCAAATCACCACCAATGGAGAAACTACAACCATAGGATGAAAGCTCTTAGCTCAAGGAACAATGTTAATGAAGAGCATTTTGGCATTTGAGGCCATTTGCTTACCTCAAATCCAGCTTTTCTTTTCTCTCTCTTGGCCAACAATGGAGGAAATGAAGAGAGGAGAGAGAGAACATGAGAGAGAGATGGAGAAGAGGGATGAAGTGCAGAAAATTTGTCCCCTAGCCCCTTTCTATGCGCATGGGAGAGAGAGAAAAGAGAGGAAATGAATAAAAATGGTCCTTTGACTTTTCTTCTCATCTCTCTTCATCATCAAGTGACACTTGTCCACCTCTTATGCATTCTCATAAAGTAAGTAACCACTTGGTTACTCTACTAATTCCATTAGCCATTTAGTTACATATCTCATTTCTCCTTAGTTAGTAATTAATTTCTCCATTAATCACTAACTTATGGCTAATAATTTCATTCTTTCAACTTTCCACTAATCATGGCATATTAATTAATATTGCCACAAAACCCATAATTATTCCACTTTAATTCGATAATTATCTTCAATAATTACCATTAGCTTTTAATCGAAAATTGGGGTGTTACATCCATACCCAACACAAATAGATATGGAGAAAGTGGATCCCCTTGCCTCACTCCCCTAGTAGGTCTGAACCACTCACCCTCCTCTCCATTCCATAAGATAGACATGCTAATTGTGTTTAAGCACCATTTGATTAGGCTTAAAACATGATTCGATACCCTAATCTCATTTAGCACCTCTACTAGAAACTCCCAACTCATACGGTCATACGCCTTTTCTAGATCAATCTTTATAGCCAAGAAACCTTTCCCCCCTTCATCCTACTCATTATATGAGCAGCCTCTTTTGCTATAACAATGTTATCATGAATACTTCTCCCTGGTATAAAGTTGGCCTGATAAGGCGACACCAACTTATCCATTAGGCCCCTCAATCTTCTCACAATAATCTTCGTGATTCCTTTGTACAACACATTACAAAGTGCAATAGGTCTGAAATGCGCAACCAACTCAGGATTATCTATCTTTGGAACCATTACAAGCAATGTTTTATTTATCTCAGCTATCTTTTCCAGATTTATCCACACTTCCTCCACAAACCTACACACACTCTCCCCCACAATCTCCCAGTTTCGTTGATAGAAGATAGCTTGAAATCCATCGACACCCGGAGCCTTGTAGCCACCCATACTAAAAAAAGCATTTTTAATTTCAGTTCTTTGTAGTGGCCTCCTCAGTTTCCTCAACTCCTCCTCATCCACGTATCCTCAATAATACTATGAATATAAAATTTATACTTATCCAACTTAATTTAATCATTTTTTTAAAATAATAACTACTATCAGCTAAACTACTAAAATAATAAAATATTCAATATAATATTATAAAAATATAGATAGATAATTGTATTTTTTTTAATTACACAAATAATTGTATAATTTTTTTTTAAAATTACACAACATTTTGTAGCAGTTTTCAGAACTACAACTGCTACAAATTTAAAAAATGGGTTTAAATTTCTAGCACAACTTTTAAAAGTTCATATGATATTAGTAGCGGTTTAGAAACCGCTACTAACTTTTAGCGCCATTTTTTTAAAAATTACTATTTCAAATAAGTAGCGATTTTGTAACTGCTACAAACATAGAGCCAAATTTTCATTTTACATTTCCCGCCATGCAAAATTGTGGCGCCAACATTTGTAGCAGTTGTAAAACTGCTATAATGTTGACAAATGATATGTTATCAACATGAGAATATTGTAGTAGTTTCATTAAACTACTACAAATATAGTAGTGGTTTTGTTCCTAATAACTATTACAAAAACGTTTGCAACAGTGGATTTTATAGTGATTTTATCAACCACTACTAATGTTGTTTGTAGCGGTTAAAACCGCAACAAATACACATTTTTAACTGCTCCTAAATCGCATTTTTTTTATAGTGCCATTGCACCTTTCTCACACTGTTAACCTCTAAGACTTTATGTAATTTAAGCACAAGTTTCCTTGAGTTTTATACACTATATGATATATTTATGCATATTTTGAATACTCAAGATAGGAAAATGTGCACTTGATTTTTGGTTGCACATCATTGCTTAATTATGCATATTTTGATCATATTTTCAGTTAGTTTTTTGTGTTTTTAATGTTACTCCTTTGTAGAAATATTTAGCCACTTTGCTAAGTTTGGGAAGACTTTTTTGTGATGAAAGAGCCATAGGAAAAACAATTTAGCCATTAAGAAACCAAAATGAAAAAGAGCTGATGAGCGCCTACGCCATGATTAGAACACCTGAACATGACCAATGAGGAAGGAGAAATAGAGAGCTGCAACGCCTAGACGCTAGGATGAGCACCCCGGCCATAATGACGTGAAAATAGAGATAGAGAGGAAGAGCGCCTAGGCACTAAAATAAGGGCTTTGATGCTCCGTCGTAGAAGCAAAATGCAGAGCTCAATTGACTCAAATTTTAGGGTTTTGAGCATATATATATCCTCCCACTTTATCTTGGCCATCATTCTGGACTTTGAGGGCTTTCTTGGGAGCTCTTGGCTGTGCTAAGGCAAGGATTTTGGTGGAGATTGAGTTGGGGTTTGAAGTTTGGAAGAGATTTTGGCTTCATATCTTAGTTCTTTTGTTACATTCCCCTTTCCTTCTCTCTTGTTCAATATGTGCTGATATTGGTATATTTTCTTATGGGTTTCTTGAAAATGATTGGCTAAACATGATGGTTCTAGGATTATTTTGAACCCTTATATGGATTAACTCTTAATTACTCCTCTCTTTTGTGATGAATGATGTATGTGTTCTTATTTTTCTCTTTGCCTAATGCTTATAAATGCTTGATCTCCATTTAAATGTTTTATTCACTTGATTGATGCCTGAGGGCTAAGTTGAGAGTAGAACTTAGGTAAAATCGTGTGAGAACTTGAAGTTTGCTTGTTGAATGGATGGTTTTGTTGGCAAAATAGAGTTATACTTTGTAGCCTTGCATATATAGTCATATTAGGATTGGAGCTTGAAATTGTGTTTTATTACTTGTAACAAGATATTGAGCAATTCATGGAATTAAAAACTTAATTTTGACTTGAGAAAGCTTTTACAAGTACTTTGTGAATCCTAGACTAGCACTTATATTCATAAAGAACATATATAAGAGGAGGTTAGTTAAATGTTATGAAATATTAGGTGAATAAATAATCCTAAGTCCCATTTTTATCCTTGAAGTCTATGAATCACTTGTTTTTAGGGAAAATCCTATATAAATACCATTTCAATTGTCAAAACACACAAAAGTCTTTTATAACTTGGAAAAGACAGATAGGTGATCAAGGACCAATCTGGGTTACTGAAGTTTAAGGCTAAAGACCAAAATGCCCCTCAACTCATTTACTCACACTCACCTCCAGAAAACTAAATCACTCCCTGTTGTTCCTTTCAGTTCTGTCGCAAAAGGGTTCCAGAAAACTGAATCACTCCTCTGTCGTTCCTTTCGGTTCTGTCGTAGAAGGGTTTTTTTGTCGTTCCTTTCGGTTCTGTCGAAGAGGGGCTCCAGAAAACTGAACTTAAGCCTAGGTGTGCAGATCTGGGAGTAGCTATTTTGCAAGTCATCTTTTGGATTATATACAATGATTTAGATCCCTTCAGATATTTTGGTTAGAAGGGTCATGACATATATGATGTGCTTTATGTAAGTACTGTTTTTTGTTAAAACAATAGGCTATACCCTGGAAATGACAAGAAAACATTAGGTGCTGGTGGAATCGTAATGTTCACTTGTCATTGGACAATGTATTTGGTAGTTGCTGTCAGTAAGAATTTGGTGTTTTGTAAATTCCATTACTGTACTTATCATTTCCATTGAAACAATTGTTAATGATGACAGGTGATGTAATTAAAGTGCACATGAAGGAACACCTTCTTTTGGGTTAATGACTTCTATGCATTGGGTGTAAGTAACATGAGTAATGTTAAGTTTTTTGTTGACAATGTTTTTGGTAGGTGATGTTAGTAAGAATCTGGTGTTTTGTAAATTCCATTACTGTACTTGTCATTTCCATTGAAACAGTTGTTAATGGTGACAGCTTCCAACCATTTAATTATAATTGAAAGAACCCCTTCTTCTGGGTTCATGGCTTGTATGCATTGGGTGTAGATGGAATGAGTAATGTTAAATTGTCATTTGAACTTTTACTCGGTAATTGTTGTGATAAACATTGGTGGTTTTTGTTAATGTCATCAGAACTTATCTTTACCATTATGAAACTTGTAACCCCCTCACTGTAATTACATCCGGATTACGAAATTTAAGTGAAATAGAGACCAATAAAATAAAATAACCATTTATGATCCCTCATTCAAGAGATGGGATATTTCAAAATCAGTTCTAAAGCATACTTAATCCTGGTCTCACATTCACGTACGGATATAACTACTATGAGAAATCAAATCACATAACAATATCAGAGTGCTGAAACCAAAATCCCGGCAACCCCGGGTTACTTACATAAATAACTTGGGTTTAAGATTTCCCAATTATGGGGATTACACTACCAAAATAATCATTTACATTCTTATGTACACTTGATAACCCCAAATACAAAACTATGATAACCAACTACCACTTAGAGTTCGGAGTAAGCCTAACTACTCCTGGTTGTCCGCTTCCCTTTTGAGCCACTTGCCCTGTCTGAAAAGGTTAGTCATATGGAAGGGGTGAGATTCTAAAGAATCCCAGTAGTAACAACAATTTCATGCCACATGCAATCACAGAATATGCACACCAATCATTTCATACAGCAACACAAGTCACTCCACCCTCATCCCCTTTTACCGCCGGGAAGGCATACGACCTTTACCCGAACCGTTGTTAGCGACTCAGGGACTATTGGCGTGGCAGTGCATACAAATAGCCCCACGGCTCAAATATAGCCTTTCGGCTTTCACAATGGCCCGTCGGCCTTCACAAATAGCCTTTCGGCTCACAATTAGCCTTTCGGCCCACATACACACATATATCACACCCTAACCTCATCCCCTTTTACCGCCGGGAAGGCATACGACCTTCACCCGAACCGTTGTTAGCGACTCAGGGACTATTGGTATAGCGGTGCTTCCACAGTTTTCACAAAACTTGCAGCATACGATATTCATTTCAAAACGATGACATAATATACATACAATGTATCACACAAGGCATAAAGAAAGAGTCACTACATGTATCCTTCCTGACTGGCTCTGGCACCTTAGCCTCACGAGGTCGACAGATGTCAAATCCTATGTCAATTAGGAACAACCAATCAATCTCTTTTCCATAAGTATATTTCAATAATACTCTAAGTTGGTTATCATTTAGGACTCTTTAGGTGACTATTAGAGGCCTAAACATATGCCTAAAGGGTTGGAAGACACTACCCAAAAGACCCCTTACTCGAAGGCAAAACACCTATTTTTGACAGTCTCACTCGAGCACAAATGCTCTCACTCGAGCACAGTACGGACATCACTCGAGTGAGGCCATTCTCACTCGCGAGTGCTTGACAGAGAGCAACCTTCTCCACCCGCAAGTGCTCGCATCACTCGAGCAAGAAGCTCTGTGCTCGAGTGATGGCCCAACTCGTGCCCAGCACTCGAAAGCACAACGCCGCGAGTGACAACCCGAGAGCACCAACTCACACCAGAAGCACAAGCTCACTCGAGCACGACCCTCAGTGCTCGAGTGAAACGGCTATGCTCGCGAGTGTCAGAGCACACTCTTGGCATCAACCAGCGAGTGAGGACCCGAAAGCAACCTCAACTCCGGACTCGCACCTTCACTCGAGCAGAACCATGCTCACTCGAGCATGTTCTTCGCTCACTCGAGCACAAGGCGATGCTCTCGAGCACAACCCATAAAACCCAGATAACTCGAAGCACAACAGGGAAAAACTTGCATATCACTTGAGCACGTTCTTCCTCTGCTCTAGTGATGTGTATCAGAGACCAGAAACGCAGCCAAAAACCAGAAACACCAGATGGTCAATTCCTCCCCCAAAGGTTCCCCAAACTCAACCAAAAGCTTACACACACTTGGCACTAACTAGGGAACACCTTGGCAACTTTAAAAAAAACACTCCAAGAACCAATTTAACCACAATCATTCACTAAAGTCTCTATGATACACTTTATCCAAATTTCCCCTAACACATTTCCAACATTCCAGATCTTATCCAACAATCAAATAACTCTACAATAACTCATTTTTAACATCAAACACCATGGAACTCCTAAAATCCACATTTGGTGCAAATTAGGGCAAATTTCCAGATTTGACTAAACTTAGCCAAAAATCATAAACAATATATCAAAATACTATAAATGCCTACCTCTTCTCTTTGCCCAATTCAGAACCTTGATTCCTCAACTTCCAATTTCGAATCAATGTCCCAATCAACACTATTCAAGACTCTACAACCACCACAATGTAGCTCTCAATGAGATGCATATCTTTAAAGAAGAGGTTTAGGGCATTAGAGATGAATCAAAGCATCAAAATCTCACCTTTTCTTTTCCTTTCCTTCTAGGTCGCCGGAATCAATGGAGGAGAAAGAGATGAGAAGATGGAATGATGATGATTTCTCTTCCCTCACCAAGCACACAACCGAACAAGAGAGAGGAGAGAGAGAGAGAGAAAAAGTGGTATTTTGTCTTCTAGTGCTTCATCCAATGGCTCATACAAGGCCACATGTCATCATCCACTCACTCCCTTATGAGCTCACCAAAATCACAACACATAGGATTCCGACCCATATGAAATGCATCTCAACCCTTGATCTTAAATACCACATGTATTTATTTCAAGATTTACATTACATTAATCATAATAGTGCTTAATTAAGATAATTACAATAATTATCAGTATCATTAGCCCTAATCACAAATCGGGATATTACAAAACTTGCCATTCTCATTACCATTCTCGTCAAAACCATTAAAGACTTTGTTAATTCCATTAGTGAATTTGTCAGCGTCCCCCCCTCTGGGCAAACACTTGGCCACATAAAGTTTGGAACCATTATGAAACTTGTCATTCCCATTACCATTCTCGTCAAAACCATTAAAGACTTTGTTAATTCCATTAGTGAATTTGTCAGCGTCCCCCCCTCTGGGCAAACACTTGGCCACATAAAGTTTGGAACCATTATGAAACTTTTCATTCCCATTACCATTCTCGTCAAAACCATTAAAGACTTTGTTAATTCCATTAGTGAATTTGTCAGCGTCCCCCCCCTCTGGGCAAACACTTGGCCACATAAAGTTTGGAACCATTACGAAACTTGTCATTCTTATTACCATTCTCGTTAAAATCATTAAAGACTTTGTTAATTCCATAAGTGAATTTGTCAGCATCCCTCCCTCTGGTCAAACACTCGGCCACATAAAGTTTAGAACCATTATTAAATTTGTCATTCACATTACCATTCTCGTCAAAATCATTAAATACTTTGTTAATTCCATAAGTGAATTTGTCAGCATCCCCCCTCTGGGCAAACACTTGGCCACATAAAGTTTGGAACCATTATGAAACTTGTCATTTCCATTACCATGCTCGTCAAAACCATTAAAGACTTTGTTAATTCCATTAGTGAATTTGTCAGCGTTCCCCCCCTCTGGGCTAACACTTGCCTACATAAAGTTTGGAACCATTATAAAACTTGTCATTCCCATTACCATTCTCGTCAAAACCATTAAAAACTTTGTTAATTCCATTAGTGAATTTGTCAACGTCCCCCCTCTGGGCAAACACTTGCCCATATAAAGTTTGGAACCATTATGAAACTTGTCATTCCCATTACCATTCTCGTCAAAACCATTAAACACCTTGTCATTCCCATTATTGAACCTGTCAAAGGCCACCCTATTTTTGGATTAGAATCTCCAGTCAGTGAGTCACAAAAGTGGTTTGAAGCTGTGCAGATGGAAATAGATGCAACATAACATAGAAAGCAAAATATAAAAATACTATTTTTTTAAAATCAGAGACTATATTGGAAGAGAAGAAGAAGAACACAAGTAGACAAAAAGTAACAAGAATGAAGAAGCCATTATCAACACAAGAGATTAAGCCAAAAACTACAACTAATAACCATATCCTCCCAATGAGAAGCATGACTTTGTAGGCCAAAGAAATAGAAGTCAAAATCATGAATAAAAATCCTAACTCTTCTAATTAAATGTTATGCTGACTTTTCTCCTCATGCTAGAGCCACCATCTATGGGCATCAAGATGCCTCCATTGACAATAAAGCTACAAAGCTTCTCCATCTCCTAGAATGCCACTACAACCTCCATTGAAGAAAGGAATGAAGGATGAAGACGATAGATGAAGGGTGGAGAAGGAACAAGAACCTCTCAGCGGCAGACTGGATGACAATGAGCTTTGCATTTCCAACATCAGGTGGTTTGGAAGAGAACAGAAATTTTGTTCTCAGATTTGGAAGGAAGTCGAGGGTGGGAGAGATGAAGAGAGAGAGAGAAAGAGAGTGAAAGGATGAAGACAGGTGAATTAGATAGCAGGGCATTTAAGTCTTTTCTTTTAAACTTTGATATTCCAGATTCCTCCCATTCACTTTTTTGTCCTTTCCATTTCTTATCAGACTTATTGGGGTTTTGGAAATTCAGATGGTATTTAATTGTCTTTTTCCCTTGTTTTTATTTGTTTTCTTATTTTAAAAATAATTTCCCTTCACATTTGACATTAGTATAACTCAAATTAGGTGAAAATATAATAATCAATACTTGATCAGGTTTTATAATCAAATCCTCATAGGAACAATACTTTACTCATTACTTTATTACTTGGCACGACCCATGTACTTGCGTAGCAAGCACACACACTCCACAAAAACCTTCTTCACTCTTGCATTACCAAAGAAATCAAAACCCACGACCTTTAAAGAACACATCATCCATAAGATCAACAAAGAAAAAATAATCTTATAATTAAAGAAAAAAGACAAACTTAGAAATCTCAAACAAAGACAAATAAAACCCAAAACAATCAATTAAAGAAGACAGAAATCAAGCCATATTTACACAAACTCTTAAAATTAAAGAAAAAAATAATATAATATCTATATTAATCTCTCCAAATCATTGAAAAAACAGGAAACGAAAACCCATAAGCTTTAAAACATAGAAGCACGGTCTCTTCCTTTATGAATCTTATTCCAATCTCTTCTACGCCAACAGTCTTCCATCACCTCATTAGACTCGTAGTAAAAATATGATATTTTGAAGCAGGGGAATCAAGAAGCAGCAGATAGCTCTACCATTTTATGGAAGAACTTTGGGCGTGGTCAACGATGAGGGGTGCAAATATAGCCCCTTCTCGGTGATCACCCCTCCTCCTCATCCTCTAATATAGAGAGGTGGACGAGAAATTCATTATTGTCAAGAGAGGCGACGACAATGACTTCTCAAAAGGGTAAGTGCTATTGATGACAAATCTCTATTTTTTTAATATATTTTCATACTTTATTTAAGAATTTTGCCATAGTTATTAAACTTAAAATATCTTTCCTGTGATAATTTAAGATTAAGAATAAATGCATTGAACTAAAATTAAAAATGGTAAAATTGTTATAATAATTGTAATTGCTCTTAATTATTGATTTTGAGAATATTTGATGTTTGACTAATTGTTTTTTTATTGTAGGTGCTTGAAGAAATTGGATCAAATATAAAAATGGAAGTTTGGGCTCAAATTACAGAAATTACAATTTAGTACCACAAACATTTTAAAATTGGAGTTTGGTCCCTGGCCAAAAAAATTGCAGCGTATTGATTCAATTATTTAGGCTAGAGAAGAGGTAGTTTCAGCGAGCTTGCAGAGACGGAGAGAACCACGGAGCCATAAACAGAACCTTGGAACTTCTACATCATCTTCGTCTCACCTTCACTTCACTACCTTTATTGTCCACCAATCACCAACCACTGTTCTCATCCTCCACCATTCGTCGTCGCCTCCATCCACCTCACCATCAGCGTCTTCACTCTGCCTCACCCATTCCTCCATTCATCCATCATTATCACCTTCGTTTTCTAATTTCTCCATGGCTGTTGAATCAGAACTGAAGGTGGCTTCGGTTCTAATGGTTAGGCGTGGCTAACTTTTTAATCCTTTGAGGCAGTGAGTGATGGCTCGAGCTTGGAGTTTTGTAGGGAGTTTAGCTCTACCTTTCTTCTATCGTTCATTGTATTTTTTATTCCCAAGTCTTAGGATGATTTTCTATGATGTTTGATGTGCTATTCTTTTAGTATATTGAGGAATTATGAACCTTTGATTTGTATCATGACATTGGGCTGTTAGTATCTTTAATTTTGATTACATTAATCTGGGTGCAGTTAATGTGTTGAGATTATTGACAATATTTTGTGGTAATTCAAGGTGGCTTGCTTATTGAATTATGAGTTTGAATGCATTTCTTGATTCTTTAATTGGATGCAGCTTTAAATTGGGCTTTAGTTAGAGGAACTAAGTCTTGCTTGTGTAAGAGATTCAATTCACCTAGCTCCAGCTAGTCCAAAAGGTCTTTTGGGCACATTTTAATTAAATTAGCTAACTTCCGTATTATTTGAAGTAAGGAAAGCTATAACTCATCCGCCATAGGGGATATCCATTTCATCATTCATTCACTCATTTTTATCCATCCATGTCCATTTTATAAACAAAAAAAAAAACCAAAAAGTAGTTTAGCTAAAAAGGACAACCCATTTTCTCCATTTTTATTAACTTTGATACTCAGTTTACATAGAATCATTTTCATTTTTGTGCTTCACAAAGTGAACACAACTCATATCGTGCTGCTATATTGCAGTATTATTCGGTATTTGAACCCCAAGGCGACCAAGGGCCTGTTTAGTTTGAAGGGAGGGGATGGAAGGGAAAGGGATAGATGGAAATGGTCGGAGATTACCTTGTTTGATTTGGTTGGTGGGTAAAAGAGGTCAAGGATTTTTCATGATCCCTTATTTGGTTTATTAGGGGGTGGGGAGGGAAGAAATGACAGAAATTTACCATTTTACCCTAGCATGTTAGTTTATATGTTCTATTTGTATCTTATATAAACTAATTTACACCTTATTTAATTAATATAAAAATATCTTTTGTAATTAATATAATAATATATTTTAAACATGAAATGATGCTTTTTATCTATAATAATATTTTTTTAATGATATATTATTTTAACATATTTTATAATTATAATAATTTTTTATTTATGAAAAAATATATTTTGTCATATTGACAACTAATTAGAGAGAGTAATAGGCTCCCTGTCTTTTAATATCAAACATGACTTCATTGTCTTTCTAGGCCATCTTATATAGTTCTTGTAATGACATATGCAAAGTAATGCTCAAGATCAATTAATATCTTGAATCTCAAGAACAGTCAAGAGAACAGCAAAATAAGAACAACTTCAAGAATATATGACAGCATGAAGTTGAATGGAATGAATGAATCAGCAGTGAGCATGTTCAGCCAAAAATTCTAGATTCAAATAATTGATGGATGTTACAGTATTTGGACAACCTAAGAGTCAACAGCTTGTCCAATCTCAATGATTTCAATGTATTTCAGCAATAAACTGTGCTGCCTAGAACTAAGAGTCAAGTTTAAAAATATGTCATAGCTTCTAAGATCACAAATCCAGAGTGTATCCACAAGTATGTATAAATGGATTTATATGTATGTGCCCCCTATCTAGAACTAGAGAAAAAGCTATAAAATATATTTTTACTAAGTTATGAAACAACTCAGTCTTTATTAATAGCATGGATGACATATTTGGATGACGAGCTATGTTAAGAATGCATCAATGGTTGAAAGATGGTGGCAAATAGCAAATATGCAAACTGTTTTCAGCATAAATATACAGTTACAGCTGCACAAAACAATTTCTTGCAAATCCTGAAGGTCACTTGGTTTACGGATGATTGAGGAATATGAAGAAGAAGAAGTTGTAGCAGTAGAAACCTCTAAATGGTTGGCTCAATCGTGGTTTTTAGTACCATTTCTTGACTATGTGCTGTCTTTCAGATAATTATAATAGTGGGTGGTGATAGATAATGTGATAATCTAGCACAGCACTATAATTAAAGAGTTGATAACGTAGTGTTTAACCTTGGTTTCCAATTTAGGTTTGGATGGATAAAATAGGGGGGGAGTCTCTACTTTAAAAAAAAAAACAGCTTGAGTTAACTTGCAGGTATAATATGAATTAGACTTGGTGATGACATTTCAAACCAGAGAAATCGCTCAATAATGGATTTAGAAATTTGAGCAAAAGTGGCAGCTAAGACTCATGTGAATCCCATATTTCAGTAACAAATTTCAAACAATATGATCATGCCATGCATTTCAAGATGAGTATGAAATTAGAGTGGCAGTCTAAAAATGCACCAGCAGCACAATTACTGAATGCAGGCTCATATTTAACTATTTGCATAAAAACATACTTAGTGATTAAAACCAATGCACCTTAAGAAAGCAATGTGAGTGCAGCAAAAACCAGCAAGTGCACAGGCATAGAAAAACAAGGTTTAGATATTTCTGGGCAAGAATTCTTTGAAAAATTTCTAGCAAGCTATGTCATAATGCTCTAGTCAAGAAAATCAACTTTTGAATAGTAATGAGCACAAGTTCAAGTGTTTGGTCGAAAGAATTTTTCCCAAAGTGAAAAAATCATTTCAAGTCCACATCAGAGCAAACAGCAATCAAACAACCAACTGCAACAGCAAAGTTAGCCAAAACTGAGCAGGTGGCCATGATTGATTTTGATCCAAGACAGCTAGAATGATTTATGACAGCAAGTAACAATGATTATTTTGACAGCATGGAGACTCTAATGACAAGCAAGCTCAGCAACTATTAACTCACAGTGCAATTTTTCAATGACAGCCAGAGAGCTTATCATAGCAGTGTATTATCAGCAATTTCAAGCACTATATCAGCACCAACAATAGCAATGAGCTCCAGAACATATTTCAATACAAATCAGCAGTGAAAACAATTCTTGACAGCAAATGGAGGCTTCAATGACGGCACGAATCAATCAAGCAGCTCAATCAAACTAAGCAATGACCCAATGCTATGCAAAAAAAGAAGAGCAAACAAAAAATCTTTGTGTGAATTTTCTAGAAAATTTTATGTAAGCAAAAACAAAATGGGAAGAAAGCTAATGTATGCACAAACTAAGAACTCAGCATCGTATGCAATGCAATGCACAAACTAAGCAATGACCCAATGCTATGCAATGCTATTAAACCGTATAATTCTGTTAATCAACAAATAAAAGCAAAACCAAGTTCAGTAACATCACCACCAAAAACCAAAACAAACAAGCCAAAATAAATAAACCGAAAGAAAATCTCAAAAAAAAAAAAAAAAATCAAAACAAAGCCAGCCAACATAAAAATGCAAGGAACAAAAGGAAAACCTTGCACAATCCAAACAACTCCAAAGCAGTCACTAAAGTTAATGCACTATTGTCCAGCCTATGTCTCTATAATTACAGCAATCTATCGCTTCCTCTCTTTAATCCCAAAAATTCGAGCAAAATTCAACATTGAACAAATAAATAACTATATTTCATTGTTTCAACAAAAACCTAGATTTGTACTAGCCATAGGAGAACATAAAATTAGACAAACAAAAAATCATACAACAAAACACCCATTATGGCAGAATTCACTAGGCTTGCGACCTTGGAATTTGGAGGAAGATCAATAGCCACGACGGCATAGGGAAGACTTCAGATTGAACGAGTTCACGCTAAAGACTCCCACAACAGTTAAAAGAAAAACCCACGCAGTGACACAAAAAACGAACAGTGGTGATACCAACGGCGCAGCTAACAGAGGGGCCGATGGAGCTCTCTAAGGAAGGTTGATTCTGACACTGAAGACAATGGTGAGACCAATGGAAATTTTGATAAATAAGAATTCCATCAAAGCTCTATCTAGAAGCTGCAATCTTAACATTGGTAAAGAGAAGTTGCGAAGTTAGCAGAGGAGGAGACAAATTCATGTAGAAGCCTCGAAATTAGCAGAGCAGTGGAGAGAACATTTTTTGTTGAAGCCATTAGGGTGTTGGGTGGAGGTGGAAAAGATGCCATATTTCCTTTGTTGAAAAACATAGTTAACATATTTCTAAAAAAAAATTCTTAAAAAAACAAAAACATATTTCTAAAATTTTCTATGGGTGTTATAATTAAGGTCTCAGATTCCGATAACCCGACACCATAAGTAAAATCATTAAATAAATTATGGGGACGTTGGTTAAAAAAAAATTATGGGTTAGGTTTCACCCATAAATAGGTCATACAATTTTTTATTTTTATAATTAACTAGGTTTAGTTCAGGATTTAAAAAGAATTAACTAATATTGATCATATGGTCTTGAGTTATAAATGACCCACTTAAAAAAAATAACTTATAATGTAACTATAATATAATTATTTTTTACGAAAAAAAGATTTTTAAAAATTTATTAATAGTATTTAATTATAATTATGACATGTTATATTTCAAATTTATTTATTTCATAATTAATTTCCAAGACTTTTATATTAATTATGGCTTTTGGCACTTAATAAAATGTTTCCATAACTATTTTATTATTATGGTATCTTAATTACTACATCAAGTGAATATACAAATGATGCTATATTGTATATTATGGTGTAGTTGCACTTAAAATAGAAGCAAAATTATGTCACATAAATTATTACTTTTATTCTTCGGGTAACTAATGCAAAATCATGTAGTTAAATTAGTATTTTGCACAAGTGATTTCACTCTTGAAAATGTAACGCTATTAATCTCCCAGTTACAACCATAATTGGAATGTGAAACCTACCAATATAAGTTTTTTAAAAAAGAAACCTCAAATATGACTTATTCTATGGGTGTAGAAGCAATCAACTAGGGCACATGGTTAATTTCAATATTACATACATTTGACGCAACCAAATATGTGTACTAATCCATCAAAGGTGGACCTCGTAATATTCTTCCACTCACATTTGGTGTTAGCTCGAACCATATCATGTAATTAACCATGTTTTTTAGCATTTCATTACGCCTTCCAATAATACCATTTGCGGGTGGAGTGTATCAAATAGTTAGCTATCCAAATCCAACTATCTTTCTTTATCATAGAGCTCATTTGATCCATTAAATAAATATTCATGACCTCCCACTAAAAAAAAGTGTGATTGACATTTTCTTCTTTATGTCTCTTATTACATTATTATGTTTATAATGCCTTATTATCTAGGAATTTGAGACAATTCAATAGTTTCCTTTGATCATATATGTTGAAAATTGTGCCCTAAGGGCCAATCATTATACTTTGAACATTATTATTTTAATGAAATTTCTCCATTCTGTTATCATATTATTTGCATGTTGACTGTGATAATTATATCCTTGGATAATTCATAAAGATTGTCCTAAAATGTCCTTGGTCGGTCATCTATACGGGAGCAAAGATGAAACAAGATCAGTATGACTTTGATAAGATATAGAGATACGAATCAAAGTCTTAGGCACTTGTAAGAGTACAAGATGCTGGACCGACCCACCATGAGAAAGCTACATGGATTAAATCATAAGCTTTTCTCATATATAACCACGTCACAATACCCTTAGACCTGAGGTCAATATGGATTCCTACATGAGAGTTGCTAAGCCTTAAACTAGTCAAAAGTCACTTTTGACCGGGTAATGATAAAGGCTACGATCGGGCTTGGTGGTTTTTCATGCAGAGGAATATGAATGATCAAGATCGAATTTGTCCCTCATATTAGTAGAGAGATATTACTGTGCCCCTCGATGAGTGAGTCTAAGAAATGTATGGCCATACTATGATGAAAGGAGTTTCTGTTTCTATTATCAGGCTACTCAGGAATCGAGAAAGTAATGGTCAGGAACAAGAGGATGACATTATCCATGCTTTATCCTTGATCGATATATCGTGTGACAAAAGGGACGTGACATGGTTGCATGACATGTTGCATCGTGATAATGATCCTCATATGAATTGGGTAGTCGTAATGTCTTGCTAGAGGCCGCTTGCGACTTTTAGGTTAGTATAGTTATTGGCCCACTGCCAACTTCATATGGGCCTACAGGGTCACACACAAGAATGGCCCAACACGAGATAATGTTTAATTTAGGGTGGATGAATTTTATATTTATATATATATATAATATAAAATTCACTAATAATATTATATAGATATATATATTTTTTCGAAATATATATCTTATATATATGTGTATGTATATATATTATATGATATTATTATATTTAATGATATTATATAGATATATATATTTTCGAAATATATATCTTATATATATATGTATATATATATTATATGATATTATTATATTGTGTTAGTTTTAAATTTAATTTATTAAGATATATTAAATTTAATAACTAACATGATAGAGATATAGTATCTCAGATTTAATTTATGAAGATAAATTAAAACTAATGGCTCTTTATTTAGATTAAATAAATAGGTTAAATTAAAACTGTTGGACAGATTTAATTTAAACTGAATTTATTTAATTAGCTCATCAAGATAATTAATTGTTAGTTAATTTCGAAATTAATGATGATTAATTTTGAAATTTGAAAATAGCCCTCATAAGTTATAAACTTGATAGAGCATATATATTTATATGCACATGAGAATTGAGAGCTGCAAGTGAAAACCCTAGGAGACATTAGAGGCGCTAGCATGCAGTCTCGGTTGGAGAGCATTCGTGTGGATACCGGTAGAGGGAGTGGACTTGACGTGTTGGCTCCTAGAGATCGTGAAAACTCTGAATCATCAAAAAGGCATGAATCCTTCCAACTTGGTTTAAATGCCGTTGATAGATCCTCAATTAAGATCGGTGAAAATTTTTTAAATTCTTCCGCTGTGCCTACCGATTATAACAATATATTCATCTTATTTCTTCATACACAATTTTTGGCCAAACAAATATTTAAAGGGAGAATTTTCTTTGCTTCCTAAAACCAATTTGATAGGTTCTCAACAACCATTGTTTTCCAAAGACTGAAATAATTTTATGTCCCATGTTGTTTTAATAATCTCCCAAAGTTTCTCTATCACATTGATTAGATATTTCAAATATCTTATGCAATTGGTATTCATTTCTTCATGAAAACATTATATATTTGATCTTGAGTTTTTTATGGTTTCTAGTGTTGGTGGTTGGACTGGGCTTAGGGTTCTTTATTTTCTCATGAAGTGGGCTCTTCCTCCTGAATTCCATTGTGATCCGGAATTTGGATATGGAAATTTCTCCTTTTAAGATTTCCTATATTTTGATTTGATACTATCTCTTTTGTCCTGCTTAAGATTATCATTGACCTTCTTAAGATTCAAGTGACTTAGGTTCTTCTTTAGATTCATTTTTCAGATTCTCTTTCCGGTTTCACCTCACATTCCATTTCAGGATTAAATAAACCTTATTATGGATTATCTTCCTCTAGATCCTCTTCAGGATGTTCTCCTTCTGGGTTATCTCATAGGACTTAAAATTAAATGAGCAAATCCTCATTTAAATAATCATTTGGAAGCCCACAATCCTCTATTGGATCAACTCTTAAAGGCTTTATCAAATAATTTGTTCCTTTTCTGAACCACCACTAAATGGTTCATAATCATGTTAAGGTTTTTCAACAAAATATCATCCAAAAGATAAAATCTTTTGATTCAATGCATAGAAGTTTCTAGAAACCATCGTTATTGTTTTGGGGTTCTTTTTCTCCTCCTTTTTGTTCCCATATTACACACTTATAATTGTTTCATAGCTAAATCTATCTCAAAAGTTTTGAAGTCGATTAAACACATGTACCATTATAAATTTCACATATATCACAGTGTTTATGGGTTTAAAAGGATCATGTTTCTATCTATCAAACTATATCCAACAATATAATATCACAAAGAACATGAATGGCACAAGGAAAAACATTGAGAGCAATAGTGAGACAACGAACAGTAACATGTTTGGATTGGTAGGCATAGCGGAAAATTAAAATTCAAAAGTTTTCCTATCCTACTGCAGATCTAGCTATCATGGGTTTTTAAATCAAGTAGTAGAGAAGCGTACCATTCTTATGTGTTCAGTCTTTCTTTTCAATCTCAAAGAGCTAACAACTTGGATTAGCTCCCTCTACCGATCTCCACACGAATATGAATCCAACACGAACAGCGTGCTAGCGCCACCAACGTCTCTCTCTAGGGTTTTCTTTTCTCACGGCTCTCTATCTTATTTTTTAATCACCTGTAGAAAACCTTAGCTCACCATTTTTAAATAACTAGTCAAGGCTTTCTATTTTATGATGAATATTGGATTTTTAAAATTAATCTTAATTAATTTTGAAATCCATGTCATATCAATTAACACTTAATTGTCTTTTGATAAGCAAATTAAATAAATATGGTTTAATTAAATATCCAACAGTTTTAATTTAACCTATTTATTTAATCTGAATAAAGAGACAATGGAAATAGATTTAATTTATCTTTATATATTAAATCCTAGATATTATATCTTTATCATGTTAGTTATTAAATTTAATTTATCAGATAAAACTAAATTTAAAACTAACACAATATAATAATATTATCATACACACACACACACACACACACACACATATTATAGATCGTGTTGGACTATTTTTGTGATTGACCCTATAAGTCCATATCAAGTTGGCAGTGGGCCAATGACTATACTAACTTACAAGTCATAAGCGGTCTCTAGTAAGATATTACGACTACGCAATTCATATAAGGATCGATAAACCGATGCAACCTGTCATACAACCATATCACGTCCCATTTTGTCACACGATATTTCAATCAAGGATGAGGCATGAAGAATGTCATCCTCTTTTTTCTTACCATTACTTTCTCGATCCCTGAATAGTCTGATTATAGAACTGGAAACTCTTTTCCATCGTAGTATGGCCATACATTTCTCAAAATCACTCATCAAGGGGCCCAATAATATCTCTCTACTAATGTGAGTGACAAATTCCATCTTGACCATTCACATTCTTCTACATGAAAACCACCAAGCCTAAACATAGCTTTTATCTTCACCCGATCAACGGTGACATTTGACTAGGTCAAAGCTAAGCGACTCTCATATAGGAATCCATGATGATATCAGGTCAAAGGGTATAGTGACGTGGTTATACATGAGACAAGCTTATGACTTGATCCATACAACCTTCTCATAGCGGGTCAATCCAACACCTTATACTCTTACAAGTGCCTAGGACTTTAATTCATATCTCCATACCTCTTCAAAGTCATACTGATCTTATTTCACCTTTGCTCCCACATAGATGGCCAACCACGAACATTTAGGACAATCATTATGATTTATCCAAGGAAAATTATCACAGTGAACATACAATAAACGGATGTGAATAGTTTTTGCTATTAGAATTGGGTCATTAAAAAATAGAATATTTAGGCCATGAAACCAGTCCTATTGTGTAGAGTGTAATATCCCAATTTTTAATTATAGGCTAATCATGATTATTGTGGATAATTATGCATTTAATTGGAATAATGATGTGTTTTATGGCAATATTAATTAATGTCACAATTAGTGAAAAATTGGAAAAATGGAATTATTGGCCATGAGTTGGTAATTAAGGGGGAAATTAATTACTAACTAAGAGGAAAAATGAGAAGTGTGATTAAATGGTTAATGGATGGATTAGATAAGTTAATTTGTGACTTATTGTGTGAGAGCCAATAAGAAGAGGACATGTGGCAAGATTGTGTGAGAAGAGAGAAATGATGAGAAAGTCAAATGGGGGGAGTATTTTAATATTTCTCTCTCCTCTCTTCCTTCATTTTGTTGGACATGGAGGGAGTGGTATCATCATCATTTTTTTCATCTCTCACACTCCATCTCTCCTTCTCTCCCTCTCTCTCTCTCTCTCTCTCTCTCTCTCTCTCTCTCTCTATTTTCTTCCATTTCCAGCGACCTTATGGGCAAGAGAGAGGAAGAAAAGCTGGTGATTAAGGTGAGAAATTGGCCTCCATTGCTCAAGTTCTCTTCATTAATGTTGTTCCTTGAATGAAGAGCTTCATTTTGATGATTGTAGTTTTCCGTTTGGTGTTGATTTGTGATCACACGAAAATCTGGTTGTTGGAGAATCAAAGAATGTTTTTGGAGAAGTTGAAGAGGAATGTGAAACCAATCTATCTATCTAAGTTTCATGCCATTTGAAGTAGTTTGTAATTTCTGGAAATTTTGGCTTGAATCTAAAAATGGGTGCCAATGTTCATTTGGTATGTTTTTGACATGAGAATGGTATCTTAGAATGAGTTTAGGATAGATAGATTGATTGGTGATTGAAATGTGATATTTGGATGAGATTGGTATTTTGTTGATTTAGTTGCCCAAAACCCAAAGCATGATAATGGAGTAGGATTTTGATGATTCTGATGTTCCCATT
Organism: Inga laurina; assembly: GCA_963855925.1. NCBI lineage: Eukaryota > Viridiplantae > Streptophyta > Magnoliopsida > Fabales > Fabaceae > Inga > Inga laurina. The sequence goes on from OY979704.1 coordinate 67,952,084, forward strand.
GAGTTTATTGGGTGTTTTTCTATAGGAGTGGCTTTGGGTAAAGTTTTGTGTCCATTAGGATCAATTGGGCATGTGTTGGGAAAATGCCTATGTTTTGCTGCATTTTCTAGTTCTGATAGAATCACTCGAGTGATTTGGGATTCACTCGAGTGAGGGATGAACATCACTTGGGTGAGGTTGAGTATCACTCGAGTGCTGTGCGTATATTCTGTTTTCTCTTTAGTTTTTCTGTTGTGTTTTCTGGAAAATCCAAGAATGTATAGTCTCACTTGCGAGTGAGGGATGAACATCACTCGAGTGAGGGTAAGCTCACTCGAGTGTTGGTGTATTTGACACCAAGGACTTTCCTCTCAAGTTGTCACTCACGGTTATGGTGCAAGAGTGTGCCTTCTTACTCGCAGGCATAGGGTATTCACTCGAGTGAGCTGTGTTGTGCTCGAGTGTAGTGAGCCATCTAGGCTACTACCATTTCTCTTGTGCTCTCGGGTTCTCACTTTTTGGACTTTACTTTCAGGTGCTCGAGTAAGGCATTTGGCTTTCACTCGGGTGAGGTTTAGTGTGCTCGAGTGATGTAGTTTCTAAAAAGTCCTTGTGCTCTCGGGTGTTCACTCGCTATCCTTCACTCTCTAGTGCCCAAGTGTAGACCATACCATCACTCGAGTAAGGTCTCCTTTACTCGAGTATTCGTTCAATTTCACTCGAGTGAGGCCATCTTCACTCGAGTACCTCAGTAGAAAATTTCAGTTTTGTTCTTCCAAAAGGGGATCTTTGGGGAGTCTTCTAACCCCCATTAGTGCTATTGTTAGAGGTATTCTTGAGTACTAAAAGAGTAATAATGATAACCAATTAAGTGTTAAGAAGCTATTGAGAATTGGAATAGAGAATTGACTCTTTGTCCCTAATTATGATTCTAGGATACGATATTTGCTCGACACGGGAGAGACTAGTGCTAGGGAATGCCCGAAAGGATCAAGTTTGTGAATGTGTTATCGGCCATAGGGCATTATAGTGCTAGCAGTTCAGCACGAGCCATCGTAGGGGGCAATGCTCATGATACCTACCCCGGCCATTGTATCTGCCATCGTAAGTGCCAAGGCTACGTGATGGAATCATGGATTCCTGTTTGAGTATCCAGCCCGTGGGGCTGTGTGTTGTGAAATGTTTTATATAGATCACAGCTGTGGTGATATATGTGAATATGGATATGCAATACAACAAGCAGTTCAACGTGAGTCGTTGTAGGGGGCGATGCCCATGACACCTACCCCGGCCGTTGCAACTGTTGTTGTGATTGCTGTGTGTTGTATAGATGATTTACTTTCACGCTTTGATGTTGTGCATATTATGAGTTATTTGTTACTACAGGGATTCTTTAGAATCTCACTCTCCCAAACGCAACTTTTAGATAGGGCCGAAGGATCCAAAGGAAAGAGAGGGATGAAGAGCAGTTAAAGCTCCAGTTTAGGAGTTTATTTTGGTTAATGGTTATAAATGTAAAATTCATTGGATATTTTGTGGTAAATAGTTGTATATTTTGGAAGTATAGTGTAGTTCTGTGTAATCCCCACGATAAGGGAAGAGAATTATTGGCTTTGTGCCTTTGTATTATCCCTTGATTAATTAATGGAACCCGAGTGTGTCGAGAATTTGCATTATACTCTGATATGTATGAATGAAATCAACCTATACAAGCCATTTATGTTGAAATGTGAGTAAGAAACCATTGTGGAATAGATGTTGTAAAAGTTTTTGAAAACCCTGATTTTGGGAAGTTTTATTTTCAATAAGTCCCAAATCACCATACATGGTATGTAATTCTACATTAATTATGTTTTTACGAACTAATCTCGGCCTATGGTGCGAAGGGGGTTACATAGAGCATATAAAAGATGAAGAAAATGACACTAAGAATGCTCAAAACAGACTTCAAAAGGCAAAATTTTGGAAGAGAGAAGATATAAGGTCCTACAGACCCGATCTAATCTCTAGCCGGGTTTGGCATGACTCAGCTAGAGGTTGAAGACAACCTCCAGATGTCAATACAACATCATTTTGATCAATTGAAAAAACCCTATGGATAGGATTGGCAAGTTTTTTTTTTACTAACTCAATCAAAGACTTTTAACTAAAAAAATGAATACAAATTAGGCTTCAATTTTTATGGGCTCAAATCTTTGCTCGAAACAAAAGGGGGGGGGGGGAATTGCCACATGGTGTGTGTGGACCACATGGCTGAGCTTCCTCGGCAACTGACAAAGCATGGAAAATGATGGAGTGGCGCGTGTCACCACCTAAGGGCTTTATCAAAGTATGTGTGAAGCACACGCCTATTATGACAGTGGGAAAATTTTGTTTTTTCCATTTTTCCAGAATTTTGGTTTCTTCCTTCTTCTTGGGGTGCTTGTAGAAGCATGTTAGCTCCAAATGAAACAATATTTGTTTCTAAAAATCTCTAAATTCATTATCTCCATTTTGACATATTATTTTCTTATTTTAGGGCAACTTTGGATATATTTTAAAAAATTTTTAGTGCTATCTTTAATGATTTTTTATGATTTTAAAAATCCTAAAATATTTGCAATAATTTGTAATAAATTTATTTGAGATAAATATGATTGGCCCCTTAGGCACAATTTCCAACATCCTCTCACTTGCACGAGGTACAATCATTAATTTTCCTAACTCTCATTGTCCTAACATGACACTCATGCTTTGCTTATACAAGCAACTTGGTAAGAGAATAAGCAACATTGTCTTCTCCTACTACTTTACATATTTTTATGTCACCTCTATTATTGATTTCTCAAATGAGATGAATTCACCTAAGTATATGCTTAGTCCTTTGTTGTGACCTAGGCTTATTGGCCTATGCAATAGCACCGTTGTTGTCACAAAATAAATCTGTTGGATTTGAGATGGTAGGCACCACCCCTAGTTTACTAATGAACTTTTTGATCCAAATGGCTTCCTTAGATGTATCTGATACTGCTATATACTCAGCTTTTGTTGTAGAATCTTCTATAGTGCTCTGGTTGTAGCTCTTCTAGCTTCTTGCTCCACCATTAAGGAGGAATATATATCCAAATTGCAATTTAAGGCCATCTTGGTCTGTTTGGAAACTTGCATCTGTGTAACAGTTACACAGAGCTCATCATCCTATCCACTATATATAAAGAATAAGTCTTTAGTTCTTCTTAAGAACTTTAAGATATTCTTGACAGCAGTCTAATATCCCTCACCAGGATCTTGTTGATATTTGTTGGTCATAGTTAAGGTAAACGAGACATTTGGTTTAGTATATAGTATGGCATACATGATAGATCCAATGGCTAAGGCATATGGAACCTTGCTTATGCGAATTGCTAATCAGGTGTACTAAGACACAGATCCTTGCTAAGATGGATGCCATGAGACATAGGCATGTAACCCCTTTTTGAATCCTGCATATAAAACCTATGCAGTATCTTGTCTACGTATGTGCTCTGACTTAGGCCTATTAGTCTCTTGGATCTATCTCTATAGATCCTAATCCCTAGGATGTAGGTGGCTTAACCTAAGTCTTTCATCTAGAAAGTCTTTCCTAACCAAGACTTGACACTCTGTAAGGTAGGAATGTCATTCCCAATGAGTAGGATGTCATCTGCATAAAGTACTAGAAATACAACTGTGCTCCCACTAACCTTCTTGTAAACATAAAGTTCATCGATATTTTAAATGAATCTGAACTCTTTGACTACTTCATTAAAATGATGATTCTAGCTTTAGGATGCTTGCTTCAATCCATAAATGGATCTTTAAAGCTTGCACACTTCACCAAAGTTTTCTGAATGCGTAAAGCTGTCAGGTTGTGTCATGTACACATTCTCAAGTAGCTTTCCATTAAGGAAGGTTGTTTTGACATCCATCTGTCATATTTCATATTCATAATATGCTGCAATGACAAGCAGAATTTTGATTGATTTGGCTATTGCAACTGGGCAAAAGGTTTCATTATAGTCTTTACCATGAGTTTGAGTGAATCTATTTGCAACCAGTCATGCTTTGAAGACATTTACATTGCCATCCATGTCAGTAGTCTCCTTGAAAACCCATTTGCACCTTCAAGTGGATTGACTTAGGCCCATACCTAATTTTTGTACATTGATTGTATTTTAGACTTCATGGCATTTGTAATATCCCAAAATGTACTCAAGAACTAAATGTACAAAATAGATGGTGGGATTAATGGTAGAAGTACCCCTGGAAAAGATGACATAAAATTCAAATAAGGGTTAAGGTGTAAAAATACACATGAGCTTTTATCAAAAGTGCATCCAACACCAAATACTTTTTTTTGGAGCAAAAGTGCCTCTGAGCTTTCAAAATAGGTGCAAAAGTCACATAACTCGTTATCTCAAGGATGTTGACTGTGAGTTTTAACTTTGTTGACTAAAAATGCTGATTAGTGATGATGATGTGGACGAATAATAAACAACTTGGAGGATGAGATGCTGATATGGCACAAGGCAGTCTGAATATTTACTAAAAATAAATAACAAAAGTGAAAAAGAAAAAGGAAATGAAATGTGAAGTAAAAGAAAAAAGGAGGTACAGAGGGTGCGGGTTCTTATCGGGTAGGGATTGAAGAAGGAAATCACGAGAAAGGGAGGATGACGCCGACGAGGTACAGAGGGTAAGCGTTCTTATCAGCTGCATACTCAACAACGGAGTTCGATTAAGAAACCAGCGACGTACGCGACGACGGACTGCGATTAGCGACAACGGCGAGATCGGAGGCGAGTTTAGGGCTTCATTTTGGGGCGAAAAATCGGGTAAATGAATCCTCTCTGTCCCTGTCTGTCTTCCTTCTTCAATATTTAGCTATTCGATGCATTTTCGTGTTGCCCATTCACCATCTCCTTCTGGGTTTTCTTCTTCCTCTTTCATTGTTCGATTTCTTTGCTTAGTATGCATTATCTCTCTAAAGTTGCCTGTGTTTGTTCCTTAGTATGTATTATGTATTAAATATTAATTAAAGGTTAAGTTGATCATTCTTTGTTCAGTGTTTCCCATCTATATCTATCCGTAAGGATGAAACTGAACCGTACCAAATAGAGCCTCTAAACTGGATTAAATGTACGTAGTTATTGACCCACGTCAGATTCGAGGAATGCATTTAGCAAGCCTTGCCTTTTCAGGGTTATTAATTGCTTCATTGACATACTTTATGCTCACTACGTGGCTGTTTGGTATGAGGGAAGGGGAGGGATAGTGAGTAGAGGGCATATTTTTTTGAGTGCAATGTATATGATGTGCGTGTTGATCTATAATAAATAGTACCTCATTAATTGCTAATTATCTCTGTGCAACTTGTTTTATTTAATTGATTGCATTGTGTGCAGTGATGATGGAATCGAACAAGAAGGACAAAGTGGGAATAGAAGAAGAGACCATCGAAGGAAAGCGTGACAGGTCAGTAACAAAAGCTTGTGAGGTTTATGACTTGGAAAAGAAGGGTTGGGAAGAGACTAAGGCACGATTAAGGGGTGGGCAAAGCTCTGTGGTTGAGCAAGATGTGATTGACAATCTTGAAGTGTTAAAGGATTTTGATGACATTGAATACTTGGGTGAGGAAGGGGAAGATGATTATGGTAGTGGAATTGACAAAGGGAAACAAAAATTGACAAGTATAGAGGGAGATGATAGAGATGACAGTGATGACAAGGAAGAAAGTGATTCTAGAGACGAAGAGGATAATAGGTTAGATGATGATAATGCTAGTGATGATATGCCCTATTTGGGGCAAACTTCTAGTTGCGATACAGATGAGAGTGTGTTTGATGATTTCGAGTTTGGGCAGTTGAGTGTGGACAGTGGGATTAGTGATGATGATGAGGAATTGGGCCCCGAATTAGAGCATGAGCCTCCACAAGAGGTGACAGCCCTTCAAGAGGCCGAAGCCTCAAGTACTAGGCCTTTTTTTACAGTGGGAATGACTTATGGGGACAAAAAAGAGTTAAAGAGGGCTATAGATAAGTATGCAATAAGTCGTGGGGTGAACCTAAAAATAGTGAGAAGTGATAAGAATACCCTGAAAGTGATATGCGAAGATGGATGCCCATTTTCACTATATGCATCTACGTATGGGCTAAGTGTAGGGTTTCAGGTTAAGTCTTTGTATGATGAGCATAATTGTGCTCGTGTATATGACAACCCAAGAGCTTCAAGCATGTGGTTGGCTGAGAAATTCAAGGAGAAAGTGCAAGAATCACCTAAATTCAAGACAACTGATATGAAGAAGAAGGTACAGAGGGAATTGAAAGTGAATGTTAGCATACATAAATGTAAGAGAGCGAAGAGGAAGATCATGAAAGAGATGGAGGGTAGTTTCAAAGACGAATTTGCCAAGTTAGAAGCCTATTGCAATGAATTGAAAATATCAAACCCTGGTTCCGATGTAAGTGTTGAGTTGAGCACAGAGGCTTTAGAACATGGAAGAAGGGTTTTCAAAAGAATGTACTTAAGTTTTAATGCTTCGAAGGTTGGGTGGAAAGCAGGATGTAGGCCTTTAGTTGGGGTGGATGGCACATTCTTGAAAGGGGAATCAAGGGGAATTTTATTTACAGCCGTTGGTTTAGATGGAAATGATTCATTGTATCCTCTTGCTTTCGGGTTGGTTGAAAAGGAAAATGAACTTCAATGGACTTGGTTCCTGGAATGGATTCGTATCTCTCTAGATCTAGGTAATGGGGAGTATGTAACCCTCATGTCCGATATGCAAAAGGTAAATGTAGTTAATGGAAATGCTATTTGTTTTTTATGTGAATTTCTTTTGGATGCATGGTTATATTTTCTTTCTGGGGTTTTGTTTTGAATAGTGTGACTTTTTATAATTTATATATATATATATATATAGATGGATGGATATATTGAAATTTGATCGATTAATACTGATAATTGATGTCTCACGTTTATTTTTCTGTTCTGTATAAAAGCTCATAGGATTATTATTGTTTCTCTCTGTTATTGTTTCTCTCTGTACTATCATCTAAGAATTGTTCCCGCTTTTTGGAGTTGAGGATTTATGATAGTAATCAGAGTTGACTGAAATATGAATTTTCATCAGATACAAGTTGGGATAGAGATAAACCATTTAGTTTTTCAGTAGTAAGGGACACGTGAGATTTCTTATATTCAGATTTTAACGTGATGGGGCTAGGAGAGTTGGAATCCCTATCGATTCTATCAAATCGTCTATAGTAGTAAGGAACATGTAACTATGTAAGATTTGTTTCAGATATTACCTTGATGGCACGGGGAGAAGCACTGTAAATTCAATCAAAATTGTGTACTGTAACCACCTTCATTGGGTCTGACTATGTGTAGATTTTGTCTATAAAGGGAAAAACGTTTAATCAGAAAGCACCTTCACCTTACTGCCGCCTTGGACATAATTGTTGGATCATAGCTTGCACTAAATTGGTTGAGGAAAGTGAATTTGTATAGCAGTTCTTGCAAGGTATTGCTCTTAGATTTCTGTAGAGAGCAACTTCATGTCCCAACCTTACGCTACAGAACTTGGTGTGAGGGGATTTGAGAACCTAGAGGAGGGTTCTGTGCATTTGTATAAAATCTACAATGTTGCACTGTTTATAGCTTATGAACATTACAGCTTTCTGCAACTTTTATAGCTATATTGATATTGATTATTGATTTTATGTGACAAATTGATAATATGAATAGAACTTCTATTTCTTTTTCTCATATTTTTTCTTAACTTGATAAAAAGCTTGAGCTGTATTAAACTAGAGAAATTAGTATATGTGGAGATCACTGACACTGGAGAACAAAATTCTACTTAATTGTGGAGTGCATGCCTATTTTTAACTATTGTTTGGTGCTCATCCAAGATACATCTATGTCTGTTTTCATCAGGTTAACAAGCTGGCTTGTACACGTTTATTATTCAAAATAATCTAGAGAGATAATTGTAAAATGCGTATACTATTCAAAAGTTTTGAATAGTGTGACTTTTTATAATTTATATATATATATATATATATAGATGGATGGATATATTGAAATTTGATCGATTAATACTGATAATTGATGTCTCACGTTTATTTTTCTGTTCTGTATAAAAGCTCATAGGATTATTATTGTTTCTCTCTGTTATTGTTTCTCTCTGTACTATCATCTAAGAATTGTTCCCGCTTTTTGGAGTTGAGGATTTATGATAGTAATCAGAGTTGACTGAAATATGAATTTTCATCAGATACAAGTTGGGATAGAGATAAACCATTTAGTTTTTCAGTAGTAAGGGACACGTGAGATTTCTTATATTCAGATTTTAACGTGATGGGGCTAGGAGAGTTGGAATCCCTATCGATTCTATCAAATCGTCTATAGTAGTAAGGAACATGTAACTATGTAAGATTTGTTTCAGATATTACCTTGATGGCACGGGGAGAAGCACTGTAAATTCAATCAAAATTGTGTACTGTAACCACCTTCATTGGGTCTGACTATGTGTAGATTTTGTCTATAAAGGGAAAAACGTTTAATCAGAAAGCACCTTCACCTTACTGCCGCCTTGGACATAATTGTTGGATCATAGCTTGCACTAAATTGGTTGAGGAAAGTGAATTTGTATAGCAGTTCTTGCAAGGTATTGCTCTTAGATTTCTGTAGAGAGCAACTTCATGTCCCAACCTTACGCTACAGAACTTGGTGTGAGGGGATTTGAGAACCTAGAGGAGGGTTCTGTGCATTTGTATAAAATCTACAATGTTGCACTGTTTATAGCTTATGAACATTACAGCTTTCTGCAACTTTTATAGCTATATTGATATTGATTATTGATTTTATGTGACAAATTGATAATATGAATAGAACTTCTATTTCTTTTTCTCATATTTTTTCTTAACTTGATAAAAAGCTTGAGCTGTATTAAACTAGAGAAATTAGTATATGTGGAGATCACTGACACTGGAGAACAAAATTCTACTTAATTGTGGAGTGCATGCCTATTTTTAACTATTGTTTGGTGCTCATCCAAGATACATCTATGTCTGTTTTCATCAGGTTAACAAGCTGGCTTGTACACGTTTATTATTCAAAATAATCTAGAGAGATAATTGTAAAATGCGTATACTATTCAAAAGTTTTGAATAGTGTGACTTTTTATAATTTATATATATATATATATATAGATGGATGGATATATTGAAATTTGATCGATTAATACTGATAATTGATGTCTCACGTTTATTTTTCTGTTCTGTATAAAAGCTCATAGGATTATTATTGTTTCTCTCTGTTATTGTTTCTCTCTGTACTATCATCTAAGAATTGTTCCCGCTTTTTGGAGTTGAGGATTTATGATAGTAATCAGAGTTGACTGAAATATGAATTTTCATCAGATACAAGTTGGGATAGAGATAAACCATTTAGTTTTTCAGTAGTAAGGGACACGTGAGATTTCTTATATTCAGATTTTAACGTGATGGGGCTAGGAGAGTTGGAATCCCTATCGATTCTATCAAATCGTCTATAGTAGTAAGGAACATGTAACTATGTAAGATTTGTTTCAGATATTACCTTGATGGCACGGGGAGAAGCACTGTAAATTCAATCAAAATTGTGTACTGTAACCACCTTCATTGGGTCTGACTATGTGTAGATTTTGTCTATAAAGGGAAAAACGTTTAATCAGAAAGCACCTTCACCTTACTGCCGCCTTGGACATAATTGTTGGATCATAGCTTGCACTAAATTGGTTGAGGAAAGTGAATTTGTATAGCAGTTCTTGCAAGGTATTGCTCTTAGATTTCTGTAGAGAGCAACTTCATGTCCCAACCTTACGCTACAAAACTTGGTGTGAGGGGATTTGAGAACCTAGAGGAGGGTTCTGTGCATTTGTATAAAATCTACAATGTTGCACTGTTTATAGCTTATGAACATTACAGCTTTCTGCAACTTTTATAGCTATATTGATATTGATTATTGATTTTATGTGACAAATTGATAATATGAATAGAACTTCTATTTCTTTTTCTCATATTTTTTCTTAACTTGATAAAAAGCTTGAGCTGTATTAAACTAGAGAAATTAGTATATGTGGAGATCACTGACACTGGAGAACAAAATTCTACTTAATTGTGGAGTGCATGCCTATTTTTAACTATTGTTTGGTGCTCATCCAAGATACATCTATGTCTGTTTTCATCAGGTTAACAAGCTGGCTTGTACACGTTTATTATTCAAAATAATCTAGAGAGATAATTGTAAAATGCGTATACTATTCAAAAGTTTTGAATAGTGTGACTTTTTATAATTTATATATATATATATATATAGATGGATGGATATATTGAAATTTGATCGATTAATACTGATAATTGATGTCTCACGTTTATTTTTCTGTATTGTATATAGATGATAGTACTTCTTAGCCCTTTTGCTGTCTACTCTCATTTTTGTTTGTTTGTCTTAGGGATTGGTTAATGCTGTTAGTAAGGTACTTCCAAGAGCTGAGCACAGACTTTGTGCACGGCATATTTATGCAAATTGGAGCAAGAAATGGAGAGGGAATGAGTTCAAAAAAAAAATTTTCTCTTGTGCATGGAGTACATTCGAGGAGGAGTTTAAAGACAACCTCAATGCTCTTGGTTCATTGAGAAAAGAAGCTGCTATAGATGCTGTGACATATAATGTCAATGCTTGGGTAAGAGCCTATTTCTCTACTAGATGCAAGTCTTGGGTTGTGGACAACAACTTGAGTGAGTCTTTAAACGCATGGATTGATGAGTATAGGTTTCTTCCAGTCATAAGAATGTTTGATGGAATTAGACTTAAGATGATGACAAAATGGGCAGAGAGTGAGATAAATGTTAGGAATTGGAGTGGAGGTTATAGTCCTAAGTGTATTGAGCTATTTGAGGCTAATAGGTACCTTGCAGTTAATTGTAGAGTATTCTTTAATGGGGATGAGGGATATGAGGTTACAGAGGGGCAAGATAGACACTCTGTTCAGCTCTCTAGGTCTATATGTACATGTAGGGCATGGGATTTAACAGGAATCCCTTGTCAACATGCCATTTGCGCAATGTATCATGCTAAAGTAGATCCGAAATCTCATATCTCACATTACTATCACAAGGACACCTATCTAGCTAGCTATAGAAGTAAGCTACAACCAGTGAGGGGGGAAAAAATTTGGGACACTTAAACCTTCCTCCCAATGCAACCACCTCCAACTTCTAACTTACCTGGAAGGCCTCAAAAGAAGAGAAAAAGAACTGAAGAAGCAGACAGAAGAAGGAAGAAGTATACTCCTAGAAGTGTGCCACCTCCATCTAATGCACCTCAACCTCAACTGCAACGATTAACTAGGCGTGGTAAGATTCACAAATGCAGTGTATGCAACAAAGAGGGACATAACAAATCCACTTGTCAAGAGGTAAATCATTTTATCTTTAAATGTGTGGATCTGAATTTAGTAGGAGTGGTTTAGAAAGCTTTGCATACTGGAAATAGTTTCACTGTTATTTCATATATTCATTTCATATATTATCATTCTCTTTACAATGGTATTCAATAATTGTTTGCGGGTTCTGTTTCAATTTCTGTTCAGATTGAAATTTCTGTTCAGACTGAAATGTTTTATGCTTGTGCTATTAAACTCACTGTGATATTTTTAGCATTTGTTCAGTGCGAGGATACCCTTCTCTTTGCGGATTCTGTTTCAATCTAGGCCCAAAGTGGTGAACAAAAATTGTCAACGTTGATGCCAAGTCTTTTCCTTGCTTCATTAATAAATTAATGATTAATTGCATTTCCCTTGGTTCCTTCTACTGTAATTTATTTTCCATGCGTTATATGATATTAGTATGGTTGCCACTTGCTTGTGTCTCTGTCTTTGTGAGAATTGAAAAAATAAAGTGCATGGTCTGAGAATACCATGCATACTTCTAATTCATTTTTGTCATTCATATTTCAGTTATATTTCAGTTTTCCTTTACCATATTTGTACAGGCTCCAGCTGCTAGTAGACCTCAAAATAAAAAGAAAAACAAGTCCAAACCATCTGAAAACCAACCAGTGCACTTACAAACATCCCAGGACCCACTAGATGATAGCCAATCATCTCAACAGCCCCCACAACCATCCCAAGAGGCACCAACCCAGCCAACTAAAAGAGCTGTAACAAGGAAGTGCTATTACAAGTCCAGAGGTCAATGTGGGATGGGTGTACGGTTTGATGAAACGACTGGACGTACAGTTTACAATGTAAATGTGCTACTATTTTCTTTTTCAATTTTGCAGCCTGGTGTATATTTCTGAAATGGTTTATATAGTATTTGACTATTTGTAACTGATTTGATGTACATTTTGCAGCCTGGTCTTAACTCTGAAATGGTACTTGACGAAGGAACATCACTTGAGTATATGCGCCACTATGCTGACCCACAAACTAAATTCCCTATACCAAATGAAAGGGAAATTAGAATGTCCAGACTTGAAAGCTCAGGCGCACCAACAGGTTCAAGATCGATTCAGTTCAGCGGACATCCCATGAATATAGCTGAGCCATCTAACCTACCTTTTCAACCTCCAGGTCTGCAGTGGAAGGGTCAGCCGTGTGTCACCCAATCCCAGCTATTAGCACAGACACAAAGTCAGCTTCTGAAGAGAAGCCACAAATCAAAGGAGCCTACTATTTAGAATTATGTCCTGTGTTAGTCAGATTTAGTAATGACTTTTTTGTGTGTATATTTTGAATGACTTTTTAAAGGCTTCACTGGTTGTCTTGTACAAGCCTACACTCATTATATGGGTCTGTTCCTTGAAATTGCTTTAGGTGTTGAGAATGTTTTGATGTAAATGGGTCTTGCTGGTTCAATTGATAGCAACCCAAACTTTTGGTGTTAAAAGTTCTCCTACAGCATTATATGGAAAACTTTGTTCCATACTTTTGATGTAAAATGCACTCTATACATTTGTACCCAGAGATTTGGTTCATTATATGTCCTTTGAGTACAATGGTATTCAACAATCTATTTCATTTACTCTCTTCATCCACCCTCTATATATCCCATTCGCATTATTTTATGTGTGTGTGTATTACAAAGTTGAACACGCATGGTTCTGATGAATCATGAAAATTAGGCAAAATAGGTATGCAAGTATATGGAAACATGTGCCTTTTATTGCATTCTCAGCTTCTTCCTTTACTTCATTTCTGCAGTTTCCTCTTTGTTATCAATTTCCACTTTCCTTTCTGATTTTCTTTTTCCTTTCTCTCTTCTCCACCAAAACCCGAAAAAAAAAGTTTCCTAATAGAAAACTTATGCGTTTTTTGCTGGCACTTCTCTGTTGCTATCATTTTTAGCTTTTCTAGTTTTGTGATATTTCTTTGAAGAAGAAAAAATCTAATAGAAACGCATACAATCCACTTTTCATATTCAAAATTTATAATTAATACACCAAATAAACCACATTTTACCTACAAAATGTGGTATTGTCCAGCAGCTTAAATACTCAAAACGCATACGTCACTACCTACTTTACAATCTTTCGTCCCCTTCACACATCAAGGATTAATACTTGCACAAAACAACCATCAACACCCAACTTATTAACAAAGTTGCCATGGCAAGTTTGAACTTCAACTCCCACTTCCTTATTTCTTTTTCTCTGGCCTCATGAGTGCATTTCAGCTTTTTAACCTCACCATGGATTGTAACTAGCTCTTTATATATCGCTGCACTGTCAGTCCCTCTTCTCAGCTTCTTGTTCTCTTCATAAAGCTTGTCTATATCATTAAGCAAATCCTTTATCACTGCATTTGGCCTTTCCCCAAACTCACCATCATACCAGGCAAAAAATCCACAACCCCCATCCTGAAAAATTGCATCACCGCAGGTTTAAAAAACAACCACCCCCATTTTGTGATGAATCTGACAAACCATTATCAATCACAACATTATGAACCAATCTTACCTTGTAGTAGTTGCGGTACCCATAAAACCTCCTACCAGGGTTTCCCTCAGTCCACGATGTCCACCTTGGAGCTAACAACTTGTGATGGCAATACCGTTTCGGAGCTTCGTACTCTTCCTCGCGACTTGGTTGCCGCATCAACACCACCCTGCGTTTGCAACCTCCAGTACTTGAAGTCGACGACGACGCCATGACGCTTCGCTGACTCTCGCTCATCCTTGCTCTTTCCATATCGTCCGACCTCCTCCGTCCTTGTTGCAGATCCGTTCCCAATTCTGGTTGAACACCTGAACCTTGCTTGATCTATTTCTTTGTCGTGGAGTTCGATTTCTTTTGTGTGTTTAATGTTTATTGTATAATGGATAAATGCAACTGCCACGTTAGCTTAGTCAAACGAGATAAATCACCCTTGGTCTCCACCTAGCAGCCAAAAAATATAACCTAACAGACGTCAGTTTCAGATAACGAGTTATGTGACTTTTGCACCTATTTTGAAATCTCAGAGGCACTTTTGCTCCAAAAAAAAGCATTTGGTGTTGGATGCACTTTTGATAAAAGCTCATGTGTATTTTTGCACCTTAACCCTTCAAATAATCATGTGATTTTTGGCAATTAAATTATATTTTTCAAGGAAATGGATGATGATATTTCAAGAGGCTCATTAGCTCTCCCAAGGGCCAACATGTCATCCAAAATGGGAAGAAAAAGGGGAAATAAATACTAGGTCCAACTATGTTAAAAGATGAAGCAATATTGGCCAAATAAAAATGAGAGGGAAAAGTCAAAGTAAACAAGTGTTAAAATGGCAATTGAAATAATATTAATTAAGGAGGTGTAAGATGATATTTTTGAGATATCGTTGTCCTCTTCCAAGAAGCTATTTTTGTATGAATAAAGAGAGCCAAGAGAAAGCAATTATAGCTAAGTAAAACAAAGGGTGAAAAGTCAAAAATTGTAGGCAAGCTTAAATGGCCATTACACATTAAATTCAAGGAGATATTATAAGACGTTATCATTTCTTTTCTCCTGCTCCATTTTCGTATATCACGAGGCAAGAAAGAGAAATAATTAGATGACTAAGTAAAGGTGAAGACTTGGTCAAAAATATCATGCTAAGGCTTTTATCACCCTTCCTCTTTTTCATTTCAGTCAAGAAAGTACTAAGTGTAACCCCCTCACGGTAATTACATCCGGATTTCGAAGTTTAAGTGAAATAGAGACCAATAAAATCAAATCAACAATTTATAATCCCTCAACTCGGGATGAGGTGTTTCAAAATCAATTCAAAATGTATTAATTCCGGGTCTCACATTCACATGCGGATATAACTACTTGAGAAATCAAATTACATAAGAAATATCAGAGTGCGGAAACTAAAATCCCGACAAACCCCCGGGTTACTCTATATATCAAATGGGTTTACTATTTTCCTAAATGGGGATTACAAGTCAAAAATTCACTATGAACAATTTATCTACAGTAATCCCAAATCCAAAACAAGGATAACCAACATCCAAATATAAAATGTCCATAAGCCCTAACCACTTCTGGTTGGTCGCTTCCCTTTCGAGCCACTCGCCCTGTCTGAAAAGGTTAGTTATATGGAACGAGTGAGATTCTAAAGAATCCCAGTAGCAACAAGTCACTCATACAATATATAAACATAAAGCATGTATGTTCATCATATTCAGCAGCTTCACAATGATCTATGGCTCACGCCACATACGACAGCACTCACGGCTGTAATCACAATGCACTACGCCCACTTTCGTGGTGAACACTATGACAGCTTTTGCTGTATTCACTATGCACAACGCCCGCTTTCGGGGTGAACACTATGTAGCAGCAACACGAAGCACAAAGCACCACAAAGCATCTTAAAGCACAATGTATCACAAAGCAGTAGCAGCAGCATCCACACAATGAATGACAAGCAAACATACAATACATTTACACAAAGTATAAGAGAGGAGTCACTACCTGTATCTTTCCTGACAATCTTTGGCACAGTTGGCTCACGAGTTCGGCAGATATCAAATCTTATACCAAATTAGGGACAATTGATCAATCTCTTTTCCAATTACTTAATCCCATAATACACTAAGTTGGTTATCATTTAGGACTCTTAAGAGGCCACAAATGTCTCTAATGAAAGCCCTAAAAGGTTGGAAAACAAAAGGTTGAAGGTCACTTTTAGAAAACACAAAGTGCTGGAACACAGGGTTGGGCCTCAGCCCGCCCTTCCTTGGGCTGCGGCCCAAATATGGTCAGAAGGTCTTAGGCTGCAGCCCGCCACTCATGGGCCGCGGCCTAAATCAGGTCAGAAAGGCTTGGGCTGCGGCCCAGAAATTTCCTGACTCTGGGCTGAACTTCGAAAAACCATAACTAATTCTAGAAAAATCGAAACGAGGTGATTCCAAAGCCAAATGAAAGGTATATGAGTCCTCTTTCAAGGAAAAATATAACCCATCACTGGAAATCACTACACAAATACAGAATCACCAAAAACTAAACACTACAAAACAAAGTTCTGTTTCAATCCCAAACTTTGGACAACCATATCTCACAGAATTCTAAATGAAATGACACAAATTATATGTCCATTTTGAAGCTTGGGATGTGAAATTTAAGACTGAAAAGTTTCACAAGTTGTCAATACCATCTGGTCACTCAAAATGCTCGTGTAATCTGACAGCGAAAAACAGAGCTTAACCAAAACAGATTTTCCACTTTTCACAAGTTATCCAAATGAATCCCAAAATCAACAACCAAGCTTATTACCACACAAAATCACTCAAGGAACACAATGGTAACCTCAAAATGACCAAAATCATCACCCAATCACATGCCCTGTTTTGCCCAATGCACCAAAGCTATAACAAAGGTATCAACTTTCACATTTCCAACCTAAATCCATTCTATCAACCCAAAACACATATCAAAGCACTAATTCCATGACAACAACATGCCAACCACACATTGACCCTCATTTTCAAAATTCAAGGCAAAATTTCCAGAAATTTCACACTCAACCAATGGCTACAAAACCTATATAGAAAGGTTTGTCTTACTCACCTCTATAACTTTCTCAAAGGAGTTCCTTGTTTTCCCCAAGTCTAGAATTTCACGTGGCCACAAACCACCACCAATGGACAAGCTACAACCATAGAAATGTTGCTCTTAACTCAAGGATCAACTTTGATGAAGGGAGTTTGAGCAATAGAGATCATTTACCTACTCAAAGATGAAGCTTTCCTTTTCTCTTTCCCAAGCTTGTGCCCCAGAAAAATGGAGGAGGAAGAAAGAGAAAATGGTGAGATGGAAGGGATGATGATGAAATGAGGCTTTCCCTCCCTTGTACACACACACTCTACTGATTAAGAGAGAGAGAAAAGAGAGGAAAAGTAGCATTTTGTCCTCTAGTGCCTCATCCAAAGGCCTCCACTATGCCACATGTCACCATCTCATCCACTTCCACTATGAGCTCACATAGACACAATGTATAGGATTCCGACCCATCAATAATGAATCTCAACCATTGATCTCAAATACCATACACATTCATCTCAAATTTACATCATATTACTTCCAAAATATTTAATTACACAAATTACAATCAAATCTCAATGCCATTAGCCCTTAATCATAAATTGGGATATTACACTAAGAGAGAGAGGTAAGCATTTAGTCAATATACTCCCTCATCTTTTGCTCATTTGGTACATTGGGACAAAGAAAGAAGAAGGAAGTTGGTCAAATGTTCAACTTCAATTAATTCTTCACATTTTATAGAAGAAGCAATTAGGGCCACAAATTAATTATTTTTCTTTTTCCCTCCTTTTCCTTAGAAAGTTTCGGTCAAGAGATTTAAGAGGATGAAGATATCAATTGAAACATATATTTCTCTCTCTCTTCAAGCTTAAAGTCGGCTACTAGCAAGAGGAAAGAGAAAACCAAGTTCTCTTGAAGACAAGTTGGAGAAGAGGAGTTTTCAGCCATCTTGCAAGAACAAAAGTTGAGGAATTAAGAAAAGAACACAAGAAGAAGCAAGAGGATTTGACATTTACCCTGCGCATAAGAAACTGGTGTCCGACCAGGAATGGAAAGAACAAGGTAGTAACATTTTTTCTTATATTATATATAATACATGCTTTATCATTGAATGGTGATGAATGAGAATTCTGTTGTAATGCCATTGTGAACTTGTAATGAACGTGAATGTTATCGTAATACCATAAAAGTGAATACGGTGAAAGTTGTCATCATGTCGTTGAAGTAGATATATGGTTAAAGGAGATTAAGATGCCAGCTTTGTTGGGATAGAGGAGATTGAGACTCCCAGCCGGTCACTTGGATAGATGAGACTGAGACTCTAGGTAGGCCGTTACATTGGATATATGCTAGATGAGATTGAGATTCCAGTCTTGTCGGGGGTCTATAGAGTTATAGCCCCGGCCGACCATCGGTGGATAGAGGAGATTGAGACGCCCCTGTGGGTCGGTATATAATGCTGTTGATGTTTATGCCTAAAAGTCTTGGTTACCACTAGCGAAGTCATTAGTAGGTGTACGGGTGAGGGTGATGCCGTGAAAGTGGATACGGCGAGATGTTGTTGTTGATGCCTAAAAGTCCCGGTTACCACTAGTAGAGTCACTGGTAGGTGTACAAGTGAGGATAATGCTATGAAAGTGGATATGACAAAAGGCTATCATTTTGTGACTTGCAAGTCATGCATCGATGTGGTAGCTGAATACAGTAAAAGCTGTTGTGACACTCGTCACACATCAATGTAGAGACTGTTGTGAATGCTATTGAGAATTTGTCGTTGAGAATGTTATCATTATTGTGAATGATGTTGTATTATTGCTTTATGATGATTTCTTACATGCCTTGCTTATTATATATCATATGATTGAAATTGTTACTACGAGATTCCTATAAATCTCACTCTTTCCATTACTAACTTACAGTAAGGGTTGATAAATAAAAGGAGAATTTGGTATACAAGGACGGTTAGAGTTCTTAGCTAGGAGATTAGTTTTGTGTTGGTTATCAAATAGTGGGATAATTATATATATAGATGTAGATTGATGTAGTAGACTTGTGTAGATATCTATAATCCCCGTTTGGAAATGGGTGAATATGCCCTTTAGGCTCTTATAGTTAAAGATTGAAACCTGAGTATCGTTGGGAATTTCCTTGAGTACTCTGATATGAATAAATGGATCAATACTGGACAAGCCAACTAGTTTTGAAATATGGGCATAAGACCTGATTAAAATAGATTGTGAAAAGTTTTTAAAAAAAACCATCTTTACCACAGGCCTAAGTCCTATCTTGAAGTTGGGATGTCGAATGAGTTTCAAATATCTTTTGGTCTCTGGTTTATTTTATGACATGTGTTTAAACCAAATTAGTGGCTTTTAAGGTAGGGGGTTACATTTGTTGTATCAGAGCTGAAGTTCCTAGCAAGGGTAGGTTTTTCTAGGATAGTTGTCATAGTTCCTTGTCTTAGTATGGGTAGTTAACCCATGACTATTGTTGTATGCACATAAATATTAATGTTATTAGTAGGTATGTGAGTTTTAAAGAACATGTGTATACATCTTGTGTGGTATTGATGTTGTGAATCATTTGTGTTAGAGTAAAAAGAACACAATGGTTCGACCAGAGATTAGATGGGTAGAATCAGAGGTGAAAAAGATAATCCACAACCCGCCTGATTTCATACTGTAGATGATGTGCATATTGTTGGAGCAGTGGGATATGATCCATGAGATGAGGGACGAGCTTCAAAAGGTGAAAGAAAAACATAATGAGGATAAAGTTCAATCGACACGAATAGAGATGAATCATGAAAAAATGGTAGAAGGGTCGATTCAACCTCAAAGATCAGAACCACACACTGAGTCGAACCAATAACTACATAGGGTGACAGCCCAAATGAGAGATATCTACAGTTCAGTAGAAGATATAATCCCTAAACGGCTGAAGGATGGCTAATTCGGTTAGAGAAGAGATTTGAGGTGTGAGAATGCCTAACTAAGGTGAGGGTGAAGTTGGTCAGTCATCTACAAGCTAGATGGAGACACTGACAGGAGGTAGCGGAAATTTGCCATAATGTTGCGAACCTGTAATGTGTCATTGACCTAGGAACTGTTCCAAGAGAAATTCAATGACAATTATTTTCCTAAGTCAGTGAGACTCAAGAAAGAGTTAGAGTTCTTGTGATTAACTCGGGTAGTGAAGATATGTTTGATGATTACCTGTCTCGATTCTTTCGACTGGTTGTTACTCCTCATACCTGTGACCTATGGATGATGAGGAGTGGAGCTCTAGCATGTTGATATGAGGATTGAGGTGTGAATTGAAAAATAGTTAGCCTCCCAACAGTTCACTAAATTCAATAAAGCTATGGAGGAGTGCTGAAACACAGAGAACAGACTGAGGGATCTATGCTTAGCCATAGGTAGTAGTAATTGCAGTGAGCCTAGTAAGAGAAATTCTTCACAAAAGCAGAAGAGGCTAGAATTCTCATCTAAGGACGGTGATAAGAAATCCTACTGACCTGAGGATCATGAGTACTAGAGACTTTTAGTGATATGGTTATGTCCTGATTGTGGTAGGGCGCATAGTAGCAGAACGTGTTCTGGTGCTAGTTATTCCTTCATTGTTTATGACTGTGTGAAGCTCCTGTAATTGTGTATGTATAAATTGATAGTTGACTTAGTTGTGACGATGTTGATAAGTGTCAAAGCTATGACTGATGATGCCTGCATAAATTGTGTGATAACCGTTGAAGAACATGAGCCCATGGTTGATTTGTTGTGATTACCGCATTGCCAATTAGAAGTCCTATTGGGTTTTAATTGGTTGATAACGAGTAATGTACTCATTGTATTCATGGATTTGATGAATCGTACCTTCCAACAGTACCTAGATCAATTCGTAATGTTTATCGGCGACATCCTGATGAGAGTAATAAAGAGCACGAGCATTATCGAAGAATAGTACTGGAGATTTTTGTGTGAAAAGAGTTTGAGTGAAAAGCAACTCTATGCCAAACGGAGCAAGTACAAATTTTGGCTTCCAGAAGTATAGTTTGGGCTATGTCATCTCGTGAGAATGGGTCTCGGTAGATCCCAGTGAAGTGGAAGCATTGTTGGACTCAAAAAGGCCAAAAACTATTGTTGAGATGTGTATTGCCCCAAATTTTGATTAAGGGCTAATGGCAATTATTGAAAATGATTTGGGAATTAAAGTTGATTTGAAACATTAATCAGTTATTGGAAATGCTCAACACCCTGTATTCTAGCATAATTATTTGACAAATAGTTATTTAGGCTAAAATACGGGTAAATGAAGCATAAAGAAGAGGAAAAGAATTTAATTATGTGTTATGTGGCAAGAAAGATAAAGAAGAAAGTTCAAGTTTATGTGAGAATTTGTTTTTGAATGCTCAATTCATCTTCTTTAGTGTTGTTCATGGTGATAAGAGCTTCATTGCTATGGTTTTAGATTTGTGAAAGAAAGTGTTTGAGTGCTTGAAGAAATTTGAAAGTGGTGGAATCAAGGAACTACTTTTGGAAAGAGGAAGAGGTGAGTATGAGTGGCATTTTGACTATTTATTATGATGGTTGGTAGAGTTTTGGAATTTGTGAATTTTGCCCTGATTTTAGTGTGAATGAATTGGAAAGTGTATTGTGGTGGAATTGGTGTCATGTTAAGTCATTGGAACAATGGAATTTATTTGGAGCCTTGGAAGAAAAATTAGTGCAATTGGGTAATATGTGGTAATGTGTTGTCCAAAACAAAAACTTGATGTTAGAATGTGATTTTGGATGTTTTGAAGTTTCCATTGGGTTCCTTGTGCAAAATTATGTGGGAGTAGTATTGTATAAGAATTTTGGAACCATTAGAAGCATATTGGTTAAGATTTGGAAAATTCTATCAAAGGAAACTCTGCTGGGTTTTGGTTTCTGATAAGCCTCACTCGAGTACTCTAGGGTCTCACTCGAGTACAGCAACATGTTTTCTCTTTCCTTCAACTTTTTAGTCGCACTTCCATGCCAGAAAGTAAAGGTGCATCGTCTTACTTGTGAGTGATATGGGTTCTCACTTGAGTGTGCATGTATTTTGCACTATGAGGCCACGTCTCGGGTTAACACTCGCAGCCAATTTTTCAAGATTATGTCTTAACACCCGCGAATGTTGTGCCATCACTCGAGTGCCAGAGCTAGTGCTAGAGTACACTTCTCATTATAGGGTTTTTCTTTGCTCTCGGGTAGTCACTTTCCGGACCACATTTTGTAGGACTCAGGTGACCATGAGGCTATTACTCGAGTGTTGATCTTGATGCTCGAGTGCAGCGAGCATTTCTTGTCTCTGTTTGTGCTTTCTGTTGAGCACTCAAACGAGTGAGCTTTCATGCTCGAGTGCAAATTTCATCATCACTTGAGTGAGGCCTCCTTTACTCGAGTGTACCAATCAAAAATTAGTACTTTTCCTTCTAAACAGGAATCTTAGGTATAGTTCTACCAACCCTTCAGGGCTTTTGTTAGGGACATTTATAGCTACTTAAAGGTCTCAAATGGTAACCAACTTTAAGGGTTATGGAATCAAGAACTTGGAATAGAGATTAATCCATCGTCCTTGATTTTGGTTGATAGGGTTTGATATTTGCCCTGCTCGTAAACAGCCTTTGCTAGAGCACACTCAAAAAGAACAAGGTAATGACGCTTTCCCTTATACTATATGTGATGCATTGTATGTTTGATTTATCATTGTTTGTGAGTCCTTCACCTGCGGCCCATAAGTGGTTGCAATGGGAGGATCGTGCCCACGGAGTGGTAGAGTTACAGGGCATGTGACTATATGGAAGCCGAAAGGCTATTTGTAATTCCTTCACCTATGGCCCATTGGTAGTCCCGGTGGGAGAATCGTGCCTACGGGGCGGTGGAGTTTGGGGGATGTGACTGTGATTATGTGTATATGTGACAGCTTATATGCTGTGTTTCGTGATGTTGTGCTGCTTGATGATGTCATTTCATGCTTTGTAATTATGTATGGTATAAGTGATTTATTACTACTGGGATTCTTTTGAATCTCATTCTTTCCATTGACTAACCTTCAGATAGGGCAAGTGGCTTAAAACGGAAGGAGACAACCAAAGGCAGATAGGACTTCCTTAGGGAAACAATCTTAGTTGTTGGTTATCAAATGTTAAATGGGATTACTATATATATATTTGGGATGTAGGTTTTAGTTTAATTTTGGTGTAATCCCTTATATAGGAAACTGTAAACCCTTAGTATATATATGAAATCTGGGGGTTGCCGGGATTTTTTTATACAGTCTGAGATGTATAAATGTGATTTAACCACACATGGTAGTCATATTTGAAATGTGAATAAGAAATCAGATTAAACAGATTTTAAAAGAAATTTGAAGAAAAAAACCTATGTCAAGGATGGGATTAAAAATGAAATTTTATCATCTGTTGGTATCTAATTCATCTTAATTACATATTTTTGAATCATAATTACTGTTGATAAGGTAGGGGGTTACAAGAGCTAGTTCAGCTGATGGTGAATTCAACTACATGATTGGGGGTACTTACTGGATCATGTGAGGGCACTTACCCCGACATGGCCAGCATGTCAGAAGAGAAGCACATTCTGGAAGGGGAGTGCATAGTAGTGTAGGATGAAGGGTGGTGGTAAGATGATGCGTACTACCAGGAAAAGAGTCCTTATCCCAGTAATGGTCAAGAAAGAGCCTAGCCTGAGTAGAGAGTCTTCCATTTGAGACAAGGATAACCTACTAGTTGGAATAGTAGTACAAGATACCGATTCTACCGCTGACTTTAAGGCTCCAGAAGTCAAACTAGCTTTTGATCCCCATCCTAATAATGAATTGTAAAGGTGTATAAAGGTGTTGTACCTTAGTAGTTATAAGGAGTATAGTATCACCCGATCATAATATAATAGGTTCCTGTTTGATGTAGAACTATTATATAGTAAGTGGGATATGTACGAGTTATGGATGACTGACGAAGTATGGATCAAGACCACTTTGGCCTATTTTCCCGATACAGTTTTTTGGGTCTGAAAGAAGAATGATATAGTCAAGTAGGGTCCTTATAAGTTTCCTATTTTCATGGACCTTATGTTTGATGATGTATGGAAGTACATGTAAATGATGTAATATTAATATGAACCTGTGTGATTAAGACAAAGTAGGAAAGGCTTCTTTTAGCATAAATACTGAGCATTCTATTGTAAATATGACTGTTTGCAGTAAAATATATATATATATATATATATATGTTCCTGTTGTTTGTTAGTATATTAGTTGTAAGGAATATATGTATACATTCAATATAATATTGATGTTGTGATTCCTTTATAATAGTGAAAAGAAACAATGGTTCAACCAAAATATAGATGCATGGAACTAGAGATTGAAGAGATAAATCACAACCTACCTGATCCCATATAACAAATGTTGGCATGCTGACTGAGCAGTGGGCCATGATTCATGAACTGAGGGAAGAGCTTCGGGAAGTGAAAGCGATGCAAATGAGGATAGAGAAACATCAGTACATGATAAGATAAATTATAAGGAAATAAAGGAAAGGCCGACTCAACCTGAGGAGTCACAAGAACATACAGAACTGAATTAGCAATCTCATGGGGTGCCAGCCTATGACAAAAGAGATCTACAATTTTGGATCTGCAAGTTTTGTAAGTATCTGCCCTAAGTGTTTAGGGGATGATTTAACCCCCAAGCATATGAAGACTAGCTAGTTCGACTAGAAAAGATATTTGAAGTGTTAGAGTGCCTGAATGAGGTAAAGGCACGACTGGCTATTTCTAAGCTAGAGGGAGACGCTGACGAGTGGTGGAAGAACATCGCTTTGACATTGAGAACCTGGAATATGCTTGTGACTTGGGAGCTATTCCAAGAGAAATTCAATAAAAATTATTTTCTAAGTCTGTTAGGCTTGAAAAAAAAGCAGAATTCTTGTTTCTGCAATAAGGCAGTAAAGAGGCTTTCAATGACTATCCATCTTGATTTACCTAATTGGCCCATTACTCCTCTTACCTGTGACACAAAGATGATGAGTAGTGGAGCTCTAACATATTGATCCGAGGATTGAGGCATGAGATGAGGAAAAGGCTAGTCTCCTAACAGTTTATAGAATTCAATAAAGTTATGGATGAGTACCAAATTATAGCGAACAACCTAAGGGACTTGTATCCTATTAAGAGTGTTAGCAGCCGTAGTGAACCTAGTAAGGGAAACTCTTCCCATAAGCGAAAAGGTCAAGGTGGCTAGGATTGAAGAGCGATGTGACTAAATATGTGGTAAGGTGGCTTACTTGTTAGAAAGTATAGATTGAACATCAAAGGTTGCTAGGATTACTTCAAAGCCTTGAGATTCTAGAATGGAAGTGGAAAATCGTGACTATGGACCTGGTGGTAGGATTACCCAGAATTAGAAACTATGATGCGATGTGGGTGATAGTTGATCGACTCACAAAGTTGGCACATTTTATACTGATCAACGCCAGCTACTCCCCCGACAAACTGGCAGAGATATATATCAGAGAGATAGTAAGGCTCCATAGCATACTGAAGAGCATTATTTCATACAGAGATCCTCATTCCACTTTAAGGTTTTGGAAAGCTCTACATGAAGTACTGGGTAGGAAATTAAGGTTTAGTACGACCTATCATCCATAGGAAAATGGATAGTTGAAAGAACTATACAAATACTGGAAGACATGTTTGGGGCATATGTATTGGACTTTAAAGGGAATTGGGACCATTTCCTTCCACTTACTGAATTTACCTACAACAATAGCTATCAGTGAGCATATAGATGGCTCCGTACGAAGCATTGTATGGGAGGAAGTGTCAATCACCCCTGTGTTGGATAGAGTTATCTGAAAGAAGGTTGTATACGTTGGATCTCATTGATCAGACCATAGAGCAGATCAAAATTATTAGAAAGAGGCTCCTAGCAAGGTAGAGAGTAGATAGAAAAGCTACGCTGACAAAAGGAGAAAAACTCTAGAGTTTGAAGTCAGAGATCACATGTTCTTGAGAGTATCTCCAGTTATTGGAATTAGTATAGCAATCAAGAGAAAGAAGCTGAGCCTATGGTGTATTGGTCTATTTGAGATTCTTACGAGAATTGGACCCATGGCATATAAAATAGCCTTACCCCCAAACTTGACCATACTCCGTGATATATTTCATGTTTCACAAATGAAGTACCAACTAGACCCTATGCATATTACCGAGTATGAAGATGTTGACGTGCAAGAGAAATTCACTTACGCGGTGGAACCAGAATGAATCATTGATAGACAAGAGAGACGGCTTAGACACCAAAGTATACCATTTGTGAAGGTGGTCTAAAAGGGACTATCTCTAAGAGAAGAGACCTAGGAAGCAAAAGAAGACATGAAGAGGCGTTATCCAAAGTTTATGCCTCAAGATGTGTAACAAAGTTTGGGGACAAAATTTATTATACAAGGGGAGAATTGTAATGTCCCAAAATATGTGTAAGGGCTCAATGACTATAAAGGAGAATGTAACAAATATTAGAAAAACACTTTTGGGGAATAAAGTGTGAATTATTATTCAAATTGGTAGTAGAAAAAGCTCAAACCCATAATCTAAATTTAATTATGATAACAAATTCTAATTTGGGATTAAAAGGAATGGGAATGGCATATGGAAAGGGAAAAAAAGAATTAGATGAGACACCATGGAAATGTAATTAAAATTGTCATAATCAAGGGCAAAAAAGAAAGAAAGAAAGAAATTATTGGTCAATTAGTCAGCAATTTCCTCTCCTTTTGGAAGAAGAAATTGGTCAATAATCAAAAGGAAAATAAAGGAAGACTAGGATAGTTAACCAAACCAATTATAGAAATTAATTAGTTACTTACTTTTTGGAAGAACCATAAGGTGTTGACACTTGGCACAATTAAGCAAGGTAATTCTAATTAGATAAGGTTAAGCTTCTTACACACCTTCTCTCCTCTCAATTTTAGTTAAAGGGCTAGGAGGGGATGAAGATAATGCATTTTATCATATTTCACTCTCTCTCTCTCCAAGCTCTCAGGTCAGTCAAGCATAGGAAGAGGAAAGAGAAAGGATATAGGGTTAAGGTGAGCTCTTTCACTTAGATTTTAACCTTGTAAACCACCTCTATTGCTCAAAACTTCTTCACAAACATTGTTCCTCTTGATGAGATCTTCATTTCTATGGTTTTAGTTTTTCAAGAAGAGGTGTTTTGTGTGCTCAAAGAAGAACTAAAGGTTGATAATCAAAGAACAACCTAGAGAAAGTGCTAGAGGTGAGTAAGAGCAACCTTTTGTTGTATATATTATAATGATTAGTTATGAACTTTGACATATGAGATTTTTGCTATATTTTTTTGACTAGGCTAAGGTTTTGAAGTTTCGTGGTATTTGATTGTACAAATGGTGTCTTGTGGTGTGTAATGGGCATATGAAACTAATTTGAGGCCTGAATGGAAAGTTTGGTAATTATTGGATTTTGTGTATAATTTCTGCCAAAATAGGACACATAAAAGGAGTAGGAATTTTGTTGTTTTGAGGTTTCCATTGTGTTCTATACAAAAAACTTTGTGGGAATAGCCCTGGTTGTAAATTCTAGACCATTGGAAATATATATTGCAAAACTGAAAGTGCTACCAATATGGGTTCTGTGCAGGGCAATCGGTTTGCATGATATTTTTAAATAAGAAAATCATGTCCAAAAATTGTGAAACTTTTTAGTCTAATAGTAGACATGTCAAGCTTTAAATTGATATAAAATGGGTGTCATTTGGATGTGTGTGCTGGAAGTTATGCATTTTTAAAGTTTAAGGTTGAAACTGGAATTGATTTTGGAACAGTATGAAAATTCAAGGAATTCTGTATTTTTACGGATGCAGATAGAGGATTTAGAAAGCTTTAATTAGGACTTTGAACTACTCAATTTCTATTTCTGTAGATTAAGTTATGATTTTTGGAAGTTCAACCAAAATGTTTCTGACTTTTTCTTGGCCACAGCCAGAGGATTCCTTGGCTACGGCCAACACCCAATTCCAGTACTTTATATTTTTAAAACGTGGTAACTGGTTTAGCTTATCCTAACCCTCTTAGGCATTTGTTTGAGCTTCTAACAACTACTTAAATGACCCAAATGATAACCAACCCAAGTATTATGAGTTATTAAAGAATTGGAATAGGTAATAACTCATCATCCTTAAATTCTAATTTATAGGATTTGATATATGCCCTAAGCGCAAGAAATCAATGCAAGAACAATATCGGAAAGGCCAAAGTAGTGACTCTTTCTCTTGTATAATGTATAATGCTTTGTATGTATGTTCATATCATTAATTGTTACGAATGTTGAGAATGTCAAGAAGGTTATGAATGTTATGATTGTCAAGAATGTCAAGAATGTTACGACTATTATGAATGATATTATGTGATGATTGTTTACATGCTCTGTAAAATTATACGTCATATGAGTGAATTGTTACTACAGAAATTCATATGAATCTCACTCTTTCCAATGACTAACCTACAGTAAGAGCAAGTAGCTCAAGGGGAGCAAAATTGTTTTTGAAGGGAAGGTAAAAAGGGAAGGTAACTATTATACCCTTAATATAAGTAAAAATATTTTTGAAAATTGCTTTCTGAGTAATATTGATGAAAGTTGGTTATGGCATAAGAGACTAGCTCATGTTAATATGCACCAACTACGCAAGTTACTCAAAAAGGATTTAGTAATTAGTTTACCCAAAGTAAATTTCAAAAATAATTTGATTTGCGATGCATGTTAGAAGGGTAAACAAACAAAGTCATCTTTTAAATTGAAAAATGAAATCACAACAAACATATCACTTCAACTGCTTCATATGGATTTAGTTGGACCAACAAGAGTTAAAAGTCTTGGTGGCAATTTATATTCATTGGTCATTATCAATGATTTTTCTAGATTTATATGGACTATTTTCGAAATACATATTATATATATATATATGTATATATATTATATTGTGTTAGTTTTAAATTTAATTTATTAAGATAAATTAAATCTAATAACTAACATGATAGAGATATGGTATCTCAGATATAATTTATGAAGATAACTTAAATCTAATGGCTCTTTATTTGGATTAAATAAATAGGTTAAATTAAAACAATTGGACAGATTTAATTTAAACTGAATTTATTTAATTAGCTCATCAAGATAATTAATAGTTGATTAATTTCGAAATTAATGATGATTAATTTTGAAATTTGAAAATAGCCCTCACAGGTTATAAACTTGATAGAGTAGATATATTAACATACACATGAGAATTGAGAGCCACAAGGGAAACCCTAAGAGACATTAGAGGCGCTAGCACGCAGTCTCGGTTATAGAGCATTCGTGTGGATACCGATAAAGGAAGCGGACCTGACGTGTTGGCTCCTAGATATCGTGAAAACCCTGAATCATAAAAGGTATGAATCCTTCCAACTTGGTTTAAACGCCGTTGATAGATCCTCGATTAAGATCAGTGAAAATTTTTAAAATTCTTCCGCTGTGCCTGCCGATTCTAACAGTGGCATCAGAGCCAGATCAATTGTGCATTTAAATTGAGTTTATGATTCTTATACATGTGATATATATGGGATGTGTACGTATGTTTATAAGAAACATTCTGCTGATTTTTGTTTTCGTTTAAATTGAATATTGAAATTGTTTTGTTTTCGGTTTTGAAACATGTATGTGATTCTCGTTTTGGAACAAGCATGAAATCGATTCTAAACATGTATATCTTGAAACATGTATGTGATTTTCGTTTTCAAACAAGCATGAAATCAGGTAGGGTACCTGAAATCGTAGTTGGCGGCAATCAAATAAGGTCTAGGTTTGGATATCTATTCGAGTAATAGGGATCTGAACTATGGGGAAGACAATCTGGATCAGAAGCGTTATAGGTCATTGTTGTTTTTTGAAACTGGGCCGAAATCCCTTAAGAATTGGACTAAACGATTTTTTTTTGAAAAATTGGGTCCAAGCGGGACCGTCGTGACCACCTTTACGTAGCGCAATATAATCTGATCATGACATTTATTGCTTTTTCATATTGTATGAATTCTTGTTGTGGTTTATTATTTATACTTGTTTGGGTATAGTGAACAACATGGCTTTAGAATTTTACAAAGGGTTGTAATATTTAAATACGGCCTGTGTGCCGTGCCTTTCTCTAAATACTCTCAATGTACATTCTCTTCTCATCTCACTCCCCTCAAATGTTTAAACGAGGTTTCTCTCAATGTATTTCTTTTTCTTATTTAGAGAAGTCCTCTCATTGGCTTGGAGGATTTTAGGTTAGGTAAGCCATGTTGTGTCACGTTTAAATTATGTTTTTGATTAGATCATTACATGAATATTTTTACATTTATATGTATGAGATACAACCATGATGGCATTCATATAAACAAGACTAATTAATTGAGCCATCTGAATCAAATCTTAAGTAATAATGTCGTCAATTAATGAATACTTGTCAAAACCTAGATCGCTCAATTGTGGAAACCACCAAGTGGATGCACTTGAGTTATCTTGATGAGACAAGCTTGAGTAATGGTGCTGCTCATAATATTCATTATTGTTTTGACTTAATTGAGATTAACAAAACGGTTTTGAATCTCAAGGCATTAGATGGGATTAAACATGCGGGATCATATGATGGTCAAATCCCATAAACATCTAAGAGTTACATGCGATGTAATTGGTAAATAGGTTACCTACCTAAATAACTTGAATTTAAGCGTCTTGCCAAAACGGACTTAAGTTTAAGCCAAATATGGATCTTAGCCCACTAATTATTATTTTGAGGGTTGTTAACTTAGTGGGAGATTACTAACTAACTTTGCATATTTTAATTGTAGAATCATGTCAACTAGTAATACTGCTACACTATCATTGTGATCGGTCCTTGAGAAGGATAAACTCAATGGGACAAACTTTCTTGATTGGTTCAGGAACTTGAGAATTGTTCTCAAGTAGGAAAGAAAGGCTTATGTCCTGGATCAACCCATTCCTGAAGAGCCTGCAGCCAATGCTCCAAGAGCTTAGAGAGATGCTTACATAAAGCATAAGGATGACTCTGTGGATGTAGGTTGCCTGATGCTTGCCACTATGGTTTCAGAGCTCTAAAGAGATTTGGAACTCATAGAGGCTCATGAGATGATTGTCCATCTTAAGGAAATGTTCCAGCAACAGGCAAGGCAAGAAAGGTATAAGACCACAAAGGCCTTACATTCCTACAAGATGGCTGAAGGTGCATCAGTTAGTACTCATGTGTTAAAGATGAAAGGGTATATTGATCACCTTGAGAGGCTTGGATTTCCCATGAGCTAGGAGTTAGCTACGAATTTGATCCTCAACTCACTTCTAGAGAGTTATGACCAGTTTGTTATGAACAACATGGAGAAATCAATTTCTGAGCTGCATAGGATGCTCAAAACTGCTGAGCAAAGCATTAAAAAAAAGCCCATTACAGTTTTAATGGTTCAGAAAGGAAAGGGTATGAAAAAGAAAGGGAAGGGCAAATGGAAGGGTAATGGCTCAAGTGGTAAGACCAAAGAGTCAAACAAGCCCGAAACCAAGCTTGCACCCAAGAAGGCAAAGCCTCCAGAGGAAAGGGTCTGCTACTTCTGCAATGAACCCGGTCATTGGAAGAGGAATTGCAAACTCTACCTGGAAGATCTGAAGAAGAACAAGAAGGATAGTGAGGTTATCGCTTCAGGTATTTATGTTATAGACATTCATTTTTCTACTTCCTCTACATGGGTATTAGATACTACGTGTGGTTCTCACATTTGTACAAATGTGCAAGGTCTAAAGGACAGTAGAAAGCTGAAGAAGGGTGAGGTGGACCTACGAGTTGGAAACAGAGCAAGAGTTGCTGCTTTAGCTGTAGGCACTTATGAATTAGTTCTGCCTAGTGGGCTTTTGTTAGTTTTGAACAATTTCTATTATGTTCCTGCTTTGAGTAGTAATATTATTTCTCTTTCTTATTTGAATAAGGAAGGTTATACTTCCATCACTAGGAATGTAAATGTTCTATTTATCATAATGACATTTTCTATGCTGATGGTGATTTGCGTGTTGGTCATTATATATTAAATTTGAAACATCCTAATAATAGGAATATCTATAACGTAACTACTAAGAGGATAAGATCAAACGATTTGAATCCGACCTACCTATTGCATTGTCGTCTAGGCCATATAAATGAGAAACACATTTCTAAACTCTATCAAGATGGATTTCTAAACTCATTTGATTTTGAATCATATGATACATGCAAATCTTGCTTATTAGGAAAGATGACGAAGGCACATTTTACTGGGCACAGTGAGAGGGCCACTGAATTATTGGGCCTCATACATACAGATGTATGTGGACCATTAAATATAGCTGCCAGAGGAGGTTATATCTACTTCATTAAATTTATAGATGACTTTAGTAGATATGGCTATATCTATCTAATGAAACATAAATCTGAATCTTTTGAAATGTTCAAAATATTCCAAAATGACGTACAAAACCAACTTGGTAAAACAATTAAAGCACTTCAATCTGATCGAGGTGGTGAATATTTGAGCCAAGAATTTATTAACCATCTTAGGAGTTGTGGGATAATCTCACAATTGACTCCTCCAGGAACACTACAATGGAATGGCGTTTCTGAACGGAGGAATCGAACACTATTAGATATGGTTTGATCTATGATGAGTCAAACAGATCTTCCACCATCCTTTTGGGGACATGCCCTAGAGACAGCTGCTTTCACACTAAATCATGTTCCATTTAAGGCAATTGAAAAGACACCATATGAGATATGGACTAGAAAGAAACCAAGTTTATCTTTTCTCAAGATCTGGGGATGTGAGGTATATGTTAAGCAACAAGCCTCTGATAAATTAGCACCCAAATCTATAAAGTTCCTTTTCGTGGGGTATCCTAAAGAAACGAAAGGATACTATGTCTACAATCCCACCGATAATAAAGTGTTTGTTATTCAAAATGGTAAGTTTCTAGAAAGAGAGTTTGTCTCTAAAACAACCAGTGGGAGCGAGGTACATCTCAAAGAAATTCGAGAGTCACAAGATAGTACAGAACCATAGATGGAAATTAGAGAAAACTCGCAACAAGTTGCTGAGCCTCCTCAAGTAACATAAGGTTTATGAAGATTTGATAGGACACGACATCAGCCTCAGAGATATGGATTTCTGATTACTGAAGGCCGTGATGTGTTGCTCATTGAGCAAAATGAGCCCACCACCTATCGAGAAGCCACAGTGGGACCAAACTCTGAGATATGGCTAAATGCCATGAAGTCTGAAATGCGATCCATATATGACAATCAAGTATGGACCTTAGTCGATCTACCTGAAGGTGTATTTGGACAATTGTATATATATATATTGTGGACCATATAATAGTATAGTTGTGTAATCCCCGGTATGGAAAACTGAAATGGGCAATGATGCCCTGTAAAAACTATTGGATTAATGATATTATCCCGAGTGAATGTTGGGAATTTTGTTAATACTCTGATTGTATTGTGACAAACCAAGCAGGCCAATTGCTTTTACTTTAAAATGAATAGAGATCGTATTGTATAGGTTTTTGTAAAAGTTTTAATTACTCTTGATCTCTTATTCAGTTATAAAATGAGTTTAAACACTAATCATAGCCTTGATGACAGTGGGAGTCACAAGAAACGTATGCTCCAGTGGCTAGATTGGAAGCTATACGTGTACTCTTAGCCTTTATGTGTATCAAGGGATTCAAACTTTATCAAATGGATATAAAGAGTGTATTTTTAAATGGCTATATCATGGAAGAAGTATAAGTAGAACAACCTCTAGGTTTTGAGGATGTAATTAAACCTAATTATGTTTTCAAACTCAGAAAAGTATTATACGGATGGAAACAATCCCCTAGAGCATGATATAAAAGACTTAGTAAATTTCTCATCGATCAAGGTTTTGTATGAGAAATATTTGATACAACACTTTTTATAAAACAAAAATGAAATGATATTTTAACAATTCAGATATATATTGATGATATCATTTTCGATCCTACTAATGAAATTCTATACAACGAATTTTCTGAGATTATGTAGAGGGAGTTTGAAATGTCAATGATATGAGAATTGAACTTCTTTCTTAGGCTACAAATTAAGCAAAGAAAGAATGGAATATTCATATCTCAAACAAAATATCAAAAGGAGCTATTGAAGAAATATAGGATGGATCAAACAAATAGAGTAAACACACCTATGAGCTCAACTACGTTGTTTGATGCCGATGTTAAGGGAAAAGATTATAACATCACAAAATATAGAGGAATGATTTGATCATTACTCTATCTCACTGCAAGCAGACTGGACATCCAATTCATTATTGGTATATGTGCAACATCTCAATCAGCTTTAAAAGAATCACATGCTGAAATCGTCAAACGAATTATCATATATCTTGCTGACACAACAGAATTAGGTATCTGGTATGCTAAAGGAGGAAATAATACCTAATTACATACTCAAACTCAGATCATAGAGGCTACAAGACTGACAGAAAGAGTACCATTGGGCAATGCCAGTTTCTTGGAGGCTCACTAAGATGTCAAAGTGATATTCATCCTAATTCATCTTCAAACAACAGATATCTTCACAAA
This sequence comes from Inga laurina, assembly GCA_963855925.1. NCBI lineage: Eukaryota > Viridiplantae > Streptophyta > Magnoliopsida > Fabales > Fabaceae > Inga > Inga laurina. The sequence goes on from OY979704.1 coordinate 67,986,853, forward strand.
ACCCCTCACCAAAGATCAATTTTTATTCATAAGAAGAGAATTGGGAATGGTAAATCACAACGAATTGTAGATTCCTATGTGTTAGAAAATGGAATTTGATTATGTTTTGATTATTACTGACTTAAGCATCGGAGTATCTAGTAATTTGTGTTTGCAGGACCTTGATGCTCTGTTATTTGGTAAGTAAAGCAAAGGTAAATAGATATCACAATCACCTAAGTGACAACTTACAGTGATCAATAGATCAATCGAGTGATAAATGGAAGTTATGGTAAGCATCACTCGAGTGACCACTCGAGTGATGACCTGGAAATCAAGGCAGTAAGCATTAATTCAAATCTATTCAAATTGAAATGGCATAACGGTTGAGTATGAATAGTCAAAAGTTGAAGAGAATGATCACTCAAGTGATGTATCAGAATCACTTGAGTTATCATCAGGGCATATTACAAATGAACCAAGTTTCAACTCAAATCTGTTATCCAGTGCCTTCAAATCATAAAGCAAATATACATGGGTAATTACTATATTATTCATGCTAGGTACACATCAAAATTTTGAAATTTTGCATCAGTCATGCATGATTACTTGAGTAACCACTCGAGTGATGCCCCAGAATCACTCAAGTAATCACTCGAGTGACATCGGGCATAGCGGCTTATAAGTGTCGGCACTCTATCACTTTCACCATACCACTCCTAATGATTCTTCTTGATCTCTATTGTAAATTTTTCACAAAACCTTACCCACTCCATTCTGACAAAACCCATCAATTTTTACTCCAAGAAACTTCCAAAATCACTTAGATTTCTTTGCCATAGCCTGTGACAGTAGAAGCTCAAAGAAGAGTAAAATCTGATTTTTGTACTTCAATCACAATGGTCAGGACCAAGCTGCCTCAAAATGTATCTATAGAATCTTCTTAGTGTTGAAAATTGTGCCCAAAGAGCCAATCATTGTACTTTGAACATTATTAATTTAATGAAATTTCTCCATTCTGTTATCATATTATTTGCATGTTAACTGTGATAATTGTATCATTGGATAATTCATAAAGATTGTCCTAAAATCTCCCTGGTCGGTCATCTATGCGGGAGTAGAGATGAAACAAGATCAGTATGACTTTGATAAGATATGGAGATACGAATTTAAGTCTTAGGCACTTGTAAGAGTACAAGGTGTAACGTCCCAAATTTTGATTAAGGGCTAATGATGATTATTGAGAATATTTTGTGAATTAAAGTTTGAATTATTATGGGTTGTGTGGCAATTTAAGTTAATATGCCATAATCAGTGGAAAAATGGAAAGAATGGAAATTATTGGTTGATTAGTTAGTGATTAATGGAGAGATTAATTACTAATTAAGGAGAAATGAGAAGTGTAACTAAATGACTAATGGACTAGTTAGTATAACTATATGATTGCTTATTTGGTGGGAAATAAGGAAAGTTGGTCATGGGATAAGATAATATGATGATAGTTGTTGAAGAAAAGTCAAATACACATTATCTATCATTTTTCCCTCTCTCTTCCCCTTCACTTTCGCTGAAATGGTATGGCCAAAAGAAGAGCCATCATTTCTCCTTCTTCTTCACTCTTCATCCCTCTCATTTCTCTCTCATTCCTTTCTCTCATTCAGCTGCCATTTGAGACCAAAAAGGAGAAAGTGTTCTTGCAAAAGGTAAGCCATTTGACCTTTGTAATGACCTCTAATGGAAAAATTCCCTTCTTCAATCTTGTTCCTTGTGTTGAGAGCTTCAATTCTATGGTTTTAGATTTTCCATTAGTGGTGATTTGAGCTCTCAAGGAAATATAGAGTTTGGTGAACCAAGAAACTCCTTTGGGAAAGTTAAAGAGGTGAGTAAGTTGAGCATTTTGATATAAGTTTTGTAGTCATTTGGTTAAGTTGGAATTTTTGGGAATTTAACCCTATTTTTGAAAATTAGGGCCTTGTGGTGTTTGAGGTGTTGTTGTCATGGATATGGTGTTTTGAGATGTATTTTGGATAGATAGAAGTTGATTGGAAACTTGGATTGAAAAGTTGCAAGTTTGGTCAGTGAAAAACTCTGTGCTGGCAGTGGTCTTGCATGGACATTTTAAAATAGCAAATGGTATTCAAAATTATGAAACTTTCCAGTCTTAAAGTTCACATGCCAAGCTTCAAAATGGACATATAATTTATATAATTTTGACTTTTGAGCTAGAAGTTATGACTGTCCAAAGTTTGATGTTAAATCTGGGAATAATTATGGAGCAGTGTGAACATTTCTTAAATTCTGGATTTTTGTGGTAATTTCTGGTAATGGTCCATATTTTTCTAGTAAAGGGGACTTAAATATCTTTCAATGGGCTTTGGGATCACCTCATTTTAATTTTTCTAGATTTAGTCATAATTTTTGAAAGCCTAGACACAAAAGTCTAATTTTTCCAATTTTTGCCTAAACTTTTGGCCAGCACTGTTCTGAGGGGTAGGAGCTGGTTTTACATGAAATAGATGGTTCCATTAGATTCATTGGGCAAAAATATGTGGGGTTACAGTTGGGCTCTTTTTCGGTAGAGGCAGAAAAAGCATAATTACGAAAACGCCACTGAAATCCCTAAATAGGGGTTGTCAAGGGTATTTTCATAATTCGACAATGATTTTGGTGATTTCAAGCCCGGAAATGGATTCCTTGGATGAAAATATGTCAGAATAGCCTTGGTCAAAATTTTGGGAAAGCGTGCCATCGGGCCGGGTACGGCTGGGCCGGCCCGGGGTCCCAGGGGCATTTTGGTAAATTTTCACCATAGGCTAATATAACCACAAGAAACACTATAGAAGAGTCTAAAATGGTACTTGGATAGGTTATGACCTATTTCTTGTACATTTAATACTTAAGAACCGAGTCGGAAGCTGGAAGTGGCACGTTTTACGATGCACACTAAAAAGGGTGGTATTTGAGTTAGTACTTCCCAATCCTTTTAAGCAATTGTTAGAGACTTTCATAGCTACTTAAGGGACTTTAATGATAACCAAAACTAAGTGTTTTGAACTCATTTGAGTATTGGAATAAGTGATAACGCGTCGTCCTTAATTATGACTATAGGATTCGATGTTTGCCCAGATCGTAGAAGGCCTACGCCTGATCAAGAACGGAAAGAACAAGGTAGTGACACTTTATCCTATATCATGTATAATGCATTGCTTGTTTGTATTAATCATTGAATGAGTGAGGGGACGTGACGGAAGCCCGGCCTTGAATATTGTTGAGGGGACGTGGCGTGAGCCCGACCTTGAATATTGTTGAGGGGACGTGGTGGTTAGCCCGGCCTTGAATATTGTTATACTGCATTGTGATATATGCTTACTTGATTTGTTTAATTATACATCATATTTGTAAACTGTTGCTACAGGGATTCTTTTGAATCTCACTCTTTCCAAATAACATTTTTAGCTAGGGCAAGTGGATTTCGAGGCAAGCAAGTGAACAAGGACGACTAAGATTGCCTGTGGTAGTCTTAGTTTCTTTTTAGTTTTTGGTTATCATTTGGACAACTGTATGTATATATTGGATTGACCATAGGTTTGTAGTTATTATGTAATCCCCGGTATGGGAAATTGAGATGGGCGATGATGCCCTATAAAACTCTTGGATTAATGATATTATCCCGAATGAATGTCGGGAATTTTGTTAATACTCTGATATTGTATATGTGACAAACCGAACAGGCCAATTGTTTTTATTTTAAAATGAATGGAGATCATGTTGTACAAGTGTTGCAAAAAGTTTTTAATTATCTCGGATCTCTTATTCAACTATAAAACATATTTAACACTAATCATGGCCTTGATGACAGCGGGGTTTACACAAGATGCTGGACTGACCCACTATGAGAAAGCTACATGGATCAAGTAATAAGCTTTTCTTATGTATAACCACATCACAATGCCCTTTGACCTGAGGTCATCATGGATTCCTACATGAGACTTGCTAGGCTTTGAACTAGTCAAAAGACTACCTTTGACTGGGTGATGATAAAGGCTACAATCGGGCTTGGTGGTTTTCCATGCAGAGGAATATGAATGATCAAGATGGAATTTGTCCCTCACATTAGTAGAGAGATATTACTAGGCCCCTCGATGAGTAAGTCTGAGAAATGTATGGCCATACTACAATGGAAAGGAGTTTCCATTTCTATTGTTATACTACTTAGGAATCGAGAAAGTAATAGTCAAGAATAAGAGGATGACATTATCCATGCCTCATCCTTGACCGATATATCGTGTGACAAAAGGGACATGACATGGTTGTATGACAGGTTGCATTGTGTTAACGATCCTCATATGAATTGGGTAGTTGTGATGTCTTGCTAGAGGCCGCTTGTGACTTGTGGGTTAGTACAGTTATTGGCCCACTGCCAACTTCATATGGGCCTACAGGGTCGCACACAAAAATGGTCCAACACTAGATAATGTTTAATTAGGGTAGAAGGAATTTATATATATATATATGTATATATGTATATATGTAATATAAAAATTCGTTACTAATATTATATAGATATGTATTTTCGAAATACATATTATATATATATATATGTATGTATGTATATATATTATATGATATTATTATATTGTGTTAGTTTTAAATTTAATTTATTAAGATAAATTAAATCTAATAACTAACATGATAGATATATGGTATCTCAGATTTAATTTATGAAGATAACTTAAATCTAATGGCTCTTTATTTGGATTAAATAAATAGGTTAAATTAAAATTGTTGGACAGATTTAATTTAAAATGAATTTATTTAATTAGCACATCAAGATAATTAATGGTTAATTAATTTCAAAATTAATGATGATTAACTTTGAAATTTGAAAATAGCCCTCATAAGTTATAAACTTGATAGAGCAGATATACTGATAGACATATGAGAATTGAGAGCCGCAAGGGAAACCCTAGAAGACATTAGAGGTGCTAACACATAGCCTCGGTTGGAGAGCATTCGTGTGGATACCGGTAGAAGGAGCGGACCTAACGTGTTGGCTCCTAGAGATCTTGAAAACCCTGAATCATAAAAGGTACGAATCCTTCTAACTTGGTTTAAATGCCGTTGATAGATCCTCGATTAGGATCGGTGAAAATTTTTAAAATCCTTCCGTTGTGCCTGCCGATTCTAACACTAAGTCCCTAGAATCATCTGAATCTCCTCTACCCAAGAAATAGAAGAAAGCAATTCCGAAACCCAAAATTCAACCGAAAGATAAAGGGGTCGTGATTCAAGAGCCAATGACAACAAGAGTGAAGTCCAAGCCTACATCTCAAGGAAAAGGGAAGAAATCAGCCCCTTCTACTCCACCCTCTACAGATTCCTCTGACACTCCTACTTGGTCGAATCAAGGACTAAAGGATCCAAAGTATGATGAGAAACTTGCCAAGGCAATGGCAACTATGTTGGATGAAGCCTTCCAATCAAAGGAAATCAAGCAAGGAAACTCCTCCAAATCTACCAAGTCTCATCCAAAGACTTCAAAAAGAGAGATTGAGGAAGTAGATGGCATCGTCCCTCTAAAAGGCTTCAACACTCACAAACTTGAAGAATCAAAGAAATTCAATGAACCTTCTCCTGGAGAAAGATGTGTAAGATGTATTTTGTTGACCTTCAAGTTCTGTATGAAGTTTCTAGAAAAAAAAAATTCATATTTTCAATCCTTTTTTAAAAATATGAAATTTTTTTTCAAAAAATAAATGCAGGCCCGCGGGTTGGTGCGGGCCAACCCGCGGGCTGGCCCGTATTCCCAGCTATAGTTGACAGTCATTTTAGTATTAAAATTAAGACTATCCAGTATGATAATGGTACTGAATATAAGCCTTTTGTTCCAATTGCTCAAAGTATTGGGATTATTATGCGTTATACTTGTCCTTATACATCTCAACAGAACGGGAGAGCAGAGGGAAAGTATAGACACATTGTGGAAATGGGATTAACTCTCTTAGCTCAAGTAAAAATGCCTCTTACTTATTGGGTTGAAGCCTTTCACTTATCAACAGACTTCCATCACCAGTTTTACATGGTTCAACTCCATTATTTTGTTTGCACAAAATAGAACATGCTTATAAGGAAATTCAACCTTTTGGATGTGCTTGTTACCCTTGTCTTAAACCATATAATACTCACAAGCTACAATTTCATAATAAAAAAATGTGTGTTTTGGGGACTAGCACCTCAACATAAAGGTTTCAAATGTTTAAGTTCCTCTAGCCGAATTTATATATCCAGACATGTCATTTTTTATGCCTCAATTTTCCCCTTTGAATCAGGTTTTCTGAATAGAAGAGTTTCTCAAGTGACTGATAATGGATCTTTACCATTATTAATCTATGAAGGAGCTGGATTGGATGGTAAAACGGTCGGCCCAGAAGTCTCCACTAAAGTCCAAAATGATGTGCAAGCAAATGAAAGTAATACTACTATATCTTCACCTTCATGGGCTCTAATGTCAAGCCCAAGTCCATCTAGTCCTAGACTGCATTCAGTTGACAGTTCAGTGGCCCACTCGGATTCTCTTTCTTGAGACAATGTTTCTGATCCCACATTCTCAGCATCCAACACCGATGCTTCAGTCCAACAAAATAATCACTCTATGATAGTCAAGAATTCATAAACCCAGATACCCATTCGTTGGATTATTAAAAGCTGAGGATCCAGATTCTTTATCACATATAACTGAGCCGAGTTCTACCGCAGAAGCGTTGGCCATTCCTCACTGGAACAGAGCAACGACCGAAGAGTTTGAGGCACTAATTCGAAATCACACCTAGGTGATAGTTCAGCCAAATGCAAAACAAAATCCTATTGACTATAGATGGATTTTTAAAACTAAGTTCAAACTGATGGCTCTATATTAAAACACAAAGCATGACTTGTTGCTAAAGGATTTCAACAGTCTCTAAGAGTTGATTATGGAGAAACTTTCAGTTCAGTAATTAAACCAACAATCAGACTTGTGCTTACAATAGCAGTCACCATCAGCTGGGAGATAAGACAACTTGACGTTAATAATATCTTCCTCAATGGATACTTCTAGGAAACTATTTTCATGCATCAACCTGAAGGCTTTACAGATCCTACTGGACCTACGCATGTCTGCAAATTGGTCAAGGCTATTTATGGGCTGAAGCAAGCACCAAGAGGATGACACTCATTCAGTGAGGTTTTCAAAATGCTAAGAGTGATATCTCTCTTTTTTGTCTCAGGACTCATAATCTCGCTGTGTTTATGCTCATCTATGAGGATGACATCTTGGTCGCTGGTAACAACACCGATGCATTAAGAGCTTTATACAAAAGTTGAACTCTCTCTTTTCTTTAAAAGATCTCGGTCCATTGTACTCTTTTCTTGGGTTATAAATTTATCGAGACTCAACTGGAATTTTCCTTTTCCTTAATCAAGGAAAATATAGATCTGTTAAAGAAATTTGACATGCTTGACTATGCACCGGTGGCAACTCCGATGGTTACTGGACGCCATTTTTCTGCTACAGAAGGCACACCACTGTTAAATCCTTCTCTTCATAGAAGACCAATCGGGTCGCTTCAATATCTTACATCAACACATCCAGACATCGCGTTTGCAGTCAACAAACCCAGTCAATTATTAGCTCAACCAACTGAAATTCACTATCAAGGTGTAAAAAGAATTTTACGGTACCTAAAGGGGACTTATCATTTTGGATTGCACTTGAAGTCTTTAACTTCTCTTCATTCACAGCCTTTACAGATGCTGATTGGGCCACTAATGTTGATGACCGAAAGTTTATGGCTGGTTGTTGTGTGTATCTTGGTGGCACGTTGGTTTCTTGGTGATCTCGTAAACAAAAGGTTTTTTTTTTTTTTTTTTTTGAGAAGCAGCTCAGAATCGGAGTATAGATCACTTGCCGACAGTGGCGCAGAAATTAAATGGCTTCAATCCTTGATGCCTGAACTTGGTCTTTGGTAGCGACAGCCTTCTACAATCTTGTGTGACAATTGAGTGATGCGGCTCTTGCCGCAAACCCAGTGCAACATGCAAGGAGCAAACACATCGAGATCAATCTTCATTTCATTTGTGACCTTGTGTTATCTGGTGCCCTTGAAATTCGTTATGTTCCTTCTACCTCTCAAATTGCTGACTGTCTCACAAAAGCCTTGACACAACCTCAGTTCGGTAGTTACAGAAACCAACTCGGCTTGGTAGCAACCCCGTCTTATTTGAGGGGGAGTATTAAAGCAAAAGATATTTCATAAATTGCAAATAGAAATGGGGAGAACTTTACAGCTGCGTTGCTATTCTTATCTTCACACACGTATACAGTATGGATTCAATTCTTGTAAATGTAAACCTAATTCTTTGGTATATAATATTCAGTAGGCCAGAGGAGCATTTAACCTTTCAGCCACTTTTTCATCAATACCGTATTATTTTATCTTCAGTTAACATTAAATATTAAACTTACAACAATATATAACATCACAACTTAGTTGTGACCGATTACGACACATTTCTTCACGAAATACAAAAATAAAAATCAACTTAGTTGAAAAAGTTAAGAGAGTAAAATATAAATCCAATTTTTAAACAACTAGTCATAATTGTTACTTAAGATTTTAAATTAAAAATATTTATATTGAATAGTGTTTAAAAATTCATTTTTTTATTATTTAAAATTATTAATTATTTGATTCTATTGATTATTATCTGTTACTTTATATTTTATTTTCAAACATTATATATAATTAATATGATGAATAATTCTAGTAAAAAATATCAAGAATCACTCTGCTAATCCCAAGTCTTGTATCCACTTATTTTATTCATGATACTTTAAGGCCATGTTTGGTATGATGAAACTAGGGGTGATGAAAATAGAATTGAGGATCAATTCCATCATGATGCTTGTTTGGTATGATGGAATTGGAAAATTTTCCAATTCCATGTGGAAGCCAAATAGGCTCAATTCCACCCAATCAATTCCATCAAAATACCTAAGATTTACAATTCCATGTGATCATTTCCATCTATTACCCTCCACTACCTTCAAAAAAAATAATAAATAAAAAATTGAAGGACATTTTGGTATTTTTATACAAAAATTAGATCTCATTTTCATGACATACCAAACATACTTTTAGTCTCCATTTCCATTTCCATATCTATATCCATATCCATTTCCATCAAAATCAATTACAGCGTACCAAACGAGCCCTAAGATTTAGTGCCTGCACCCACATTATAAACAGGCTCATAGCACCATGATAAACAGAGCCTCATCAGTTCGTTGAAAGTGAGCTGGTATTTTGGTGACTTGTCAGGACTAAAAAGATCAAAATGCCTCTCAGTTTCATCATCCATCTTCAAATTCTCATCAAACATGGCAAACAAATAAGTCTCAATAGGTCCATTAGGCCTCTTGGGGGTCCCACCCTTAACATGATTAATCAAATTCTTATAGTAAGTTCCTGCATTACCAACAGTAGCTCCAACTCCACCAGCAGAAGGCCAACCACTTTCAGACACAACAATCTTTATATTGGACCCTCCTGTTTTCTCCCAAGCAGCATACACAGAATCCAACAAAGCATCAAACAAGTTTTGATACCCAGCATCATTTTTGACTTGTTGAGTGAACAATGCATAAGCAAGAGGAACGTTTTTCTGGTCATAAACATATGCAAAATAAGGATATATATTTGCAAGAAGTGGTGCTCCATGGTTAGATAAGAAGGTGATGATTGGCTGTATGTAGCCTTTTAAAGGAGTTAAATTGAAATTTGAAATATCAGGGTTATTTGTAACTGATCAAAATTCAGAGAGATTATTTATAACTGGTCGAAGTCCAAGGGGTTTTATAAAATTAGTAATTTATATGGGATGTCACATAAGAAACTTCCAGTCACCATATCTATTAATCTAACATAGTAATTTCTGTTAAAAAGATATTAGTTAGTTAACGGTAAAGTGTTAATAATAAAAAATAAATAAAAGGTTAGTGGGTTAAAATTAAACTTTGAAGTCCCGAGGGTAATATAGAATTGACCTAAAGTTCAGGGAGAGTTTTTTACAATTTAGCCTTAGCAGTTACATTAAATATTAAACTTGTAGTAAGAATATAATATCACAAGTTGTGACAGATTATGATATATTTTTGGAAAAATGACATCAAAGTCTCAATTAAAGGAAATAATATCAGAAAAGTCCTATGGCTTATCAATGACAAGTGAAAAAGCAACCATTGATAAGTGGAGGAGCTTCCATTGATAATTTTTGAGACTTTTCTGATATTATTTTCCTTAATTGGGACTTTAATGTCATTTTCCCTATATTTTTTCATGAAATTAATATAAAAATTAAAATAAATTGAATTTAAAAAGTTAAGAGAGCAAGATAAAAATCCATTTTTTTAAACAGCTGGTCAAACTTGTTATTTAAGATTTTAAATTAAAAATTTTAATAATGAATTTTTTTATAAATTAATTTTAATTTATTTTAAAAAATTAACTTTAAAAAATATTTTAACATTACAATTTATTCTATTGATTATTATCTGTTACTTTTTTTTTACCTAAAATTATTATCTGTTACTTATCTTTTACTTTTCAGACATTTTATATCATTAATATAATGAAAAATTCCAGTCCTAAATATCAAGAATCACTCTACTAATCCCAAGTCTTAAGCTTGTATCTTATTCATGATACTTTAAAACTTAGTACACCCGTATTATAAATAGGCTTATATATAGCAGCCAGCTTATTTAAGTTACATAGACATTACATAACCAAAGGTCTCAGTTGAAAGTGAGCTGGTATTTTGGTGACTTGTCAGGATTAAAAAGACCAAAATGCCTCTCCGTTTCATCGTCCTTCTTCAAGTTCTCATCAAACATGGCAAACAAATAAGTCTCAATAGGTCCATTAGGCCTCTTGGGGGTCCCACCCTTAACATGATTAATCAAGTTCTTATAGTAAGTTCCTGCATTACCAACAGTAGCTCCAACTCCACCGGCAGAAGGCCAACCACTTTCAGACACAACAATCTTTAGATTGGACCCTCCTGTTTTCTCCAAAGCAGCATACACAGAATCCAATAAAGCATCAAACAAGTTTTGATACCCAACATCATTTTTGCCTTGTTGAGTGAACAATGCATAAGCAAGAGGAATGCTTTTCTGGTCATAAACATATGCAAAATAAGGATATATATTTGCAAGAAGTGGTGCTCCATTGTTAGATAAGAAGGTGATGATGGGCTGTATGTAGCTTTTTGCAGGATTAGTGAAAACAGCTTTGTTTGGAGGGTAAGAGTCTTGAATCAATTTAGTGTCTATGGCTGTGGACACCTTTATTTGCCCTTGTAAGTTTGCTGCAGCAATTGCTTTCTGGATGTTTTGCATGGCTGGGAGGACCGAGGATGTGGCGGCTTCACCCGGATGGACTTCATTTCCGACGGCGATGTACTTGAATTTGACGTTATTTGAGTAGGGTTTCACGTACTTGTTAACCCAATTTGTGGCCTCGCTAGGGTTTTTGAGAGATTGAAGGTTGTTAGGATTAGAAACTCCAAGAATGACTTCAATGTTTGAACCTCTTAGGGCTTGGAGGGTGGCTTCATCTGGATCGTATATACGCATTTTGCCAATTCTATTGTATTTGTACAAGGTCACCACATCTTGTTTGCTAGGTAGGTTGTTCCCATTTGCACCATAACACACTCCTATTGGTTGTGCACCTATATGCAATTATTTGTGATTTTAGAAAATATTTAACAAATAAAAAATCATAAGCTACAAATTATATTTTAGGTTAAATTATACAAAACGGAACTTTATGCATGTTATATGTCAATCACTTCCCTAACATTTGAAACTCTAAAATAAATTAATCTTTTGAACTTTTACATTTATACAAAGAACTCCCATGATATTAGTTTTGTTCATTATTTATCTACTAATGGCTTATAGTTTTAGGAGTTAATATCCATATAATTCGATGTTTGAGAGGATTATATGCATAAAATTATAAAGTGTAAGGAGGTTATTTGTAGTTCAAAATTCAAATTTTTGTTATAAGAGAAAAGGGTATAATCCTTCTGGGGTTTAGGGCAAAAAAGGTTATTGCTACTTCTCTCACTAAGCACAGTTCTCAAAATTCAAATTTATATTATACTCCTTACAGGGTAAATATAAATCATTCATTATCTCAACTAACAGCTTATTGCTATTAAAAAAAATTTTTAAGCCACACCAACATTTGAAAGTTTATAATAAATTAATTTTTTAGGCTTTTCCATCTCTCGTGATATTAGTTTTGTTCATTATTTATCTACAAATGGCTTACTATTTTAGGAGTTTATATCCGTATAATTGGATGTTTGAGACGGTTATATGCACAAAAACATAAAGTAGGGGGTATAAAATTGATAGTTTGGAGTTATAGGTATAGATTTAGAAGTATATGGGGGTTAACTACCAAGTTTTAAAAGTTAAAGAGGCTATTTGGAGTTCAAAATTCGAAGTTTTATACAATTTTACCTATAAGAGAAAATTATATAATCTCTCCCAAGGTTTAGGGACGATGAAAAGATTATTGTCTCTCTCAATAAGTACACTTTCTGAGATTCACACTTGTGGTCTAGTCTTTATAGAGTGAGCCTGTTTATCATTTGAACCAATAACTTACTGGTATTAAAAATCTTTTTTTTTAAGACACGCCAATATGCATGGAACTCCAAACATATTTAACGGGCGGAGAAAAAAATTAAAAAATTAATCTATCTTTGATAATTTGAAAAGGCGCTAGACTGCTAGCTAAACGTGAAACAAATCGAACTGAAAAAAATAGTTTGCATTTATTTTGACAAAATAAAATTGCTATAAAGAAAGTGAAAATAAATTCATAGCAAAAACTGAACAAATAGTAAAATTTGAATAATTTAGTATAATTTCAAAGTGGGAAGCGCAAAGACAGTCCATCTAGGCAACCATTGGCCTCCACCACAATTCCTAAATAAATTAGTTTATATATGGCTAACATGTTCAAGTAATTATATATAGAGAGAGAGAGACAGAGGGGGGGGGGGGACCTGTAAATTGGAGTTCTATGGAGGAGAATACAGCAAGAAGCAGCAATATAGCAGACATGGTGGAAATCTTTCTAGTAAAGAAGAATGCATCCATGGCTATGGCTTAGCTTCAATCCAAAAGCCTCTATTTATACAAAAACATACATGTACGTAACAAAGCCAAAATGTTAGGAGACATCAGTCACTATCAACTTCCATACCGAACACGCAAAGACTTCCATCTTCCCTGTTAGTCACTCCATTGAGTGACTATCCAAATCAGATATAGATGGCTCATATTTAAATTTTTTGTCTTCATTTTAAAAAATATTTTAATGTATAAAATCTAAAATGAATATAATATCTTAGTTATTAATTTTTCAAAAAATAATTTTTTATTTAAAAATCATAAATTGAAAATTATTAAATTTAGACCATCTATAGACGGTCCATATCTCATGAGGTTTGGATTCTCATCAGTCTCACTTAATATGTGTTCTTCCACAAATAAGTAAAATGTTATGTGTCATAATTAAAGTTTAAGATACACTTACATCGCAACCCGTACGCTTATCCTCCTTTTGGCTCAAGTCAAGCAGCAGCCTTTGTCTTTTGCCTCTAGTCCGTCAAGTAGCCTCACTTCATACAAACCTATTCCTTGGAGTTATTATACATATAAATATACTTCTTCTGGTATTTATTGCAAGATACTTCCAATTATTTTAGTGGAACTGAAGGAAGATCGATTTGTTAGAAAATGAAAAAATTTCATATTTACCCATATTTAAAAGAATGGATTAGATCCTGAGAGGCAAACAAGAAAAATTGTAGTATATTTTAAATAGGAGCAATTTTGAAAAAAAAAATAATGTAATTAATATTGTTCTTGATGAATTATAATAAGAAGCACTCTTTCCTTCTCAAAAAAAGAATCTTATAATAGAAACTGAGGGAATACTTAAATAGTTTATGTATATATGTGTATATCCACACACACACACACACACACACACACATATGTAACGTCCATATAAAATATACCATTCATAGATCATAAATAATACAGTTTAATTTTTTTATACTATATAGAAAATACAAGTTCATAATATCTAGTTTTATAATTACATAGTTAATTTCATTTTTATTTCAATTTGATTTCATTTTTATTTTAACTTATATTTTTGTTGTTCTCTCTAAAATTTTATGTGGGTTAAGGTGCAATTTTACAAGTGAAGTTTTTACCAAAAGTCTAACAGAATTAAGTTTTAAAGAACACAAAAATAGACACAATTTTTTTAAAACGGAGCAATTTTAGTAATTCTATTAACTGTTTTAGTGATTTTTTTTTTTCCAATTTTATATGGTTTTTTCCCCTTACACCTTTGATTTTGTCATCCGGTTTCATTTGTAGCCAAATTTGTCTACGTGTGCCAATTACATACATGGATGCTTGATTTGTATATGTATTATTTATTTCTCCTTTCGATGCTTAATATCAAATATATTGATCTATTTTAATTAAATTAAGGAAGTTAGTTAAATTAATTAATATGACATCTTTTTTTTCTAAAACACCCTTTATCTTCCTTAATTCCTACCATTGCTCGCTTATTTGATTATTGTTGATGGGGCATCAACATGATTAAATTAGAAAAAAGATTGATAAATATGGAATATATATCTTATATTTAGAACCAAAATCAACTATCCAATTAGGTCATATATTAAAAACTGGATGATGATGATGATGATGATGATGATGATGATAATTTATTATTATTATTATTATTATTATTATTATTATTATTATTAGCAGCAGCCTGAACTTACCATCCAGTTTAATAGATGTTTGAAAATTCTATTGCTTATAAGTATCTAATATATTTTTATACACAAAAAATTTCGGTATTTTGAATAATTTCATGCACAAAAAGTATTGGTTATCGAATTCATGTACTTATAAACAATTCGACGTTAACAATTTATATTAAATATAAAATTTATACATTTTTTCAATAAAAAAGGAAACCTTTTTTCTTGCATGATAAAAAGGAAATTTTACCAAAAGAACACAATTACATAACCAAGAAAATAAAAGGGAAAATTGAACTGAAGTCCCAAGTTAGATAAAATTCAACCTAAAGGTTCATTGAAATCTCCAATTTACAGTCAAGTCCCGTGGGATATTTGGGTAATATAATCCAAGTGTGAAAAGACTAAAACAACATCATTGATTAAATAGAGAGAAAGAACAGAGGATAGTCACAGAATTGGCACGCATCTTAGAACGGAGGTGTTTGGAATGAGAGAAGCCTAAGGAGGAAGGTACAACATTCATGCGATCACCTCTGTTATCTCCATTATTCCATTTGATTGATCATTTTTCTTGAGACCATCTGAACAGATTTTGATATTTGCATCATTCTTCTTCTTTTTGCTCTAAAATACGAAAAAGTTGACATCTTTTTTATTTGAATATTGATTGGAGCTAATTGTGTGGGTATTCATGTGATAACCTTTATTGTCATCCTTTATATTTGTGAACTATCAAAGTTGACCTAGTTAGATGCAATACATATGTTGTGGTTGTAGTTCTAATTTATTTGGATAGTGTATAGATTTTGTGTTATGTTTTTGAGTTTCACATGCTCTATTTCTGCATTACAAGGGTGAAAGTTTGTGGTTACAACATCTAGTGTGCGAAGAAAAAAAATGTATTGTTAATAGGTGTAATAATAGTTGTTAATATATGTGATGAACTTATTAATGATAACTATAAATCATATTTAAATATTTTAGTTGTGGTTTAATGGGGTTTAGATAGGGTTTCAAATGTTTGCTATGTTTCAAAGGTTTGTAATTAGTGGAGCCGGTGATATAACATATATTGGGGGAACAGTGAGATCAAGAACCATTAAGGAAGGCACATGTTATGAAGAGTTTAAAACAATGATATCATCGATTATGAGAAAAGAGAGTAACATAGTTGTTATAAAGTTCATACTGACATTTGATATAGCTACATTTGTAAACCTACTAAATGAAGAAGGAATTAAACATTTAATTAATTTCAAAGGAAAAATTGGGCATGCATATGTAGGAGAAATTGAAGATGATAATACAGTGGTAGTAGGGCATGATCCAAGTGATGCTGCTAAATTTTAAATAAGCACCGTAAGTGTACGTGCTATTGGAATAGTATAATAGCAAATCAAGGTCGTTCCATAGAGATTTAAGATAATTGATAATTAGGCATCTAAAATTCCTATTTTCATTTAAGTTGAGAAAATCAAAGAAAGAAATTGAATTTGAATTTAAACAATCAAAACAAGTCTAAAAGTATTAACCAATGTTTATAAAATTTCAAATTGCTAAAATAAACCTAGCATGACTAATCTCTTCTTTAAGCTTTAGAGCATGTAATTATCCAATCTGATTCGGACGGCGTCGATGTAGAAGAACCAGTCACGGTGGCTTGCTCTCTTCTTCAGCTGGATCTGGTTTCCGATGCTCCCAACAAGAAAACCCACACCACGGCAAGCTTGTCGGACCTGGGGAAGAAGCAGATGAACCAGAAGCTAATAGCGCCTCCCCAGGTCCGGAACCTTCAGTCGATGCTCCTCTCTCTCGCGAGCTCCTGAGGACGCTGACTGTTCTCTCAATTCCTCTCCTCTCCAAAACAGCCATACACTCCAATATCAGCCTCCCTTCAAGTCGGGATAATGCTCTCTAATTGTCCAATTGCTTTAGGTCTTCCCATTCCTCTATCGTTCCCAAACGGCAGCGTATCAACTTCAATCATATATATGTTTTTTTTCAAATGCACATCCGAAACAGAGTTGAGAAATGGGGTTGAGTTCGTCGGGCCGATCCGTTTAGGCCCGAGCCCATCAAGGGTCGGGCTTATAATTTATGGCCAAAAAAAGGAGGCGGCTCTAAAAGGGCCGGCCTTACTGCCCTGTAGGGCCAGCCCTTTTAGGCCCGTTTAACTTTTTTTTTTAACTAGGCACAGGACAGCAAGCAGTGGTCAGGGGGTAGAGTTAACCTAACCTAACCTAACCTAACCCTCAGATTAGAAGTGCTCTCACACTTACTCATACCTCATTTGAAACTTCTTTTCTTTGATTTTCTTTTTTCTTTTTTTGTGTGTGTGCGCCAAAATCCAAATCAGATGTTCTATTATTACTGACATTTGAAGCTTGTAGACTTGCTTGATTGTGGTTGTGGACTTGTTTGATTAGTTTTAGACATTAATTATGGTTTGGACTTAAGTCTTAGTGTTTGTGTTTTATTAAACTTGAATAATATTTATATTTTAAATTAATGTTGATGATATTTATGTTTTAAATTAGGTATTTTAGTCTTTAAGAGAATAAGGAAAAAAAGTCATGGAAAAAAAAATAATAAAAAAAGTTAAACGGGCTTCTTTACATAAACAAGCCGAGGCACAAATTTGATGTACTTTTTTGGATTCAGGCCTAAATAGGCCGGCCCGTTTTCCCAGCTATACTTCGAAACTAAGATAACACCTGGGTAAAATAACAGCTAAGAAAATGGAAATTAGTATTAGAAATATTAATAATAAAATTGAACCCTTTTCTTTTTTTTAAAGAGGAAAAAGAAAATTTAAATTGTTATTATTTATATATTCCCTAAACTCAATTATTTTTTTTTATTTTAAATCCCATAAATGATGCACCAATCTGATTTGATCTTATAATAATATAATCTCATAAAAATCTTCTAAAACTTGCTAGATAACTCTCCAAATGACTTCAAAATATACTTTAAAAGCACTAAAAATAGAGAGTTATCACCAAGGGATGAGCAATATGTATAAGTTGTATTCCCTTTTGAAAATTAACCTATCAATGAGGTGCTATGAACTTGTCATCACTAATCTATTGTACTTGTCATTTTCATGCAGGTTTAATAACTTGTTAAAAGTTGGAATAGAGTATCATCCACTATATGTAATGAAGACTCACTTTTGTTGGCATGCACCGTTTAAATGATGCCAATAGGAAGACTTGAAATGAACTCTACACAGTGAGACGATCATATAATTGGAGAGGGACAAGTTTTTCCCAATGTGGTTGCCCTTCAAAAAATATTATACAAGTATAGCATTAACCAAAAGTTTGTATGCAAATTTGTCCAGAACAATTAGTAAAAAATCATTGTAAAATGCATGGTTGATAGTTGTCCATGATACTTGAGTGCGTACTTAATGGGAGAACAACAAGATACTAAGAGAACCACATACCCATTAAGGTGTAGCTCACATGAAAAGATCAACTTTGACATTGTCAATCATAATAGAAAGTTTGAGGTGTAACATAGAGAATAATGTAAATGAGATTGTGAGAGACATATAGAGATGATGGTGTGTGTCTAAATTATACTCAAGCATACAAGGGCAAAGAAAGAACCTTAAGGGAAATACATGGTCTTGTAGAGGATTCATACATGGTTATTCCTTAAATACGTGATAGGCTAGTCAAGACCAATCCAAACACGGTTGCCCGATGTAAATTCTCAGACAGTAACAAGTTTGAGAGGGTATTCACTACTTGTGGTTGCTCGATCAAAGGCTTTTTATAATGGTGCCAAGGCATACTTTCTATAGATTGATGTCATCTTAGTGGTCTTTACAAACAAACATTGGTTTCAGCAAATGCATATGATGCAGATAATCAATTGCTTCCCTTAGCGTTTGCCATAGTTAGTGGAAAAACACATGATGATTGGAGTTGGTTTCTTTAGAATTTGAAGGATATCGTTGGATAAGGGAGATCACAATAGTCTCATATAGGAATATGGCCATTAATAGTGCTATCAAAGATATATTTGGAGCTGAGACGCATGTGTTTTGCTAAAGGCACGTGAAAGAAAATTTTAGCACAGAGTTTGTAAAGCTAAATAGAGGAAGGGGACAGACTTCTAGGAATAACAAGGAGGATGTACTCAAGATGCTTGATGAAATTGTTTGTGCAAGCATGACAATGAATATAATGATGCATTAGGATGACTTAAATTGTTCCACTACAGCTAGATCAATGGGTTAAGACTTCATCACAAAAGATAGGATAAAATAACTACAAATGTTGCAGAGTCATTCAATGTATGGATTATGAAAGAGAGAAAGCATCAAGTTGATATTTTCCTTCATGAGCATCGAGAAAAATTGGTAAAGAAGATGGTTGTATGCAGAATAGCAATGAGAAATTGGAAAAATGGTATTGGGCTAAATATTGAGTCCAAGTTGATGGACAAGACTGAGGGGTTGAAAATATGGAGGCTCACTATTATGGTGATGATCGTGTTTCAATTGCAACAAAGTTTCACCTTTTATGTCGTCTTCTTCATTCTCACTATCTTCTTCAATTTCTTCATCAAGTTTTTCACCTTTTGCGTCTTCTGCTTCTCCCTCATCATATCCTTCATTATCTTTACTTTGTTTCTGACCTTCTTTGTCATTTTCATCCTCTTCAATTTCTAAATCTTCTTCCTCACCTTCTCTTTCTTCTTCTTTATCATTTTCATCATCTTCATTTTCTTCAATTTTGACAACATTTTCCCTTTATATTCATGCTCCTCGTCTTCATCAAACTTACCTAAACTTGATGGCTTATTTTCTATGTACTCTTCCTCATTTCGCACTTGTTCAGGCCCTTCTTCATTCTTCTTCTCATCTAACAACCTAGTTTAAAGCGCAAGCGGTGTTGATATCACTATGGAAACTAGTCTAACATGCTTTCTTTGTAATTCTTGAAACATAAAATTTTATTCAGAAATTCATAGCTTTTATATTCCAAACTGAATGAATGTTTAGAAATTTGAATATTTTTAAAATAAATTCAAAAAAGGGTAGCAAAACTAATACAAAACTCCAAATTAAATTAATGATAGGTTTAATTAAATAAAATCAAGAACACCATCTACATGTCAAAATTATCACAATTACCGGATGAGTTAGCATTAACTCAATATTAAACGTTGTACATAAATGCCCACCAGCATGTATAACACCATGGAGTAGCCCTTTTTTGCTTTCCTTCTTCGTCGCTACTCTACTCTTGACCCTCTCATCATTCCAATATGTCATGGCATCATCATCTTCAGAGGCTTTCAGTTTTCCTAAAGGAAAATGTTGTAAACAAAACATCTTTTTTTATATACAAAGATGGTTAGCTCAAATTAACTACTCCTTGTAATATCCCAATTTTCGATTAAGGGAAAAACATGATTATCGTGGATAATTATGAAATTAAATTGAATTATTATGTGTTTTATAGCTATTTTGATTAATATGTCATAATTATTGAGAAATTGGAAGAATGGAATTATTGGTCATGAGTTGGTAATTAATGGAGAAATTAATTACTAACTAAGAGAAAATGAGATGTGTGATTAAAATGGCTAATGGAGAGAGTAGGTAAGTTAATTTGTGACTTATTTGGTGAGAGCCAATGGTAGTGTGACAAGTGGCAAAGAGTGAGTATGGGAGAAAGTCAAATGGGATTTTTAAATTCTATTTTATCTCTCTTCTTCCCTCTTGATCGGCTGACAAGGGAAGGAGTAGTGTGTCATCATTTGCTTCTTCTTCCTCACTCCATCTCTCACATTTTCTCTCTCCCATTTCATGCTGCCATTGTTGAAGGCAAGGGAAGGAAGAAAGCTTGATCTTTGAGTAGGTAAATGATCTCTATTGCTCAAACTCCCTTCATTAAAGTTGATCCTTGAGTTAAGAGCAACATTTCTATGGTTGTAGTTTGTCCATTGTTGTGGTTTGTGGCCGCTCGAAATTTTGGAAAGTGGTGAATCAAGAACTCCTTTTGAGAAAGTTGATAAGGTGAGTGAGACCTATCTATCTATCCATGTTTTATGCCAAATGGATTAACTTGGAATTTCTGGAATTTTGGACCCATTTTCAAAAATGAGAGCCATTGGGAGTTTGGTATGTGTTTGATATGGAATTTGTATGTTTGGAATGCATTTTGGATAGATAGAAAGTGATTGGGTTTGAAATTGTGAAGTTGGAGATTTTGAGAGTTTGGTGTTTAATGTTACCCACAACCAAAGCATGATAATGGAATAGGATTTTTGTGATTTTGACACTTCCATTGGATTCCTTGAGTGATTTTGTGTGGGAATAAGCTTGGTTGTTGATTTTGGGATTCATTTGGATCACTTGGGAAAAGTTGGAAAATCTGTTTTGGTTAAACTCTGTTTTTTTCTGTCAGTTTGAATGAGCGTTTTGAATGACCAAACGATATTGGAAAATTATGAAAATTTCCAGTCTTAAATTTCACATCCCAAGCTTCAAAATGGACATATATTTTGTGTCATTTCGTTTAGTATTCTATGAGATATGGTTGTCCAAAGTTTGGGATTGAAACAGAACTCTATTTTGGAGTAGTGTGTAGTTTTTGGTGATTCTGTATTTTTTTAGTGATTTCCAGTGATGGGCTATATTTTTCCTTGAAAGAGGACTCATATACCTTTCACTTGGCTTTGGAATCACTCCGTTTCGATTTTTCTAGGATTAGTTATGAATTTTCGAAGTTCAGCCAAGAGTCAGGAAATTTCTTGGCCGCGGCCCAAACCTTTCTGGCCTGATTCAGGCCGCGGCCCATGAGTGGCTGGCCGCAGCCCACGGCCTTCTGACCATATTTGGGCCGCAGCCCAAGGAAGGGCTGGCCGCGGGCCACCCCTGTGTTCCAGCACTTTGTGTTTTCGAAAAGTGACCTTCAACCTTTTGTTTCCCAACCTTTTAGGGCTTTCATTAGAGACATTTGTGGCCTCTTAAGAGTCCTAAATGATAACCAACTTAGTGTATTATGGGATTAAGTAATTGGAAAAGAGATTGATCAATTGTCCCTAATTTGGTATAGGATTTGATATCTGCCAAACGCGTGAGCCCACTGTGCCAAAGATTGTCAGGAAAGATACAGGTAGCGACTCCTCTCTTATACTTTGTGTAAATGTATTGTATGTTTGCTTGTCATTCATTGTGTGGATGCTACTGCTACTGCTTTGAGATACGTTATGGAGTTTAGTGATACATTGTGCTTTGAGATGCTTTGTGGTGCTTTGTGCTTCGTGTTGCTGCTACATAGTGTTCACCGCGAAAGCGGGCGTTGTGCATAGTGAATACAGCGAAAGCTGGCATAGTGTTCACCACGAAAGTGGGCGTAGTGCATTGTGATTACAGCCGTGAGTGCTGTCGTATGTGGCCCGAGCCAGAAATCATTGTGAAGCTGCTGAACATGATGAACATACATGCTTTATGTTTATATATTGTATAAGTGACCTGTTGCTACTGGGATTCTTTAGAATCTCACTCTTTCCATATGACTAACCTTTTCAGACAGGGCCAGTGGCTCGAAGGAGAAGCGACCAACCCGGAGTGGTTAGGACCTCTTAGGGACAACTAGGATTTTGGGATTGTTGGTTATCTATTGTAGATTTGGGATTACTGTAGATAAATTGTTCATAGTGAATTTTTGACTTGTAATCCCCATTTGGGAAAATAGTAAACCCATTCGATATATAGAGTAACCCGGGGGTTTGCCAGGATTGTAGTTTCCGCACTCTGATATTTCTTATGTAATTTGATTTCTCAAGTAGTTATATCCGCATGTGAATGTGAGACCCAGAATTAATACGTTTTGAATTGATTTTGAAATACCTCATCCCGAGTTGAGGGATTATAAATTGTTGATTTGATTTTATTGGTCTCTATTTCACTTAAACTTCGAAATCCGGATGTAATTACCGTGAGGGGGTTACACTCCTCACTTGTTCAGCAGAAGCCATGTCCATCAGCAAATACTGATCCAACTCAAAAGAACTACTTGAAAACGGATGGTATCCAGATGCACAAGATAAAGCACGTTTAGCTAAAAAATTAGATGTTTTGCTTGCGTCATGTACCACTTGATACAACTTCCCATCCCAATCCTGATTGATCTGTTCTTGTATCTCTGAGATGAGGTAATAGTCCTCATGTGAGCTCGAGCAACCTTTCAAAATAAGGTCCACTATAGTAGAAAAATCAGTCTCTAGAATAAATTGTCAACACCCTCTACCTCTAGCAACTTTAAGTCTAAGACAAGTCCACAATTCCATAGTAAGGCAATCGCTTTGAGAAAAATTATGTATAAAACTTGCTACACATCTATCACTAGAGGATCATATAATCCCTCTACATCTTGTGTAACTTGATAAGTCCAAATAAGCGTCGTTCACATTAACCTTGCACCAACCTTAATCAAGTGAACTCCACCATCTTGGCAATACAATATTGAAAGAGTTCTGTATCCGTGTCCCCCTTAGTTTAACAATAGTTTCTTGGATAGATGTTAAGACAGCTATAGCTTGATCGTATATAGACTCTTTTCATTATTCCTTGAGCTCAAACACAAGTTACGTCTCCACCATAATAGCCAACAAGAGATGGAAAAAAAACTTAGCCAATTAACATGATAAGTAGGATCAGAAAAGGACAAATTTTTAGACATATAATCACGCCCATCCATTCTTAAAAACTGCCTTTCTAATCTTTGTGGTACCACTTGAGACCAATAACTATAAGTTATATCCTAATTGTGAAGTGGAACAAGAAATGTCAAATTACGAGAGAATGGAGGAAACTTACCATGAGATGGAATAAGAAAGGTCAAATTGTGACATCTAATTTGCTTTTTGGACCTCCTTTATGACAACAAGACCCTTTCCCAGTGCTCTTTTCTCTTGTGCCATTTCGTCATTCAGCATAATAGATGATTGATGGAGAAGGCGGAGGCGAAGGCTATGGCTATGGCGGAGGGGGCAATGAGGTTAGGATTCTCAATACAAATACATAACGATTATTAAGTAAAACACATCACTTAATAGAAGACCATACAAATAAATAGCGGTTATAAGTTAATTAATGTTAAATTAATAATAAATTTTAAAAAAATGCAAATACATAACGGTTATTAAGAATTAACCGTCACCATTTATAAAAATAATATACTAAAAGACGCGACGTGTAATACCCCAAATTATCTAGAGAATAAGCTTGAATAAAGTAGACTACTAAGTCTAGTTTAGTAAGAGTCCCAGGAATGCATATGAAACAGAATGAATTTTAGAAATCGCACTCATAATAGAGTATGAATTTCAATGCGAATTAGTCGAAAGAAAATACCCGATTCCTTTAGGATGAGTCAGAATAACACAAAACCTAACCCAGATCTAAAGGAAAATGGAAGTGTTGTTTAGAAAGAAGTAAGAAAGATAATTAAAAGAACTAATAGCATAAGAAATAATATTGCCATAATCAAGGGCAAAAGAGACAATTGCCACTTGATCTTAAGGTTAAAATTGGAAGACCAGAATGAAGGGTTAGATATGAGATCAAAAGGAAAATTAACCCTCCTTACACAAGGTTAAATTCGGTCAAAACAAGCAAGAAAGAAGGGAGAAGAGTTTTGGGTCAATTGGTCAAAGTGTCAACTTTTTCCAATTAAAACCAAGGTCAAATGTGATCACATACATATGTGGCCAATTGGTCAACAAACTCTTCCCCTCTTTTGGTTGTAAATTTCGGTCATGACATTCCAAAAGGAAAGGAAGAGAATTTAAATTTAAAACTAGACATTGACAAGTCAAAAGCAAAAGAAGTGAAGAAGGAAAGAAAAGTCAAAACTTCAACTTGGAAATTTTGACCAAAATGCAAGTGAATTGTGTAATATCCCAATTTTTGATTTAAGGGATAATTATGATTATTAATGGTAATTATGAATTAATTGAGATTATTAAGTGTTTTATGACTATATTAATTAATGTCATAATTAGTGGAAATTGGAAATATTAGTGCATATGTGTGGTATTTAAGATCAACGGTGGTGATTCCCTGACCGTGGGTCGGGATCCAGTGTGGCTAGCTTGTGTGAGCTTATTGAGGGAATGAAGGAGATGCTGACAAGTGGCATTGTGAGAGTTGTTGGATGAAGGCCACAAGAGGACAAAAGATTGCTTTTCCTTTTTCACTTCATCTCTCCATTTCTCTCTCTCGTTTCTCTCTCCTCTCTTCCTCCATTTCCGGCGGAAGTTTTAGGCAAGATAGAGAAAGAAGAATTTGTGATTTTGGGTAAGTAAATGATCTTCTTTGCTCAAACACCATTCATAAATGTTGATCCTTGAATCATGGGCTTCATTTTGGTGTGTATAGTTGGGCCATTTGGTGTTGTTTGGTGCCACACGAAAATCTGACTGTGTGAGAATCAAAGAGTCTCTTTGGAGAAGTTGATAAGGTGAGTGAAACTAACCTATCTATCTAAGTTTCATGCCATTTGGAATAGTTTATAAATTCTGGAAATTTTGGTCTAATCATGAGAATGAGTACCACTGTTCATTTGGTATGTTTATGGCATGAGATTGGCATTTTGGAATGAGTTTATGTTAGATAGATAGATTAGAGATTGAAATATGATGTTAGGATGAAATGGGAATTTTGATGAAATTGTTGCCCAAAACCCAAAGCATGATAATGGAGTAGGATTTTGATGATTCTGAGTATTCCATTGAGTTTGTTGGGTGATTTTGTGTGGGAATGGCTTTGGGTTAAGTTTTATGGCCATAGGAATCAATTGGGCAAAGGTTAAGGAGAGTGCCTCTGTTTTCTGCGTTTTCTGCTATCTGAGGTACTCACTCGAGCAGACAGGGGTGTGCTCGAGTGAAGTATGAACATCACCCGAGCAGAAGGGGTCTGCTCGAGTGAGGGATGAAGTTCACCCGAGCAGGGATGAACTCTGCTCGAGTGCTGAGTGGTTTTTCCCTATTGATGCTTCGAGTTTGTCTGGGTTTTTGGTGGAGCGATGAACATGCTCGAAGTGAGCATGGTCTGCTCGAGTGATGGTGTGAGTCCAGAATGAAGGGTTGCTTTCTGGTCTTCACTCGCGGGCTGATTGCCACGAGTGTGCTCTGACACTCGCGAGCATTGCTTTCTCACTCGAGCACTGGGTGTCTGCTTGAGTGAGCTGGTGCTTCAGGCGGGAGGGGTGGTGCTCTCGGGTTGTTACTCGCGAGTAAGGTGCGCGAGTGTGCCTTCTCACTCGCGGGTGTGAGGTGTGTGCTCGAGCACATATAGCTGTGCTCGAGTGATCTTGTGCTTGGAGAGCTTTGTGTGCTCTTGGGTTCTCACTTCCTGGATTTCTCTTGCGGGTGCTCGAGTGAGGCATTTAGCCTTGTGCTCGAAGTGAGGATTTTGTGCTCGAGTGAGCCAGTTCCTGAAAGTTTCTTTGTGCTCTCGGGTGAGCACTCGCAGTCTCACTTTTTCTTGTGCCCGAGAGATGTCCGTACGATCACTCGAGTGAAACCGTTTTCACTCGAGTGTCCGTACAATCTGTGCTCGAGCACGGTCATCTGTGCTCGAGTGATTCAGTGTAAAATCTCAGTTTTGTGCTTCCAAAAGGGGATCTTTGGGATAGTTCTTCCTACCCTTTAGGAGTGTTGTTAGGAGTATTTAGTAACTCTAAAAGAGCAATAATGATAACCAATTAAGTATTATGAAGTGAATTAAGTCTTGGAATAGAGAATAACTCTTCGTCCCTAATTGTGAAAATAGGCTTTGATATTTGCCTTCCTCGGGAGAGACCGGCGCTAGGACACGTCCGGAAGAACTCAGGTAGTGACTTTTCTCTCATATCTTGTATGATGTTTTGGTATGCATATCTTATCATTGAACTTGTGAAAGGTGTGCCATGGTCCATTACGGCGCGAGCAGGTCAGCGTGAGCCGTATAGGGAGTGACAGTGGTCATCTCTAGGTCGGCCGCTGGACTGCCGTCGTAATCGACATGGATCTTTGTGAATCCGACCCGTGGGGGCGGCGTTTGTAAAACCAGCCGTGGGCTGTGTATGTGTATTTTGCCTATGTGGCTTGAGAATATGATATGCTTTATATGGATCCCAGCTGTGGTGAATTATACTGTGTTGACTGTTGTGATGCAATACAGCGTGAGCAATTCAGCGTGAGCAATCGTCAGGGATGACATGTGTCATACTAACCATTGCCGCTGCAACTGCCGTTGTAGTTGCTTGTGTGGATGATGATTTGATTACATGCATTATTGTTGTACATTATATGATTGACTTGTTACTACGGGGATTCTTTAGAATCTCACTCTCCCAAAATTAAACCTTTTAGACAGGGCCGAAGGATCGAGAGGCAAGCGGGCGACGAAGAGTAGTTAGAGCTCCTGTTTAGGAGTGTATTTTGGAATTAATGGTTATCATTGTAGATTTTGGAATTGTATATATAGTTTTTGTGTAATCCCCAAGTCAAGGGTATTGAATAGTGGCTTTGTGCCTTTGTAAATCCCTTATCTAATGAATGGAACCCGAGTGAGTCGGGAATTTATTTGCACTCTGATATTTGTAAATGGAATCCACCTGTTCAGGCCAGTATTATTTTGTATTGAGAACTTGAGACCATTGTGAATAAGCTTTGAAAAATGTTTTTGTAAATCCGACTTTTGGGCAAAAGTGTATCTTATTAAGTCCCAAATTTCATTATGGTCTCTAATTACAACTTAATTATGAGTTTAAGAACTAAATCTCGGCCTAAGGTGGGAAGGGGGTTACAAATTGCAAGAGGACTTGGTCAACCAAATTGTCACCTATTAGGCATATATTTTGGTCAAAAGAAGAGGGAAGAAGGGATGAAGATTGAATTATCTAATCAAACCAAACTAAGGTTAATTAATCATGCCTTTTTGCAAGAAGTATTAATAATAGCCATGTAGCGTCCGAAATTTGGAAAACATGGAGCCGCCATCAAAATTTTGAAAAAAGATAATTCTGGAAACCTTTTTTTTTAAAATGAAAACCAATCTACAAAAAACCAATTTAGGGTTCAGGAGTCGATTGTATATGGGGAAGGTGTTAGGCACTCTACAACACCCATTCATAAGAATGGTTAGCCTAAGTTAATTATTTAAAAATATATATGGCCTTTAATCTTATGATAATTACCCAAATAAAAAGGATATTTACAAAAATAAATGAAATAAAAACTAAAAAAAATGAACATTTATTTTCAAAAAGAAAATAAGAAAAAATATATTTATTTACAAAGTTGGACTTAAACTAGGAAGAGAGCCTAGGGCCTACATACCCTTTAGAGGGATCAAAGCCCACGTAGTTCAAAGGTAGAAATGCGTGTTACTTTGTTGGTGTTTGTTAGAAAAATTTCCTTTAATTTATTGGAGAAAATAATTTTTTATTTGGTTTATATTTTTTAGTTGCGAAAGTAATTTCTTTATTTTTTTCATGGATTAGAGTTTTTCCATTTTATTTTCATTTATAAAAATATGTTAAAATATTTTTTTCTTTTTTGAAAGAGAACCTAAGATAGGGATAAAGAAAAGAAGAAGAAGAAGAAACAGCACACGTTGAAAGAATGGGAAGCCAAAGATGAGGAAACTTATGCATACTTTTTATCATTGCAAGCCATACAAGTAAAAAGGCAACATATTATTAGAACCTCCATGCCAACAATAATGCCCAGAATATGAAAGAGACCAACACATACCATTCATCCTCACACTTATTAGCCACCTTGCCTCCCTTTTTCTCCTAAAATTCTTGTGTGTCTTTGCTCTCCTAATTTTTGTGTGTGTCTTGTTTAAACCCTTGCTCCTCTATTGATAGTCTCAAGGTAGGGTTTTCTTCATAAATGCTCCTTCTTTTTTTGAATTTTAATTTTTTTTATTTTTTTTTTATTTTATGTTAATAAAACTTTCTAACTTGATTCAATCACCATCAATGGGGACTTTTTTTATTTTTTTTTATTATTATTAGTTTTTTATTTTCTATCAATAAAACTTCCTAACTTGACCTAATCATCATCAATGAGAGATTTTTTTTATTTTATTTTTAATTTTTTTATTTTTCCCACAAGTAATTTCCTAATTTAAACTTGTCAACATAAATGAAAGAGTTTTTTTTTTTAAATTTTTTTTCTTCTAATTTTCATATAATCCCTATAAGCAATTTCCCAATTTAAACCTATGAATGAGAGATATTGTTTTTATATTTTAATTTCTATTTTTTCCTCCACAATGACTTCAAACTACATTTCCTAATCCGAATATAATATAACATCAATGAGATGAATTATTTTGAAATTTGTTTCCATTTGCTACAAAACCCCAAGTTCAAGGCAATAACCATTAATGATTATCATTTTTCAAATTTCAAACAATCTAATCACCATCAATGTCATTTGCTTATTAATTTAAATGTGTCAGGATTAGGTGAGTATGTGCACATTCCTACAATTGTTGAGGCCGTCAAGGTAATCTGGTTGTAAGGCTACTCTCTTTTGGATATTTTAAAAAAAGAAGAAATAGAGAAAAGAGAAAAAAAAAACTCGCTAAGTTGAAAACCCTAAAGACGGCTTAGGCAAACGTTAGAGGAAAAAAAAAGAAAAAAGAAAAGGTAAAAATCTCGTTTAGTTGAAAACCCGAAAGGGCATCTTAAGCAAAAGTTAGAGCAACAAAAAAGAAAAGAAACTAGAAAAAAGTCAAAAGAAAGATGGGAAAATACTAAGGGAAACATCGAAAGATGTTTCTTCAATTCTCCTTTTGTTTTAAGGCCTATAGAGTGTACACTTGCTTGACTCTATGTTTGGTTCTTATCGCCCTTAGTTTCTTAGATATCCTTTATCTTATAGTCAGGGTAATTTTTTTCTTAGTTAGGGGAGTATGTGCACATTCTTACAATTTTGAGGTCGTCAATGTAATCTGGTTGTAAGGCTGCTATCTTTTGAATATTTAAAAAAAAAGGGGGAAAATCAAAAGAGAAATGAATAAATACATAACACATAAGAACAATAATATGATATTGTTCATCTTCTCTTCACCCTTTGTTGGTACCCCATGCCCACATAAAAAGTCCTTATATGGCTCTTTTCAAGATTAAAAACTTAGATTATTGCCAAGCTTATGGAACAGGAATTGGATAATTTGGATATAGAGAGTAAACACTAACCCTTAAAACCTAAGTAGTGAGAGTAAACACTATACTTGGTGAGGAAATCTTTCGGGCATTGCGTTCTTGTTAAACCTTTTACCTTGATACTAGCTAACTTGAGGTTGGAGAGATGATTTAAATAACGATACATTGACATATCTCTTAATCCTCTATTCTTATGACTTGAACGTTATGACCGAATGTTAACACCTTCCTAGGTTTCTTGAGTTATGCTCAGAGGTCTTTCCTTAAGCATTTGGGTCTAAGGAATTCTTCCATTCCAATCCTTTCCTACTCCAACTGTAGTAAGTAAGCCTTTCCTATTTTATCACTTCATATTTAGGACATTACCTTCCTTCAATTTGCCTTTCAATAAAGGGAACTAAGTTAGAATTTGGAGCTTATCCTCAATTTTGTTGCCCCCATCCATCTCAAGACAACATTGACATTGTTAAATGAAGTTTTTAAAAAAAAAAATTGACTATTCAAGCATTATAGATGAAGATACACAAAAAAATGATTCTTGTGCTTCACAAATTCAAATAGACTAAGGAAACAAAGTTGAATATTCAAAATTTGGCTTACTGTGTAATATCCTGGATTGTAATCAAGGATTAGTAACTTCAAAGTGATGTAATTAATATTAATTAAGCGCTTTTGAAGTATATGTTGTGTGATATGATATTAAGATCATTAGTGATGGTTTAATGAGTATTGTGATAATCAGGGGCAAAACAGTAAATTTACCGATTGATTAGTCAGTTACTAGAAAGGAAACTCTCTGGTAATTAAAATCAATGGTTAGGATGTGTTGAACAAGAGGTGGAATCAAGTGTGGATGGGAATATGTGAAATCATGGTAGGGGGAAAGAGATGATGCCAAGTGGCAAACTATGGACCATGGGATTGAAGTCAAAAATTCAACTCATTTCTCTTCCCTCCCACTCTCAAAGTCGGCTGTGTGTGTATGGAACCAAGAAAAGGTGATTATCATCATTCTCTCTCCATTTCCTCTATTTCCGGCGAACCAAGCAAGAAAGAGAAAGGAAGGGTTTGAAATTTGTGAAGGTAAATGACTTCACAAGCTTAAACACTTTTCATTGATATTGTGCAAGTGGTCAAGAGCTTTCTTTCCATGTTTTCAGACTTGTGATTGGTGGTGTGTGGAAACTTGAGGAAATTTGAAAGTGGAGGAATCTAAATTCTGATTTCAGCAAGTGAAAGGGGTGAGTTTTTGATGAAGCTTGATGTAATTTTTTTGGCCATTGGTTTAGTTTTGTGAATTCTGGATTTATGCCCTGATTTCTTGAGATTTTAGAAGATATGAATTGAGTACTATTTGGTGGAGTAATAGATGTCAAATGATGCATAGATGCCAATGGTTTTGGTTTGGATTTTTGGAGAGGAAGTTGGATATAGGTGTTTTGGAGTGGTTTTGGAGAAAGAGAGATGAGATTTTGCTGTTTGAGTGGAAATTTGGATGTTTTGTGATTGCTAATGGGTTCTTTGTGTTAAAACAAGTGAGAATGAGTTATGGTATGAGTTTTAGGACCATTGGTAGTTAATTGGTAAATCTTGGAAAATCTTATCAGTTGCTGCGTTTATGGGCATCTGATGGGCGTGCTCGAGTGAGGGAAGAGTTCACTCGAGCATGATGCGAGTTTCTGGGTATTTTGTGAAGGTCTTCGGGCAGAAAGCGCAAGCATGCTTTCTGATTTGTGAGTGAAACATGAACATGCTCGAGTAAGCATGGGCATGCTCGAGTGAGGGTGCATTTTGGTGTTGCGGGTGAGCGTCTCAGGGAATCACTCATGGGTGGATTGTCAAGGGTGAGCATGGCACTCGCGGGTATTGAGGGGTCACTCGAGCACTAGGACTCGTGCTCGAGTGCATTTGAGGTTTGGAGGGAAGGGTCACTCTCGGGTTGTCACTCGCTGAGTCTCACTTCCTGGTGCTCGAGTGCACCTTCGGGTTCTGCTCGAGCACAGTCTCTTGTGCTCGAGTGAGAGTGTGTGATTGTGTCCAAGTTTGCTCTCGAGCAAACACTTTCTGGGGTTCACTCGCTAGTGCTCGAGTGAAATCGGGGGTCATGCTCAAGTGAGACCCTCCGTGCTCGAGTGTAGCGACCAAAATTCAGTGTTTAGCTTTCTAAAGAGGGATCTTTGGGGATAGTTATCCCAACCCTTTAGGCATATGTTTAGGCATTTAAAGGCTATCTTAAGAGTCCAAATGAATACCAACTTAGAGTGTTATTGAATTAAGAACTTGGAAAAGGAAATTAACCTAATGTCCCTATTTTGATTATAGGATTTGACATCTGCTATCCTCGTGAGCCCACTGTGCCAGCGACCGTCAGGAAAGGATCAGGTAGTGACTTTTCTTTCGTACCATATGTGATGCATTGTATGTGTGTATTTTCATTGATTTGCGATAAGTTCGTATGTTGTGACTTATGTGGATATGTGTAAGCATCGTCAGTCCAATAGTCCCTGAGTAGCTAACAACAGATCGGGCAAGGGTTGTGAGCCTTCCCGGCGGAGAAAGGGGATGAGGATGAGGTGTGATTACGTGATTATGTGGGTCGAAAGGCTATTTGTGAGGCCGACGGGCCAATTGTGAGTGCCGGATAGCTATATGAGCTATAAGGCTATGTTTATGCACTGCCACGCCAATAGTCCCTGAGTAGCTAGCAACGGTTCGGGTGAGGATGGTGTGCCTACCCGGCGGAGAAAGGGGATGAGGGTGGAGTGTGATTTGTGCTGCTGTATGATGATTTACCTACATGCTATGTGCTTATATGTGGTATAAATGTTTAGTTACTATTGGGATTCTCTTGAATCTCATTCTTTCCTTTGACTAACCTTTCAGACAGGGCGAGTGGCTCTAAGGAGAAGCGAACAACCCGGAGCGGTTAGAGCTTCCTAGGGACATTTAGTATAGGTTTTGTTGACTATTCATTTTGGATAGGGATTACTGTATAACGTTGGGTTGTAGATAGTTCGATGACTTGGTTTTGTGATCCCCTCATGTGGAGTGGAAACTCTATATATATATATGTATGGATGAACCCGGGGGTTGCCGGGGTTTAAGTTATATACTCTGATATATATGAATATAAGTTAACTGCACAGGTGATTATATTCGATAAATGAAATCGAGACCGGGATAGGAAAGAAGTTTTGAAAATTTTGTAAGTTCCTACTGTTTAGTAGGTGATATAGCAAGTTTTTAACTATCCAACGGTCTCAAACCCCTTTTTAGCATGCGTTATCGAATCTTAATTACATTAATTAAGGCAGGGGGTTACATACTGCACAAAAGTCCTTTCTTTTATCAAGAGTTAGCACTAAGTTATGCCCAAAGAAAATTGTAATATCTTGTTATATTGGGAAAACCTTTCTTACATTTGTCTTTGTATCAATCGTACCCTTACCTTACTTAACATGTATTGCATACCATTTTTGGGGGCAAATTTGGAATTAATTTTTCAACCAAAGAGACTTTTATTAATATTATGCCATGCACTGCCTTAAAATGTGCTTTTAATAAGCCTGGGGCAAACCTAGAATTTCTCAACAAGAGTCATAATAGCCTAAACAAGAATGACATCCTACATGAACCAGTAAGTCAAGGGATTTTTAATAAGATTGAGGCCAAAGCGGGGGCAACATCATTAGTTAAGTAGCTTTTCATCAGTTTCATCATCCTCATCATCATCCTTATCATTTCACAATTTCCATTATCATCTTTATCATGATCATCTTCATCTCCTTATCATCATCCTCATCCTCATTAGCCCTTCGTCATTTTCTTCATTAGCAACATCCTCATTTCATCATTTCCTTATCATAATTATCATCATCATCATTAGTATTATCATTGTGTCATCATCCTTATTAGAATTTTATCATCACTGTCATCATCATTATCAAAGTCACCACTTTATCATGACTTCACCATTTTCATAATCTCCTTGTTATCATGGCCATCATCATCCTCTTCATCATCATGGATATCACTAGTGTCATTATCATGTTTAAGGGCACTGCATGCTTAGCGTCACATCACCACCACCACCATCATCTATGACTTCCCCATTATGGCTTTATTTCATCATCATTATTGTCATCCTCATTAGGATTTCATCATCACTACCATCATCACTATCAGTGTCATCACCCACATCATGATCATTTTCACAATTATCATAATCTCCTTGTAATCATGTCCATCATCATCCTCTTCATCATCATTGCTATCATTAGTGTCATTATTATGTTTAGGGGCACTACTTGCTAAGGTCACACCATCACTACCATTATCATCATCATCTACGACTTCCTCATCAGTGCTTCATCTTCATCATAATTAATGCCATTATCATATTGCATGTTTGAGTCACTACATGCGTAGTGTTGTGTCATCACTATTTATAACTTCCTCATTAACATTTCATCAATATTTTTATCATCATCATCTCATTATGTGGGGAATCACACGCTTAGTGTCACATCATGACTATCACCATCGTCATTCATGACATCATCATCAATACTTCATCATTAGCTTATCACTATCATCTTCATTATCAATGTCATCACCCTCATTGGCATTATCATAAGCACTGTTCCAAGGGGCATCACATGTTCATGGCATTAATTTCGAGCCCTGTACCGGCAAGCACCCTCAAAGCCAGTAATGGTTGGCAACCTTTTAAAGCCTTATACTGGCAGGCACCCTCAAAACCTAGTAACGGCTGGCACAATTCTTTTAAAGTCCATTAACACTTGGCACAATTCTTTTAAAGCCCTATAACGGTAGGCACTATTCTTTTAAAGCCCTGTGTCAACAGGCACCCTCAAAGCCCAGTAGCGGCTTGTACAATTCTTTGAAAGCCCAATAACGCTTGGCACAATTATTTTGAAACACTGTAATAGTAGGAACTATTCTTTCAAAGCCTTGTATTGGCAGGCACTCTCAAAGCCTAGTAACTGCTGGCACCCTTTTTAAAACCCTATATCAGCAGGCACCCTTAAATCCCATTAACGGCTAGCACAATTCTTTTAAAGTCCAATAACCCTTGGCACAATTCTTTTAAAGCCTTGTAATGGTAGGCACTATTCTTTCAAAGCCCTATATCGGCAGGCACTCTCAAAGCCAAATAAAGGTTGACACAATTCTTTTAAAGCCCAATAACGCTTGTCACAATTCTTTTAAGGCCCTATAAGGGCATGCACTATTCTTTCAAAGCCTTGTAGCGGCAGGCACCCTTTAAGCCCAGTAACAGATGGCATAATTCTTTTAAAGCCTTGTAATGACAGGCAAAGCCTTGTATTAGCAGGTATTCTCAAAGCCTAGTAATGGCTAGCACAATTCTTTTACACCCCACCAAAGCCCTATGTAATTAGGCACTTCACTCTTACTCCAAGTAATCATCTAGCTCTATTGGCATTCTTCTCCCCTATAAACCAACTAAAGAAGGGCATGGACATTGTATTTTTTCTAAACCCTCTTTGGTTTTAAAGGGGTCACCTTATTCTTTTAGCTGGACAAAATACATATTCTTATCTTTCCTTGCTTCGTAGGCGAGAATATCACTTTTCTCAGCTATGAACAAGTAAAGAGGGGCAATTGTAAACGCCCTATTTTGTCCAAGCCCAACTCAAAAATAATAAAAATGAAAAAAACAAAAGAAAAACTCTTTCTTAATCCTAACACATGTAAATTAATAAGCAAATGACATTGATGGTGATTGAATTGTTTGAAATTTGAAAAATGATCATCATTAATGGTGATTGTCTTGAACTTGGGGTTTTGTAGTAAAGATTGTTTGAAATTTGAAAAATGATCATCATTAATGGTAGGGGTGTTCAACAAATTCTTGTCCCGGTTTTCTCATCCCGATCCCTAGCAAATCGGGACGAGATTTTCCCATCCAGAAACTTTCAGGATAGGAAAAATTTGAGATAGGGAAATTTGAAGTTAGGATCAGGATTGGGATCGAGAATGGCATTTCCCAATCCCAAATTTTTCCCAATCCTGAAATAATAGACATTTGTAATTTTTTTTTTCCTTTTAGTTGTTTAAATAAGGGCTAAAGGCCTATTTCGGCCCAACCATGACAAGCAGTATAATGCACAAACGCATTGATCCATTAGTCATCACACTTCAAGCCAAAAAAAACAGTCATCACTGTTCACTGACACTCAACCCTCATCAGTTCACTCC
Source organism: Inga laurina (assembly GCA_963855925.1). Taxonomy (NCBI): domain Eukaryota; kingdom Viridiplantae; phylum Streptophyta; class Magnoliopsida; order Fabales; family Fabaceae; genus Inga; species Inga laurina. The sequence goes on from OY979704.1 coordinate 68,023,197, forward strand.
TACTCTCTCAATCTCAGATGGTCAAACCTCAGTCTCACTCTTACACTCGAGTCTCAACCACAAATCGACACAGTCCCAACTCCCAAATTCAAACCCCTTCCCTCGTCGCCATCGGCATCCTCGCTCTCCCTTTCCCTGACGGTCAACAGAGACAGTGCTGCCCTGCCCTAATAGTGCTTATCACCTTGTGCTTGACAGATGACAGTGGCACAATGTTGCTCTGCTCTGGTTGGTCTTCTGCTATCTACATTTCTTCTCCAAATCCCTAGCTTCTAGATCTCATCATCGAGCACTCAAGCTCTATAAGGTATCTAATTGCCATTGGTGTTGTCTGCACTCAAGCTCTGTATTCTATCTAATTTCTCGGTTGGTTTTTATATGAATTCACTTATGTTTGATGCTCTGGTCGGCCTTCTGTTCCTTACGAACTCATCAAATTTTCCCATCAACGTGTTTCTTTCTGGTGATGCTTGGCATTGGGAATTCAGGAAATTCTCAATCCAGAGCTCTGAATTTCCGGGACGGGAAATTTTCGGGATTGGGAAACAATTTGGTTCCCGAAGACTTGTCAGGATCGGGAATGGGATTTCCCGATTCCGAACACTCCTAATTAATGGTGATTATCTTGAACTTGGGGTTTTGTAGTAAATGGAAACAAATTTCAAAATAATTCATCTCATTGATGTTATTTGATATTCAGATTAGGAAATTTAGTGTGAAGTCAATGTGGAGGAAAAATTAGAAATTAAATTATAAAAAAATATCTCTCATTCATAGGTTTATATTGGGAAATTGCTTGTAGAGATTATAAGAAAATAAAAAAATGAAAATTAAAAAAAAAATCTCTCATTTATGTTGATAAGTTTAAATTGGGAAATTACTTGCGGGAAAAATAAAAAAAATAAAAACAAAAATAAAAAAATCTCTCATTGATGGTGATTAGGACAAGTTAGGAAAGTTTTATGGATAGAATATAAATAATAATAATAATAATAATAATAATAATAATAAACAAAAAAATTTTTTAAAAAAAGTCTCCATTGATTGCGATTGGATCAAGTTAGGAAGTTTTATTAACATAAAATATAAAAAAATTGAAAAAATGAAAATTCAAAAAAAGAAGGAGCATTTATGAAGAAAACCCTACGTTGAAACTATAAATGGGGGAGCAAAGGTTGAAGTAAAATACACAAAAAAAAAAAAAAAAAAAAAAAAGAGGAGAGCAAAGACACAAGAATTTAATAAGAATTTTGGAAGAGCAAGGAGGGAAGGTAGAGTGCTAATTTGATTTCTCATTCTATTACTGTAATGCCCCAAATTTTGATTAAAGAATAATGATAATTATAATAAATGATTTTGGAAAATCAAAATTCATTTTAGAGACGAATCAGTTATTGAAAATGCCCAACACCCTGTATTTTAGCATAATTATGTGAGAAAGTAATTTTTAGAGCTAAAATAAGGGTAAATGATGCATGAAAGAAGGAAAAGAATTTAAATATGTGTTATATGGCAATTTTTGTGAATGTGCCATAATCAGGAAAAAATTTGGAAGAATGGAAAATTTACCAGGTTAATTAGTCAATGATTAATGAAAAAATTAATTACTAACTAAAAGAAATTAGGACTGTGACTAAATGGGTAATGGAGTGGTTAGTGTAACCATGTGGTTACTTATTTGGTGAGAAATAATGAGATTGAGACAAGTGGCACCATTGGATATAGAGGGAGTTGTTGGAAAGTCAAACAAGGCATTTTTTTTAATTCTCCTCTCTCCCCCCCCCCTCTCTCTTATGCATATAGAATGGGCTTGGGGGGCCGAAATTCTGACTCTTCCATCTTCATCTTCATCTTCATCATCTCATTTTCTCTCTCTTGCTCTCTCCATTTTTGCCATTTTTGAAGAAGAAAGAGGAAGGAAAAGCTTGAGATTAAGGTAAGATTTTGACTTCAAATGCCAAAATTTCCTTCTATAAAGTTATTCCCCTTGTTAAGAGCTTTCATCCTATGGTTTTAAATTCTCAAGAGGAGGTGTTTTTGTGCTTGAGAAAAATTGGAAGTTGAAGAACCAATAAAGGTCTTTGAGAAAGTTGTAGAGGTGAGTAAGATGAACATTTCTATATAGGTTTTATAGCCATTGGTTGAGTTTGGACTTTCTGAAAATTTTGGCCTTATTTTCAAAAATTAGGGTCATTAAGTGTTTTGGTATGTTGTGGTCATGGATTTAGGTTGAAATGTGAAGTTTATGGATTTTGGGCAAATTGGCATTGGGTTGTTGATTATGCCATATCTTGTGAAAGCAATGTGAAATTGGTCATTTTGATGTCTCCATTGGTTTCCTTATGAAATTTTGTATGGGAATGAGTTTTGGATTGGATTTTGGAACCATTAGAGACATAGTTGCAAAATTGGAAAATTCTGGAAATTTGTTAAGTGGAAATTGCTGTGCAAGTGGCCAAATTTGCATGTAATTTGAAATAGAAAATGGTTTTAGAATGAGGTGAAACTTTCCAGTTTTGTAACTCACATTTCAAGCTTTCCATTGATATAAATTTTGATCAATTCTGAGGTCTGTGTTGAGAGTTATGATTTTCCAAAGTTTGGTGTTGAAACTGGACTTAATTCTGGGATAGTATGAACATTTGTGGAATTCTGGATTTTTGTGGTTATGGGCAGCCTTGATCCATATTTTTCCAGTAAATAGGACTTAAATATCTTTCATTAGGCTTTAGAATCACCTTATTTTGATTTTTCTGGAATTAGTTATGATTTTTGAAAGTTCAGCTAAGAAACAGGATTTTCTTGGCCACGGCCCAAATATTTTAGACCTATTTTTGGCTGCAGCCAAGGGATTTGTGGGTCGTGGCCAACATCCAAAAATCATCATTTTTCACTTCTAAAATGTGATTTTTGGTATAGTCTTTCCTAACCCTTTAGGCATATGTTTGGGCTTCTAGTGGCCACCTAAAGGCATAAATGATAACCAAATCTAAGTATTGTGAAGTCACTTGAATATTGGAATATGGATAACACTTCATCCCTAATTGTGAATTATAGGATTCGATAATTGCCCTGCTCATGATAGATCGGTGCCAGAGCATGCACGAAAGGACTAAGGTAGTGACTTTTCTCTCATCTTGTGTATGATGCTTGGTATGCATGACATATCATTGTGTTGTATGTGTTATCGACCGTAAGGCATTATAGTGTGAGTAGTCATAGGGGGTGATGGTTATCACACCTACCCCTGCCGTTGTAACTGCCAAGACTGCTTTATGGAATTGTGAATTCCTGTTTGAGTATCCAGCCAGTGTGGTTGTGTGTATGTGAAGTATTTTATATGGATCCCAACTGTGGTGATATATGTGATATAAACATGTGGTTGTATAATATAGCATGAGCACTTCAGCGTGAACAAACGTAAGGGTGACGCACGTCATACTTGCCCTTGCCGTTGCAACTGCCGTTGTAATTGCTATGTGTTGTGTGATGATTTGCTTTAATACTTTGTGGTTGTGAATACTATACTACGGGGATTCCTTAGAATCTCACTCTCCCAAAACACATTTTTAGACAGGGCCAGTAATTCAAAAGAAAAGCAGGTGACAAAGGGTGGCTGAAGCTTCGAGCTAGGAGTTTAATTTGGTTTTTGGTTATCATACTTTGTATTTTGGATATTTGTTGGGAAACAATTGTATATATGGATATTGGATAGTTTTGTATAATCCCCTAGTTAAGGGAAATGGATTATGATCATTTGGGCCTTGTAAAACCCTTAATTGATTAATGGAACCCGAGTGTGTTGGGAATTTACTGTGTACTCTGATATTTATAACTGGAATCGAATTGTGCAGGCCAATTGTGAATTTGAAGTGTGAATATGAGACCATTGTTGAACAAGTTTAGAAAAGTTTTTGAAAACCATGTTTTGGGCAAAAGATAATTTTATTAAGTCCTAAATCGCATTATGGTCTCTAATTTTACATAATCATGTATTTATGAACTTAATCTCGGCCTTGGTTGGAAGGAGGTTACAATTGCTCCTTCTTTTCTATCACGGGTTTTGAGAAATAGAAATTTGTTGGAAGAACTTACTATTCTTCAAGACATGTCTAGATGCTTGCCAACATGAGATTGAGGCACTTACGTACAAAGCTCTATGCGTGTTTTTGTTTGGTTTCCTTCTATCTTCATTGAATGCTCAAGTGTGCTCCCAACCATTTGATATTGCTATATTTGAACCCATTACTTCACTGATAGTTTTTTTATTGTGATATTTTGATGGTTGAAATGATTGCATGCTCCCCTTCTCTAATGCTAACACATCATATTGCAAGAAATACTTTTTGTTTTGATAGGTCCTCACACTTTGTGACTCTTATATGCTTGACCAAATTTGATCTCTTGCCCCCAATATATGCTCATGAATTGTGTGTTGATCTACCCATGTGATTCTCTCATCTTGTTTGTTTTAATAACTTTCAAGGATAAAAGATATGCATAAGTCTCCTCATTCTTTTAACTTGTGCTGTTTTTTTTTTCCTTTCTTTTTTCTTTATCCCTTTCTTAGGTTCTCTTTCAAAAAAGAAAAAATAATTTAACACATTTTTATAAATGAAAATAAAATGGAAAAACTCTCTTTCATGAAAAAATAAAGAAATTGTTTTCATAAATAAAAAACATAAACCAAATAAAAAATCATTTTCTCAAATAAATTAAAGGAACTTTTTCCTTAAAAAACACAAAGTGACACACATTTTTACACCCGAATTACATAGGCTTTGATCCCTCTAAAATGTACGTAGGCCCTAGATTTTCATCATAGGTCAAATCCAACTTTATAAATAAATATATTTTTCCTTATTTTTCTTGAAAACAGCACACGTTAAAAGAAGGGAAAATCCCTCTAAAATATATTGGAAATAGAGAAATCCCTATTCAGTGCATTGAAATTGAAAAATCTGGATCAGTCCAGTGTCAGTACGAATGAAACAGTGCGGGTGCCGCCAAAAGACGATTTTGCCCTTCAGCTCTCATTCTCACCACTTCAGAAATAACAACACGCGGTTTTTAATTAACAACTCCGGATTCATGATTAACAACTGTAACCCCCTTCCACCATAGGCCGAGATTTAGTTCATAAACACGTAATTAATGTAGAATTAGAGACCTTAGGTGATTTGGGACTTATACAAAATAAAATTTCCCAAAATTAGGGTTTACAAAAACCTTTCAAAAACCTATTCACAAGGTCTCACATTCACATTACAATTACAATATAGCCTGTACAGGTTGATTTCATTCATACATATCATAGCACAACATAAATTCCTGACACACTCGAGTTCCATTAACTTATAGAAGGGTTTATACAAAGGCACAAAGCTCACATACTTTTCCCTTATCTTGGGGATTACACAAAACTATACAATTTATCCCAATACATATACAATTGATCCAAAAATATCCAAATGATTTACATAATAACCAATAACCAAAGTATACTCCTAAACTAGAGCTTTAACCACTCTTCGTCACTCGCTTTCCCTTCGATCCTTCTACCCTGTCTAAAACATGGTTTTTGGGAGAGTGATATTCGAAAAAATCCCTATAATGTCAAATCAATCATAGAATGCACAACAATAAGGCATGAAAGCAGTCATTACACACACATCGCAACTACAACGGCAGTTACAGCGGTAAGGGCAGGTATGACTCATGTCACCCTTATGTTTGCTCACGCTGCATTGCATCACAACAATCCACACAATATATTTCACTACAGCTGAGATTCATATAAAGCATTTCATAATGCAAGCCATACAGGCAAGATACATACACACAACCCACAGTTGGATTCACAAACGCCGCCCCACTGGTCGGATTCACAAAGATCCATGTCAATTACAATGGCACTACAACGGCCGAGCTAGAGATAACCAACGTCAATCCCTAAATGGCTCACACTGTATTGCTCGCGCTGTAATAGACCATGGTATACACAGTTCACAAACCTAATGACAAGTCATGCATACCAAAACATCATACACAACATGAGAGAAGAGTCACTATCTGAGTCCTTTCGTACACGCTCTAGCACTGGTGGCTCCCGAGGAGGGAAAATATCATATCCTATAATTATAATCAGTGACGAAGAGTTATTTCCCTATTCCAATTCTCAATAGATTCTTAAAACTTAATTGGTTATCATTATTGCTCTTTTATTACTCAAGAATACCTCTAACAATAGCCTTAAAGGGTTAGAAGAACTATCCCAAAGATCCCCTTTTGGAAGCACAAAAACTGATTTTTCACTACTGCACCTCGAGTGAAAATGGTCTCACTTGAGTGTTGGTACAGACACTCGAGTGTAGAAGGCCTCACTCGAGTGATGATACGGACAGCACCTCAAGTTCTAGAACATGAGGACAGAAAGTGTTTTCCTGAGAGCACAAGAACTTTTAAAGAAGAGGATCTCTCGAGTGAAGAAGACCTCACTCAAGTGAGAACTTAACACTCGCAAGTGTTAAAGCGCACTCTTAAATTTTGAACGCGAGTGACAACCCGAGACGAGAGTTCATGGTGTCAAATACACATTCACTCGAGTGAGAACCCATAGCACTTGCAAGTGAGGCAACACTCTTACCTCTCGCGCGGAAGTGCAACATGAAAACTGAAGGCCAAAGGGGAAAATATACTAATGCACTAGAGTGATGTTCTTCCCTCACTCGAGTGAACTCACTCTCACTCGAGTGATTTTATCAGAAACCAGAAAACGCAGGAAAACTGACCATATTCCCTAACACTTGCCCAATTGATCCAAATGAACCCAAATATCAAACCAAAGCTACTCCCACACAAAAACACCCAAGGAATTCAATGGAATCATTAGAATTATTCAAATCCTACTCCATTATCATGCTTTGGTTTTAGGCAACATAATCATCTATATTCCAAAATTATACAAACATACCATTTCAATTCTAAATCAATCTATCTATCCAAAACTCATACCAATGTACCCTTACTATACCAAAAACATGCTAAAAGCCCAATGACTCTCATTTTCGGATGAAAGGTCACAATTTCCAGAAATTTCAAACTAACCCATTTGCATAAAACTTAGATAGATAGATTAGTTTCACTTACTTCTTTCACTTTGCCAAAGAGATATCTTGATTCTCTAACTCCCAACTTTCCTTGTGGGTACAAATCAAAACCAATGGCCAAACTAAAAACACCAACATGAAGCTCTCAACTTAAGGAATAACATTAAAGAAGAGAACTTAAGCAATGGAGGCCATTTACTTACCCAAATCACAAGCTTTTTCTTTCTCTTTCTTGCCCAACAATGGCGCCGAAAATGGAAGAAGAGAAGAGAGAGATGGAGTGTGTTAGAGGATGGAAAAAAACAATGATGATGCTACTCCCTCCATGCTGCCAGCCGACCAAGAGAGGAGAGGGAGGAGAAAGAAATATTATAAAACTCAATTTAACTTTTCTCACTCTTCCTTCACACCAACCCTTGCCACATGTCACACTACCATTGGCTCTCATAAAGGTAAACACCCAATTAGCCACTTAATCCCTCCATTAGCCATTTTAATTACACATCTCATTTTCTCTTAGCTAGTAATTAATTTCCCCATTAATTACCAACTAATTAACCGATAATTCCATTCTTCCAATTCTTCACTAATTATGATATATGAATTAATATTGCCATAAATCACATGATTATTCCAATTAAACGCATAATTATCCATAATAATCATGATTAACCCATAATCAAAAATTGGGATATTACAACAACTCCCCTTTCTTATTTCACAACTTCCTAATTTAAGTTTCAAGGCCAATAACAACACCTCTTTTTTATTTAACAACACGTGCTCTTAATTAACAACTTCGAATTCTTGATTAACAACTCCATATTCTTGATTAACAACTCCAGTTTCATCTTTTTACTTTCACAATAACAACACCGGTCTTGTTATTAACAACACCATATTCTACATTAACAACTACCATTTCTTGTTTCACAACTTTGTAATTTAAGTTTTAGGGCTAATAACAACACCGTATTTTACATTAACAACACTATATTTTTTAGATGCGAATATGTAGAAGAATAAATCAGAGTTATTAATCAAGAATTCGGAGTTGTTAATAACAAGACTGGTGTTGTTATTGTGAAAAAAAAGATGAAACTGGAGTTGTTAATCAAGAATACGGGGTTGTTAATCAAGAATCTAGAGTTGTTAATTAAGAACCGCGTGTTGTTATTTCTGACGTGGCGAGAATGAGAGCTGAAGGGCAAAATCATCTTTTGGCGTCACCTGCACTGTTCATCCGTACTAACATTGGACTAATCCGGATTTTTCAATTTCAATGCACTGAATAGGGATTTCCCTATTTCCAATGTATTTTAGAGGGATTTTCCCTTAAAAGAATAGGAAGCCAAAGATGATGAGATTTATACATACCTTTTATCCTTTCAAGCCACACACACAAGAAGGCAACATATTATTAGAACCTCCATGCCAACAATATCGCCCAGAATATGAAAGAGGCCAACACATACCATTCATCCTCACACTTTTTAGCCACCTTGCCTCCATTTTTCTCCCAAAATTCTTGTGTGTCTTTGCTCTCGTAATTTTTTTGTATGTCTTGCTTCAACCCTTGCTCCCCTATTTATAGTATAAAGGTAGGTTTTTCTTCATAAATGCTCCTTCTTTTTTTGAATTTTCAGTTTTTTTAATTTTTTTTTTTGTGTTTTATGTTAATAAAACTTCCTAACTTGATCTAATCACCATCAATGGAGACTTTTTTTTTTATTTTTGTTTATTATTATTATTTTTTATTTTCTATCAATAAAACTTCCTAACTTGACCTAATCACCATCAATGAAATATTTTTTTTATTTTCATTTTTAATTTTTTTTATTTTTCCCACAAGTAATTTCCTAGTTTAAACTTATCAACATAAATGAGAGATTTTTTTTCAATTTTATTTTCCTTTTTTCATTTTCTTATAATCATTACAAGTAATTTCCCAATTTAAACCTATGAATGAGTGATTATTTTTTTATATTTTAATTTCTATTTTTTCCTCCACAATGACTTCACACTAAATTTCCTAATCCGAATATCATATAACATCAATAAGATGAATTATTTTAAAATTTGTTTCCATTTACTAAAAAACCCCAAGTTCAAGACAATCACCATTAATGATGATCATTTTTCAAATTTCAAACAATCTTTACCACAAAACCCCAAGTTCAAGACAATCATCATTAATAATGATCATTTTTCAAATTTCAAACAATCCAATTACCATTAATGTCATTTGCTTATTAATTTAAATGTGTCAAGATTAAGGAAGATTTTTTATTTTTTTTTCTTTTTTTTTATTTTTGAGTTGGGCTCAAACAAAATAGGGTGTTTACAAGCCACATATTATTTTCCCTCATTTTCTTGACAAATTTTCAGCCAAGTATTAAACAACCAAATGAAGAGAAATTTTAAAACATTTCACTCTCCCTCTCTCTCCCCTTCAAAAAGATGGCCAAGAGCAAGCAAGAAAGAGAAAGTGAAGAGCAAGAACAAGAACAAGGTAAGCTCTTCTACCTTGATTTTGACCTTGTAAATCACTTCATTAGCTCAAATGATCTTCATGAAACTTGTTCTCCTCTCTAAGGGCTACATTTCCATGGTTTTTGTTTTTGAAAATGAGGTGTTGAGTCTTATAGCAAGAGCCAAAATTGGAGAATCAAGAAAAGAGCTCAAGAAAGAGCAAAAGGTGAGAAAGAGCTTCCTTTTGACATATATATTGAGTTGTTTGGCTGAATTTTTGGGACTTTTCCTTGCTGCCCTATTTTCAGTCATTTAGGGTTTTTAGGGTTACATCATTCTTTGGTCATATACATCTGGATATATGATGTTTGGGAAGCATATGAGCGTAGTTTAGTGAATAAATTGTGAATTGGTGATTTGTTGTCTTAAACCCTGATTTTTTGTTAGAACAGGGCATGAAAAAGGAAAATGATTTTTATATTTTTGAGGTCTCCAATGAATTTCTTGAGTAGGAATAATTTTTTGGTATAATTTAAGTTTGAAATCCAAAAATTGGAATAATGCTGCCAATTAGGGTTTCTTGTGTGGCAGTCCAAATTGGTTGTGTTTTTGGGTAGTAGAATGTTGTCCAATGGCCATTATATTTTTCATAATAAAAGTAGACTTGTCAATATTTAATTTGATAAGTCATTTCCGACATTTGGATCATTATACTAGGAATTATGAATTATTGAATTTAGGCATTGAATCTTGAATGAATTTTGTGGCAATGAGGTTTTAGTCATAGTTCTAGAATTCTATGGCTATAATTGGCTCTTAGTAATATTTTTATCATAAAATAGACTCAAAGAGTTTTGAATAGGAATTTGAACTGGCCCAATTGGAGTTTTATAGAATTAGTTATGAATTTTCAAAATTTGGTCAAAATGCTGGCAGCTTTTAGCTACCATGCAAATTTAAGAAAGAAAGGGTTATCTAATTAGTATGAACTACAAGGGTGAAAGTAAGTATATGGGACTGATGTAGCCCATTCAGAATTCATTTATATTAGATCTCATATGTTTTGATGATAACAAAGGTTGGATCAATGATATAGAAAGATTTGATAACAAACAAATGAATTTTAAACAAAGTAACAAAGCATTACTTGGAGTAAGCACTGGAATGATGAACCAATTCTGTGAAGGCTTACTTAGAGCCGATAAAACGGGTCCAACCCGTGAAAGTGCGGGCCACATAGGCCTGCACTGCATGGCCCGTGGGCTGATGCGAGCGAGCCTGCAGGTTGGCGGGTTGGCCCGCAAAAAAAATTTTTTTACATATAATAATTTCACAATATTTATAAGTTGTCCACTCCTATCTTGACACTTCCTAATTCAAAGAGAAAAAATCTTAGCCTCTTCCCTTCTTTTTTAAACAAAATTATTATATTTTTGTTGTTTGAGGATGGGTTTATATTTAGCTTATAAACTTTGACAAATTTAATAACTTTATCTCTTAAATTGTGAATTATGTCTTTAAATTTTTATAAGAGGAATGATTGATACTAGAAAAGTAAATTTAATAACTCATATATGTATGTCTCGTATTTTCGACTACCTTTAAAAAATAGGATCTCTTTTTTTTGAAAAAAATATGCGAGCCCGCGGGCTGGCCTGCAACCCGCACACTGCTAGTTTGGGTTGGCAAAATGCCAACCCACAGAAGTGCGGATCGCACGGGCCTGACCCGCATGGCCCGCGGGTTGGTGCGGGCCAGCCCGCAACCCGCGGGTTGGCCCATTTTGCCAGCAAGACCGAGTAGCCACTCGGGTAAGAAAAGCCATTACTCGAGTAGCTACTCAAATAACCAAGGAAAATTTCATCCAGTGAAGCACTGCCAAAATTTGGACAACGTTACTCGAGGGAGTACTCGAGTAATCTGCAAAGTTATATAGACTATTACTCGAATAGCCACTTGAGTAACATGAATTATAAAGGCATCACTCGAGTAGCCACTCGAGTAACAAGGTCAAAAATCTTCCAGTAGCTCTCGGCCAAGAAATGCAACACTTGACTCGAGTAGCCACTTGAGTAACCAGGTGAGAAAAAGGATTTACTCGAGGGACCACCTGAGTAATCTGTGGAGTTATTTAAGGCATTACTCGAGTAGCCACTCGAGTAGCCAGAAAGCAAACTCTCGGCCAAGAATTTGATGCAATTACTCGAGGGAGTAATCGAGTAATATGCCATGTTATTTGAAATCCACTTGAGGGACCACTCGAGTAAGATGTGAAGAAAATTGAAGGCCACTCGAGTAACCATATTACCACAGTCAGCACCCAAGTAACTAGTGAAGGTAAAGATAAAGCCACTCGAGCAATTAGGTATTTCCAAGGTTTGGGATATATCTCACTCAATGTCTTACCCGAGTAATATCTCATGTAATCTCATGTAAGATGTTGAATTGCTCACTGCCAGATTTTTGAAAGATTTACTCGAGGCACCACTCGAGTAACAAACTTGATCACTCGAGTAGCCCCTTGAGTAAGGCAGTCCAGAAATTATGTTTTTGATTGAATGTTTATTAAATTGTTATCTATATGATTAACTCTTTATTGCATTAGTAACCTAAGTACATTTGCAGAGAAACAATGAAAAGATCATGCAAGAAGAGCAAAGTCAAATAAAAATTCCGAGATCTCACTTACCGCTACCTACCACAAACGGATAGTTTTCAAAATTTGAAGAATATTCAACTGTTGCTGTGCGACTCTAACAGACATGTTTGAATTTCTTCCAACAGACATTACAAATCATCTATATATATGGAGCATTCAAAGAAAAGAAAATAAGTCACAAGAACTGAGAATACACTTATCAACAAACTCTTAGTGCTTTGTTTTCTTATACTCATTCATTGTACTTCAGTGATTATATATTTGCTCTGTGAGAGAGTTTTTCATTACAAACTCAATATTTGTTATTGAGACAACTTAAGGTTGTGGAACCTTGAATTGGAGATTTGAGTACAACGTGTAAGGGGGAGCGAGTGTCCAAATGAAGGAACTTGCTATGTACTGAGGTTCCAAAAACCCACTGAATCTTGGAGAATATAGTGAAACTCTCAGAGACACTATAAGGACTAGACATAGGTCAAAGTGGTTATGGCCGAACCAATATAACTTCCAGTGTACACTTCGGTGATATTTCTCTTTACTCTTAACTGCCTTAAATATTTAGTCAATTTGCTTATACGCAACGAAATTTCTAGTATCACCCAATTCACCCCCCTCTTGAGTGAAACGCTTGCACTAACAATTTATCATGGCACTAATTATATGATTATATATATCTAGGGCCATGAGAAGTCAAGAAAGAAGAAGAATGGAAGAATTTCCAAGAAGCTACAATTGTTAGAAGAAAAGGAGACAAGAAGAAGGATATTAGTCCACAAGGTAGTGAACTTACTTAACTTGCATGTATTTGATGTGTATGCTATGTATTAATGTGTGGTATTGCTTTGCTTGATTATGTGAAGCATGTATGAATGAATGAAGCTCTATTTCTGTTTATACTGTGCCATAGGTATATTGCACAAAACATTGAGCATGCAAAAATGTCATTATGTGAATATAAGCCTATGTAAGGCAAGCATACCATGCACTAGCATTCATCTTGCATGCATTATTAGTACTATTTGCTACCGAGGTTCTCCAGAATTTCACCCTCCCCCACCAACCATATAGATCCCTGTGTACAAGACAGAAGGAATGCTTGAATATGAACAACAAGGAAAGAAGACGAAGAATTGAAGAAGAAAGAATATTTATTTTACTGTGTGTAAATTATTTACACTCGATAAAGAATTGAATGAATACGTGAGTTAGAATTTAAGCTATAATCAGGATCGCTGAATCTAAGAATAAGAATTGAGAAATAGAACTAACTCTGATATATGAATTTGGTAAGAATAATGGCTAATAGTCGTGAATGATTAACCAACCCTTGAGGAATTAAAGAATAATGCTTTCAATATGTAATTAAAGGGGTTGTAAGACGGGTCTTACATGACGGCTCGATAATGCATGAAACCCTATTTGTATAAATGTCTGAAAACTAAACTCCATTTGTCTACTACCATTTCAACTTTTCAAAGTTAACTTCTGTTTCAACAAAACATCCTGGACAAACGCAAGAAAACTTTTGATTTATCATCTAGCAAAAAACCAAAAGATGAACTCCCTCCACCAACAAGCATTGAAGGTCTCTTCCACACAACCTATGAGCTCCATCAGATGGTCTAGGTTTACATGCAAGAGTAAGGATGCATGGACCAGTGCTTGAAGGAGCTTACCTCTCTTATTCGCTCTTTGAACAAGAAGGTGGACAAGTTACTAGAGAAAGAAGAATCTGATGATATATCATATTCTTAAAACATGTCTGTAACTTTTTATTTTTAATTTGTTTATTTACTTCATCTTCTTCTCTTTTTGGTTGAAAAATGATGGTTGCATAATCAACCACCAAAATTTAAAAGAAATAGGTATATACACTATGGTTATTAAGTAACAACCATCACTTATTAGAATACCATACAAATACATAACAGTTGTACTTTGCAACCATCATTTATTGTCTCACAAGAATGATGGTTCTTACAGTAAAACCATTATTAAATGTTATATGAATAAATAAATGATTTGTCTTCTAACTTCATATCAGCAAAACAACATAACGATTTCTCTTAAATAACTGTCAACTAAATAGTCCAAACATTTCCCCTTCCCCATGCTCATGATGAGAATATGATGAAGACGTTTGTCATAACGCCTTAAGGTCTACAATCAACAATTACATCCAAGTAATGCAATATAGAACAATTTAGGTTGTTTCACTTTAAGGAGCCTTTATTTGAAATCCTAAGCTAGACTAAATGCCATTAAACATGCAATTATCTATGGAAAATAGGGAATTTGAATTTTAATCTATAAAATAAAATGCAAGAATGTTAAATGACCTAAACTACTATATTTTTGGTATTTTTAGATATGATGAAATGGAAATAGGAATGGAAGAAGTGAATCTCTTGAAAATAGCTTGTAATGGCAATTATAGTTCAACAAATGAATATATGAGTTCAATTTGCTATCTTAGTTAAAAAATGCCAAAAAAAAACCTTTGATCTAGCTTGAGTTAGATTGATTAGACAATTCCATACTAGGGCTGTCTAACCTCTCAAACCAAAACTCAATGCAAAATACTAGAATTTGCAAACAAAGTCACTCAAAATACCAAACCTCAAACACCATGAGTAGAGTGCATTAACCAATGATTATTCCTAAAACTAGAAAATAATCACTTCATTAAAATCCACTTTGTATGCAATTTATGAAATCACTAGGTTTTTTAAAGTACCAAACCTCATCAACCGATAAGTCTAGTGCTGAAAGACAGGAACCCCTACTCTTAAGATGCTATTAAGCTCTTAGTGTGTGATTATGAATCAATTAATGCAATTGGTTCTAATGCAATTCAAAATCAACTCAATATACAAACAATATCATTCAAGATAATAGAGAATAAAGAGAATTACAATGAAACATATATGTAACCACATATATTAAGGAGCACAATATTCAATATGAACTAATTCAAATCACAAATTAATCCAAAAAAGTAACTAAGGTCTAACAACATAAATATAATCTCCATAATTTGAAATCATAACTACAAAGCCAAATAAATGGATTGACACATAAATAACTCCCCCTTGAAGCACTTGAACTCATGCTACATGCTCCATTCTCAAGAGAACGATGAATCAACCACGTATAGGAGGACTCCAAGCCACAAACAATAGCAACAAACCTTCAACCATAGAGAACTTAAGGTAAATGACAAATTTAATTAGTGAGTATGATAGAAAATGGAAGAATAGAGTGAGATTGATGGAGGAAGTGATGGAATTAACGGAGGAAGAGAGAATAGAGTGAAGGAAGTATGAAGGTCCCTAGTCTGTTCGTGATGGCTCAAACTTGAGGTGGAGAAGATCACTAGCAATAGAGAAGGTGGATCCAAGGTGTGGAAGGTAATAGAAGAGGTTGAAGAATGTGAGGAAGATGGAAGAATAAAGGTGCCTCTAGTTTGCAGTTCTCTACTATCAAATAAAGCCCTAAAACTCTCAAAATCAACCCTAAATTTTCTACCAGAACGATGTCACTTCAAGTGGACCATTCTAGCATTTTTCAAATTTGTGGGACTAAACTATCACTTCTGAAATTCAAGCCCCAAACTACCATTTTCAGTTTTAATCCAATTTTTCAAGCACCTAGAATTAAATTCAATTAAACTAACATCAAATGTCTTAAAAGATAAATTTAAAAAATAAATTATTAAGAGTAATTACAATTATGATGACAATTTTGTCATTTTTAGTTCTAATTCAATGTATTTACTCTTAATCCAAATTAATCAAGATAAAGGAATTTTAAACTCAATAATTATGACAAAATACCCTAAATAAAGTATGAAAATATTTAACAAAATAGGGATTTGTCATAATACTCTGTGCTTCTTCGTTCTTCGATAATCAGCATGAGAACCAAGTACCCTTTCATTACACTGCTACACATAACTGCTCCTCTTCAACCCGTCACAAAAATGACGGTTCTTACAATAAAACCATCATGAAATGTTAGATGAACAAACAACTGATTTGTATTCCAACTTCAAATCAGTAAAACAATATAACGGTTTCTCTTAAATGGCTATCAACTATATGGTCCAAACCTTTCCCCTTCTCCACGCTCATGATGGGAATACTCTATGCTTCTTTGTTCTTCGATGATCAGCACGAGAATAAAGTACCCTTTCATTACCCACCAATGTGCATGACTGCTCCTCTTCAACTTCTAAAGTGTAAAATGAGGGTTTGAACCCATCAAGTGCAATCTATATAAACTTCCCATTTTCTTATGTTTATCGTATTATTTCTTCATCGTCCTCCTCTATTTATTCAATCGCCAAGATGAAATGTCATGCTAAAGATTTGCTAAAAAATCCATGGCATCCTCCTCCTCCTCCTCCACAACCTCTACAACCTCTGCCTCTGCCTCCGCCTTAAGTAGAGGTAATGATATAGCATACAGAATGCATTGATGATGCTGTGATGAGGCTGGCTAGATATCTATCGAGAATGAATAGGAAGGCCAATCTTATCCTTAATGAGTATGAGATTAGCGACCATGATCCTGACATACTCTCAAAAGATTCAAGCTGCTCCTCTGGTGACGAGTAATGTGATGATGTGAGGTTTGCTATGAACTTATAGAACTTTTGATTTACTCAAATGGAAGGAAATAAAAGTTCTTAAATTCATAGCAGACCTCAAATCATCTATCGAGCAAGTAGCAGTCACCAAATCAAGGGTGATAGTTTTTGGTTTTATTTTTATAAAATATAAAACTATAATTATCTCGGCACTAGCTACTCAAAAAAATTTATAAAAACTAATAACATACCTCACATTTATTAACTAATAACTGTGGGGTGTGTGTGTGTGTGTGAAAACGTGACATAACTCATGGTTATTAATAAAGAACCATAATAAATATAATCAAATAATAACATTTTTATCAATACAACCGTTATGTAAAGCCTTAGGTACGACAACCCAAAAAACTCTACCCTTCCTCTTCTATTTAAGCATCTAAAAAGGAATACACTTGACACTTGGTTTGTTTGAAATAAACCTACCAACATTGTAGCCCTATTACTCTTGTTGTCTTTCTAGCCATCAAGAGTTGTTTTCAGTCAAGCCTTACCATAAAAAGCCTTTGTCTTAATTCTCAGTGACAACTATGCTAGTGAATACCTTCACACTTGTCTCAGCGACTGCCGATCGAGTTGCTTTAGCTTACCTTAACTAGTGTTTTTGACATTCCTGAGCCCTAGCTAGGTCACATTCCTTTGGTGCTATGTTCTTCTTATTCGATTGAGATGCCTTTGTGAAGTCATAATATGATAAAGCATTCAAGGTGACATTAACTTGTTTTTGTGAAGTTATATTTTTTTGAAAAACTTATTATTGCTTCGATTGAAGGTTCATTTCCTATTATAGGAAGTTATCAACTCATTGCTATGACTAAAGGTTCCTACTTTATTGATCTTTTTTATGTAACTTCTGGAGATATTATCCCTAAGCAAATACATCTCCTTTTTGTAAGTATCCATATCTCCGGAAGTTACCTCAAAAAGTTCAATAGGGATGTAATGAATAAACTAGTTTAGTTTTACTGATGAGACTCATACATGAACAAGCTATGTGAATAAACTAGTTTAGATGTACCAAGAGTCATACATGAATAATCTCTATGAATAAATTAGTACAGGTGACATACTGAATTGCTTTTGTGAAGTTATATTTTTTGGAAATCTCATTATTGCTCTGACTGAAGTTTTGTCTCCTATTTTTCTATTAAGCAAGTGGCACTAAATTAAACACTATGAAATTCAATATTATGATTAGTCCTAGACTCTTCAATATGAGAGTTACTGGGCTACTTGGTCTCATCTCTTTATATATAATGGAGTAATACTTACCACATCGAGTAGCGATCAATTTGGGTAGATCAAGATTTTCTAGGCTTTATGGCTAGAATCAATTACACTCCTTATCTATATATATATAATATAATAATATAAGTGTTCACCTATATCTTATATCTTTTTAGCAATTAAGCTTGGAAAATAAAGGTTAAAGGCCATTTTTGCCCCAAAAGTATTCGCTTGGGGCCAATTTTTGGCCTAGAAGTTTTTCAAGGCCTAGTTTTACCTCGGAAGTTTTAGATTTGAAGCAATTTTGCTCTTACGTTAGTTGACTGTTAGTTGACTGTTAGCCGGGGTAATTTACTCCAAATTTGAAACTTCTGGGGCAAAATTGCACCTTAACCCAATGACCATTAGTCGAGCGCATTGAACACCACACAGCGTCCTATGTTCTTCCAGCCACTGGACCCTACCCCCGACTGTGCCAGGGTGGGAGGCTGTTGAATAGAAAAGAGAACTCTTCCTAAGGTCCCTACAAACGTTTCCAGACTTACTAACGTTCCTGTCAGCTACCATGTCCCGGTTCAGGAATTTTGACCCGATTTCCTTTCGAAGTACGCAGGTTGCATGCTATCAGATGGGCTTCCCTGTCTCTTAGGATCGACTATCTTATGTGCAAGTACCGTTCACATGGAACATTTCCCCTCTTTGGCCTTCAAAGTTCACATCTGAATATTTGCTACTACCACCAAGATCTGCATTGATGGCTGCTCCACCCAGGTTCACGCCCCAGGTTTTGTAGCAACCGCCGTGCCTTTCTACTCATAAGGGCCTGGCACTTGCCCCGATATTCGGGTATAGGTCGCGCACTTCAACACTCTGGTGGATCGACTGTCAATGCAGATCTTGGTGGTAGTAGCAGATATTCAGATGTGAACTTTGAAGGCCGAAAAGGGGAAAGGTTCTATGTGAACGGTACTTGCATATGAGTTAATCGATCCTAAGAGACAGGGGAAGCCTGTTTGATAGCATGCAGCACATGTACTTTGAAAGGGAATCGGGTCAAAATTCCTGAATCACGACGTGGCAGTTGACAACAATGTTAGTAAGTCCGAAGACGTCGGTAGGGGCCTTAGGAAGAGTTCTCTTTTCTGTTCAACAGCCTGCCTACCCTGGCTCAGCTGAAGGTAGGGTCCAACAGCTAGAAGAGCACAGCACGTCGCGTGGTGTTTGATGTGCCCGACTAATGGTTATTGGATTAAGGTGCAATTTTGCCCCAAAATTTTCAAATTTGGAGTAAATTTGCCCCGACTAACAGTCAACTAATGATCAACTAATGCAAGGGAAAATTTGCTCCAAATTTGAAACTTCTGGGGCAAAATTGGGTCTCAAAAAACTTCTGGGCCAAAATAGGCCCCACGTGAATACTTCCGAGGTAAAACTGACCTTTAATCCATAAAACAAATACTCCTATCAGAAAGGGCATAGGGGTTATACAAACCCTTGAACTCAAGTGTTTACATGTCCCCTCCACCCTTTAGAGTCCTTTACTTTCCAAGGTTAATTCCTGTGAAGAGACACAATTATATTTAGGTCATCAGTTATATTACCACTTATATATACATCAACAATTACCATTGATTCTCCACACAAAGCCTGGAATGTCCTGATCAATGCCAATTTGCATAGCCACTCGATGTAGAAGGTACTGTTGTTTTATTATATACTCCCTCTGGTCCTAATTATAAGACAAAGTTGACTTTTTTGGAGAAATTAAGGAAGCCAATTAAATCACTTTAGAGTATTCATATTTTTAGTATCTTTAGATTATATATCAGTTTATTAGTCAAATTAATTAGTTTGAAGAAAAAAATAAAAATAAAAATATTCTAAAGTGATTTAATTGGCTTCCTTAATTTCTCCAAAAAAGTCAACTTTGTCTTATAATTAGGACCGGAGGGAGTATATATATATAGAGGATGTCAACTAGCTCAAAAACTCTCACTTGAAGAGTTTTATATTCATTCATTATGGTTATTAAATTAAAACCATAATTTATTGTAAAATTTTATGGTTCTTATTTATAAATCATTATTTATGTACTAAATACATAATGGTTTTCTACGTGAGACCGTTATTTATTTTTATTAAAAGTCATGGTTCTTACATACAAACCGGTATGTATGTTATTGAATAAATAACTGTTGTAAAATGAGACCGTTATATATCATGCAAGCATTTCTATATATTATGATAGTTGTTTACGTGTGCTCGTTAATTATTATTACAGTAATGGGCACATCATGGCCTCACTAAACTTCAATACATAATGGATGTTGTATTATAAATATTATAATAGGTTTAGAAGAGATAACGGTTTAGAATCGTAATATATCTGCGTCGAGCTTTTATAACACCTGCACATATTACGATTCGGAGCCTTGATATATGACAGATAATAATCATCATATATCACGATTTGTGTAAAAGTGAGTATTCATTACAAGTGATTGCATGAATCATTAGAGATTAAAAGGGTAAAATTTTCATTATATTTATGATTACCAAGATACACGGTATTACAGTAGTTTGAATTTCAGTTCATGGTATTTTGGGTCATTTGAAAGAATTTCAGAAATTACAATTCAATCCCAAAGGTATTCAATGGCAAAAAAAAATCCCAAAGGTATTACCACTCTAGTACCCAAATTTCAAAAATGACAGTTCGATCCAAAAAGTTATGACCCACAAGGACCAAAGTGATGCTGCCCATTTTGCTCAGTTCACCATAGCAAACATGTTGTTTCTACTACTATGCATTTTAAGTTAGTGTTTCATTTCTGATACAGAAAAACCACTTCTAGTCGCGATTTTTCACACTTGATGCCAGAAATCAACCTCATCCCATTCGTCTTCTTTATTCCACTCCATTTTCTCTCATTATTATCCATTTTCTGTTGGAGATTGTTCCTTGGGCCAATCAATATAATGTAGATATTATATTTAATTTAATAAAAGGAGTTTTATTAAATATTTATTCATTACATTGTTTTGCATTTTTTCTTTATAATAATGATCCTTGAATAATTGAAAATTATTCTAAATGTCCCTAGTCAATTATTATTGTGGGAACAATAATAAATTAAGACTAGTATGATTTTTATTGATGATCATGAATGGAGATGCTAATCAAAATCATATGCACTTGTTAAAGACCAAGGTGTTGGACTAACCCATCATGAGATAGCTACATGCGGAACACTATGTTTTGACATGAATATAAAATGTCCTCATTTGTTCACCAAAAAAATGTCCTCATTTATGTAGAAAGTCTTATTTATGAAATAAGAGAGTTATATAAGATCTTCTAATTTGTATTAGAAGGATATAGTATTATTTATAATAAAATAATACTACCTTGTTATTATTTGGAAAATAATAATATTATGTTTAATTTAGGATTTTAAATATTGAGAAGAGTTATTTTAAATAATGACATCTTTAGAAGATTTCATATGAAAAAAAAAAATCTAAACTAAACATAATACCATAGTTATTAAACCCGGACCGGTCCGGCCCGGGAACCGACGACCCGGTGAGAAAACCGGTCCGGTTCAATATTTTTTTTATTTTTTATTTTAAAAATATTTTTTTAAATTTCTTTATAATTTCATATTAATAAACCTAAAATTTTCACTCTCTCACCGGTTTGGTCCCGGGTTAGCTCCGGTTTGACTCCGGTCTGACCCACTAACCCTTGACCCAATATCCCGACCGGTTTACTGACCAGTTCCGGTTTAATAACCTTGCATAATACTATTAAAGATATCGATATTCATGAAAATTACTGAGTATGCATAATTTTGAATTAGACATTTTATATACGATGTATGCCATATCTCCATTCTATTGGTGGTGTATGGATTTTACATATTTAATATGTAAGATTTATATATAATTTATTGTTTAATATTTAAATATGAGGTTTGAGTTAAATAAGAGGTTATCTCAGCTGTCGGAGAGGCCAACCTAATTAGCAGTGAGGCATCAGATAACCATTAGAAGCCACCTACAGGGAGAGAAAAGCTGAGAGGCAATGGAGGACATCTTGGATAAAGAACCACTATGATTCGTGAAAAGGTGCTAGCACACCGTTTGTGTTTCTTTTCCCATTAGTGTGGATACCAATGGAGGATATTCTTTCGAGGAGCAACACCTATGATATGAAATTCTGAATTACTAAACGGAGTTTTAAAGATCAGATCTTGACGTCAATCTGGTAAGTCTTCATTGAGTTCATTCTCTGATTCGATATGAGCAATGCCAATGGATCTTTTGGGGGGTTTTGGCAAAAAATTGAATTTATTTCTGTGTGCCTAGAAACCCAACATTTTCTTCACTCAACACTTCATCTATTCCATTTTTATGCACCTTTTCTTCATTGTTCCACCCATTTTACCTCATTTTCGTGGCTAAGATGGTTGAAGTAGAGGAGCCGATTAGTGGAGCTTCTTCTACACCCATTTTAGAAAATAGTTTTGGTAGTTGAAAATCAAACAAGCCTCTTCATTTTAATTAGCAATTTTGATATTTAGTTAGTGTAGGGAAAATCTGCAAAGAAATAAGAAAATATTTGATTCGAGTCGCGTCCGAGGACACTGTCTTTAAGAGATATTCTGCAGCCTCCTCAGTAAATAGGAAGCGGCATCTCCTCAGGATAAAACGAACCCTTCCTGTAAGGATACAAGGTGGCAGAACTGACAGAAGATAAGGTAACTCAGTGAGAGATTACCGAGACTTCTATTTCTCTTCTTTTCAAATGGTGTCATGGTTGGAGCATTTATAGACAATGAATCAATGCTTTGAAGTGGTGTCTCTTGAAGACTACACCTCTTCAATTAGAATTTATAACCGTCTATTAAACATGAACCATATTGATTTATAAACCAACACAAATCCCGTTAATTTATAAGAACATGACTTCTCAAAATATATCTCTTGATTTAAACATATTCCATAATATTGAAGAGACACTTTCTTTGACACACCTATATGCAATATTTACAACAATCCCCCACATGGTCAAAGAAAACACACCATTTGCTAAGTTACACCCATGGATATAACCATTGTATCTAATGCTCTTTAGAACTATGAACCAGACCTAGACCAATAACACTTGGTACACAGAAATGTCATTGAAGCCTGCTTCTATAAATTAACAAATCTTGGTGTGTATCAGAGGCATTAAGAGTCAGATTATATCCTAACATTTCTTGTTATGTCGGCCATGCGCTTGCCTGGTATGTAATGAATGCTCTAGAGATTTTGCCAATATCTCATAGGAGCGTGTAAGTGTGACTGTACTATGCACGTTACCTAGTTGAACTTTGAAATCATTAAGAGCTTTACTCAACCTATAATAATGCAGTCTAGCACATTCAAAGTGTCATAGGAAGGAATGTAAAATATATTTGTGCTAGTCAGAACTGACAAACGACTTTTTCTTACACATTAAACCTTCTTCATGGGATCACCAATCACAAAAGTTAGGTTGTCATCGCTGTCAATTAGTAGCTGGCTTTAGTCCCATTCCTCTTGACTAATTTATTTCATCCTGCAGAGTTTTGTTAACGGCCGATAGGTCTATTGTTGACCTCACCAAATCGATTGAGATGATTCCATCATAATTCGTAAGCTAGCTTTATCATATCATATCCCAAACGATTTTCAATTATATCATTGTTCTTTCTACAATGGCTATTATAGATCATCGACGCTAAGTGTCAGTTTCTTACCAAAATATTTGCTAAGAGGTTTTCAAGATTCTTATCATTTCATTCATTTCTAGAGTAATCAACTCTGACTCACATAATATTTTATTTTCATCATCACTAAAGGTCAATGATAACCAGTTGATTTTCACACATAGACTGAATTTTAGTTAACATACATGTACACACATCAATACAACGGGAATCCACAATACATGATGTCATCATTTATGACATCCCTTAACTATTTCTTTCTCTTCATGAAAGTTTATATGTGCTCAATCTCCACACATCATCTGTTATGTCACAGGATTAACATTTATCAATGCTACAAATTCTCAACAATTTGTGCATATATTGATTGAGCTCTAAAATCATTTCAAGTAGCATATTAGCATCATAAAGAATATTCACATGTTGATTCTTAAAATCAATCCTCAAGTACATTTTTCATATGCCATTATTATTCCTTTATGATCTCAATGCTCCAAATCATATTTTTTTATTCACTCATGATTTCAATTTCAAATTAAATATGAAGTCTCATAATAAGATACATGACCATGTATGCTATCCACATTAAAATTCAATATGTGTTCACAATAATCATGCATGCTTATATCAAGATAAGTACATATCCACAAATCATTAAAATCACAAATACATACACCATATAAATGACTAGATTTTTCATATAATTATTTCAATGCTTGTTTCAAGCCATAGATAGTTTGATAGCAAATAACATAACACATGTCACATGGAAATTTATAATTTTCCAACATATTTTCTTCTGCCAAAATAATAATACTATATTTTTCTTTCAAGGTACCACAAGATATCCTATATCTTATCTTAGGCTCCCCACACTTTTAAATATTTTATAATCAATAAAATTATAATTAAATTAGAATCTCACATAATATATTTATAAAGATTCACACTTTATAAAACTAAATAATCATATGGTTGTCTATTACAACAAGAGGTTATACCAATTTAATCTTCCATTCTAATTAAATGAGAATGTCTCAAACATTGTCATTTATTTCACATAAAAAATTTCCTTTTCATAGAAAATAACAAAGCCTCAACTTAATATATATTTAATAATATTATGCCCTCACACAGAATTTTCCACATAAATTTCTAAATATTTAATTATTTTAAATACCAATATTTAATAACATTCACACGTATTTAAACATGTGAAACCAATGCCACAAATTCTCTTTGAAAATTTCAAATGATCATATTATAAAATTCACTGAAATATAAACATAATTTGCAGCATTAAAAATGTATGATTTTCAAGATTCAAACTAATTGATTTGGTATATTAAAATAAATCATACATCATGCAATTAATTATTTATATTCATTGATCATGGTAAAAATCCCTTCTAATAAATTAAATAGTGGCTAAGATATTCACAAATATCACCAGATTTATTAAAATAAAATTTTGTTTCAACTGCCAACTATTATCACATTAAACACAACAAATCCCAAAATTTATTCATCCATAACAGGAGATTCACAAAATTGTAGGATAGATAATAGGGAATTAGCAACTATTAAAAAAAAATAATATTTCATTGACGTTAAACCCTTCACATAAATATATTTAATTTTTGCAACTAGAAACCAAATAATAAAATAACAAGCATGAACCCAATAATGATCTTATTATCATCAAAATTTCATCTCCATACAATAACTAATTTAATTCAAAATATTCACTAATAAAATCTCCTGATGAAACCAAGGGCTTATTACTTGAGGAAAGGAAAACGTTTGCCTCATAAATCATAAGATATATATTATCTTCACTTTATTAATTTAATATTCATCAAATCCTCATTAAAATAAGGAGAGATAACAACAGATTTATTAACTTCCCAATTAATTACAACTAATATATTTATTAACAACAAAGCCTCCAACTAAAATAAATTTACCGTCATAAAAATCTCCGATTAGCATAAATAACTAAATAACATTTTGATTTCTATGGACACATCAATACTCAAAAATAGCACATCAAATATTGAAAGTTATAACCACATTATTAAATATTTTAATATATGCCCACCAATTATTCTCAATCAACACGTACCTGGGTAAAGATCGGACGTCAATAATTGTAACTTCGATGTTTATATCAGTAAATATTTATATATATCTATGGGAGAAGAGGATCGTATAATACCCAATTGCGGGGGTGCATGACAGTTTTGGATATGTTTTTCATTTTGATTGAGCCTTGGAAAGTTGCGACTCACTTCCTGTTAAGTGCTGTCGTGCACATCCAATATCTCTGTTTTGGGTTTTTACAAAGATTTGAGTTTTTGGACATTTTCCGTATATTGCCCAAATGTGGGGGTGCTTCCTGATAAGCAAAAAGCCTATATGGCTATATGTCTAAGAGAAGGAAATATATATATATATATATATATATATATATATATATATATATATATATATATATATATATATATATGTTGGTCCGATGATAATAGAGAATGAAGGGAGTGCGAATTGAGTCTTACTGTATCTAATAAAAGCATATTAAAATTGTAAGGAAAAAATATTAATTAAAAGGAGATTAGGCGTACCTAGACAAATCCATATTCGGATCCGGGTCAAAGCTTCAATACTCCATACTTGTGCCCACACAATTATTAGACTACTAGAGCCTAATTGTGATTTGCACAGCAGATCACCAGAACCAGAAAGATGGTAGAAGAGAAGGGAATTGCCAGAAAACTCAATGGCGGGGTGAATTGCAATTGACGAGGCACACCCTATTTATAGTGGTTTATGGAGGCCACTAATTAGGAAACGTGTGCACTCCTTCTTGCCTTCCAAGACAGCAATTAATTGTCTCTCAATTAATTCCCTAATTATGGTGATTTGTTCCTCTTTTAACAAATCCATAATTATTGCTAAAATATTCCCAAATCTGCATTTTATGCTGATTTTATTCTTATTTGATTAGGTTACTTATTTCCTCATCAAATAGTCCGGCCCATCAAGGGCGGACTTGGACCCAAAGTCCAACATCTCCCACTCGCACTTGATGGGCCTCCCATCGTGCGTGCGTTACTCTTTCTTGTTTCATACTTGGCGTCTGCCGTGACTGCGTGGGCAAAAACGTCTTTAAGATTTGGTGCTTGTGATACTAGAAATCCTTTATATCGGATCAACATCCAAGGATACCCTTTATATATAACCGTAAGCTATATGTTCATTGCCTCATATGCCCCAGATTCTCCCATACATATTACTCATGGCATATCTAATCCCTCTCGAGTTAATATGTTGATTAACTCAGATTGCCTTCTACATACATAGTATCTGCACTTACTAGCTACACATAGAGCTAGTAAGGGGTCGACCACAGATACTAGTACATCTTATGTATCTAAGAGTAAATCTTCCTTTTTGACTAAACATCAGTCCATCTTGACTTGGTCGCTTTCCTAGTTTTCACTCGTCTGACCGAATCGAATGTGAACATGGAGCTTCAGCTAAAGTAGCTGTCACCAAACCAAGCTTTCATGATGCCGCCTAAGTCTTAAGGGCATCGTGGAAGTATTCTTCCTTCCTGGGACTCACACTGTGGTGAACTAGGAATCTTTCACCCACATCCCGTGTTGTAGTTTAACTCTCAGGCACATGCAGTATGAATTGCATGCTATAGTAAATGGTTTGAGGTGTACGTCAATTTCTTTATCTTTCACCGTACAGACATTAGTTCCAAAATGTACTCAACATTCGAACCAGAACTTTCTTTTTCACAATATCTCATTTGTGAAAAAGAGTTCTTTGCCTGGCTACGGTCTATATTCATGCTTCGATCCATTTTCTGTGTATATGCACACATGTGGATCTCATCTTCGTCTAACTGAGGCGACTCAAATGCAAAGATTCTTCTCAATCATCTGATGGTGATCATTTGCTCGTCTTACCTTCCCATGCCCCCGCAAAACATGGGAAGATGGTTGTTCGTGTGAGTGAACCAACCTCTTTTAACCTGTACGACATACAAAACTGTATACCTTTATGTATTTACTCATAACATACATACCATCTTCATATAAAAGAAGTTCACGACCTTATATTTTATTTGCGCCCTTAGATTTTCACTAACTCAATGAAAATTAAGCTATGCGCTCAATAAGGGGATCTACCAACATTCTGTCAGTAGAAGGTCATTGAACTATCGTTTTCCCTCTTTGAAAGTATATCTCTCATAGAGATGTATCAAAAATATGTTTCATCTTGCTGTGATACTTAGGATCCTCATCATAAGACGTTATCGTTTGGATCCTTCTATCCACCATTCATTCCCAATCTCTCATAGGAATTACTTTAGCCATATGGCACTTTGAATGATGGCAGAACATGCCCTGCGTTCTATTTCCATGGATAATAGGAAAAAATACTATGTATATTTCCTTACTCCATCACCATTTGTCTAGGTCTTGTATTGGAGTATCCTTTCAAAAAAGGAAAGTTGTTGTCTTGACAACTTAATCCATTGTTATTCTCATAACCCATTTCACAGCAGGACCAAAAAGCAACGTCTAAGTCTGACAAAAAACATTTGGTCTTATGTACACCAATGTGTACATTCATATTACCAACTTAGTCTCACATGGGACTCTATCCACCTTTCTTATGTTGGATTCCTCATAGGAAATGTAATCCTCTTTAGGTTTATGCCATTGACTTCAGGGGTGTCTATGGGTTTGTAGTTTGACATCCCAAGATGTCTAAGGTTTACACTTGTACATGTTTTAGGTGGAAAAGACTCTATCTTTCTTGTGCAATCTTCGTTTATCTTGTCATTCAAGATATTTGTTCAACCCATGACTTTCTCAACTCAGAATTTAAGGATTCTTTGATCCTTTATTCCTTTGACTCCCTTGACACTTGTTTCATATGTCATTTGACAAATGATGACTTCACAAAGAATCAACACTAGACCGTTTGGGACTTATGTAGTGTTCTTCGATTATTTCGAAGTTGGTGAGGCTTTCACCTTGTGAGAAACCTCATATACTACTATTTGGGTGATTGTTTCTACAAAGCCCTTAAGCTGCTTCATGTAGAGTTTATCATCCAATTTCCAAAATTCCAAATTGGAAGATGGTCTTTACATCATCTTGATGCAATTTTCAAGACTAAGCTTGTTGTCATAGCCAAAGTTCAGAGTTAAAACGCACAATCGACAACCTTCCATTGTATTACCCCTTAGCCACTAAGTGTTTTAGGTTCTACATACCCCCAACAGATTTGAAAATCTGCTTGTTCCCAATCGCCTCTTGGCTAGGTGACAATTACCCAAACAAGTATTTGGCTTAAAAGGAATCCAAAACCTCCCGTATGACACTTTGTAATTCATCTTAGCAGGTCCTTCTAGTGTCTTTCAGACACTTATAGGTACTTATCATCACCTTCTAAATGATAAAGAGAGCATTCAATCCATTAGGGAATCTATCCCTTATAGTCATTTGCTAGATGACAATTTGCTCCGAGGTAGATTTCATAGGATTCTTTTCCTATGTATGAGTGAGGTAATTCTCTCGTAACTTACCTCTTACCTCTTTCATTG
The DNA here is from genome assembly GCA_963855925.1 of Inga laurina. NCBI lineage: Eukaryota > Viridiplantae > Streptophyta > Magnoliopsida > Fabales > Fabaceae > Inga > Inga laurina. The sequence continues at coordinate 68,052,703 of OY979704.1, forward strand.
TGAAAATGGTCTCAATCCTCCCACTCAGATCAGTGAACTTAGGAACACTTGGTTATTCCTTGTCATTTGTGAACCTCTTAAAGAGATTTATTGTGATTAATGCTCATTTCCTACTAGGAAATCTGGGTTTTATGAACGTTGTGTCCCACGATTTTCTATCAGTCACTAAACCATCATCATTTTCACTAATGAAAACGTGTTATGTCAAATTCTCATGTCATCTCACAAAGAGATACCTTGTATACCTTGACCCCAATCTTCCTTACTCATAGAAAGAATTATGAATATAAAGTTGATGACCCTTATGGTCTTAACGAGCTTGGTCCTAGTCTAAGGCCCATCCATGATTCATAGGGTAAGGTCGTGACTGACATAGAGGGCATTTGGTGAAGTGTGAATATAATAGTTATGAGTCCACCTACCAATATATGGCTGATAGCCTCATTGATGCCATTATGTTCATAACCAAATCAAGGAGAGGTCTATCTCTCCATTTCAACAACTCTATTATGTTGAAGGGTTCTATGTATTGATAGTTGCCTAACAATGCCTTTCTTGTACACAAAACAGCTTGAACTAAGCACATGGGTGTCTTTAACCCTTGTTAGTTCAAAAGGTCTTATCCTTTTAGTTTCATTGATTCCTGACTAGATCAGCCATTATCTAACAACTTCACACTTGCAAAAAATCAAGTAAACATTACTATATTTCGAGTAAACGTCCACAACATCAACGAAAACATCAAGCTGTTTGTGTTTTGCCCTCACGTTCATTGGTTCACCAACATCATAATTTTCCAATTACAGTGGATTTTCTCAAAAATGTTTCTTTGTCTTTCTTGCCAGGTAGAATGAGTTCTCAACTTATTCATAAGGGTATTAAACCTTTAGCACACATTGTTTAGCAAATACTCTTTTGCTAGTTTGATCATTCCCTTTGACCAAGGTGTACATATGGCAAGAAATGGAATCTTTTATCCCTAGAAAAGAAACATCAAAATCCAACAAAGGATTTTGAGAATCATAGTTCCATCAATCCTTAACTAAAGAGATAAAAAAGATGTGATTCTGTCAGTTGCAATTGCATGGAGTGAATCAGGGTGGTTTATGTATGCAGAGTTAACGTGCAAGTTTCAATCCCTTGATTCTATCTCTTTGTTGCTTTGCATTTGACATGAAGCCATATTCTTCTATGAAATATCCACAACTCATGTGGATTGCTACTTTTATAACCCTTAAGGATTATGAATGTAGCTTTTCATCTTTGTAGAAACCATTTGACCTCCTCTAGATCAAGTTTACATCATAGGTTTCTTGCCCTTAGGCTTAGAGGATGAATCCTGCCACTCTTTAGCTAAGTTCGTCTAACTGATGGATCTTGAATCCTTCAGTCTTTCACATTCAAGTTTAATGTGGTGAATCACATTGCTGAAGGTTATAATATGCATATCAGAGGCAATCCTTACTTTCGCATACGCCCACTTACTGGAAGACATGGCTCACTCCCACTCATTGAGAGACATAGCTTCCTCCCACTCACTGGGAGATGTCTTATCACAATATACACTTGTTGTTTGTTAGAAAGAACTTGGCATTTAGTTTGTCTCAACTTCTTAGTTCGACATCTGCCTCAAGTGTGGCCTAAACATCATGTTAGGACTTAGTACACTATGTTAAAACTTAACTTAGTTTTAACTTTATGGAAGAATATCACCTATTTCACTATCTTCCAACACTATCCACACGGCTTGGATAAGGCCACATTGCTCAAACCAACATAAGTTTAAGCAATGTTGTTCTTTCTATACTTGATAGCATAAATCTTTTGTATCATTTGATTGCTTCAACCGTTAAATGCTGAAGACTAGTTGGTAGGATGTCCCTGACATCTCATTCTTCTTGAATGAAAGAGATTTGAGAGTTTTTAACTCCACAGATATCTCTATTGAGCTTGTCTTCATAAGCTCAGTCAAGTAGACTTGGTCACAATTGGTCACTTAGACGATTATGGTATACAAATCTTGTTTGTTCAAATAAGACAAAGGATAATTAGATAATAAGTTCACTAGTTTCGTGTTCAGGAGACAACTATGTTGATTCCCATCCCAATCATACTAGTTAGCTCATCACCCTTTTAACCACAGTCTTCATTTGAACACTTTCCCCTTTGGATTTCTAGACGTATTCCAGAAAACTCCCACTCAATCAAAGAGTAGTTATATTAACAAGATAATAACACAATATCATCTTACTAGCATGAATGTTCAAGAAAACAATAAGAGAATATACTGAATTCAATTCTATAAACTAACAGAGAATTTAGTCTTAAATTCAATGGAAAAAACAAGAACATTCAAAAATTTAAGCCTCACATTGTTGTCTTTTAACAGATTCTCCCTTTCATAGGCCCTTCTGACCATATTAACTCATGTAGCGTCTAGCTACAATGTCCAGCTCCTCTGTGTCATGTTTACATCCACTCATTTGGATGTATTTGCAGCATACCTCCCACTTGATAAGATGATTCTCACATCTCTATCTGTCTTGTCCTTTGTGATAAAAGGTTGACTTTTAGAAGTCATTGCTTCAACATTTGGAAAAACTTATTATTATTCAATAATTATTGAATAATTTTAAGTTGTTGCAATTTTTCAGGTTTTATCTCTAAGAGTTTGAGTCAAGGTTGCATAGGATTTTATATTCAAAAATTCATTTGAATAATCCCTTACTTTTAAAGAATGTTTCAGCATTTAACCTTATGTTGCAACTGAAGAATACTCTTAAAAAAATAAGCCAACTTATCTCAAAAAATAATAGAACCAACATTGATTCAATTCCAATGTTTTTGGGAATCTCTAAGTGCATACAAGCACCTTTTTGACTCAAAACAGATCCAAACGTGCTTCAAATATATTCAAATTATATATCAAATTGAAGCTCTCGAATTTAGGGATTTCTAGGAACCAACCACGTCGCAATCGGAGGTTCCAAGCGCTCTCACGAGCCCCTAAAAGGTGTCTGGATGGAAAAATCCTGAAAAATTGGAAAATTCCAGCGTTGGCCACTCTCGGTGGTGGCGCATGACGTACATGCGCCGCCTTGCGGCCGTCCGGCGGTGACACGTGCCGGTTCCCAAGACTCCACGTGTCGTCCACTCTCCGACGGTGCTTGCCACATGTCAAAAGGAGACCCCAGTGGGCCCCACGGGCCATATATCCTTTTTTTTGTCAACAGTCAACAAATGAATGTTGACCGTTGACCCGTCAACGTTGACTAGTCAACCGTGACCCATCACCGCTGACGTGGCGCTGACGTGTCTTGGTCAATATGGCTGGTCAACGGATGACGTGCCCTCGTTAGCCAAGCTTACATGGCGTTTGGCGTTGACGTGCCGACTGCTCATTGGCGCCACGTGTCATTGGTTGACCGATGACGTGGTGTTGACTGCCACGTCATCGTTTTCAACCTCCAACCGGGTCAACCCGACCCAGTTGGAGCTCCGACGGGTCATCGCAACCCTCTAACTTCAGGAGGCCATATCTCCCTCGTTTTAGCTCCGTTGTTTACGTTCTTGGTGTCATTGGAATCGTAGTTCAGTGAACTACAAATCCATTGCATTTATTTGATCTTAAAACCTCTGTTTCATTGATCAAATCATGAGTGAAGTTGCGGCGGTGACTAACGACCCGCGAACTTCTTTCCTTTGTTTCTCCCTCATCCGGACTCCGTTTGACGCATTCTAAGCATTGTTAAAATCGTCTCTTTGAGATCTACACATCCATGTCCTTACTTTGGGCAAAAATAACGAGTTTCAAGCACCCAATTTTTCTCGACGTTGTCGGTGTGATGTAATTTGACTAGATGTGTATCTCTGTGTTTTAAAGGCTCTTCTAACCTTTGAGGGGTCAAGTCTTTTCCATTTTTAGCTCCAGATAGGTTCCAAAAACACCAACTTGAAAGAGATCCAAGAAGGGAGGAGAAGAAAATCACGCTGGATGAAAAAAATGACAAGAAGAGCAAAGATGGAAATAGTGTATGGTCATATGTAAACAAATGGAGGCAGAGACAAAAAAACATTGTATACAATCATATGAAACAAATATATATCTATACATGCGTGAGGCTTTCAAACATGCAGAAGCTTAAATACATATATGTACATGTTCACTTTTTGGGGAAAAAAACTTACGCCCAGATACCCAAAAAAGATTCACGCATGAGCAAATTAATATGTAGGCATTCCATATTCACAAACTCATATTTTTACATACTGTCATGTATATTGCGTGAATGAGAAGGAGAAGAAATACGCGTATTAACAGCACAGCAGAATTATATGGGGATATAAACAAATTATATTAGATTATTATTCACAAAGAATAATTCATACAGCCACAGGATCAACCTGGCTCTGATACCAATGTAAGGAAAAAATATTAATTAAAAGGAGATTAGGCGTACCTGGACGAATCTATGTTCGGATCCGAGTCAAAGGTCCAATACTCCATACTTGTGCCCACACAATTATTAGACTACTAGAGCCTAATTGTGATTTACACAGCAGATCACCAGAACCAGAAAGATGGTAGGAGAGAAGGGAATTGCCAGAAAACTCAATGGCAGGGTGAATTGCAATTGAGGAGGCACACCCTATTTATAGTGGTTTATGGAGGCCACTAATTAGGAAACGTGTGCACTCCTTCTTGCCTTCCAAGACAGTAATTAATTGTCTCTCAATTAATTCCCTAATTATGGCGATTTGTTCCTCTTTTAACAAATCCATAATTATTGCTGAAATATTCCCAAAACTGCATTTTATGCTGATTTTATTCTTATTTGATTAGGTTACTTATTTTCTAATCAAATAGTCTGGCCCATCAAAGGTGGACTTGGACCCAAAGTCCAACAAAAATAAACCTATGATCAAGGCAGACCATGATCAGTATTGTAATGGGCGAATATCCAATTTCCCCTTCAACCGGATTATTTTAATCTCTATAGTAAAGAGATTTTGAGGGTATTGTGATCCTTGCAAATACAGATAAGAGGCAGAAAAGAAGTCTGCAAGTCTGATTAGAAAGAGAAGCTGTCTTTGCTACGGTACGAGAAGACGATGAAGAAGAAGAAAAAGAGACAAAAATCATTCAAAGCAGTAAACAAATAGTATCAATACTTTGATAATTGCATGTAACTACTTTGAATCACAACACATGGAGTCACTTTGAGGAAACTACCGATGATGCATTAAAATATAAATTAAGGAGAGAGAATAACCGCATAAATTCAAACCGAAAGCTATAGGTGCATTTCCACTAATGCATGAAACCAACAGCTTGCTGTCTTTTATATTCTGGTTTCTTTGTACTTAATCACAAGAATAGGAGGACGCCCATCACGAATCAAGATATATTTATATATATCTTTAATAACAAAACAGTGATGACAAGCACAGAAAATTGTAGCAAACGGTTTTGACAGTCATTTGATGAAAACAAGGCCCAGAACAAACTGAAAGATTTTCAATTTGAAAACCAAGAAAATAGGCAATAAAACAACCAAATCAAAGTTATTAACTTCAATGCGCAACAGAAAGCGTTTTTGGGACCTCCATTTATCCATTAGGATGGTGACGGCGTCATCGCAAACTTAATTCCCTTCCGGTCCCAAAACTTTTATATATATTCAAATCAGAAAGCAAATGACCAAAGAGGATCTATAATGCTTAGGATGAATTAAAATCGAAGACCCCCATCTTCTCGCCTCCCATGTACACCTTTTCAAAACCTAAAGCACTTGTATCATCCAGGAAAGTGACAGTCTTTCTAAATGATGCTATATTCATTCCACCATAAAATATGAGCGAATCTCATAAATGATTTCATAAAATTAAAATAAATGGGGTAAAACTGAAATAAAACTTATCTTATTTTCTTTGCAATCTGCCAAGTGAATTTAGGAAATAAGATTGTAGGCAAAATTTGCAAAGACATAAGAAAATATTTGATTAAATTAGAAGCGGCATCTCCCCAGGATTAAATGAACCCTTCCTGTATTGATACAAGGCGGTAGAGCTGACGGAAGATAAGGTAACTCAGTGAGAGATTACCGAGGCTTCTATTTCTTTTCTTTTCAAATGGTGTCACAGTTGGGGTATTTATAGATAATGAATCAATGCCTTGAAGTGGTGTCTCTTGAAGACTATACATCTTCAATTAGAAGTCATAACTGTCTATTAAACATGAACCATGTTGATTTATATACCAACACAAATCCTTTTAATTTATAAGAACATGACTTCTCAAAATGTATTTCTTCATTTAAATATCTTTCATAATATTAGAGAGACTTTTTCTTTGATACACCTATATGCAATATTTACAACAGTTAGCTCAAGACTTAGTTAATTAGACTCCATAAAAAGATCAAAGTAGGTTAGCACTTCTTTATTGCATTATTAATCTAGTTTAATATGAGCCCAAGGCCACACATGAGGATCAGGTAGAAAAAGATAAAAGTATTTATCTAAAGACCTTAGTCTCGCTGTTCTATTATTGTGAGTCAGATCAAACCAAACAAAAGAAGGCAGAGTTGGGCCATCCAATAACAAATGAGGTCATCAGTCATATATCTAAGTTCTTTTTTTTTAATAACAAGCCACATATCTAAGTTAGTCTTAAAGACTAGTGAGAGTAATAGGCTATTAAAACAGAGCATGTAACGGTCATCTTGCAACGTCGACGATTACCATGTGGGTCTGCTCCGTCGGAGCTGCTCTTTGCAGCTGTAAGCTTGGAGGCTCGTTTTGCATCGTTGTCTAGCGTGGAGGGCTTCTTTTCTCTTGGGATTAGGCTCTGTTTTTCTGAGATCAACTTCAAGAGCAACGGTCAACTTGAAACATCGGCGATCTCCGTTTGGGTCTTCACAGTCGAAGCTACACTTTGCAGTTGCACCGATTGCAGGCTCGTGGCGTGGTCGTCTAGCGTGGAGGAGTTCTTTTCTCTTGGGATTAGGCTCTGTTTTTCTGCGGTGTTCTGTTTTTTTTTTCTTTCAGCGTTTAACGAGATTCTTCGTCAGTAAGCTCTGCATAAACGCCGTCGTGAAGGCTCTGTTTTCATCTTGCTTCAATTTGCTTGTTTTTACGTTGGAAGCTTTTTCTGTCTCAGCTGGACTAAGTCATCATCACTGTTTCTTCATTGTTTGAAGAACGTTGATCTTGGCTTCTAGTTTCAGTTTCAGTCATTGGTGATCTGTGGAATGAAACATTTTTCTGGCTTTCCAAAGTTTTCAGAGATCTGTGTGTAACCTGAGAACAGAATGGGAAGCAATATACATGAACGTGATAGAAGTTGTGAGAGAGTACCTCTGGTGCCGACATCGGAAGAAAATTAGAGATGGGGAGGATGAGTTCTCTGAACACCAATCCCTTGTACCAAGGGTGGAGGATTGGATGACTGATGCAGAGGTGGTGGAGGAGGTTTCTACACAACAGAAGAAATCTTACAAGGAAGCTTGTGTTGATATACCGATGGCGGGAGATATGTCTGACGAGGAGGAAGAATGGTGGCGTGGGGATGGATGGAAATCAAGAATTGAGATTTAGATCACTCAGAAAGGTCCAAATATTGTTGTCTCACCGGAATTCCGTCAAAACTAGCAAAGAAATGGAGGACTTCTCTGATTGTTAGGCTTTTGGGACGTATGGTTCGTGAAGAACAACTTGGTAGAAAGTTGCAGCAACTATGGGGTCGAAGGGGTGAGGTAACAACGATAGAAATTGGTTCTGGATATTTCTTGGTTCGTCTAACAAGCGAGGAGGATTATGAGTTTGCTTTGATTGGTGGCCCATGGTTATACATGGAACATTACCTAGCTGTACAGCCATGGAAACCTGAGTTCGATCCTGATGCTAGGGAGGTACCGAAGATCGCTGCATGGGTACGTAATCCAAAATTTCCAGTTGATTTTTATGATAAGGGTATCTTATATGTTGTGGGTAGTCAGATTGGAAGGGTGTTTAAGGTTGATAATAATACATTGAAACAAACAAAAGGTCTTTTTACTCAATTATGTGTTGAAATAGACCTGAATTCCCCGCTTCTCCTATCAATTATGATTAATGGCAAGGAAAAAAATAGTATATGAAGGTCTACACCTGATATGTTTTTCATGTGGGAGGTATGGACATGGAGCCGAACATTGCTCACAAAAGAAAGAATCTAGACCTTTGGGAGTTCAAAGTTCGGAGACTAAGTGTGATGGACGAACAGAGGATTCGACATCGACTAACCATAACCCAGAAGCCATAACCTATGGTGAATGGATGGTGGCACCCAGACGTCGAAGGATGCAGCGTGGCACCAGGGGAGAATTGAATATCAGGCGGGGAGGGGTACGTGATTTGCATAGAAACAATAATGGTGGAGGATCAAGATTCGCAGCATTGATAGATGAGAATACGGAAGAGAAAGGAAATGAAATCACTTTAATGGCACCCAATAATTCGGCACATAATGCTACAGAATCTTCATCAGTCCGAATTATTAAATCATGTGGATCCTTGCCTAGTAAGAAGAAGCTTGTGGTGATTAATTCTGGGACTAAAGAAAATGTGGTGGAACGTAAGACGGATTTGGTGAACCCAATGGAACATTATCAACAAGTGAAGAATAAAATGGTAGACCAAGATAATTCTAGTTTGACCTCAGAAAGTGGAAAAGTACATAGTGCTAGGGGCTTGGCAAAAGGTTTTAATGAAGGAAGGAAGAGTGTCGCGGGATCCTCCAAATTGCAACCAATTAAGGCCTATTCGGGGACGCCTTTAAAATCAGAAGGTGTGAAAATTCAACCACCAAAATCTAATAGAAATAGTACTTTTGACCCTATTGATCCAAGTACAGGTAGAAAGATTAACAATTCAAATAGTATCAATCTCCCAAGCGAGGTGGGTGATGTTGTTAATAAGGAGTCAGGTGAGGGAGCTTACGGGCCTACGTCCCAGTAGTTTTTTCCAGAATGTTGGGAATCCTTTATCTTTTATTATTTGTTTAATGATAGTTATGACATGGAATACTCAGGGTGCCGGTGGTGCCTCTTCTCATCGTTTAATCAATGATATCATTGATAAACAAGGAGTTAATCTATTTGCACTTTTGGAACCTAGACAGGCGAGAATAAAGGCAAAGTTATTGGCTCGAAAGATTGGATGGTCTAATATGCATGTGGTGGATGCACGAGGATTTAGTGGGGGCATTTGGTTATTTTGGGATTCAAGTTGTAACTTTTCGATTATTTCGGCGGGTGAGCAATTTGTCCATGGAATAGTTAATGCAGGAAATGATAATGAATGGTCCCTTACAATTGTTTATGGACAACCTAATATTTACTCGAGGCGCCTGCTATGGTCTTCATTAAGAGACATTAGCTAGGTTGTTCGTGGGGGTTGGTTGGTAGTTGGGGATTTCAATGCTGTTTCGTGTCCTGAGGATAGATGGAGCATGAAAATTCGGGAAACCAGTGGAGTTGACAGATTTTTTCGGGAGTGGATTACTGATACTGGATTAATTGATATTGGCTTTAGTGGTCCTCGTTTTACATGGGGAACGTCGTCTAGTCAAAGCAGAATCGATAGAGCATTGGTAGATGGCAGATGGCATGCGCAGTTTCCAAATGCTTCGGTGCTTCATCTACCAAAGTACAAATCAGATCATTGCCCCATTCTGGTTAATACTGACAAGGTATTGCATGGTGAGAATAAACAAAGGCCTTTCCGTTTCTTCGCCCCTTGGGTTATGCATGATGAATTCTCGGCTTTTGTTAGGCAACAATAGAATGTCAAGGAAGATTGGTGTGGATCTTTAGAAAATTTTACTGAGCAGCTGAAAATTTGGAACAAAGAGGTATTTGGGAATTTAATTTATATGAAGAACAAGCTATATAGATGTCTTGATGGGATTAATACCACAATTGCCAGAGTTGGGCCATCAGTGAGATTAGAGAATTTGCAATGTGAATTATGGAAGGAACTTGAGAAAATCTTGGCCCAGGAGGAAATTATGTGGATCCAATACTCTCGTGCTACTTGGTATATTCAGGGTGACCAAAATACAAGATATTTTCATTCAAAGGCAAATGGTCGAAGAAGAAGGAATCGAATCTTAGCTCTTAAACTTGATTCTCAAGAATGGTCTTATGATGAGCAAGAAATACAAGATTTTGGCAGTAATTTTTTTGAAGATCTATATACGGATATGAGTACGTACAAGGGGTCCTTGGTGTTTGGGTGTACTTATCCTGAGATTGACACAATTGACAGATGTGCTTTGGGAAGACAGGTTGATAAAATGGAAATTAAACGAGCTTTGTTCGATATGGGTTCTCTAAAAGCTCCGGGTCCAGATGGTTTAAATCCTCTTTTTTATCAGAGCCAATGGGATACGATTGGTCTTTCAGTGACATCTTTGGTTAAAAGGGTATTTTCTAATCCGGATTGGGTATATAATATTAATGATACTCAAATTGTACTTATTCCTAAAATTGATCATCCACAATCTTTCCGTGATTTTCGGCCAATAAGCCTCTGTAATGTAGTGTATAAGATTGTTACAAAAGTTATTTCAAATAGATTTAAATCTATTATGCCATTGTTTGTGGCTCCGAACCAATGTAGTTTTGTGAAGGGGCGCCAAAGTACTGATAATATTATTCTAGTGCAGGAAATCATTCACTCTATGAGGAGCATGAAGAAGAAGCAGGGATTTATGGCAATAAAGATTGACTTGGAGAAAGCATATGACCGAGTCAGATGGAGTTTTCTTTTCGAATGCTTGAATAAACTGAGGATTCCTAAGTACCTCTGTGACGTCATAAAAGCTTGTGTATCTACTCCGCAAATGCAGTTACTTTGGAATGGATGTGCTGCAAAATCTTTTTTCCCTTCCAGAGGAGTTCGTCAAGGAGATCTTATCTCACCGTATCTCTTTGTTATTATGATGGAGAGGTTGGGGCATTTAATCCAGACTGCAGTAGAAGATGGAGATTGGAAACCTTTTAAGTTGTCCAGGCAAGGTACGGCTATTTCTCATGTCTTTTTCGCTGATGACCTTATTCTGTTTGTAGAAGCAAATATGGATCAAGCCGGGGTAGTGAAAGCCATACTGGATGATTTTTATGATATTTATGGTCAGAAAGTAAATAATGCAAAATCGCACATTTACTTCTCCAAGAATGTGGGCAATACGAGAAGAAAGGACATTAGTGAGTTCTTGAATTTTTCCCTGTCTTCCAACCTGGGAAAATATTTAGGAATGCCAATCTTGCATGGGCGAAGTACTAAGTCCTCATACAGATTTATTCTTGATAAGATGAATGTTCGACTAGCAAGCTGGAAACCAAACATGTTATCGATGGCAGCTATACATACTCTTGTATCATCAGTCATGTCGGCTATGCCATCCTATGCAATGCAAACTATACCCCTCCCATTGGGTACCTGTGATGAGATAGACAAAAAGTGCAGGCAATTTCTTTAGGGAAGTACATCCACGAGTCGTAAGCCACACATGGTGGCTTGGAGTCATGTTTGTTCTCGGAAGAATGATGGTGGACTAGGCTTAAGATAGGCAAGGATTCAGAATCAGGCCTACATGACAAAATTGGGGTGGAGCTTGATACACAAACGAGATGCATTGTGGGTTCGTTTTCTTCGGGAGAAGTACAAGACGGGCAGTGATTTGGTGCCAGAAGTAGAAAAAAGACGGTCAGAATCAAGCACATGGAAGGGGATTAGACAAAATTGGGAAAGTGTAACTGATAGTATTGCTTGGAAGATTACTGATGGAACTTCGGTGTCTTTTTAGCATGATCTATGGGTCCCTTATTTTGACAGATTGGAGAGTTTGACACTTCAACCATTAACAAATGAAATAAGGGAATGGAAGGCGGCCGACTGTATTACTCCGTCAGGTCAATGGGATCTAGATAAGTTTGGGCATTTATTACCAAAAGATGTCATGGTTGCAATCCAAAGAGTGAATATTAACCGCAATACTAGTGGTGATTTTCCTATTTGGAGATGAACATCTGATGGTAAATTTGCACTAAAAGCCGCGTACAAGAGGATAGCTGGGCAAGGTGAAAATAGTTCTTTGTTCGGATGGAGGCTTATATGGAAGCTAAAGGTTCCTCAATGTTACAGAATGTTTTTGTGGTTATACGCTCATGGTCGTTTACTGACTAATTTGGCACGAGCTCAACGGGGAATCCACACAAATGAGATGTGCCCTATTTGTCAAGACAAGACTGAATCAATTATGCATGTACTTCGAGATTGTGTGATGGTTAAAGAGATATGGAGTGAGTCATTACCTAGTCCATGGCATCGGCATTTCTTTGGCTCAATTGATAAAAACATTTGGTTAACATGGTGTTTACGCCGTCGTGATCATGTGTATGGCTACGAGTTTCGACATTGGTTTACAATCCTATGCAGGCACGTTGGCAAGGAATGACCATATCTTCAACAACAAACAATGGAGTAAGCAGGAGTTACTGGCACATACTGGTTCCGTGTTGTCTTGGGGTATGTCTACCCACATGCAACCTAAGTCTTATACAGCAGCAAGTAGGGGTTGGCGACCTCCACCTGCTGGGATGGTTAAAATTAATACAGATGGATCCAGGAATGAAGCGACGGGATGTTGTACCTGTGGTGGGGTGATAAGGGATGAAAAAAACGGATTTATTCAAGGGTTTATGTTTAGGATTGGAAGCGGATCGGTTATCACAGCAGAGGCCTGGGGAATTTTGTGGGGTATGAAATTAGCTTGGGAAGGAGGATTTAGGCATATTATTGTTGAGAGTGACTGCAGCGAAGTACTGGATCTTATTCAAGGAATGATTCTCGATGAACATCATGATGCTACTTTAATCTTGGAAATTCAATCAATGCTGGAACGTGACTGGGATGTGGAGATATTACATTGTTGTAGGGAGGCGAATAGGGTGGCGGATTACTTGGCAAAAAGAGCATGGAATATGACGGTGGATTTTCTTGTTCTTGACAGAGAACCTGATGAAGTCAAAAATCTGATCATGGAAGATGTTACGAAACAATATATTTGTAATGAGTTAGTAGAATAGAGCCGGTAGGGCTATGTTTTTCTCCTTTTCTATCAAAAAAAAAAAACAGAGCATGTTATAATCGTTGTATTTCGACTTTCCTTTCAATGAATTTCCTTGTTGGCTAAAAAAAAACAGCCTATTAACCAAAAGCCCTAACATAGTTGATATTTAGTTGGATTTTTTAAACATCTAATCTGGGGTTTGATTCTTGGCTGTGTATATAGAGATTAGACAGGAAGTCTATGGATATCCTAGGCCTACCCAAAAAAAAAAAATCAACCACCTGTTTGATTTAACTTTTAAAAGTATTTTTATAGAATTTGAGATGAATATGTGAGAAGAGTTTTTTTTTTTTTTCAGCTTACCAAAAAGCACTTAAAAAAGCACTTTTGTGCTCTTCACAAACGAGCAGTAAATGTGGGTGGGGTTGGGGTCTGAATAATAATATAAATAAATTTTTTTGATCTGTCAATAATAATATCAATAAATTAAACCAAGCCGATTGATGTCCTATGTTTTTAAACAATGGATTTGTACAATGTGTATTAAATTGTTTTATTCATCAGGACGGAGGCATACCTTTAAACTTAATTCTCCTAATTTCAACAAAAGAAAAAATGGAACTGAATTGTCATTGCAAAAATTTCAATTAAAGATTCAAATAATCCAATGATCCGCCTAGCTTTCAAATCACTTCGTCTATATTAAACTATAAGCAACTTAATTTAAAAAGTTAAGAGAGTAAAATATAAATCCAATTTTTAAACAACGGGTCATAATTGTTATTTAAGATTTTAAATTAAAAATATTTATACTGAATCTTGTTTAAAAATTAAAATTTAATTTAATTTAATTTAATAATATTTATCATTATTAATTATTTTTATTCTATCGATTATTATCTGTTACTTTATCTTTTATTTTCACTTTTTCAGACATTATATATTACTAATATGATGAATAATTCTAGTCCTAATTAAATATCAAGAATCACTCTACGAAACCCAAGTCTTGTATCTATTTATTATATTCATGATACTCTAAGATTTAGTGCATGCACCCACATTATAAATAGGCTCACATAGCACCATTATTTAAGCTGCATAGATATTGCATGATAAACAAAGCCTCAGTTGAAAGTGAGCTGGTATTTTGGTGACTTGTTAGGACTAAAAAGACCGAAATGCCTCTCAGTTTCGTCACCCTTCTTCAAGTTCTCATCAAACATGGCAAACAAATAAGTCTCAATAGGTCCATTAGGCCTCTTGGGGGTCCCACCCTTAACATGATTAATCAAATTCTTATAGTAAGTTCCTGCATTACCAACAGTAGCTCCAACTCCACCAGCAGAAGGCCAACCACTTTCAGACACAACAATCTTTATATTGGACCCTCCTGTTTTCTCCAAAGCAGCATACACAGAATCCAATATAGCATCAAACAAGTTTTGATACCCAGCATCATTTTTGCCTTGTTGAGTGAACAATGCATAAGCAAGAGGAATGTTTTTTTGGTCATTAACATATGCAAAATAAGGATATATATTAGCAAGAAGTGGAGATCCATGGTTAGATAAGAAGGTGATGATTGGCTTTATGTAGCCTTTTGCAGGATCAGTGAAAACGGCCTTGTTTGGAGGGTAAGAGTCTTGAATCAATTTAGTGTCTATGGCTGTGGACACCTTAATTTGGCCTTGTAAGTTTGCTGCCGCAATTGCTTTCTGAATGTTTTGCATGGCCGGGAGGACCGATGACGCGGCAGCTTCACCCGGATGGACTTCATTTCCGACGGCGATGTACTTGAATTTGACGTTGTTTGAGTAGGGTTTAACGTACTTGTTTACCCAATTTGTGGCAGCATTAGGGTCTGTGAGAGATTGAAGGTTAGGATTAGAAACTCCAAGAATGACTTCAATGTTTGAACCTCTTAGGGCTTGGAGGGTGGCTTCATCTGGATCGTATATACGCATTTTTCCAATTCTATTGGATTTGTACAAGTTCACCACATCTTGTTTGCTTGGTAGGTTGTTCCCATTTGCACCATAACATACTCCTATTGGCTGTGCACCTACATGAATGAATTGTCATTTTAGCAAGTATTTAACAAAGGGTACAATTCAATTTTGCGGAAGTTTTCACACGAGAGTTGTGGGTATTCAGAATTGTTTTAAGATTAATATCACCTAAAAGTGTTAAAAAGAAGCAGATTTGCTGCAACCGACTAACTGTTATAACACTAATGTTGATCGTTGTATATTTTGATAGTCAAGGGCAACATTGTTCATTTTCCAACACTTACAAGATGATATTGATCCAAAAAAAAATCTGGCCTGGGGTAAAATTATATTATACCATAACCCTTGAACAAATAAATATTAATAGGAGGCTACATATTATATTTTAAGTTATACAAAACCCTTGAACATTATGCTATATGTTAATAACTTCCCTAACATTTGAAACTTTACAATAAACCTCCATATAAGCCAAACTCACATACTATTCATTTTGTTCATTATTTATCTGCAAATAACTTAAAATTTAAGGAGTTTAGAGGCATATAATTCAAAGTTTAAGAGTGTTATATATGTATATAAAAATAACGTTAGGGGATCTAACATTGATAGTTAGAAGTTATATGCATATAGATTTAAAAATTTAGGGAATTTATTATTTAATTCTAAAAATTAAGGAGGTTAATTTAAGCTAATCTTATATTTAGAAGGGTTCTACAATATCGAACTACAAACCTTAATGTAGTAAAGAAAAATTTTAAAAAATTAATCTAGTTTTTATAATTTTAAATTATAGAACTTATCACTTTAGAAATTCTTATGTATTTAATAAAAATAACTATGCAAATAATGTTCATATTTTGCATTATTTTTTTAAAATAATAGGTAGAAAGAAAATGAAAAAAAAAATAAAATTTGAATAATTTACTATAATTTGAAGTGGTGATGTGCATAGAAGCATCGATCTAGTCAACCATTGACCTCCACTAAAATTCTTAATTAGATGAAATTGTCCTTTGATTCTATTTATTCGTTGGCTTTTTCTTTATGTCCTTATTATCTAGTCATAAATAATTAATCATTGCAATATACTTTTTCTTTGTATAATGTCCAAATAAACTCTCGGAGAAAACAAGTCAATAATGACATGCGCCACTAGCTCCATAACAAGTTAACAACACTCTGTTCAATTAATCATTCAAAAACACAATAAACTACTCCCATTAAGAATTAAGCAAAAAAATCTTATAAACAATAATTAAGTAAAAAAAAAAGTAAATTAGTGACTATTAGACTCGCCTAAATCACGCTAAGCATGTAACCAGTTGTAATAATCTAAAACTTTTGATGTCAAATTTCATTTTACTTTATTTGAATTTTCGGAAAGAACAATCGAGAATCAGACTCAGAAATATTTGTGAAGAGATCGATCGGGGAGGGAGAGAGAAGAATAATGGAGTAATAATTTCTCTATAAATGTAAGAATTTGCAACAAAAAAAAAAAAGTCTTAAAAAGGTGGGGAATCCAAAGAGATATATATGGCTCCATGTTCAAGTAATATTAAATATATATATATATATAGAGAGAGAGAGAGAGAGAGAGAGAGAGAGACCTGTGAATTGGAGTCCTATGGAGGAGAATACACCGAGAAGAAGCAATATAGCAGACATGGTAATGTTTCTTGTGAAAAAGAAAGTATCCATGGCTATGGCTTCAAATTAAAGCAATAGCCAAATAAATGATCGAATTCTATTGATGACACACCATACTTCAATCCAAGAGCCACTATTTATACACAAACAAACATGTACTGTATAGCCAAAATGTTTGAAAACTTCGTCAATCACTCTTATTAGTCTTATCAACTTCCATACGAAATAGGCAAAAGACTTTTCCCTTCCCCGTCAATCACTCCACCATTGAATTTAATCACCACTTTCAATTAATTCTTGCCATCTGTAATATGTACTCAGCGTCCACAAATAATTAATACGTATGTCATGTATGTGTGTATCATAGGTTCAAGATATGTTTACAACGGAATACTTATCCTCTTTCTGGTTCAAGTCAAGCAGCCTTGTTCGGTTCAATTCCATACATCAAGATTATAGATGTTTTGTTGGTACTTACTGTAAAGTAATCTAATGAAATCCTAATTACAGAAAGTTATAACAAATCACGTAATCATTCATTTTTCACATAATTAATTTTGGTTATCAAGATTTCAACTTACATAAATCTTTGGCCGAAGTTAAAAAAAACTTACTCTTCTATATACATTCCATGAATCAACATTTAGACATTTATACCTATCATTTTAGTTTTGATAGACTTAATAAGATAATTTTAATTTTTAAGTAGATAAAATATAAATTTCATTCCACGGTTCTTTCATGGCATACCAGATAAATAATGCTTCTTTTTCATTATTATATTCACTATTACATATTTATCATTATTTAATGGTTATTCTTACTTATATTTAACGGTTTCCAAGTGCTATATATATACATTTAACGGTTGTCAACCGTTAATATAGGGCCCTATATTTTCACAGTTGTTTAAAGACAACTGTTATTTATATGATCCTATATTTGACGGTTTTTAGACACTGACTGTTACATATGTCAAACTATATTCAACGGTTGCTCACTAAAGACTATGACATATATTATCAAATACATTACAGTTCATATGATGAACGATTAAGTATTTGACACCAATCTTGGTCATCAGGAATTAAGGTGTATATTTGATGGTTGTTGATAATTAACCGTAAAATAAATGTATATATTTAATGGTTGTTTAAAAGGACCGTGATATATATGTCAATATATGACTGTTATTAGCTAATAACCGTGAAGTATTGTGGACAATTTTTTTTAAAAGAAAAAAAATTGGTGTTCATTTTCGATAAGCCCCCATATGCATATTACATATATATATACATTATAGAAACCAATTACATATCCTTCACAGAAACCAATTAAACAAATTCTTTCCTTGCGGTCATCAAAAAGTACATATGTACAAAACTATACATTAATAGAAACCAAAAACTAATCCAAATTACCAACCAAAAAGTAAATCAGTTAGAGCAAAAGAAAAAACAAAACAGAAAGCAAAAGTAGGAACAAAAACAGAAAACAAAGCCAAATCTGAACTAGCTAAACTAAGAACCTAATATACACTTAAATAAAAAAAAATGGTACTAACTCCGTTATGCTCCCATCCATTAACCATAAACTGTCAACTAACTCTTCTATAACTTTTTCAATTTGTCCGAGCGAATATTGCTCAAAATAATTGTCCTCAAAGTATTACATGTAAAAACAAAGTATGTTAAAATATATAACTTGACTTTTAATTTAACTTAAACACATATGCATGCATATATATACATACCTTAGTATTAATGCGCCATTTTCAAAACTGAACTTTCAGAAAAATTTTGATTTGCTTGAATTCGCAGAATAGCCAATTATGCGCAGTCATGCAACAGCAACATCTCAAAACACGTCTTTAGTCCAAAAATGCATTTATACATGCAATTACCAACAATTTGAAAGTGGAATTGATCCTAAACGAGGGCAATTCAAAATTTTAATCACACCAAAGTAAGGGAAAGACTTGAAACCTTATGCCCTGGATCAAAACATTCTTTTCAATATCTTGTCGAATCCTAGCATGTATAAGAGTACTTTAATACCTCAAAAATAGCTTCTGATATGCACTTATACATGTAAAATTATCTAGGGTAAAGGGGTAAAAGTACCCACATTAATATTTTAAAAGAGTTGTTGGCACCATATTAAAACCTTGCCTGCACAAATGCCTATAAGAACTAAAAAGCAATGTTTTTGGGACCAGACCGGACCGGACGGTCAGGCCGTGGACCGGTGGAGAAGGCGGCTCGAGTCATGTTTGAAAATCGTTTTTGTTGTTCAACCGTTTTGATCCGGTGTGAGCTGCCCTTTAAGCCGGGAATCGCTGTTTAGTCGGAAGCCGGAGCGGCTTTAGAGTAACCGGATAGTCTGAGATGAAGAAGAAACAAGATGAGAGAGGAGGAAGACAACGAAGGAGGAGGAAGACGACGGAGAAGAATATGTTGAAGACACTCGGAAGAAAGAGAAACAAATATATTTTATTACCTATGAGCTCCATTTTAAAGTCTAAACTTAGCTTGTAGTCAATATTTTTGTTAGACTCCTTTAAAAAAAGTGGGCATAACACGTGACGGTTGCATAGGGAGTAGAGAAGATATTTTACTTGTGTTTTTAAACTCATTTTTTTAATTTTATAATTATATTACAAATAAATTATTCTCACATAAGTATGCAACGTCTGAGACTTCGCATAATACACCCGCCATATGTTATGAAATACTCAAATACTAAAATATTTTAATATTACTTATTTTTATATTATAATTCAAAATACATTTTTAATATTTTAAATAAATTACTGTATAGTATTTATACTTAATTTTTTATACCAAACTAATTTGTCTAACTATAAATTGATATATAATTAGATAACGCACAACAAATATTATAATTAACTAATTTAGTTTCCTTAACCTCTTTCAAAAAAGTCAACTGGATCTTATATTAAGGACTAGAGATAGTGTGTAATTAAATCTTTTTTATTAAACTGGAATAATTATATTTATATCGTTATATATGTATGTAATATTATTTGTAATTTAAATGTTATTTTGTGACTTTACTAATTTCATATGAAATTAGAATAATAACTAATTATTGTAATATATATATAATATTTTTTAAATTTAATTATTACGTCACCGGTCCGGCTAAACGCCTTAACCGGTCTAATCGGTTGAACCTTGACCCGCTGACCTTTCCAGCTTGATGTTCGGTCCGGCTTTTAAAACATTGCTAAAAAGAGTACAAAAATGCAACTACCGTCCAAATGACAAAACGTCCATTAAATAGCTTGTGTGGGACCCATTTTTTTTATCCAGCAATAATCATCTACTTTTGTTGACAGTGAACGTGGCCAGTGAGAGATTAATGGGTTGGGTGAGGAGGGTCATCAAACCCTATGGCCTTGTTTAGTACATGGTATTGAATTTTGATGGATTGGGATTGGGGCTGGGATTGGGATTGGGATTAATGCTTTAAAAATATGTTTGGTATGAGGTGTTAATTGGAGGGAATGATTTTACTAATCTTATTTAATAAACATGTATTAATTATAAAAAGACTTAAATACCCTATCCTAAATCCCAAACAATCGATCGATCAACCAAGAAGGTCCATCGCAACAACCACAACTGCAATAGCTGCTTGTGCAATTCCTCCAGCTTTTGCCATTTCATCTCTTTCATCATTACCCTCCTCTTCTTCCCAATCTCCCAAAACCCCACACCTTCCCTTCCTCTCCATTTCTCAATCTTCCAACCCAACCCGATTTGGTCTTCTCAAGACTTTTGCAAACCCCGAGCCAGCTCTCCACATGTACGCCCCAACCTCTCAACACAATCCTTCTTCTCAGGTTTGCCATCATTCATCTTGAACTTTTGTCTTCTCATATTAATTCGGCTATATTCTGACCTAATTTATTGTATTTTTCCTCTTTCTCTTGACAAGCTGATGCTGTTTTACCGGATTTACTGGTACATTTCACAACTTAGTCTGGAAGCACTTGTTTCCCTTTTCTTTTATATCTGGATAGGGTTCTGCTTATGCCTTTTGTAACTTAGCCGGGCTTTTTCAGTTGTTATTTTGCTCGGCTTTAGCTAAATCTGCTGATGGTGTTCTACGGTTCGACATGCTAAAATCTGCACCATTTCCACACTTGTGTAGTATATTGGAGTATGTAACATGTGAAAATGTCTAAATCCCGTTGCAAATAATTCAGATTTAATAATTTGAAGGTTATTGTTATCTAGACTCTAGGCATATCATCACTTGAAGGCTTAGAATTTTTGTTATACTGGAGTATTATATATCCATGTCATTATTTTTAGGGGTTTAAGTTACTTTTAATCTCTACTGCATAATAATACACCCATAAAAGGGAGGGGGGCTGCTTCAGGGTGTAAGTCCTTGTTTTCTTGTTCATTCTAGGATCTCATTCCCTTGCTCTATTAGATTCTCATTTTTGTGAACGTTGTAGATTTCTTTTGCAATAAAATGACTTGGAAGTCATCTGGTGCTTTAATGTTTTATTGGTAATTTGGTGCTAGACAGAATACATGGTGGATATGAAATGTGAAGGCTGTGTTAATGCGGTCAAGAATAAACTACAGACAGTAAATGGTAGGTTTTCTAATATGTTGTTCTAGGTGGCCTATTTAGTATTTATTCTGGGGCATCTTGTATCCATCTTGCCAAAATCAGGATCTCACTGTATATACAAGCAACCCCTACCCCTATTGTGCATGCTTATTAAGTCCACCGACTATATGGAAAACTGAATTTTTTTTTTCGGAATCAGATGCATTTCGTTTATACTTTGGGGAAGCTAAAGTCACATTGGACAATGATGAAGAAACAGAGGACAATGACAAAGAAAAACTGGTTTTGTGCCATCTCCATACTAATGAATTCAAGATGTTGGCCACAAGTGAACCTCTCGTTATGACTGAGGTTTGGAATTATGCAGAAAGCTTTGTATCAGTTTGCAACATCCACATTGGAGCTTCTTCATCCTAAATCCTGGTTATTATTACATTGCATATTATTTTATTTAGCTACTTTCAATGGAAATGAATCCATATGTAACATTTTAGATAATTTGTCCTAAATCCTTGATATGTGATTTATTTGCTAGTATGTGGATTTTCAGTGCTTTTTGTTTAACCATTAAACAAATGGGTTTAAATACACTGAAAAGCAATGATCCTTTGCCTTAATTGTCACATTGTAGATTTACTTTATTTAGGCACTTTTAGTGGTAATGAATTCATGTATGTTTAGATCATTTTGTATTTAGATGCTTGATGTCTTTTAGAGATGCAATCGAAAACATATGATGAAAGCATATATGTAATACCATATATTTTATTCAATGTTCGACCTATTTATAATCTTTGGGTGCTTAGTTTTCCTTTAAAGATGGATATACTATATAATTTAGCTGCGAGAGTGTGGAAAATCTTGTCCTAATATACCATGATTTTAAATACATTGTTTTATGTTCAAGTGTTGTTTGATTTTTTATTCAATTAACGGTGCTTTTGCCATGCAGAATCCTAATGCACTTGACAGTAAGGTTCTTCTGGATTTTGATCATGTTAAAAATAATTTGAAAGTTGATGATGAAGGTATGCAATGTCTTGTAGCTTCATCTTTTGTAAGCTATAATTCTGTCCTTTTATTTAATTTTTTTTATGTTGATGTCTTGATGATTTTGTTGATTCTATTCATGCTTGTATCGGCTATGATATCTCTGGTCTTCTTTCTCTCTTTGTCTATTTCTGTTTCTCCTCTACATAACAGAAGCAGTTCCTTGTGATTGAGTTTTCTCATGGTCTCAGCTGTGTATGGCTTGTATGATTTATTGGAAAAAAATTTGGTGGTGAGATTAATTATTTTGTGTTTTTTCTATCTTTGTCCGCCACAGCCTATGCATAAAGGGGAGAGATGTTTCGTTTTCTCTCTGGATCCAATCATATCATGGGGCTCGGCCGATGCTAGTTTCGTGGTATGGGACCCTGTGAAATTTGCAAGGATCGTCTAGCCAAGGAATTTCAAGCACAACAATTTCTCCAGTTTTATTCGCTAGCTAAATACTTATGTGGGTATTGCTTTAACACAGCGTGGAAAGGCTGCTGTGATTTGTTTGTAAATAATGTTTGGCATGTTGTAATTAATTTGTGTTGTATTTTTTCCCTCTCCTTGTATTTGTTGTAATAGTCCTTCCTATGTTTGATACTTTTTGTAACTAGGATTGGTAATTGAATCGACCTTGTATATATGAAGAGTATATTGTATCAACTGCAATGTCACAATTTGGGGACATTATGCTTGTGTGTCCTTGTTCTCCTTAGTTGGTTAAAGTCCTCTCTGAATGATCTTTGATGCTCAGTTTGGCCTTGGAATGGTTAGATGTATTCTTGATTCCATTGTAGCTAGGATTGAGAGATTCGCAACTGAAGGAATATTTGGCTTGCTGAGTTTCTTCTGTTGTCTTCAGCAATTTGTATCCCAGGTTTCGGTGGGGAATTTGTGATTCTGTTACAATTTGATTATTGTTGAATGCTATCATTTCGATAATTTGCTTCTATATGTGTAAGCTAGTTATTGCCCACATATTGCATACTCAGATACAGCACCACCTTCTCTTGACGAGCATTAGTTTGGTGACCAAACAGTTTCCTATCTTATACTTATTATTTGTTTCATTTTCCTCTCCCTTCATTACCTTGAGATCACGTCTACTCCTACTCTATTATACCTATGACATATGGATAATCTCCTTCTCTGTCCTGTATTGTTTGGATGTCCTTCTCATTCAACTATGTTGTATATATTATTGTGACTGATTTTGATTAAAAGAAAGGGAAAAAAATAAAAAATAGTGCAGAGCTTATATACATGCAGCCGTCGTAATCTTGCCGGTGTCTTAAGTTGTTCTATATCAGCTATATATACACAGATATGCTTCCATATATACATTTCATCTTAATTATTATACTGAGTCCCTTGACTTTTGTTTACCCTTTCAATTTATTCTTAAATAAAAGAATTATAATTAAACCGAACCATATTTGAAAGACAAAGAAAAACACTGCAAAAAATGGAGCCATATATCCAAGTTGTGAAACAAATCGAACAACCAAAGTGTAGCAACATCTCTAATTTAGAAAATTCAAACATGGATAGACAAAAGCAACTAACCAGAAGTCCAATAATTAGAGTCTTATGTGCATAATGAATAATTAATGAAAAAATATCTAATACCAAACTAATAAATACCTACTTAGTAATCAATGAAAAACATCTACCATAACGTTAAACAAATAATAAATCTTAGAAATAAGAGTATTTATGCTATCATCCGGCGAAGTACATGAGCTTTTCCCTCTTCAAGAGTGCCATAGAATGCAATCAACAATTTCTCATCGGACATCAACTTAATATAAGCTAAATCTCGTTGTTGATCTGAAACTCCTTCAACCTGCATAATATCATTATAAAGAGAGTCCTTCATGTCATCCAAACATTTCTCACGTTCTTCCATACACTTATCGCATTCATCTTTATTCATGTATATGGCCAATCGCTCACTTGCCTCTTTGAAGCCTTCAGCCAACGTATGAGCAATTCTCTCCATGCCTTGGAGTAGAAAGTCGTCACGATCAGAACTATTTCGCTTTTGCTTTTTTGACCCTGGACTTGCAGCAGATGGAGTTTGCTCATCAGGAGTCTGCTCAAATGATGGGTGCTCATCTGGAGTCTACTCAGGTTGTAGATTGTTCTCATGGGATATATGTATGTCCCCATCATTGTGCTCGTCCAATCCAGGTTGATTATTTATCTCTTCAATGGCATCATCATATTGTTCAGACTCCTTGCCTTATGCACGATCCTTATTAAATATAAGGTTGAACTCCTCATAAAAAGGGAAAGACATATGCCTGAACTTTGCAGCTTTCTTATGAGCCTGCAAGGACATTACATAAAATTGACATCAGGACTAATTAAATTTGATTAACAATAAACGATGTATATATATAGATATAATTAATCATATTTACCTTTATATATTCATCCCAAACTGTCTTAGGAGCTGTCACACATTTTGTTTCAGAGTTCCAACCAAACCCAGATAAGTTGAGAAGGTCAGTCACCACACTATAGTGAGCCTTTAAAATTTTATATCTAGATTGGATATGAGGATGTGCCTGAATTTGGCATCCGGGTATAGTCTCATGAAATTTGTCCTTCAATGTGTTCAAGACACCAGGCCTAAGACCATTTTCACTAATAAGATCACCCTTCTCATGCAATTCTAGCATGAAACGGATTAACAACTCGTCCTCCACACTTGTCCATTTGTGAATATCCGACTTTCCAGATTTTTCTGACATGTTGGTCAACTGTAAGACATGTTAGAATCTAACATAAATTATGCATAAAAGAATAACATATATAGCTTAAATAAAAAAAAAGGAGTAGTTATAGCATAAATAAAAATTGTACAAAATACACATCTCTTTCAACTCATTGTTCTATTAGAAGTAAAAGCAGTAAACATTTCATTAGCAAGATTATTCCGAAAAGTAGCCCATTGAGTAGAGCTATCCATGTTTTGGATTGGAGGGTTGTACATCCTATCTCCACTAACTTCCAGATCATCCACTTTATTTTCAAGTGGATCTATGTCGTCTTGACGAATTAAGTTGTGCAAGAGGCAACAAGTAATTATGATTCGGTTGTATGTCTTAATAGGATAAAATGATGGGCTCCTTAGAATAGCCCATCGTAACTTCAGAATGCCAAAACACCTCTCAATGACATTTCGTGCAGATGAATGTCTCATATTGAAGCACTCTTGTGCATTTCTAGGATATCACCCTTCTCTCCATTCATTTAAGTGGTATCTTTGTCCTCGATATGGTGCAAGAAATCCCTCACAATTGGCATACCTAGCATCAACCAAGTAATATTGACCTTATGGAACTTTTAAGCCATTCCTCCTACTAATGGCATCACGAAGAACCCTTCCATCTACTGCAGACCCTTCCCAACCAGGCAACACATATATGAACTAGCCATCTTGTGAGCAAACACCCAGCACATTTGTGGTTATGTCTCCTTTCCTATTTCGATATCTTACCTTGTCTAAAGCAGAAACTCTCACCTTAATATGAGTTCCATCCAACGCTCCTAAACAATGCTGTCAAAAAGTAAAAAAATATATTACAAACCATCTATATGTTTATATAAAATTTAATGAGTATATAATATATATATATCTACCTTGAACCATTTCCACTTATCATCAATGGAGTCTTCTGCCACAGGCTCTGCTTTTTTGAATAAAATATGTCCAACCCTCATCATACTATGTAGAACGGAATTGAAATACCTACTAATGGTTTCTCCAGATCTATTAAAGTTATATTGTATTACTCTATTCTTCACATGATATGCTAGTATGTGAAGAAAAATGGCAACTTGCTCATCTATAAGCATATTCTTACTAGGTTGGAGACCTCCCACATCCATTAGCATAGAGCATAGCTTATCAAATGTTGACCTATTCATTCTAAGTAAGTTGTAACATGCTACATCACTACTACACACTAATCTCTTTAGATAAGATCTCTTCGCAAAAAAGTCCATTTTGTAAGGTAAATGAATGATCCGCCGCCTCCTTAACATGATCATCATACTCACACACAGATAAAACCAGTGTATTGCCTTAGCCATGCTTTGCTACCAAAGTAACAAGCACAACAAGGCTCTATTTTCTTCAGATATTGTCATAACTGTGTAAACAACCATATAAGAGTTAATAAGGAAATATGTCACCAATTGATTTTTTACACTTCATGTAATGTGTCCAATTGGTTCTATAAGTTGGAGATAAAAAATCTTCATATAAGATAGGAATCTATTTTATTTTTAGTTCTTAACAAAATATGAAGCTCTCCTGAAATCAATAATTAATCCAAGAACACAAAACATGTTTAAGCAAAGCTAAAGGAAAACCATAAACAAAGGAGAGCTAATAAGAAGGATGAGATCCATTACTAGTTACTTTGCAATGACAACACATGGGGGTTACATCTAAAAAAACAACAAAATGCCATAGGTTCAAAATTAATTTTGTGGAAGGATGACGTAGCTCACTTACTACGTACACCCTAGTGACAGCAACAAAGACCAACAAAATTAGCAATTAACTCAAAATTCTAGTTCATCAATTTGTCCCCTTAATGTTCATACCAAAAGAATTTCCAAAAATTTGTTTTTAAGGTTCTCTATAGTTTGTACAACTTGGCAATTTGTTGTAGCTTCAATTTGAGTGTAAGATATCAGTCTAAAGTACCTAACAAGTTAGTCACACAATCAGGTTCGAAGTTCAGAATATAAGCTCAATTAACAAGCAATTGTCACCCTTAAAACACTAACTCCTT
Organism: Inga laurina; assembly: GCA_963855925.1. Lineage (NCBI taxonomy): Eukaryota > Viridiplantae > Streptophyta > Magnoliopsida > Fabales > Fabaceae > Inga > Inga laurina. The sequence continues at coordinate 68,079,954 of OY979704.1, forward strand.
AAATCAGCAACAATTCCAAAGTGCCAACAAAAAAGTTACAGAGATTCAAGTTCAAAAGCACTGCATTCGAGATTGCAGCAAGTCTCAAGTTGAATGTGACAGTTTATGCACTTGACAACAACAATTCATAAGTTCAGTAGCACCCATGTTCATTTCTTAAATGAACCACACTAATTTCCAATTTATGACAGCAGTTATGGACAGAATCTAATTTTGCAGTAAACCAGCAATTTCAATTCAAGATTCAGTGGCTCAAGGATAGTACATTTAGTGGTAAAATATGTACCAATATTAGCCAATTTGCAGAGCATAGTAAAAATTTGATGACCAGAGTCCAAAGGCCAAAGAACACCAGAAATTTAGCAAGTGATCAAAGAAAAACTAGATTGTGCACTTCAAAAGTCTAAGATTCAGCATGTAGAAATTTAGCAAGTGATCAAAGAAAAACCAGATTGCAGACCATGTATAACTTTATATAATCATTCATCTCGCAAAGTGCTGTTGGGTCTGAGATTTTCGTCTTGTATTTGTAAGATCTATGAATAGCATAGCAAAAGCTTCTGGGAGTGTTCTACTTTGTTAAGATTGTATCTAATAATTATTAACTTGTGTAAATGGAGCCAACGATCAGGAAAGAAACTCGTGTGCGCGTTTGCAAGATTGGCTTCTTCTATGAAAATAAATTGGAATTGGGGGCCATTTAACAGAACTGCCAAGTTGCGAGTAGAGGAAACAGGGCCTTATAGCACTCACACAATTACAGAAATTATCCAAAGAAAATCATGAGCAAGCACACATACCTGGAATATCAACGAAAATTCATATTATGCAACCGGGTCCAACGATGGCAGTAGCGACTATTCTCCACCAGTGGTGATTTCGACGGCCAGAGAAGAACAACCGCGGGAGAGATGATGAAAGATGAAATAAAAGTGAAGTTATAATTTAGGGTAAGATTAATAGAGGGAATTTTTGTCAAGAGAATATTATAAATAGGGGTATTTTTGTCTCTAAAATTTGCAATACCAGGATTGAAAACGCAATACCAGGGGGAGGTGGCTTTGTAGCAATCCCACTTTCGTGGTACTTCCAATCCCTAGGGATCCATAGTCCCTCAAACAAAATGATGTATTATGGCCCAATCCCTGATCCAATCCCAATCCCTACCCTTAAATACCTCATACCAAATAGGGCCTATATCCCGGCATTGCCTTCTTCTTCTTCATCATCATGCCTTTCTTCTTCCCTTCAACTCCACCACCCCTTCAGTCCCAGCACTGCCTTAGACTGCCCCAAGCAGCCTCCACCGCTCACCTCATGCCGCCTGGTCGTTCCTCTCTCCTTTACCAAGCTTGGTCTTTCTCCTATGTCGGACTAGGTTCTTTTCCAGTACGCGTACGAGGTGGGGTCCGATCAATGTTGCTTCATCTTGATCCTGTCCATCCACACACCTGTCTCCACCATCTGGTCCGTGGTTCATTGTTTTCATAACCCCCTGGCCTATAAGCATTTTGCAAAGAGCTATCACATCATCATCGACAGCGATGGCCGCTGCATTTACGTCAGCGCCATCGTCCTAGAGGTCTACATGGTGTTCGGCCTTCCCGCCATGTCTAACACCGAGTAGTTGGAGATCTTTGATGATGAGAGCCACATCATCAGCTTTAGCGTTGTCATTAGAGGAAAGATATGAAAATTCCACAAGTTTATTGAGGTTAGTTTTTCACTTTTTAGAGCGGCATTATTAAACACAAAAGATTTACGAATATAGATTATGAGTGTTTGAAAGCATTATTCGTCTCTTAGTAGGTGGTCCTATAACCAACTTTGTCTCCACGTCATCCTCCATTCCTTCTTCATTCAAGTGCTCAACATCTTGCTCTTCATCCGCCAAATTCCGCCGCTGTAGTTCATCCCCGCCACACTATGACAACTAATTAGGCAGAACAAAAATGTGAAGATCAGTTGCCCAGAAAGTTAAAATCTATATGAGAAAGGAAGAAAGAATTTCACCTGCTCCCGCACATCTTTATTTCTTTCCAGTAAGCATTTTTCTTGGAGAATATAAAACACCGATAATATTAAGAAATCTGAAACATATACACAAGGAGGAAATGCGTGTGCATGGGTAAGTTTCGCAACATTACCTCTTCTCTTAGCTCCACGTACATAGTCAACAAGAGTAAAAGATTATAGCTGGAAAAATAAATGGGTCCCAAACAAGCTATTTAACGGAAGTTTTGTCATTTTAACGTAGTTTCATTTGTGTACCCATTTTAAGTCTTTATAGGCATTTGTGTAATATCCCAAAAAGTGATTAAGGGCTAATGACTTCAAAAGTATATGTAATTATTGTTGAATAAACACTTTTGGAGAATGTGTGATGGGAATTTTGATATTTTAATGATTCCAATGGCTTCCTTGTGAAAATTCGTGTGGGGAGAGTATTTATTGTGAAATTGGAACCATTGGGAACAATTGTGCAAAAGTTGAAAACTTTGTCCATTAAAACTCTGTACAGGGCAGCCGATTTGTATGGACGTTTTAAATAGGAAAATGGTGTCTAAAAGTTATGAAATTTTTCAGTATTAAAGTTCACATGTCAAGCTTCAAAATGGACATATAATTTGTATCATTTTGATTTATGAGCTAAGAGTTATGTATTTTTGAAGTTTGCCCAGTGAAATTAATTATTTTCTGGAACAGTATGTAAAGATTGAAATTCTGGGAATTTTTTGATTCCAACCATAAAAATTCTATATTTTTGCTTAAAACTAGACTCAATAAGGGTTTCATAGGCTTTTGAATCACTCCAATTCAATTTTTCTAGAATTAGTTATGATTTTTCAAAGTTTGGGAAGAAATCTGCCAGAATTTCTGAAAAATCCGAAATTGTTGGAAATTAATCAATAATTAAATATCATATAATATATGATATTAAATACCATCAGCCTTCTTTCTCCAACCATTTTCGTGCTGTTCCAAACCTGAAACAAGAGAGATAAGGTGAGAGAGTTTAGAGAGAGAAAGGGAAGAAATCTCACAAGGTAAGCCGATTTCTCCGACGATTTAGCTCCTAACGCATATAACTCCGACTCTAAGCTACTCCTCTTTATTCTTTAAGGTTGTGAAGCTCAAAATTTGGTGTTTCAAGGGTTAGGGTTCAGCCACCTTGAGGAAAAGCTAGTGGGAGCTTAAGGTAACTTCCAAACCTTCGTATATTAACTATTCTGGCTACTGTGGGCAATTTAATTGGTGAAATTTCGTCAGATTGCCATTGGTTTTAAATTTTGGAAATTGAGTTTCCTAAGGGTTATGCTGCCCAATTTTGGTTCAAATGGTAGTTATAACCTAATGTAATAGTTAATAAAGTGGTTAGGAGTAGAAAGGAACGCGTTTAAGGAGCCGAAATTGTAAAACCCTGATTTTCCCCGGAGAACTCATAAATTTCGGCCAGCTCTAGAAATGGGTCTTAGAGTTGGATTTTCAATGATTTGATGGTTCCATTGCGTTCAGGAGTGAAAATTAGGTGGGGTTACAGTTGGCCATTTTTTCGGAAAAGGCCAAAAAAGCATAATTACGAAAACGCCCCTAAAACCCTTGAAGTAGGGCTGCCAAGGGTAAATTTGTAATTTTACATTGAATTTGATAATTCCAAGTCCGTAAATGGATTCATTGGGCGGAAATATGTTAGGATAGCCCATATTAGAATTTTGAGAAAAGTGCAACCGAACCGGGTACGGCAGGCCCGAGCCGAGTCCCCAGGGGCATTTTTGTAAATTTTCATTATAGACTCATATAACCCCAAGAAACACTATGGAAGTGTCTAAATGGTGCATTTGGAATTGTAGGATTCGATATTTACCCTGTTCGTGATCCACCTGCGCTAGAGCACAATCGGAAAGAACAAAGTAGTGACTCTTTCTCTTATATTGTGTGTGAAACATTGTATATATGTTTTTCATGCATTGAGAATACTTTGTGAATACATTGTGATGCTTTAAGTTCACAGAGCAAGCTGACGCATAGTGATACTTTGTGATACATAGAGATCGCAGCGAAAGCTGACGCATAGAGATTACAGCCATGAGTGTTGTCGTTTGTGGCGAAAGCCATGATACATTATGATGCTGCTTAACATGATCATATATGCTATGTGTTTATACACTGTATGAGTTATTTGTTACTATAGAGATTCTTTTGAATCTCATTCTTTCCATTGACTAACATTTCAGATAGGGCAAGTGGCTCCAAGGAGAAAAGAACCACCAGGAGCGGCTAGGATATTGTAGAGATGTGTTGTTAGGTTGTTAGTTATCTATTTTGGACTTGGGATTACTGTTTATTTTTTAAATGTATATATTACGTTGATGTTGTTCATGTAATCCCCTAGTTAGAACTTACAACCTTTAGTTTATACATATATGAAACCCAGGAGTTGTCGGGAATTTGGCTATGCACTCTGATATGTATGAATGTGATTGAGCTGCACAGAGTAATTCGATTCGGGAGATGAATATGAGACCATGTTGAACGAATTTTAGAAAAGAGATTTGAGAAAAACGTATCCGTCGGTCTCTAATTCCTTTAAATTACGCATTTTCGAATCTTAATTACGGTTATCAAGGTAGGGGATTACAATTTGTGTCCCCAAGGTTTTAATATGGTGCCAGTAGCTCTTTTGAGATATTAACATGGGTACTTTTGCTCCTTTACCCAATTATCTAATTCAACAAATCTCAAAACTGAAACGGTTTCATGAAAACCGTTAAGTATGGAGCATCAATTATACGTGAATCTATAGTAGTGATTTTCTACTACTCCCTTCGATCCTAAATATAAGACCTAATTTAGAAGTGAAATTTGATCCTAAATATAATTTCTTTTTTTAGGAAAATCCCTGAAAAAGAACTTTAAAATAGGGAAAAGACAAAAAGGCGATCTCAATTTGCATATTCCCACAGAGGTGTTAGTGCCTGATTTGTCATTTTTGAAATCAAAAGAAAATTATACCAATGCCCTTGACAAAATCATCTTCTCTATCCTTTAACAAATCATCTTCTCCTCCAACAATAGCTACGGTGGTCTCATCTAGCAACTGCGACTATTTCTTCAGTGACGGTGGGCTTTAGATCTTCAATCTCTACCACCATATTTAACTTCTATAATTTCTCTAGCTCCCATATCAACATCGATCTCTATATTCGTCGACCCATCTTACACAATCTCTCAAAACCGACCCAATTTGCCATATGTATTTGTCCACTCATTTCGAGATTACGAACTGGGCATATCGAAAAATCTCTCCGGTGAAGAAGTCGACAACGATGATGAGTTCTGAATATGTAAAAAAATTTCCATTTACTCGAGTTCTAAATTTGTCACTCAAGTGATTATGTTAAATAGGTACATCACTTGCAAGGTACCTGATGGTGATACTTGAAAATCACCTAATCACTCGAGTCATGAATATGTCACTCAAGTGATTAGATGAATACTTGATGGTGATCTTTAAAAATCTCCTATCACTCGAGTCCCAAATTGAGATTAGCCTTTATCAATACACTGTTACATTTTCTTAATATCCTATAAGACTTTCACAGGTTCAATCACTCGAGTGATATACAAAAACATTGTGTCACTTTCCAGGTATGTGACAATGACACACTGTTTTTGTATATCACTCAAGTGATAAATGTAGGACTCGAGTCATGTTATGGACTACTGCTATTAATGAACCTATGAAAGTCTTATATGAAATTGAGAAAATATAACACTGTATTGATAAAGGTTAATCTCGATTTGTCGATGATGTCGATAATGAAGCAGATGCCGGTGATAATGGTGAGGAAGAAGATGACAAGTTGTTGGCGGTGATGGCGTCGAAGTTGTTGGCGGTGATGGCGTCGAAGAAGAAGAAGAAGATGATGATGATGATGAGGACGACGATGGGTGATCATACATATGAGACAAGTAATTGAGTCACCAACTATCCAACTCTTAAAATTAAATGTTAAAGGACATTGTAGCTGCAAAATTCCAATTGCAAAATTCCCATCGAAGATCTGTCATGGATGCAATTGCCGAGTGAGCAATTACATGAGGTTTATGTGTGTCACTCGAGTGAGCAATTACATTAGAAAATTGTAATGGTGTATTGAGAAAGACCAATCTCGATTTGGGAAAACAGTTTTTTTAGTGGGGACTAGAGTCCTGAACATGTCACTCGAGTGATTAAATAAAAACATTGTGTCACTTGCAAGGTACCTGATAGTAATCTTTAAAAATCTCCTCTCACTCGAGTCCCAAATTGAGATTAGCCTTTATCAATATAGTGTTATATTTTTTCAATGACATATAAGATTTTCACAGATTCATCAACAGTAGCAATCCATGACATGACTTGAGTCCCACATCTATCACTCGAGTGATATACAAAAACAGTGTTACTATCAGGTACATGGAAAGTGACACGGTGTTTTTGTATATCACACGAGTGATAGATGTGGGACTTAAGTGATTGAACCTGTGAAAGTCTTATAAGATATTGAGAAAATGTAACAGTATATTGATAAAGGCTAATCTTGATTTGGGACTTGAGTGACAGGAGATTTTTAAATTTCACCATCAGGTATTCATTTAATCACTTGAGTGACATGTTCAAAACTCGAGTCATTGGGGGATTTTCAAGTATCACCATCAGGTACCTTACAAGTGACACAGTGGCTTTATTTAATCACTCGAGTTACATGTTCAGGACTCGAGTGACTGGGTGATTTTCAAGTATCACCATCTGGTACCTTGCAAGTGATGTACCTATTTAACATAATCACTTGAGTGACAAATTCAAAACTCGAGTGAAAGGAAAATTTTGTACATATTCGGAACTCGTCATTGTTATCGACTTCTTCACCAGAGAGATTTTTCAATATGCCCAGTCCGTAATCTCAAAATGGGTGGACAAATACATATGGCAAATCGGGTCAGTTTTGAGAGATTGTAGAAGATGGGTCGACAAATACAAAGATCGTTGTTGATGTGGGAGCTGGAGAAATTGTAGAAGCTATATGTGGTGGTGGAGATCGAAGATCTAAAGCCCGCAGTCACTGGAGAAATAGTCGTCGTTGCCAAAGGAGGCCACTGTAGCCATTGTTGGAGGAGAAGATGATTTTGTCAAAGGATGGAGAAGATGATTTTGTCAAACGCATTAGTGTAATTTTCTCTTAATTTCAAAAATGATAAATTAGGCACTAACACCTCTACTGGAATATGCAAATTGAGATCACCTTTTTGTCTTTCCCCTATTTTAAAGTTCTTTTTCAGGGATTTTTCCTTCTTTCTTTTTCATTTTATCTCTTATATTCAGAGAACAAAAAACGGGACCCAAACGACCGGTTCGACCGATTGAACCGGCCGGTGGTCCGGTCTAGTTTGATCATTAAACCACCAGACCGGATGGACTGGTTTGAAACCGGTTGAACCAGGTAAAACCGATGGTTCAACGGGTTGGACTGGTTTCATTTTTTTTTATTTTTTAAATTTTTAGTGTTTGCTTTTTTAGGGGAAAATGGAAGGTTGAAAACCAAAATGAAGAGAAAAATAGATAAAGAAAAAGCAAATCTAAAAAAAGTGAAGAAGATAATGAAAAAAAAATTATTTAAAAGATATAATAATTATAGGAAATGAGATATCATTGCATAAGTATAGGCATTATAACTAATACTAATAGATTTTAAGAATTTTTTTTTCTAAAAATCTTCATTTTTATCTATAGAGGTTTAAAAATATATTAATATATATTGTCACTAATAAATTATAATATTTTAATATGACCGGCTCAACTACCGGTTAGACCCTGGTTGACCCATTAACCCTTGAACCTATACTATGACCGGTTCATTACCCGATCCGATTTTTCGTTTCTTGCTTATATTTATCATTTTTTTTTCAAATTAATTTATCTAGTATATAAATTGATATATAATCTAATATCATATATAAATATTTAAAAGACATGATATTACATATATTATAATTAAATAATTTATTTAAATTCATTAACTTCAATAAATTAAGATAAAAAGGTAAGCGGTAGTAAACATTCCCAGCGAAACGGGCAAGTGGTCTTTTGCCCCTCTAGGCAAGCAGCCTCATTACTTCACGCAAACCGATGCCGTGGAGAAAGTCTACGTTTTTGCAATCTTGCTAGTGTTTAAAAATTGCAAGGTTTACTCAAAAGTCTAACTTGGACGTCCTATCTTGACCGTCAGTAATTATTTTATATGCAATTACATCCCTGCATGTGCTTGTATCTATTATTATTATTATTATTTGGCCCCAACTTGCCATCCAGTCTAGAGCCTAGCCGAAGACGCGCTTGTCGATATACATATGCAGGGGTTGGCGCCTTCACCGGAAGCGGATCCTCTCTCTCTTATCCCTCCCCATGTGGCTCTCATCCTTTTCTATGAAAATGTGTCATTTTAATACAAAATACACAAACTCTTCATTTTTTTAAAAAAATATAGTATTTATCATTTTAAAGTAATTTTTAAGTACCAATCGGTACTCTATAATATTTTTCAATATTATTTAGTATCATGAACTAATTTTTTAGGATCTTAAAAAAAATTTTAAAGAATTGAGTGCTACTGAAAAAATTCTTTAGAACGGTGAAATGTTGCTTTTTCAAAAAAAATGAGAAGCTTGTTTATTTTATATCAAAACGGTTCAATTTGAGAGAAAAAGATGGGAGCAGACCATAAGAGAAAAAGAGAGATCCCCTTTTGGCTTCATGACACCAAAAATAAAATATATGTAAATAAATTAATAAATTAACATCATGAGCAGCAATATTAATTTAAAGGTAAAATTGATGCTTTTTTTTTTAATAAGAGGGCAAGTTTTCCTACAAAAATTTTTTTTAATCAAAGATAACAATTCTTTTTGAAGAGACATCATCAGTCACTATATGTGAGGACATCTCTCAACAAAAATTCAAATTTGATTTTGTCATGCGAAATATGTCCATTAGTTAAAAAACACAAAATTTGGCAGGGCCCGCCTTCCAGATTGTTGGGCCCCAAACATATCCAAATTACGATCACAAATATATGCAAAACGTTATTGTTTTATATTCTTTATTACAATAATATAAAAGGCAAGATAAAGGGATGTCAAAATTAGTTTATCTCCAAATTATTTTTTATATCAATCTCTATATTATTTTTAAATATAAACCTCAAGAATTTGGATGAGGATTATGTTGATGGTCCTGATTTATTTTTGAATTAAAGATATTTTGAAAATTATTAAGATAAAAATAATACTCTAATTAAAAATTATGTTACATGAATATATTAAATTTCTTTCTAGGCTTGGCAAAAAAAAAAAAATTTCTTTCTAGGCATTACACATAAATTATTACTAATAATACTTGTAATGGTGAATACTGCTGAGAAAAACTTCTTGAATTAAATTTTACATATATGTATATGCGTATAATTTTTATTTATAAACTAATTGACTTTTGTTATATAAATCAAGTGACAGGCTTAGAGCTACTTAGAGGCTAGTTGGATCAGTATTTTGAAAAACATTTTTGTGCTTTGCAAGATAAAATTCTTCTCATATATTTATCTCATATAATACTAAATTACTTAAAATAAGTTAATTCAAATATGCACTAATTTCTTTGGAGTAACTCGCTCATCTTTCTATGTTATTATTTTCCCTTCTTCTTCTTCTTTTTTTTTTTTTTTTCCTTGATGAGTTTATTTTATTTTTTTTTTTTTTTGATGCAACCTTGATGAGTTTATTTGAATAGTAGTATTCATTGAATTTATATGCCTTGTAGGTAGAATCATATTGGGCTAGTTATGTTACGGTTATGAGGAAAAGCCTTTTTCTCCATGTTATGTTGAGCCCAACAAACCCAAATGTTATGCTTCTTTCTTTCATTTTTTTTTTTTTTTTGAATAAACTGGATACACTGCAATACAGCAATACAAAAGCAATGCAAAAAACTATCCTACTCTTCTTTCATCATCATTCACCTCTTGTTACGGAGGTGGTCGATGATCAAAGATACAAAAACTACTTGTGATATTATGAGCCAATTTGGCAAGTCTATCAGCAATAATAAGATCCTCCCGAGGGACATTTACCAACTTAATCTGCCACTCTCTATTAATGAAAGCTCTAATTTCTTCCACAAGATCCCTAAATGGATATTCTAAATCACATTATCTGGTCACAAGGTTAAGGGCCTCAATACAGTCCAAGAACAGGCAAACTTTACGAATACCCTTACTCCAACATAAGTACAAACCCTGTATCATACCAATTAATTCCACAATAGCAGGCGGAACACCAATCAACTTACATCTAAATCCAAATAACCATCGTCTATTTGTATCCCTCACTATTCCACCACAACCACTTCTTCCGCTATGTAGTACAGAGCCATCCACTTCCAAGGAAAAGAAATCATCCTCATGATTGGATTGATTGTATTGGTTAGAGGAAGATATATTGCATAGAACTCCATTTTGCAAGAGGCTTTGATCAACGCTGGCTTTGAAAAAGAATGTTACATTGCTTTCAAAACGATTCTATCCACTTTTTATAACATTCCTTCTTATGCACTTTTAATTTGGACTGTTTTAATTAAATAGAGACAATCCTATGTCAACTTTGGGCCTTTGTGGTAACAATATTGAAGATATACTACAACATGTGAACTGTTTTTTTATTATTTGTTTTTCTTTGAATACACCACAAAATGCAGTTAATCTTGAATACTACAACATGTGCTTACCTTTGTACTCTATTTTCAAGTTGCTATTGATATGGGAAGAGTTAACATTAGCCATATCTATTAATTAAAAAAAAAAAAAAAAAAAGTAGATATGGGTTAAAGAGCATTTTTGTGTCTGAACTATTTCAAGAGTAGCATTGGTTATCTTAAATTAGTTAATGGAGCAATGTTACTTTTCAAGTTTAAAAATTGTAGCAATATTACCCCTTAACTAATAGATATTGATGTTAACCATTAATAACTTCGATCAAAGAGCATTTTCATAGAGAAGTACCTGGCATACTAAAGTTTAATAATATGGAGCTATTGACATTAATGCATTTTGTGCTGTTATCAAAATATGTCACATCATGTCTAAGGTGTCATATGACTTACCAACTGAGTGTTTATTAATAAATTAAAAAAAGGTTTGCCTGCCTATACTAATTGTTAACTAATAGTATTGTGACAAGTTATATATGTCTATATTATCATATGTTATGTAAGGGGTTATCAATCAATCCTTCCACTAGTTAGGATAGACATATATAATATGTGACAATACCTAGGACTGACAAACGTTTTTCCTTTTTACCGATAAGTCCCTAGATGGCATGTCAAGGGACGTCCGTTTTATCCTCTTATTTTTTTAACCAAAACATTACATCATGTTTTGATGTTAACCGTCAATGCAAGCTACTACTATATCATTTGACTTACGAGTATCTATTTAGCAAATCATGATACATGCATACAACTTTTGACAATGTTGCTAATTGACACCTTAAACATGATCTCACGTGTTTTGATGAAAGAAGGATACCAATTACTCCGCATTATTATACTTTCGGGTATTAGTTACTCCTCTTGGTTCTAATTATAAGATAAAGTTAATTTTTTTTTGGAGAAATTAAGGAAGTTAATTAAATTACTTTAGAGTATTTATATTTTTATTTTTTTTCTTCAAACTAATTAGTTTGACTAATAAATTAATATATAATCTAAGGATACATAGCATATGATCTAAAACTAGTCTAAATGTGGCGATCTAAAAAGAGAATTTTATACTAGTGGAACTAACTTAGCCTGTTTCCTCCCAACTTGTGAGGTTTTCTTTCAAATTTAGGATATGATTTCTATACTAAATTTCCTCACTAGGATGGAAAATGATTTTCTCATGACTTATTTAATGAAGGTTTATCTTGAGAAAGAGATTGTTGAAAAGTTTACCACATATATTTGATTATGGAGGATTTTTATGCCATAAAATATCAATGGGCATAACTTTAAATAAACATCGATATTTCTCTTAATTATTATTTCAAAAAATAAATATAGATATGAATTGATTTCTTACCATAGGTGCCTAGGTGGTTGAAATTTTCTTTAATTAAATACCATATATACGTTTTGCTTTTTAATCTCTATTCCGGTTTTTTAAAATGCATAGAGGAGAGGGAAATATGTTATAGAAGAGATTATTCTCCAAATTTGTTTTGAAAGTAGAGTCCAATCATACACAATGAGTTGACCTTATTCCTAAACCTCCTTCACTAACAGGAACAAAATTGATATTGTTTTTCTTAATTAGTAAATGAATTTTGTTTTTGTCTCCCTTTATGCCCCAAGAAAGATTATTATTGCAAAGTGAATCAATGGTCTCAACAAATGGATCACGATTCGGTGCTAAGCATCTTGATAAGCGCAAAGCGCTAACCATGAATTGCAGCATCCTGGCCGTTGGCTTAATTTTAATCACAGCCGTCAAAATTTTGATGGGCAATTTCATTAATCCCTTAATAAAAGTCATTCTAATTCCGCCATAAATGGCTCTCTCTCTTTTTTTTTTTTTCTTTTTTTTGTAAATAACAGGCAGACAGGGCCTTTGGCCCCCTAACCTGGAATTCCTCCGGTATCCGGCGCCTTTTCCTGAGTCCCTAGCTTCTAACACTGAACCAAGTAACCCGGGGCAACCAATTAATCCAGATTTTTAGGCACATCCCTGTAAGGTGCGTTGCACTAAGGGTGGGTTCTCCCTCCCAACAAGTACTTCTCCCAGGTTCGAACTATCGTTAGTCTGGAGGAACGTCAGATGCCTTACCACTGCACCCGGCATCCCATATTAGTTCTGCCGCTCTAACTCAACGACACTCTGTTGTTCAGACTTAAACTCAGTTCATCAGAAACTTGTGCAAAGAAATTAAAGATTTTGTGGGTGCATATCTTGTTAATGAAGTCTCATCGATCTGGCTGGATACTAATAATTCTTTTAACAGCCAATTTAAGGTAAAAAATTTCATATTCAGATGCTGTAATGACAAAGGCTGATCTTATTGTGTCCAGTGCCGCTGTGTGTAGCGATGAACACAGCTTGCCGGTTCTTGTTATCACGTGAAAACAGGAACTATTAGCAGCATGACAGAGTATGAAGATATACTTTGACTCCAAATTTATACCAGAAAAAGAGTTTACGATCAAAGAGAATGAGGATATAATGCGACTGTAGATTTTAACTCTATTTGCTATCTGATTCAAGTTAGGAACTTTATTTAATGTCCTGTATCCCAAATATACTTAGAGAGTTGGGATTGCAAATGTGTTGAACATGGGTGCCATTGAGAGTTTGAGTCAAAGGACAGTAGCAAAACCGATATGGGAAGGGAGCCATTGAAGGCTAAATTAAAGTGATTTTCATTAAAAGATTAATGAAATTGCCCATGGGATTTTGACGGCTGTGATTAAAATTGAGCCAACGGCTAGGATGCTGTACTTCATGATTAGCGCTTTGCGCTTATCAAGGTGCTTAGCAGTTAGCACCGAAACAGGGTCTCTCAAACAAATATATTTAGTAACAATATTGCAGAAAGAGATGACAACACGAGCAAGACCACTAGCATAAAGACATGATAAAAATGTCTTCACCAACCTTCGTTTTTACTTCAACTCCACTTAATATCCCAATTTTGAGTTCAAATTTTAGTGGTTGAGATATATTATGTAAACAATATTATTCTAATATTAAATAATAAATAAATAAATTATATTGTTTCAATTTAATGTGACTGGTTTCTAATCATATATTTTTATTATATTTAACATTATAATAATATTTTTACATATTATTAATCTCAATAATTGAAAGCTAATCGAATGACAAAGACATTACATTAAGAGAAGGTGGATAGCGAAATTAGTGGAGACATTTCTTTTCCACAAGGATTAGTTGTAAAACCACCTTAATTTGCCTTGTAGGGCCTGAAGATCCTAGGAGATTTTTTTTTTTTTTTTTTTTTCATATGAGGAATATACTCGTAATGATTTTCTAGTTTGCACACCATCATTTGAAATTAAAGGATATCAAAGGACCAACCAAAATTCAAACCTAAAAACAAAGAAATAGAAAGTACACAGGCAATCCTAAAAAAACATAAAACAAACATAAACACACTTCCAAACATAAATTTGAGTAGCCTTAAATAGAATACAACAACCATAACACAACCCATTTAATGGTTACCATTAAATCTGAAAAAAAAAAAAAAAAGCCATCTCCAAGAATCAAACAAGAGAAGTAATGCGGTTGAGAATTGAGATAAGCCGAAGACCCAAATTGAGGTTTCCCATTTGTAACGGAAAGAGTGGAGGCAAAAATAGGCAGAGGCAAGCTGAGATAATATATGAGCAGGGAAGGCCGGGGATGATAAATATCATGCAAGTAATTTTTCTTTGCTTTTCATAAAGTTGAATTTAAGAATTAAGAATAGTATTTTTATTATAATGGGACAACTTTTCTAGATTTAAGAATTAGATTCTTTGGAGTTTTGGATTAAAACTGCAAAGGTATCCATATTTTTTAGAAAAATAATAGGGAAAAAGGCATTAAAAAGAATATGAAAATTATTGTAAAATCTCAAAAAGATGCACCAAAATTGCACAATGTCTATGATATGTAACATCCTAAATTAGGATTTTGAAATTCAAGAAAAAAGTAAAAGGAAGAATCCCAATTAAATCTGATTGAAATACTGATATCCAGATTCAGATGTGCAGTTTTAACAAATCACTAATTAGGTAAGAAGGTTTATTGATGAATTTTTGAATGCTATTAAAAGACTGCAATGTCTATCTAATTAAAATGATTGATAGACTTAACATCATCTCTCACATCATAAATCATCTAGAAAAAGAAGAAATATCTAAGTGAAATTAGAGCTTTTGAGCGATAGAACCATAAAAGAGGAGAAACAATGTTCTCAACCCATTGAGAAAATCGAGGAATAAGTTCTGTTAATTTCTCTTTAACCCTAATGCCTAGTTAGTGCCGTAATGTATACACAAGGCTTGAAAGTATAAACACATTGGATAAAATGCACAGCTACAAAATTGGAGCAAAAGAAAAAACATGTTTTCCCTTACAATAATACTCTGGAGGAAATTAAACCGTTCTAGAATCATCAGAAAGAAGACTTTATTATAATAATGAATGATGAATTATTAAATGTTATCCTTCTACTATGTTCAAAGAGCTGCAAATCAAGCGATGTTGCTCAATTGTATTTGCATTCTCTTGGAGACGTGAGTGATATTTTTCTTATTGAGAAACCCATTGGGTTTTGGAGGAGGAAGACGTGAGATTTTGAGTAGAAAAGGGAAGCTGTGTTCTCCACTGATTTAGAACTTGATTGTCTGTGGTTTAATATATCATTTTAATTAAATGGATATTATAGTCTTTTAATAATATTTTAAAATTCTTAAATAGGTTTCCTTAACTGATTAGAGATTTGTTAAAAACGCAGATTTAAATCTGAATTTTAATATTTTAACAAAAATTAATTGGGATTTTTTTTGGTTAATACATGGGCCTAGCCCAACTACTCTTGAGAAATTCGCCAAGGGAAACAACGTCCCTCAAAGTCTTCCTTAAGGATAGAATCGATAGAGACAGGGAGTTCCACCCATTCACTTCTATCTTGCACCATCTGCAGACTTAAAGATCAGCACACCGATTTGCCTCCTGAAACACGTGATTTATGCTTACCTGCCAGTTTCGCCCCATCAACCTCTTGACTTCAACCAGTGCTTCCTTACAGTCAGGAGGGTTATTTCCTTTATTAATGGCTTCCACTACTAGTTTTGCATCACTTTCCACTATGATCTTTTTGAAACCCAATTTTCAACAGAGAGACAAACCTTCTATAATTGCACACGTTTCTGCTTCAGCCGGGTTACTAGCCGTGAGTTTTATCAAGAAACCCTTTAATCATTCTCCACCGTCTCCTCTGATTACTCCTCCATCGCCAGCTCCCTTCTTAATGGACCACACACCATTGACGTTCAGCTTGCACCAACCTGCCTAGGGGGTTTCCAATGGACCATCTCCTTAATTCCGTTTGGTGGATGCGTCAAGTCACCATCTCCACAATTAATTGGGATTTTCCTATAGTAAAAATTGCTCAATTTTTAAAATAATTCCAAATCAATGGCATTTTGCAAAGGCCAGAGTTGTGAACTTTTTTCTTTTTTTGAACTATGAACTTTTTGACTTTTTACTTGAATTTTAAAATTTCAATTTAAGATGTCACATGTCAATGTCATAGGTAATTTGCAATTTCAGTGTTCCTTTATAAAATTTTACAATTTTTAGATTCTTTTTCTGTATTTTTTCTAAAATAATACTTCTCTAATTTTATATGCAGACCAAATTTGTAGTACTACAAATTTAAATCCTGCCACCTAAAAAAACTTAAGTCATGCATTTAAGAGCCGTATTAGTAGATTTTCTTTTGCACAAAAAAAGAATATAAATCATACGCATTATATAAAACATCTTTCACCATTTAAACGCGGCCAAGTGCTTTTCTATCTTTTTCCTTCCAGCCAAAGGAAGACCGATAAAAACTGGTACAAGGCAAACTTTGTCTGTTCATCCTTTTTCATTATTAATAATCATAATAATAATAATAACTAATCACTAATACTAATTAATAATAATTTTAATAATTATAATTATTAATTAGTATTACTGATTAGTTATTAAAAATAATAATAATTATTTTAATTTTTCTGAAGGCAAAAAAATTTTTTTTTTTTAATTTTTCAATTTGTCTCCGTCTTCATAATTTGCATTCATTTCGATCACCTTCCAAAATATTAACCTGAGACTTCCGACGCCACTGTTAATTATTTTTATTCCGATTGGATGACTCCGATTTTGGCATGTCGCCGGCGTTGGTAGTTCCCAGAGTTCCGGTGGACACCGACAATTTCGCTGGTTGGGCTTCGCATTCAATCTCCTCCGAACTTTTTCGGTTTTCTCCAATCAGCCGATTCGAACGACATCAAAAGTTTCCACGCCACATGGAACAAACCAATGCCATGGATGGAGCTTCTGAAATTTCGAACTCGAATGTCCAGAATACGAATTTCACCTTCAGCACCCCTTCTGCTTCGTCTTCGCGCCCGGTTTCGGGTCTGTCTAGGCCGAGATTGGTGAAGGTACGAAAGCAGAATAATGCTCAGAGTTTGAGGTCGACGACAGGGATCGAGGAGCATCTGCTGGCTCCTGGTTTTAATCCTTTTGCTTCCGTTGGCGACAACTTGGTTCGACCCTTTTCTGGGTCGGAGATGGCTTCATCGTCTACATTCAGTGAGACTGATGCTGGACAGGCCGGAAATGAGCCATTTGTCTTTGGAGCGAAGGGGGTTGATCCAGGTTCGAATTTAAACAAGAACAACATGGGTTCTGGTGTGAATTTCGATCAAGGAATTGTTGATCAAATGAGAAATCTGAAATTGGGCAATGTGAATGATGTTTCAAACTTTAAAGATGGGGGTTATAAGAAGGGTGGGTATGCATTTCAGAGTGTTCATAAGAAGAGTTCCAGTCATGATGGAAGCTTGGTGTCTACGCTTCCAGAAGATACGAGGAAGTTGAATATTGGTGTTGGTGGAGTTGAACACATTGACAAAACCAAAAGCAGATGTTCAAATACATATACAGATGGTTTTTCTAAATTCACGTCCCGAAGTATATCCAACCCAAGTGTTTCTTCCAGTCTTGAAATGGAACTCCAAAGTGAGTTGAACAAGAAATTGAGTATTAAAGAAAGCAGTTCTGGTGGTCTACATATTGATAACTCAACAAATGAACTTCTCAACCAAATGAAGAATCTAAACGTGAAGGATTCTATGGGTTTTGATAGTGTTAAGAAGAATGAGGCTGATGTAACGACTGGTAGGCAAAAAGATTCTGCTTCTGCAAACAGTAAAACGACAACTAGTTATATTGGGGGAAGAACAGAAGCCGGTCTGTTGAGAGAAATGGAGAAATTAAAGTTATTCAGTGAGAAGGGGGACGTCACCGGACCAAAATTTTGGAATCCTTCCTCCCAGGTATTTGTGGGGGAAGCTAACCAAACAGATGCACATGGTGGTCAGGTAGACAAACCCAAGGAAGGCATCAGACTGACACAAAATGCCACGTGGTCATCATCATTCTTATCTGGAGGCATAAACTTTCCCATGGTTGGAAATGCTTCTGGAGTTTCCAAGAGAGATGAATTTGTCTTCACAGGGAAGAAAGATGATTCAAACTCATCTTTTGTTGAGTTCAAAACACCAGGATTAGTGAAGGAGCAAAATAGCAACACAAGAGTGAAGAAAAGGAGAGGTAAACTGAAGCTGTCGACCCCTGTCGAGCCGTTTCATGGACAAGATTTTGTTTCAACGGAAAATGTTACTGAAGGAAACGCAGAGGCTTCTGAGGCTTATTCACCAATGGAAGTATCTCCATATCAGGAAACATTGGCTGAAACTCGGTGCTCAAGGGAGAATTCTTTGACGTCCAATGAGTCCTTGAGTCTTGATACCAACTCCACAGCTACTGATGTAGTGCAGACCACTTCTCATGATCGTATAGATGAAGATCTAATTGTGAAAACTGAACGCTTACTTATTGATGAATGTGATGCTGCATGCAAGGAAACAAAGGATAAGGCTTCAGAGTACCACATTCCTAAAAATATTTTCAGTGAGGATCCACAAGATGGGTCTGCATCTGGGGTGGAAACTGAAAGCTTTAAGTCTGTAAATGATGAAGTGGACATGATTAGTGATGCGGGAAATGTATCAGTAGAAGCTGTGAGCTGTCCAAGCTCAAGTGTTGAAGCCAGTGGTGTTGTTAGTATGCCACATCTCAGTCATGCTTCAAGTTCAAATGATATAAGTGGGTTGCCCTTCACATTTTCTGCCTCTTACTCAGCTGAAGCTCAATCATCTAGTCCTAAGCGCTACCTGAAAAAGAAAAATTGGCTAAAAGTTGGTTATGATGCTCACAGCTCGACTCCAAGCTTGAAGATTTCTCATTCATCGTCATCAATATCCTTTTCTTCATGCTCCCAAACATCTCTTTTCATATCAGGGCAAGCTCAGAAAGACAAAGTTTCAACTCCTCAACCTAAAACAAGGGATTCTGAGATTAATAAGGAGCAGGGGATCAAGGAGGAGGCTGCTTCTAATGCTGCTGCAGACATTGCTGGTCAGGAAGCTAGTGAAAAGTGGCGGCACAGGTTATTATGCACTTTGACAGTGTCTTCTTTTTAAACATTTACACTCGTTTATGATGTGCTTAGTTTCATTATATTCACATCACATCTATACTGATGGAACTTCTAATCAGGGGAAACCAAGCCTATAAAAATGGGGATTTATCTATGGCTGAGGATTGTTACACTAAAGGACTTCAATGTATTTCTAAAGAAGAAACATCCAGGAGCTCTATGAGAGCTTTGATGCTTTGTTATAGCAATCGTGCTGCAACACGCATGTCTCTTGGAAGGATGAGAGATGCACTAAAAGATTGTATTCTTGCAGCTGAAATAGATCCAAATTTCCTCAGGGTACAACTTAGAGCTGCAAAGTAAGGTTTCCATTCTGCTTTTAATATACGTACATATATTAATTGAGTTGTAGGAATGAAAGAATTTAAAGGGAACGAGCATCTAGTTCATCCTAATATGCCATTCCATTTCCCTTGAACTTTGCAATTTCAGTTCTCCACTTAAGCTAGAATAAATATAAGTATTATCATTCCAAAAGGTATGCTTCTGTTTTTTCTTGTGTGTGATTTTAAGGACCTTCTCATGTGATTGATTGCTGTTCATGTGTCGCTCAACTATATTTGTCCCCTTGTTGGATTAAGCTATGTTGCATTATTTAACTCAAATTTTACAGGATGGAGTAAGAAACGGATAAAAAAAAGAATTTTATATTTTTAATGATACGATAGGCATAAGAAAGCAGAAGAACTGGAACAAATTTAACACACTGAGTTATAGAATTATAATTTCACAAATTGGTATTCTGTTTTTCCTTCTAATATTGTTCATTATTTCTCCAAAAAATTGAAATGGAAGAAAGAACCAGCCTGGTAGTTTTTATCAAAGAGGGACCATTGACCTTGATGTTGTTTATTTTGTGAAGTAGTAGTTAATCATTAACCATTTTGTAACAAAATTAATCACGTTAGTCGTTGATAGATCCTTTTACAGGATGCTGTAGAAATGTATTTTCACATATATTATCACTGCAAAATTGGGACCTCACATGAAATTCAGCACAAATTTGTGGGAAATTAATGAACAGCTTGGGGTTATGTTTTATCAGAAAAAATTATGTTCATTCAGAATACTAATTAATAGTGACTACAAAGTAATTGAACTCGAGGTTAATCTATTACAGAAAAGAAAAGTGTAGCATTGTACCTATGGCTATACTAATACTAGTATTGTACCTTTGATTGTATATAGCTGTCACAGCAGCAACAATTTAATAAATACAGTAACTGCATATATCGGAATAGTTGATGATTGATAAACAACATTTTCTTTTTTTTGTCTCTTCTCTCTTTATAGTCTTTTAATGAATTGGAGCTTTCATGATCAAATGATTGGGAATAGGATCTGTGTCACCCCAATTGTTTATGAACAAACTATACTTGTGCATGGGGGCTTGTTATATATATTACATCAAGCCTTATTCCGTTAAGTGAGGTCTGTTATAGGATTGTATGAGACCATTGGCCTATATTAACAACTAAATTTTCAGACATATTATTCACTATGTGATCTCATTTTATAACTGCTTTAGGTGTCCATTTGGTCTTTCCTCGATATCTTTTTATAGGGCTAAAGACCACCAAATCATCTCTCTTCACTAATTCATATAGTGGCCATTTTTGAATGTATCCAAACCACCTTAATTAATTTTCTACTATTTTCTTCTCAGTAGATGCCACTCTAGCATTTTCTCATATATAATCATTTTGAATCTTGTCTTTTCTTGTATGACTACACATCTATCTTAATGTTCTTATCTTTGTTACTGATGGAGACTTGGTAGTATGGAATACTAAGTTCTACATTGAGTAGTATGGGATGGTCATTGAGCCTTTTTTCTTGAATAGTTTTTGCTTTCGGAAAGAAATAGGTGTTATCTGTTATTTAAAAAAAATTGCATCACAACATTTAACTTCCCAAAATTAAATAAATGAGCCATAAATAGTGTAGGTACTAGATCACCTAGACAGAATTTGGCTTTCCTTGATAATACCTTGGTTATGTTCCTTCAAGGCTATGGAAAGTAGATATCCAAAACCTCGATCTATTGTCCAATCTTCTCCTTGTTTTATGATCATCACTAAATGTCTTGTCTTTCCTCCTTCGACGTTTATGTATATAGAAATACATGTGTGGTCTGACATGCTCCATATATAGATATTAAGAGAGATAATTATATCTGCTGACTTTTTTCCTTCCTTTTTGTCTTTTTCAAAATTTTCTATGTTGTTAAGTTGTCACCTTACTTTGGGGGAAGTTGAAGATGCATTGCAATATTTCAAGAGGTGCTTGCAAACAGGAGCTGGTGTTTGTGTAGATCGAAAAATTGTTGTGGAAGCCTCTGATGGCTTACAAAAGGCACAGGTTCGACAACATTTAGTCATTTTGTATGGATAACTAAATTATTTGTAGATTTAAGTCATTGTCTTTTCAAATTGCTTTTGTTCTATTGGATTTGGGCTGTGCACATACTGATTTAGTATTAGAAATTTATAACATCCAGCTGCTGTTATATCATATTACTTATATTATATACTGTAAGATGGCAATTCATTTTCATTGCTTCAGATTTCAGAACTTAATTATCTCTGTTGTGAAAGTTAATGCTTTTGGCATTTATTACGGTGCGGTATTGGGGCATATTGAGGAGTTTGATACTTTGGATAATATGTTATTTTCTCTCTCTCCCCTCATATTATAGAATTATGTTTTTGAATAAATTGTACAAGTTTTTGAAACTGTTGGAAGTAGGTCTCATAATCTAAGAGTGAATATATTGCCAAATTGGCAAGATGTGGCATGCACACATGGGCCTGAGAGTGAGAGTGAGAGTGAGAGTGAGAGCGAGAGAGGGAGAGGGAGAAAATGTTTGATTCTATTATTTTGTACTCTAACATTCTACTGTCTGGTATCTTGTCATTGCCCCAAATATGGGGCCGTGTTGTCAATCAGTTTCCTTTTCATTTGCTACGTTGTTAACAACCCTGTGCAGAAATTCTGAGTTCATCTGTTGAGCTATTTTGCTGTGTGAAAGCCACTTCTTTTTATTGTCTTTCCAGAATCTTGCTATTTCATTTTCTGTGATGTTTAATTTCCTTTTGAAGAATTTCAGTAAATGTTTATACTTGGTAGTTTGAGTAGTATTTATGACTAAAATTTGATCTCTCAATGCCCTGAAAGAAAGTGTCAGTAATATATTCAAGTCACTTGTTTTCTTAAGTCATGGTTAGTGGTCCTAAATTTTAGGGAATCATTGTTATCTTTTTTTATCTATAAATATTGAGTCTCTGTATATGTAAAAGTAAGTCTGGAATATATGAAAATTATTAGAGAATTATTTCTCTAATTACGGGAGATTCTCCCTTGGCTTTCTTAGTCGATGAGTTTAAGATTCTTGTTCATCTTCTATCAAAGATTTACCTATTCTTTATTTCATTATGAAATTAGATGCTGATTTCATAATCTGCTAAAGATTTATCCTTTTAATTTGATATGAAGTTATTATCATGCCAACAGTTAATAATAAGATCACTATTTATGATGAATCTAACTTCTTGCAATTGCTTGTTTTCTAAAATGAAAGTTCTAACCTCTCAATTTCTTTGGTAATTTTTCATGAGATGTTAAGATTTCCTTTGTTGTATTTTCTTATGACATTTTAACTTGGATGTGAGTAGGAACTCTTCCTGAACTGATTAGTTATTTTAATGGATGGCAGAAAGTATTAGAATTTATCAATCATTCCGTTGAACTTCTGCAAAGAAGGACGACCTCTGACATGGATAGGGCATTGGAACAAATTAAAGAGGCGTTGTTGATTAGTTCATACTCTGAAAAATTACTTGAAATGAAAGCAGAAGCTCTTTTCATGGTCCGTCCCACCTTCTTGTTATTTGCTGGCATTTTGTTATGATAATGTCTTGAGACAGTTAGTTGTAGGTTTTTATGCAAGAATTTACTGTAACACCAACTTAGTCTCTGTCTGGGTAAATGTTTATTTAAATGGCAGTTGTGTAAATTTGAAGAGGTGATTCAGCTGTGTGACCAGACCCTTGGTTCTGCTGAGAAGAATTTTTGTTCATTGGATGCTGATGGAGAAGTCATGAATTTGGATAACTCAAAACTCCCAAAAAGCTTCTACTTCCGGCTATGGCGATGCTCAATGAAACTTAAATCCTGCTTTCAACTCGGAAAGCTTGAAGAAGGCCTTTCCGTATTGGAGGAACAAGAAAAAGCAGTATCTTCTATGAACAGGTAAGGATTATGAATCTTTGAGCTTATTCACTCTCTCACTTCCTCTCAAGGGATTGGAAGAAATGGTATAAAGAAAAATGGATATGTTTTATGATGACAATAGTTTTATGGAGATGAGTTTTATGCTAACCCTGCAGGAGTGGAAGCAATCTTTTTGAATCACTGATTCCACTGGCTGCCATTGTACGTGAACTATTACATCACAAGGTTAGTTTGTTAGTGACTGTAATTCCCCTTAATTCTTCTGAATGAGTTTTGTGCATCATTTGAGTAGTTTGGCTGTCTGTTATAATGTGTCCATGGATGCTGTCTAATATCCAAATTATAAGTTGTACCTGTTTCTGTTCAATTGATGGGTTTATTGGAAAATTCAGCAGATTTTGGTCTTCTAATAAGTGTCCATTTATCAATGATTAGAGAACTTTGATTGCTTTAAACATGAATACTTTGAGATCTGCTCAATTATTCATTAGAACTGCAAGACAGCGTCAAGTAAAGAGTTAAACCTTATAGACAATATGTTCTCCGCCTTTGATTTTGTAACATCTAGAACTTCTTCAATCACAGCCAAGTATTTCTATGCCATGCTGACCTATTTTTGTGCTGTAAATTCTGCTGTTGCATGAAAATTGCTTGCGTGAGGCTTGATTCAAATGCGTTCAATTCCAGACTGCAGGGAATGAAGCATTTCAGGCAGGAAGACATGCAGAAGCTGTTGAGCATTATACTGCAGCTTTGTCATGTAATGTGGAGTCTCGCCCATTTGCAGCTGTCTGCTTCTGTAATCGTGCTGCTGCTTATACAGCATTAGGTCAAATTACAGATGCTATTGCAGATTGCTCTCTAGCTATAGCTCTGGATGGAAATTATTTGAAGGTTTTCTTCTTCAACTGAAATTACTATTTTGAGTTGTTAGAATAGATATCAAATGGGAAAATCATGTTGATTTTTGAGATGTGAGAATTAAAATGTTGCGGGAAATTTCAGTATCCTTCTTAGGTCCTAAAGGCAGTTCATTTGAATGGCCATGTGAGACGAGCTTATAGAATTGACAAACATCACGGGGTCCATCTAATAATGCTTCAAATACTGCAATTGATTTTTCCCTCTTTTAACTGTATCTGTATACTGGTTTGGCCTCCTTTAGTTTGCCAAGAAACACCGTCATCATGTTTCACCATAGCTAACTACTAAAGACCAAAATGGACTTGAGACGTTTGACAACTTGGTTATTAATAATTCCTTCGATCAATCCCTCAATAACAACTTTTTTTCTTGGCATAGGGACATGCTTATAGGCTATAGGATGTTTCCTAGATGGTGTTTTTTCTGTATTTTCAATGTTAGAAATTCTTCAACCTTTACCGTTCTGTTATGTATGGGTTCATTTCTGCCAGTTTCCAACTATGTTTATATTTCATGCTAGTCTGATTGAAAATTTCTATTTGAGGTTTATTAGACATGACATTTTTTGCATACTGTTTTCTTACCCTTGCAGGCACTTTCTAGGCGTGCAACTCTGTATGAGAAGATCAGAGATTATGCCCAAGCAGCTAGCGATCTTCGGAGGCTTGTCTCTATTCTCAATGAACGGGTGAATGATAAGGCCAATCAGCATGGAATATCTGATAGGTCTTATAATTATGTTAATGAGTTGAAACAAAATTCTATTCGGCTTTCTGAAATGGAGGAGGAAGCCAGAAAGGAGGTCCCTCTTGATATGTACCTCATATTGTAAGATCTCTGTTAGAGTCTTCTTTAAACTAGTAGGGGTCGTGGTTCTTTATCAATCTCTTACTACATATTTATTATTATGATTTTATAATTTAAAGCCGGATAACAACATATTTGAGTAGTCAGAATCTAATTTTCTAAAGGGAGTCTAGCTTATAGTTTTCTCAATATTCCTTGTTTCAAAGATTCAAATCTACAAGACTACTGAACCATTTATGAGAACGGAATGGTGAATTTTCTGTCATCTAGGAAGTTGTTACAATATGCATCTAATTTCTGAACAAGGATTGCAAACTGCATAGGTTGAATATGTGATCAACAGTCTTGCATAAATAAAGTAGATTTGTGGTTTACTCAAAGCTAGCATTTATCTGAAATTCCTTGCAAAATATGTCAAAATTCAACAAAATACCAGTATCAATGAAGGGGATTTGGGAAATTCAATGTGTTGATGCTATTTGTGAGCTTTCAAAAAAAAAAAAAAAAAAGACAAATGCTTGCACTGATGTAATGCAAAATGACCGTGCAAATAGAGATTATGATGAACTTAGTAGGGTTAGCTCCCTTGAACCCACGGCCAACAGGAATATGTGCACCCCAAGAAAGCTAAATAAAGGTTTCTTGATCTACTTGAAGTATTGAAAGATTTCACAAGGTTGATCAAGCCTTGATAAGTGTGTTCAATGAAAAAACTTATAGAGAATCCACTCTGAAGTCTGAAAATCCAAAAAATAATTCTCATTCGTTCATCAAATCTGGCTACAAATGGAGTTAGAATACATTTTTATAGTTTTCAAGTTAAATCTGTCTTTAACCCAGGTGAACCTCGTTAAGAGAAACCTATTTTCTATCATTTTTAGTTTGAGGTTTACTTATGGTTGAGTATTCAGTTTATTCTGTGGAGTCTGATGATAATATATTGTGGTATTTGCATGTCAAATAGCATTGACTGCATTTTATGCTGTTTTGTGTTTGTCATCAGTAGCGTCTGTTGCTGATTTTTAAGAGTGACAGAAGCTTCTTGCTATTAGAGCAACCAACTGTTCCTGCTTTTCAAGTGTGTGAGTAATAATTTCAATAATTTAAAGCCATTTGCTGATTCAGATTATGATGGCAGGGGAGTTGAACCGTCTATTTCTACTTCTGAAATCAAGAAGGCCTATCGGAAGGCTGCACTTAGACATCATCCCGACAAGGTTGTTTACTCAACACTTGCTTGGATGTTCTTACGTTTATTATCATATATTAACAGAATTTTTATTGTCATAGGCTGGCCAATCTTTGGCACGAAGTGACAATGGTGATGATCAGATGTGGAAGGATATTGCTGAAGAAGTACGTCGAGATGCTGATAGGCTTTTCAAAATGATTGGAGAGGCCTATGCGGTGTTGTCAGACCCTGCCAAGGTATTTTTTTTTTCTGTGTTTAGATAACTAATTCTGTTTATAAAAACGGAAGTGTTAGTTGAACTTAGAGAATGTGCCCCAGTCATATAAAACTTGCTCGTAGTAGACAAGAGTAGCAAGCTTTGTAAGGAACTTTATGCATGGAGGCTCTAGAATTGAACCTATAGGCATGATGTTCTCTTTTATGACCCTCCTCTAAACAATAAGATATTAAGACCTAAAACTGTTGGGGAAAAAAAGAAAGATATTAAGACTTAAAACAGAAAAAAACACGAGAGTGGGGAAATACTAGAGATTGACAAGACTATAACAAGGACAAACACATTACATAAATGGAACAAACACGGGAGGATTAGCGATTACACTTCAAATGACTAGACAAAGATAACATCAAAAAGAAAATACAATACATAAACTGATACAACTCAGAACAGAACGGATTTGCCAATCTTTCGAGAGGAATGACACTCTTCACCCAAAGGGCCAAGCCACAATTCAAAATTCTTCTCTGCCCTCCCCCTGGACCAGATTGAATATTTAAAGGCCACAAAAAGTGACTCTCATACCTCCCTTCTCATAGACTTCGGCTATAGCAGTCCTTCAACCAACCTACTTCTCTATTTCTTTCTCCAAAATAGAGTCAAACTTCTGACCCACAAAAAGAGCCTTTCCTTTATCATTTCTTTGTCATGTATTTTTGTAGGTTTTCTAAAGTAGTCCTAACATTATCATTATAGATCCAACTGATTGCCTGTAATATATTGATGATGATGGTGACGTAATATATTTTGATGTGTGGTTGGGCTCAAATTTAAATAATGAAGTTTTTGATGATACTGTTCCATGCGCTAGTTAGAAGTTTTTTGGCAAAAAATGCTCTATTTTGAGGTTGAGTCTTTAGATGTTGCATGAAGATTCAGTCAAATCAACTGTTTGGAAGTTGGCACGATTGATTTTATTATTCCGCATGTGTTGGAGAATCCAAGACTATCTAGGCTACCACATTTTGTTACTCCAAACCAATGCTCCAATACTGAATTTTCTAAATTCTCCAACGAAGGGAGAATGGATGACAGCCTCTATCCTTTGACATAACAACAATCATATTATGTATATAACTATGGAAATTTGATGCTATGTCAATGGAGTTAAAGAAATTGAAATATTCCAAATCATTTCATCAACTCAAAGTTTACATGTAGCATTTGAAGATGAACAAATAAACACTTCTTACAAAATTTTACCAACTGTCTAAAAGTTTGGAAATGCGTAATTTTTGCTAGAAAACTTCAAATTTATCAAATTAAGACTTGTTAGAAAGCTCTACCCTTGAACTATCTGCTGTATCTTTCAAGGTCATCCGAGTTCCTGGCCTCTTGAAATAACTAAGAAGCCAGATCTGTTTGCAGGGAAGCCAAAACTGGTTGACAACTTTTCTGACCTAGTTTGAAAGTTCATACTTCCTCTTGTCCTAAATATAAGACATAGTTGACTTTTTGGAGATATTAAGAAAACTAATTAAATTACGTTAAAGTATTTATATTTATTGTTTTTTGTCCAAACTATTTTGCCTAACTTTTAAACTGATATATAATCTAATAATATACAACATATGATATGATTAAGTAACTTATTTAGTTTTTTAAATCTCTCCAAAAAAAGTCAACTATGTCTTATATTTAAGACTAAAGAGAGTACAATATTTTTCCTGTATCAATTTTCTCAGTATCTTGAAATGCAAACTAGTTAAAACTGTCAATGGCACCTTATCATGGGTTTACACTACTTGCCTACAGTGTATTCTGGGCAATCAATAGAAAGGAAGTAGAAAAATTGCTCTGCTGTGTTTTAAAATTAAATATCTACAGATGTTGTAGACATCTTTTAGATTGACGCAAATTTGAATCTTTTTCTTGGTCAATTATGACCAAATGCTTACTGTAACGCAATCTTGGATTGAAATTGAATAGTAGCTTTGATATGTGAGTGTTTGTGCTCATATCATGACTTTCCTTTTGTAGAGTTGTAAAATGAATTACTTCTATTTCTGAATGCAAGGATTACAGAGGTCAATTCCTATAACACTGGCTTATTATTATTATTACTATTTACAACATAATCAATATAATATCATCACATCATTAATGTCCGGGAACTGTCAAACTGCTAAATTGTAGACTCTTTTTCTTTTCTTTTTTTTGCTAAGCTAAATTTTAAACTCATTTGTTGGTGTAGACAATAGAAGGGAAAAATAAATTGAAAATTCTGTATAGTTATCTGCTTTGGGTTATTTATGCAAGAATTAGATCAGTATGCGAGGTGAGGGGATATTATGCATTCCAGTCCTCTTCTTATGCCGAACTAGAGAGAAAAAGAAGGCAGTAGCGGCGCTTAATTACTTGAAATCCTGATCTGTTCTGCATGCCTTCATGCTTTCAACAAAGTTCTGTTTTTCATTTGTTCATTACTCCTGTTTTGCAGCATGCACGATACGATGCTGAAGAAGAAATGAGGAATGCTCAAAAGAAGCGCAATGAAGGCGGCATGGCTAGAACTAATGTTAATACCCAATCTTCCCCATTTGAACCAAGCAACATGAGGAGACACTGGCGAGATTTACGGAGATCATATGGTAACTCGTCTTCCAGAGGCTTTGAGACCGGCCAGTCGGGGAGATCATATGGTAACTCATCTTTTAGGGGCTTTGAAACTGGCCAGTCAGGCAGGTACTAAAAATAAGTCAGAAACATCAATCAGTGGCAAGAATCTGGATCAACACTTGAGAATTCAACCAAGTTATATGATTCACCAGCTGCTGTTTACGCGCCAGAAATAAGGATCTATATGCACTGAGCAGGATCAGTCATGCCCTAGATCAGCCACTCGTTGGCTTTGTCGTCCTTTGGGGGTAAAGAGCTCCCAGGTTCACACACAGATTTGAGTTCACTGGCATAACCGTTAAGAATCTTGCTAAGTGAATGATTGTGATTGCCTTGGAGGCAATAGTTTTTTTCTTAATCTATCGGCGAGAGAAAGAAAAACATGCTTGCATTCTGTGATCGTTGTGTTCCTTTTATGGCTTACCAGGCTTTGGCTGGTGATTGAAAATTGAGAGCTTGGTTTGATTTTTTATTTTTTTTTTTCCAGAGCAAAATGAGCTTGGTTTTAATTGAAAGCTTGAAATTTTGCAGTGAGACTGAGGAGTCAGTTTTTGAGACTTGTAAATGTTCCATAGTTACAAAGTTGATATTCAAAGATATAGCCAGTTTTGCCTGTAATATTACTATTTTTGCCAAGTGGGAGTAGGATTTCTCCCAGGTTTACTCAATGAAGCTTGCAATATAATTTACTATAATGTCTACTTCTCTTGATTAAATATGTATAGCAACCTAAAGAATTTTCAGTATTCTCTTATTTACACAGTAGAGTTGCCGAGGATAGTAATAAGCCATTATGAAATGGGAAAATTGAAGAAAAGTCCTTTGTTGAACATTTAATTGGTGAAAAGGACATGATAAATTTTAATACACACAGTACTAGTATTTTACAAATTTTGTATCCACAAAGTATTGGTATTTTTATTTCGGTCCTTCACTCTAGTTAATTATCTAATGGAGGGACTTTTTCCCCATTTTTCCATATTTAATAATATGAAATATACATAATAAGTGATGCAATTCATAATTAAGAATAGTGGGACTCTTGGTTTAATATTATGCGTAGAGAAACGTCATTAATTTAGCATAATTGATGCGAATACTTTTATAAATGATTTAATTACGAGATCTCACAATGTACATAGATCATGACAAAATCAAAACTTATCTACTGTTCATTTTTAATTTCAGATAATCGAAATAATCACTTATATGTAGCTTAAGTAGATAAAAAGATTCACCCTAAAGTTAACAAATTATAAGGATGATGATAATCCTTTTAAAAAAAATATAATTACAATATAGTTATCTGTATCTATTTTTTTAAGGATTAAGTAGCAAATCCACCCCGGAAGGTTTCTTGAAGGAGTTATGTAGCTCTAGAAGTTTTTTTTGGCTCAATGTCACCCTGAAAGTAATAAAACGTAGCAATGTCGCCCTCCACTAATAGAAAGGCCAACTAACGTCTGCCACATAGGATATGTTGACACGTACAAAGCCACATTGGACAGACACGCTGGAGTTGAGTTGTTGAATGGTTTTGACTGGGTTGGGTTGGGTCAATAATGGGGGGGGGGGGTTCTTTATATCCCCACCAACCTGATGTGTTGAATCAAAAGAAGGGTTTGGAATGGAGAAGCATCAGTGAATTGAGAAGGAGCATCGAAGAGAACACAGGCGCATTTGTGGAGGACCATCGAAGAGTATAGAGAATTTGAAGAATGGGAGACTTGACGGCATCTTCAACAACGGCTAGGAGAAAAAGGGTGACGAAGCTCAGTCGTCTACATGGAGAAGGTGAAAACAAGGGTCTGTCGAGGCGCTGTCATTGTGGCATGGCTGCTCCATTGTGTATCTCCTGGACAGAGCCGAAGATTTTTTGGATGCAAAAATTATCTTCAGGCAAGTAGGAAATCTTGTTTATAATAAAATATTTGTTCTGATGTAGAGGGCTGTGGTATTATTTGATATTGTTTTGATGATATTCTTTGAATGTATAGGGAAGGGGTTGTGGTTTTTTACAATGGCATGATGAAGAGGTGGGAGAAAGATCAATGAACTGCTTGGGCATGTGGATCGGCTATATGATGGGAATGTGAGCCTGAGGAGAAGTGATGAGCAAGGAGTGGCTGGATATGTTGAAAATGATATTATTGGCATTTATGCAAATATGAAGAAGAATGAAAGAAGAGTTAGGCTAGCTTTTTGTGCATTGTTGTTGACTTGGGTGTTTATTTTTGTTTTCATTGTGTGTTAAAGAAGATGGATTAAGTTGTCGTGGGAAGGTTTAATGTTTGAGTTGAGAAGGGTTAATGTATGAATTGGGAATGATCAAAATCAAATGTATGCCTAAAATCATGTGTTGCACTTATTAATGATATTTGGCCTTTGTTGAATTTATTTATTTTTCTTATCCAAGATGACCGTCACAAACTATTTTTCTTATGCCTTTTCTTCTTTTTCTTTTCCATAGTTTATAAACAAATATTTCCCAGTAAAAGTTGAAAGTATTCGGATAGGCACATTAGTATTCGAAGAGTATGCCTAACAAATTTTTCTGAAAATAATTCAAGTGAAAAAATATTTGAATAGTCAAGGCACTATCTGAATAGTCATTGTAATTTCAAACTTAGTTTATAAATATGTTATCTGGATAGTAGGATAACTATTCGAATAGTAAGGGCACTATTCGAATAGTGTGATGATTATCCGAATAAGTTTTTGATAAATTTCAACATCCAATATCACAAAACTATCAGGATAGTAAGGTTACTATCAGAATAGTAAGATTGCTATCAGGATAGTAAGGAGACTATCAGAAGAGTATTTGACGTATTTCAAAAAGATTATTAGAATAGTAATGGAACTATCAGAATAGTCTTAGTGCAAAATAATCAAATACTATTCGATTAGTGAAGTGACTATTCAAATATCACAGGACTATCAGGATAGTAAGGAGACTATCAAAATAGTATTTGACATATTTCAAAAAGACTATCAGAATAGTAATGGAACTATCAGAATAGTCTCAGTACAAAATAATCAAATACTATTTGAATAGTGAAGTGACTGAAAAAGGGTGATTCTATTCGAATAGAAGCAATGCAATTCGAATAACAACAGTAGACTTTGTTTCTTTTCAGTATGCGCGAGGTTCAATAATTTGGTCATATCTCCTAAACCACAACTTGGGTTGAGTAAAACTAGTGGCATATGAAACTAGACTCCCAATACATCATTTTGACACCCAAATCAAGTTAAAAGGAGATGAGATGAAGGAGATATGAATTTTGGATGATGACATTCAAATCATCATCATATTTCAAAACAGGTTCAATATTTTGGACATAAATCTCAAACTATACATCGGATTGCGATGAAACTGGTGCCATATGAAACTAAACTTAAAGATCTTTCGATGGATAGGTTATGGTTATGGGTAATATTTAGAGTTATATTCAAAGAGATATATGCCTTCTGGAAGTTGGAAATCATTATCAAGTGCATTATTTGAATACAACAAGTTGTATTCGAATAGTATATCATATCTTGTGGAAAGACTATTCGAATAAGAGTTGGTCTATTTGAATATGAAAGTTCATTATGAGAGAAAATTATTCAAATACAAATGGCACTATTCGAATAAGATCATTTGTTTTACAAGACATCTATTCGAATAAGGAATTCACTATTCGAACACACTTCAAGTTTTAAAAGTTTTTTTGAATAGAGGATAAAGTATTCGAATAAGGATTAATCATTATCAAAGAAGGATATTCAAATACAACAGATGTTATCGAAATAATTGATTTTCCAGAAAACAAAGCATCACCTTGAAACTTCTGAAAATCATTGAAATTTTGTGTAACTTGTTCTTATTGATTCTAATAATTCTAACACTTCATTATATTAGTGATTAAGCATTTTCTAGGTGATCAAACAAGGATTAACACACAAGATAGAGAAAGCAATTTTGTGTCTGAAGCTTCCAACGGCTAGTTCAACAGTAATATTTTAATAAGCCTATTCGAATACAAGTTTTTCTATTCAAATAAGATCACTTGTTTTCTGAAGAGACTATTTGAATAAATATAAGGCTATTCAAATACAAAGATATTATTCCAATAAAGGAAAGCCAAGTTATTTTCACTAACAGTTAACATTTGCTGCAATTTACTATCACCCAAAAAATTGCCATCAATATATGAAGCATCCTAAAAATTGCCATCAACATTTACTGCAATTCACAAGACAACAACATAATCACTACATGAGTTTTGACCAAAATAGAAGCATCGTAAACACATATTAGGTACACCATAAGTTAGTCAAGTATGAGGCGCTTGGTACAAAATGAAGCAAAAAATGCCTGAATAAACTCCAATTAACTACATCACCATTCACTAGTTAGCCCTTCGTCTTCTTGCGGTGGTCTTCTTCATACTTCCACAAGTATTTAGCATGTGATCCTTATGTGCTAGCAGTTGAAAGGTCGTCATTGCCTTTTGTCCTTGCCACATAACCCCTGGAGGAGTGAATGGTAAGTTAGAAGGGGTGGATATACTAGCTCCATCACCTCGAATCTTGATTTGCCTCGGCCCTTGGCCCTGTGATGATTTAGACATGCTCCTTATGGTCCTCATTATTCCCTCATTTGGGGTTAGGAATCTTGTTGCAGGGTCCTCATGCTAGTGTATGTACTCTTCAGCCGTCCCCTTATATACAACAATATGTGAAGTCATGACATGCTACAAAATTACAAATAAGATTATGTTAAGTGGTGATATTAACTTTTGTAACATTGAAAGACAGTTTCATTGCAAACATGGTACACAGTGCGTCCAGTTTCCTCATTGATACGAACTCCCAAGCCACTAACAACTCTTCTCTTATAGAAAGCTTGGCCACCACGTGGTCTTGTTGTCGTTTGAGATTCTTGTGTGCTGGCATTGAATTGGTTTGTGTCAAGACGCTTTCGCTTACTCATCTTTGGCCTAGGGGTACTTCCTTCTGGTCGCTACAATTAAGTGAGGACATTTGATTAGCAAGACAAATTATTCTAAGTAGAAAAATAAAAAAACTAATTAAATACTGACATCTTTGCATGTGGCTCTATTATGCCCTTCTTGGTGACAAATTGTGCATTTAGAAGTTGACTCTCTCTTGGATAGCTTGTCACTTGGAGGTGGAGGGAGGTCTGCGTTGGTGTCAGCTTCAGTACTTGGTTGCTGCTGTTGAGCACCAAACACCTTCGTTCTCCTTTTGGTTTCATCAGTCCTCTTTCTCTTCTTAGTGGGTCTACCAGGTAGTTTGCACACAAGAGGTGGTTTCATGGGCTGAAACTTGGCAACTGGCCAAATTCTTTTCCCTTTTATAGGTTGCAACTTAGTTTTATAACTAGACAGGTATGTCTTCTTGTGATAGAATATTTAAATCTAGACAAATCTCTGCTCTGGCTTCTCTTTGATTGTCGTATGCAATTTAGAGGCAGAGCACTTGCATACCACTTTAACCTCCTACTCGACCTTCCTCTTCCAAAAACCCTAACTTGCATACCACTTTAAGGCACAAAAGGCCTGAGCCTGGCCTGTACACAGGCCTGGCCTGTGGCCTGTTAAGGAGGCCTGAATTTATAAGACCCTAAACAAGCCAAACAGGTTGACATTCTAAACAGGCCGACATCCTAAACAGGCCAAAACAAACAGGTCGAAAACAGTCCTAGTTACAATTTTTTTTCAAGGCTCTCAGAAGTAAATGACCGATCCAAAATTCCAACAACTTCAGATTCCTATAATGCAGATACATAACACCTCATACTCCAAGCAAAAATGCACTAAATAGATGCACTGCAATGACAGTTACATTATGTAGTAGAGATTGCTGCCTCAACAACAAAAATTAAAAAAGAAAAGGTATACACATTGAAAATGATATACCATAAGGCTATAAGCTGAACTTCAACTTAAAAGGATTTTAGCTTAAAAAGGAAAAAAAAAATACCCATATTGATCTTGAGCTCGCAGAAGAGCATTAGCAGATATTGCAAAACACAACATTTGTGTTGATGAGTTGCAATCTTGATGCAAAACTTTAAACCAGCAATAAATATAAACTGTTTCAATGTTTAGCAGAAAAAATGTAATACTTCCACAAGGAAAAAAATTAATTTTCATTTTATGTTTTTCAGTTTTTTCACACCTCAACCATGAGTGCAACAGAAAATGCATTAATGACTCATGCCCAGCTAGTTCAGTTAGTACATATTCCCATCAAAGCATTGAACTCTGAAAGAACAAAAATTCTGGTGCGTCAACCTTACACAGTTCACTGAAAGGATGTTAAACATGTAATATGGATATGAACCAGCAACAACTCTTACATTGTAAGAGATATATGCCTTTTCGTTATTATTTGCACCACATCACCTGGATATACACTAAAGAATCTGAGCCAAATCCCAAATTAAACTTCAATTCAATCACAAAACACGTGCAAGATCCAGGATAATGCAAATCCCAAATTTAACCAATAGATTAACGTTCTTGGACTCTATTAGTTCATGATCCTTCACAAACTGACTGTGATGTTCTAGACATAAGTGTTGTGGACCATATAATGCAGTGAATATGATAGCTAAGGCATTAATGCACAAAATTCAGGATTTCAACCACAAATTACAGCAAGATCCAGACAAAAACCAGCAAAGAGTCTAACAAATACCACAGCAGTGAAAATGCATACAATCTTCTGATTCTTCTCACTTTCACATCAAATCTTCAAAAAAATTTCTTCTTCTCCTTCAAAGGCCTTGAAAAAAATTAACGAAATATATAGGATTAGATCATAACACAATTTAACATGTAAAAGAAGTAACTTCCTTAAGGTCCTAACTTCCTTTTATTTCATCTCAACTCAACAGAACAGGGGACGAACTGAGACACTACACAGGGTATACATATATTCATATCTACAGGATAATCAGTCCAGAGCTCAAGCTTAACGATTTCAAGCCTTGAATCAGAGCACATTTCAATAATAAACAAACAAATTAAAATAACAAACACTTACCTAATGGCTGAACTAAAACACAGCGAAGAGAGTCTTCGACGGTGAGAGACGGTGGAGAGAGTCTTCGGCGGTGGACCACCGATCTGAAGGTCTGAGCGTGAGAGACGGCGGAGAGAGTGGGAGAAGACGGAGAGAGGAGGGACGGCAGCGGCGGACTGGTTGCCGACTTCTGCTCAGTCGAAGGCCGGTCACTCGCTGAGGGGGCTACAGGAATCGAAGGTCGGATACTCAGAGGTCTAGAACTCCAGATCTGGGACTGGGAGGGAGTCGCGACTCGCTACACGAGCTCTTGCGGATGCGGAGGTTTATTTCCACTGAACAAGTTTTTTAAATTTTGGGAATTAGGTTAGCAAATTAAGGATGAGGGAGCCGATCCAAAAAAAAAAAAATTAAGGAAGGAGGGAGTGGCAGATTTGTAATTTTATATTATATAAATATATTTTTTTTAATAAAATCTTAATAGGCTCAGGCCGGCCTGACAGGCCTCACAGGCCTGTCAATAGGCCTTGGCCTGGCCTGTTAAGATAAACATGCTTATAAAGAGGCCTTGACCTAGCCTTTTAGCCTGACAGGCCAGGCCTGAACAGGCCTCTAATAGGCCAGGCCGCAGGCCCCTGTCAGCCGGCCTGGCCTGTTTCCACCCCTACTCACACTTGGTCTTTGGTCCTTTAACCCAATGTGAGCAAATCCCCATCCAACCCATCACTCATTCTCTACATGTTTGCCACGTTAATGGACAACATGTTTTTTTAATGCACCACCGTGTCCATTTAACAGTCAACGTTACCTTTCTATTAGTGGAGGGCAACATTGCTATGTTTCATTACTTCCAGGGCGACATTAAGTCAAAAAAAACTTCCAGGGCTACATTGCTCCTTCAAGAAAACTTTCGGGGTGGATTTGCTACTTAACCTTTTTTTTAATAGTGATAGAGAAAAGATAAGTAAAAATTGGTTGTGTCTATTGAGAAATGTGAAAAAAATAAGGGAAATAAAGGACCAAGAGGAAAAGATATTTATTGAGAAGGACCATAAAAATTGTAATAATTTAGAATGACCAAATATCATAATATAAATTTAAAATTACTAAATTGTCCCTAATCAAACCTTCTACATTATCTCTTGTAATCATAATTACAAAATAACCAAAATTAAAGGTAAAACCACCCATCATTCACATGTAATATGATCAAATCTTTTTTATTTTTATTTTTTATTTTTCACCAAGGTTTATTCGCATGTAAAATCAATATAGTATTTAATTAACTCCGGTTCAAACTAATGTTTTTTTTCCAACAAGCTCCATATTCATATAATCAATAGATAATTTAATTAACTAATATATTATCAACTTGCCAATGTATATTATCAAGTATCAACATTGCTATCAATTAAGCTCTTTTTATAAAAATAAAAACTAAACTCATTTCATGTTTTGTTTGGATCTAATAGATTATTTTGATTTTTTTAATTTTATTAACATTAAATGAATTTTTTAAACCACATAATTTTCTTCTAAACTAAAAATAAATCATATAAACTTTTTTGGTTTAACATATATAATAAATTATAAAAGACCTGAGTTTTATTCAAATTATATAATTATATTTTTAATTAAAATTTTTGTTGATTTTAACGAATTATAATTTTGACAAAATCAAAGAATGCGTAATTTTTTCCATAGATATCTATGCAAGTTGTGAAAAATGAAAATTGAGAAAAATTTTATTTAATTTAATGAAATTTATAATTTTGTATTTAAAAATAAGAGTGTAGGAGAGAAAGTAGGAGGGAATGTAAAGATTTCCTTAGGGATATTTTAGTATTTTTAATTTTATATTTTTGTATTTGATCCTTTTAAATAATTAAAATTTTTATGATCCCTCTCAGTAAATATCTTTTCCTCTTGATCCTTTATTCTAATTTCCCTAAGAAATAATCATATTTGTGTATATTATTATCGTTTCTTATCATTCATAATGTTACTATTGGTGCAAGAAGTGAAATATTTGGTGAGGATCAATATAGTTTATACAAGTGAAAGATACATTTGCTCTTTCGGTTGCAATTCCAAGATCTCGTCCCACACCTCAACTTAATAAATATAGGAGTATTTTTTTTTCCATAATTCATTTTTATCTTTTTTTATGTCCCACATATTGAATGACAGGCCATATTGAATTGGATTGAATTTTTAGATTTAATTATATGTTGGGTCGTTTTTCTATCGAAATAACTTCAATAAATTTAATCTACTGAACCCAAACTACCCGCAGAGATTTTTCTGCACAAATTTGATTATCTTCTAGAGAAATAAAGCAATCAACAGCTTTACCTTCTTTTCATTTTCTCTTTCCCTCCTCTGCAA
Organism: Inga laurina; assembly: GCA_963855925.1. Lineage (NCBI taxonomy): Eukaryota > Viridiplantae > Streptophyta > Magnoliopsida > Fabales > Fabaceae > Inga > Inga laurina. Next base: position 68,118,854 of record OY979704.1, read on the forward strand.
CTCAGCCAAAACAGATATAGCGGTATTATAGTGACCGACTTGGTGGGAATGTCTAATCTAAATAATCAAAGATTTTTATGAAATTTTAAAACAAATATTCTTCTATCATAGTCCTTCAATATAATTATCCCTAAGTTCTCATAAGAAGATAAGCATATTACAACTATCTTCATAAATGACTAAAAACTTTATTATTATTATTATTACTACTACTACTACCTGTCAACAAATGTTTCTTACCAATGACAATTGGATCAAAAGAATGCAAGTCTATTCAAACATTAATTCTTGGGACAGGAGCTTTGGTATCATGTACACCATTTTGTTCATATTCCATTACTTCCTGCAGAAATAAGATACTTGTTAATATGAAACCAAGGACAAACTCAACCCAAAAATAACAAAAACAATAATAGTGTCAAACAAGAAGAAGCAGCTTTATCCCACTAGGTGGGGTCGGCTACATGGATCGCATAACGTCATTGTGCTTTATCAAAAACAAATCTTTAGTAAAATTGTTAACCAAAAGGTCCCTCTCAATAATAGCGTCAAACCCAACAAACAAAACTCAAAATGGATAACGATTCTTGACAAATTGACATCTTCTATGCAAACTAAAACCTGAAAACGATAAGATACAGTAACAAAATCTTTAGCAATAAAAGCTGAAATTGTTTAGACAAGAAAGTTGACCAAATAAAAATCAGCAAGCGTACCATGGTCCTCATAACACTGCCAATCTTGTTCTTCCATAGAAAGGTATGACTGACTATAAATTCGTCTGATTTCGGGGTGAAATGGAAGAGAAGAGATTTACTTCACTTTTGCTAAAATATGGTTAATCTCATACATATATTCCTAATGCAAGCTCTTTTGGATCTGTTTCTACCATCCATGGGGGCCTGTTTGTTTCCAAAATAAAGGAACACATACAAAGGAAATTACAGGGTAAGTAACAAATAATGCAACTCCCGAACCTAGTTTAAGATTTGGCCCAAAACAAAAAAACAAGAACCTAGTTTAAGATGCTTACTTATTCATCACAAAGTTAAATGCTCCTTGAGAAGCACGTTTGAGAAGAATTTCTCTGGCCTCGATTGCAATTCCTTCAGGCTGCAGAAATAATTGATAAAAGGTTCATAAGTCGTAACACTTTGTTTAACTTAAGTATTTAAATGATCTACTGTTGTTCTTTCACACTGCACCCGAAGAGAACAAAGAAAGGAATTCTTGTCGCACAGACCTCTTCAGGAAACCAAACCCCAGGCTGTGTGCTTCCTTCAAGAACTGCAAGCACAAATGCAGCAATTGAAGTTCCTACAGATCTGCAAAGTGTGCAAACTGCAATTATCATTACTATAAAACCTTGCATTTAAGATTCAAGATTTAAAGAAATCAAAGCATTCAAGAACAAAGATGTTTAAAAGGTAGTCATTGTTCTCACACACAGCTGTAGCTCAATGTGTGGCTACTTTTTTGGCACATAACATCAACATGAGAACATATGCTATGCATTTGTTGAGAACTTAAAGCCTATCAAATGCATTAATTAAGAACATTGATGATTTAATTTCAAATCAATACCATCTTATTCTAATCAATCAAGTTGAAGACATGGACCGGCAAGATGAGGACAATAGAACACTGATTAAGAGAAAGAACATCTATGTTGAAGGATAAACAATTCCTTGACTTCAGTCGAATGTTTTGAAGTTGAACAATAGGTGTAATGCAATAGACACAGTTCATATCTACTATGTTATACATTTATATTAACAAGCATCATATGAAACAAAACTGATGGGATGCATATTCAAATAATCAACTTAATTATCAATTCTAGCAATTTTGATAAATTATGCATACATCAGAAACTAATTAATTATCTCCATGGTTATCACTTACACAGAAAGTCTCTTGTGACTAAATATGCCCACTGTACTGCGACCATCTGAACACTCCAAATCAATCTATCCATGGCATCAGAAGGAAAATGCATAACCAATTAGATGAGCTTCATCATGCGTGACCGAAACTATACTCTTCAGAAGAAAGATTTTGAGCTAAAAATCTGCTAAATGGGTACTTGTTTATTTCTTTTTTCACATTTGCCTACCCTTATTGACACACGTTCGCCAGCAATCCCATCTACTGCTCGAACCAAAGGATCAAACAGTTGAACCAACCTTTGGACTTTGCTTCTGTCTCTCAGAAATTCCTGCATGGTTTGCACAGAACAAGTCTTTCTGTGGTACACAATAATAACATAAATGCAAAAGTTACTCTTGAATTAAAATTAAGAACAGTAAATCCTAGATATTTTAGCAGCTTGAGATGACTACATACAGAATATTAACTCAAGAATCAACTGCTCATGAATGTTCAAATTCATTCATAGACTACATGAAACAAAGTATAACTCAATCCATAAATTTAGTGTAGATCATTATTATAATATTGTATTTTGGCTGCAGTAGACCAAAGAAATTTTAAACATGTTTATAGCCAAGGACTTCAGAGCAAGTTCTTACTGCTGAAGCTTTTATATTGATCATTAGTTAGAATGCGCCTTCCAAGTCATGCAGGACTGTAGGTGCGAGCCTAGTGAGCTGAATTCTTCTTCTTTTCCATTGGATTTATTTGTAAAAATCTGAAGCTTGATTTGATCTTTACCTTGAGGGTAAGTGTTAAGAAATATAGGATGAGTTTACAAATTAAGTGGGTCTGTTAAAAATTAGAGTTTGTTATTATCAAGACAAGAAGTCATGGAGTTTATTTTTCATGCATACAAATAGCAATTATATCCATCAGGAAACAAGTCGGCCCAAGCAAGTCATGAGCATACCTCAGGAAGGAGTCTTGTCATAGCTTCCATTCCCCAATTCCAAAAAAATGGAGCAGTTCCAAATCTAGCACTTACAGTTGGCACACCCAGGATCTCATGAGCACTTCTAACCTCTGGTAAGTTCCTGAAAGTCATGTATTTGGGAGGAATTGTTGCTATTAGGACTTGATGAATCTTAATTTCTGCTTTCTCTCTCTTTTCGAAAATAGGGGTATTTGGTGTATGTGTGTGTGTGTGAGAGAGAGAGAGACAGAGAGAGGGAGGGAGGGAGAATAGGGGTATTTAATCAACTTGTTGCATGTCATATATCATATATGACAAGAGACAATACCAAAGTCCCCTTGTGAAAGTTTGATTAAGTAGCAGGAAAATGAACTTCACAAAATGGATATTAACACGTACGAAACAAACAGATTCAATGAAGATCTTTTTTTTTTTTTTTTATATAATAATTAAGATCTTACTCCTATTTTGTTTGAGCCTGGAAAGAAAGCATGCTCCAACTTTAATTCTTTCTTTGTATTAAAGTACTTACAATAGATAAACATCTCTTTTGCCAATCCCTTTTCCGAAGTCAACGCTGAGCATGCCACTATAAGGCTTTAGTTTCACCTTTTCTCCTAGTTTAAATAGTCCAACATCATCAATCCCACATACAAAATGGTAGTTTAATCTATCTAAAGCAATTAACTTTAGAAGCTCTAGATAAGAACCTTTGCGGTATGCAACTACTTCCTCTCCCAACAATAAGAAACTTGTAGCTAATATGGTTGGACCTGCTCCACCACTTCCGGCTGTGTAGTAATTGAACCTGCGATGATCATACAGCGTATAAGTTGCCACATCGAAAACCAAAAAAATATGCTTGCAAGGGAAAAAATGTAGACTTAAGATTGTCGTGAGAGCAACTATTACCGTAGCCTCTCTGGCTTCTCTTTGTTCTCACTTTCTGCAGCACGAACTAGCTCTGCCGCCATGACTACCACAAAATCACAGCAAGTGTTACTAGGAAGTGGAATACACCAGATGAAAGATTTTAACTCCTCGCTTAAAGCATGATATGACATGACGTTGATACTAATCTACCATCATCTGACTGAATTTGAGCTCACCATAACCTTTAGGTATTCTATTCTAAATCCTAAGATGCTGCCAAATAAAGCAAAATATTCAAGATTTGTCTTGGATCATCCTAGCCCAGACAAAGCTCAGCAGCAGTATAGTGTAGAGTTACCCAAAAAAAACAAAAATTAAAATTACAAAGACAAAGGGCATCGCATACATCAGCACAAATTTCTTACAGCTGTTCATGGCCACCAAAAATCCATGGCAGTCAGTGAATCCACCAAGTATCATATGAAACATGATTCATTTGCCAAAATTTACAGAATAAAGTTTATCTCACAGCATCAAGTTTGTACAATAATTGAATTGGAAGGCCTGAAAAGTACATTCTAAATTTCTTAGTAATTACTCATTTTCCTTTTTACTCTAAAATAAAAGATGGCAAGGACATAAGCATATCACCATGATCAGCATAATAATTGTGTTTAATGAAGTTCAACAAAAGTTAATGAAAAAGGTGAATTTCCCAATTATTCAACACATTAGATAATGCTCTGCTCACAAGTAAGCACCATTGCTCACTCCAGGGTATATTCCTCCAGTCGTTATGGCCGAAACATTTGCAGCTACTGCCTTACTCTGTAAGGATTTTGCACGAAATGCATAGCTTGTGTCATCACAAACGTCAATATATGCGGTCTGTACTAAGATAAATAGCAAAAAAAGAAAAAAAAAAGAAAAAGAAAAAAAAGAAAAAGGAAACAGAGAAGGTGGGTAAGAATGTGTGAAGGAAAGAGATATGACTATATGTGTGCAGAAATTGTGGCCGATAAAAAACAATAAGGATTTAGACACAAACAAAACATGTTTTCCAATGCATTACAGTCTCAATTTTTACGATTTACAATAAATTTATTATGTATGTTGATATGTTGATATTTGTTGAACATGTAGGTTAACTTTTTCTCACCTTAGTCTTTATGGCAGCCTCAAGTACACTACATTTTTTAGCCTGTTGGAATGGTCCAGCAGCATGAACTACAACATCCACATCTGCAAAGGCAATCTCAGAGCATAAATTTCAAATCCTACAAGACAAAAAGCAGGATATATTCTTAGCCACCCAGCGTGAGCGTGATGGCTATGAACTTTTATAACAATCCAATTAATTTCTACAATAATTCTGTATAGGCTAAACCCATACACACTACCTTTCAAGCAGTTAGAACCACAATATTGCTGTGATGCAATCTAGAAATGTAAGGGATGTCCCAAAAAATCAGCTTAGACACAGATTGGCCATATCCAGCCCTCCAAAAAGAGATAGAAAGAGAGACTGAAATACCCCCTCCTGATGGGAATATGAAAAATCTTAATTTTGTTGCTGTAAATGATAATTTGAATATTATAGTTTAACATCTTGTATTTAGTAGATCCTCTAGGAAGATAACAGTCTCCGGCACTCAGAATACAGAATAATGCCCAGGTGGTGAGGGTACTGTGAAATGGGGTGTAAGTAGTGATCAAGATTCAAACACTCTTGATATAACAAAAAAGAATAGGATCATGCCAAGTGTGTTTTTCTTTGGAAATAGACTGACAAAACGGACATTTATCAAATTACTATTTAAATATGACTCATGCCAACAAATTGAATCTATGTGTGCAGATCCATGTCACGTGTTTTATATTTTTGAAGCTTGACCAGTCCAACATTTCAATGTCTATGTTGTGTCACGTGCCAGTATCAATTACTATATTTATCAATTTCTATATTTCATAGCATATAGACTAATCAAGATTATAAGCTCATGAAAATATATTTACACACACGCGCACATATTTAGTGATAGATCAATTAGTCGAAGCTGTGAAGGGGGAAAAACTATGGGTGTTGAGGAAGGGCAGCATGAATTGGCAGGAAAGGGGGAAGGGACTGTAGATATTATTTAAATTAAATATATTATTCTGAATAAATTAGAATTAGTTAGAGAGATTTTCGGATCTCTCTAATTACTAACAAGATAGGAGAATTATTTGGGGTTAGTTGTAAATAGATTAGATTAGATTTTATATTATTCATTCTGTTATTTTTGTAATCTCCCAAGCTAGATTAGTGGGCACAAGCCACTGACCCTATTGTGTATATAACTTGTACGTGGATCAATGAATAAACCATCGGGTGAATTACAATTCAACTCCTACAATCATTTATTCCTATATGGTATCAGAGATTTCATAGGAAACATATACGATGACTGATTCATCCGGTTCAGAATTGGGGTCGAGCCCTCGGTCGGAGACCCAACTACCTTCGACGACAGGGGGTTCCCTCGCAAATGGTGCACAGCACCTTGCAACTGCCGGACTTGAAGGTTCGGCGGTTCTGATCATTCCAGAAAGACTGTCCAGCGACGGCGAGAATTACCAGGGATGGGCACGATCTATGCGTCTCGCAATTGATGGCAGAGGCCGACTCGGACATCTCACCGGCGTCACTGTTGCTCCTCCATAAACTGACGAGAAGGCCCACCAAACTTGGCAATCCGAAAACGCCATGGTGTCCTCATGGTTAATAAATACAATGATGCCTGGAATCCGGAAAAGCTTCATGTTTCTTTCCTCTGCACATGACATATGGGAAGCCATAAGTGAAGCATATGGAGACGGAGCCAACGTATCACTGATCTTCGACTTAAAACAAAAGGTTTGGGATCTCAAACAACATTCTCTTACCTTAAGTGACTACTACTTGGCAAAGACTGCACTTTGGCAGGAGATTGACTTATTAAATGATGAACATGAGTGTTGTGCCACTCATGCCGCCAGTCACCAAAAGCGGGTTGCACGGGACCGGCTCTTCGAACTCCTTGCTGGTCTTCATCTATCATTTGATGATGTCCATGGCAGAATCTTATCTCAAGACCCTCTTCCATCTGTTCGTGCTGCATTTGCCATCCTCCGGGCTGAAGATACTCGGAAAAAGGTTATGCTCAGGGGGTACAATCAGCACGGGTCCCAATTGAATCCTCTGCACTTGCTGCCCGGTCACATGATCAACGCAGCACCAAAAATAGACCGACATGTGACCACTGCCAGAAAGTTGGCCACACAAAGGATACTTGCTGGGAAATTCATGGCAAGCCGGCGGATTGGAAACCAAAGAGGGGAAAAGGCCATGGCTATGTAGCTGAAATCTCCACAAATCATGACACCAACTCAGCAACTCCTTCTGGTGACACTTTAAACCTGATTCTTGATCGACTTGCTGCGTTTGAAGGTAATCATCAATCTTGTAAACAGCCAAGAGCTACCATTGTCAAACGAGGTAATTTTTTTAAGGGATTAGCCACTATTAAAGGTATGACATCTAAAAATTGTTGGATCGTTGACTCTGGTGCATCTGATCACATCTCTGATGACATCACTGTATTTTTTAACTATACTCCAACCAAGCCACGGCTTACTGTAAAAATTGTTGATGCCTCTCAGTCCATTGTTGCTGGTATTGGAAGTATAAAAGTATCGAATTCATTGACTCTACTTGCTGTTCTATATGTCCCAAACTTAAAGTGCAATTTATTATCTATCAGTAACTTGGCAAGAGATGAGCGATGCCATGCTAACTTCTTTGCCACTCATTGTCTTTCCCAGGATCTGTTGACGGGGACGACGATTGGCATTGCTAAGGAGTTTGATGGGCTCTACTACCTGGATGACTGTGCTAATAAAGGTGTTCACCTTCGCAATAATGTGTCTCTCCCTAGGATTAGTGATTTAGATTTGTGGCACAAATGTTTAGGACACCCAAACTTACACTACATGACCAAATTGTTCCCTTCTTTTTATTCTAATAAAAACTCTGTTGAATTTCATTGTGATTCGTGTGAGCGTGCTAAACATCATCGAGCTACGTTTTCTAGTATTCCGTACAAAGCATCTACACCTTTCACAACAATTCATAGCGATTTATAGGGACCTTCTCGAATTGCAAACCGGTCACATTCAAAGTAGTTTATCAGCTTCATTGATGATCACACTAGAGTATGTTGGGTATTCTTACTGAAAGACAAAACAGATGTTTATCAAACATTTATTGATTTCTATGCTATGATTCAAACTCAATTCAAAACCACAATCCAAACACTACATACAGATAATGGCACTGAGTATTGTAACCAATCTCTTTCCAATTTTCTCAAAGACCATGGTATTATCCACAAAAGTACTTCCCCACATAGTCCCCAACAAAATGGTGTGGCTGAACGTAAAAATAGGCACATTCTTGAAACAGCTAGAGCCATAATGTTTAGCAGTAATACCCCTAAATTCCATTGTGACGATGCTGTCCTCACAGCCACCTTCCTTATCAATCGCATGCCAAGCAAACCTTTGTCCTACAACACACCTCTCCAAGTCCTTCATAACCACTATAATCTACCCTACCTTGAAAACACCTTGCCATTAAAGATCTTTGGCTGTACCTCTTATGTTCATCTATACCACACCAACAAACTAGATCCTAAAGTTGTTCGATGCATATTTATGGGGTATTCTGGGACACAAAAGGGCTACAAATGCTATGATCCCATCAATAAACGCATCTACATCACTTGTGATGTTACTTTCCATGAAAATATTCCTTTTTATTCTCAGCTTGCAATTCAGGGGGAGAATTGGAATGAATTCCAGTCTATACCATCCCAACCAAAACCTACCCAAACCAAACCAGAACCTATCCACTTCCTTGAGTATACACCTGCACCAATTGAGTCCATACCTGAACCTACACCGCCACTAGCTGGAACTCCTCCTAAAACAAAAAAACCTGATAGTGAACAAGTCCCTACAATTAATGAGGGAAATACTAGCCAAGGGGGAGACAATTCCAACACCTTAAAATTTTATACACGCAGACACAGGACAGGTATCGCTCCTCAAACAACTAGCACAGTTCATGAATCTGACCCAGAGGCAGATCTAGAAAAGTTTCAACATTTGAGCAAAGAAACTCAGGTTCACAATGACCTTGATCTCCCAATTGCAGTAAGGAAGCAATCCAGAGCATGCATAAGACATCCCATTGAGAGATGTATGTCATACCAAGCACTTTCATCAAAATATTGTGCATTTGTGTCTCATCTTGACAGCATCAAAATTCCTAATAATATAGACGAAGCACTAGCTAGTCCTGAATGGAGACAGGCAGTCATGGAAGAGATGAAAGCTCTGGAAACAAATGGTACCTGGGAAGTAATTGATATGCCTAAAGGGAAGAAGCCAGTAGGTTGCAAGTGGGTATTCACCCCAAAGTACAAAGCCGATGGAAGTCTTGAAAAATATAAGGCTAGGTTGGTTGCAAAAGGGTTCTCACAGGTATATGGCATGGATTACAACGAAACTTTTGCTCTAGTGGCAAAATTGAGTACCATAAGGATATTACTATCATTAGCAGTCAATCTAGATTGGTCACTTCATCAGATGGACGTCAAAAATGCCTTTCTCAATGGAGATTTAAAGGAGGAAGTCTATATGAAGTTACCTCCAGGATTCCCAGGAAAAAAGGGTGATCAAGAATGTAAATTGAAGAAATCATTGTACGAACTAAAACAATCTCCAAGAGCTTGGTTTGAAAGGTTTACCCGAGTATTGAAAACACAGGGTTATGTATAAGGACAGAGTGATCACACTCTTTTCTTTAGACGTATAAATGGGAAAATAGTGATCCTAGCCGTATATGTAGATGATATAGTCCTCACAGGTGATAATGAAGAGGAAATTGACCGAATAAAGAAGGCTCTCAATCAAGAGTTCCAAGTTAAAGACCTTGGTGAGATGAAGTATTTCCTTGGGATGGAAGTTGCCCGTTCAAATAAAGGAATCTATATCTCACAGAGAAAGTATATTCTTGATCTACTTAAAGAAACAGGTATGTTGGGATGTAGACCTAGCAACACACCAATTAAAGTTGAGAAGATCAGGGATGATGAAGACCAGGGAAAAGATGTTGATGTGGGAAGATATCAATGTATGGTTGGAAAGTTGATATATTTATCACACACCCGTCCTGACATTGCTTTTGCAGTTAGTATGGTGAGTCAACATGCTCATGACCCTAAACAGAAACACCTGAACGAAGTATATAGAATCCTTAGATACCTGAAGGGATCACCAGGAAGAGGACTCCTATTCAAGAAGTCTGATGAAAGGAATGTAAAAATGTTCACTGATGCTGACTGGGCAGGTGACCAAGAGGATAGAAAATCCACATCCGGATACTGCACATTCGTTTGGGGAAATCTAGTTACCTGGCGCAGTAAAAAACAGAATGTGGTAGTTAGAAGTAGTGCTGAGGCAGAGTTTCGAGCTATAGCGCTTGGAATCTGTGAAGGCATTTGGGTTAAACGAGTGCTTGAAGAACTAAAATTGATTGTGAATCTACCTATAAAGATGTACTCTGACAACATGGCAGCCATCACCATTTGCCACAACCCAATTCAACATGATCGAATGAAGCATGTAGAGATTGATAAGCACTTTATACGAGAGAAGATTGATGATGGGATAGTTGATCTCAGATATGTACCCACAAGAGAACAAATAGCTGATATTCTTACAAAGGGTCTTGCAAAAGACAAATTCAAGTTCCTAGTTGGCAAGTTGGAGATGACTAATATCTATGCTCCAACTTGAGGGGAAGTGTAGATATTATTTAAATTAAATATATTATATATTATTCTGAATAAATTAGAATTAGTTAGAGAGATTTTCGGATCTCTCTAATTACTAACAAGATAGGAGAATTATTTGGGATTAGTTGTAAATAGATTAGATTAGATTTTATATTATTCATTCTGTTATTTTTGTAATCTCCCAAGCTAGATTAGTGGGCACAAGCCACCGACCCTATTGTGTATATAACTTGTACGTGGATCAATGAATAAACCATCGAGTGAATTACAATTCAACTCCTATAGTCATTTATTCCTATAGGGACACCTGGAGATTAGGCCAACAGTTAAGTTTCAGAAGTACATTAGGTTAATTAAGATTAAAAGGGATATCAGAGGTGTGGAGGGCGGCAAGAATTCAGTATTATTGAAAGAGGTCCTACTCAAAATGCTAGAGTATTTTCTTTATTTTTCTTTCTTTTCTACCATTGTTTACAGTAATTGGGCTGTTTTGTACTGAATTTTTAAGATGGAACCTAAGAGGTTTCATCAAAAAAACTTAACGACATAGTCTTGTATTTGACTAACTACATGACTTACAAAGAAATTGGTTTACAACTAAAAAGTAGATTAAATTAAGTTGTTCTACCTCTCCCAAAGAGAGGTCATGATTGTTTTTACAGCAACAACAACAAAGTTTTTATTCCACTAGGTGGGGTTCTTGATTGTTTTTAATAATTAGAAATTCACGATATAAAAATATATTCTTGATTATAGAAACATGAATTACTAGATAACTTCACAGGCCTTCCTTCATCACTTGGGCAGGCAAAGAAATATAGGCTATACTCTCATGATACAATAGAGCAATCATTTAATAGATGCATTTCCTAACTGTTGAAAAAAGCCAGACAAGATGAAGCATTAGACTTGTAATTAATATGGTTTAAGCAAATTAGTTTATTTATTGTGCACCCAGAACTTAGACGCAATATTCAATTATCCTGGTTGGGAGCATAGAAACCTAGAAATTTTTTAGGTATATTTCAAGTTGTGGAAACTTTTCTAGATGGTATTGAGTAAGACATTTGAAAAAGTACTTGATAGAAACCTAAGTGAGATGCGAATCCATCTCCCAAAAGCTATCTATTAAGATGAAGCATCCCATACTACTCAACATTAGAGTCAATGCCACAACAACTACACTCCAAAATACTTTGGTTTTCTTGTTGGTAAAAACACTCTACACAGCCATTTTGATATGATGTTGTAATAAATGATTTGAAAAGTTAGTTAGATTAGTTAGTTAATTAGAAGAGTGGGATTAACCATTAGTAGCATTAGTTGTTTAAGAGCAACACTAGCTAAACATGGCCTTCCCATATCTAATTACTAATAGGTCCTTGATTAATGAACCCCTAATCCCCGCTATTTCTGTTTCCCGGTTCTGTTCTAGTGCCTATTTATATGGCAGATTGTACTCACTATGATCAGTTTTGCAAGTTAATGAACACCAGAGTATTATTCAGCATACTTCTCAATCCCTCTCTTCTCTCTGAATCCTCTAATTCTCTTCTAATTTCTTCTCTATTCTACCCTAATCCCCAATTCTAAAGATTCAAATTACCCTAGGCTATCAATGGTATCAGAGCTTCTGGTCCTTGGCCCCGGTTATTGGCTCGTCGCTTCTGATTGAATGGTACAGACAAGATCACAAGAAACAGCAAGAAATATGGAAGAAAGGTTACATGCTATGGAACAACAATTGGAAACTGTGAATGGTCTTCATGAGGTTGTTCAAGGCTTCAGGGAAGAACTACAATTGATTCAATGTGGGATGCAGCAGAATTTAGACACACTTGCGCAAGATATTCAACGACGAATGCAACAAGATTTGGCGAATCTTACGCAAGAAGTCAGAACCTTGGCTGTAATGCCAAGAAACCCACTGAATGTACACCATCAATTCCAAGAAGACCAGGACCGGGGAAACGGAAGGGGCGGGTATCACAAACCGACTCAATTTACCAAGATGGAATTTCCTTGATATTCTGGAAAAGATACAGACCTGGATTTTGAAGGCCAAACGCTACTTTGCGCTGGATCGCATGCCCGAAGAAGCAAAGGTAGATATGGCCTCTATGAATTTAGATGACGATAGCTTCCAATGGCACATGGCTGCTGAAAATCGATGGCAAGACCGCCGACCCACCTGGGTTGAATATAAGGAGATGCTAAAACTCACGTTCGGCAAGCCATGTGAAATGCTGATGACAGATTTGATGCACCTCTGGTAGATATCGTCCTTGGCCGAATTCAACGTATGCTTCGATTCCGTCACAGCGAAACTGAACCTACCTGAGGAGTATCTCGTCAACACTTATATCGGGGCTCTAAAGGATGAGATTGCTGATTTTGTCCGTCTCTTCAACCCTAGAACCTTGTTGGAAGCACGTCGCCTAGCACGAGTTCAAGAGATTGGCGTAAATCGCAAGAACAGCAAGACTTCTTCAGAATGATATCAGAATAAGTCCTTGGTCAACTCAGGAATTCAATCTGCAACAGCCACGTCGAATTCAAATAAGGTGGCTTTTTTTCTAACGGGTCACAGTGAAAAGACCAGAAAACCCCATTCTTTAATCAAAATACCGAGTTTCTCCCCAAGTCCATCTCACAGCTCGTGAAAGCTTTAACAGCTGAAGAAGAGGCAGATCACAGAGCTAACAACCTCTGTTTCTTTTGCCATGGGCCATTTTCAAGGGATCATAAATGTCCCCAAAGGTAGAAAATGCAATTACACCTGGTTGTATTGGACGAAGAAGAGGGTACTGTAGTTACACCAGAAATTTCAGATTCTGTGCTTCTAGAAGAAACAGAGCACCCTCGTATTTCACTATATGCGTTAGAAGGAACAGATCATACCCAGTCCATGAGGGTCCTTAGGGCTGTGGGGAAATGTTCTCTCCAAATTTTGATTGATAGTGGGAGTACACACGATTTTTTAAATCTGGAAACAGCCACTAAGTTGGGATAGAAGGCACAAAATACACTCCCGTCCCATGTTGAAATAGCTGGTGGTGGTGAATTGAAAATTCATGGTGTTTGGCATGGGTTCCAATGGAAAATGCAAGGTTTGGAATTCATCTTTGATATGCGAATTATTGATTTACATACATATGACATGGTGCTGGGTTTGCAATGGCTTAAAAGCATAAAGAATGCTGTTTGGGACTACGAGTTATTATCCATGTATTTTTGGAAGGATGCTCAATTAGTGAAATTGCAGGCTCATTTTCCTCATTCTCTAAAGGTTTTAGCACCCAAGAGAGTGGAGGCTAGCTGCCTCAAAGAGGAACAATTATATTTGATGCAGCTGGTTGAAGTTCAAAATGATAAGATGAGTTGCGTTGCCATCAAAATGATAAAATGATATCTTTCGTCCTTTTCTTAGACAATTTATACTAGTATTCTTCGATGATATACTGATTTATAGTCCCTCACTTGCAGATCAACAGGCGCACTTGAGGATTGTTTTGCAAACGTTGTAGCAACATCACTACTTTGTGAAGGAGAGCAAGTGTACCTTTGCTGCTACAAGTGTGGAGTATCTTGGGCATATCCTAGGGAATGGGGTAGTAGCAACTGATCCTAAGAAGATCCAGGCAGTTGCAAATTGGCCTCAACCGACTATAGTCAAGCAATTGAGAGCATTTTTGGGGTTAGCTAGCTACTACCGATGTTTTATCAAGAGTTATGGTATTATTGCAAGACCCTTGACTCTACTATTGAGAAGGAATGCCTTTGTGTGGTCTGATTTTGCTAGTGAAGCCTTTCAACGTCTCAAAGATGCATTAGTTTCAGCTCCTGTTCTTGTTCTTCCTGATTTTACTAAGCAATTTGTGGCAGAATCAGATGCTTGTGGGGTGGGAATTGGTGCTGTTTTGATGCAGCAGGGACAGCCTCTTGCATTCTTTAGTAAAGGCCTCTCTCCACGACACCAAAATCTCTCAGTTTACGAAAAGAAGTTGATGGCAGTGGTGCTGGCAGTGTTGCATTGGCACCAATACCTTGAAAGAGGTAAGTTTCTCATTCGTACGGATCAGCAAAGCCTTAAGTTTCTGTTGGGTCAGCAACTTAAGACACCATTTCAGATGTTTTGGGTGGCAAAACTTGCTGGTTTCGACTATGATATAGTGTATAAGAAGGGGGTGAATAACTTGGTAGCTGATGCACTCTCTCGCCTTCCTAAGCAACAACTAATGCAAATGACTTATAACACCACATTACTAGAATTGTTGCAGCAGGTAGAGGATAGTTGGTATGTAGATGACTTTACTGGCTCTCTACTTGAAAAGGTGCAACAAAATGAGGGAATGTGGAGTCACTTTATCTGGGATGGTACTCTTTTACGAAGGAAGGGTAAATTGGTTGCAGGCAAGGTAGAAGCTCTTCGGTTGCATATTCTTGAGTGGTTGCATTCAAGCCCTCAAGAAGGACATTCAGGGATACAAGCTACTTATCATCGCATTAAAGGTCTTTTTTGGTGGAAAAAGTTAATAAATGATGTTGTGGAGTATGTCAAAAGGTGTGACACATGCTCTAGGTGCAAGTATGAGACTATAGCTTCTCCAGGGTTGTTGCAGCCTTTACCTATACCTAGTAGGATGTGGGAGTCAATTACTATGGATTTTATTGAGGGTCTTCCAAAATCACAAGGGAAGGATACTATATGGGTTGTCATAGATCGAATGAGTAAATATGCCCATTTTATATCCCTTACTCATCCCTTTTCAGCATCTACCTTGGCACAACAATTTATGGATCAGGTTTACAAACTTCATGGTGCCCTGGCTGAAATTGTGAGTGATCGTGATTCACTCTTTGTTAGTAGCTTTTGGAAAGAATTTCTTCGTGTGTTGGGTGTGGACCAAAAGCTTTCTACAGCTTATCATCCTCAAACGGATGGGCAATCAAAACTCGGAAGTGCTTAATAGGTGTTTGGAAACGTATTTATGGTGTATGTGTTGGGAAAAGCCTAAAGATTGGGCTAAGGGGATTTCACATGCATAATGGTGGTACAATACAACATATCACACAGCCACTAGAGCTACACCATATGAGTTGCTTTATGGGCAACAACCTCCATTACACACCCCTTATTTACCCCACAATTCAATATTGGAGTTGGTGGATCGTAGCTTCACGGCTAGAGAAGAAGTTCTAGCACTTTTGAAGCATCATTTGCACCGTGCAACAAACTTGATGAAGCAAAGGGCTGATTTGCATAGGACGGATTGTGAGTTTTAGGTTGGGCAATGGGTGTTCTTGAAGCTTAAGCCCTATAGGCAAATCTCTATAGCAACAAGGGGTTCTCAAAAGTTAGCTCCTAGGTTCTATGGTCCTTATCAGGAAGTAGAGCAAGTTGGAGCTGTTGTATATAAGCTAGCATTACCACCAGAATCTAGAATTCACTCTACCTTTCATGTTTCCCTATTAAGGCTATGTTCGGATCCTACTGTGAGGCTTAGGCACCCTCCTATTGAGTTTTTGGAGTTGCCACCAGCCATGGAACCAAAAAGCATTCTGAACCGAAGGGTCAAAAAGCATCGTAAGAGAATAATTACGGAAGTATTGGTTCAATGGAAGGGCTTACCTAATGAAGAAGCCTCTTGGATGGCCCTTCACTCTTTTCAACAACAATATCCTACATTTGTGGTTCCTAATCCTTGAGGTCAAGGATGTTTAAAGGGGGGTATTGATATGATGTTTTAATAAATGATTTGAAAAGTTAGTTAGATTAGTTAGTTAATTAGAAGAGTGGGATTAACCATTAGTGGCATTAATTGTTTAAAAGCAACACTAGCCAAACATGGCCTTACCCATGTCTAATTACTAATAGGTCCTTGATTAATGAACCCCTAATCCCTGCTGTTTCTGTTTCCCGGTTCTGTTCTAGTGCCTATATATATGGCAGATTGTACTCACTATGATCAGTTTTGCAAGTTGATGAACACCAAAGTATTATTCAGCGTACTTCTCAATCCCTCTCAATCCCTCTCTTCTCTTTGAATCCTAATTCTCTTCTGATTTCTTCTCTAATTTACCCTAATCCCCAATTCTAAAGATTCAAATTACCCTAGGCTATCACCTTTTAAGGTCACTAAAAACCAACTCTAATACTCCTCTGGTCTTTAATATAAGACACATTTTAGGAGTTGATTTTGATCCTAAATATAAGACATAGTTTTCTTATTTGTCAATCTTTTCCTAATTTACCCCTATTGGTGCTGCCTCAGCCATAATCAAGGAGGAGAGGGAAGGAAGGAATTAAGAAAGATGATTAGGGTGTTTTAGAAAATACATATCATATTAACTAACTTAAACAACTTCCTTAATCTAATCAAATTAGGCAAATATGCCTTATATTAAGGACCGGATGAGTACTAATTAATGAAAGAAAAAAGGGAATAGAAAGGCAAGTTCAGATTTCAAGTGTCATAACTCTCCGTCCCTTTCTTCATACAGCAATATATCTTGGTCAGTTAGAGCTTAGCTAACTAACAAGGCATAAATATTAAAACCTCCTAATCAATTCAGAGCTACAGTTTAAACTCCTAACAATTCCATGAAGAAACAATTTCAAAACACACATATTTCTACAAATTTTGAACTGCAAAAATTGAGCAATTGTGCTGCTGAAAGTGCAATATGTAGTATTATCATCATGGTGTGTTGCATGCTCAGCTATTGATTAGTTAAGCCGTAAAACTATATCCTATCGTGAAACTTTGAAATAAGTGCTGCTTAAGGTTGCTAGTTGTTTTGGCCAACTGCTGGTTGTATATTGATTGGATAAAAATAAGTGGATGAGATATAAGGAAGTGCATTATAGAAAATGAAAAAGCATAACTTATCTGACCAAATTAATACAGTTAATAACTGAGCCATAATCAATATGGTTACCAGTACAGTGAATAAATAAACCAAAATAATATTTATGGTTCTTTTTCTTTTACCTTCCAAAGCAGTTTCCAGCGATTTCATGTTGTCGATGTCAACTTGAGCAAAACTCGAATTACCCCCAAGTTTTTTCACCATGGTTGCACCCTTTTCTCTGTCCCATCAACCATTCATTGATCATTAGCAACTAAAAAGCACCCAATTTTGAACAAAGCATATTCTTCTCTAGTTTCAGAGGGAAATAATAGGTATAGGAGTAACGAAACATGATTTAAAGTTAATAATATAAAATAGCACTCCCTGAACACCAAACACCAGCCCCAAACATCAAACACCACTGAAGAAGGATGTTTTGTCGCATTCATTCAGGGATTTTTCGGTTACATTCTGAAGTTTTTTTCGTCAAAATCATCGAGGCAACTGCATACAGTTTCCTTTCTTTTCTTTTCTTTTTCCCCTTTCTTTTGGGCTAAAGTAAATGCACGAAGCAATGCACTGACCTATTTCGGCCGGCGACGATGACTCGAAGGTCGGGACAGAAATTAGAGAGAGCAATGGCGGTGGATCCTCCGACCCGACCTGTTCCTCCAAGCACCAAGACGCTGGAATTGAGGGTCTTCTCCGGAAGCTGAACTTGTTCAACGGTACTGATTTGCTGTTGGCTCTTGACTCTGGACCTGACGAAGGCTGTCGTTGGCAACCATTTCAGAGGTAGAGAAGTTGGCGCCATTGATGACCGACCCCTTGGGACTTGCAGCTCGCTCTCTCTCGTCGCTCTTATCGGATCATCTTTGATAATGACGTGGCGCCGTACAGGTTATGTTGCTGACGTGGAAAAGTCGAGGCCGTCAACTTTTTTTGAGCAGAAGCCGACATCCATTGATTCAAAAAAAAAAAAAAAAAAAAGCCAAAAAAACAAAAAATTCTTTAATCATCTTCCATGCATATGCCACGAGGTGGGTAACGATAAGGTTGGGCAGGGTAAGACCCCTACTCAACACACTGCCCAAAAGATGAATATGCTATAAAATGCAGCTCGTTGTCTAGTTCTACCTAATAAAAGCCCTAATCATTTTGGGCAGGGTGGGTTTCCCTACCCAAGTGGTAACTCCCTCACCAATACCATATTTAAGAAATAATAATTATATCTAATAAATACTATTAAAAACTTTTAATACATTCCATAATTTCACGCCTTGAAATATTTCAAAATAAATCTATAACTTGAGTCTTAAAATTAAAAAAGAAAAGCTACCATATATCTTAACAATTACATGACAAATTATGAAGTAATATGTGTTTGTATATGAACATTGATTGATATGAATAGGTGCAATTTCGATAAAGACTTCAAAGAAACTAAATTTCTTGTCTATGATATCAATTTTTTAATACTTTGTATCATCTATCCAAATCAAAAAGTCACACCCATCTAAAAAGTAATAACTTATATGTAATATAACATGTTTCATAAAAATGAAACAATATATACATTTTAAATTAAATAATACATATAGAACAATTTTATTTTATATAAACAATATATATTTTAAATAAATTGCATATAATTTGCTGGGTAGGGCTAAATGGGCAAGCACTACTCCCTACTCGATGCCCGACCCTGCCCAATAATTAACCCGGACCAAAGATGCTCAAATTTTTTTTGAGCCACTTTTTTCACATTGAGTTGGGCAATTTTTGATCAGGTTCAAGTAGGCAAATTGGGTAACTGGGCACCATCCTCACCCTTAATCTGTCCACAAAAGAAATGGAGGGAGAATTAAGGAGAAGGATCAATGAAAAATAATAGGGTTAAGGTTAGTACTGGGAAATCGGGCCAGCCCGCACCTGACGGGCTGGCCTAACACGGGTTGGAGCCCGACGGGTTGGGCTCATTTGAGCGCGACATGCAGCCCGAGCCCGTTTAATCGGCTTGACGGGCTAGCCTGTGAGCCCGATTAAAAACTAGGCTTTTTTGAAAAGTGCAGCCCAAATCGTTTTTTTCCGGCCAGAATGCAACTGCAGCCCAAATCTGATGAAGGTTGATTGTTTTCTTTTTCTTTGTTTTTTCCAACGTAGCCAAATGTTTTAGCTCATACTTTTTTTTGCCAAGAATGTTTCAGCTCATACTACTCATTAGGAATTTCAAAGATGAATCATGAAAGTATGAAACCATCAATATGGATTTTGAAACCTGCCCATACAATTTTGTTTCAATCCAAATAATGACATTTATTCCAGCTTCTTGAACCCAGATCGGACCGGCCGGTCCGGCCCAAAAACCGGCGAACCGGCCGGTAAATTGGTCCTAGAAGGGGCCAACGAAGAGCAAGAGAAGGATAACCAAAAAAGTTGCAAATGGTAAGGCAGCAAAATAACCACAAACATCAAACTTAGTTAGGAGATAGAAGCTAAGCAACTTGCATCCAAGACAACATTTAAGAAGGCCAAACTTAAAAAAGTAAATCAAAATAAACGCAAGTCCATAACAACGGTCAACGGATAACAAGAAACTTATACATTATAATGTTCCTTATTCTTCATTCATCAATAATGATATTTGAAGCATTATCGGAAGCTGCAAAAATAGGAATAGGAGTAGTTTGCCTTTTCTTTGTCTCAGAATCCTCTACCACAACCCACACATAATAACATAAACAACAAAGAGTGTTAGTAAGATAATTAGTTTTGTAATTATTGTATAGACTAAAAAATTAAAGAATTAGATATTACCATCCCATGGAAATCCAAGAAGCCAATTTCAAGTGCAAATAAGAGCTTTAACATTATCTGGAAGAAGATAAGATCGATATTTCGTGAGAACACGAGATCCAATGCTAAAAGCTGATTCATTGGCAACATTTGTAATTGGAATGCTAAGGATATCACATGCCATCTTTGAAAGGCAAGGAAATTGAGAAGAGTTAGCTTTCCAATAATCCAAGACATTAAATCTTGTAGCCAATCTATTATCAAGTGTCGCTTCTTCCAAATAGTAGTCCAATTTTGACTTTTCGATTGTTGACTCATCTTGACTCTTGAATGAAAAAGAATCCTACACCAATTGTATAATTAATAAAGGGTCAACATAGAAAAGTGTCACTCAATATAACATTAAATCTAAACATTTAACTAGTAAAGAAGTTCAAACTTACATCGAATACATCATAGTCATCTACTTGAGTCGAGTTAGGGGCAACAACTGATTCTGTGATTAACACATTGGCACTCGAGCTTGATGCAGCTCCAACAATTGGGGTTGAAGATGAAGATGATGGTCCACTTTTATACTCACTGAAAACATAGTACAACTTGCTCCTTATGTTTTCAACCTTTTCTTAAGCATTCATGGGATCAACTTTCCTAAAAGTGAACTTAATGACATCAAGCTTCATTCGAGGATCAAGGATAATTGCTAGAGCAAGGATGACACTATAATCACTCCAATATTTGGCAAACTTGTCAAGCATATTCTGAGCCATTTCCTGGATCATAGAATCGTTATTATGCAAATGTCCTTTCAATAACAACTCAATCTTCAAAATCTGTGTGAAGTACATGTTGGAAGTGGGATATGATGATTCAGAAATCAAGTTTGCAATCATAGCAAAAGGCTTCAAGAATGTGCATATAGTCTCTGCTCTAGTCCACTCTTCATTTGTTGGACAATGACTATAATTTGTGTCATTCAGAGCTAAGCTAGCAAAAGCACGATGATACTTAAGCGCACTCTCATGCATTACATGTGTTGAATTCCATCTAGTCGGTACATCATACTGTAAAACCATTGAAGTGTCAATACCCCCAACTTGTTTGACCCTTCTCCTGAATTCTATCATCCTTGCCTCTGATTTTCTTACATATAGAATGCTATTTCTAATCTTGTTCAAAGCACCTTCTGCTACTCTCAAGCCATCATGAACTATGAGATTCAAGATGTGGGTAGAGCATCGAATATGAAAGAACTCTCCATTGCATATCAAGCAATGACTTAAATTCAAATTCTCTTTCAAAATTCTTTGTGTCTGAAAATTTACTGAAACATTATCTAGAGTAATCGAGAATACTTTCTTTTCAATCCCCCATTCTATTAATATGCCATGTGCCCTTTTTGCCATTTCAACCCCAGTGTGAGGAGGCTCCATCTTAGAAAATGAAAGAATTTTGTTATTAAGATTCCATTGCTCAACCATAAAGTAAGCAGTCAAGCAAAGATATCCTTCAACAGTTATTGCTGTCCAACAATTGAAAGTCAAACATATTCTACTTGGACTCATTGAAAGCTTTTTCTTCAGGTTATCCTTTTGATGAAGATAGAAATTCTAGACATCTACCATAGCAATTTTTCTAGTAATGTTTCTATAATCCGGATTCAAATATGTGAGCAACTCCCTAATGCCATCATACTCAACAAAAGAATATGGAAGATTATGCTTAATGATACAATAAGAAATGATTTCTCGCACCTTGTTCGGGTCAATTTTTCTAGATCTAACAATCCCTGCTTGGTCTATCATTATAGCACTGATATCCTTGTATTTTGGGAGTGATTTACACTGTTCAACATGACGACGAAGGTGTGAAGTCCCATAATCCTTGCTTCCCACAACATATGGTTTCCCACACCCATTACATTTAGCTTTCTCCTTGCCATCAACCATGCCAAGTTTAGTAAAGTATCTCCAAACGTCAGATGTGGTACACCTTACCTTTTTACTTGGAGCAGCAGCATTTTATTTTGTGTTTGTAAACAAGAAGAGTCAGGTTGAACATGTTGCTCAGATTGTGTTGGCACACCATCAATATCCATTGCAGAAGGTCTACTACTGTCAACATTCTTTCTTTTATTACCTTTATCCTCATCATTGACATTTGTAATTATACCCATCTTTTTATATCAAAATACTAAAAAAGTCCAGCACATTGCAACAAGCATACAATAACAGTAGAAATCGAGATTAGCATTTAGTAGCATAATTGGAAAAATAATTCTACCAAGCAATTCAAAATACATATTACCACCAAAATCATTTTTAGGTTCCAATGTTCTAAAATTTAGATACCTAAGAGTCTGAGAGTAAGAGAACTGACGGAGAAGGAGATGAGAGCGTCAAAGAATCAAGGCCACAGTGGAGAAAACCACTCATTCAGAATTTAGAGACGTGGGAGGCTGGGACTGCGTGGCTGGGACAAAATTATAAGTTTATAACAACAACAACATGTTTCATAGAATGATATGGAGGGCAAGCACTAAATACAATCATGTTCATGTAGGACCCAAAAACAATTTCCATCAACTTTATAGTTAAGCAAATATATATATATATATATAATATCTGATTCTTGTGGATGAATTACATATAATGATACACACACACACACCAATAAGACAATGACACCATTAAGCCACAACAAGAATTTTTTTTGCCAACACACAACAATAATTACATATAAGGTTATTCGCACAAATCTAATGAAGAATGATCACTCTCTTGTTCTTCTTGATACATGCAAACTAGCACAATACTAGCCTATACTTGTATTTTTTTCTTTTAGGGGTCAAAGAGCCTATTGTTAAATTATATGACATGATCACGTCACACCATCTTCCTCCTCATTTTTAGCTAAAAGGTGTTCATAGAGAAGAAAATGGCTAACATTAAACTTCTAACTGATCAAAGTAACTACAAAGCAGAAAAACCAGTCCAAAGAACCTTACTGGCAAAAACATTAGAGCAGCGTGAACATTGAACCCATACAGTCTCAATCAAATTTAATTTGCTCCTTTCAAAGACTGAATTACCAGATGAGTTCAATGATTACCTGGCTTATTTCACCTTTTAGTCGGTTTATCCTATCAGCATTAGGATCTCATAGTGGAGAAACCTCACTGGCTCTGTGGCTCACTGCCTCGCACGGCAGACGGGGAAGAGTGGAGGACTGAGGTGGTCGTCAGAAACGAGAGGAAGAGGTGAAGGCCGAAGAGGGAGAGTGGGAGACGAAGACTGATAAATAGAGACCAAGAGGAGGCCACGATCCACCGCCGAGAACACAAGATCGGCCACCTACCATTGCAGCAGTGGTCCACCGCCCGCCAGTAAGGCAGTCGCCGGCGAAGAGGGACACGATGATGGACATGGCGAGCTGGTGATAGAGCTAGGGTTTATACTTTCAGTAGTTCGATGTGTGTCGTGCCTGTGTAAAGTCGAGATTGAGAGGTGAGAAAGGAAAAAAGAATCTGAATGAGTGTGTGTTGGCGGAGCAGTGGGGGGAAATTTTTTTTTGGTTAAACGGGTTAGCCCATTTAACCTGCGGATTAAACGGGTTAAACCTGTTTGCTCGTTTTTTAAACAGGCTGGATTTCTCCAGCCTGAACCTGTTTATTGGGGCGGGCTAACGGGCCCAACCCGCCAGCTCGCCTCATTTTACCAGTGCTAGTTAAGGTGCTAAGTAACCTTCAACTTTTATCAAAACTGCAATGTAAACATAAACTATGTTTATGGAGCAAAAGTAACCATAAACTTTTAAAATTAGGGCAAAACCAATAAAGCTAACTAACTTTCATCTATTAAAATGAGAAAAATTAATTTTTTAACCCTTAAAGTTTTGACTCACTTATAACTCAGCCCCTAGAGTTTGACTTGGTATAATTTAGCTCATAAACTTTTGACTTGCTTGCAACTCATTGCTCTATTTCATGTGGCTGACTAAATAAGTTTTGTTTTCCAGTTAAAATAGCCGGTTCTACTTCCTGTGGCATTAATAATGCCCCTAGTTCTAATAGTACCTCTACTTTTGATAATGTTCCCAATGGTACTTATATGCCCCTAGGCCATCCAGAAACGAGACCCCAGAAGAGGTATTAGAATGAGTGTAAGATATTGTAAAGAGGGGCTGCTATGCCTTAACTTTGTGAACCAAGCAAAGTCTTTGGGGAGAAGATTTCACATGACATGGAACAATGATGGTCAACCTCTTGAGTCGCCACACTTCACAAGCTACATCTACTAAATGACAAGGACTAACGCTCTTATCATAGCGGGTAACTGGCGAAGGAAATATAGAGATAACACAGGCGTTATTTGGGATAATATCGGAGTAAGGTATATATACCTGCTACTTACATGCTATGTACTTGTAAAAAATGTTAACTTGAATTGTGTGTGTAACCCCCTGCTTTATATACTGTAATTATAATTCGAAAATGCATAATTAAGTTATGCTAGAGACCAATGACTATTTCAAAATCTACTAATTCCCAAAACTCACATCCAAGAATCACCTTGAACTGAAGTACGTTTTCAAAATTTCTTTCAAAATCTGTTCGATTTGGTCTCATATTCATATTTTGAACATATTTCACCTATACAGTCAAGTCACATTATATATAACAGAGTGTACAACAAAAATCCCAGCAACCCCGGGTTTCATATTATAGCTAAAGGGTTTACGGAGCATACTTGCCCCTTACAATTTCCCAATGAGGGGATTATATAACCATATCCAAAATAATATTTACAAAATATACAGTGATCTTCAAGTAAAATATGACAACCAACTATAACCTAAGTCTGTACTATTAGCCCTTGGTTGCTGGCTTCTCCTTCGAGTCACTTGCCCTGTCTGTAGATTAGTTAAAGGAAAGAATGAGATTCAAAAGAATCCAGTAGTAACCAACACACTTATACAATATATAATCACATAACATGTAAATATATCACAAACAGCAGCAATCACAATGATGCATGGCTTTCGCCACAAACGACAGCACTCCTGGTTGTATCTACATGATGCGTGATCAACGTCACAAGCAACAACACTCACGGTTGTATCCACATAATGCATGACCAACGTCATAATCAGCACTCACGACTGTATCTACCTGATGCGTGACCAATATCACAAGATATACACACAACAGGCTCCACAGCATTTGAACTCATCACAAAACAGTGATAAAACATACATACAAAGCATTACATAAAGTATAAGAGAAAGTGTCACTACCTTATTCTTTCTAAGCGTGCTTTGGTACTAGTGGATCACAATTAGGGCAAATGTCAAATCCTGGCAATCAAAATCAAGGACATAGGGTTATTCCCTTTTCCAATTCCTCAACTTCCAAACACTAAAGTTGGTTATTATTCATGACCTTTAGGTGGCTACTTAAAGCCTAAACACATGCCTATAGAGTTAGGAAAGCCTATACGAAAAACCACCTCTCAGAAGTGCAAAATATTGATTTTTGGGGGTTGGCCGAGGCCCACAAATCCACTGGCCGTGGCCAAAAGCAAATTAGAAACATTTAGGCCGCGGTCCATAACCTCTGGCCGCGGCCAAAATAATCCTGTTTTTTGGCTAAACTTCCAAAAATCATAAATAATTCCAGAAAAATCAAAATGAGGTCATTCCAAAGCCAAATGAAAGTTATTTAAGTCCTCTTCATAGTAAAAATATGAATCAATGCTTTCCATAACCATGAAAATACAGAATTGCACAAAATTCAACACTGCTCGAAAACAGATTCCAGTTTTGATCCCAAACTTTAGACAATCATTACTCCCAGCTCACAAAACGAAATGACATGAATTATATATCCATTTTGAAGCTTGGAATGTGAACTTTAAGAATGGAAAGCTTTAGAATTTTTAGACACCATTTCGTCATTTAAAACATCCACAGAATCAAACTGCCTAGTACAGAGTTCACACTAGACAGATTTTCAGATTTTCATAATTGCTTTAAATGGTTTCCATTTTCACATCAAATACCATTCCCACCCAAAATTTCACAAGGAATCCATAGGAAACACCAAATCAATCAAATTCACATCACATTGACATGTTTTCACAATAATCTCAATATGTCAACACAAGTCACAATTCAACTCAAAATTGCAAACTCTTTCCATTTAGTGTTCCAAACCAATTTCATTACTCAAAACATATAACAAAATACCAATTCCACCACCAAAATACCATGCAATGCCTAGGACCCTAATGGCACAAAATTTAGGGCTAAAAATCCAAAAATTCCAAAGTTCAATCAATGAGCATAATATATATATAAAGGAAGGTATTTCTCATCTCTTTTACTTTCCAAAGCTTGTTCTTTGATTCCACCACTTCCAACTTTCCACTTTTAGTGCAAGCGTTTCACCCAAGAGGGGGGTGAATTGGGTGATACCAAAAATTTCGTTGCGTATAAGAAAATTGATAGAATATTTAAAGCAGTTGAGAGCAAAGAGAAATATCACTGAAGTGTACACTGGGAGTTATACTGGTTCGGCCACAACCACTTTGACCTATGTCCAGTCCTCAGAGCGTCTCTGAGAGTTTCACTATATTCTCCAAGATTTAGTGGGTCCTTGGCACCTTAGTACACAACAAGTTCCTTCACCTAGACACTTGCTCCCCTTTACACGTTGTAATCAAATCCCCAACTCAATGTTCCACAACCTTAAGTTGTCTCAATAACAAATATTGAGTTTGTAATGAAAAACTCTCTCACAGAGTAAATATATAATCACTGAAGTATAATAAATGAATATAAGAAAACAAAGCACTAAGAGTGTGTTGATCAGTGTATGTTCGTGTGTTCTCAGTTCTTGTTTTCTGTTCTTTGAATGCTCCATAGATATAGATGATTTGTAGTGTCCGTTGGAAGCAATTCAAACATGTCCATTAGAGTCGCGCAGCAACGATTGACCATTCTTCAAATTTGAAAAGTATCCGTTTGCGATGGGTAGCGGTAGGTGAGATCTCGGACACTTTATTTGACTTTGCTCTTCTTGCATGATCTCTTCATTGTTTCTCTGCAAATGTACTTAGGATACTATGCAATGAAGAGTTAATCATATAGATAACAAATCAATAAATATTCGATTAAAAACCTAATTTCTAGACCGCCTTACTCGAGTGGCTACTCGAGTGATCATGTTTGTTACTCGAATAGTCCCTTGAGTAAACATATCAAAAATATGGCAGTGAGTAATTCAACATTTTACATAAGATATTACTCTGGTAAGACATGGAGTAAGGTATATCACAAACCTTGGAACTACCTGATTACTTGAGTGGCTACTCGAATGGCCATGTCTTTACTTCACAAGTTACTCAGGTGCTGACTCTGGTAATCTGATTACTCGAGTGGTTACTCGAGTGGCCATGTGTTTTCTTCAGATGTTACTCGAGTACTCCCTTGAGTAGATTTCAAATAAGTTTGCAGATTACTCGATTATTCCCTCAAGTAATGTCATTTAAATCTTGGCTGAGAGTTTGCTTACCTGGTTACTCGAGTGATCCCTCGAGTAATGGATCAAATAACTCCGTAGATTATTGGAGTGCTCCCTCAAGTTATGCCTTTTTCTCAACTGGTTACTCGAGTAAAGTGTTGCATTTCTTGGCCGAGAGCTACTGGAAGATTTTTGACCTGTTTACTCGAGTGGCTACTCGAGTGATGCCTTTACAAATGATGTTACTCGAATGGCTACTCGAGTAATGGTTTATATAACTTTGCAGATTACTTGAGTGGTCCCTCGAGTAACTTCTTCCAAATTTTGGCAGTGCTTCTCTGGATAAAATTCTCCATAATTACTCAAGTGCTTACTCGAGTAACAGCTTCCCTTACTCGAGTAGCCACTCGAGTAAGCCATCACAGAATTTGCTCATTACTCCAGTGCTTACTTCAAGTAATGCTTTGCCACTTTGTTCAAATTCATTTGTTTGTTATCAAATTCTTTTATATCATTGGTCCAATCTTTTTTATCATCAAAACATATGGGATCTAACATCCACAAGTTCTCAAACTCCTCCTTTCAAAAATTTAAAATCGTAGAAATAAGGTTCTCATCACCATGATCAAAGTTAAAGAAGAGCATTTGAGCATTTAAGCTCAACTACAATGTCAAAATCTCACCTTAATTTTTAACTTCTTCCACCTCTTTCACTTGGACATCTATGGCAGCCTAAAGAGAGAGAAATGATGATGAAAGATGCAACAACTTCATGTTTTTCAGCCCCCCTTAGCTGACTTTGGGAGGAGAGGAGAGAGGGAAAGGGGTTTGAAACTTTGACTCATCCTAAGGTGTCAATTGTGCCATATGTCATGATCTTGGTACTCTTCTATGAGCTCACATGAGCGCACACACATGTGATTCCACTCTTTTTATTCTCATAACAATCAATTACAACTATTGATTTTTGAGTTACCAATGAGCTTCCTCTTCGGTAACTGATCAATTGGCCGGTGACTTTTCCATTTTGCCCCTAATTATGGCAATTCTCACTGAATTACCACCAAACACCTCATATCTTTCCATTTCACCACATTATGAGCCCTCCCTCTATTTTAAGTCAATTTAGATGTTAATCCACAATTGAACTTAAATATAGGGTTTCAGCACTGCTTGTAACGCATTCGAATCACAGCTCATATCATATTCTCCAAAAGTGTTGATTTAACGATAATCACATTCACTTATAGAGTCATAATCCCTTAATCAAATTTTGGGATATTACATTTCTCCCCCCGTTCAATAAATTTTGTCCTCGAAATTTGTCACACCCCTTAAACCACAAACTACGAACACCTCATCATGACGGCTTCCGTTTCATGAATTGTTTCTTATTAGGACGGTCCCTTTTAGACCACACAAATAGTACGCTATAGGTATGATTTTCACAAGAATCTTAGCGGACCAATGCGTCATGGCTCAACGCCTTTCGCTTGACCATGCCACTAATTCTCATACCCGGAGACACTCTTATAAGTATGTGATCTCTACTTTCAAAATTTAGAGGCTTCCACCTCATTCGATCATAATCTGAATAGATTGTACTCATTTAGCCTAGCATTGAGCCTCTTCAATCTCAATTGTCAAATCACTTCCCCCTCGGGGAACTCTGTACCTAACACATACAATTGGATTCAAGAAATTCAATTCCAAAAAATCCTACAACATCATTATAACAATTCCAATTGTTCTACGACCAAATACACTTGCGACAATGTCACCTTTACCCGGATGATACTCAACCTCCAGAATACTTGAGGCACTAATGATCACCATACTGTTCTACTATTACCCCATATAGGTAATGGCATTATAACTTGACACCCATATATCGACATAACACATTTGCCCCAAAGCTGTAATCGCCACCATACGCAACTACTACAAAACATAATCATCGCATCACAGTTTTCACTGATTTCATTGCACCAATTCATTACACATAACCAACAATTTTCGTTGTATTGACATATACCTCAGCTTCCGCTGGTTGCAATTATCCCGCCGGCTCATACACGTTGCTCCACCGTGGTCTTCACTAGCAGCGGTGGACACACAAGTCACAAAACAATAGCACCTCACCATATAAATTTCCATGGTGTTATCACAATGGTCACACGAATGCAATCGCCACATGTACGATTGCTTCAAAACACCATTCTTATACGAACACAATCGCCGCAAGCTCCGGATCATGAGTGAGATAATACTTTTATAAGACCTTAGCAGTTGGGAAGCATAGGCCACCCCTTCACTCAGTCTAATCAACCCTTTCGTTATCCACTAAATCAAAGCAAACTTATAGTAGACTCTAATTTTACGCACCGCCTTTCGGCCTAGGGTCAACACCGATGCAACCAGTTTAGTGGCTAGCTATGCTGGCCATGTTGGGGTAAGTGCCTTCACTAGTGAGAACCCCCAATCATGTAGTCGAATTCATCATTAGCTGAACTAGCTCTGCTTTACCGCATACAACCACACCCCAATCCCAGCTTATTCACATACGATACACAACACAATCAAGCTAGGTAGGGTACACCCCAACCCTTGCTTATTTACAACACATCATAGTATACAGTTCCGGGCATTTCACACAATCATCACAATGAAGAAATAACTTGCAGCCGAATCGAATAAAGTTTCAAATAAACTATTATCCAGAAAGGGTTTACCTTGAATCAGGTCGGGGGACCTCCAAGCTTCTTCGTGTATCATAGCAAACACTCTGCCCTGATTCCTAGGCCTTTACTCAACCCGCGGCCGGTTGCATTCACTAGCAATGTGTCCAGGTTGCTAGCAATTATAACATATCACTTGACCCTCGTACGTTCGGCCTTGATGTGCCTGGTTGCAACGAGGACATATCCACCCTGTGAAAGCTCTCTGAGGTTCACAATTCTCAGGATGATAGGGCTTCTTACCATCACCTTTGGATGAGAACCCCTGACTCTTCCGCTTCTGGGAAGTATTACCCTTACTGGGTTCACTACGGCTATTAGTACCCTTGACAGGATACAAATCCCTTAAATTATTCTCAGTGATTCTGCACTCTTCTACCACTTTGTTAAACTCTATGAATTGGTGGGTGGCTAACCTCTTTCTTAATTCATGCCAGAACCCACGAATTAACATATCCGAACTCTATTCCTCATCATCCATTTGTCGTAGATAAGAGGAATACCTGGCTAGCCGGATGAAACGAGACAAGTAATTATTGAAGGTCTCCGTGTCACCCTGCTTGATCGATAAGAACTCAGTCTCTTTCTCAAGTTGAACCGACTTGGGAAAATACTTTTCATTAACCTGTTGTTGAAACAACTCCCAGGTCAGTGGCATATTTTTGCTTTGCAATGTTAGGGCGATATTTCACCACCAACTGTAATACCTCGAATTTTGAGACTCGAGGCTAGAGAATAAGCCTGAGATTAGTAGATTCCTAAGCCCCTGTTTAGCAAGATCCCAAATTATGATTAAGGGTTAATGACTCCAAAAGTGGATGTGGTTAGTGATAAATAACCCTTTTGGAGAATATGATGTGATTTGGCACTCGAATATGATTCGTGTGTGTTGTGAGTAGTGCCGAAACCCTATATTTGAGTTCAATTGTGGATTAACATCCAAATTAACTTAGAATAGAGGGAAGAATTGAATGGGGTATTGTGTTGGAAGTGGTGTCATAGTGTGTTTTGATGTCATTGAAATTGGTTTGGAACTTTGGAATGGAAATGTTGCAATGTTAGGTTTTGAAATGTGAATTGTGTTGACATGTTGAGACTATTGTGAAAACATGTCAATGAGATGTGAATTTGATTTATTTAGTGTTTCCAATGGATTCCTTGTGAAAATTTATGTGGGAATGATGTTTGGTATGAAAATGGAACCAATGGAAGCAAAGATGCAAAATCTGAAATTCTGTCTAGTGAAACTCTATTTTGGGCAGTCAGTTTGTGTGAACGTTTTTAATGACCAAATGGTGTCTAAAAATTCTGAAACTTTCCAGTCTTATATTTCACATCTTAAGCTTCAAAATGGATATATAATTTATGCTATTTCATTTTGTGAACTAGGAGATATTACTGTCCAAAGTTTGGGATGGAAACTGAACTCTGTTTTGGGGCAGTGATGAGTTTTATGTAATTCTGGAATTGTGTGGTGATTTTTAGTAATGGCCAATATTTTTTCTATGAAGAGGACTTAAATACATTTCATTTGGCTTTGGAATCACCTTATTTCGAGTTTTCTAGAATTATTTATGATTTTTCAAAGTATGGATAGAAAATCTGCCAGAAAATCCGAAAATGGGAATTATGACATCATCTCAATAAAAGATGACATCAGCATGGAATTAAATATTTTCTCATCTTCTTCAGCTCTCATTTCGTGCTGAACCATCTGAAACTAGTGAGAGAAAGTTGAGAGCTCTTAGAGAGAGAAAGAGGAGAAATCTCGCAAGGTAAGCCGATTTCTCCGACGATCTAGCTCCTAACGCGTATAACCTTGCTTATAGGCTTCTCTTTCATGTTCTTTAAGGTGTTGGAAGCTCAATTTTCATGGTTTAAAGGGGCCAGGGTTCAGCCATATTGAGTAAAAGCCAGAGGAAGCTTGAGGTAACTTCCGAAACTTCAATCTTTGATTGTTCTGGCTGCTATGGTTGATTTAATCGGTGAAATTTCACCGGATTGTCTTTGTTTGTAAATTTGGAAAATAGGTTGGCCTAGGTGTTTTGCTGCCCAAATTGATACTAAATGGTAGTTCTAACCCAATGTAATGGTCAATAAAGCGGTTAAGAGTAGAAAGGAATGCGTTTACGGAGCCGAAACCGAAAAACCCCAATTTTCCCCAGAGTACTTGTATATTTTGGTTATGGCTATAAATGGGTCTTAGAGTTGGATTTTCAATGATTTTATGGTTCCATTGAGTTCAGGAGCGAAAATTAGGTGAGGTTACAGTTGGTCACTTTTTCGGAAAAGGCCGAAAAAGCATAATTACGAAAACGCCCCAGAAACCCTTAAAGTGGGGCTGCCAAGGGTGAATTTGATAATTCCGAGTGGGGAAATGGATTCCTTGGGCGAAAATATATAAGAATAGCCCATGTCAAAGTTTCAAGAAAAGTACAGCCGGACCGGGTACGGCAAGGCCGTGCCGGGTCCCTGGGGGTATTTTAGTAAATTTTCAATATAGCCTCATATAACCCCCAGAAACACTATGAAAGTGTCTAAATAGTATATTTGACATTGTAGGATCGAATGTGAAGCCCCAAGTTGCTGCCATACAAATCGAGGAGAAAAGACTGGAGGTAAGGGACTTACCTTACTTGTATGTATTTGATATCTTTGCTTGTGTAATGATGTATGTGATTGCTTTACTTGATTGTGTAGAGCATATTTGAATAAATGAAGCTCTGTTTCTGTTTTACTATGGCCATAGTTTTGTTACATGAAATATTGAGCATGTAGAAATATCATTATGGGGCATGCATCTAGATAAAGCTAACATGTCATACACATAGCATCTATCATGCATGCATTATGGTATTTGTTTCCTATTGAGATTCTCTCGAATCTCACTCTCCCCTACCAACAATTTATACAGGGCAAGTGGCTCGTGGAGGGAGCGGCTAGGACTCCGAGATGAGATTGTGTAATCCCCATTTGAAGAATTGTAATGGGCAATTGTACCCTGTGTATCTTTAGCGAAGGTATGTACCTGGGATTGCCGGGATGATTAAGTTGTGCACTCTGATATTTATATGAATGTGATTTATCTTCATGTAGTAATTGTATTCGAAATGTGAATATGAGACCAAGTTTTTAATGATTTCAAAAAGTATTCGTGAAAACCTCGTCATGTGATGGGTTAGTAAATGTTATTTGATTATTTTTGGTCTCTATTTCATTTTAATCGCGTATTTCAGATATAATTACGGAGGGGGTTACACCAACGATCTGCATCGCCCTTCAACTTGTACATAGCCAACCATGCTTTTACCTCCGTCGGGAATTCAAGCACTTCAAATATCTTTTCCAGCGGATTCAACCAGTCTTTGGCTGCTTAGGGATCAAATCTCCCTCTGAATACTGGAGGTAGGTGCTTGTAAAACTTCAAAACCCAGTATTGAAGATCTCTTTCTTCTCCAGTTGGTACCCCATATGATTCTTGGTTCGGTTCAATGTGAGGAGGTGACTTTGGTGGTCGTGCTGACCCTTCTGTAGTTTCTTCCCATCGAGTCTCCTCTAGTATGGATTGACCCCGACCCTCATTATGTCTTGCCTTTTCTATTCTGAGCTCTTTTCTTAGCTCAGTAATCATATCCTTCTGATATCTAATCAGACCCATAATCTCCTGCATAGGATCTGGTGGATTGTCATTGACCACCTTTACCTCTGGGTTTACTTGTACTCTAGGACGACCCTTTATTTTCTTCATTCTAAAATCATTTACCATGTCAATACCACAGATAATGTATACACATAGTCCACAAATCTCATTTATATATATATATATATATATTTATATATCTACAATAACAAGACATACATATGTATACACACAACTATCAAAAACCATCTTCTATTCCTAGGGCAAAGAACTAAGGGAGCTATCCTAGCACACTCTACCCTTGCTAGGAACTACTGCTCTGATACCACAAATGTAACCCCCTACCTTATATACAGTAATTATAATTCGAAAATGCATAATTAAGTTATGCTAGAGACCAATGACTATTTCAAAATCTATTAAGCCCCAAACCTCACATCCAGGAATCGCCCTGAACTGAAGTAGGTTTTCAAAATTTCTTTCAAAACCTGTTCGATTTGGTCTCATATTCACATTTCGAATATATTTCACCTATACAGTTAAGTCACATTATATATATCAGAGTGTACAACAAAAATCCCGGCAACCTCGGATTTCATATCATAGATAAAAGGGTTTATAGAGCATACTCACCCCTTACAATTTCCTAATGAGGGGATTACATAACCATATACAAAATAATATTTACAAAATACACAGTGATCCCCAAACAAAATATGACAACCAACAATAACCTAAGTTTGTACTATCCGCCCTTGGTTGATGGCTTCTCCTTTGAGCCACTTGCCCTGTCAGTAGATTAGTCAAAGGAAAGAATGAGATTCAAAAGAATCCCAGTAGTAACAAGACACTTATACAATATTTAATCACATAGCATGCAAATATATTACAAACAGCAGCAACAACAGCAATCACAATGATGCTTGGCTTTTGCCACAAATGATAACACTCCCGACTGTATCCACATGATGCGTGACCAACATCACAAGCGACATTACTCACGGCTGTATATACCTGATGTGTGACCAACATCACAAGATACACACACAATAGTCTCCGCAGCATTTGAACTCATCACAAAATATTGATAAAACATACATACAATGTATTACATAAAGTATAAGAGAAAGGGCCACTATCTTATTCTTTCCAAGCGTGCTCTAGCACCAGTGGATCACAATTAGGGCAAATATCAAATCCTGGCAATCAAAATCAAGGACATAGGGTTATTCCCTTTTCCAATTCCTCAACTTCCAAACACTAAAGTTGGTTATCATTCATGCCCTTTAGGTAGTTACTCAAAGTCTAAACACATGCCTAAAGGGTTGGGAAAGACTATGCCAAAAACCACCTCTCAAAAGTGCAAAATATTGATTTTAGGTGTTGGCTGAGGCCCACAAATCCACTGACCGTGGCCAAAAGCAAATTAGAAACATTTGGGCTGCGGTCCATAACCTCTGGCAGCGGCCAAAATAATCCTGTTTTTCGGCTAAACTTCCAAAAATCATAAATAATTCCAGAAAAATCAAAATGAGGTCATTCCAAAGCCAAATGAAAGATATTTAAGTCCTCCTCATAGGAAAAATATGAATCAATTCTGTCCATAACCACGAAAATACATAATTGCACAAAATTCAAGACTGCTCGAAAACAGATTCCAATTTTGATCCCAAATTTTGGACAATCATTACTCCCAGCTCACAAAACGAAATGACATGAATTATGTATCCATTTTGAAGCTTAGAATGTGAACTTTAAGACTGGAAAGTTTCAGAATTTTTAGACACCATTTGGGAATTCAAAACATCCACAAAATCAAACTGCCCAGTACAGAGTTCACACTAGATAGATTTTCAAATTTTCATAATTGCTTCCAATGGTTCACATTTTCACATCAAACACCATTTCCACACAAACTTTCACAAAGAATTCATTGGAAACACCAAATCAATCAAATTCACATCACATTGACATGTTTTCACAACAATCTTAACATGTCAACACAATTCACAATTCAACTCAAAATTGCAAACTCTTTCCATTTAGTGTTCCAAACCAATCTAAACCAATTTCATTACTCAAAACATATAACAAAATACCAATTCTACCACCAAAATACCATGCAATGCCTAGGGCCCTAATGGCAAGAAAATTAGGGCTAAAAATCCAAAAATTCCAAAGTTCAATTAATAAGCATAATATATATATATATATATATATATATCAAAAGGAAGGTATTTCTCACCTCTTTTACTTTCCAAAGCTTGTTCTTTGATTCCACCACTTCCAACTTTTCACAAGTTCTCAAACTCCTCCTTTCAAAAATCTAAAATGGTAGAAATGAAGCTCTCACTACCATGATCAAAGTTAAAGAAAAGCATTTGAGCATTTGAGCTCAACTCTAATGTCAAAATCTCACCTTAATTTTAAACTTCTTCCTCCTCTTTCACTTGGACGTCTATGGAAGCCTAGAGAGAGAGAAATGATGATGAAAGGCGCAACAACTTCATGTAGAAGCTTGAAGAATGAGAAGGAATTAGCCATGAAATTGTAGCAGTCACTACTAAATTGCTCTTTAGTTCCTTTTCGTTCCAACTGCCCTTTTTCTTCCTTCTTTATAGCTGCCACACTTTTCTTCATTCCATCGGTTCAGCTGTCTCAAATGCTCTCTTGCTTTCACCTTTAATTTGTTCAACTCTATTCCCTTTATTCAGCCGCCACACTTCCTCCTTTTTTTATTCCATTCAATCCCTTCTTTATTTCGGCTACTCTCTAATTCTATTTAGTGCCTCCTTATGTTAGGTTGCTTCATTCCCTTTAATCCGTCTTTTCGGTCCATCCCTATTTTCTTAATTCCATTCGGTGCACTCTTTTTAATTCGGTAAGCTATGCTTTTCACCTCTTGTTTTCAATTATCAATTTGGCCAACACCTCTCCTTTTTAATTCAACAATTTCGGCTGCTACTCTCATTCTTCAATTCGGTCCAGCCATGCTTTTCCAATTTGGTCTAGCAGCCTCCTCTGTTTCCTCTCTTTTCTCATCTATTCATCTTCAATTAATTTAGCTACTTGCTTTTTCCCTTCATTTAGTTCAAGCCCTTTTATAATATTTTTAGTCTAGCTTCTCATTTCATGTGGTCCAATTACTCTTTAATTTCAGCTGCCACTTGCCTTCTTATTTTATGTGGTCCCCCTCCTTCCAATTTCTTTAATTGTCTTTAGGTTAAAATAAGTTGTGCCTTGTTTGGATAAGAGGTAAAAAACTATTTTGGCATTAGGCATAAAATTGCAACCACCAAACAAGGCCCTTCTCATTTAACCCCTTCTCATTTCAGCTTCCACTCTTGTCCTTTATTAATCTCCAAAATAACATTTTTGACCTTGACTACTCAAGTTGTACTACATCATCACCTACAAAATTAGATTCATAAAGCTAATATCTTTTGCTCACAATTAGATAATAATGGGAATAACAAATATTAATTAAAAATATAACAATTTAACCACTATAATTCCCAAATTATCCTTTCACTAAAATCTCATATTAACACTTGATTATGCCCAAAATATTCAATTAAGTCCAACAACAGCCTAAGATTAATTAATAAAAATATATAAATATTGAGCTCTATCAGCCTGACCATCTCAGTCTTTTTAGGGGTGCCGGCTTTGGAATAACCAAGACAAAACATTATGGTCACCGACAATCTCGAAGAAATAACTAATACGAAAAGTATGAAAAACTCCAAAAACTATATGATGAAATGCATGAGTAAATACAATTTCTCACACAACAATTGATGAAAGAGGATACTATGAAGCATTAAGGGGGAAATGGCAGTTCAAGTACTAGAGGCGGCTACACATTTGCCCTATGATTTGCCTGAGGGTTTGGGGGATGTTGAGTGTTTTGCTAATAGCTCTGGACAACATATAGTTGGAACATGTCACATGTTCAACCACTTAGAGGATAATACACGTCATAATGAGCCTATCCCTCTTGAGCATGTGAAGATACAAATCAACACCAATATCAACCTCAGCTATCTACTCCCTATGCCCACCAAAGACATAGATATAGTGGGAGGGGCTACAGGCAGCTTTGTTGCATGGCCTTAAATCTTCTTAGAGTATGGAAGCCCCACTTAAAAGAAGTTGGCTGTTCAAAAGAAGCTGCCCACTAATTAGTCCAAGCTCCTCACTGATTAGTCTAAGCCCCTCACTTCCAAGACCTCTACTCAGTCAAAGAAGAGGAAGCATCCCTCCCCCAATGATCAATCTTGGAAGAAGTCTTCCTAACATAATAAGCCTATTGGTCAATCTTCCTGGAAGTCCCTATAAGAGTATGCTAGCAAGATCTTAGCTTTAAACATGTTTACATATATCAAGTTTGAGAGAGAAGTCATTGACCAAGAAGACCAAGAGGATGCTGTAAGCCAAGAACTTGTTTCTGAGGTGCTGAACAAGGAGATGGCAAGTATAAGCTTTGTCAACTTCTTTATGCGATATTTCTTCAACTGTGATTAAATAGTTGGCTGCTTAGAACTTTGATTACATTTTAATATGTTTGTTTCGACATTTTAGGCACATGTACCATGCTTACATCCTTTTCCATGGCCTCTAGGACAAGGTTAAGTTCATCTGTCTTGACCATGTTAGGCACCAGGGTATCACATGAAGGAAAATGTCAAGCAAAATCATGCTTAGGCGATGAATTCATAAGGAGGGCGCTAGACGGAAGGGACGCTTACTTCTTTATGCCTTACATTTAAGGGTGGGACCATCATTAACTCAACTTAAATTAGTTTTTATCTATTTTGTAACTATCTTGATGGTATGATATATTATTGTACTTAGGGAGTACTGGATGCTCATAGTGGTAAATCCAATTCGCAAAAAGATTTGATTTTATGACTCTATGTACGGGGATCCATATAGGAAACCATACATACAGGAGACATTCAACCAGTAAGTTATCCATTCATCATCTTTTATAATTCAGTTCAGCTTGCATGTTTCTATATATATAATTTTCTATCTTCATAGAGCGGTGTATAGGTACTATAGGAGAATGGTCTCAACTACAGCAATTGCAACCTCACCGACAACCACTTCATATATGCCTTCTAATGGCAACGTCTAAAGGTATATATATTATTCACCAGTGACTATAATATTAAATTAAAGCACATATATAGTTTATATATTTGACTGAATGTCAAATTTTTTCTCTCATTTCTTTATAGTGCCTGATGCAATGGATTTGGATTCTCACTTTGGCCAATGGATGTAGTATTTTCATAATACATTAACACTGGATTTGAATTCTCACTTTCAAACTATATATGTTTTCTAAACATTATCAACCATATAGCTACTTGTACTACCATAATACATATTTAAAATACGCATAATCATTATGCACCCTAAAAGTATCTCAGGACCTTTTGTGGAGCTATTACATGTCTCTCATAATAATAAGATTAGTACCAACTTACAAGTCTTACCACAAGACAGATATTTGTCTTGTATACATCATTGTGTATATTAAGCTAGCAACAACATTTTGCATGGAAACCTTTTCCATTTTCTATGTTGATTTAGTTCAGGGACAAGCATCAAGACTCAAATTTTTATTCATGAAGTCACTAGGGCAACCATGGGTTTGCATGTACTCAGACATAATCACTCAAGAAGCTCCTTAATATAATTCTCTTGTGACAGAGAGGATTCTTTTTAAGCTATCTTGCTGAATCTCAAATCCAAAAATGTTCATTGCTTTACCCATGTGTTTCTGTTCAAAATTTATAAACATCATTTTTTAATAGGCACTATCGAATTTAAACCGTTTATGGCCAATATGATACTATCTATCCAAAAAGATATATTACAAGTTACTTGACAATGGTTTTGTTCAACCATTTGAAAACCACATTAGGTTACGCTATTATGAAATCTTATGTATCATTGTCTCGATGATTGCATTAATCCATATAAGGATCTCTGCAAAACAAAATGACGTTATACCTCTATGAAATATCAAATACAACTTTTAGTGAAATCTAATCATTATTTCAAAAAGGTTTCTTCATCTAGATCACCACTTAATGGTGTAGGTTTTACATCCATTTGATGTAATGATAAATCCACTTGTTGACCATTTGCCAGAATAAGTACGATTTAAGTGCATAACAGGCAAGATGAATGCCTTCTTGTTATGCTTGCCCCTTTTCAACCAAATGAGTCTTGTATTTTCTAATTGATCTCCCCACTCTTACTCTCCAGTCTTCAAAATTGGCTAGTTCCAAATAGCCTCTTATCTTAGATTAGATAAACTAATTATCAAACATGATTCTTTCTCAATGAATCATCACTTCCATTGTTTTCTTCCATTTTTTCTTTGTAAGATTTAATAATTCCTCTTATAAAGAACGCACCTAATAATCTTCTAGACTAACCATAAACAATTTTCTCAGTTATTCCATTTGAATGGAGTGTCTTGCTTCTCTTGTTTAGGTATCTTTATTGACCCTTATAAGCTCCTACTCATAAGGACGATTGAGAATTGTTGGCGGTTCTATATTGCCTTGTCCCTATTCATCATAAGAGATATATAGTGATTAGATTTGTCTTTGTTTAGAAACTAATCCATAATAAAGGTGGTACCTTTTTAATTATATTCAATCATGATTCCATCTTTGTTTTCACTCTTGAAAATGTGAAAATGTAACCCTAATGAGCTCCCACTTACATTCACTATGGGAATGTGCAACTGACCCTTATGATCTACGGAAAATCTAATTTATGCTTTGACTATAATTCATAGGGTGTAAAAGTGACCAACTTAGAGGGCATAAGGTTAAGTTCAAGACCATACACACTTCATGAAACCAAGTATGTGTACTAATCCATCAAAGGTGGACCTCATAATATTCTGCCACTCATATTAGGTGGGTTAGCTTGAAACATTATGTAATTAACCATGTCTCATAGTGTTTTTCAATAACACCATATGGTGGTAGAGTGTATTGGATAGTTAGCTATTTAACCATCTTTCTCTCATCACAGAGTTCATTTGATCCATTAAACAAATATTCACAACCTTAATTAGCTCACAGGATCTCAAAACTTCCTATTCAACTTATTCAATTGATTTCGCAACTTGTCCATTACAGTGTAAAGTACTTAAACTTCAAACTTATGTGAAATGAAACAAGTATAATCATATAATGAATAATCCTCAACAAGAGTTACAAAATGTTAAGCTTCGTGCCTTTCCTTCATACACAGTACCACGTTTATGATTATAGAATATTTGTAATGGAAATCTAATCGTTGTCTCTTTACTATAAATCTCGTTATATTGCTTTACATGCTAGATTATCTCAAAGGTATCTCCACATTTGAAATTAAGCTTAGCAATCCTCATTATGCTAATTTTGGTAGCAATTCCTATGTCCTTGTCTAGCATGACACGTAATCAAGCCAAACATAAATTACAGGAAGTGGTAAAGCAATTAAGAATAGAAAGTCACCAACAATGCTCAACTCAAAGAAAACTCATGAAAGGAAAACTAAACAAAACTATATGATTTTAACTCAAAATCATGAAAGT
Organism: Inga laurina; assembly: GCA_963855925.1. Taxonomy (NCBI): domain Eukaryota; kingdom Viridiplantae; phylum Streptophyta; class Magnoliopsida; order Fabales; family Fabaceae; genus Inga; species Inga laurina. The sequence goes on from OY979704.1 coordinate 68,160,622, forward strand.
TCAAACCATTCGAACCTATAATCTTGATGGCATGAGATAACAACTTAATCTCATTTAAACCAGTGCATAAAGCACATCATAGAGAATTAAGTCGTTTCACCATATAAAGTGAACCTCTAGGCGTGAATGCCTTTCACGTCAATCCTCATATCTCTACCAACGTCAAGCCTCTTGCTTTGATTGGACAATAGAGAACATTCTATAAAGGATCATCAATCCTAATTGCCATCATTTATGTAGCTTGTGTCTTTTTGTGCTCACTTTGCTTAGAACAATCCTTTGCAAAATGGCTCATTCTCTAGTAATAAAAGTATTTGACCTTGCTTAAGTCATCCTTCTATATGAAGAATTTCTTACCCTTTCTTGAATTTAAGGTTGTCCTTCTTCCTATTTTCTGGAACCTCTCACCTTTCCTTGATTTGGATTTAGAGTGTGAAGGACTTGCCTCCTTTATGAGGTAAGTTTGTCCAGAGGATTAACAAACCTCTAGACACTCATTTCCAAGTTCTAAAAACTTCACATTATCATTGAAAGTAACAATATTTTTATTATGGGTCATAATGTCATTCATGAGCTCATACCTGGAAAGGAGTATCATCATGAACAATCTACACTTATAAGAGGTGTTAGAAGTACCTTAAAGTGTTTCTTTCAATATAATTCATGTGGTATTACTGTAAGATTTTTTTTTTCATATTTGCACATGCATTTATCAAATATAGCATATGCAGGGTAATTTATGTTATGAAGTTTCCCTTGTTAGGTAATGTAGGTCTCATAATCTCTTATTGACCAAGCAAACTTCTCAGCTTCAGGCCATACCAATCAATGACTTGGCAATATCTTGTTCTTTTATTTAATTGAGACCTTTTAATGCCAGCTATAAGAATTTGTCCCCATTAAGTTTATCATTCACGTTCCTGTTCTTGGCAGCCTTTCTTGGCTTAGTCATTAAGATCACCCCACATATAGGTTTACTCAGTTAATTTTGAACCAAGAACATCCTTTTATAGCACATTGAAATATACAATGTTATGTACTTATATTATTCTTGATTAGAAAAAATAATAATACTAATGGGTTTATGATCAAGAGAATAAGTTTGTATCTCCCATCACACATATTCCACTAATGCTACTATCATCTATCAAGAATTTCATGCAAATACTATGCTTAATTATGACTATCAAAATGCACAATTTTTGAAAGCTCCCACTTTGGTAGATCATATATGTTAGCTCTCACTTAAATAAAGCACATAAAGCTCTCAGAAGACTCATTTTCCAAAAGTTCCCACTCAAAAAAGAGTGTTTGACATCTACTTCTTCATGTTCCTTATCACATTATTATGTTTATAATGTCTTATTAACTAGGCATTTTGGGACAACTCAATAGTTTTCATTGGTTTTATATTCATCTCATTTCTTTATATGTAGTTTTTAGCCAAATGAAGCTTCAAAGGGAGAAGTTACTTTGCTTCTCAAACCCAATTTTATAGGTTCTCAATAACCGTTGTTTTTTAAAGATTGAAAGAATTTTATGTCACAAGTTGTTTTAATCATTTCCAGAGTTTCTCTATCTCATTGAAGAGATATTTCAAATGTCTTATCCAACTTGTCTTTGTTTCTTCACAGAAACATTATGTATTTGCTCTTAAATCTTTATGGTTTCTAGTATTGATGTTGAATTTGGCTTAGGGCTTTTTTCCTCTCCTGATATGGGCTTTTATCTTTATATTTGAGGTGCATCATTTCCTGAATCATTCTTCTAAGTTCCCCATAATCTGGAGGATTGGCGTTAGGAAGTTTCTCCGTTTGAGATTCCCTTTGCTTTGATCTAATACCGTCTCTTTAGTAGACAATCCATCAATGTCACCTCCTTGAAGTTTGTCCGGATTTGAATCTTGACATTCTTTTTCTAAAGATTCAAGAAATTCAGGTTTTACTTTGGATTTATATTCCATATTCTCTTTCTAGTTACACATCTTAATCCATTTCAAGATCAAATAAACCTTACTTTGGATTATCTTCCTCTAGATGCTCTTCAAGATCCTTTACTTCTGGGTTATTTCAAAGGGCTTAAACTCAAATGAGCAAATTCTTATGTCACTAATCACTCAAAGGCTCATATTCCTCTATTGAATCAATACTTAGAGGCTTTATCAAATAACTTGTTTATTTTCTAATCTACTACAAAGTAGTTCATACTCGGAATGTGTTTTTCAACATGATCATCGTCCAAAAGAATAAAATCTTTTGGTTCAGTGCTTTTAAAACTATCAAAGTTCATATTCATTTCAAATAAAATTATTATGAATTATTTAAAATATTTTTAGGATTTTTAAATGTATAAAAAATAGGAAAAAAATCACTGAAAATGTCTAAAACAAGTCCAAACTTACTCCTAAAATACCAAAAATATATCAAAATGAAGATCTTGATTTTAGGGATTTTTAGAAACAAAATGCATCTAAATTAGAGCTTACACCCTTCTTCATGAGCCCCTAGAAGGAAGAGGAATGAAAAAATTCTAAAAAATTGAAAAATCCAAACAAAACTTACTCTCATGATTGGTGTGTGAATGACACGCGCCACCATGGAGTTCTTAAATGGTGACACACAAAAGCCCTCCTAGTTGCATGTGCCACCCTGATGCTGATGGAGTGTGCCATATGGCGCCTGGCCTGCCACGGCCCCACACATGCCACATGGCATTTTTCTATCACAATTTTTTAAAAGGTTTACCATTTTTTTTTGGTTTATGATTCAGCTTTAGGTTAGGATCATCAACTTGACTGTCTAGCCATCCACCAATCGAATATTTAGTTTCTTTCTTTCTTTTTTTTTCAAAATCGTTAGTTAAACGACACCATTTAGGATGAGGGAGGTTATCTTCAACTTCTTGTAGGGTTGACTTGACCCAGATGGTGACATTGGGTCAAGTTCGTCGGACCTGACATCTCTCTCATCCATAACTTTGCCTTCTGATGTTTGTTGTAAGCGTTCTTGGTATCATTTTCTTAATTTTTTGAGATATACACAATGATATTGGTTTCATGGCCTAAAACATCTTATTTTGAATGATCCAATTCCAATAACAAAAACCTTCCACGTCTGTTTCGCATAATGGACGTTCTTCACAGTTTCTTGGTTCTATTTCTCGGTACAGTGGTTTTTCTCTTCTTTCATTTTGTTCTTGGATGTTCATAACAGTTTCATGGCTTAAAAATTTCATTCTTCTCATAACCCAATTCAAGAAAAAAATTATATCTTTGGCGGACTATTCTCAAATGAACATTTTATAAGGTTTTCTCTTCAATTTGGGTTCAGTAACTTCCATATATAATCTATACATCCTGTTATACTAGATACATGATAAGCAACATGGAAGAACAAAAGAAAAGCATAGCAACATATATTCTAGATAAATATCATAACTGAAATAAGAATATTATCAACAATATTAAGATAATAAAAACCTAAAGTAATAAACAATTTGCATATTTTTAGTGAAAGCAAATTATATCTATCACTGGCAAAATATCAAAGCAAGAATAAGAACATCCATATATAACATCAAAAAAGTAAAGCAATGGCAGTTAGAGTAGAATGATAATATTATACATACCTCAAGAAAATCATTTGCTCTGGTACCACTAAAGGATTTTCGGGCATACCTAGAATTCGTTGACTCATTAAGTACCCACCCAAGATTTGTAATGCCTTATTTCTGTAATCAATCTGATAATTTTTACGCAGCAAATTTGAACCACTAAATAGTATTCCTTGGCATAGCCATTTCCATTTCCAACCTCAAGATAGGACTCGAACTTGCAGTTGAGTGGGTTTTTTCTGAATAATTTAAAACTTTTCAAAACTATCATAAGGTGGTTGATAAGTAAAATATTTACATATTGATTTTCCCTTATATTATGATTTTTTGGATGATATTTGAGCTTAATTTAATGAATTTGGGTGTAATTGATAAATAAATAATGATTGTGGCATACAATAGATTTTTTTGAAAAATACAAAATTTTAACTTTGTTTTAGTTTTTAGGCAATATCTGGAGCTCTAGATGTTGGATTGAGATTTTCTTTATATGGATAAAAATCTAAGAAAAATCTGTACAACTTTTATGTTGAGGCCAAAATCCAGTTCTGTCTTCAAGAGTTTCAAAATTTGCTTAGAAGTTAAGAACATGGATTTGTCCAAGTTTGACCTTTGCCCACTAATTAGACCATAACTTGAGGTAAAAATGTTGAAATAAGGAGCACTCACATGTGTTTTAAAGCTTAGATCCAGATCTACAACTTTCATGAAGAAAAAAAATGTGAGAATCCATCATTTTAACTATCAAAATGCGGCTGTAATGAAGAAGCATGGTTGCTACAAGGTCAACATTGGTGGCTTAAAGTCAAGATTCATACCTAACAAATGGAAATCTTTGCACCCCATTCATCTATAAATAAAGGAGTGGAAGACACTAGGAGACACACTATCTTAGAGTTTAATTTCATGCATTGTATTATTTCTTGCATGCCTCCTTCTTAGAATGCTTAGGTAGGTCTCCTTCATGGATGGTATAGGGTGCCACCTACATGGAAGGTTTTACCTCTAATAAGGAAGGCTAGATTTTTCTATTTCCATACATCTTATAGTTGTATCTTTATGTTTTAGAATTTAATAATTAAGTTTTATGCAATCTTTATGAAGTTTTCAATTTATCTTGGTTTTTTTTAATTTCATTATGAGCTAAATTTTCTTTTTCCTCGGGTGATGATGTAGTTTACTAATGACAGATTGAATCTTAACTTATTAAATCTAGTTTTAATTTTTCCTTCATGATTGGCTTTTGATTATTGTTCTTAATGCTTTCAATTGATAGGCCATCTTTTGAATGATTTCAATATGTATGTTTAGACCGGAAGTACATGTATTTGTGTAGATCCTATAATTAAAGCCATAGCTTGCATATAAAATAGGAATATATTCATATGGGTTATGTAGTCTTAATAAGTTCTATAAATCTTAATGCATGATTAATTGTTTTAATTCATATAGGGATATTGGATTAGCAATTAATTATAGAATTGCTTCACCTTGGAAGATGCTAGTAATTAAATTATGGAGACTCAGCTATCAATCATATGAAATAAATTGAACTAGAATAGATAGGTAATTCAATTCAAAATTTGCTAAGTGAAATCGGATCCCTAGGGCTTTTTACAATAGTTATTTTCATATCAATTGCATTTATATTTAATCATTTTTAATTTTATAATCTCAATCACCAACTAATCTATTGACTAAATAGAATTAATATTACCAATTTTGGTATTTAGTGATCAATCCTTGTGGGAACGATACTCTACTTACCTCTATATTACTTTTTTTTGCCAACCTCTATATTACTTGTTTACGACAGTATACACTTGCACTTTTTAATAAATCATTTATACTAGTAACAAGTTTTTGGCACCGTGTCCAAGGATTGTTGTCATTAATATCAATGCAAGTAATTTTAATACTAATTTAGTCTTTATTTTGCTTTTGTTTTTCTTTCTGGTGTCTTGTGTTTCTTTTCTGGCTTTTGTATATTGCATGACCGGATCATAGGAGACTGAACTACAACCTTTTGATTTTGAGATCGAGAGAACTTGTAGAAAAAATTGAAGAGTTTAAAAGAAGTCTACTTTAATTCTAAGCAACCAGATGGAAAATCTGGGGGAAAAAGCAACTGATACCAAAACACTCCTGACTATGCAACACCAAAAGTCATGGAGACAAGTTCTGGAATCAGAGAATCGCCAGTAGAAGCCAATAATTTTGAAATCAAGCCTTCAATTGTCCAGATGGTGTAAGCAAATCAGTTTGGTGGTTTACCAACAGAATATCCTAACACACATATAGCTAACTTCCTAGAAATCTGCAACATATTCAAGCATAATGGTGTTATTGATGATGCCATTAGACTTAGACTTTTCCCTTCTTCACTCAAGGATAAGGCTAAGAGCTAGTTACACTCTCTATTAGTGGGAAGCATAACTACATGGGACGTCTTAGCATAGAAAGTTTTGGCAAAATACTTTCCTTTAGGAAAAACTTCTAAATTGAGGAATGAAATTTCCTCATCTACCTAGCATGAACTAGAAAGCCTCTATGAAGCCTGAGAAAGATACAAGAGTTGCTAAGGAGATGTCCTTATAATGGGTTACCAGATTGGTGACAACTGCAAACTTTTTATATTGGATGACTTATATCTCCAGAATTCTTGTAGATGTTGTAGTTGGAGGATGTTTAATGGGAAAAAGTCTAGATGATGCCTATAATCTACTTAAGGAAATGGCAGCCAATGCATAATAATGGCCTTATGAACGTAACATTTCAAAGAAAGTGCTTGGAGTACACGAGCTGGATATCCTTACATTATCAAGTTGCATCTATATCCAAACAAATGAGCTCATTGACAAACCAAGCAAATGTAATCAGCACTTCTACTGAAACCTATGGTCGATGTGGAGGACCTTATGCGAGCACGCAATGTCAAAAAGGACATGTATTCAGGCCAGAGCAAGTCATTACATCAGAAATCAAAGAAATGACTCATTTTCAAACAATTACAATCCAGATTGGTGAAATCATCCAAACCTTGGTTAGAGGAATAATCAAAATATGTTTAAGCCACAAGGGAATTACCAACGACAAGCTCTTCAACCACTAAATCCATTACAATAGAAAGTGAATGTAGAAGATACACTGGCTCAACTAACCATGAATACATCTCAATTCATGGCTAGGACTAATGTAACACTCAAAAGCCAAGAGGCCTCAATAAAGAACTTGGAGATCTAAATAGGCCAAATTGCAAATATGCTGAATTCCAGACAATCAGGAACTCTACCAAGTGACACCAAAAAAAACCAAGAGAGCATATGAAGGCCGTTACAGTATGGAGTGGTAAAGAATTGAAAGATCTTGTAATTAAAATGAATGACAGAGAAAAGAAAGAAAGAAAAGAAGAATAGAAGGAGGAAGCATAGAAACATAAAGAAGATGACGTGCTGCCAGGAAGAATCAGCTTTCCAGATAACCCTCCTCCATATGTGCCACTAGTTCAATACCCTCAGAGACTTGTGAAGGCAAAGCTAGATAAGCAGTTTAGAAAGTTTCTATAGGTTTTCAAAAAGATACATATCAACATTACTTATGCAAAAGCTTTTGCCCAAATGCCAAATTATGCAAAATTTATGAAGGATATTCTCTCAAATAAGCATAAACTTGAGGAATTTGAGACAATTGCATTTAATGAGGAGCGCAGTGCTATTCTACAAAAAGAAATTCCCACCAAAGTTGAAAGATCCGAGAAGCTTTTGTATAACTTGCACCATAGGTCAATGTAACTTTGAAAAGGAACTTTGTGACCTAGGAGCAATTATAAATCTCATGTCTCTATCTGTCTACAGAAAATTCAGTCTTAAAGAGGTGAAGCCTATCACAATTTCATTACTTCTAGCTAACCGATTAATAAAACATCCGAGGGGTGTCTTAGAAGATGTTCTGGTGAAGGTGGACAAACTCATATTTCTAGGTAATTTCATAATATTTGACATGGAAGAAGACCAAGAAATTTCTATCATTCTTGGATCACTTCCCTCTACCATTTTATTGACTAGATGCTTGACAGACTAGTTAGGAAAGCCTATTATTGTTTTTTAGATGGGTACACAGGATATAATCAAATCACAATTGCATCGAAGGATCAAGAGAAAAAACCTTTACCTGTCCATATGGTACATTTGCCTTTAGAAAGATGCCATTTGGTTTATGTAAAGCACCAATAACATTTCAAGGGAGTATGACAACCATCTTTTCTGATATGGTGAAAAGGTTCATTGAGGTATTTATGGATGATTTCTCAATTTTTGGAGAATCATATGATCATTGTCTTTCAAATATGGCAAAAGTCTTACAACGTTGTGTGAAGACAAATTTGGTTTTAAATTGGGAGAAATGCCATTTCATGGTGACAGAAGGAATCATGCTGTGTCAAAAGGTATTTGATCGAGGCATTGAAGTAGACCAAGCCAAGATTGAAACAATTGAAAAGCTACCACCTCCTTCCTTAATAAAGGGCATTCAGAGTTTTTTAGAATATGCGGGCTTTTATAGAAGATTCATCAAAGACCTCCTAAAAATCACAAAGCCACTTTGCATGCTGTGGGAGAAAGACACCCCCTTTGTGTTTAATGAGGAATGTTTATTAGCCTTCCAAACTCTAAAAAGTGCTTTAACTTCTGCACTAGTTATAATAGCTCTAGATTGGAACCTTCCTTTTGAAATGATGTGTGATGCAAGTGATTATGCTGTTGGAGCTGTTTTAGGCCAAAGAAGAGATAAGGTTTTTCATGCCATCTATTATGTTAGTAGGACACTCTCAGACGCATAGCTAAATTATGTAACAACAGAAAATGAGCTTTTAGCAGTAGTGTTTGCATTCAATAAATTTATAAACTACTTGATTAGGTCAAAAGTCATTATTTGGATAGATTAATCAGCAATCAAATACTTGATTGAGAAGAGAGATGCTAAGCCTAGAATGATAAGATGGGTACTTCTATTACAAGAATTTGACTTGAAAATCAAAGACAAAAAAGGGACTGAGAATCTCATTGCATATTAGTTTTCTTGGTTAGTGCCATTTGAACAAAAGAGAGAATCACCAATTAAGGAGAATTTTCCAGAGGAGCAACTTTTTGTCATGCAATCACAACCCACCCTTTAGTATGCTGATTTTGTAAATTATTTGGCAAGTAGAGTAATGCCTTATGAACTTTCTAAAGTGCAAAAGAAGTTTCTAGATGATGTAGGGCATTACTTTTGAGAGGATCCTTTCTTATATAAACAATGCCCAGATCGAATTATCAAGTGATGTGTTCCTGGAAAAGAAATGGCCAGCTTCTTAAATCACTACCATTCATCCCCATATGGTGGTCATTTTAGAGCAAATAGAATAGCTACTAAAGTCCTTCAATCTGGTTTTTACTACCTATACTCTTTAAGAACACCCACAGAATTATGACAACCGGTGACAGATGTCAAAGAATGGGAAATATCTCAAAAAGGCACGAAGCCCCTTTAACTAACATCTTATAAGGTGAGCTTTTTAATGTATGGGGGATTGATTTTATTGGGCCTTTTCCATCCTTATTTAGCAATCAGTTTATTTTAGTAGATGTTAATTATGTCTCTAAGAGGGTTGAAGCAGTTGCTTCTCTTATAAATGATTCTCAAGTAGTTGTGAAGTTTTTAAGGAACAATATTTTTACAAGATTTGGAGTGCCTAAAGCTATTATCAGTGATGGAGGAAGGCATTTTTGCAATCAACAGCTCAATCAGTGTTAGCCAAATATGGAGTAACTCATACGGTTGCAACTCCATATCTTCCATAAACTAGAGGGAAGTGGAAATCTCAAATAGAGAACTGAAATGGATCTTAGAGAAGACGATGAATTCCAATTAAAAGGATTAGGCAAGAAAATTAGATGATGCACGTTAGGCTTATAGAACTGCCTCTAAGACACCAATTGGTACATCCCTATATCAATTGGTCTACCAAAAAGCATGGCATCTTCTAATAGAAATGGTGCACAAAGCATATTGGGCAATAAAAGCCTTAAATTTTGACTTAAAGGAAGCTGGTCAGAAAAGACTTCTTTAACTCAATGAGCTTGAAGAATTTAGACAACAAGCTTATGAGAATGCCAAGTTATATAAGGAGAAGACAAAAATGTGGTATGACAAAAGAATTTTGAGGAGAGAGTTCACACTAGAATAAAAAGTGCTTTTATATAACTCAAGGTTAAAGCTCTTTCCAGGAAAGCTGAGATCAAGGTGGTAAGGACCTTTTACTATGATTCAAGTATGGCCATATGGAACTGTAGAGATTCGAGATAGTGATCAAAAATTGAAAGTGAATGGGCCAAGACTAAAAGAGTATAATAACAGTAAACTCAACACTTTGAAAAATTTCATCATGTTTGAGGATCCAATAGGAAAGCTCTGAAAAAATGTCAATTGGTTTGGTTTTTGTCTACTTAAAGACATTAAAGAAGGACGGCTATTTGGGAGGCATCCTAAAACTTCTTTTCCTTACTCATTAATTTTTCTTTCCTACTCACTGAAGCATACTGCACTGCATTAAAAATGTTTAGTTTTCATTATTTTCATTTTAAGTTAACATGGAGGAATTTCTTGTAAAGCTTAAACACAAGTTCCCCACTCTTTGTAAAGATGTGCTCAGGAAGGTCTATAGCTGTCGACTTAAAAGAATGAAGATATGCAAGCGTTTGGGCCTTCTTAAGGATGTATACTGGATCATTGAAGCTAAGGTACATTTAGCAGGTGAGATTAATGATTCATTTATTAAATCTATACTAGGAATGAGAAGAAGTTCTTACTCCAAAAAGAGAAGAGCAAAAAGAATGAAGATCTGCCATAAATGTGCTAGGTAGACATGTGATAAGCGATGTAAGAGCAAAGGAATAGTTTCTATAAATTGAGAAGATAAAATTCAATTCATAAAGGATGGACTGAGTAAGGAGTCATTAGATAATATTATTCAAACTCTTGAGACTCATCTTAATGGTGATGTTCATGGTATTCTTTTTGGTTTAATGAACTTATTTAACAAAGAAAAAGAGCGCTACTGTCTTAGGAATTTAACATTAAAAAACTCTATTTACCAGTTTATAAGAAAACTAGATGGGAAGCAAATCCTTGATTCATAGAACACATTTAAGTATTAGTAGACATAAAACCATCGGAAGATGTGAACCATAATTAGAACCTCTGTTCATAATCTTGCTTTTGTCTAATCTGTCTTATCCTTTCAGTAACTTTTGACTTTCTTTACTCATTTTGTCTAATTTCTTAATGCAATATTATATCGGTCATTCATGTCAGAAATTTTTTCAAACTTCTTTGAAATATGCATGATTTCAATGATCTTGTTGTCACTGTTTTAGTAGTATAAATAAGCATACTTCCACTTGTAAACACAAAATGTCAGAGAGTAAAGAAGAGAAAAGGGTATCACATTAAAAAACAGATTTAAATCTATTTGCATTTTTGGTGAAACTAATTTGGGAAAGGATAGAGAGTTTCTAAATATAGCAAAAGACTTGGAAATTCATTAGCTGCTAGAAAGATCAACTTTATATATGGGGGAGGCATCCAAGGCCTAAGGAGAAGTATGGCTATTTTTGCAAGCATTAAAGGAAGGAAGGGTTTAAGTGTAAGTGTGAAGGAGTTGGATAGTCACATCTTTTCCGTAGGACAAGAGTTACATGTCTCAAGCTTGCCTGAACATATAAGATGTATGTTCTACTATGCTGACACTTTTATTTCTCTACCCGATAGTTTGGAAACGTTGGATAGGATTTCTGGTATTGTACATTGGGCTAAACTAAACTTTCACAAAAAGCCATTAGGATTGTTAAATTTTAATGGTTTTTATGATCATCTGTTGTCTTTTTTTGATCATGCTATGGATATGGGATTCATACCCCAAGCGACTAGCGATACCATAATTTCTGCATCAATGGCTGATCGGCTTATTGATCAACTACTAATCTATGAACCCAAACTAGATAAATTAGTTAAGCGAATAGGTTGGCAATCTTCAGACAATAGTTAGAAGTAGAATTTAGATACCACTCTTCAGTTGTAACTTTCCTTGATATTGTAGTTTTACTCTTAGCATTATGGTTTACTTTATTGAGTGTTTAGGTTTTTAAATAAAAAATTTCTCTAAGCTTTAGAAAAGATTGAGGATAATGTCTAATTTAGGTTGGGGGAGGAGTTAAAAAAATTAGTTAGTTAGTAAAACCATTAGATTCATAGGGTGTACAAAAATGGCAGAGTAAACAGTTATTCTTAACTCTTAAGACACATTTTATTAGTTGCATGTTTTTGTTTCATCTTATACAAAAACAAAATTTATTTGCGTTCTTTTTAATGATTTTAAAAAGTATACAAGTTTAAAGTATAAATCAATTGAATTTAGAGATTTCATAGCATGACTGAACAATTGGTTGTTAGGATTGGTGATGAATTCTGAGACTGAATGAGCTGAGTTTGAAAGCCCCTGACCGTGAGCTTTTGAGCCTATTTGGTCAATAATGATTATTTTTCTTGTGTGTGATATTCACCTATTAAGTTGTCACTCTAGAATTTGCTTTAAATCTGGTTGAGACTGCATTTCCCATACACATTCAAAAATGATAAAGGCATTCATTTTCTTTCTTTAGCCAGAGCCAAATAAGCAATCTTGCAATTATATCGTTGATAAGCCCCTTTGAGTTTAATTGATTGTTTCTTTTTTCTCAACCCATTGACATGTGTTTTAATGATATATTAAGTGCTTTTACCTAATTTGGAAGATTAGCAGAGCATTTGAAATTTTTGAAATGGGCTTTTTATAAGTATGGGGGTGTATATACCATCAACTTTAGAGTTGCAGAATAAAAAAAGAAAAAGAAAAAGAAAAAGGAAAGATATTGAGTATTCAAATTAAAATTGTGGGTTGTTATGATGAGATAAATTTATTCATAAGTTGGCACATTTTTCAATTGCTCTATTAATTCTTAAATGTAGCCCTATATATCACATTTTACATTCCTTTTACCTTAACCTCATTACAACCCTTAATAAGTCCTTTTGATTTGAATTATGCATATGAATTAGATAATGGAGATTGAGATTTTTAGCAAGCTTATGGTAGTGAGCTTTGAGTGAAACACTTGAGAGATTGAGAGAATAAGTCACAATTAAAAATTCAGTTCATTCATTTTCAAATAAAGTTATCAATTTATATTTTTGTTAGTTCATGAATGCTATGATCTCTTTATTCTTCAATTGTGTTCTTACTTATGACTTGACACTTCTGAGTTTGTTGGAAGCATAGTAAGAACTTATTAGTCACTCTTTGTTGTTTGAGGATGTCCAAAATCTAAGTGTAGGGGAATTTGAAAAGTAAAATATTTACATATTTATTTTCCCTTATATGATGATTTTTTAGATGATATTTGAGCTTAATTAAATGAATTTGGGTGTAATTGATAAATAAATGATGATTGTGGAATAAAATATAATTTATTGAAAAATAGAAAATTTTAACCTTGTTTCAGTTTTCAAGTAATATATGGAGCTCTAGATATTGGATTGGGATATTTTTATATGAATAAAAAGCTAAGAAAAATCCCTACAACTTTTATGTTGAGGCCAAAACCCAGTTCTATCTTCAAGAGTTTCAAAGTTTGCTTAGAAGTTTAGAACATGGATTTGTCCAAATTTGACCTTTTCCCACTAATTAGACCATAACTTGAGTTGTAAATGTTGAAATGAGAAGCTCTCACATACGTTTTCAAGCTAAGATCTAGATCTATAACTTTCATGAAGACAAAAATGTGAGAATCAACCATTTTGACTATCAAAATTCAGTTGCAATTAAGAAGCATGGTTGTCACAAGGTCAACATTGGTGGCTTAAAGTCAAGATTCATACCTAACAAGTGGAAATCTTTGCACCCCATTCATCTATAAATAAAGGAGTGGAAGACACAAGGAGACACATTATCTTAGAGTTTAATTTCATGCATTGTATTGTTTCTTGCATGCCTTCTTCTTGGAAGGCTTAGGTAGACCTCCTTCATGGATGGTATAGGGTGCCACCATATAGAAGGTTTTACCTCCAATAAGGAAGGCTAGATATTTCTATTTACATACATCTTGTATTTGTATTTTTATGTTTTAAAATTTAATAATTAAGTTTTATGTAATGTTTATAAAGTTTTCAATTTATCTTGGTTTTTTTTAAATTTCATTATGAGCTAAATTTTCATTTTCCTAGGGTGATAATGTAATTTACTAATGAAAGATTGAATTTTAACTTTTTAAATCTAGTTTTAATTTTCCTTCATGATTGCGTTTTGATTATTGTTCTTAATGCTTTCAATTGATTGACCATCTTTTGAATAATTTCAATATGTATGTTTAGATTGGAAGGACATGTATTTGTGTAGATCCTATAATTAAAGCCATCGCTTTCATATAAAATAGGAATATATTCATATGGGTTATGTAGTCTTAATAAGTTCTATAAATCTTAATGCATGATTAATTGTTTTAATTCATATAGGGATATATTGGATTCGCAATTAATTATAGAATTACTTGACCTTGGAAGAGGCTAATAATTAAATTAGGGAAACTCAGCTATCAACCATATGGAATAAATTAGACTAGAATAAATAGGTGATTCAATCTAAAATTTGCTAAGTGAAATTTGATTTCTAGGGCTTTTTATCATAGTTATTTTCATATCAATTGCATTCATATTTAATCATTTTTAATTTTGTACTCTCAATCACCAACTAATCTATCGACTAAATAGAATTAAGATTACCAATTTTGGTATTTAGTGATCAATCTTTGTGGGAATGATCCTCTACTCACATCTATATTACTTGTTTATGATAGTGTATACTTGCACTTTTTAATAAATCATTTATACCAATAATAATGGTTTGTACCTTCTTCGTAACTCACCCTCTCTTAATTCATTTTATTATTATCAAGGTTATTCTTTCGTAATAATCATTTCGCTTACTTAACTAATGAGCTCATACCATGCGATTACCCATTTCTAATTCAATTACTGAGCTTAAAAAATTCAATTCATCCGTCAAGCAGTAATATACAATTAATCACTCAAATGTCAATTACACAAATAGTACAACTCATAAATAATTCTTCTTTTCTTCATTGCAATTTCTTCTTCTGGCAGCATCCTGCACTTCTCTTTTGTGCTTAGTTGCCTATATGGTTGGTTGAGGGAGGGTGAGATTCGGGAAAATCTCAGTAGCAAATAATACCAACATTGCATGTAAGTTAAATTGCTAGTGCATGATATACTTGCCTTATGTAGGCTTATGTTAACATAATGACATATTTGCATGTTCAATGCTTCACATTTCATACATATTGTAACCCCCTGCCTTAAATAGCGTAATTATAATTCGATATTATGTAATTAAATTGGTTTAGAGACCGTCGAATAGTTCAAAACTCATTTAGAACTCCCTGTGAAGTAGGGACTTTATAAAATTTTCAAAACTTCTTTCCTATTCCGGCCTCAAGTTCAATTATCGAATATAATCACCTGTGCAGTTAATTCACATTCATTCATATCAGAATATCTAATAGCAATCCCGGCAACCCCCGGGTTCCATTCATACACAAAAAGGGTTTACAACCTCCATATAGGGGACTACACAACTACGTTCAACTATTCTTTACAACCAACATAATATACAGACACCCTGTCCAACAGGTTTAACCAACATAACCAAAATAAATGTCCCTACAGGATTCTAACCGCTCCGGGTCGTACGCTTCTCCTTAGAGCCACTCGCCCTGTCTGAAAGGTTAGTTAAAGGAAAGAATGAGATTCAAGAGAATCCCAGTAGTAACAAAACATTTATACCACACATAAGCACACAGCATGTAAGCAAATCATCATACAGCAGCAGCACCACAAATCACACTCCACCCTCATCCCCTTTCTCCGCCGGGAAGGCACACCGCCTATCCCGAACCGTTGTTAGCTACTCAGGGACTATTGGCGTGGCAGTGCATACGTATAGCCTTATAGCCCATACAGCTATTCGGCTTTCACAAATGGCCCGTCGGCCTCCACAAATAGCCTTTTGGCTCACATAATCACATATATCACACCTCATCCTCATCCCCTTTCTCCGCCGGGAAGGCACACCGCCCTAACCCGAACCGTTGTTAGCTACTCAGGGACTATTGGAATGACAGTGCTAACACAAATCCACAGATGTCGCAGCATACGAATTCATTACAAATCAACGATATAACACACATACAATGCATCATATATGGTACAAAAGAAAAGTCACTACCTCGTTCCTTTCTGACGTTCGCTGGCGTAGTTGGCTCACGAGGGCGGCAAATATCGAATCCTACAATTCCAAATGCACTATTTAGACACTTCCATAGTGTTACTTAGGGTTATATGAGTCTATAATGAAAATTTACAAAAATACCCCCGGGGACCCGGCCTGGGCCCGCCATACCCGGACCGGTTGCACTTTTCTCGAAATTCTAATATGGGCTATCCTAACATATTTCCGCCCAAGGAATCCATTTCCGTACTCAGAATTATCAAATTCAATATCAAATTACGAAATTGCCCTTGGCAGCCCTACTTTTAGGGTTTTAGGGGTGTTTCCGTAATTATGCTTTCTCGGCCTTTTTTGAAAAAGTGCCCAACTGTAACCCCACCTATTTTCGCCCACTGAATCCAATGGAATCATCAAATCATTGAAAATCCAACTCTAAGACCCATTTACAGCCTTGGCCGAAATATACATGTTCTCCGGGAAAAATTGGGGTTTTACGATTTCGGCTCCGTAAACGCGTTCCTTTCTACTCCTAACCACTTTATTAACCATTACATTAGGTTACAACTAACATTAGGACCCAATTTGGGCAGCATAACCCCTAGGCCACCTCATTTCCAAACTTTAAAACCAATGGCAATCCGGCGAAATTTCACCGATTAAATTGCCCACAACAGCCAGAATAAGCAATATACGAAAGTTTGGAAGTTACCTCAAGCTCCCACAAGCTTTTCCCAAATATTGCTGAAAACCCTAAGTGCTCAACAACAGATTTTGAGCTTCCAAACCTTAAAGAACAAAAAGGAGTAGCTTAGGATCGGAGTTATACGCGTTAGGAGCTAAATCGTCGGAGAAATCGGCTTACCTTGCGAGATTCCTTCCTCTTTTTCTCTCTTTTCTCCAAGCTCTCTCCACGTTTTTTTTCTTGCTTCCGCTGCTGTGTGCGACAGAAATGAGCTGAGGAAGATGATAACATATGTAATTCCATGCTGACATCATCTTTTAATGAGATGATGTCATAATTCCCATTTTCGGATTTTCTGGCAGATTTTCTGCCCAAACTTTGAAAAATCATAACTAATTCTAGAAAAATTGAAATGAGGTGATTCCAAAGCCAAATGAAAGGTATTTAAGTCCTCTTTATAGGAAAAATATGGACCATTATTAGAAATCACCACAAAATTCCATAATCACACAAATTTCATCACTGCCCCAGAACAGAGTCCATTTTCGACCTCAACCTTTGGACAGTCATATCTCCCAATTCCCAAAACGAAATGGCACAAATTATATGTCCATTTTGAAGCTTGAGATGTGAACTATAAGACTGGAAAATTTCAGAATTTTTAGATACCATTTGGTCATTAAAAACGTTCACACAAACGGACTGCCCAGAATAGAATTTCACTGGACAGAATTTTAGATTTTTCATCTTTGCTTCCATTGGTTCCATTTTTTATACCAAACATCATTCCCACATAAATTTTCACAAGGAATCCATTGGAATCATTAAAATATCCAAATTCCCATCACACATTCTTCAAAAGTGTTTATTCAACAATAATTACATCCACTTTTGAAGTCATTAGCCCTTAATCACTTTTTGGGATATTACACATATGGCCATAGCATCAAAAGAAACAAAGCTTCAATCATTCAACCATGTTACACATCAACAAGCGAGGCAATCATGCACACCAACACACAAGCATACATGTCGATACATGCAAGTAGGGTAAGTTCACCACCTTTTGGACCTGTGTCCTCTTCTCATCCCCTTTTCTTCCAACCATTGAGCTTCTTGGAAATTCTTCCATTCATCTTCTTTCTAGGCTTCTCATGGCCTTATATATATAATCACATAATTAGTGCCACGATAAATGAATTCTTAATGAGCTACATTAGTCCCATATACTTACTTTCACCCTTGCAGTTGACACTTGTTACATTTGGCCCTTTCTTTCTTAAATTTGCATGGTAGCTAAAAGTTGCTAGTATTTTGACCAAAATTTGAAAAATCATAATTAATTCTATAAAACTGCAATTCGGGTCGTTCAAATTGCTATTCAAATCTATTTGAGTCTATTTTATAAGAAAAATACTACTCAAAGACAATTACAGCCACATAATTCCAGAACTTCAACTAAAGCCTAACTGCCATAGAAAACATTCCAGATTCAATACCTAATTTCAAAAATTCATCTCCAAAATATACTGATCCAAATGGCACATATTATATATCAAATTAAAGCTTGACATGTATACTTTTATTCTAAAAAATATCATGGCCATTGGATCATATTTGGTCATTCAAAAACTCGTCAAATTACACTATCTCCCAGAAATCACATTCTGGTAGCACTATGTTCAATTTCAAATTTTGGATTTCAAATTTGCCTAAGGAATTCATTGGAGACCTCAAAATTAGAAAATCATTCTCTTTCTTCATGACTTGTTTTGACTAAAAATTAGGGTTCAATACAACAATTCACCAATTAACAAATCATTCTCCAAACTAGTCTCATATGCTTCTTAAACATCATATAACCACATGTATCACTAAAAATCTCATAACAATTGAAATTAGGACAGCAAGAGGATTCCACAAAAATCCACCAACCAACACAATACAAATATAAAAAAGAAGCCTAAGCTCACCTCTTTCACTTTCTAGGGCTTGTTCGTGATTTCTCCAACTTTGGCATTTTGTAGAGAGCACAAATCACTTCTTCTCAAGAAACTTAAACTATAAAAATAAAGCTCTTAGTGAGAGGAACAACATTTATGAAGACCTCAAGAGCTAGAAAGTTGATCTAGGAGGTGAAATTTGAGTAAGAGCACTTACATTGCTTCTTTGCTCTTTCTTTTACTCCTTTCTCTTTCCTTTTTCTTTTTCCACTTTTTTTCTCTATTTTTATGGGTGTTGGATGAAATTCGACTGTGTGAGGGAGAGGGTAATGTTTAATATTCACTTACTAGCCTTCTTACAATTTATTGGCCAATGTAAGACCCCATCTTACATACCACTTACATTAACCCTAATTAGAGTAGCCTTTGCGCAGTTCAGTGAGTAACACAGAAAAAATATAAATATACTGATATATTGATGCAAGGTACTTAATTACATTAACTGTTTTCCCCTTAGGGTTTAATAATATATATATAATTTTTTCTAGAAATATCAAAATAAACTAATAATAACTAATAACTCTGTTTCTTGACCCGCCCACCTCAGTTGGCTGTATTTGCTGCTTTGCCCTTGAAGGCGCTAGCTTTTGCTGGAATATTTTTATATTTGAAAAAGGGTGAGATTTAAATGAATTTCAGTAGTAACATACAATCAATCATATAAAATGAGATCAATAGATATGCAATGTACCATAAAATGTAAAATGAGAAATCCATACTATAACATATGTGTGCACAATACTCAGGGCCAAATGACTGTTTGGATGCCTTACATGTCCGTGTACCTCAGCTGAGTCCTAAACCACAGCTAGGTAATGTGCCTAAGGCACATGTTCATATCACAGAATACAACAACATACAAATATCAACATTCACATAGTGTATGAGAGATAAAGTTATTGTCTTGACCCCTTTTAACTCATGTGATGTTCCTTGAACTTCGTAAAAATGTCTTGAGCTATTAATCTGGTCCTAAAAATTCCAAATGTATAAGTAGGTTAAAACCCATTCATGTAATATTTTAGACACTTTCGAAGTGTTTTTGTTGGTTGTACTAGTCTAAATTGCAAAAGTACCAAAATACCCCAGGGGACTCAGTCCAGCCCCCTTTGTACCCGGTTTGACCTTACTTTTTTAGAAATTTTTACCTAGGCTATTCATACACAGTTTTATGTGTATAATCCTTTTTTGACCTCAGTTTTCTCAAAATCACTGCTAAATGATAGTTTTACCCTTGACAGCCTCGATTTGGGGTTTTAGGGGTATTTTCGTAATTTCATTTTCTAGGGCTTTTCGAAAAAGGTGCTCAACATTAACCCCACCTAATTTTTCCTCCTGAACATAATGGAATCATCTAATTATTGAAAATCTAGCTCCTTCCCCCTATTCTAGCTCTGGCCAAAACATATAGGTAATAAAAGGGAAAATTGAATTTTTGAATTCTAACACCAAAAGCTTGCTCATTTTCACTCCTAATCACTTGATTAGCCATTTAAACACTTAATACCTAAAATTTCAGGAAATTTGGGTAGCATAACCCCTTAGGATTTTCCTGTCCCAAATTTACAAATTAACAAATCGAACCACCAATCAATACAAAACCAACAACAACAACAACAACATCAAAGATTTTGGGGTTTGTGAAGTTACCTTTGGATTTCTCTTCCTCTCTCTCTCTAGCTGAAACCTCTCCCTCTTCAATCCTTGATATTTTGCTTGCTAAATATGTCAATCCATGGAGAAGAGGAGTTTAGGGAAGAAATTACACTAATTAGAAGCTAAATCACAATGAAATATCAAGACCTACCTTTGATTTTTTCTCCTCCTTCTCTCTAACCTCTAAGCTCACACTCTCTCTCTTCTCTATGCTTAGTCATGGAAAGATGAAGGGAAATATGAAGCAAAAGCTTCATAAATATCTCTCATACTTTCTCTAATTTTTATTTTCCAAAAATTTGACTTTTATGACCTAATTGGTACTTGAGCTTATCTTCATGTAATTAGTGTCATATGATCTCATTAAACTTGAACTAATTCTCTTCCCTTTTGGTCAGCCCAAGTTCATGTCCCAAGCCCATAGGAGAAGCAAAATAGGCTGATGTTACTTTATCCCATAATTACAATAATTACCATCACATTTTTTTTTCATTTTCAGATTAGTGGCAATTTTGGCAGATTTTCTGCCCAAACTTTGAAGAATCACAACTTTATTTGTAGACATAGAATAAGAGTGATTCCAAAGGCTATGAAACCCTTATTGAGTCTAGTTTCAAGAAAAAAGATAGCTTTTACCCATCTGGAAGTTGAAAATTCTCATAATTTAAGTTTTTTGACACTGCTCCAAAAAATATACAGTTTTCTTGGGCTAACTTCAAAAATTCATAATCTTTGGATACAGCTCCAAAAATTACCCATTACAATTAAAGCTTAGGACGTCTACTTTCATCTTGTAAAATTTCATCATTTTTGGTCATCTAAAAACACATGTCAGACTCATTGCCTTGTAGGAAATTTCACTGGCAGCACTGTTCACATTTCAAATTTTTAGTGTTTAATTCCTATGATCATGAATATTCACCATTCTATTTTATTAAATACTTTAAATAATTACAATACATATTGGTGAATAAAATTTGGGGTGTTACAATTCACCCCCTCTTAAATAAATTTCATCCGTGAAATTTGCTACACATACATAGCCATAAACTACGGGTAATGCTTTCTCATATCTTCTTCTGTTTCCCATGTATATGTGTGAAATGCCTATTAGCCCCCACATATTCAACCTGCTACTATTCACATATGCTACTTGTTTGTTATACATAGGCCATGCAGTCCATTACTGCATAAAATGTTTGTCTGGTCTTACTGCCCAGGGACATTGCCCCATGCAAACATACCTATCAGGCTTTACCGCCTTTGTTCTCTCTTATGTACTCATGAGCCACCCAACCCATTACTATACTGATTGTCTATCAGGTCACTCAGTTAATTATTCTAGGCCTTATGGCCTTGTCGGGACACTACCCGGTGTATTTAGCCTTGTGGCTTATGTCATTCTACTCTCACAACACTGAATATCCCGGTTTTACCACCCTGTACAAATATGTACACTAGGACGCACTACCAATATATTTGTTTGCACATATGACTATCTGTATTTATGCCTGCCTATAGACATGATTGTC
Source organism: Inga laurina (assembly GCA_963855925.1). Lineage (NCBI taxonomy): Eukaryota > Viridiplantae > Streptophyta > Magnoliopsida > Fabales > Fabaceae > Inga > Inga laurina. The sequence goes on from OY979704.1 coordinate 68,182,486, forward strand.
TATAACTATGTCTGCCTGTTTGGTATTTAGGATCAAATAAATGTTTTGACCCTTACTAGCCATACTGTATATTTTGTTCAGGATCAGATAACTATTTGACCCTTACTAATCATACTGTGTTCACTGGTCACTACGTGCATCATTCACTGCATCCACTATATCACGAGTGGGTAATTATTCTGTAAGGCTACATTGTTGAGAGTATTCACCACCATTATACCCTACTACACCAGCGCTTACCCCAATCTTTATTTACATGTGTCACTATAAACCCATAGGTTGTGTGACTGTTGACCACACAAATCATGTCACTGTAAACCACACAGGGTTACATAGGTAATATCACTGTACATCACATAAGCGCATATCACTATAACCACATAGGCTGTATTACTGTGACCACACGACCATAACATTGTGACCACACAGGTCATATAACTATATATCACACCGCTCAGCAGCATATTTTACACACCGCCTCTCAGTCTCAGGGCTACCTGTGATTTTTGCTAGTGCAAGCAAGACTCTTTCCTGGCCATGTCAGGGTTGCATACTGATCATGGGGTTGATTAACATACTCTGATGGGTTGTCACACTACTATATATTATATAGGGTAAATCGCCATATGCCACATAGGCTATGTCACTGTTGACTACACAGGTCTAGTCATGATCTAAGATGATCAACACTGGTGCAAATATTAATCTTTCCGGTTGTCCTTAAATGTTACACATAAATTTACTCTCCCACTCATTTGTGTTACAGTTTCATATTAGCTTTCTTTGTGCTACTCTGATATTGTATTTTCCTCATGTGAGCTTTTATAATGTCAAGATGATTTAATAGGAGTCCCACAGGAACCTCCTATAACACTTGACTGCACTAGAAATATGTGTTTCTTTGTGCCAGTTCCTGGCCTATTTCAACTTAAATCATTCTGAGCCATTTAAAATTTTTGAGGAATCAAAATGTAACAGTTGATTCCTAGGTTACAGATTACTTGGTAACCCTTCTACTTATACCTTTCATCACCTCATTTGCCATCCACCAATCGACTCCTAGTATAGCCTCAAGTTAGTGGAATAGCGAGCAAGTCAATTCTTTCTCTTATTTCATCAGAGAGATATCACCTCAATCAATCCTTTATGGAAACATTTGTTGATCATAATCTTTCCTTATGCTCAGCTTCATAGCTAGCAACCTTTCAAACTCCCTTTCTGTAAGGATTCATATCTGTAAGAATCTTGTTCCTCAATTCCATGGATCATTAATAACTCAACATAATATTGAATAAATTTGCCAGCCTAAGGACACATTGGTCCACTAGGTCTTAGGGCCTCTGGACACCCAGGTCCACTACAATATCACTGGCATGTAAAATCTTATAGCCTAGGGTCTCTAACCCAACTTTTAGGTTCATCATGAAATCTAGAACCTCAATATCATACAGATTGGAAATCATTTCCCTTAAGTATACCTAATAGGTTCGCTAAGAATCATGATCAGTAATGCCTAGTCTAGCCTCCACGGTATTTGGGTATTATCCTCAAAATATTACTAAACCATATTGCAACCTAATTCATATTTTGACCTAAGCATTATTTCAGCTTAGATCGGATTCAAACTTGTCCTCAACCTTCAGTATCATCAGATCGGATCCTTTAGGATCAATATATGATATAATCACCATTCATCATATAACACCATATATTATGTCTATATTCCTTTAGCATCACAGTGTTACTAAGGATCATCATTTAACATAGAGAAACCTCAAATTACTACACCTCAAGTTTCCCATCACTTTATCAAATGAACTTTTCTGTGTAGTAATTACTGCAACAGAAATGATTCAAATTAAGATTGATACCTATATCATCATCATCTCCATGCCCCCTCTAATCATTCTTTAAATCATCTAACTCAGATGATTATTAGCCATAGAGAAATCTCAAGGCTATAACTATTTCTCAAGTCTCAATGACCTAGCCAACTTTGTTAGAGCAAGCGTTTCACCCAAGAGGGGGGGGGGTGAATTGGGTGATACTAAAAAATTTTGTTGCAAATATAAAACTCAATGGTGAATATAAAACAGTAAAGAGTAAGGAGAAATATCGCCGAAGTGTACACCGGGAGTTATACTGGTTCGGCCACAACCACTTTGACCTACGTCCAGTCCTCAGAGCTTCTCTGAGAGTTTCACTATAACTTCCAAGATTCAGTGGGTTCTTGGCACCTCGGTACAAGCAAGTTCCTTTGCTTGGACACTCGCTCCCCCTTACAAGTTGTAATCCAATCCCAACTCAAGGTTCCACACCTTAAGTTACCTCAATAACAAATATTGAGTTTGAATGAAATATCTCTCTCACAGAGTGAATAAGAATCACTGAAGTACAGAATTACAAATATGAGTAAAACAGAGTAGTGAGCTTGATAATGCGTTCGTGTGTATGATCTTATTCTCTTCTCTATTTGGATGTTCCTATATATATATAGATGTGTTGGTAATGACTGTTGGAACATTTTCTTTATGTTTGTTAGAGTGTGTGCAGCCACTGTTGACTTTTCCAGTATTTGAAAAATATCCGTTTGTGGTAGGTGGCAGTAGGTGGCATTTGAACGTTGCATTTGACTTTCCTTATTTGTTAAGATCTCTTCATTGTTTATCTGTAAATATGCTAAGAATACTAATACAATGAAAAATTAATCATATAGGAAACAAATCAATGAACGTTGGAATGATTTCTAGATTTCTGGACTTGCATACTCGAGTAGTTACTCGAGTATTCATTTAAGTTTACTCGAGTACATACTCGAGTATCATCGGGAAAACTTTGATAAACTGCAAGTCAATAAGCAAACATAACATTACTCGGGTAGTGCATGAAGTAAACAAAATTTCAAACCTTTGGAAATACTTGTTTACTCGGGTACTTACTCGAGTATAGTACACTTTACTTCATAGGTTACTCTAGTAGCAACTCGAGTAATCTTTCAAATAAATTTTAGGTTACTCGATGCTTCACTCCAGTAATATTGGCAGGATCTCAAGGCTGAGAGCACTTCAAGTTTGATTACCTTGTTACTCGAGTACTTACTCGAGTAAATATAAGTTTTCTGCATAGCTTACTCGGGTAATGACTTGAAGTTCTCTTCCAACTAACTCTGCATACTCGAGTAGTGACTTGAAGTTTTTCTTCTAAATAACTCTACATACTCGAGTAGTGACTTGAAGTGAAGGGTGAGAAAAACATTTCATGTTATTCGAGTAATACCTTCAGGTTTTTTTTACCACAGTGAGTTACTCGAGTAGCACCTCGAGTAACATTGGCAGGGTTGAAAATGCCGAAAGCAACACATTTCTTGAAACAGAGTAACTTGAGTATAGACTCGAGTATCATTGGCAGGCTGAGAGTAACTGAAGTCATTTACATCGTTACTCGAGTAACATTGGCAGGCCGAGAGCAACTCCAAGTGATTTACCTGGTTACTCAAGTAGCTACTCGAGTAACGTTGGTAGGTTACTTAAAGGTTGACCTGGTTACTTCTAGTTTCTATCTCATTACTTGAGTACCTACTCGAGTAACCCTCTAGAAAACTTGCCACTGATCAAGTTTCTCAGCTTTTTCTCTTGACCTTTCTTCATTACTCCAATGCTTACTTCAAGTGATGATTTTGCCCTGTTATTACTTTGTTCAAACTTATTTGTTTATCAAATCTTTTTCTTACCATTCTTTGTTATCATCAAAACATGAGATCTAACAAACTTAACTTCCTAGGGGGTTACCCATCCTAAGATTTCCCTAGGTTGAGCATGCTTAACTTTTGTGTGCCTGAGCCAAAATACAGATATCGGCTCTATCTGCTTCTGACCACGGGTACCCTGAGACTACTTATCACAAACATCATACCAGCTGCCTTCGGTTAACTAAATACTGTGTGGTCTGAACATTGGCCTTAGCCGTGCCCGCTTCCTCAGGTTTTACAATTTCCTTAGACCATCCTCAATCTAGTATTGCACCATAAGCTGCCCTCGGATATTCCCAAACCTTTCGGGGTTGATTCACAGAAAAAGGGTAGTTCACTTCCCTAGTGCCCTGTTTTGTGTGTATCTCCTAAGATCTTATCAGTATACTATCCTGTTGCCAGAATCACTTACTCTGATACAAAATGTAAGACCCTATCTTACATACCACTTACCATTAGCCCTAATCAGAGTAGCCTTTATGCAGTTCAGTGAACAACATAGGAATAGTGTAAATATACTAATATATTAATACAAAGTACTTGATTACATTACTAGTTTTCCCCTCGGGGTTTAATAATATATATACAATTTTGTCTAGAAATATCAAAATAAAGTAATAATAACCAATAATTCTGTTTTCTTGACCCGCACACCTCAGTTGGAAGTATTTGCTGCTTTGCCCTTGGAGCCATTAGCTTTTGCTAGAATATTTTTATATTTGAAAAAGGGTGAGATTCAAATGAATCTCATTAGTAACACACAATCAATCATATACAATGTGAAAAATAGATATGTTATACACCATAAAATATAAAATGAAAAATCCATACTATAACATGTGTGTGCACAATACTCAGGGCCAAATGACTGTTTGGATGCCCTACGTGTCCGTGTACCTCAACTAAGTCCTAAACCACAACTAGGTAATGTGCCTCAGGCATGTGTTCATATCATAGAATATAGCAACATACAACATATCAAGGTTCACATAGTGTATGAGAGAAAAAGTTACTACCTTAACCCCTTTTAACTCGTGTGATGTTCCTCGAACTTCGTGCAAATGTCTCGGGCTATTAATCCGGTCCTAAAAATTCCACATATGCAAGAAGTAGGTCAAAACCCATTCATGTACTATTTTAGACACTTCCAAAATGTTTTTGTTGGTTATATTAGTCTAAATGCAAAAGTACCAAAATGCCCTGGGGACCCAGTCCAGCCATCTTTTGTACCATATCTGACCGTACTTTTCTAGAAATTTTGACCCAGGCTATTCTCCTATAGTTTTATGTGCAGAATCCATATTTGCCTTAGTTTTTATAAAATCACTACCAAATGATAGTTTTACCCTTGATAGTCGAGCGATTTAGGGTTTTAGGGGTATTTTCATAATTTCACTTTCTAGGGCTTTTCTGAAAAGTGCTCAACATCAACCCCACCTAATTTTCCCTCATGAACACAATGTAATCATTAGATTATTGAAAATCCAGCTTCTTCCCCCTGTTATAGCTCTGGCCAAAACATATATGTGTAAAAGGGAAAATTGGGTTTTTGAATTCTAACACCAAAAGTTTGCTCTTTTTCACTCCTAATAACTTGATTAGCCATTTAAAAACTTAATACTTAGGATTTGAAGAAATTTGGGCAGCATAATCCCTTAGGATTTTTCTTTCCCAAATTTACAAATCAAACAGTCAAACCACCAATCAACACAAAACCATCATCAACAACAACAACATCAAGGATTTGAGGTATGTGAAATTACCTTTGGATTTCTGTTCCTCTCTCTCTCTCTAGTTGAAACCTTTCCTCCTCAATCCTTATATTTTTCTTGCTAAACATGTCAATCCATGGAGAAGTGGAGCTTAGGGAAGGAATTACACTAATTAGAAGCTAAATCACAATGAAATATCAAGATCTACCTTTGTTTTTTCCACCTCCTTCTCTCTAACCTCCAAGCTCTCTCTCTCTCCCCCCCTTCTATGCTTAGCTGTGGAAAGATGAAGGGAAATATGAAGCAAAAGCTTCATAAATATCTCTCATACTTTCTCTAATTTTTATTTTCCAAAAATTTGACTTTTATGACCTAATTGGTACTTAAGCTTATCTTCATGTAATTAGTGTCATATGATCTCATTAAACTTGAACTAATTCTCTTCCCTTTTGGTCAGCCCAAGTTCATGTCTTAAGCCTATAGGAGAAGCAAAATAGGCTGATGTTAATTTATCCCATAATTACAACATTTTCCATCACATTTTTTTTTCATTTTCGGATTAGTGGCAATTCTGGCAGATTTTCTGCCCAAACTTTGAAGAATCACAACTTTATTTGTAGACATAGAATAGGAGTGATTCCAAAGGCTGTGAAACCCTTATTAAATCTAGTTTCAAGAAAAAGTATAGCCTTTAGCTAAATGGAAGCTGAAGATTCCCAAAATTTAAGTTTTTGGAAGCTGTTCTAGAAAATAGACAGTTTTCCTAGGCTAACTTCAAAAATTCATAACTCTTTGCATATAGCTCCCAAAATTACCCATTACTTATCAAATTAAAGCTTAGGATGTCTGCTTTCACATTTCAAATTTTCAATTTTAATTCCTATGATCATAAATATTCACCATTCTATTTTATTAAATACTTTAAATAATTACAAGACATATTGGTGAATAAAATTTGGACTGTTACAGCCAAAAATTGCCAAGAGAGCATATGGCCATAATTGTGGCTTCTTCATTAATCATGTTGACTTTGGTTACTTTAACCAAACTCCTTCCCTCTCTCTTCCTCCTTCTTGACCGAAATTCAATGTCAAAAAGGGAGAGGAATTGTTGACCAATTTGGTCTCTTTGTCTTTCTTTTTGGTCAAACTTTCCAAGTTAGAAAAATTTGAAGAAGCATTGACTATTTGACTAAGCTTTTCTCTTCCTTCGTTGCCCTTTAGTTGGACGTTTTTTATGGCCTTAAGGGAGTGAAATGATTTGCTTTTCATTCTCATAATTGCATCTTACTTTTAAAGGGCAAATCCTAGCCCTTCATTTTGTCTTCCAATTTTAACCTCAAGATCAAGTGTCAATTGTCTCTTTTGCCCTTGATTATGAAAATATTATTTCTTGTGCCATTAGTTCTGTTAGTTCTCTTTATTACTTTTTTCTAGACACTATTTACCTTTTCCTTTAAATTCGAGTTAGGTTTTATGTCATTCTAATATATCCTAAAGGAATCGGGTACTTTCTTTCAAATAATTCGCACAGAAATTTACATTCTATTTCGAGTGCAATTTCTAATAATCATTATGTTTCTCATTCATTCCTGGCACTCTTACTAAAACTAGACTTAGTAGTCTACTTTATTCAAGCTTATTCTCTAGCTTTTTGTCCCAAAATTCAGGGTATTACAAGATCAGAGCACCGATATGGGCTTCGATCACGTTTATATAACATATTCACCATCAGGGAAAAGAGAACTAAAGAGAGTAGTTTCTATGGGAGTTTTCTATCAGTTACCCAAAAATGACTCCCATGAACCGATATAATCCCATGTCCAAATGTGGGTGGTTATCACAATTTGAATTTCAAATTAAAAGGATAAAATTCCTTATTTGGACCCATATTATTATTTATTTACAAAATAACCTCATTTGCATTGGGTTTGAGCCTTGATCCACCAATAATGGACAAGGCATATTCCAACATAAGTCTAGAATAAAAAAAAAATCTGGTTTGAAGTATTTACAATCTTATACAGTAGCTAACATTCTTTTAGACATCATTTTCAAGTCTCTAGATACACATTGTGCTTGCGAAAATTGATTGAGCATTATTGTAAACAAGTTTCTATTCTTAGATTTGCCCAAACACATACAATTACACTCTGCTTTATTGTGAAAAGATTTTTAAAGATTATAAAATTTATAAACACCCAATTCAATCCCTTTTTAGTGCGTTGCCATATTTCTAACATCCTTTGTTTGCCATTAAAACCTTATGCCCAGTTTTTCAACAATGGTGCTAGACAATTAACTATTTCCTATAAAGAAGTGAAAGCATTCGTTTTTTTTTTCACAACATTTTAGCACCTATTCATCTATTTTTATTTCTAAAAAATTATTCACTCCTCCTAATGAGTATTGCATTTGAAGGGAATGGAAAAGAGAATTAACCTAATTCCTACATGATAATGTAAAAAAAACAAAGTCTTATGTTGATAGTTAAATTCATTTCTTTTATTACCCTGTACATGATCAACTAATATATTTTGTTAAAAAACTAATTTTGTTACACGGAAAATTAATTAGGAGAAATTTTCCCTCTCCTCCATGTTGTTATTATTGCTCCAGAGGGGCAGGGAACCACAAGCTGCCTACAAAATTCCAAAAACAAATATGGGGCTATTTGTTTTTACTTTAATTAAAAGAATATTCAATATATAGCTGATTATATTCCTATCCCATGTCAAGATAAGTTATTTAACTACACTAACAAATTTACGATGCATTGATTAGGAAATAAAATTGTATTATTTTGTCTTTTTTTTTTTTTTTTTTTTAATGTCCCTATTATAAGGGATGCAATGAATCCATTGTCTATCAAGCTTTGAGACCATAGGCAAAGGTTGGGCTTCTCATGCATGCACTAGACTCAGCTAAAAGATATATGTCAATGTCAATCCATATTCTCTAGTAATGCAAGAAGGTATACACTCTCCTTGGTCTAAACAAATTTCTAACAATAATAAATATACTTTCTCCCATCCTAAATATAATATAGGAGCTGGTAGAGAGGTTTGTTTTTATCCCAAATGTAAAATACCTTAATCTACTTTATCTCCCTAATTTATAATTTTCCCCCTAAAATTTCTCTATAGATTGCACATATCAAAGTGGTTTTCTATCAATGGAGTAGTTTCCGACACAAACAATTAAAAGGAGTACTTTAGAAAAATTAACCCACATTGTTTTGAAAATAACTAACTTAATTAATTTTTTTTTTAATTTTTATAAATTAGTTATCTAACTCTGACATTTAAAATTGGAGAGGGAGTAGATTTTATTGATAAATGTTATTTTGCATATGTTTGCATGTATGTATATGTCCCAGATCTTTGTCCAACATAATGTACAATCCATTTTAAAAAGACAAAAAAATTAGAAATTAATAGTCAAAATCTACTCGCAAAAAGTTGTTGAAAATTGGCCAAAGTAACCAAACTCCAAAATGAAATGAATGATTATAAGGGATGAAATGGAGAAGATATATGTTGCCTCTATAATAGAGCTGTACATGTTTGGATTTTACATATCTTGACGTAGCAAGGCGTATGACAATAGTGGAAGCTATGATGCAGTCTATTATATATAATTATATGTAGGTTGACCAGCTAGATATATAGGGAGTGGACACAAGTTTACAAGAACAATACAACAATAATATTTATACACACACATGTATTTTTGTTGGGTGAGAAACAATCAAACAAGTGAATGTGAAATGAATATATATATATATATATATATATATTAATTAGTGAATAAGGTTTTTTCCTTTTTGGTCGCAAACTTGGGTAGTATATCTGCTTGTTTTGTTGCACTTACCTAGTTGCTCTTAGCACCAATATAGGGAACATTGCCTCCAACTGCCAAGTCCAATTCAATAAAGCCAAAGCCTTATGACGCTCTTTCTCTTGTGGGGTCATGTCTTTCAAATATATATTCATCATATCATAAATCATAAATTATATATATATATATATATATATACTTCCTTCAATCCTAAGTATAAGATAAAATTGATTGTTTTGAAAGAGATTAAGGGAGTTAAATAAGTTGTTTAATCATATTATATGTTATGTATGCTTAAATTATATATCAGTTTATAAGTTAGGTAATATAGTTTGGAGAAAAAAAATGAAAAATATAAATATTTTATTATAATTTAATTAACTTTCTTAATATCTCCAAAAAAATCAACTCTGTCTTTTATTTAGGGCCGGGAGAGTGGGTGTGTGTGTTTATATATATTATATGTTAATTATTTATCAAATTCAAAACGTACCGTATATGGTTGACGATATAATTATATTATATTTATACGTTCTGTCTCGGAGGACTTTGTGGTTTTCTTTTTGTGGGGCCAAAATCCAACCGTATAAGACAACTTAACAAGGACTTTCTCTTTGTTATTAATTTGTTGGCATTCTAATGTCTGTATGCATAAGAATTTTTCCAAATCTTTTGTCATAAAATTAATAGAAAGAGCTTGTGTAGAAATTATTTTCTCTTGACATTTTATAAAAAATAATGTATAATAAGCAAATTCTAGAGATACAAGTGATATATAAGGATCATCATTTCTGCCTTGAAAATTTCCAATTATTAGTGGGAATTAGTGGATTTCACGCTGACGCAATACAATTCATAATAAAAGTTGCCGATAGTGCTCATGGAATTATCTTCTTTAATTATGAGCTGAAATGAAGTGTTGTTATTTGATCAAAAAAAGAAAAGAAAAGAAAAGAAATGTGGTGTTGTTATTGTAACCCAAATTTAATACGTACACATATTAAAAGTCGATCCTTTTAGGTTTTCACCCTACATGGATGTTTACTGTTTACACAAATATGTTTTAGTATCTCATTACTAGATTTTTTAAATTATTTTCTCGCATGTCATGCACAAGAACAACAATAATAACTTTTAATTTTTCAAATCAATAGAGGGACAAGCACTAATTACTATAAATGAGATTGAACATGTAACATCTTATTTATAGGAAATCTTTTATATGTGTCACTTGTAATGCCCCAAAAATATGATTAAGGGCTAATGACTTCAAAAGTAAATGTAATTAATGTTAAGCAAACACTTTTGGAGAATACGATGTGAATTTTGGTCTGTATGAGCAGTTATCAGTACGTAAATCCTGTATTTAAGCTCCATTGTGGTATTAAAACCTAAATTGAATTAAATTAAGGGAAGGGTGCATGGTGTGATGCAATGGAGGTATGAAATGCGTTAAGTGGTGATACAATACAAATTGCCATAGTCAGGGGCAAAATGGGAAATAGAAAATTACCAGCCAATTAGTCAGTTACTGAAGAGGGAACTCATTAGCAACATAAAAATCAAGTGGTGTGACAATTGCCAAAGAAAAAAAGAGAGCAGAATCCCATGGTTGCTTGCACAAGAAAAGAGTTGGGAGATTATGACACCTGTCGACATGTTGACCACCTTGATGAGAGCTTTAATCCTATGGTTTTAGATTTTCAAGAGGAGGTGTTTGAGTGTTTGAGAAAAATTGGAAGTTGAAGGAACAAGGAACTAGCTTTGGAAAGTGCAAGAGGTGAGTAAAGGCTACATTTTGATATATTAATTGTGATTTTTGGCAAAAAAAAAAAAGATATATTTATTGTGATCATTGTTGAGACTTTGGAATTTATAGATTTTTGCCCTTATTTTCATGTGATACTAGATTGTGTGAATTGCATGTTATGTTGTTGTGGAAATGGTGTGTTGTTGTGTCTTTTGGACAATAAAATTAGTTTGGACCAATGAATGTTGAGTTTGGCAAGGTTGAGACTGTGTTGTGACATTGTGTTGCATTGAGTTCAAAATAGAACATGTTGATGGAGTGTGAATTTGGCTATTTTAGTGTTGCTATTGGATTTCTTATGGAAAATTGTGTGGAAGTAGCGTTAGTTATGTAATTTGGAACCTTTGTGAAGTGTAAAATGCTGTGTAGAGGACCAACTTTGCATGGTGATTTGAAATAGCAAATGGCATTGAAATGTTGTAAAACTTTCTAGTTTTGTAGTTCACATTGCAAGCTTTCTATTGATATAAAGTTTGGGTCATTTTGATGTATGTGTAAGAAATTATGGTCATCTAAAAATAGACAGGAAAAAGGCCAAAGATTGGCCGCGGCCCAAAATCTTCTGACCAGTTCTTGGTCGTAGCCCAAAGGGTGTTGGCCGTGGCCTAAAACTCTCTGACCTGTTTTTAGCCGCGGTCAGAGGATCTTGGCCGCAGCCCAAAATTTCTGACCATCTATTGGCCGCAGCGAGTGGATGGCTTGGCCGCGGCCAACCCTTCAAAAATAACATTTTGAATTTTCGAAAGGTGGTCTTTGGTCATGTCTTTTCCAATCCTTTAGGTATTTTTTTAGGCTTCTAGTAGCCACCTAAAGGTTTTAAATGATACCAACTTTAAGTATTTTGGAATTAAGAACTTGAAATAGACATTATCATGTCGTCCTTGATTATGGTTTTTAGGATTTGATATTTGCCCTGTACGTGATCAATCAGTGCCAGAGCACACCCGGAAAGAACAAGGTAGTGTCACTTTCTCTTATACTCTGTGTAATGCATTGTATGTATGCCTTATCATTGAATTGTGTTGATTGTTATAGCTGCAATGTATGTTGCTATGAAAGCTATGTATACAATTGTGAGTACTGTCGATTGTGATGTTGGTCACGCATCATGTGTATATAGCCATGAGTATACAACCGTGAGTGTTGTCATTTGTGACGCTAGTCACACATCATGTGTATATAGTCGTGAGTGCTGTCGTTTGTGATGAAAGTCATGCATCACTGTGATTGTTTCTGCTGTTGCTGCTTGGTGATTTTCTTACTTGCTATGTGATTATATATTGTATGAGTGATTTGTTACTACTGGGATTCTTTTGAATCTTATTCTTTCTATAACAACCAGGGCAAGCGGCTTAAAGGAGAAACAAGCAACCAAGAGCAGCTAGTATTTCGCTAGGGATGTAATTTTGGTAGTTGGTTGTCATATTTTGGTTGGGATTAATGTACATATTATAAATGTAAATTTTGGATAGTGTTTTGTAATCCCCTGAATGGGAATTTGATAGGGGTGAAAATGCCCATAAACCCTTCAGTTAATGCATGGAACCCGAGTGTTGCTGGGAGTTTTATTTACACTCTGATATGTATGAATGAAACCAAACTATACAGGTCAAATATATTCAAAATGTGAATGTGAGACTAGGTTAAACAGGTTTTGAAAGAAATTTTTTAATAACCCTGTCTTAAAGATGGGATTTTAAATAAGTTTTAAATTGTCCGTTGGTCTCTAATTCGACTTAATTATGCATTTTTGAATTATAATTTTGACTATTAAGGTAGAGGATTATATTTTTGGTATCAGAGCTGTAGTTTCTTGCAAGGGTAGGATTTTCTAGGATAGTGGCTGTAGTCTGGTGGCTTAGTGATAGATGATGACCTATGATTGTTTGGTGTATACACGTGAATATTCCTACTATTTGTTGCTATATATAGGAATTTTAAGGACTATGTGTATATATTGACTGTGACATTGACGTGGTGAATCATTTGTAGAGTAAAGAGAATAATGGTTTAGCTCAAAGTGCGACATGTTGACCCAAAGGTGGAAGAGATTAATGACAACCCACCTGATCCTATGTAGGAGATGATGGGTCTAATAAGGGAACAAAGAGATATGATTAATGAGCTAAGAGTATATCTTAAGAAAGAAAAGGCAAAATACAATGAAGAAAGGGTCCAGTCTACTCAAGAAGAGACCTAAGAGGAGACACGACATGAAGAAACAGCTGAAGGGTCGATTCAACCTCCAGAGTCACCTCCCCGCACAGAACTGGACCCAGAGTCATATGGGGTACCAGTTAGAGATGAGAAGGACCTAGAATTTTGGGTTGCTAAGTTTTGCAAGCATCTACCTCCAGTGTTTAGAGGAATGTATGATCCTTAAGTAGCTGGAGATTGGCCAATGCGACTAGAGAAAATTTTTGAAGTACTCGAATGCCTAATCGAGGTAAAGGCAAAATTGTCCGTCTACAAGTTAGACGAGGATGTCGATCGATGGTGGAGGAATATTGCTATAACCTTGAGGGCCCGAAATGTTCCGGTAACTTAGAAGTTGTTTTAAATCGGTAAGGATAGAGAAAGAGTCAGAATTCCTATCTATCAAACAATGTGATACAGAGTCATTTGATGAGTATCTCTCCCGCTTTACTTGACTAGCTCGATATTCTTCTTATCTACGGTGCCTAGATAAAGAGGAGTGGAGTTCTGACATGCTGGTTCGGGGCTTGAGGAGTAGGTTGAAGAAGAGGTTGGCCACCCACCAATTTACCAAATTCAACAAGACGGTAGAGGAGTGCAGAATCATAGAAAATAATTTGAGGGACTTAAACCCAACCAAGGGTGGAGGTCGTGGTGAACCCAATAAGGGTAGTACTCCTCAGAAGCAAAAAGGCTAGAGATTCTCTTTATCTAAGGGCAGTGGTAAAAAGCCCCATTAATCCCAAGATCATAAACCTCAGAAATCCTCAGTAGTATGGATATGTCCTCGTTGTTGTAGGGCACATTATGGTAAAACCTATTAGGGATTAGTGATCTATTATAACTGCAAACAGACCGGACATATTTCTAGCGAATGCAAATGGTCGTAGGCAAAGCAAAGACCTAGGAATCAGGGTAGGGTGTTCGCTATGACCCACGAGGAAGCCCAAAAATCCCCTGACCTGATTCAAGTTAAAATTGTTCTTAATAGTAATTTATTGCAAGCTTTATTCGATTCAGGTGCAAGTCATTCTTTTATTACTGATGATTGTGTGAAGTGCCTAAGATTGCATGTTCACAAGTTGCCATTTGATTTAGTTGTGTCAATGCCAATAGGTGTCAAGGCTGTGACTGCTGAGGCTTGTCTAAACTGTCATAACTATTGAGGGGCATGAGTCAACTATTGATTTAATTTTTTTGTCGCTCCACCAATTGGTAGTTATATTGGGTTTTGATTGGTTAACGATGAATAATGTGTTGCTTGATTATGGAAACAAGAGAATAGTGTATCCTACTCAGAATGTTGATAATATAAGTACTGGTTTGAATTTCCTCTCAACAGCTAAAGCTGAGAAATATCTGGAGAAGGGGTGTCAGGGGTATATGGTGTTCTTTTCTGTGCAGTGAGAGACAGAAGAAACTCTGTATAGCATACTCATGGTAAGAGAGTTTCCTAAGGTGTTTCTAGATGGTCTTAGCGAATTGCTTATGGAAAGGGAAGTGGAATTTTCAATTGAAATTGTGCCTGGAGTTAGTTTTATATCAAAAGCCCCATATAGAATAGCCCTAAATGAAATGGCAGAACTAAAGAAGAAGATTGAAGAATTACTTGAAAAGGGGTTTATTTGACCTAGTGTTTTGATGTGGGGAGCTCTAGTGTTGTTTGTCAAGAAAAAAGACGGGAGTCTGAGGTTGTGAGTGGATTATAGAGAATTGAACAAGATAATTGTCAAGAATAAATATCCTCTCCCAAGAATCGACGACCGTTTAGATCAATTGTCTAGTTCTTAAGTATTCTTAAAGATTGATCTAAATTCGGGTTATCATCAGCAGCATGTGAAAGCAGAAGATGTACCGAATACTGCTTTCAGGATTAGGTATGGCCATTATGAGTTTTTAGTAATGTCCTCTGGGCTGACCAATACACCTGCTATATTCATGGATTACATGAATCATGTCTTTTGGTAGCATCTTGATCAATTTGTAGTGGTGTTCATCAATGACATTTTGACATACTCCAAATATTTTTGACCATCTGTTGGCCGTGGCCAACCCTTCAAAAAGGACATTTTGAACCTTCAAAAAGGACATTTTGAACCTTCAAAAGGTGGTCTTTGGTGTAGTCTTTTCCAACCCTTTAGGCATTTGTTTAGGCTTCTAGTAGCCACCTAAAGGTCTTAAATGATAACCAACTTTAAGTATTTTGGAATTAAGAGCTTGGAATAGAGATTAACATGTCATCCTTGATTATGGTTTTTAGGATTTGATATTTGGCCTGTACGTGATCAACCAGTACCAGAGCACACCCAGAAAGAACAAGGTAGTGATACTTTCTCTTATACTCTGTGTATGCATTGTATGTATGTCTTATCATTGAATTGTGTTGATTGCCAATGATGCGGTGTATGTTGCTGTGAAAGCTATGTGTATACAGCCGTGAGTGCTGTCGATTGTGACGATTGTCACACATCATGTGTATATAGCCGTGAGTGCTGTCGTTTGTGACGCTGGTCATGTATCATGTGTATACAGCTGTGAGTGTTGTCATTTGTGACAAAAGTCACACATCACTATGATCATTGTTGCTGTTACTTCTTGGTGATTTGCTTGCACACTATGTGATTATATATTGTATGAGTGATTTCGTTACCAGGGATTCTTTTGAATCTCATTCTTTCTATTGACTAACCACAGCTAGGGCAAGTGACTCAAAGGAGAACAAGCAACCAAGGGCGGCTAGTACTCCGCTAGGTATGTAATTTTGGTAGCTGGTTGTCATATTTTGGTTGGGATTATTGTACATATTATAAATGTAAATTTTGGATAGTGTTTTGTAATCCCCTGAATGGGAATTTGGTAGGGGTGAAAATCCCCTTATTATCATTCATTATATCATATGCTATATGATAAGAAAAGATTTCATTAACGTTGACTTCATTTAGATCCCATCAGATTCCATTCATAACTTAGTTTATTGAGATCTCATTATTTTCACATATTTCAGGTACCTTAGCCTCTTCTAGAACTACAACATTATCTTTTGAAGATATCTCTACTAGATATAATAACTCTTCAGGAGATGGCTCTTCTAGAGCTGCTAACTTTTCTTGATTATCCTCGACTTAACAATCTCTATTCTTTGCTCCTTTTTCTCTTTCGAGGATTTTTATCTTTTGAACAGATGGGTCTGCCATGCTTCAGGCGTGCCTTAAGTTCATTCATAGTAGGTTGTCCTTCAGGGACATCAATTTTAATAGGAGCATTAGTAGCTGGGACATTTGACTTTGTTACTTTCTTTGGGTTAGTAAATAGTTCTAGCATTTGATTAGCTAAATTCTATAAATGAATTATCTTTTGAACTTCTAGTTCACAATATTTTGTACCAAGATCAAAATAAGCCAACGACAATTCATTCAATATAATCTCTTTACCCAACTACTTGTTTTCTCCCCTTAATGTTGGGAAAAGTGATTCATCAAAATGACATTCAGCAAATCGTGCCATAAATAAATCTCCTGTAGATGTTTCTAAATATTTTATGATTGAAGGAGATTCATACCCAATATATATTCCTATCCTTCTTTGAGGACCCATTTTTGTACGTTGTGGTGGTGCTACTGGCACATATACCACACACCCAAAAGTCCTTATATGGGAAATATTGGGTTCTCAAACAAAAACCATTTGTAAGGGGGAAATCTTTAGGTAACTTGTTTAGCCTAATGCAGATTAACATTACTGCATGCAAAATGGCATGGCTCCAAGCATAAATTGGGAGATTAGATCTCATAAGTAAAGGTCTTACAATCAGTTGCAATCTTTTAACCAATGATTCTGTAAGTCCATTTTGCATATGAACATAAGCTACAGGATGTTCAACATCAATTCCAAGGGACATACAATATTTATTAAAACCTTGTGTAGTAAATTCACCAGCATTATCAAGACGTATATTCTTGATAGGATAATTAGGGTAATGTTCTCTTAATCTAATCAATTGAGCAAGTAATCTCGCAAATGCAAGGTTACAAGAAGATAACAAACAAATATGTGACCATTTAGTTGATGCATCAATTAAAATCGTATAGTACCTAAATGGTCTATATGGTGGATGTATTGGCCCACAAATGTAACATTCCAAATTTTATACACCAAAATTTCTTGCACTCTATGGCATTTAATGGAATAAAATGGTGAATTAAAAAGCATGGGAAATGACAAAATAAGGCAATTGGTGGTCACACATAATATGAGTATGTTTGGAACACAAATTATAAACATTTGAATTTGTTGCCAGTGAGTTTCCTTGTATAGCAGTTTTGTTATGTGACATTTTTAAATAGGCAAATGATGTCCAATGCCTATGAAATTTTCTAGAATAAAAGTAGACTTATCAAACTTTAATTTGATAGTTAATATAGGTCATTTGGGGTTGTACACAGAGTTATGTATTTTGAAGTTAGCCTAGTAAAACTGGAGAGTTTCTATGACGGCATCCAAAAACGATAATTCTTGAAATTTTGAGCTTCCAGTTGGCTAAAGGATATATTCTTTTTATTGAAAATAGACTTAATAAGGGTCACATAGCCTTTAGAACCACACCAATTGAATCTCTATAAATAAATATGTGAATTTTCAAAGTTTGATGAAAATTCTACTAGCTTTTAATCAATGTGCGAAATTACAAAGTTATTGGCAAAAATATATAGGAAAAATATTTTTTTGGCTACATAAAAATTGAAAGCCCATATTTTCCCTTTCTCATGTGCTCTTGGATGTCCAAACATGGGGAGGCAAAGGAAAATGAATATTTGGCTCAAATTCAATCAAGAGGGAGCAATATTGGCCAAGTACAATAGGTTGAAAAGTCAACAATTTCAACTAGAGTAATATATTTGGGGAGGAGATAAATTATGATATTTTGAGATCATTATTCCTTCCCAAAGACTCTTAACTTCGTCTAACATGAGGAAGGAAAGAGAAAGTAAATGTTTGTACATAAATGGTGCATTTTTAGCCAAGTAAATTGTGGTTAAAAAGTTAATAAAGCAAAGCAAGAGTTACATGCCCACTGCATATTAATAGCAAAAAGATGTGTGAAGATAATTTAAGAAGCTCTTGGGTCCTTTCAGCAGCCCCAAATACGTCATGTTGGGAGTAGGAAAAGCAAGTCATTTATGGTCAAATACAAGGGATAAAGCCTTAATTAAATGAACATGTGCAAAATACAATAAAATAATATAAATTGAGGAGGTGGAAGAAGATATTTTAGAGGCATATTTTAGCCCGTTTTGACTCTCACTTTCGGCCAACAAAAGCAAGAGGGGAGAGAGAGGGGGAGAGAGTTTTGAACAAGAGCAAGAACAAAGAGAAAAAGCATGGGTTCAAAAAGCAATCAAGGTGAGTTTGGTTGCAAAATTCACGTATTCTTGTCTCTAAATTTATGGGAAACTCTCTCTAATCTCTATGCCTTCATAAAATACACTTGTAGCAAGACAAATCAAGAGGAAAGAAGGATAGAGAAATGAATTTTAGAGATAGAAAGAGGAGAAATCAAAGGTAATCTCCAAAACCTTGTCTTCTTGTTAGATTCAAGGTTGTTGTAGTTGATTTGTGGTTGGTTTTGCTTGGTTTTGTAAATTTGGAAAGCACAAAACCTAAGGGAAGGTGCTGTCCAAATTTTGATTAATCACGATTAAGATGGTAATTATGAGGTTAAAAGGGGTTTTATGATAATTTTGGAAGTTATGTTCAAATCTGCGTAAATTCGTTTTCTGGAGGCAGAGAACTTGCAACGTGTTTTTGAATGGTCAAACCTGGTCCAAACCTCATGAAAATTTACAAGATGAAATTAGATATCCTGGGCTTTAATTTTATAGGTAATATAAGCCATTTAGACTAGTGGATTAAAAGTTATGATTTTTCAAAGTTTGACCAGGAATCTGGAATAAATTTTGTGGCAGACTAGCTTTGATGAATTTCTGGAAAATATGTGGCTGTAATTGAAGCTCTGTAATATTTTTCAAAAAAAGAGGACTTAAATATATTTTTACTGGAACCAACCCATTCAGATTTTTGTAAAATTAATTATGAATTTCCAAAATGTGGTTAACAGAACTAGCAGATTGGATTAACCTGTGAATATATGGCAATAGTGTTTAATTGTCATAAGTATTAGACCAAATATAAGAGGCCTGTCCTAAAAGCCCATGTATCCACATTCATTTATCATGGCTCTAATGATATGATTATATATCTAGGGTCATGAGGTGATAAAGAAGAAGCATCCTCAATGGTTGGAGAAAAGGTAAGAGAGGAGGACTCAAGACAAGAGGTAGTGAACTTATCTTATTTGCATATATTTGATATTTGTGCTTATGTATTGATGCATGTGATTGCTTTGTTTGATTATGTAAAATATATATGAATAATCGAAGCTATATTTCTTTTAATGCTATGACCATGAGTATGTTGTATTAAACATCGAGCATGCAGATATGTCATTGTGTTAGCATAAGTTTATGTAATGCAAGCATGTCTTGCAATAAGCACTTATCTTGTATACATATCGGTATTGTTTGCTACTGAGATTCTCTCGAATCTCACTCTCCCCCAACCAACCATTTAGACATGTGAAGATAGAAAGTGTATACAGAACAAATAAGAAAACTGCACGAGAGGAATGGTGTGGTGGCACAAAGATGAAAGATGTCTGAGTTTTATTGTAACGGGTTTGGATACCCTAGTAGCCCTATGTGGCTACATTATTTGTAATTAATATTTACAATATCTGTAGGGGATTTCTATGATCAAGTACTTATTATCAATATATTTATACTATTTCTATGTGCTCACCGAACTGCGTATTGTTACTCTGGTTAATATCAAAATAATGAAGGGTGTTGACAACAAATATCTCCTTGTATCTGTTCTAGACATATAAGAGATTCACTTTCTACTTTACTTGGTGAGAGGTGAATAATTAACTTTCCTTTGGAACATGCAGTACATGAGAAATCATGGGATTGTGATATTTGTTTACACTTCAGGGTATGTTCACATAAATTATCAATTATTTGTCTCATCACGATTGACTAGGGATGACTTAACCAGTCATGCCAAACATTAAGTTTATTAGTAAACTTCTGATTTATATTGTCAAACTTTTGGTTTGTATTGGTGAACTTCTAGTTCTCAATAACATGTGTTCCAATTGTGTTTATAAATGTATAATACAAGCTAGAAAAAAGACAGGAAAACTTTCTAATATGCATTTTCTACCATAAGTTATATTTGTGATAGCAAGACATTCCTGATTATATTTAGTTGTTGTTTCTATACAATATCCATTTCTACGGATATCTTTGATGCTCAATAAGTTTCTTTTAGACTTGGTAGAATAAAATGCATAATTTTGTTCATCTAGTAACAAAATATTAGCTCTTTTGGAGCTTTCAATCAAATTTATACTATCAGATATAGTCTGAACGTTGGCTTCTTGCATTATCAACGAGGAAAAATATTTATCATTTTTTACTATGGTGCGGGTTGTTGTGTTATCAACGAAACATAAATCTTTATTATTGATGCCAATAAGATTCATTCTTCATTAAAAAGAGACATAAAAACAAAATTAAGAGAAATACAATTAATAGAAGCAACTTTAAATACACTAAAACATAGCAATTCAAATAGACAAAGATAATTTATGCTAATAAATTATCAACATCCAAATGGGTAATATCCATATCTCCATACTCAGAATTCTTAGCCTTATCATCATGATTTACTTCAACCTTTGATCCTTTACCATTATTTTTAAGTGATTCTTAGTAATGTTCAACCAAGTGTCTTGGCGTACGACAGGTACGAGACCAATGACCCTTGCTACCACAACAATAACATGGATTTTCAACATGTTTATTATGCCCACTAGTTTCCCTTTTGTGGTTCTTATCAATCTTTCCCCACTTTTGGTAGGAATTTGAACCACCATGATTTCGACCACGGCTATGCCCATGGCTGTAGCCACGTCCACAACCACAAATAGATTCATTAGCATTCACTTTTATGGAGTCGAGCCAGTTAGATGGGATTTATGGTTTTTCAATAAAAGCTCATTGTTCTGTTCAGCCACAAGGAGGCAAGAAATGAATTTAGCATATTTCTTAAAACATTTTTCACGATATTGCTACTGCAGAAGCAAATAGGATGCATGAAATGTGAAGAATGTTTTTTTCTAACATATCTCCATCAGTAACATTTTCTCCATATAATTTTAATTGAGAAGTAATCCTGAACATGGCTGAGTTATACTTGCTTACGGATTTAAAATCTAGCAAACGCAAATGTATCCAGTCATAACGAGCGCTTGGGAGGATGACCATCTTCTGGTGATCATATATTTCTTTTAAATTGTTCCAATGAACAGGTAGGTTTTTTAAGGTCAAATATTCAATTTTTAGACCTTTATTCAAATGGCTGTGAAGAAAATCATGGATTTGGCTTTATTTTGGTTGGATGCATGATTCCCTTCTTTAATTGTGTCTTCCAGACCATGGGTATTCAGATGGATTGCAGCATCCAGCATCCAAGATAAATAGCTTTTCCTGGTAATGTCAAGAGCCACAAATTCAAGTTTTGCAAGGTTTGACATGATTCAAACTAATTAAAGAAATAGATGAGAATCATTAAAATATGAAATGTAAAAATGCAATATCATATAATAAACAAAAATAACAGTAACTTTGTAAAGACAAGAAATAATTAATAAGGCAAGATAAGAAAATTAAAACTTTTATGGCTTCGGGCTATTTAATCTCATAGCTTCAGATCAATTAACCTCTCGATGAGAGATTAAATTATTTAACTTCAGGATAAATGAAAGCTGTACATGGTTTCTGGCCGTATAATAAGATAAAAGATGAACAAGGTATATGGCTTTTGGCCATACAATAGGAAATCATAGGGATATGGCTTCTGGCCACATCATACCATATCAAAATAAGAAATCAGAACAATATGACTTCTGTTCATAATAACAATAATAATATAAAATAACTTCTAAAGAATATATATAAGATATAAGAACGATAACAATCTACAATCTTAGCCATGGAATCTGATGTTTATAACAATTGGTAAAAGTATCTCTTTACTTCTATATAGTGGCTCAAATTATCCCTGATCTATCAAATAAAGATATTGTAAAATAAGGTAGATGAAATAGTCAAAGAAACGATAATAAGATCATACCTTTATTGGAGCTTTCGTGTTGAAAACGTGTTATGAAAATATCAATGATAAGAGAGAATAAGAGATAAAGAAGAGAGAAATTCAAGAGAGAAAATTGAGAGCACTTCTCATTCACTTGTGTGTATTTAAAACTTGGCCCACGGTCTCTATTTAGAGGCACAAAAATGTGCATGAACAGTAACTTTGGTGTATGCTACAGTGAATGAATAGTAACTGCTACAGTAAAATGAACAGTGACATTGCACAACTACAATAATGTGTGATCATAGATCAAGTTGACTGGAAGAGTAAGTTGGGTTGGATATGAGTCAATGGACATCCATATAATTAATATTCATAACAAAAAGAATAATGTTGCCATATTTCTAACAGCAGGACGGCTTATGAAAAGAATAATTATGGTCCAGAAGAAAGGGGTTTAATTATGCTTTTAATGAATATATAGGGGCATTGAGGTCAAGAAAATGGACAGAGACAAAATGGAACTTTGGCATGCTTTTCTGCCATTTATATTGTAATTAAATATATGCACTGAACACCAAAAAATATTAATCATATGCTCTATTAACTACATTAATTAATCTGATCCCAACATTTCATTATTTCTTATAAATTATAAAATGATTAAAATAGACTTATACTGCCTCATAACGAAACCACCTGTATTACTAAATGCAAATCTCTTTGGGAGATAGTTCTTTCTATATCTATATACGTGTACTACTACTCAGTCCGATCTTTAAAGTATGAGCTAGGCAACTATTGGTTTTTCGAAAATATAATATTTAATCAATATTTGTAACTACTCTTTTGTGGAAATACTTTTAATAACTGCAATTAAAATAAATAATTTGGACTAACAAGGGTTGAGTCTAGCAGAAGCAGAGGCTAGTCCCCTCAAAACGTAGTAAATCAATAATCAAATTCTCACTGTGAGAAGTGCCTATATTTAGTACTTCATAGTGTCTCAAATAAAATTATTTCCAATAAGAGGATACATGTGTCTAGTAAAAAAGCTAGGTTGTGGAACCCGGACCGGACCGGCCGGTCTGGCCCCGAAATTGACGAACCGGCCGGTAGACCGGTCCGGTTCCCGGTCCGATCCGGGTTCCTATTTATTTTTTTTATTTTTCTTTATAATTTTATATTAATAAGCCTAAAATTTTCAATTTCTCACCAGTTTGGTCCCGGTTTAGCTCCGGTTTGGTTCTGATCTAACCCACTGACCCTTAACCTAGTACCTCGACCGGTTCAATACCCAGTTTGGGTTTTAATACCTTGTAAAAAAGGGATAATGTGTGAAATGTTATAAATTTGGGAAACAAAATAAATTGAAGTTTTACATTTAAGATCAAAGTAAACTCCCTAACCAGCTCCTATATTTAGAAAAAAAGAGAACTAATTTAAGTGGTGGTTTGCAAAATACTCCACCCCTTCTCTCCATCCAAAAAGATGAAAATAATAATTTGGTTAAAATATACTTTTGATCCTTCGAGTTTAGATATGGTTTCATTTTACGCTTTTAACTTTATAAAGTGAATTTTTAGTTCTTTTAAACTAACACCGTTAGCTTTACTAACAAAAAACGATGAGTTAGCAATTTAAAATATTGACATATCCAAATTTTAAATCTTCAATATAATTACTTTTATATTTTAATTTTAAAATCAATCTTTTGGAAATATATGTCAACATCCTAAATTTGCTAAGCCGGCATTTTAAATTTGCTGACCTAATATTTTTCATCAGTGAAGTTAATGGTGTTAATTTAAAAGGACTAAACATATACTTTTTAAGGATTAAAATGAAACATCTTCTAAATTTAAAGGACCAAAAATATATTTTAGCCTAATAATGTTCGTGGGTGAAAACTAAGACGCTCAGATATTTCATAGGAGATATGCATGCTACTCAATGCAGAATTCATGCATCTTATATAATTTTGTTATTTTTTTAAGGCAAATATATAATTTAGTATTCTATCACACTTGTTTCTATTTTTCTCCATTTCCATAAAGTATAAGAGAAAGGGCATTATAAATGTTATTAAAAAAAAGTCCATTTAAGTAAGCTCTATATAGCAAAAATATAAAAGCAAGAGATGATTCACATGGTGCTTCCATTGCCTTTTATTGAAAGGATCCATGAGCTAAACTTCATTAGAAAGGTTGCCATATATATATGGACATGTCATTTTTCAACTTTTTTGTTGATCTGAAATGTGGTGTTGTTATTCTTACTTGCTAAATTTGGTGTAAGAAAAATTATTCGTATTACACTCATCTTCTTGTCTTCAAGCAGAGTAGATATTCAATGAGCATCTTCTTTTTCTCAATAAATGGTTTGCATTACCCACACCGTATATAGGGAAAAGTTTATTTTCACATAATTTCAATTAAAATCTTTGAATTTGATAATTTTAATTTTAAATCAATATATTTTATAATCATAATTACAGGAACCCAGGCTATTCATAAAGCTATGAATATTATAGTTTATTTCAGACTACAATCAAATACACAAAGTTCACCTTTTAAATGGAAACATAACTTTCATTCACAAAAGTATATAAAGTAGAATGTTGACATGCATAATAAAATATGATCAGTATAGTATTTTAAAATAGTCAAATATTGATTTAGTCTATAAAATTAAAGTCTCATTAGTTATAAAATATAAATAATTTGATTTATTTTTCAAAATATATAATAGATATAAAAATTGTGTTTTGTTGAACTACAAATATATGTGTGTGTGTGTGTGTGTCCGCGCGCACATCTTGATCAGGTTAAATATTGTTGTTGCTTATAATAGGCATAGATTTATCACCCAAAAATAGTTAATTAGGTATTATCAAATTTTAAAAATAAAATCAGACAGGAAATTAAGTTTTAACCAATGAGTAAAACAATGGGATGAAAAGTATAAAATAGAGCAATCGACAAAATGGTAGATACGGGTGTGCAAGTGGCTTGATTGGCCCAGTCTTGCTTATTCACTTTGAGCCAAGTAGGGGAAAAATAAAGACAATTCACGTTGAGCTCAAGGATTGTTATTATAAAAACATATAGAATTTGTCACGGAATTCAGAGATTCCGATGGAATTTTCGATAAAATGGATTCCATCGATGATAATAACGTAACAAACCAATTTCCAACAGAATTCAAATTCTGTTGCAAATTCCGACGGTATTTCCAATGGAATTAATTCCGTCACAAATTTCTGACGGAATTCCATCGAAAATTTGTGATGGAATTGAATTTCATTGGAAATTTGTGACAAAATTTCCGACTAGCAATATTTGGTAGAATTCAATTCTGTTAGAAATTCTCTTGCAAACGTATTTTTTATTTTTTAAATTTTAAAAAGCCACATGACAACTTTGGCGGCCACCACCTCATCGCTAGTGGCGGTGTGTGGCAGCTCTGGCGACTTCCACCTAGTCGCCGGTGCGCAAATCTACCATGTGGTGCAACCTGCCTCCACCACGTGTCATAAGCTCGCTCTGCCACGTGTCACAACCTCTGTTTTCTTGAAAATGCAACTCAACATATGCGTGCCATGCCTTTCTGAATGGGCTTGACTGCTTTGGCGTTTTATTATTACACAATTATATATATATAATCTTATTATATATAATCAATTATTTATAAATATATATTTGTTTCTTATATACAAATGTAATAATAATATAAAATAATTTTATATATTCTTATAATTTTTAATATAAATTAACTTCAAATTAAAAAATTTTACATCTTAAATAAATTTCATATGACTATATTTTTGTCTAATTTCTAAAATTAATTTTTTTATTAACATTAATTAATAAATAATAAATAATTACTAACTAATAATTTTTTATTAATATTAATTAATAACTAATAAATGTTATTTTTTATAAATAAATTTTTATTTGACCATTTTACCCCTATAGGGACCAAAACCTATAGTTGGAAACTTGAGGAGCTAAAACCAAAATAAGAAAAAACTTGAGGGATGAAAGATGGTATTAATCGTAATTTTTAAATATTTATATGACTAATAATATCATAATTTTAATTTTTATAAATATATTTTTTAAAAAAATTAAATTAAATTAATAATAATAATTTTTTAATTTTTCTAATGGAATTAGCTATTGAAAATTCCATAAAAAAGTTGCCATGGAAATTTCCATGGCTAATTCTGTGGTAAAATTAGCCACGGAATTATTCCATCAAAAATTCTGTGGCAAAATTATTTGCCACGGAATTTCCAATAGAATTTGCTATGGAATATTTTTTGTCGTTTGCCACTAAAACAATTCCTTCAAAATTTCTGTCGAAAACTTTTCTGACAGATTTTCTATGCAATTTGCCACAGAAACAAATTCCGTGGCAAATTTCGTTGGAAATTTAATATTTTTTTGTAGTGTGTTTGTCATGCGTGCACACACATCTTTTTTATCTTTTCATATTTGATTGATGAAAATTGATTATTTTATGGTAATATTTTTACATGTTTAGCGCAATAACTTGATTTTATGATTATTATGAATATAGGATACTATTTTATTTTAAAATTTAATTTATTTAAAATTTTAACATTAGTTAGCTAAATTTCTCGCATGGTTTAGATTGTAGTTGGTGTATCAACTAGATGTGGAGATAGATGAAGGAAACTAAATGTTTGTTGATGTTGTATTATCTTGTGAATGAATGACATCCAATTTTTTATTTAAAAAATTAACTTGCTTTATAAATATTGTATAATCGAGCAAATAAAGCTTCAAGGCCTCTAGGTTTTAGTCGTTGGATCAGGATGGAATCTCATGGATCCATTGGTGGTATTTGGCCATTGTGGAATATTGTTGATTTTGAGATTAATAATGTGACTTTGAATGTTCAAATTTTGTATTGTCTTGTCAATATTGACGGTTGGACCAATTCCTCTTGTTTTACTTCGGTGCTTTATGGTGAGACTAATATGAATGTATTGATTTTTAGGTTTAACGCCATATTTGATTAGTTTTGAAGATGACAAATATTATAACAAAACTTTTGTATAATATACATATGTATATAGAAAAATACTTATATCAAGTTTCTTATATCCATTTCATTAAGTTTTTCAATCACATGTGATCATGTATCATATTTTTTTAATTATTATCATTTAACCATAAACCCGTATGAGAAAATAAGACATATGGTCATATGCGATTGAAGAACTTGATGTAATGAATATAAGAAACTTGCT
Source organism: Inga laurina (assembly GCA_963855925.1). NCBI lineage: Eukaryota > Viridiplantae > Streptophyta > Magnoliopsida > Fabales > Fabaceae > Inga > Inga laurina. The sequence goes on from OY979704.1 coordinate 68,210,288, forward strand.
ATAAGTATGATCTATATATATATATATATCACATACTTTGACTAACTATTAAATTTAATGTAAATACCATGTGTAGAAAATGAAGGAGTTATCATGTTAGACTATGAAGTGAGATTGATCAAGAGGAAGAAGATGAAGAAATATTGGAGAAAGAAGAACTTGTAAGCATAATTGAAAAATTCAAGATTTGAGTTTAATTAGAAGTTAGTGCACCCAATTGGACGGCAGTGTTGCTAGCTGAAGTTAGAACTCCTAACTAGCTAGGAGTTAATTAGCGACCCTAATTGGAAGTTATAGTTCATAAGTAGAAGTTAGCATTCTTAACTAGAAGTTATATAATCATAACTCGAGTCACCCTTCATCAAAACTCAAGTTGAACCTCTTGTTTCATATTTAGCTATATTTTTATCTGTTTAACTCAATTCCTTTGCCACTAACTCGTGTCACTCTCTAAAAGTCAATCTACTATATTATGATATGTTTTTCTTCATCTTCGACTTATATTTGGTATTTCTAGAAAATCTTATAAACTACAAATCTTTTTTATATGAAACTTGTTTCATATGAAAGTAAACTCAATAAACTTTTGGAAGACACATATCTCAATAAAAAATATTTTCGTATGAAGGAGATATGATTTTCAAAATCTGAAGCTTCATATTTCAAAGACTGCCCAAAAAAAAAAAATCTAACCATTTTCCACTCTTTCATTTATATAATAGAATGAATTTTGGAATGGATGTTTTGCGTTAGACACTAGACTCAGTTTTTAGTGATAAGTCATTTGTCAAATTTGAATTTAAATTGAGACATTTATGTCTACTCGAAATTGACTTTTGTTTTGTCTTCATCAAACTCAAAGTTTTCATGTTGTTATAGACTTTTATACTCATAATGTAACATTCCGAATTTCGGTCACAAAGTTAGTAAATTTTAATTTTCATGAGAATTGGGCTGGAACAAATTATGGAAATAATTTTTGGGTTTTAACAAAAGTCCAATATTGAGGTCCAAAGTAGAGGAATACAAGAGAATAATATTTGGGTTAATATTAATGTTAATTTAGGCCATAGGAATTAAATACTAAAAATTTGAAAGGTGAACAATGCTTCCGGTGAGATTTCTTGTGAGGCAGTGAGTTTGTCATATGGTTTTAGATGACCAAATGATAAAAAATATTTATGAAATTTTTCAGAATGAAAGTATACATCCTAAGCTTTAATTGATAAGTCATATGAATCATTTAAAGCCATATACAAAAAGTTATGAATTTTTTACCTTAGCCCAAAAAAATTGTTGAATTTCTGGAACAACATCCAAAAATAAAAGTTTGGGAATTTTGATCTTCCAGTTGGCTAAAGGCTATATTTTTTCTTGAAACTAGACTCAATAGGGGTTTCAGCTGGATAGTTGGCACACAAATTGATGTGAATTTTTATTTTACTTGATACGGTGCATTGCAAATTTAATTCTTGCATTTTATATGTTGATAGTATGCTTCTACTGGGATTCCTTAGAATCTCACCCCTATTTTCTAAACAAAATATCTCAACAGGTGCCAGTGGCTCGAAAAGCAAGGAAGAAAATACGGGGAAGTGACGAGCTCGTTTCCCGGATGAGGATAGTGGTTATATTTAGTCATTATTTTGAATATTTTGGGATAAATTGTATATATTAACAAACCCTGTGGGGCATTCATCAATGTAGTCATGTACTAAATATCAGTATTTTGATGTTATTCTTGTGTTTCCAACCGAACTGCGCGCAAACACTCTGAAAATTGCAGAGTATAAAAAACCGGACCGGACCTGTCGGTTCGACCGGTTGAACCGGGAACCGGTCACTGGTCCGATCCGGTTTGATCAATAAATCAGTTAGACCGGTTGAACCAGTCAAAACCAGTTGGACCAGTTAAAACCGGTGGTCCAACTGGTTGACCCGGTTTTTTTTTTTTTTTAATTTTCCAAATTTTTATTTTTTGTTTTTGAGGGCAAAATGGAAAGTTGAAGACTAAAATAAAGAGAAAAATAGATAAAGAAAGAACAAATCTAAAAAAAATGAAGAAAATAATGAAATAAATTATTTAAAAAGATATAATAATTATAGGAAATGAGATATCTTTGTATAAGTATATGTATTATAACTAATACTAATAGATTTTAAACATTTTTTTTTCTAAAAATCTTTATTTTTATCTATAGAAGTTTAAAAATATATTAATATATATTATCACTAATAAATTATAATATTTTAATATGACCGGTTATGACCGGTTCAACTACCGGTTAGACACCGCTTGACCCATTAACCCTTGAACCTGTGCTGTGATCGGTTCATTGTCCGGTCCAGTTTTTCGTTCCTTGGAAAATTGAGAAAGTAACTTAAGGGTCTGACACATAACTTGTAGCTATCTATCCCTCACATATAACTCGAGTTACATTGCTATCTTTAAAACCTTTACTATCAAAAAACATTAAATTACTTATGGAATTACTGACGAAAACAGACTTGCTAATGGAATCCATTCCATTGCTAAAAAAATAAGTCGTAAATTGGTTTATTGACGGAATTTTCCTTCTATAATTTGTTGTTAATTTATTTTTTAAAAAAATTCCATGTGCCGCCTTTTAAAAGGTACCACATGTTTGGCGGCCATAGCCACCCCATCATTGCCATATGTCATATCCCTACCACGTCACTCCCTACATGTCCTGCCGCCTCACCGTTATGTGATCGCCTTGTCTGTCAAACCCCTTAACATTTTGATATTCGTAGAGTAATAAATGCATAGTTTAATGGGCATATAGGAATAATAGAAATTTACTGATATTAAGTATTTGTTTACATTATAGGAAAATCCCCATAGGGTTTGAAAAATATATATAGTCTGTCAAAATGCACAAAATAAACTAAGGATAACTAACAGCAACTCTTGCTTGAATCATAACCCTCAATCGCCTATATTTAAGGTTTTGCCCTTAGAGCCGCTAGTTTTTGTTAGAATATTTTTAAATGTTGAAAATGGGTGAGTTCAAATGAATCTGAGTAGTAACATGCAACTAGTCATACAAAATACAAAAAATAAGTATGTCAGGTGTCAGACCCTTATCTTATTTTCACCTTTTTCAGAGTATTTACGGAACACGATACGTAGTTTAGTGGGCAACACAAGAATAGTGTAAATATACTGATATATTGATACAAGGTACTTGATTACCCTACTAATTTTTCCCACAGGGTTTGATAATATATATACAAACTTGGTCCAAAACTATCCAAGATAAACTGATAATAACCAACAACTCCGTCTTCTCAACTCGAACACCTCAGTTTTCGGTATTTATTGTTTTGCCCCTCGAGCCGCTTCCTTTTGCTGGAATATTTTAATTTTTGATTAACATGTGCCCAAACTTTAACAATTATAATTTAATTCCCTTGGCTTGAATTGATGACATTGGGCATTATTAATACCCAAGCAAATATCCACCAATAAGGAAAAATATGGCTTTTACTTTATTCCATAATTTACACAATTTCCATTACATTTTTTCCCAAATTCGCAATAGTTGGTCATTCTGGAAGATTTTCTGACCAAATTTTGAAAAATCATAACTTTCTTTTTAAACATCGAATTGGAGTGATTCCAAAGGATATAAAACCCTTATTGAGTTTAGTTTCATGGAAAAATATAGCCTTTAGCCAACTGAAAACTCATAATTCCCAGAGATTCGTTAAACCTTACCTGTTCCAGATTTGGTTCCAAAAATAGGGTCTAACTTTGAAAAATCATATCTCTTAGTATATAAGTCCAAAAATTACCCATTACCTATAAAATTAAAGATTAGGATGTCTACTTTCATCTTTCAGAGTTTCATAATTTTTGGACTTCATTTGCCCATTTAAAAATACGCTAAAAGAAAACTGTCATATTGGAAAAATACCCTTGTAACAATACCTCATTCCTGGGACTCTTGCTAAACCAGGGCTTAGCAGTCCACTGAATTTAGGCTTATCCTTAAGCCTCTAATCCCAAATTTGGGTTATTACATCAGGCACCATATAATGCAACATAATCCTCTAATCCCAAATTCGGGATATTACATCAGGCACCATATAATGCAACATAATAATAACATTGTAAATTGGTATGTGCACATAATTCAGGGCCAACCTACTGTTTGAACCCCCTACTTGTCTGTGTACCACAGTTGGGTCCCAAACCACAGCTAGTTAATGTGCCCCTTAGCACTGTGTAGCATAACTGGGTCCCTATTAGGCCGCTTGGTACTTGTGCTCTTCCCACTGGACGGTACTTGTGATTTTCCAGCACCACAGCTAGATAGTGTGTTTTCATTCTTCACATTACGGAAGATGGCATACACAAAGTATATAAAACACTCACATAATGTATGAGAGAAAGAATTACTACCTTATATCCCTTTTTCGGCTCTAACCTTTGTCCCGGCCTGGGTAAACTGTTCGGTTTCAAAAGTCCAAATTTTAAAAGAAATAAGTTATTATCCATTCATAAATTCTCCCAAACTCATTTTGTGAGTTATCTTAGTTGAAAACTATAAAATGGCCAAAATACCCCTAGGGACCTGTCTAAGTCCCTTTGTACCCAGTCTAATTGTACTTTTCCAAAAATTATGAGCCAGGCTATTCCTACACAGTTTTGTGTGTAGAATTGATTTTTGACCTCATATTTACCAAATTCACTGTCAAAAGATGAAAATGCCTTTAGCAGCCCCTAACTTAGGGTTTTAGGGGTAATTTTATCATTTCACATTCTAGGGCCTTTATACTTCAAACTTTACATATACCCGACACAATTTTCCCATCTAAATCCAATGGAACCATAAAAAACACAAAATTCTAGCCCTAACCCCTACTCCCTATTTATCTGCTGGCTGAAACTTTAGAAAGAAAAGGGAAAAATGTGCATTCTTGATGTCACTTGTTTAAACTCTTCCTTTCCAGTCCTAATCGCATGCTTAATGTAACCCCCTTCCCACCTTAGGCCGAGATTAAGTTCTTAAACTCATAATTAAGTTGTAATTAGAGACCATATTTCAAATTGGGACTTATTAAAATAATCTTTTGCCCAAAAATCGGATTTGCAAAAACTTTTCAAAATTTATTCACAATGGTCTCTTGTTCACAATACAAAGTGATAATGGCCTGTACAGGTGGATTTCATTTATACATATCAGAGTGCAAGTAAATTCCTGACACACTCGGGTTCCATTCATTAATAAAAAGGGATTACACAAGGTACAAAGCCTACAATTCATACCCTTTTTCTTGGGGATTACACAAAATCTACGATATACAATTCCAAAATATACAATGATAACCATTAATTCCAAAATATACTCCTAAACAGGAGCTCTAACTACTCTTCGTCGCCCGCTTGCCTTTCGATCCTTCAGCCCTGCCTAAAATGGTTAATTTTGGGAGAGTGAGATTCTAAAGAATCCCCGTAGTAACAAGTCAATCATATAATGTACAATAATAATGCATGTAATCAAATCACTATCCACACAAGCAACTACAACGGCAGTTACAACGGCAATGGTTAGTATGACACATGTCATTCCTGACGATTGCTCACGCTGAATTGCTCACGATGTATTGCATCACAACAATCAACACAGTATAATTCACCACAGCTGGGATCCATATAAAGCATATCATAATCGCAAGCCACATAGGCAAGATACACACACACAGCCCACGGCTGGTTTCACAAACGCCGCCCCACGGGTCGGATTCACATAGATCCATGTCGATTACGACGGCAGTCCAACGGCCGACCTAGAGATGACCACTGTCACTCCCTATACGGCTCACGCTGACCTGCTCGCGCCGTAATGGACCATGGCACACAATTCACAAGTTCAATGATAAGATATGCATACCAAAACATCATACAAGATATGAGAGAAAAGTCACTACCTTGATCCTTCCGGGCGTGTCCTAGAGCCGGTCTCTCTTGAGGAGGGCAAATATCGTATCCTAGAATCATGATTAGGGACGAAGAGTTATATTCTATTCTAAGACTTAATTAACTTGAAATACTTAATTTTGGTTATCATAATTGACCCTTAAGAGGCCCCAAATGCCTCTAATGGAAGCCCTAAAAGGTTGGGAAACAATAGGTTAAAGATCCCCTTTCGATAACACAAAGTGCCAAAACACAGGGTTGGGCCGCGGCCCACCATTCCTTGGGCTGCGGCCCAAACATGGTCAGAAGGCCTTGGGCTGCGGCCCACCACTCTTGGGCCGCGGCCCAAAACAGGCCAGAAAGGTTTGGGCCGCGGTCCGCCACTCTTGGGCCGCGGCCCAGAAGTTTCCTGACTCTGGGCTGAACTTCGAAAAACCATAACTAATTCTAGAAAAATCGAAATGAAGTGATTCCAAAGCCAAATGAAAGGTATATGAGTCCTCTTTCAAGGAAAAATATAGCCCTTCACTGGAAATCACTACACAATTCCAGAATTACACAACACTCATCACTGCCCCCAAAACAGAGTTCTGTTTCAATGCCAAACTTTGGACAACCATATCTCACAGAATACTCAACGAAATGATACAAAATATATGTCCATTTTGAAGCTTGGGATGTGAACTTTAAGACTGGAAAGTTTCACAATTTTCAAATACCATTTGGTCATTCAAAAAGCTCATACAAAATTACTGCGCAAAACTAAGCTTAAACCAAACAGATTTCCAATTTTCTACCAAAGTGTTCAATAACTCCAAAATTAATAACCAAGCTTATTCCCACACAAAATCACTCAAGAAACACAATGGTAACCTCAAAATGACCAAAATCACAACCCATTTACATGCCATGTTTTGACCATAGCATAAAACCAACCCAAAAGTTCCCAAACTTCACCTTTAAGCTTCAATTCAATACCATTCATTCAAAACACTTAACAAGGCACTAATTCCATGACAACAACAATTCAAACACCAAAAGACCCTAAATCACGAAAATTAAGGCTAAAATTCCAGAAATTTAAGGCCCAACCAATGGCCACCAAACTTATATGAAAATGAAGCTTTCACTTACCTCAACAACTTTCCCAAAGGCACTTCATGATTCTCCCAAGTCCATAATTTCGTGATTCCTCAAATCACCACCAATGGAGAATCTACAACCATAGGATGAAAGCTCTTAGCTCAAGGAACAATGTTAATGAAGAGCATTTTGGCATTTGAGGCCATTTGCTTACCTCAAACCCAGCTTTTCTTTTCTCTCTCTTGGCCAACAATGGAGAAAATGGAGAGAAGGAGAGAGAGGACGTGAGAGAGAGATGGAGAAGAGGGATGAAGTGCAGAAAATCTGACCCCCTAGCCCCTTCATGCGTACAAATGAGAGAGAGAGGGAGAGAAAATGATAAAATAAAGCCATTTGACTTTTTCCCACACCCTCTTTCATCCTAACCACTTGCCACATGTCTCCACCTCATTGGCTCTCATAAAGCAAGTAACCAATTAACTTATCTAATCTCTCCATTAGCCATTTAAATTACACACCTCATTTTCTCTTAGTTAGTAATTAATTTCTCCATTAATTACCACTTATGGCCAATATTTCCATTATTCCAATTTTTCAGTAATTATGACATATTAATTTAATATTGCCATAAAACATATAATAATCCCAATTAAATTCATAATTATCCATAATAATCATGATTAACCCATAATCAAAAATTGGGATATTACACTTAACTATTTAAACACTCATTAATCATTTGTGGAAATTTGGGCAGCATGATCCCTTAGATTTTCTATCACACCCATATCTTATTTTCACCTTTTTCAGAATATTTATAGAAAATGATGGGCAGTTCAGTAGGCAATATAAGAACAACATGAATATAGTGATAATATGTGCATGATTACCGAAATTCCCCATAAGGGGTTGTACATAATAATTAAAAATAATGTAGCAATATAGGGCTACTACAATGTCTAACGTCCTAGTGAAACGGAGACTTCTTCCCGTCTTCACTCTACCACTGCAATCCTTACTCGTAAAGTTCTCTTCTTTAATTTCCACGTAACTTCTGTATTCGCCTGTCTAAATTGTTGGTACGGAGGGGTAAGATTGAAAAGAATCTCAGTAGAAAATAGATACCATAATGCATGCAAGATGCTATGTGTATGACATGTTAACTTTAACTAGATGTATACCCTCATAATGACATTTGTGCATGCTCAATGTTTTATGCAACAAAACTATGGCCACAGCAAAAACAAAAACAGATCTTCATTTATTTAAATATGCTCTAGACAATCAAGTAAAGCAATCACATTATCACTACAAAAGCAGAGATATAAAATACATGCAAGTAAGGCAAGTCTCCTACCTCTGATCTCTGAGTCCTTCTCTTATACCTTAAATAGGCTCCTTGAACTTCGTGCCTCAATAAGTGTGACAACCCCTCAGGCTCTCAACTCGGTCCTAAAATGTTAAAACCCATTCATGTACCATTTTGGGCACTTCCATAGTGTTTATAGTGGTTATATAAGCCTATTGTGAAATTTTACCAAAATGCCCCAGGGGACCCGGCCCGGCCCCGCCGTACCCTGTCCGACCATACTTTTCTTGAAATTTTGACTTGGGCTATTATGACATATTTTTTCCCAAGCAATCCACTTCCAGACTCAAAAATACCAAATTTACTTCCAAAAGACAAGAATGCCTTGCAACCCCTATTTCAGGGTTTTAGGGCAATTTCATAATTATGCTTCTTCAGGCTTTTCTGAAAAAGTGCTCAACTGTAGCCCCACCTAATTTTCCCTCCTGAAGTCAATGGAATCATCATACCACCAAAAATCAAACTCTAACCCCTCCAAACAGCACTGGCCAAATCCCAAAATTCTCTAAGAAAAATTGGGATTTTCCAATTCTGATTCCGCAGCATGCTCCTTTCTACTCCTAATTTCTTTATTAACTATTTAATTACGTTATAACCACCATTTAGACTCAATTTGGGTAGCATAACATTTATGTCACCACATTTATCAAATTTGAAATCAAAGCCAATCTGATAGAGTTTCACAGATTAAATTGCTCACAGCAGCCAGAACAATCAAAATTTGGAGTTTCGAAGATTACCTTAAGCTCATTCTGACTTATCCTTCTTATGGCTGACCCTAGCCTTTTTGAATAACAAAATATGTGCTTCAAATACCTTAAATAACATAGGAGAGAAGCTTAGGAGAAGGATTATATACGTTAGGAGCTAAATCACTGAAGAAATCGACTTACCTTGCAAGATTTGCTCCTCCTTCTCTCTCTAGAATCCAAGCTCTCTATCTCTATTATTTCTATAGCTACACAGTTTTTGGGTCCAAGGAGGAGGAAGATGTGATTTTATAATGTTTTACTTTATCCTTTCATTACTTAATTAAATAAATTTCCAAAATTACAATAATTGGACTTTATGTACATGTTAGTTTATGAGTTAAAGTCCATTACATGTAACTAATTCTTTCCCTCTCTAGTAAGCCCTTTACACGTCTTAGGGTCCAAATTTGTATTGGAGTGATTCCAAAGGCTACAAAGTCCTTATTAAGTCTAGTTTCAAGGAAAAATATAGCCCTGTGCCATTTGGAAGCACAAAATTCCCAGAATTAAATTCTTTGGATGTTGTTCTAGAAATTCATTAGTTTTTTTATGCTAACTTCAAAAATTCATAACTTTTTCTATACAGCTCCAAAAATTTCCCATGACCTATTAAATTAAAACTTAGGATGTCTACTTTCATCCTGTAAAATTTCATAATTTGTTCTCATCATTTGATTATTCAAAACCATATGACAAACTCACTGCCTCGCAAGAAATTTCACTGGAAGCATAATCATACTCTCCAAAATTCACCCTTCCATTTCATTAAATGCCACAAATGTTTACAAAGGATATTAGGGAATAAAATTTTCGGTGTTATAGTTCTCTACTCTTAAATAAATTTCATCCCTGAAATTTGCTACATCCTATAATATCATCTATGCCTTAGGAACACACTAGCCCATAAGGTCTTAGAGCCTATGGACATACTAATCTGCTACAACATCACTGGCATATAGTATCTTATGGCCTACGGCCACTGCCCATGACATCTTGCACACAAGGTCTTACTGCCTTTATCATTGTTCCATTCACCATTATGATGCCCTGATACACTAGGGCTCGTTTTAAATCTTTGATTGCGTAATGCACTACTGACCATTTAATTCGTGTTAATGCAAACCTCACAGGTTGCCTCATTGTAAACCACACAGCCATATAGATCACTACATTACAAACCACATAGTTCACCTTATTGCCAATCACACAGCAGACCACATAAGTAATCTCACAGCAGACCACATAGGTCATCACACAGCAGACTACAAAGGTTATCACACAATAGACCATACATGTCACCACACAATAGACTACATAGTTCACCATATAGCAGACTACATAGTTCACTACACAGAAGACCATACAGGTTGAATTACTATAAGCCACTTAGATTGTATCACTATTAACCTCACTGTAAGTTAATCTTTGATAACCAAAACTTACATTTGACTCCTAAAACCACCCATGGTTGCTTCTCACGTTCTTCCCTACTTCTCAAGTTGATCAGAACATCGACACAAAGTCTATCACATGCTAGTCTAACTTTAGTCAACAGTTCCGTTCAAATACTCCACTTAAATCTTTAATCAAGACATTAGGGGATTCCCTAGCCACGAGTATATTCCCATTTTCCATTTTTGGCTCCAATTAATATTGAGGAAAACTAAAATACCCTTGTTGTTATGTATGTAGCATTCTCAGCTTAAATCATTAGGAGAAAAATCTCAAATCACTTTACATAGTAGAACATGTATTTCTCTTATTTTCATAGTATAACGATACACACTTTTCCATTAACCAACCAACTCTAACTACAATCTCGCATTTATGAAACAATTCATAAAGTAAATCTACCACAAGGTTTTTATCCATTACACATATCTTATCATTCAGTATCATCATCTCGAATCTTCCAGGATCGATATACGACATAATTACCTCTCATCATGTATTACTGTATATCATACCTATATATATATTTAACATCATGGTGTTACTAAGGATCATCACTTAGCATGGAGAAACCTCAACACATTTACTACACCTCAAGTTTCTCATCACCTTATCATATAAACCTTTCTGGTTAGTACTCACTGCACAGAAATGTTCTAAATTAAGATCAGTACTTACATCATCATTATCTCTATGCTTCTAAGCATTCCTTAAATAATCTAACTAAGATGATTATTAGCTATAGAGAAATCTCAAGGCATTTACTATTCATCAAGTCTCTATAACCCTACCAACTTAACTTCCCAGGGGGTCACCCATTCTAAGATTTCCCCGGGTTGAGCACACTTAACTTTTGTGTCCCTATGCCAAAAGGTAGATACTAGCTTTATCTTTTTATATCCATTGATTCCTTGTGACTGCCCTTACCCTAAAAGACGTACTGGCTACTTTCAATTACCCAAAATATACTGCATGGGCTCCACATCACTTGTTGTACATATACCTTCTTACCAGGTTGGTATTATGTGCCATGAACTCCCAGAAACATTCGTTTGGGCCCTTTTTACAATATCAATCTTCTTTCAGTTCCATAATATTGAGTCTGGAAGGAAGTTTATGGTCGTGAAGATCCAGAATTTGTCTGACCAATCAACCTCCAGCTACTCCTGGATCCAGTATAGAGACTCTACGCCAATCAGAAATGATAAATACCGGCCAATGGGAGTGGTATGTGCATGTATCGCTTGGGGATATCTACCTCAGATATAATCCCATAACTCCAAGTCCGGCTGCAGGTCATATGGTACATGCACCATCTTTGCTCTAGAAAAGTCTACCTCGCTCAGGTCCTCCTCCATTCATCCTTCAGTGGATGTCCAGACTCCCCCAATAACATCCCGGTTGGTGACGTTGACCTCGACTTAGGTCTGTATACTGGTCCTAGTGGTACACTCTTCCTGGCTGTCTGGCTTATCCTAAGACCTTCTAGCGCATAGTACTTTACATGCTGCTGTCCCTCCGAAATCCGCTACTCTTATGGACTTTGGTTCACAAATGCAAGCGATCCTTCACACAACGCACTTCCAATTCTCATGATTTCTTCCTATCATGCAAATAAGACCATATCAGTATACTATTGTGTTGCTAAAACTGTCGCTCTTCCAGAATCGCTTGAAACTCTAATACCAAAATGGCACACCCTTATCTTATTTTCACCTTTTTTAGAGTATTTGCGGAAAATGATGCGTAGTTTGGTGGGCTACACAGGCATAACATGAATATACTGATAATATATTCATGATTACCGAAATTTCCTATAAGGGGTTGTACGTAATAATTACAAACAATGTAGCTATACAGGGCTACTACGGTGTCTAAACCCGTCTCAGTGAAACAGAGACTTCTTTTTGTCTTCACTCTACCACTGCAATCCTCACTCATAAAGTTCTCTTCTCTGATTTCCACGTAACTTCTGTATTCGCCTTTCTAAATTATTAGTAGGGGAGGGTGAGATTGGAGAGAATCTCAATAGGAAACATATACCATAATACATGCATCATAAATGCTATGTGTATGAAATGTTAGCCTTAATTAGATGTGTAACCCCCGCTGTCATCAAGGCCGTGATTAGTGTTTAAACTCTTTTTATAACTGAATAAGAGATCAAGAGTAATTAAAAATTTTTACAAAAACCTGTACAATACGATCTCTATTCATTTCAAAGTAAAAGCAATTGGCATGCTCGGTTAGTCACATATACAATATTAGAGTATTAACAAAACTCCTGACATTCACCTGGGATAATATCATTAATCCAAGAGTTTTACAGGGCATTATTGCCCATCTCAGTTTCCCATATTGAGGATTACACAACTATACTATTCTATGGTCCACAAAAAAAAATATACAATTGTCCAAATGGAAACCAAACCAAAATGAAACTAAGACTACTACCATAAATCCTAGTAGTCCTTGTTCACCTACTTGTACCTTGACCTACTTGCCCTGGCTAAAAATTGTTAATTGGAAAGAGTAAGATTTAAAAGAATCCCAGTAGTAACAGTTCAAGTATATGATGTATAATGAAACATAGCAAGTAAGCATATATCACATATCGACAACAAAATATTCAATGTTTCTTGTCAAGCCCCGTATTCCCACCAGCTCGCAGGCATGGTCTTCCACCACCAGTTGATTCCCTTATGTGGCCGCAGGTCACAGCTCTTTATTGGTATGCCTCGTATTCCCATTGGCCCATAGGCACGGTCCTCCACCATGGGTTGATCCCCTTATATGGCCACAAGTCACAGTTCTTCATTCGATATGCCCCGTATTCCCACCAGTCCGCAGGCACGGTCCTCCACCATGGGTTGATCCCCCTATGTGGCCGCAAGTCACAGCTCACAAGATTCAATGATAAATACACACAAGTAATACATTAAACATGATATAGGATAAAGTGTCACTACCTTGGTCTTTCCATTCTTGATTAGGCACGGGCCTTTTACGATCCAGGCAAATATCAAATTCTATAGTCATAATTAGGGACAAAGTGTTATTCTCTATTCCAATATTCAAGTGACTTTAGAACACTTATATTTGGTTATCATTTGTCCTTTAGGTGGCTACAAGAAGCCCAAACATATGCCTAAAGGGTTTGGGAGTAACCACATCAAAACCACTTTAAAAGTTCTAAAATGCTAATTTTTGGAAGTTGGCCGTGGCAAAAAATAGGTCATAAACTTTTGGGCTGCGGACAAGAGTCTTTTGGCTGAGCCAAAATCAGGTCAAAGAGTTTTTGGCTGTGGCCAAGAGTCTCCTAACTGCAACCAAAAGTAGGTTAGAAACTTTTAGGCTGCAGCCAAGGACTTTCGGCTGCGGCCAAGAAAATTTCAGTTTTTGGACTGAACCTCCAAAAATCATAACTAATTATAGAAAAATTGAAATGAGATTATCCCCAAGCCTAATGAAAGGTATTTAAGTCCTCTTTACTAGAAAAATATGAATCAAGGCTGTCTATAACAAAAAAATCCAAAATTCCACAAATGCTCATACTATTCCAGATTTGATCCTAGATTTAACATCAAACTTTGGACAATCATAAATCCTAGCTCACAAATCGAAATGACATGAATTATGTATCCATTTTGAAGCTTGGAATGTGAAATTTAAGACTGGAAAGTTTTAGAATTTTTCATCACCATTTGCTATTTCAAAACTTCCATGCAAAACCACTTCCAGCACATAGTTCTTCCTAACCAAAACTTGCAACTTTTAAACCTAAGTTCCCCAATGATCCAAAATTCATATCCAACACTATTCCCACACAATATTTCACAAGGAATTCAATGAAAACATCAAAATGACCAAATCTTCATTCCATTATCATGCTCTGTTTTTGGCATATATCCAACAAAATCCCAAAATTGCGAAACTTGACATTTAAGCTTCAAGCAAATTCTATCTATCCAAAACACATACTCAAGACACTATATCCATGACAACAACATGCCATACACACCATGACTCTAATTTTCAATAATCAAGCCAAAATTTCAGAAAATCCAAACCCAACCAAATGACACAACCTACATAGAAAGGTTTATCTTACTCACCTCTACAACTTTTCCAAAGGAGTTCCTTGGTTCTCCAAACTCCAAAATTCCTTGAGAGCTCAAACACTACCAAATGGAAAATCTAAAACCATCAAAATAAAGCCCTCAACTCAAGGAACAAGATTGTAGAAGAGATTTTTTCCATTAGAAGTCATTGAGAGGGTCAAATACTCACCTTTTTGCAAGAGCTTCTTCTTCTTTCCTTGGCCAACAATGGAAGACGAATGGGAGAGAGAAGGAAGCTTGAAGAAGGTGAAATGATGCCACTCCCTTCCCCATACCTCATGTCAGCTGAATGGGAGGGAAAGAGGGAGATAGAAACTGATTTTTTTATTGCAATTTGACTTTCCATGCCCTCTCTCATCCTCTTAACTTGTCAAGTGTCATATTTTTATTGGCTCTCATAAAGTAAGTAACCAATTAGTTACTCTAACCCCTCCACTAGCCATTTAATTACACATCTCATTTCCCTCTTAGTTAGTAATTAATTTCTTCCATTAATCATTAACCTATGGCCATTCTTTCAATTTCTCAGTAATTATGGCATATTAATTAAAATTGCCACATAACATATAATAACTCAAATTTAATTCATAAATTATTCTCAATAATCATCATTATCCCTTAATCAAAATTTGGGGCATTACAAGATGTATGCCCCATAATGACATTTCTGAATGCTCAATGTTTCATGTAACAAAACTATGGCCACAGCAAAAACAGAAACATAGCTTGATTTATTCAAATGTGCTCTACATAATCAAGTAAAGCAATCACATACATCACTACACAAACAAAGATATTAAATACATGAAAGTAAGGTAAGTCCCCTACCTCTGGTCTTTGAGTCCTTTTCTTGCACCTTAAACAGGCTCCTCGAACTTCATGGCTCAATAAGCATGCCAACCCCTCAGGCTTTCAACTAGGTCCTAAAATATCAAATGCACAAGAATTTGGCTAAAACCCATTCATGTACCATTTTGGGCACTTCCATAGTGTTTATAGTGGTTATATAAGCCTATTGTGAAAATTTACCAAAATGACCCCAGGGACCCGGCCTAGCCCCATCGTACCCTATCCGACTGTACTTTTTCTGAAATTTTGACCTGTGCTATTATGACATATTTTTCCTAAGAAATCCACTTCTGGATTCAAAATTACCAAATTTACTTCTAACAGACAAGAATGCCCTTGGTAGGCCCTATTTCAGGGTGTTAGGGCATTTTCGTAATTATGCTTTTTCAAACTTTTTTGAAAAAGTACTCAAATATGATCCCACCTAATTTTCCCTCTTGAACTGAATGGAATCATCAAATCACCAAAAATCAAACTCAAACCCCTCCAAATAGTACTAGCCAAATCCCAGAATTCTCCGAAAAAAATTAGGGTTTCCCAATTCCGACTTCGCAGACGTGCTACTTTTTACTCCTGATCACTTTATTAACTATTTAATTATGTTATAACCACCATTTAGACTTAGTTTGGGCAGCATAACGTTTATGTCACCACTTTTTTCAAATTTGAAATCAAAGCCAATCCGGCAGACTTTCACCGATTAAATTGCTCACAGCAGCTAGAACAATAAATATTCAGAGTTTCGGAGATTACCTTAAGCTCCTTCTGGCTTATCCTTGTTATGTCTGAACCCTAGCCTCTTTCAATAACAAAAGTTGTGCTTCAAATACCTTAAATAACATAGGATATAAGCTTAAGAGAAGGATTATACACGTTAGTAGCTAAATCATCAAAGAAATTGACTTACCTTGCAAGATTTGCTCCTCCTTCTCTCTCTAGAATCCAAGCTCTCTCTCTCTCTCTCTATTATTTCTAGTGGCTGCATGGTTTTTGGTTCCAAGGAGGAAGATGTGATTTTATAATGTTTTACTTTATCCTTTAATTACTTAAATAAATTTCCAAAATTACAATAATTGGACTTTATGTACATGTAAGTTTATGACTTAAAGCCTATTACATGTAACCAATTCTTTCGCTTCCTAGTCAGCCCTTTACACATCTAGGGGTCCAAATTAGAACCAAAATGGGCTGATATCAATTTAATACCAAAATGTTTTTCATTTTCGGATTTATACAAATTTGGGCAGATATTTTGTCCACAATTTGAAAAATCAAAACTAAATTTGTAGACATTGTATTGGAGTGATTCCAAAGGCTATAAAACCCTTATTAAGTATAGTTTCAAGGAAAATATAGTCCTTTGCCGATTGGAAGCACAAAATTCCCAAAATTAAATTACTTGGATGCTGTTCCAGAAAATCATTAGTTTTTCTAGGCTAACTTCAAAAATTCATAACTCTTTATATATAGCTCCAAAATTTATCCATGACCTAACAAATTAAACCTTAGGATGTCTACTTGCATCTTGTAAAATTTCATAATTTTTGCTTATCATTTGTTCATTCAAAACCACATGACAAACTTACCGCCTTACAGGAAATTTCACTGGCAGCATAATCACACTCTCCAAAATTCATCCCTCCATTTCATTAAATGCCACAAATGTTACAAAGCATATTGGGGAATAAAATTTGTGGTGTTATAGTTTTATCATACCAAAATTACAAAACCAACTAAGACAAGCCAAAACAAACCACAAATCCAACAAACAACCATAACAACAACATATTTATCAAGAGAATCAAGGTTCTTGAGATTTCCTTTGCTTTCTCTCTCTAAACCTCTCAAGGGGTCACCTCTCTCTCCTTCCTTGCTCTTGATTTTGCTTGCTACATATGGGATTCATGAAGGAATAGAGATTAGAGAGGGTCTTACATGAATTTGGAAGCAAGAACACGTGAATTTCGCTGTCAATTTACCTTGAGTTCACTTGTGCTCTCTTCTTGCTCTTTGTTTTTCTCAAACAACTCTCTCTCTCTTTCTCTCTCTCTCTCTCTCTTGTTTCCCTGAGTTGGCCAAAATAGGGCCTTAAAGGAAAGATGATGTGCTCTTAAAATATCTCTTCCACCTTCTTAATATATATTATTTTAATGAAATTATCACATGCCAACTGTTTAACCTTTATCGCTTTCTAACTTAACTATAATTGTCTTCTCTTTCCTCTTGCCAGAAGTGACATAAATAGAGCTCTAGAAGTAACCAAATGAGCTATTGAATTAGCTTCATCCATTCCCTTGCAATTAATTGTGTAATAGCCATTTATTTCAATTTTTGCTTTTTGACTTTTCAACTTTAATTTACTTGGCTAAAATTGTTCCCTCTTCATTTAATTTAAGCCAAGCATTTTATTTTCCCTTTTTCTCTCACCGTTTAGATGTCCCACCTCATGAAAATGGGAAAATATTGGCCTTTTAATTTTTATTAGCAAATGACTATTTTACCCATATATTTTTGTGATTTATTGCATTATATCATAGCTTCTTCTTTCCTCCTTGTTTTTGGTCGAAACTTGACATTATTATTGGGCCAATATTTGTGCTCTTTCATGCTCCAATTTGGACTTCCATGTTAGGCCTTTAAGGGACTAAAAGTTGCTCCTTTGTGCCTAACCTTAATTATATTGGATATAGTCACTAAGCACATTATTTTGTCATTTTATGTGCACCATAATTCACCATTTTATTCCACTAGATGTCTCAATACATACAAGGAATATTTGTGAATAAAATTTTGGATGTTACATCCTCCATGTCGGATAATGGTGTGTCTAGTGAAGAAGAAAGGAATCAAACCCATGACCTCGCATGCGTTCTTGATGTCTTTATCGATTGAGCTATTTTAATTTGACCTTGTGATATTTACTCATTTAATTATACTTATAAGATAAAAATTAAAAAATATATATAAGATTAATATAAAAATGCATAATAAAAATACATATTTATATATTTATTTTTTATAATATATTGTATTTTTATTTCATTTAAATATTTATTATTTATATAATATATATTTAATATAAATATATATTTTATTAAATATTTTTTTTCTGACATATAATTTTTTATTTTTTTGTTATATATTATTTTTATTACTTATTATTTTATTTAAATTATTAAAATATAATAAAAAAATTATAAATTTTATCAACGGAACTTTTTTTGTCGATGATTACTGATAGAATTTTTGACAGACTCTCCATCAAATGTCCGTTGGGAATCATCGATGGAAAAATTTCCATTAGTAATTCATTTTTTTTGTAGTGCTCTCCTCTATAACTCAAGTTCTCTATCATTCACTCAGAAGTTAGCTCCTTGACATCATGAGTTTCAATTTGTTATTTTAGAAAATCATTTGATATATTATTCAAAACTTAAGCTAAGCTTTCTAAAATCTTCTTTACCATTCTATTCCAAGTCCTACTCTTTGTAATAATCAAGTATGAAGTGATTGGCTATAGCCTACCAAAGTCACATGATCAAACGAAGTCAAATGTTCTTATCTCAAAACAGCCCTTCGAAAATCTTGAATGTTATCTAGTCTTACCTGAAGTTATCCCAAACCTTTTCTAATTATGTCTAAGCTTAATATAACATATTAGAATACATAAAAGCATACTTTACATGTGCTTAAGCAAATGACTGATTCTAAGCGCTATATTGCATGGTAGTTGCTTTTGTGCCAAAACTCATAACGGCAAAATGTTGCAAACTCAAAGGAAGAAAGATTGTGTCTAATAGCTATCTACCAAAATGTCTTCACCAATAAATGGACATGCATTCAAGATAGAGTAGTGAGATGAACAATCATGATGAAGAATATTATATTGTGCTTAAATTCTTATTCAATTATATCACATTAAAATCTCTGACACTTATACTCAACATCATTTATTCTTGTGAGAGAGGATTCTTTGTAATCATTTATTGATTTGAAAGTTACTTAAAATAGATGGATCTTGAGGGAAAAAGATTACACATAACAAGTTGTAAGGAGGAGGGATTCTCAATTATCCACATCAAACTTGAGGGAATTGAGGCTCTTAAGAATCTATGCTAAACTTGAGGGATTGTAGTGACTTCACTAGTGCATATATCAAACTTGCAGGATTATAGTGATTCTCTAAGTACCCATGTTCAACTTGAAGAATAGTGTGGACTAAATCTCATGAGGTCAATGGAAAGTGGTTGTAGGTCACATGGATTGGATCCAACCAAAATAAATCATAGTTTGCATCTTCTCTTCCTTTATCTCTTAAATTATCCAATATAATTTATTTATATATTAGATAGTGCATCTATTTTTCATTGTCTTCATACTCAAAGTTACTTATTGCCTTTACAATGTTGCAAAAAAGTTATTGAGTTTTATCTGTCACCCAATTCACCTCCACTTTGAGTATCAACCGATTTAAAATTGATTAATATCTTTAACAATGTTAATGGGGAAACTAGTTTTCCTAACACTTAAAGGTATATTTGGGATAGCATTCATAATTTAAAAGGCCATGTTAAAAAGTGAAAAGGCATATTCAAGTTTAAGTATATTGTTTGGATTATATATAGGGTTATGACAAAATAGCTTTTTGGCCAAAAGCTCAGTCAACAAGCAGCATTCAAGGAAAAAAGTTGTGATGTTGTCGAAGAGAGAAAAGGGGAAATGATGTTGGAGATGAAAGGAAAAATAGGTCTTTAAAAGAGTTTTTAATCATCATTTAGACATCGTTAACTACCATTATGCTTCCAATATTCATGTCTGCATTCTTTACATATAAAAGGCAGTGTGAGATGTATGCTCAAGTTGCCCCTAAGCGATTAAGATTTCTAGCTCGTTTCCGCTTCCCCTCTTATTCTTCTTTATATTTATTGTGTTATGTTCCACTAATTTTTGCAAGAAATGTTTATTTAATCTTGGGGAGTTGTCACTTTGTCTTACCATGTGTAGCAAATTTTTTTTAAGGATAATCCCTTCAGACAGTGCTTAAACCATGTTTTTATCAATGTTTTCAATTGAGACACCAATCAATCATTACCATGTATTGAAATTGTTAGTGGGAGAATCATCCAAGAGGGGAGTGAATTGCGTAATTCAAAAATTTTAATATTCAATTGTAGATTTTTGGGCGAGCTTGGAGTGAAGGTTCGTACTCTCAAGATACCCGCATGAACAGGGTCACATCGGCAGACTCTTGCTATATTACACGACATATGCACTAGAGGAAAAGAAATAAGCTTGATAGTTTTTTTTTTGTGTTTGAAGGTTAATAGTATACGCTCTTATTGACAACTGATATATCTTTATATGTATCTGATAAGTAAAATATTTGCATGTTTATTTTCCCTTATATGATGATTTTATGGACGATATTTGCGTTTAATATAATAAATTTGGGTGTGATTGATAAATAAATATTGTTTTTGGAATAAACAGCATTTTAAAAAAAATAAAAAAAAATAATAAATAAAAAAAAATTAAAAAAAATACTGTAGCAGCACCGGCCACTGTAGCAACCGCCAGCACTGTAGCATGTCGACGACACTGTAGCAGCCGCCAGGGGAATAGTAGCTGGTCGGCAGGTACTGTAGCAGCCGCCGGGGGAATAGTAAAAGTACTGTAGCACACGTTTTTTCCCCCTATAAATAGAGATCAAGGCCAAGCTCAAAAGAGGAGGAGAGGAAGAGAAGCAGAGGTTCCTTCTCCGACCGGGAGAGATCCTTCTCTGACCGGGAGAGATCCTTCTCTGACATTTCTGAGTTCTTTGTGTTGTTTTCTAGATTTAATTTCATGTATTGTATGCCTCCATCTTGGAAGGCTTAGGATTTTATTACTTTTTGCATGCCTCCATCTTGGAAGGCTTAGGACTGTATTACATATTGCATGCCTCTATCTTAGAAGGCTTAGGATTATATTGCATTTTGCATGCCGCCTACATGGAAGGTTTTACCTCCTAAATGGACGGCTAGATTTCTTCATTTTTCATGCATTTTTTGGTTGTATGTTTATGTTTGATATTGTAATATTCAAGTTTATGCAGTATTTCTAAGGCTTTCATTCTAGCTTTATATAATTTATTTTGGTTTTGTTTTTAATTTTATCATGTGCTAAATTTTCATTTTCCTAGGGTGATGACGTAGCTTACTAATGACGGATTGAATCTTAACTTATTAAATCTAGTTTGAATTTCTCCTTCATGATTGAGTTTTAATTATTATTCTTAATGCTTTTGATTGACTGGCCATCTTTTGAATGATTTCAATATGCATGTTGAGACCGGAAGGAGATATATGTGTGTAGACCCTATAATTAAAACCATGACTTGCATATGAAATAGGAATATATTCATATGAGTTGTGTAGTCTTACTGAGTTCCATAAATCTTAATGCATAATTAATTGCTTAAATTCATATAGGAATATATTGGGTTAGCAATTGATTATAGAATTGCTTGACCTTGGAAGAGGCTGGTAATTAAATTAGGGAAACTCGACTATCAATCATGTGGAATAAATTGAGCTAGAATAGATAAGTGATTCAATCCGGAATTTGTTAAGTGAAATCTAATCCCTAGGGCTTTTTCTCATATTTGCTTTCATATCATTTGCATTCATATTTAATTGTCTTTATTTTATTTTATTTTATTTTGCACTCTCAATTACCAATTAATCGATCGACTGAATAGAATTAAAATTACTCATTTTGGTACTTAGTGCTCAATCCTCGTGGGAACGATACTCTACTTACTTCTATATTACTTGATTACGACAGTGTATACTTGCACTATTTAATTGATCATCTGAACTCGTATCAGTATCAGTTTTCATACTCTCCAATAAAACCACAATATGTGTAAAATCGTTCCCTCCAAGAGACATGGCCAAAACTGTTCCCCCTAAGGTGTTTGAAATAAAGGGGGAATATTTCTAATAAATATCCCATAAATCTGAAAATTATTTTTGGCCCCAAGGCCAATGGTTTTAGGCCTAATCCACCAAGGGTGGATTAAAGCCCATTTTCCAACATCTACTACTTATACTTGGTGGATTAGACATCGTGAGCCTTGTTTCTCTCTCTCTCTCTCTTCTATCTTCTATTCTAGGTGCCTTGTTGTGACCGTAGGGACATGACGTGTCCTAGGTGCCTATACTAGAAACCCTTTTTAATGGGCATGCGTGTAGTTTGAATTTAATATTATGCCTCATATGTCCTAGATTTACCAATGTACATTTTCACATGGCATATCTGATCCCTCTCAAGTCAAGATAAAACTTAGATGGCCTTCTCATATGCTTAGTGTCCACACTTATGAAATTATCAAAAATAATATCATAAGGGACATGCCTTAAACACCAACATGGGTGTATATATTCCAAGTAATATTCCTTTCAATCATATATCATTTTTATATGCGTCAATCTCTTTCCCAACATAATACCTTGGATTGTATATGTCATGATCATAGGACGAATAATAAGGTAGCAGTCTCTGAAGCATACCCCATGACAATGTTAAAGTCAAAAGACATCATAAAAGTGTTTAACCTTCTTGGGACTCTCACAGCAACGAAGCAGGGATCCATTTATTCGCTTCCTATTTGTGGTTCTTTTGCACATATGGTATGAATCACGTGCTACAGTGTTACTCTTACACTATAAGAGCATACTTCATTTTGAATCTCATTACTAACACTGTACAGACATAATTTTAGATACTCCCAACATCTAAACCCAAATTCTTCTACTCCATTTATCTCTCATGACGTCAATATTGAAGAATTTATTGTCTGGCAATAGGCATAATAGAAATAGGCTTCCATGATTCGATCTATATTTATATCTACATCTTATTGGATCTTATGTCGATATTCTACACTCTTGTCTAGGAGACTTAATTTGGGTTTCTTCTCTACCATATTAGTATTCCAATTGCTTTATTAGTCAACACAAGTGTCTCGTCTTTACATACTCCTCCTAAGCATCAAAGGCCATTGCTCGTGTGAGAGAACCAACCTCACCTGCTTGTATGACATACTAGACATTATATACTTTCATATAGACACATAAATTAATGAAGAAATACTTTCATTAATCATAAACATATTACATAGTGTTTGTAATTTTACATTTTGAGTATGCCAATAGCCTTTACATGTTTGTCATATATTTCATGGCTATTGGCTTGGTTAGGGGATCTGCGACCATGCACTATGCTGTACAACAACAACTTTCTATGCTATATAATCTCTCATAAAATTATACTTTATATCTATGTGTTTGGTCTTGCAATGATATCTGGGATATTTCATATAGGATATGGCTACAGTATTGTCACAATACACTATCATCGGATTGGTCCTTTTATTTCCAAATTCAAGATGTTCAATAAACCTCTTAAGCCATATAGCCTCTTGCACTACTGGGGTGCATGCGATGAACCCAGCTTCCATAGGATGTAGGGCAATGCACGTCAGCTTCTTGCTGCTCCAACATATGTCACCATTGTTCAGCAAGAAGGTGTATCCTGAAGTCGATCTTTGCTTAATTTCATCTCCACCCAAATCAGCATTGGAGTATCCAACCAAGAGTAGATCACTTCCTTGATAGCATAGTGCATAATCTGATGTTCCCTTTAAGTATATCAAAATCTGTAAGAATCGGTTGACACCCAAGAGGGGGTGAATTTGGTGTATTATAAAAACTTAACAACTTTAAAATTCTTTTCACATCTTATGAAATCAATAAGTATGTGAGTAATGAAATATAAAACCATAATCAGTTATTGAAATCTTATATGCTGAAATATAAGAGTTTAAGGAAGAGAAGATGCAAACTGTGATTTATCCTGGTTCGGTCCAATCCATGATGACCTATGTCCAGTCCGCAGGCTCTTCCTGAGATTTCAATCCAACTATGTCATAAGGTATGAGACTGATTTGTTGAGCGAAATATGCTAGTATAGGTGTGCACATAGTATTTTTAGGGCAGACATGTATACCTTGTGTTTTTAAAGAAGACATCGGTATGTTACACCATATGGGGTCTACACACATACTCCAACCTGGCATCATCATATGGGCTCTGATACATGTGACGTAATCCCAAGCAAGTCCTGAGTGAAACAATAGTAGACATCGATAAAGAAACTTTATTAAATAGCTTTAATAAAGTAAGTCATGATAGCTAATGATGACACAACTTTTATGTTAGCACAACAAGAAATTGACAAGTGTCCCTTTATCATGATAAAGTACAAGATCACTTTTGTGTTGGGTGAATGAGAAGGTGAGAAGTGTCCCTCATAATGACACTTACTTTCTACCTTTTATGTTGGCACCCTGGGACGCACCAAATGGCACCTGAGTCTGGGGAATCCACTGGTCTCTACTTCGGTCGTGTACTTGAATTCCCAAACACCGAACCCAGGAGTCTAGGAAATTGTCAGGCCTTTCCTTCCCCTAACATGTAAGGACACATAAAGAGAAATAAAAGAGAAAAGAAGATGCTTTTAAGACACTTGTCATCATCTGAAGCAAGATCAAGACATATAGTACTGTAGGATTAAAGCAAGTGACACATGTCACTTTAAAAAAACTCAACTCTCTCTTTTCTCTTATCAAATTTCAGCCAAGGGCCAAAAATAAAGGGAAAATGAGGAAAATCAAGATAAAATGGAAGAGGAGAGAAAGTGGATGAATAGTGTTGTGTTCTCGAGCTCTAGAGCAGATTCTGACCCCGAATCATTGTTATCGTCCGGTGAGTCCTTCAGGAAAGTTGTTCTACTCACTGAGGATTTCTTTATATGGTCTTAGTTTTTTTATTGAACGTGTTTTGTGCCATTTATTTAGTGGGAGTGCCGCCGAAATTCTAAACCGATCATAAAATCATGATAAGGTAAGCCTAAGCTTCATTTTGAATCGATTATCTTTCTGTTTAGTTGAATTTTCTTAGATTCTTGGGGCTGCCTTGATTTTCAGCCAAGTGTGATTTTTAAGGTTTAATGTTGATTTAAGCTTGAATATGATGAAATCATGTATTTGATGATGAAATACGACTAGTTTAAGTGCTGCCAGATTTGAGTTATGTGGGGCGGTCTGTTTGTGATGCATTTTTTACTGATCAAATGGTTTCCAATGGCTATGAAACCTTTTAGATGTAAAGTAGACATCATAAGATTTAATTTGCAAGGTCATTTATTCATTTGGAATAATATATTAGGTGTAAAATCCCAAAAAGTGATCAAGGGCTAATGACTTAAAAAATGGATGCAATTATTGCTGAATAAACACTTTTGGAGAATCTGTGATAGGAATTTGGTTGTTTTAGTAATTCCAATGGTTTTCTTGTGAAAAATTTTGTGGGAATAGGTTTGATTGTTGATTTTGGAGCCATTGGACAAATTGGTTGGAGATTGGAAAAACAGTCAAGTGTAATTCTGTACAGGGCAGTCGATTTGTATAGACATTTTGAATGAACAAATGGTGTCTAAAAATTCTGAAACTTTCAGTATTAAAGTGCACATGTCAAGCTTTAAAATGAACATATAATTTGTATCATTTCGATTTGTGAGCTAGGCGTTATGAATTTTTGAAGTTTGTCCCATGAAATTGATTATTTTCTGGAACAGCAAGCAAAGAATAAGATTCTGGGAATTTCATGATTCCAGATAAGAAAAGTCTATATTTTTTATTGAATCTAGACTCAATAAGGGTTATATAGCCTTTCGAATCACTCCAATTAAATATTTCTAGAATTAGTTATGATTTTTCAAAATTTGGGCAAAAATCTGCCAGAATTTCTAAAAAATCCGAAATTGTTGGAAATTTAATTAATAATTAAATATCATATAATATATGATATTAAATATCATCATCCTTCTTTCTCCAGCTATTTTCATGCACTCAGATATGAAATTAGAGAGAGAAGAGTTGAAAGAGTCTAGAGAGAGAAAGTGAAGAGAACTCGCAAGGTAAGCCAATTTCTCTGACGATCTAGTTCCTAACGCGTATAACTCTACTCCTAAGCTTCTCTTTCATGTACTTCAAGGTTGTTGGAGCTCAAATTTTCTATTTAAAGAGAGTTAGTTTTCAGCCAAGAAGAGGAAAATCTAGTGGGAGCTTGAGGTAACTTCCAAACCTTTATATATTGACTATTCTGACTACTGTGGGCAATTTAATCGGTGAAATTTAGCTGGATTTCTGTTGGTTTTACATTTTGGAAATTGAGTTGCCTAAGGGTTATACTTCCCAATTTTGGTTCAAATGGTAATTATAACCTAATGTAATACTTAATAAAGTGGCTAAGAGTAGAAAGGAACGCGTTTACGGAGCCGAAATCGTAAAACCCTGATTCTTTCTGGAGAACATATAAATTTCTGCTAGCTCTAGAAATGGGGTCTTAGAGTTGGAATTTCAATGATTTGATGGTTCCACTGAGTCCAGGAGGAAAAATTAGGTGGGGTTACAATTGGTCACTTTTTCAGAAAAGGCCGAAAAAGCCTAATTATGAAAACGTCCTTAGGTAAATGTGTAATTTAACATTGAATTTGATAATTCCAAGCTCGGAAATGGATTCCTTGGGCAGAAATATGCTAGGATAGCCCAGGTTAGAATTTCGGGAAAAGTGCAGCCGGACTGGGTACGGCAGAGCTGGGCCAGGTCCCCGGGGGCATTTTCATAAATTTTCATTATATACTCATATAACCCCTAGAAATACTATGGAAGTGTCTAAATGGTGCATTTAGAATTGTAGGATTCGACATTTGCCCTGATCATGAACGAGCTGTGCCAGAGCACGTTCGGAAAGAACCAGGTAGTGACTATTTCTCTTATAGTATGTGTAATGCACTATATGTGTGTTGTATCACTGTTTTATGATGATTTCTGATGTTGCTGCTATTACAGCTGGTCGTTTACAGTGCAAGTTTTCGTTTACACCGCAAGATGTCATTTACAGCACAAGCTGTCACATTGTGTATATAGCCATGAGTGCTGTCGTTTGTGGTAAAAGCCATGTATCTTTGTAATACTGCTGTTGCTGTTGTTTGTGATTTACTTACATGCTGTGTGCTTATATATTGTATGAGTGACTTGTTACTACTGAGATTCTTTTGAATCTTATTCTTTCCATGAACTGACCTACAGACATGGCAAGTGACTAAAAAGGGAAGCGGACAACCAAGAGCGTCTAAGACTCCTTAGAGATCTTTGATGTTGGTTGTTGTTATCCATATTGACTTGGGATTACTATATATATGTGAAATGATTTTATGTAATCACCTACATGGGAAACTGTAAACCCTTGGTGAATGAATGAAACCCGGGCGTTGTTGGGATTTTTGTTGTACACTTTGATATGTATGAATGTGATTCAACTGCACAAGGTAATTATATTCGAAACTTGAATTTGAGACCAGAATAGGAATGAAATTTTGAAAGAGTTTATGAAAACCCTACCGTAAGGAGGGGATTTTGAAATGAGTTTAATTATTCGTCAGTCTCTAATTCATTTTAATTACACCTTTTTGAATCTTAATTATGGTTTTTGAGGCAGGGGGTTACATTTGTGGTATCAAAGCTGTAGTTCCTGGTAAGGGTAGAGTTTGCTAGTATAATTCCCTTAGTTTGGTCTTAGTGATAGAAGATGATTGTGAATGGTTGTTGTGTAAACACATATACTCTTTCCTATTGTGAATATATATATGAGATTTGTGGACATATGTGTATACCTATTTGTAATATTGATGGGGTGAGTTATTTGTAGAATGAAGAAAACAAAAGGTCGCCCCAGAGTACAACAAGTATACCTAGAGGTGGAAGAAGTTAATGACAATCCACCATATCCTATGCAAGAGCTGATGGGTCTGATAAGAGATCAGAGGGATATGATTACTGAGCTGAGAGAAGAGCTCCAAGAAGAGAGAGCGAAGAATAAAGAAGACTGGGTTCAATCCATCCAAAAGGAGACTCACTAAGAGATACCACCTGAAGAAACTACAGAAATGTCGACACAACCACCAGAATCACCTCCTCATATTGGACCAAACCAAGAATCACATGGGGTTCCAATTAGAGAGGAAAGGGATCTTCAGTATTGGGTCTCCAAATTTTGCAAGCACCTACCTCCAGTGTTTAAAGGGAGATTTGATCCCCAAGCAGCCGAGGATTGGTTAAATAGGCTGGAAAAGATCTTTGAGGTCTTTAAGTGCCTGGATAAGGTGAAGACACGATTGGCAATATACAAGCTCAAGGGAGATGCAGATCGTTGGTGGCAGAATATCGCCCTAACTTTGAGAAATAGAAATGTGCCACTGACCTGGCAACTTTTCCAGCAATAATGCAATGAGAAGTACTTTCCTAAGTAGGTACGGCTCGAAAAGGAGATTGAATTCCTTTCTATTAAGCAGGGTGACAAGGAGACCTTCGATGACTACCTGTCTTGTTTCATCCAGCTATCTAGGTATTTCTCATATCTACAAAAAATGGATGATGAGGAGTAAAGTTCAGACATGTTGATACATGGGTTGAGGCGAGAGTTGAGAAAGAGGTTAGCCACCCACTGATTTACTGAATTTAATAAGGCGGCTGAGGAATGAATGATCACCGAGAATAATTTAAGAAACTTGTATCCAGCCAAGGCTACCAGGAACCGCAATGAACCCAGTAAGGGTAATACTTCCTAGAAGGGGAAGGGCCAGGGATTCTCTTCATCCAAGGGTAGTGGTAAAAAGCCTAATCAGTCTAGGAGTCGTGAATAGTAGAGAGCTCTTACATTGTGGATATGCCCTCATTGTAACCAACCATATCATGGCAAAACTTATGAGGGTCTGGTAATATGTTTTAACTGCAAGCAGCCCAGGCATATTTTAAGTGAATGCAAAAGGCCCCAACCATAGCAGAGACTAAGGACTCAAAGGAGAGTATTTGCCATGACATATGAGGAAGCTTGGAAGTCCCCATATCTCATACAAGGTAAAATCTTTCTTAATGGTTATTCATTGCAAGCGCTGTTTGACTTGGGTGTAAGTCACTCTTTCATTGCTTATGATTGCATAAAGCGCTTGAGATTATATATACATAAGTTACCATTCAATTTAGTTGTATCGATGCCAATAAGTGTCAAGGCTGTGACTGTTGAAGCCTGTCTAAATTGTGTTAGAATTGTGGAAGGGCTTAAGTTTACTGTGGATTTGATTTGTCTGCCGCTACATCAATTAGAAGTCATTTTAGGTTTTGATTGGTTGACAGAAAATAATGTGTTGCTTGATTGTGGAAATAAGAGGATAGTGTATCTTGCTTCTCAAAGTGTTGAGGGTATGAATGCTCGTATAAATTTCCTCTCGACGGCTAAAGTTGAGAAGTACTTGGAGAAGGGTTGCCAGGGGTATATGGTGTTCTTTTCTGTATAAGGAGAGATCGAAGAAACTTTGAGTTGTATACCCATGGTACGATTGCGCCTGGAGTTAGTTTGATATCAAAGGCCCCATAACCCCTAAATGAAATAGCGGAGTTAAAGAAACAAATTGAAGACTTGCTTGAGAAAGGGTTTATTAGACCCAGTGTGTCGCCTTGGGGAGCTCTAGTATTGTTTGTTAAAAAGAAAGACGGGAGTCTACATTTGTGTGTGGATTATAGAGAGTTGAACAAGATTACCATAAAAAACAAGTACCCTCTCCCAAGAATCGATGACCTTCTAGATCAACTATCTGGTTCGTGTGTGTTTTTGAAAATTGATCTAAGGTCGGGTTATCATCAACTGCATGTGAAAGTAGAAGATATTCCAAAGGCTGCTTTCATAACTAGGTACGGCCATTATGAGTTTCTGGTGATACCATTTGGACTAACCAATGCACCTATAGTATTCATGGATTACATGAACCGTGTCTTTTGATAGTATTTGGATCAGTTCATTGTTGTGTTTATTGATGATATTTTGATATACTCTAAGAGTAAGGAGGAGCATGAGCATCATTTGAGAATTGTGTTGAACATCTTGTGTGAGAAGCAGCTCTATGCCAAATTGACTAAATACGAGTTTTGGCTGCCATAAGTAAAATTCTTAGGCCATGTGATCTCATAAGAAGGGGTCTCTATGGATCCCAGTAAGGTGGAAGTAGTAATGGACTAGAAGAGGCCAGAAACTGTTGCTGAGGTACGCAATTTTCTAGGTCTTGCTGGTTACTACCGGAGATTCATTTAGAATTTCTCCCGTATTGTTTTGCCAATGACTAAGCTCATGAGAAAAGATTAGCCATTTGTGTGGGATGAGAAATGTGGAAATTGCTTTGTGGTGCTGAAGGAGAGATTGACTACGACACCTGTGTTGATTATACCTGATCCCAGCTTGACTTATGTTGTGTATAGTGATGCGAGTAAGCAGGGATTAATGTGAGTCCTTATGCAGCAGGGACATGTGGTGGCCTATGCCTCTCGACAGCTCAAACCTCATGAAATGAATTATCCCACCCATGATCTAGAGCTTGCCGCCATTGTGTTTGCTTTGAAAATTTGGCAGCATTATTTGTATGGTGTGACTGTAGAACTGTACTACAACCATAAGAGTCTCAAGTATTTGTACGACTAGAAAGAATTGAATATGAGACAGCATCGTTGGATGGAGTTGCTGAAAGACTACAACCTAGAAATCAAATAACATCCAGGTAAGGCAAATATAGTCACGGATGCTCTAAGTCGAAAGACGGTGCTTGTGGAAGTAATGATGATACAAGAGGGTAAATTGATAGAAGATTTTTGAGATATGAATCTATCTAACCAGATCGTCTATGCCAATTATACTGTTTCCTAAGGGGAAAGTAACTTGACAGCTGAGATTGAAGAAGCTCAACAGCAAGATGGTTGGATACAGCGTAATCTGGCCATAATTGAAGTGGAAGAAGCTTAAGGCTATGATTTTTTCCCTAGTGGATGAGTTCGTTATATGAAACTTTCCATTCTTAAAGTTCACATGTCAAGCTTCAAAATGGACATATAATTTGTGTCATTTCGATTTGTGAGCTGGGAGTTATGAATTTTTGAAGTTTGAGCAGTGAAATTGATTATTTTCTGGAACAGCAGGTAAAGATTAAGATTCTGGGAATTTTGTGATTCTAGATAGCAAAATTCTATTTTTTTTTTTCCTTGAATCTAGACTTAATAAGGGTTCTATAGGCTTTAGAATCACTCCAATTCGAGTTTGGGCAGAAATCTGCCAGAATTTCTGAAAAATCCAAAATTGTTGGAAATTAAATTATAATTAAATATCATATAATATATGATATTAAACATCACCATTCTTCTTTCTCCAGCCATTTTAATGTACTTAGATCTGAAATTGGAGAGAAAAGAGTTGAGAGAGTCTAGACAGAGAAAGTAAAAATAACGCACAATGTAAGTCGATTTCTCCGACGATCTAGTTCCTAACGCGTATAACTCTACTCCTAAGCTTCTCTTTCATGTACTTCAAGGTTTTTGGAGCTCAAATTTTCTGTTTAAAGAGAGTTAGGTTTCAGCCAAGAAGAGGAAAATCTAGTGGGAGCTTGAGGTAACTTCCAAACCTTCATATATTGACTATTCTAGCTGTTGTGCTCAATTTAATCGATGAAATTTAGCCAGATTGCCGTTGGTTTTACATTTTGGAAATTGAGTTGCCTAAAGGTTATGCTACCTAATTTTGTTTCAAATGGTAGTTATAACCTAATGTAATAGTTAATAAAGTGGCTAGGAGTAGAAAGGAACACATTTATGGAGCCAAAATTGTAAAACCCTGATTTTCCCTGGAAAACACATAAATTTTCACTAGCTCTAGAAATGGTTCTTAGAGTAGGATTTTCAATGATTTGATGGTTCCATTGATTTCAGGAGAAAAAATTAGGTGGGATTACAGTTGGTCACTTTTTCAGAAAAGGCATAATTACGAAAACGCCCCTGAAACCCTTAAAGTGGGACTGCCAAGGGTAAATTTGTAACTTAACATTGAATTTGATAATTCTGAGTTCGGAAATGGATTCCTTGGGCGGAAATATACTAGGATAGCCTAGGTTAGAATTCTGGGAAAAGTGCAGCCGGACCAGGTATGGCAGGGCCGAGCGAGGTCCCTGGAGGCATTTTTATAAATTTTCTTTATAGACTCATATAACCACCAAAAGCACTATGAAAGTTTCTAAATTGTGCATTTGGAATTATAGGATTCGACATTTTCCCTGATCGTGAATGACCTGTGCCAAAGCAGTTCGAAAAGAACCAGGTAGTGACTCTTTCTCTTATACTATGTGTAATGCATTATATATGTGTTGTATCACTATTTTGTGATGATTTCTAATGCTGCTGCGGTTACAGCTGGTCATTTATAGCGTAAGCTATCGTTTATAGTGCAAGCTGTCTTTATTGTGATTACAGCGTAAGCTGTCATTATTGTGATTACAACTAGAGTAGTCGCATTATGTATACAGCCGTGAGTCCCATTGTTTGTGTAAAAGCCATGTATCTTTGTGTTGCTACTGCTGTTGCTGTTTGTGATTTACTTACATGTTGTGTGCTTATAAATTCTATTAGTGACTTGTTACTACTGAGATTCTCTTGAATCTCATTCTCTCCATGAACTGACTTACAAACAGGGCAAGTGACTCAAAAGGGAAGCGAACAGCCAAGAATGGCTAGAACTCCTTAGAGATCTTTGATGTTGGCTATTGTTATCCATTTTGACTTGGGATTACTGTATATATGTGAAATGATTTTGTGTACTCCCCTACATGGGAAACTGTAAACCCTTGGTGAATGAATGAAACCTGAGGGTTGTCGGGATTTTTGTTGTACACTCTGATATGTATGAATGTAATACAACTGCACAGGGTAATTATATTTGAAACTTGAATTTGAGACCAAAATAGGAATGAAATTTTGAAATAGTTTGTGAAAACCCTACCGTAAGGAGGGGAGTTTGAAATGAGTTTAATTATTCATCGATCTCTAATTCATTTTAATTACACCTTTTCGAATCAAAATTACGGTTTTCGAGGCAGGGGTTAAATTAGGAGATATGAATTTTTGAAATTGGATTTGTAAAACTGGCAAAAATCTATGACAATGTGAGTTTATTGGTGATTCTGGGTTTTTGTGCGTGCAACTGGCTGGAGAAAGTATTTTTCCCTTAAAATAGACTTAACAAGTGACACATTGAATTTTGAACCACATAATTTGGATATTTTTAGAAAAAGATATGAATTTTCAAAATTTCTTGAAAATTCTGCCAACTTTTGGAAATTGTATGGAAATAAAAAAGGTTATGGCATTTTGTAATTAAGTTGACTTTCAAGGGTTAAGTTAAACACTTGGAGTTAGTGTGAGCCCATTAAATACCCATTGGGCCTACTGTGTTAATTTTAAAGTTAACCAACCAAAGTGTCTTGAGTTATTAATATTGAAACAATATAGGTTCAAAGATAAGGGACATGTCGTAAAGGCTTGAGTAGCCCATTGGACATTTATTTGTCATGACTTTAATAATATGACCATTTCTCTAGGGCCATGAGATAACAAAGAAGAGACAATAGAAGCAACTTCAGTGGTTGGAAGAAAAGGTACCAAAAAGGGGACTCGAAGACAAAAGGTAGTGGACTTACCCTACTTACATGTCCTTGATATTTATGCTTATGGATTGATGTGAGTAATTGATTTGCTTGATTATGTGATGTACATATGACTAATTGAAGCTCTGTTTCTATATATGCTATGGTCATGAGTATGATGTATGATACATTAAGTATGCAGATATGTCATTGTGTTAGCATAAATTCATGTAAGGCAAGCATGTCATGAATTAAGCATTTATCTTGCATGCTAAGTGGAATTGTTCGATACAGATATTCCCCTTATTCTCACCCTCCCTTAACCAACCATACAAGCATATGAGCTCAGGAAAGGAGTGCAAGACGATGTACCAGGTGAAGTAATTGCAAAGAAGAATCGAACATTACTAAGCGCTAATCGTCATGTATAAAATAAAGTTAGAAGTGATTAATTGTATAATCTGTATGACTGATGAATTATTGCATAAGCACGAAATTGAACTAGGAATGGGTAATTGCACAGTATGAGCCCATTAGTCAAGTAATCAGAGGAATTAATAAGAAGAGAAAACTCTTATTCAATGAATGGAAGAACTGATAAGTAAAATTGAAAAGTATCCCCATAAATAAGTTAATCTAGTAAATACGGTTTTACCAAATGAATAATGACCCCGAGAAGAGAAATGAATGTTTCGGTTTTTGGGGGGCTAAATAAGGTTTTCCCTAAGCCGAAAATGCTTCTGCAATACATAGTAAAGGGGTCTAGGGATGGTCGTTACACACCACGTGTCAAATGGGTCTACTACATGAGCTCACACACCACGTGGCTTTTTTTGACCTTTTTTTTGTTTCTTATATAATCTAATATAATTATATATATATATATATATATATTCATTTGGATCAGGTTGGCCCAATGATGCTCAATTCAAAGGTTTATGGTTTTTTTTTCGGCGTGATGCAATTATGATAAAAAAAACTTTATAATCTCATGGATCCAAGTCAAACCCATTGTTCGACCTGGGACCAACCCAAAACTGTGAAGTGGCTTTTTATTTAAATGAAGCTGAAAATGACGCCGTTTAGTTTTTTTTTGACTTCACCTTCATACTCCAGTCAGGTTAATATGACTCGACCGAAGTGATAGGTTGGATCCGTCGGACTTGATTCTTCTCTCGTTCGTATCTTTGTCATTTGACATTTTTTTCATCTTGTTCTTGGTGTGCTTTTCTTCATTTTTTTAGCTCTACACAATAGGATTGATTTTGAAACCTAAATTATTTGTTTTCAGATGACCCAGTCTATCATAATTGTGTTTTTTGTTTCACTTTATTTAGGATTGTTTTCATCTCTCATATTCCCTAGTTTCAGAGTTTTCTTATGTGTTTTATGAGTCTTCTAAATAAACATATTCTCATAGAATAGAGGCAAAAAAACAAAAGCAAAAAAGAACATATTACATCCCTCAGAGAATGAACACACAACCATCGAAAAATGTAAACACTATAAAATAGAGACTAAATTCAAAAAAAAAATCATATACATAGGGTCAAGTGATATTTTGTATATCACAGAGGCAGTAACTATTTCAACAAAATAATATGCAGAAATCATATTCAAGAACTTTCGTGGTGCACACAAAATAGTGGCACGTTTATTCATATGAACATGTTCAGCAAAAGCAACTTTAAGTGTCAAGATAGATTCATACACTCTGATATCAGTGTAGATTTTGGGGCCTACCTGCAGTGAAGGTTCATACTCTCAAGATACCCACACAAACTGGGTAACGTCAGCAGACTCTGGCTATATTACACAACAAATACATCGGAGGAAGAGAATAAGTTTGAGAGAGTTTTTCTATGTTTAGAGGTTAAGAGTATACGCTTTTATTGACAACTAATATATTTCTTATATATGTTTCAGTTTTTCATACTTTCCCATAAACCCATGATATGTGTAAAACTATTCCCTCCTAGACACACGGCAAAAACTATTCCCACCAAGGTGTTTGAAATAAGTAGGGAATATTTCAATAAATACCCCATAAATATGAATATTATGTTTTAGCCCCCAAGACCAATGGGTAGGGGCCTAATCCACTAAGGGTGGATCAAACCATTCTCCAACATTAATAAATTAAACAGACATAGAGTTGAGAAGATATCATCGTAAAATTATAGATAGTTAAGATATGAGAACACAAAGCAATTTATATTGGTTCAGTCTACCACTAACCAATATCCAATCCCCAAAGCACGTCTAAGTATTTCTATTATATCCCTCCAAGATTCCATTGGGTTCTTTTTTCCTCAATATCTCGATACAATAATTACCCACTACCCCTTTCTATCATAAGAGCCTCAACTCAAGATCCTACCATATTAAGTCTCTTAGCATGAGAAAGGAGTTTACAAGATAATCTCTCTCGAACAAAGTAAATATGATAAACACTGCAATACAAAATGTTTGCTTTAAGAGCTTGACTATTTGGTTGAACTTCAATTTCTAACTTGTCCACATATAAAGTTTTTTGATATGTTTCTAGTGTGTGTGTGTGTGTTAAGCTTTAGATTCAAAATGCTAAACTTCACTTAAGATCAGGATCACAAAACCGGCACGACGAATTATATTTAGAACATATTGTTTGATAAGACTATTGAAAGCACCCATAGTAAACACAACATTCTTGATCTCAGTTCTAACAACCATTCTTGAAAACTTTTGAAGGATTTAAGATAGCAAATTCAAAGTCCTTAAATTTGTCATAAAATGTTGAGGTCATCAACCCAATTCCCAGACGTGTCTTTAAGAGTAGCAATATGTTGTTTTTCCTTTTAACAATTGTATAAGCACGAAAATTTTTTGCATCACACCTTGACTTTTGGAGTCACATAAGTTCTCTTTGTGATGCAATTTTATGATAACCTATTCACAATTTGTCCTTAAAATGCTTTATGCTAGAGTAAGCGTTAACTCTTCTTTGCATATCAATTCCCTCAAGCTTCTGGATTATCTCAAATTTTTCTAGACAAGTATCCTACTTGTTTTTCATTCTAGTTCGATATTGAATGTTGGAAACTTTGCAAAACTTTCCTTAGCTCTATGCTGCGTAGTAGGAGAATTTCTTAGCCTTAGAATATCTAGACTCTTTATGTGAGAAGACTTGAACATAACTACCTTATGATCTACAATACTACAGATTTATGCATTTATAACACTTAATATATAACGGTTACAACAAATAAATGTCATGTATGTCGAGGCAAAGGTTGTGTAAGGATATACAAAGCTTAAAAATAATAGTTAATTATGCACATTGTCATGTTTTATGATAAGTAAAGTATTTGCATAGATATTTTCCCTTATAAGATGATTTTATGGATGATAATTGAGCTTAATTTAATGAATTTAGGTGTAATTGATAAATAAATAATGATTTTGGCATAAAATAGAATTTATTACAAAATACTAAATTTTAACCTTGTTTTAGTTTTCAACCAATCTTTGGAACTTTAGATGTCAAATGGGGATGTTATTTATATGGATAAAAAGCTAAGAAAAATCCTACAACTTTTATGTTAAGGTCAAAACCTAGTTCTGTCTTCAAGAGTTTCAAATTTTGCTTAGAAGTAGAGAACGTGGGGTTGTCCAAGTCTAACCTTCACTCACTAATTTAACCATAACTTGAGCCATAAATGTTGAAATGATAAGCTCTCATATTTTTTTAAGCTAAGATCTAGATCTACAACTTTCATGCAGATAAAAATGTGAGAATCCATAGTTTTGACTATCAAAATTCGCCTGCAATCAATAAGCATGGTTGCCATAAGGTCAATATTCGTGGCTTAAAGTTAAGATTTATACCTAACAAGTGAAAATCTTTGCACCCTATTCACCTATAAATAGAGGAGTGGAAGACACAAGGAGACATACAAAGGCTTCTTAAAAATCACAAAGCTACTTTGCATGTTGGAGAAAGACACTCCCTTTGTGTTTAATAAGGAATGTTTATCATCCTTCCAAACTCTTAAAAGTTCCTTGACTTCTGCACCAGTTATAATAGCTCTAGATTGGAACCTACCATTCGAAATGATGTGTGATGGAAGTGATTATGCAATTGAAGCTGTTTTAGGCCAAAGAAAAGACAAGGTTTTTCATGCCATCTATTATGCTAGCAAAACACTCTCAGACGCATAGCTGAATTATGCAACATCAGAAATAGAGCTTTTAGCAGTAGTGTTTACATTCAAAACATTCAAACCCTACTTGATCGAGTCAAAAGTCATTGTCTAGATGGACCACTCAACAATCAAATACTTAATTAAGAAGAAAGATGCTAAGCCTAAATTGATCAAATAGGTGCTTTTACTATAGAATTTGACTTGGAAATCAAAGACAAAAAAGGGACCGAGAATCTCATTGTATATCATCTTTCTCGGTTAGAGCCATCTGAACAAAAGAGAGAATCACCAATCAAGGAGAATTTCCCAGATAAGCAACTTTTTATCATGCAATCATAACCTACCCCTTAGTATGCTGAGTTTGTAAATTATTAAGTGGAGCAATGCCTTATGAACTTTCTAAAGTGCAAAATAAAAATTTTCTAGCTGATGTAAGGCATTACCTTTAGGAGGATCTTTTCTTATATAAACAATGCCTAAATCGAATATATGTTCCTGAAAAAGAAATGGACAGTGTCTTAAATCACTACCATTCATCCCCATATAGTAGTCATTTTGAAGCAAATAGAGCAACTACTAAAGTCCTTCAATCTGGGTTTTACTGGCCTTTATTCTTCTAAGATGCCTACAGAATATTGACAACCTATGATAGATGTCAAAGAACGGGAAATATCTCAAAGTGACATGAAGCCCCTTTAACTAATATCTTAGAAGTTGAGCTTTTTTATGTATACGGGATCAATTTTATAGGGCCTTTTCCATTCTCATTTAGCAATCAGTTTATTCTAGCTGATGTTGATTATGTCTCCAAGTGGGTTGAAGCAGCTGCTTTTCCTATAAATGATTCTCGAGTGGTTGTGAAGTTTTTGAGGAAAAATATTTTTATAAGATTTGAAGTTCCTAGAGCTATTATCAGTAATGGAAGAAGGCATTTTTATAATCAATAGTTTCAATCAATGTTAGCTAAATATGGAGTAACACAAAAGGTTGCAACTCCATACCATCCACAAACCAGCGGGTAAGTGAAAATCTCAAATAGAGAACTGAAATGGATCTTAGACAAGACGGTGAATTCCAATCAGAAGGACTAGGCAAGGAAATTAGGTGATGCACTTTGGGCTTATAAGCCTTCAAGACACCAATTGATACATCCCCATATCAATTGGTCTATGGAAAAGCATGTCATCTTCCAGTAGAAATATATCAAAGCATATTAGGCAATAAAAGCCTTAAATTTTGACTTAAAGGCAACTAACTGGTGAGAAGAGACTTCTCCAACTCAATGAGCTTGAAGAATTCAGACAACAAGCTTATGAAAATGCCAAGTTATACAAGGAGAAGACAAAAATGTGGCACGATAAAAGAATTTTGAGGAGAGAGTTCACACCAGGACAAAAAGTGCTTTTATATAACTCAAGGTTAAAGCTCTTTCCAGGAAAGCTAAGATCAAGAAGGTCAGGACCCTTTACTGTGATTCAAGTATAGCCATATGGAACTGTGGGATTCAAGATAGTGATCAAAAATTTAAAGTGAATGGGCAAAGGCTAAAAGAGTATAATTATGGTATACTCAACTCTTTGAAAAATATCATCATGTTTGAGGAACCAATAGGCAAGCTCTAAAAAAAGCCAATTGGTTTGGTTTTTGTCTAGGTAAAGACGTTAAAGAAGGGCGGCTATTTAGGAGGCAACATAAAATTTCTGTTCCTTACTCATTAATTTTTCTTTCCTACTCACTGAAGCGCACTGCACTGTGTTAAAAATTTTAGTTTTCATCATTTTCATTTTAAGTTAACATAGAGGAATCTCTTGCAAAGCTTAAAAATAGGTTCCCTACTCTTCACAAAGATGTGCTCAGGAAGAAATATAGTTGTCAACTTGAAAAAATGAAGATATTCAAGCGTTTGGGCCTTCCTGAGGATGTACGCATGATGTACATATATCAAACCTATGCCAGGAATGGGAACAAGTTCTTACTCCAAAAAAAAAGAGCTAAAAGAATGAAGTTATGCCATAAATGTGCAAGGTGGATATGTGATAAGCACTATAAGAGCAAAGAAATGGTCTCTATAAATCAAGATAAAATTCAATTCTTAAAGGATGAACTGAGTAAGGAGTCATTAGATAATATTATTCAAACTCTTGAAACGCATCCTAGTAGTGATGTTCATGGTAACCTTCTTGACTTAATAAACTTATTTCACAAAGAAAAAAAGAGTACTACTATCTTAGAAATTTGACATTAAAATGCCCTATTTGCCAGTTTATAAGAAAACTAGATGGGAAGCAAATCCTCGATTCATAAAAAGTGTTTAATCCATTACTAGACGTAAAATCAGAGGAAGATGTGAGCTATAATCACAACTGTTGTTCATAATCATGCTTTTGTCAAATCTATCTTATGTTTTCAATAAATTTTGACTTTCTTTACTTATTTTGTTTAATTTTGTCACCAGTCATTCTTGTCAGAAATTTTTTTAAACTTCTTTGAAAAATGCATGATTTGCATGATCTTGATGTCTTTGTTTTAATAGTATAAATATGCACTCTTCCACTTATAAACACAAAATGTTTGAGAGAAAAGAATAGAAAAAGGGTATCCCACTAAAATATAGATTTAACTCTATGTTCATTTTTTGTGAAACTAATTTGGAAAAGAATAGAGAGTTTCTAACTGCAACAAAAGAACTTGAAAATGCATGAGCTGCCAGAAAGATCAACTTTATATAGGGGGAGGCATCCAAGGCCTAAGGGAAAGTGTGGCCATTTATACAAGCATTAAGGAAGTAAGGGTTTGAGTGTAAGTGTGAAGGAGTTGGATGGTCACATCTTTTCCATATTACAAGAGTTACAGGTTTCAAGCTTGTCTAAACGTATAGGATGTATGTTCTACCATACTGAAGCTTTTATTGCTCTACCTGGTGGTTTGGAAACATTGGATGGGATTTCTAGCATTGCATATTGGGCTAAACTAAATTTTCACAAAATGCCATTAGGATTGTTAAATGTTAATGGTTTTTATGATGATTTGTTGTCTTTTTTTGATCATGTTGTGGAAATAGGATTCATACCCCAAGCGACTCTACATACCATAATTTCTGCAACAACTGCTGATCAACTGCAAATCTATGAACCCAAACCAGATCTATTAGTCAACCAAATAGATTCGCACTCTTCAGATAGAAGTCTGAAGCAGAATCTAAATACCACTCTTTGGTTATAACTTTCCTTAATCTTATGGTTTTACTCTTAGCATTTTTGTTTACTTTATTGTGTGTTTAGGTTTTTAAATAAAAACTTTCTCTAAACTCTAGAAGACATTGAGGATAATGTCTAATTTAGGTTGGGGGAGGAGTTAAAAAAATATTTAGTTAGCAAAACTATTAGATTTATCGGGTGTGCAAAAATGGCAGAGTAAAGAGTTATTCTTAACTCTTGAGACGCAT
The DNA here is from genome assembly GCA_963855925.1 of Inga laurina. Lineage (NCBI taxonomy): Eukaryota > Viridiplantae > Streptophyta > Magnoliopsida > Fabales > Fabaceae > Inga > Inga laurina. The sequence goes on from OY979704.1 coordinate 68,252,105, forward strand.
TTTATTAGTTGTATGTTTTTGTTTCATATTTTGCAAAAAAAAAAATGAAAACTAGAAGAAAAAAAATCCTGTTTAGGTTCTTTTTTAATGAATTTAAGTAGTATATAAGTTTTTTAAGTGCAGATCATTTGAATTTAGTGATTTAATAGCATGATTGAACAACTTATTGTTAGGATTGGTGATGAATTTTGAGATTGAATGAGCTAAGTTTGAAAGCCCCTGACCGTAAGCTTTTGAGCCTATTTGATCAATAATGATTATTTTTCTTGTGTGTGATATTCACCTATTAAGTTGCCACTCTAGAACTTACTTTAAATCGGGTTGACATTGCATTTCACATGTGTCAACACCCGTTTCCATTTCGATATACATAGAGTAATAGAGTTCAAGTTCCACAGGCATACAAAAGAGTACATATATACTGATAAAAGTATTTGTTTACAATCCAAAGTCAACCATACAGAATATGACAATATATACCACTATTACAAAATATCCAAAAGTATTTTAGACATAGACTATCTATAACCACAAACTTTGTATTTTCCTTGAGAAACATGCCAATCACTTCCCTTGGTCTACATCCTTGCCTTTTGCTCCACTGGCACCCGTTGAGATGTTTTATTTAGAAAAAGGGGTGAGATTCCGAAGAATCCCAGTAGAGACATGCTATCGTTCATAGAAAATGCGAAAAGTAAATATGATATATGACATGTATGCACCAATTAATGAACAATATAAAGATATCATCTGCATGTATACATGAGTAGGGCCTAGCCCTACTAATTTGCACCGGTTGGATTCTCATCTGCATGTTAAGGATTGAATTAAAGAGACAAGTAGAAATTTGCACATAGCTCATAGAATTGATACCCTTATGTAAGAGCTAAGGTTGTGTTGAGTTGATACATTATTTTAAGGTGGTTAAATAGTGCTTAGAAGCATGAGATGATAGTTTTAGCATGGATCTTTAATTTAAAACATTTCTATTGTAGTGAGTAATGCTCAGAAATTTCATTTGATAAGGTTATGAATCGTTAAGGACTAGTGGTTGTTTTGAGGTTTATCCATGCTAAACAATTATCTAGGTTAAATGATTTGTGTCCTTTGTTTTTTTGCCAACTAAACGATTTGTGTCTAAATGTACATAGTTGTGATATACCATACTATATAGTGACTTTGGATATGATCTTATGATATTGAAAGATGAGATTCAGTTTTAGATCAAATTCAATTGAAATTGTGCTTAAGGCTACATTATAGTTTTGTTACCTAATTATGGTCATAAAGGATATTTTGCTAGCAATTGATGAGAAATAATTGTGTTGTATAGTAGTGATATTGAAATGGAAGTTAAAACCTTGTTATCAATGCTGATGCTATGAGAATATTACTTGAATAATTTGAAGGTTAGAATAGGAGCTAAAATTATTATCCATAATGGCAAGTTCAAGTTCTATCAACTTCTTCATGTGGTATTTCTTCAACTATGATTTAATAGTCGGTTGCTTAGAAATTTGATTACATTTTGATATATTGGTTTCAACATTTCAAACACCTATACCATAATTACCTCATCCCCCGTAGCCTCTAAGACAAGATCAAGTGCATCCGCCCTGACAATCTCAATAACCAGGGTGACAACATAAAGGAATATATCAAGTAATAGCATGTAAGGTTTCTAAGGGGATGATTTCATCAGGAAGGCACCATACAGAAGTGACACTTACCTCTTTGTGCCTTGTGTTCAAGGGTGGGAACATCATTAACTCTTCTTATATTAGTTTTTATTTATTTTGTAATTTTCCTGTAGTGTGATCTATTATTGTACTTAGGAACCACTGTATGCTCATAGTCATAAATCTAATGCACAAAATGAGTTGGTACTACAATTCTATAAGCAAGGTTCTATACAGGAGACCATACATGTAGGAGACATTCAACCAGTAAGTTATTCATTCATCATCTCTTATAATTCAATTCATCTTCCATGTATCTATATATAATTTATATTGTATCTTCTCAAAGCAGTCTACAATTATCACACTCAAATTGGTCTCGAGTGCACTAAGAACAAGCTCACTAATGGCACCTACATATGTGCCTTCCAATGGTTGTGTCCAAAGGTATATGCACTATTCACCAATGACTATAATATTACTAAATTGATGAAGCACACAATATAGTTTATATATATATGACTGGCTGACAAATTTTTCTTCTCATTTCTTTATAGTGTCCAAAGCAACCGGACAATAGCAATGATTATGGGTACTCTATGATGTAGTACATGAAGGACATCATCATGCATGGTCTTGAAAATATTGATACAAATCAGGTGTATTATATGCTTAATTTATTCATGTATACATACGGTCAGCTATATATTACAATATCTAACTTCCATCTCTTGTTTCCTTTTGCGCACAGTATTTTAATGACTGTTGCATGATGTTTAGCAACTCACAAATGGAAGAAGTGGCTCAAGAGTTGATGACATTTATGCAACATTAGTAGGGGAGTAAATACATGTAGAATGACTATAAATTTTTAGATACTGATGATTTGTTTGCTTTAAAGTTTTGGTTTTAATAGTGTATACATGTACATGAATAATTGTAAATATATTCTGATTTATTGTATTGTTTTGTATATGAATGAATGTAAATATATATTGTGATTTGTTCTATACAAATGTATATATGCAGGGGGATATCGAAAGTAGAAACCCCCCATTTGTTTTTTAAAAAAATGTAGCTTTGATAAATCACGGTTGTTATCAAACAACTATTATTTATGTCAACATGTATAACGGTTATTAAAGTAGAACCGTTATGTATAATGCAAGCATTACCATATATTATAACAGTTGTTTATGTGTGCCTGTTAATTATTATCATAGTAATAGGCATATCATCCCTCACCAAGCCTCAATATATAACAGGTATTATATTATAAACATTATAATGGATCTGAAATACATAATAGTTTAGAACCATAATGTATCTGCGCCGAGCTTTTATAGCGCCCACATATATGACAGATTCAGAACCATGATGTATGGTAGTTAAACACCATCATTTATCATGATTTTTGTAGTAGTGCTACCATAGATTTCAGTTCATGAGACATTAAGAGCTTATTTGGATAAATTTGACAAAAGTTACTTTCATTTCACTTGAAGTTTGCAAACTCTCCATAGTCCATGCAACATGTTTGGATAGCCTTTTGTAAAAAAAGTCAATTTGACAATCTAAAATTTGTTAGGATGATATAATTGAAAAGCAAGTTTAGATACAAAATGACTGAAATGAACAACAATTTTATTAAATAAATATACATGCATGTGTGTGTATTTGTGTGTGTGTGTGTAATGTCTAGAATTTCTAGATTTTTAAAACTTAATTGAAGATTAATGATGGAGATTTTAACCCCATACTTAAAAGCCTTAAAAATAGTTCAAAAATGTGTCATAAAGTTAAACTGGAGACCAGAGAACAATTTTGCAACTCATTTGAGGTCTCGACTCCAAGACAAGGTTGGGCCCTATACAAAAGTGGTTTTACAAAAACTTTTCAAAACACGCTTGAGGAGGTCTCATTTCCGCTTTTCAAATCTGTTTGACTTGTTTAGTGGTTTTGTTCCATTCAATAATATCATAGTACTGAACAAAATTTCATGACAAACTCTCGAGTTACATTCATTAACTAATAAGGTCTATAGGGCCTGATCACCAATCTTTAGTTTCCTCATTGTAACGCCCCAAATTTTGATTAAGGAATAATATTGATTATTGAGAATGTAATTGTGAATTAGAGTGGATTATTATGTGTTTGGTGTAACCCCCTACCTTGATTAGTGTAATTATAATTTGACATCACATACTTAAATTGGATTAGAGACCGTTGGATAATTTAAAACTCACTTTGACTGCCTACCTTACCGTAGGGTTCTTACAAAATTTTCAAAAACATTTCCCCATCATGGTCTCAATTTCGAATTTTGAATATAATTACCTGCACGGTTAATATACATTAATACATATCAGAGTGTATAACCGAATTCCCAGCAACTCCCGGGTTTCATCTATTCATAGAACTATAGGGTCTCAGTTCCCAATTAGGGGATTACACCGTCATGTGTTTAAAACTATTTACAACTCAAAAATGTCATACAGTAATCCCTATCCAAAATGAATAACCAACATGACCCGAACTAAATGTCCCTATAGGGTTCTAACCGCTCTGAGTCGTACGCTTCTCTTTGGAGCCACTTGTCCTGTTTGAAATGTTAGTCAATTGAAAGAATGAGATTCAAAAGAATCTCAGTAGTAACAAATAACTCATACAACATGTAATCATATATTATGTAAGCAAATCATCAAGCAACTTCACAGCATAATACACAACACGCAGGCTGTATATGCACATAATCAAATAGTCTCATCCCCCAGATTCCACCACCCCGAAGGTACGATCCTCCCACCATCACCACCGATGGGCCGCAGGCAATAGACTCACAAATAGCCTTTCGGCTTCCACAAATAGCCTTTTGGCTTTCACATAGTCTCATCCCCCAGATTCCACCGCCCTGAAGGTATAATCCTCCCACCGTTACCACCGATAGGCTGCAGGTGATAGACCCATAACAATGATAAATCAAACATACAACATATCACATACAGTATAAGGGAAAGGGTCACTACCTTAGTCCTTCCTGACGTTCGCTGGCACAGTGGCCTCACGAGGACGGCAGATGTCGAATCCTATAAACCAAATTAGGGACAACCCATCAATCTCTTTTCCAAGTTCTTAAGTCCATAATACTTTAAGTTGGTTATCATTTAGACTCTTTAAGTGGCTATTAGAGGCCTAAACATATACCCAAAAGGGTTGGGTAAAACTACCCTGAAGGTACCTTTTTTGGATGAAGAATACTAATCTTTGAGCTGCCTCACTCGAGTGAAGGAAGTCTCACTCGAGTGTTGCCCTCACCTGTGCTCGAGTCCCAGCGAGTGAGACAGAGGAAGTGCTTGCCCGAGAGCAAACTTCAAAATATCTCTCACACTCACTTGAGCATAAGAAGCTGTACTCGAGTGATAACCTCAAATACACTCGAGCACTAAAAAGTAAGGCACCACGAGTGACTACCCGAGAGCAATTACAAATTCTAGAGTCTTAAACCTATACCCTCACTCTAGCATAGGGAGCTGCACTCAAGTGATAACCTATAATACTCGGGGACATAGAAGTGTACTCGCGATTTCTACCTGAAGACTTAACCAAAATACCTAAAATTTCATACTGCACTCGAGTGAGACCCTTCCTCACTCGAGTGAAGCTTATCAAAAGCCAGATCGCAACAACTGATACACTTTTCTAGATTTACCAAAACTGGCTCCAATGGTTCCAAAACTTATACCAAAACTTATTCCTACCTAAAATTTCATAAGGAACCCATTGGTAACCTCAAAACAACTCAATTTTCACTCAATCACCTCATTTGGTCTAGGTTTAACACATTACCCTCAAATCATCTAATGAGCAAACTCTTCCCTTTTAAAATCAAAGTTTTCATACCACATTCTAACACCATTTACTACTCATTACCATTCCAAACTCCTCTATTATCTAACTCTTATGAGATCAGGGCAAAATTCCAGAATTTATAAAACTTAACCAAAAGTCATGACAAACATACCAAAATTCATAAAAAACTTACCTCTTAAACTTGCTTAAATCAAAACTTTGATTCTTCTAACTTTCAGATTTGTTCGACTACCAAAACACCACTTTTCAAAATTTTGAAATCATGGCAAGGAAGCCCTCAACACCTTGAACAACTTTAATAAACATAAGATGAGCATTTGAAGGCATTCACTTACCTAAAACCAAGCTTTTCTCTTTCTCTTTCTTGGTTAGCTTGAGACGAAAATGGAACTGAGGAGAGAGATGAGAGAGTGAGAGAATGATGATACAATTCTTTTCCCTTCACACATACACACACACAGCTGACTTTGACAAGGAAAGACAGAGGGAAAAATATTTGACTTTTTGACTTCAATCCAATGGCTCTCATTTAGACACATGGCAAAAATCTCATCCTTCCTTCTATGAATTCATATAACACATACACAAGCACACCTAATTTCTTAAACACAATCCTAACCATTGGTTTCAATTACCAATGAGTCTTCTCTTCAGTAACTAACCAATCAGTCGGTAAATTTACCGTTTTGCCCTTGATTATCCCAACATTTACTAAACCATCAACAAACACCTTTGCATCATAAATCACATTATTTACTTCAAAAGTGTTAAATTAAAATTAATTACATCACTTTGAAGTTATTAATCCTTAATTATAATTCAGGATATTACATTTGGTGACAATATTAATTAATGTATCATAATTGGTGGAAAATTTAAAGAATGGAATTATTGGCCATAAGTTAGTAATTAGTGGAGAAATTAATTACTAACTAAGAGGAAATGAGAAGTATGATTAAATGGCTAATGAAGGGATTAGATAAGATGATTGGTGACTTATTGTGTGAGAGCCAATAGGAAGAAGACATGTGGCAAGTTGGTGTTGTGTGAGGAGTTGAGGAAAAGTCAAATGAAATTTTTAAATATTTTCTCTCTCTCTCTCTTCCCTCCCATTGTTTTGGCTGACATGAGAACTTGAGGGGAGTAGAGTGATCATTCCCTATCATCTTCAACACTCTCATCTCTCTCTTCTCTCACTCCAAAACCATTAGCCATTGTTGAAGGAAAGGGAAGAAAGAAAAACTTCAAAAAGGTAAGGGAAATGGCCTCAAATGCTCAAACTCATTTCTTTAAAATTGTTCCTTGAGTGATGAGCTTTATTTTGATAGGTGTAGTGTGTCCATTGGTATTGATTTGTGGCTCTAAGGAGTTGTGAAAATTGGAGAATCAAAAAGCTTCTTTGAAGAAGTTGATAAGGTGAGTTTAAGAGACCTCTCTATCTAAGTTTTATGCCAAATGGATTAACTTTGGATTTCTAGAATTTATTGCCTATTTTTGAAAATAAGAGCCATTGGGCATTTGGCATGTTATTGGTGTGGAAATGGTATATTTGGAATGTATATGGATAGATAAGATTGATTAGGGATTGAATGATTGAGTTTAGTGATTTTGGAAATTTAGTGTTTAATGTTTCCCAAGACCAAAGCATGATAATGGAGTCAGAATTTGGTTGTTTTAATGGTTTTATTGATTGAATGATAATTGAGTGATTTTTGTGTGGGGATAGCTTTGGTTGAGGTTTTGGGTCCATTGGGAACTCTTGGGGAAATCTTGGAAATGCCGTCAGTGTTTCTGCGTTTTCTGGTTTCTGATGCGTATCACTCGAGTGAGGGAAGGGCGATGCCTCACTTGCGAGTGTGGTGGGTTCTCACTCGAGTAAGCTTCCTCTCACTCGAGTGCTGGTGTATTTGACACCAAGAACTTGCCTCTCGGGTTGTCACTCATGGTTGAATGCTAGGGTATGTCTCAATACTCGCGAGAATTCAGTCTCTACCCGAGTGAGAAGTCTCATGCTCGAGTGCTTCTTCCTTCTGAAAAATCCCATTGCTCTCAAGTTCTCACTTCTTGGACTTCACTCTCTAGTGCTCGAGTGAAGCATTTGGCTTTAACTCGAGTGAGGCTTTGTGTGCTCGAGTGTCTCTATCTCTAATAAAGTTATTGTGCTCTCAGGTGCTCACTCACTCTCCTTCACTCTCTGATACCCGAGTGCAGACCATACCATCACTCGAGTGAGGTCATCTTCACTCGAGTGAAACAGTGAAAAATATCTATGTTTGTGCTTCTAAAAGGGGATCCCTGGGGTAGTTCTTCTAACCCTTTAGGGCTTTTATTAAAGGCATATATGAGTATTTAAGAGACAATAATGATAACCAATTTAAGTATTGTGAAGGTATTGAGTATTGGACTAAGTGATAACACATCGTCCTTAATTATGACTTTAGGATTCGATATTTTCCCGGAGCATAGAAGGCCCATACCTACTCAAGAACGGAAAGACCAAGGTAGTGACACTTTATCTTATATCATGTGTAATGCATTTCTTATATGTATTAATCATTAAATACAGATACAGTGAGGGGACGTGTCGAAAGCCCGGCCTTGAATACAGATCCAATGAGGGGACGTGGTGAAAGCCCGGCCTTGTATACAGTGAAGGGGACGTGGCAATGTGCCCGGCCTCAAATATTGATTGCTACATTGTGATGTATGCTTACTTGCTTTGTTTAATTATGCATCATATACGTAAATTGTTGCTACTGGGATTCTTTAGAATCTCATTCTTTCCAAATAACATTTTTAGACAGGGCAAGTGGATTAAGAAGCAAGCAAGCGTATAAGGGCGACTAGGACTGCAGGAGGTAGTCTTAGATAGATACTTTTGGTTTTGATTGGTTATCATTTTAGACGAATGTATGTATTGAATAAATTATAGAATTATAGTTTTGTGTAATCTCCGGTTTGGGAACTGAGATGGGCAATGATGCCCTATACCACACTTGGATTAATGATATTATCCTGGGTGAATATTAGGAATTTTGTTAATACTCTGATATTGTATATGTGACAAACCGAACAGGCCAATTGTTTTTATTTAAGAAAAATGAATAGAGATCATATTGTACAAGTGTGGCAAAAAGTTTTTAATTATCCTGGATCTCTTATTCAATTGTAAAATGTATTTAAACATTAATCACTGCCTTGATAACAGCGGGGGTTACACTCATCGGGGTTACATACGAATACTCAAGTCTATACTCGGTGAGACCACCTTTACTACATTGTACTTACATTTACATCAAGTACACTATATACATTTTTCCAAAAGTTTGATAACCAACAAAACCCTAATCTTCTATCAGCCTGCACTAGCCGCCATTGTTTACCTGCTTGTCCTTTGAGCCGCTTGCATTGGCTGTAGGTTAGTCATTGGAAAGAGTGAAATTCATATGAATCTTAGTAGTAACATTTCACTTATATAAGTTCACAGAGCATGTAAGCAATAATCACATAATAGCATTCACAACAGTTATACATTCTTGACATTCTTAACATTCATAACATTCGTAAAGATAATTGTTGACAAAGCATGTAGGCAATCTTCACATAATTTAGAACCATCTTTTGAGCCAAAAGCTCCAGCCCAAGTAAAGATAAACAAAATTATAAATTTACCATATTTTGATTAATAACATTACTATGCCTAAAAAAACACAACTCTTAAGAGTTTCATTAACTTCAATGCACTCAATAGCTACTCAGCATCGCACTAAAAACTTATAAAACAATAATTCAAGTAGAAAAGTGGGTCTAATCATTTGCCAACTACGATTATTTTTTTTTAGTTAAAAATAATTAAGAAAACAAAGAAGAAGCATTACCCATAAGAAAACATTAAATATAAGTTGAAAAGGAAATCCAAATGCATCTTAATTTTTCATGTGAATGAACAATGGAGATAAGGGTACATATATATTAGATAATATCTGGACAGTGTTGTTGTATTTGATTGCAATATCCTAAGCGATGGCAATATTTTATAGCTGGCTTACCAAAAGTCAAGAGCCTCTAGTTTTTTTAATATTTATGGAGGACACGAATTTGGTTGAAACGGTCCAAAGCGTCAGACACACTATATACGGTAAAAAACTAAAAATTGACATTTAATTTAATTTAATATTTAATCAGAGAGGTTTTTTTTTTTTTTGTTTTTTGTTTTTTGGGAATCCAAAGCAATTGAAAGTGGAGACCACACTTCTGGGCAACGGATACAGACTTGTGTCCTTATTAATCCAAATTCTTCATTTTTAATGAATAAATAGGTGACTTACAATAATAAAAATATTTAAAATGTATCATGTATATTAAAAGTATGTTCTAACGATGTAATTTCTTGTATTGACAAAGAATGGTTGGCGAAAAAAGAAAAAAGAAAAAAAAAGACAAAGAATGAAGGAAAAAGATATAAAATTTAAATTTATCATTTCTTGCTTAAATATTTTAAGATTTATATATTACAAAAGAATCAGGCCAAAAAAAAACATATTACAAAAGAAAAATGTTTGAAGTATTAAAAAAGGGATTACTAAATCAGTCGGGATAATAGAAGTTAAATCAAAAGCAATCCAATATGATTAAAATAATATAATATGGTCAAATAAATGTTTAGTCTTCTAATTTATATCAAGTTTTATTTTAATTCCCTAAATTTATAGAGCGTATTTTTAGTTTTTAAGATCTTAACAACATTACTCTCAATTAACCAAAAAAAAAAAAAAAACTAACTTAACAAATTTAAATAGTAACTCTGCAATTAGGGTGTTGACAAAACTTTTGACCCGTGGACAACTTGTTCAGTAGTTAATTAGTTGGATAAAGATGCATCTAGCACTTTAAAGTATATTTTTAAGTACATCCAATTCTTTCTTTTTTTTTTTTTACATTTAACATCCTGAAGTATTTTTCATATGTATCCATCATCCGAAAATACTTTTTCAGGCAATTTTGCACTTAACAATTTAAGTAATTTAGGGTGTTGGGAAATACACATGAAAAAGCATTTCAAGTTGTTGAGTTTCCCAAAAACTAATTTAGGGGTTAGGTGTATCTAAAAAAAATATTTTAAGATACTGAATACACTATAATATACTTTAGACTATATAATGAATCTGAACAAATAATTTGGGCACCGAAAACACGTTAACCTTGTGTGTTTGGATTAGCCTTTTAGGAATAGTTTTTAAGAATTATGAGGTAAGTATATAAGAAAAATTTTATCTTGACTTACAAAAAAGAACTTTTGAAATAATGGTTTCAGAGTTACCCAAATACAAACTTGATACCATGTAATTTGGGGGAAAAAGAAAGAAAGAGAGGATTTATCAAGAAGACACGACGTGGTAGAAAAAGAGGAAAGCCTCAAATGTCGCACCAAGCTATATTATTGACATATAAGCTGGGAGAGAGATAGATATAGATATATATAGAGAAAGAGAGTGAGAGAGGATTGACCTTTTATGAGGTGAAAAAGAGATTTGAGGAAGGAAATGGTCCACACTGTGACTACTGGTTTGATTTCACATAAAACTATGTTATGTATAGAGTTACAGAGCATTGAAGGATGATAGGTCATGAGAGATGGCTATACCTATCTGTATATTTGTTTGTTGTGTTGTGTGTGTAAGAAAAAGAAATCTCATTCAGAGTTATAGCGAGTAAAAGGAATCCTATCCCCCCCCCCCCCCCCCCCTTCCCCCTCACAACGGTAAGGTAAATTAAATGGGAAGTGAAAGAGAAAGGAATAGAGAGAAAACAAACAACAACAAAAACAACAAACACCAAATCTTCTGCTAACCCCGAAAACTTACAATATAAATACCAACAAAGGCTAAAATGCCATTGCATTGGTTCCAGTTCTTTTGCTTTTGGCCATTTTCCTCTTGTCTTCTTCTCCTTCTCCCTTTGATACTCTCTCTCTCTCTCTCTCTCTCTCTTCTTTCAATGTCACCTTCTATATTTATATTGTTTAACTTTTTTCTCCTTTTGCCAAATTTTGCAAGTTATGAAAGCAGTAAAAATATTTTCTTGAGAAATAAAAAATAATAGGAAGCAATAATTATTTGTGTGCTTTACTTCATATATAGGTTCTTTTTTTTTTTTTCTTTTACCTGAAACCAGTTTCTTTAATTTATTTATTGATAAAACTATCTGGTATTTAATGTAATTGACTAATTTACATTTAATTTACTTAACCTATGTTACTAGTATCAATGAAAACGAATTTCCACTTCATTTTACTTTAAATAATATTCATAATTTTTATCATAATTATTTATAACTTATTATTTTTATATAATTAATAATATGCTTTATTTTATTTATATTTTTTGAAATTGTAGTTTTATTGATTTTATTCTATTAGATATTGGAAATAATATGTGAGATATATTGAAGGACAATATCCGCTAAACATGAGTTTTAATTTCTTCTCTGTTTGCTTTTGGCATTTTCATAAGCCACACCTTCTTGTAAATAAAATAAAATAAAATAAAATATTTCTCTTACATTTAAAACCTCCACCACCATCCTCTCTTAAACCCACAACACAATACAACACAGCCCTCTTCACTTTCTCTCAGGTTAAAATGGTGCACCACCATGAAAGCTCGGAGGAAGCCAAAAAAGACCCACAGGAGCCATCTAAACGACCCAAGTTTTCCATAAACGACGACGTCGACATTCTCCGAGAAATCCTTAAACGACTGGACGGTCCTTCTTTGGGTGTGGCCTCCTGCGTCTGCCGTCTCTGGTGCAGCCTCACTCGAAACGACGACTCGCTCTGGGAGCACCTCTGCTTCCGCCACGTATCCTCTCCTCCTCCGCCTTCCGTCCGCCCCGTCGTCGTTGCTCTAGGCGGCTACAAGCGCCTCTACATGGTGTGCGTGCGACCCGTTCTGAGTCGACTCGGAGACTCGGACCGGGTCAAGAAACGAGTCTGGACCCGTCACGCTGTTCAACTCTCGCTCTCCTTGTTTTGCATTGACAGCTACGAGAGAAGACTCAGTGGTGACGCGTCTGCTTCGTCGCTCATGTTCCTCTGTAACCCCATCAACGTTTGATTTATTGACTTTTTTTTTTCCAAAAAATTTACGATTCGTTTATTAATATTATTATTTTGATTTTTTTTTTTTTTGCCATCAATATTATTATTTTGATATCATTGTTCCTTTCGCAAGTTGTAGCAAAATAATGATAAACACTGTTTGGTATTGAACAATATGGGCACACCGCACACATCTTCTATAAAAATATTAGGAAATTAAATAGGGTTTTTTTTTTTTTTTTGGTTTAGTCTGATCGATCTCGATTTTACTTTTTAAGATTTGTTATGATTATTATGTGTTAACTTAGTCAAAAGAATCTATACTTGCTTTTTTCTGAAAACAATATTTTTTCCCACTTTATTGATTTGGTATTTGTGTTTATGGATATGGATATTTTTCTCTAAAAGGAAAGCAAGATTTTGTAATTAATAACACTATTTGTATTTCCACCTCCAACATGACATTATATAACACTCATGACTTTCAGAGTAGGGATTTTTTTTTTTAGGTGGAAGAAGAATGTGATTATATAATTATATTTTTTTAATAGTTTATATTATACGATCATATGCATTAACTCTCTTATTTATGCCAGGATTATATGTGGGCTAACTTTTTATGGTAGCAGGGTTATAAATTCAAAGGTAATGTAGTAAGTATCTGTATTTTGTAAGCCTTAATGAATGTGAAGTATTTATTCCATTTCTTACCTTTTACTTTTTTTTATGATTTTATCCATCCAATTATTGGTCTTTGTAATAATTTCATAAAATGTTATCAACACATGCAGCCTTGTAGCTTTAAAAAAATTAGTACGGATTTATTGTGATTAATTTCAATGAGAAATTTACTTATTGTTATACTTTTTCAGTCCTTAATATAAGACATATTTACCTAATTTAATTATATTAAAGAAGTTGGTTAAGTTAAGTAGTCTGACATGTATTTTTTAAAATATCCTAATCATCTTTTTTAATTTCCTAATCTTTTCTCCTCCTTGATTGTGACCGAGGAAACATCAATAGGGATGAATTAGAAAAATATTAACAAATATGAAAATTATGTCTTATATTTAGAATCAAGATCAACTTCTTAAATATATCTTATATTAAAGATTAGAGGAGTATATCACATGATCATGTTGATTTCATTAAATATGGGTCCTTTTCTTTTCTACACCAATTTTAACATTAGATATATTTTACCAAGAGACATGTAGTACGTGCACTAAAAGCTAGTTATGCTGTTTTAATTTCAAAGGATTGATCATATTATGAAAGCATGTCTAAGAAGATAAAAAAGTTATATACACGGACTTTATTTTTCATAATTTTGATATGTTTCCGTTTTATAATTAAAAAATTAATTATTTATTTAATACGTATAATCTATCTCTATTTTTAAACTCATTCCTCAAATATAATGTGCCTCAAAGTCCTTCTAAATTAAATCCAAACCCCAATTAACACATTAATATACTTTAATGTGTGCAATCAAATGCTATAAAAAAAATTTATAAATTTGAGACAAAATTTATTGGAATCTTATATTTAGAACTAAATCTAAATTTCAACTAGCACTTTTATTAAAGATTGAAGGTTAAATAGGAAAGATAACTACTTTTTTATATACTAAATTTCTTAATATGTGTGTTTAACTTCACTTATTGCTCATATTGAATAACTAAGAAACAATTATTTATTTATCATTATAAAAAAAATAAAGAATTATTTATGAATAGTATTTTTTTGGTAGTGTAATATTGATATTAATACTGATGTCTCCATTTACATTTATTTCCATTCCCTCTCTCCAGTCTCCATCATTAGACCAACTTCTAATAGTTTATATTTAAAATTTCATAACAATATATTATAATCTTAAATAACAAAAAAAATATAAATAAAGTTAAATTATTAAAATTCAATCTCAAAAGTTTAGAAGTGATGAAATTAAAAAATTAAAAAAACATTTTAATAAAATTCTATAGATTTGAACTATTTATATATAATTTTAATAATTTAAATTTATTTATATATTTTTTATATTTAATATTATAATAAAAGTTAAATTATACAAAACCCCCTAAACTTTGAGTCAGTTGCACATAATCACCCTGACATTTCAAAGTTTAAATTTAAACTCCCTAAACTTTTATTCTTTTACCATGAACCCCTAGCTAAATTCACCATTATCTTTTTAATGGGAACTGTCACGTCAGATTAATATAAGACGCATGGCATTCTACATGACATTCTATATAATGTAATAATTTTATTGTAATTATATATTTTTAATACCAGGGTTAAAAAAATTTATTATTATAAAATTATTAGATTACACAGGACGTCATCTAAAATGCCATAGAGGATACCATGTGTCTTATATCAATCTGACGTGACAGTTTCCGTTAAAAAGATAATAGTGAATTAATGGCAAGAGGTTCATAGTAAAACAATAAAAGTTCAAAGAGTTTAAATTTAAACTTTGAAATGTCAGGGTTGTAACCCCTTGCCGTAATTAATATCCGGATTACACAATTAAAGTGAAATAGAGACCAATAACAATCAAATAACATTTTCAAAATTATTTATAACCTGGTCTCACATTCACATTTCGAATACAATTACTACATGAAGATAAATTACATTTAAATATATCAGAGTACACAAAATAATTCCCGGCCAATCCCGGGTTCCATACATTAATCAAAGCCTTACAGGGCATAATCGCCCATACAAGCCCTCATACGGGGTTTACACAGTACTCATTCCAAATACACATTCTAATTTATCATCTGAATATATACGACCAAACATATACAATTATACAAACATATAATGATAACCAACTACCAATGCACTTGCCCATAAGAAGACCTAGCCGCCCTTGGTTGCTTGCTCCATCTTGATCCACTTCCCCTATCTACACTGTTGGTAGGAGAGGGTGAGATTCTGGGAAATCTCAGTAGGAAAATAATACCAATATGCATGCAAGATAAGTGTTTAATGCATGACATGCTTGCAATACATAATTCATGTTCACACAATGACATATCAGCATGCTCAATGTTCAAACAATATACTCATGGTCATAGCATAAGTTGAAATAAAGCTTCAATCACTCATGTATGTTTCACATAATTAAGCAAAGCAATAACATGCATCAATACACCAACACAATTATCAAATACATGCAGGAGAGGTAAGTTCCCTATACTTGTTCTTTCCATGTGTGCTCTAGCACTAGCTACTCATGATCAGGGAGAATATTGAACCCTATAAACCAAATCAAGGACATCAGATTATTCTCCATTCCAAGCCTTCAGTTTCATAACACTTAATGTTGGTTATCATTATTGTTACTTAAGCCCTCACATATGCCTCTAACACAAGTCCTAAAAGGGTTGGAAGAACTATCCGAAAGATCCCCTTTTGGAAGCACAAGACATGATTTTTCACTATTGCACTCGAGTGAAGATGGCCTCACTCGAATGAAGATGTACGGACACTCGGGTGAAGAAAATCTCACTCGAGTGATAGCCTAATGCTCACTTGGGTTCTAAGAAGTGAAGCACAGAAAGTGAGAACCTGAGAGCATAAGAACTTTCAAGGAAAAAGGAACACTCGAGTAAGAACCCTTGCACTAGAGTGATGGCTTAACACTCGCAAGTGTTAAGGCACACTCTTGAGTCTTGGCAACGAGTGACAACCCGAGACGAGAGTTCATGGTGTCAAATACACTTGTACTCGAGTGAGAGGAGGCTTACTCGAGTGAGAACTCACAACACTTGCAAGTGAGACAACACTCTTGCCTCTACACATGGAAGTTCGACATGAAACTGGAAGCAAAAAGGGAAAATATACTATCGCACTCGAGTAAACCCATCCTCACTTAAGTGATGCTCATCCCACACTCGAGTGAACCCCAAATCACTCGAGTGATGCTATCAGAAATAAAAAAACGTAGAAAACTTACAGCACTTCCCAAACCTTCCCCCAAATGATTCCAATAGACCCAAAACCTCAACCAAAGCTATTCTCACATAAAAACACTGAAGGAAACCAAGGGAACCATCAAAACTACCAAATTTCTATTCCATTATCATGCTTTGGTTTTGGCCAACATAAACATCAAAATTCCAAACTTAATCATTCAATCCCAAATCCCTTTTTATCTATCCAAATACCTTCCAATTATACCAATTCCATTCCAATAACATGTCATATGTTAGATATGATTAGTTTTGATGATGTCAAATATAAATGTGAAATATTAAGAGCAAAAGTTTGCATAATATATCAATCTTCTATATTGACTGACTACTATATTTAATGTTGTATAACTTGAAGATTAGCCAAGCAATGAAAGAAGAAGATTGAAGGTAGTCAAGAAAAATATTAGCCAAGCAAAGAAAGAAGATTGAAGATTAGCCAAGCAAAGAAAGAAGAAGATTGAAGGTAGTCAAGAAAACAAAAGAAGATATCTTGACTGAGTTATGGAGAATTATTATCAAGAGGAAAATCAAGAAGAAAGATATGGAAGAAAGAAGAACTTGTAAAATCTTATGAGAATATCAAGATTCAAGTTATTAGAAGTAATTTTGGAGATTTCAGAAATTTGAGACACTGTTTGGCACTGTAGCTGCGGTATTGTAGCAATCACTCGAGTGAGGCAATATAGCGCTCGAGTGTGGCACTGTAGCATGCAGGTACTGTAGCATGCAAATCACTGTAGTGCTCGAAGTGTAGAATGGAAGTGCAGATTCACTGTAGCAAGTGTGGCACTGTAGCACTCAAGTGAAGCAAGAACACACTCAAGTGTTGGAGTACTCTGTTCTACTCTGTTTTATGTTTAGCCTGACAGAGGTCCGGTATTTTGGCCATATCTTTCAAACCACACGTCGGATTGACCCGAAAATAGTGGCATATGAAAGAAGACTCATAACACGAAAAATGTACACCAAGATTACATTTAAAGAAGCTCAAATGAAGGAGATATGATCCGTGGAAGATGACACTGAAATCACCGTCACTTTTCAAGACAGGTTCGGTATTTTGAACATAACTCACAAACCACACATCGGATTGAGACGAGACTAGTGCCATATGAAACTAGACTCAAAGGGCTTTCCATGGATAGGTAATTTGCTTAATTGGAAGTTATATTCTAGGAGCTATGTCTTCTGGAAGTTGACGCTTGTGCAGTCTAGTGCGATAGACACTCTTTCAATCATAACTTGCAGAATACAAGGAGTTTGGAGTTGATTCTTTTTGCATTGGAATCCATATGGCAAGAGCTTTCTTATGATACATCATTAGAATCAAATAAATAAATTTTGTCTAACGTGGCCCCACATTACTCACGAGTGCAAAAACGCACTCTTGAAAAATGTCATGCGAGTGTTGTCCAGAAGCGGCTGAAGTGTGGAGAAATTTAGCAATACTCGAGCATTGAACAATACACTCGAGTGAGGATCAGATTTGCACTCAAGTCATGCAAGTGTTAACTCGAGAAGAAATATGACTAAAGAAACGTGAAGCGCACTCGAGCAGGACTGGTTGCACTCGAGTGATGTCCAAAATTGCACTCGAGTCCGTGCGAGTGAAGAGCAGCAAGTGTTTGCCCGAGAGCAAGCTAGAACGTGAAATTGTACATGCACTCGAGTGAGGCTTCTTTGTACTTGAGTGAAGTCGTAAAAGAACCAAAATGCAGAAGTTCAGACTCTCATAGCCATCAATCCAAACGTGGTTAAATGTTATACATTCATTATGTTTTCACTTGTTATTGTTCCTAAACGTTAACTCATATATTTCAAGTGTAAAACAAGAGGTTAAACATTTGGATTGCATCTTCAAGAATGGAGGTTATTTATGGCAAATATTGTCACTCAACATGATGACTCCTAGAAGCTAGAAATTCAGCTTTTGACCAATGATCCAATATACCCATGACTAATACTTCATCATATTATTGATTAAGCATTTTGCAGTGTGAAACAGGAAAGTTAATGGTGAGATTACAAATCCAAATGAAAGATTCAATTGTGGCGGGCGACATCATTACACACCGAGTATCGGCTACCTACCACAACAAAAGATTGACCCACCATCAAAGATTGTCTGGAAACTCAAACGTATTCATCCCACTCCACAACGTGATGTACAGCTCATAATGAGACATACCGCTCCTCAACGGGACACTTTGCTTTGCAACGGAAATCTCATGGTAGCAAGTTTTCCAAATATGCTCAACGGTCAAAATGACTCCAACGGACGAATGCTCACAACGGTCATCATCTTCATCAGTTATAAATAAGAGAGCATTCAAAGTCGATGAAAAACTGAGACAGCGAGCAACTACGAGAAAATGATAGAAATATGAATCCTCTGCTTCTACCCAAACACTCTCTGTTTTCCAGTTTTTATATTACTTATCATTGAGAGAGTGATTATTTATATTATACTTCAGTGAGTATTATATCTACTCTGTGAGAGAGTCTCTAAACACTTTCATCTATATTTTTGAGTTGATCTCAAGGTAGAGGGACCTTGGGAGGGTTGATTTCCTTACGGGGGACGCTGTAGAGAGAATTGCCAGTAAGGCATTTTGCTGATAAGACTTACAAGCTGCAAGCAATAGAGAACGTTGCTGCTCATAAGACTTACAGGGGTATAAGCAGGAGAGAACGTTGTTGCTCGTAAGACTTGCACGAGTAAGCAGGAGAGGAAGATCTTCAGGATTGCTCTATTCGTAAGACTTGCCGTAAGGGGGAGTATTTCAGTAAGAAATTTGTAAAAGGTTTCACAAGTATCCGGCTAAACTTGTGGGATTGTAAAGGCTTTTCTTGTGTCCGAATTAAACAAGAAGATAGTGGATTTGAAAATCTCAAGAGGAGCTTGGGGACTGGACGTAGGCCATCACAAATTGGACTGAACCAGGATAAATCACAGTTTGCATATTCTCTTCCCTAGGCTCTTATATTTCCAGCATATATTATTTAATCTAACTGTTGATTTATGATTCATTATCTTTATACTTATTGCTTTTACTAAGATGCGAAAAGATTTTCAAAGTTCTTAAGTTTTTATCTTACACCCAATTCACCCCTCTCTTGGGTGTCAGCCGGTTCTAACATCATACTCCCAATGACCGTCATTTTCGAATTCAAGGCTATAATTACCAAAAATTCCCAACTTCAACAAATGGCATAAAACATAGATAGAAAGGTTTGATTCACCTACCTCTTCAACTTTTCCAAAGACACTTCTTGATTATCTAACTTATAGATTTTCTTAATGTCACAAATCAACACCAATGGCCAATCTATAACCACTAAAATGAAGCTCTCAACTCAAGGAACAACTTTATAGAAGAGAGTTTGAGTAAAGGAGAACATTAGCATACCTCAAATGCAAGCTTTTCTTTCTCTCTCCTAAGCTCCTATGGCTACCGAAAAATGGAGAAGGGAATGAGAGAGATGGAGTGAGAGAAAAGATGAGAGATGATGATAATCATACTCCCTCCATGCTCAACCAAAATCAAGGGTAGAGAGGAGAGAGAAATGATAAAATACTCCCCCATTTGACTTTTCTCTTATCTCTCCCTTCACACACAATCTGCCAAGTGTCACCTCCCTATTGGCTCTCATAAGTAAACACCCAATTAGCTTCTCTAATCCCTCCATTAGCCATATTATTACACTTCTCATTTTTCTCTTAGCTAGTAATTAATTTTTCTATTAATCACTAACTAATTGCCCAACAATATCATTCTTTCAATTTCCACTAATCATGGCATAATAATTAATATTACTACCAAAACCCATAATTAATCCACTTTAATTCATTAATTATCCTCAATAATTATCATTAGCCCTTAATTAAAATTTGGGGCATTACAAGGGTAGTTATTAGGGGTGGGCATGGGCAGGGTTGGGCAGGGCGAGACCCCTGCCCGATGCCCTGCCCGAAGGATGAACGGGCTGCAAAATGCAGCCCGATGCCCGACCCTGCCCATTAAAAGCCCTAACTATTTTGGGCTGGGCAAGGGTGGGCTGGGCAGGGTGGGCTTCCATGCCCAAGTGATAATGTCTTATCTTATTCACATATGAAAAAATAAATTCCTTATGAATTTCTTTAACATTCCTGTAGTTACTAATACCATATGTCTTAACTTCGTCCTAAGTAATATAAACTTCAAATGCATTCGATGATTTCACGTCTTGGGATATTTCAAAATAAGTCTACAACTTGAGTCTTGAAATTTAAAAAATACCATATGTCTTAACAAATATCCATACTTTAAAAATTAAACAACATCCATAATCCATTATAAATAAGAAAAAAATATGATTGTAATTAAAGCCGTGAAGTCAAAATAGTTTGCATCAATTCAATGTCCCAAAATTTGATCAAATGATGAAGCATCTGGAAAGAAAATAAAAAGCAACTATAATTTAATACATCACAAAGTAAAGAAGAAAGAAATCTACTTGTAAATAGTGTTTAGTGGTTAGGGCAAAAAAGAGAGGATCAGAAGAGTATTATACAATACACAAAATATATTTTAAATAAAAATATATATGAAATAATATTTAATTGATATGAAATTTTATATTTTAAATAAATGAAAATAATTTTCAGGGCAGGGCCAAATGGGCAGGGCAGCACCCCTTACCCGATGCCCGGCCCTGCCCGGTTATTAGCCCGCCCAAAGCTGCCCAAAATTTTTTTGGGCCACTTTTTTAGGGCTGGGCTGGGCAATTTTTTGCAGCGCCAGGGTGGGCGCACCGGGCTACTGGGCACCATGCTCACCCCTAGTAGTTATGTGCAACTGACTCAAAGTTTAGAGAAGTTTTATATAATTTAGCCTATAATAAAATATTAAATCTCAATAATTGAAAATTGATCCAATAGTGAGGAAAGTAAATGAAGAAAATATAGAGATGAAGGTAAATGGAGACACCCCTCTCCCCTCAATTACATTGTCTTTTAAATTTATAATTTTCTTCATAAAATATCCCTTTTAATTGCATATATTAAAAGATTTTTGCTAAAGGCAAATGATAATTATATAGGGTATTTTAAGAAAAATAATATACATTTTTTATAAAATAACTAATTTAAATATTTTTTTAATATGTGTAAATTACTTATGTAGTTCTGATGTCAGATATTATGGAGAATATCATATATTTACCAATTTTAAGTTACCTTGCCTCTCAAATAAGAATGAGAGCAATGCCTGCCTTTTAAGCAACGGATATGGGTCTCTTGTCTTATTTCTTGTTGGGCTTGAATACTTCTTATCGTGGGTTGTCTCTCTCTTTTTCCTTTTGCCTTTTTGTATTATTAAGACTCAAAGTCGTGATAATTAAATAATATTTAACATATTTATTCTTTAATTTTAAAAACACACGTCGTACTTTTTTTAAAAAAAAAAAAGCCTGGGAAAAAATTACGTTTTCTTAAGGCAATACCTTCCTTCGCTGGTACGTTTCTTATAATGAAATAATCTTATATATATGACTAGTCATAAAAAAAAAAAAAAAATCAACTTATTTGAAAATCTTCTTGTACTTTTTTACATTTCCAATTTTCCATTCACGTATTTCAAGTTTCTATTAATTCAGTTGTTTTCACTGGCAAAAAAAAAAAAAAGTTGCTTTCGTTTTTTAACTTTTCTTTGGTTTTTGCTACAAATTTTAAAAACCATAATTACACTGAAATGAGAAATTTGTTGGCTTGTTTTAATATAGGAAAAATTAATGTGCGGATCCTTATAGTTTCACCAAATTTTGAATTAGGTCCTTGAATTTTTTTTATCTTGTTATTAGCTTCTTAAACTTTAAACCGTTATAGGCATCAATCCCTGCAGTTTAAAACTGTTAATGAAGGACTAACAGATGTTGACATCGTTTATTTTGAATGAGAATATGGCATATGATTATGCACTATACGTGGAGAAGTCCAACTATTTCTCTCTTGTTCATTAAAAAAAATGGCCTTCAAAATAAATTCCTGCCACTGCCCTTTGCGAAAGTTCCCATCCCGCGAGTATTGTGAAAATTGTAGAGGACACAATTAGCACAACTTGAATGGCAAGTGAGAGATTATCAGCAAAGTTGGCTCACTCAACGATTATCGGCCCTCACACAGCTATTCAATTCTACTATTTTCAAGAGTGGCTCGGCTACGACTGTCCCAGAAAATCCGCCAATTGGCTCATCAAGAAGGCCAAATCCACCATTGATACGCTCGATACGTTGTGTTTCTCCAACAGTGATTGATTTTGATGCCATAGCTTTCTTCCCTACTAGCTTTACAACTTCCTCCATCAATTATCAGAGCAATCCATAGGAGATAATCTTCATATTCTCAATCAAATGGCTTTGAGCCATGAAAACATGCTCGATAGTTCGAATCCGGTCAAATTTGAGTTGAATTTCCGTAGTATTTTTTTAGTCCAATTAATTGATAAGGCAAGGTTCGTTGTTTCCTCAAAGGGGCCCTTTAGTTCAGCTTTTTCCTTTCCTTTTTTTTTTTACCAGGAGTCCAAACACAGCTTATTAGTTGGACTTACTTATCTAAATGCGTAGTCATTTGCTACCTCACTCAAAATAAACGGTGGTAGCCTCTGTAAGTCTTTCATTGACGGTTTTATAATATAGGCACGGATGCCTCCAACGGATTAAAGTATAAGGAGTTAATAAAAAAGGAAAAACAAAAAGTTCTGGGACATGATTCAAATTTTGATGAAACTATAAGGACCCATACATTAATTTCCCATTTAATATATAATTCTTCATTTACGTCACAAACTTGCCATGATTCTATAATGTAAGTAAAAATATTGGATAATGGATGGTTATTTATAAAACCATAGCTAAAACTAATTCAATTTGTGTATACTTGAATTGTGTATATTTCCCAATTAGTGCATTCTCACAAAGAAATATATATAGACACGCATATAACCTCTGGGAAGGAAAAAAAAAATACAGATGCATACTTTTTTTCACCACCTACATACATACATGTATCACTCACTCGATGCATAAGATGCCAACTAAACTAGAGACAACAAACAAGTCTTTGAATGGCTTATATAACCTAGGGGTGTTCACAGGACAGGAACGGGACATTCCTATTTCACGTCTTGTCCCGTAAAAGGTATGAGACAATAAAACTATTTTGTGTCCTAACTCGTTCTTGTCAGGACAGGGACTGGACCGGGACGTCCCATATATAAGTTGGACGTTAAACTTAGATGATTAAAAATATATAATATTAATATGTAATCATCCTCTTTTATCATTTCTAGATCGAAAGCATTAAGAAATAATTAAAACTTAAACTTAATAAGAGCAATGATAATAAATATTTATAGTATTACTATTTTGTAAGAAGTGAGAGAGAGAGAGAGAGAGAACGAAGACCATAACACCCGTGTGAGCCACTGCTAGGGTTTTCTTAAATATTTATAGCATTTTGTATTAAAGATATAACCAATATATGATAGTATCTTTTTATGTGTAAAATCTATCTAAAAAGAGATTATATGATAATATCTACTTAAAAAAAGATATTATTTATATCTTTAATAAAAATATTAGATATTTTGATACAAAAATAAAAAATATTAGATATATTACATGTATTAAACTAATAACAATATGATTTCGGGATAGGACAAATAGTCGGGATGGAACAAAGCCTATCCTACATTTCGTCCTATCCCAGTAATAATTTTGTCCTTCCTTCTTTTGTCCCAATTAGTGCATTCTCACAAAGAAATATATATAGACACATATATAACCTCTGGGAAGGGAAACAAATACAGATGCATACTTTTTTTCACTACATACATACATACATGTATCACTCACTCGATGCATAAGATGCCAACTAAACTAGAGACAACAAACAAGTCTTTGAATGGCTTGTATAACCTAGGGGTGTTCACGGGATAGGAACGAAACATGCCTATTTCACGTCTTGTCCCGTAAAAGGTATGAGACAATAAAACTATTTTGTGTCCTAACTCGTTCTTGTCAGGACAGGGACTGGACCGGGACGTCCCATATATAAGTTGGACGTTAAACTTAGATGATTAAAAATATATAATATTAATATGTAATCATCCTCTTTTATCATTTCTAGATCGAAAGCATTAAGAAATAATTAAAACTTAAACTTAATAAGAGCAATGATAATAAATATTTATAGTATTACTATTTTGTAAGAAGTGAGAGAGAGAGAGAGAGAACGAAGACCATAACACCCGTGTGAGCCACTGCTAGGGTTTTCTTAAATATTTATAGCATTTTGTATTAAAGATATAACCAATATATGATAGTATCTTTTTATATGAGTAAAATCTATCTAAAAAGAGATTATATGATAATATCTACTTAAAAAAAGATATTATTTATATCTTTAATAAAAATATTAGATATTTTGATACAAAAATAAAAAATAATAGATATATTACATGTATTAAACTAATAACAATATGATTTCGGGATAGGACAAATAGTCGGGATGGAACAAAGCCTATCCTACATTTCGTCCTATCCCAGTAATAATTTTGTCCTTCCTTCTTTTGTCCCAATTAGTGCATTCTCACAAAGAAATATATATAGACACATATATAACCTCTGGGAAGGGAAACAAATACAGATGCATACTTTTTTTCACTACATACATACATACATGTATCACTCACTCGATGCATAAGATGCCAACTAAACTAGAGACAACAAACAAGTCTTTGAATGGCTTGTATAACCTAGGGGTGTTCACGGGATAGGAACGAAACATGCCTATTTCACGTCTTGTCCCGTAAAAGGTATGAGACAATAAAACTATTTTGTGTCCTAACTCGTTCTTGTCAGGACAGGGACTGGACCGGGACGTCCCATATATAAGTTGGACGTTAAACTTAGATGATTAAAAATATATAATATTAATATGTAATCATCCTCTTTTATCATTTCTAGATCGAAAGCATTAAGAAATAATTAAAACTTAAACTTAATAAGAGCAATGATAATAAATATTTATAGTATTACTATTTTGTAAGAAGTGAGAGAGAGAGAGAGAGAACGAAGACCATAACACCCGTGTGAGCCACTGCTAGGGTTTTCTTAAATATTTATAGCATTTTGTATTAAAGATATAACCAATATATGATAGTATCTTTTTATATGAGTAAAATCTATCTAAAAAGAGATTATATGATAATATCTACTTAAAAAAAGATATTATTTATATCTTTAATAAAAATATTAGATATTTTGATACAAAAATAAAAAATATTAGATATATTATATGTATTAAACTAATAACAATATGATTTCGGGACAGGACAAATAGCCGGGATGGAACAAAGTCTATCTTACATCCCGTCCCATCCCAGTAATAATTTTGTCCTTCCCACTTTTGTCCCCCCCCCCCCCCGGAATTTTATCGGGACGGGACAACCCACTTCAAAATGTCCAGAATCGGGCGAGACAGAATCGAAGTGGACACCCCTAACATAACCAATGGCATATTTAGATTAGTATTACTATAGAATAAATATTGGTCGTTAATCATTTATTAAAAGAATAATCCTACTAATTTTAATTGAAGTGACTATAGAACAACTTTTATTAGAAGATACTACTATACTTGTTTTTTTTTTTCTTATTTGAAGATAGAATTTGAATATTGCATATAATTCAATTCCTCATAAAGATGACACTTCACAAAAAAATGAATTAAATATTAACTACTCCCTTCAATCTTGAATACCAGAGCTAGTTAGACGTGTTTGCTTTAATTATAAATATCAAGCCACTTTACTTTTTAAATTTATAATATAATTTTTCCCAAACTGTATCCCTATTATTAATGGTAGTGTTTTAATCAAGTGGAACAAATAATAAAAAAGGGCATTGTAAGCAAACCAATATACATATTTTTTTTTTAAAAAAAAATACTTAGCTTAACTAATTATTTATTTATTTATTTATACAAATTAGTTATCTAATTTCTATATTAAGAATCAAAGAGAGTGTCATAGGTGCAAAATGATTATAAGCCATAATTTCTCACTCTGTTTTTTTTAGTAGATAAAGTAGTAATTTCATTAAAAATCAACAAACGAAAATACAAAGCCCAACATAACAAGCATGATAAAAAGTCTACAGTGAAAAAAATTCAAACACATAATAATTCAAAGAAACTCTTTAGAAAAAACCTAACCCTAACAAAGAAAAAAGAGGGAAGCCGCCATTGCCAAGGACTTAGCCCCGACCCTTTACTAGAAACTATAATGAAAGAAGCCATCAGTAGCATCAACACCATCATAAAGGGGTGGAGGCATGAAGAACCAACACCACCAATGCCTTTTTATCAAGGTATTAAAACCTGGACCGGGTATTGAACCGGTCGGGGTACTGGGTTAAGGGTCAATGGGTCAAACCGGGGCCAAACCGGAGTTAAACCGGGACCAAATCGGTGAGTAATTGAAAATTTTAGGCTTATAGTGTGAAATTCTAAAGGAAAAAGTTAATTTTTTTTTTAAATTGGGACCCGGACCGGACTGGGAACCGAACCGGTCTAGTGACCGGTCCGGCGGGTTCCGGGCCGGTCCGGTCCTGGTCCCTGAACACTGCTTTTTATCGCCAATAATCCAACCAATATGATTGATGAAGAACTTCCATTAGAAGACCTCATAGAAGTAAAAGCACTTATTACCACTAGCAACAAATGCAAATTAAAGAAGGAGACAGTGTCCTCACGATGGTTGCAGAGTAGACAAAACGGTCCAAATAAAGATGCACCCTTCAGATTTGTAAACACCAACAACCAACAATAGTCCTCTGAAAGATGTATCAATCAAGATGTAGGACCATAGTCATCAAAAGCACAAATCGAGGTTACCAAAAGATATTTGCTATTATACGTTAAAGCCTTCCAATCTGCTAATTGTTGCAAAACCTACCATGCCACGACTAAATACCCAAAGAGATACATAAATGAACATGAATCAACACAACATACATACATCTCCACCCCTTGTCGAAGTTGGTTGAGGGAATGAGAAAAGATAGACTGAAATGTAGAATAAGTTGATAGCCATAATTTCTCACTCTACATATATAGTGCATCATAGATTCAGTATGTTTCATCACAAATTCTTTTTTTTTTTTTGCCAAATTCATCACAAATTCTAAACCATACAAGAGCAAAGCTTCTCAATTCAATATTGAGATTTAAACTTTTTCTCTTGTCCTTCATGTAATAGAAAGAACTATTACAATTTACACACACCGCACTCATAGAAGGTCAATTATGCAATCATGATTTATGAGATTTAAACTTGCTATTACAATGAAAAAGATGATTGTGTACCTGAGATGCATCACTTAATAGTTCTTCCACTCACTCAACCTTCTTCTAACAAGTTCCAATATCCAACTACATGTATTCAAGTTAAGGAAAAAACATAAGAATGACATTTGGCTCCGTGCAAAAAAAGAAAAGGAAAAAAAAAACACTTTGATTCCTTAAACATACATTATTCTTTTAAAACTGTCAACTATAATATATTATATTAATGATTTTTTAAAATAGTGATTGACGTGTTAATAACTATGCTCAAGATATTCGAATGTCATTCTTCATGAAAATATATTACATTGAAATATTTTTGTCAATAAAAAAAAAATATTAGTTGTCTTTAACTTTCACAAAAAATGTAAACAAAATTTATGGAAGTGGCCCAATAAAAAAAAAAGTTGCAAAAATTAAATATATAGTAATGGTATGCTGACGCAACAGCGGGGCACGTTAGCCTTATTCCGAACATCCAGTATTAATTGTAATAACTGGGTTGCTTCCTCATAAAATTATCATTTTCTATTTTTAATAATAATAAATCCTATTTTTCATACTCCCATTTCTGATCGGCTATTCCCGACGGAACCTCCTGTTCATCGCCGCCACTCCGCCCGAATCGGACCCACTTCTGAGCTCGAATTTCAAACTCCTTGGAATCTCAGTTTCAAATTATTTTTTCCCATACCTTTGCCATTTTGTAGAGTTCAGTTCGCCCATAAAAATTGGCTTCTGTTTCGAATTTTTTTTTTTTAACGAAGTGAGATTCGCTGTTAGCTCAGGTCAATTTTGCTCGAGCTTCCAAGTACACGTGGCGATCTGGCTTTTCCTCAAGCCCATTACCAGCACCGATCTCGGTGAGTTTTTCCCTCTTTTTTGGGAAATTATAATTTCTGCTAATTTTTATTACATTTGGGGCTTTTTTTTTTTTTTTGCGGAATAATCTGAGTATAAGTTTTGCGTCTTTTTCTTATAATTTCGATCTTAATGCGAAATTTTGTGTTCTTATTAATTTAGCTGAATTTGGTTTCCGATTGTGAGAGTTTGGTTGCTTCCCTCCTTTTGTGACTGAGAAATACAAAGTTTCGCATTAATTTTAATGAAACTGAAGGAAAGTAAGAAAATTGGAGTACAATATGTTCATGATCTATGCTGTTTTGATTTGTAACCTTTCAATAAGGGAATCTAAACTGTACCTTGTTTCTAATCAACCGTACAAAGCAATAGTCCTAGGTTGACGTTGAATAATTCTATCTAAATTTTTAGTTCACGTTAGCTTACTGTTTCGCTTTGTTGAGAATTTTTTAAATTTTTGTACATCTAATAAGAACCAATACTGACAGTCTGATCTGGATATGACCCAACAAAATGATAGTGTTTGACTACAGTTTTTTGATGTGCTGGGTATTTTTTGGTACACATGCTCTTCACGTTTTGGACTCAACGTAGCTGCATTTTCAAAGTATCTACTTTATAGCTCTACATGGATGTTAAATGAAAATTTTTTGATCCTTCAAGCTAAAATTGGCGTTTCTTTCTTCCACAAAACAGTCAGCAGACAGTAAAACCAAGTTTGATGTAAGAATGGAGTCATTTTCGAAGTTGGGCGGGTCATAGGCTTTTGTTTCAAAAGTTCAGATTTGAAGTGATTTGGGTTCCTTCATGGAAGCAAGCAAAGAAGAGGAAGCACATAAAGCAATAGAAATTGCTGAGCAGCGATTTGCTCAGAGAGACTTTGCTGGTGCGAAAAATTATGCATTGAAGGCCAAAACCCTGTGTCCAGGAATGGAGGGCATAGCTCATATGGTGGCGACATTTGAAGTTTACGTTGCTTCAGAGATTAAAAGTAATGCTGAAAGAGATTATTATTCAATTCTCGGATTAAAACCTACAGCAGATGAAGAGAGCATCAAGAAACAGTACAGGAAGATGGCTGTGTTGCTTCACCCGGATAAGAACAAATGTGTTGGAGCTGATGGAGCATTTAAGCTTGTATCCGAAGCGTGGACATGGTTGTCAGACAATGCCAAGCGTAGTTCTTATGATCTCAAGAGAAATACACAACTATCTGCTGGGATCAATCAGACAAATTTGTCTTCAGTCCATGCTACAGGAGCTCCAGGTTATACTTATGATAAATGCTCTAATTTTTCAACCTCCCATAGTAGGCTTGACACTTTCTGGACAATTTGCACTTCTTGTAAAGTTCAGTATGAGTATCTACGCAAATATGTGAACAAGAGACTTTCCTGCAAAAACTGCCGTGGCACTTTCGTTGCTGCGGAAACTGGGGCAGCCCCAGCAAATGGCTGCTTCCCATATGGTCCTTGGTCTTATCCTTTGGGTAATAGTTATGGAAGCCATTCATTTGATGGAGTGACGTATGTCCCAAGTAGCGCTCCCTATTTTAATGGAAATGGAGTCGCTGGATATCATTCTGGACATGGATATGAGTATGCTCCAAATGTTTCATTTCAATGGGGCTCAACAGGACATGTTAGTCAAAATGGATCAACTACATTATCTGCTGGTTCAGTATATCAGGCCAATGGAAATGCGAAGAGAGGAAGACCAAAAATCAGATCAGGAGTTGATAGAAGTCACCATGTGGGAGAGACTGTTCTCAATATGAATCCAGATGTATCACACTCTTGTTATGATCCACAGGAAATTAAGCCCAGTAAACCTGACAAGAGAAGGAAAGTTGTTGTGGAAGCCGGCTCCAAAAATAACCATGAAGAAAATGACTTGAAAGTTGCTCCAGAGTCAAGATTAGTCAATAAAAATGAGAGCATTGGGCATGGCCCAAAGCTTTCAAGTACGAGTGAAGTTCAGTCTAAGCAGTCTTCCGTGGAATTGGTGTTTGACACCAGGAAAGCATTGATTGAGAAGGCCAGAAGAGAAATTAGAAAGAAACTGGAAGAGATGAAGTTGAAATCTGAAACGGCTGCTGCAGTTAAGGAGAAGGAAAAAGCAAAAGCTGAAGTCAGTCAAAACAAAGGAGATACGAATGGACGACCAAGTCTAAACTTTTCTGGTCATCAACTAGAGCATAGGAAAACTGGTCCAGTCTCAATCACTGTCCCAGATTCTGATTTCCATGAATTTGATAAAGATAGGTCAGAGGAATGCTTCAAGCCAAAGCAAATATGGGCTTTATATGATGAGGAGGATGGCATGCCTCGATTGTATTGTATCATCCGTGAGGTTATTTCTACCAATCCATTTAAGATTCACATCAGTTACTTAAGCTCCAAAACTGATAGTGAGTTTGGCTCAGTGAATTGGCTAGATTCTGGTTTTACCAAATCTTGTGGAAATTTCAGGGCATGGAGCTCTGATATTGTTGAGCATGTTAACATTTTTTCTCATGTTCTTAACCGTGAGAAGGCTGGTCGAGGTGGCTGTGTTCGTATATATCCTAGAATAGGAGATATATGGGCTGTTTATCAAAATTGGTCGCCGGACTGGAACAGAGGCACGCCAGATGAAGTGAGGCACCAGTATGAAATGGTGGAGGTTCTCGATGAATATTCCGAGGAGTTTGGGGTTTGTGTGACTCCCCTTGTGAAGTTGGATGGATTCAAAACAGTATATCAGAGGAATCCAGACAAAAGTGCGATTAGATGGATACCGAGAAGAGAAATGTTGCGCTTCTCGCACCAAGTGCCGTCATGGTTAGTCAAGGGAAAAGGAAGCAATTTGCCAGAAAAATGTTGGGACCTGGATCCAGCTGCCACCCCAGATGGGCTTCTTCATGCTGCAACTACCGAAGGAAACGGTTTGTAGCTATGGTTGAAGCAATTAATTTAATTATTACACTTTAGCATTCTTGGGACAATATTTAGATTTAACTGTACAATATGTCACATTCGGTTAGAGACCAGATCAAAGAGGCGTTAACCACGGATATTCTTAGGGGCTGAGAATTTAAAGCATGTCTCTAGACTTTAGCAATTTGCTTGTTTACTGAAGTTTCTTGCTGCCATAGGAACGTTAACTGTTGTGGCCAATCAGTACTCACACATGCATGAGCCTGCCTCCCTGTAACTTTTTTATGGTCAAGAATTGAAAGCTTGAATTAAGCACAGTTTACGTTTTATTTTCAAGTAAAATAAATCAGCCAATAAAATGCCACACCAGATGACAGTTAAAATTTCTGATGCTCAGTTTTGATGAGTCAAATTGTAAACTTAAACTATCTTTATTGGAGATTTTAATTGTCGTCTGATGTGCATCTTTTAAGCTGAGGATTTGTGTCCTATATATTTTGTTCTTTCTGGAAGTGAAAATTTGCAAAATCATAGAATGTAGGGGAAACTAACGTAGGGACCAAAATTTTGAGAAATGTATGTTGAACGTCTTGTATATTTTTAAGAATCAAAGTTACTTCCAAGTTTTACAGTTGAAAATTTCAACGTACTCACTCTTAATTCTATATTTAATTCTTCATTTTACTACCAAGTTTTTGAGTTTTTAATTCTTATTTTATTTTACCTTTTTTGGGTTAAAAAAGTGACTATTAAATATTGTCTTCGTTATATATTCTACATTTGTTAAAGTAAAAAATACTTAAAATATGAAAATAAAAAAATAAAAAATAAAATTTGGACACAGTTTTTTTTTTTTTTAATACAAGACGGCCAAGTTGAAAGCTTGGAAATAGAAGAGCCTCTCTAGGCTACATGGCTACCTGCCATATCCTCACGCATATATCTCATACATCCCGGATGTACCAGCGGTAATAAAATTAGACCACCAACTAGCAGATGAGCATCCCTGGCCAAAAAATCGGCGCATCTAATAGCCTCCCTGGAAGTATAATGCAAACGTGCATCCCACCCTGAGAAGAGCAGTTCCCGAGCTTCCTAAATCTCCCCTGTAAATGGATGACGAGAATAACCTATGGCATCATGTACAATTCACTGGTAAGCCTGTAGTGAATCTGTATAAGCCTGCACCTTCTGAAGACCTAACTGTTTGCAGAGGTTTAGGCCCGTCACTATCCCCAATAATTCAGCACTTGCGGTCGGAACAACACCTAAATGACGCTGGAAGCCAGCCACCCATCTGCCATATTCATCCCGAATCACCCCTCCACAGAAAATTTGGACACAGTTAACCTCATATTTTAGGTTGATGCTGGAATCCATTCATCATAACAAAACTTGAGTTAAAATTTTGTTATTGATGGGAAGATATTGATATTATATGATTTGTAAGCACTTTTATAATCGTTTTTGGAGCCCAGAACCATGGTAATCCTTTGAGACTCAACTTGCTTTAATGGATGTAGAAAACTCCTTGATAGATGCTCCAAAGCTATGGCATTCAATTTCTACGAAACCGAGTTTCTTACTAAACGCTTTGCTTAGTAAAGAGAACTAATCCAGTCTGGACCACACATATTTGATTTTTGATGGTTTAGTATTAAGTTTTTTTTTTTAAATGATGATTTTTAAATAAAAATTATTTTTTTAAAAAAATAATAGTTAAGAAATTATCTTTTTTTTTAAAGGAAAAATGAAAAAAAGAACTTTGAAATTATAAAATTTTAAATAAGGTATTTCACATAAAATAAGTTATGAATTGCTTATCAAGTATCATTATTATCTTATCATTTTTTGGTAATAAATCTTATTTGAGATTTTATAATTTTAAAGTTTTTTTTCTATCATTTTTCTTATTTTAAATTCTATCCCCACTAATTTTTTTTTTTTGGAAAAAATATAAACTTCTAAATAACAAATCTAAACCGTTGAATCAGATTTGGATGCTTCAAACCTAATTAGCTGTCCCTGCAAAACAAAGTGTTTAGTAGGGAGATCGATTCCCTCATCAGCAAAAAAAAAAAAAAAAAAAAAAAAAAAAAAAAAAAGAGAAAAGAGAAAAAAAAAAAAGAAAAGAGTGGAAAGAAGAAGGAAATGTGCTGACAAATGAAATAGATAAAGTGTGGAGTGGAAAAATATCATCAGAATGCCTCAAAACACATTTTGTTATGAATATTAATTATGTGGATTTTCATTGACTTATATCTAAGCCAAATTGCTCTCCAAGCCAACTTGGCAACTTGCTCTTCAAGTTGGTTTTATTAATTATGGCTTTTGGTCCAAGACTCTTAAAGCCTATAACTGAAGGCCTTGTGCAAGCATTGTAATCATCCATACAAGTGAATAAGTATTACTCTCTTATTTCTCTTGAATTTTCTCTCCTCTTGCTCTTGTTCAATATCTCTTATCTCAAATTTCTTTTATTTTCTTAACATGTTATTAACATGAAAGCTCCAACAAATGTATGACCTTCTCATCGTTTCTTTCAGGATTTCATCTACCTTTTTTTACCGTATTTTATTTGACCTATTTAGGATAATTTGAGCCACTATATAGAATCAAAGAGATATTTTTACCGATTGTTATAAACATCGAGTTCCATGGTTACAATTGGATATTGTTATTGTTTTTATATTTTATATCTCCTTTACAAGTTCTTTTATATTATTATTATTATTATTATTATTATTATTTATTTATTTATTTATTTATTTATTTTTTAGTGTGGCCAGAAGCCATACACCTCTGATTTCATATTTTGAAATTATATGGCTAAAAGTCATACAGCTTTAATTTCTTATTATGAAATTATATGATTAAAAGTCATATTGCTTTGATTTCTTATTTTGATATGATATGGCTAGAAGTCATATACCTTTTCATCTTTTATCTTATTTTATGGCCATAAGCCATAAATATTTTCGTCTGTTATCTTATTGTATGGTCGGAAGTCATATACAACTTTTGTTTATCCTAAATTTCATCTTATTGTATGGCTGAAAGTCATATACGACTTTAATTTATCTTAAAGATAAATTGGGCAGAAGCCATATAGATTTAATATCTCATCTTGAGATTAATTAGCTTAAAGCCATGAGAATGAATCGGCTTGGAGTTGTGAGAATTAAATGGCATGAAGCCATATAGTTTTAATTTTTGTTGTAATATTTTACTTTATGAATTACTTTTTGTCTTTACAAATTTCCTGTTATTATCGTTTGTATTATTATCTTATGTTTTTATATTTCATATTTTATGAATTCCTCTTTATTACATTAGTCTGAATTATGTTAAATATTGTAAAATTTAAATTTGTGGCTTGTCAATATTGGAAAGACTTATTTATCCTACCTAATCCATGATTTTTCTACTCCACCATTTGCATGAAGGTCTTAGAATTGAATACATAACCATAAAAGACCCACTTGTTCTTTGTAAAAATTTAAAAGAAAGGTATAACCACCAAAAGATGGTTGTCCTTCTAAAGGCTCATTAAGAATGGATGCATCCAATTTGCTCTTACAGTAGTAAAATTATGAAAGAGGTTTTAAGAAATATGCTGAATTAATTTCTTACCTCCATGTTGCGAAACAAAACAAAGAGCTTTTGTTGAAAAAATCATGAATCCTATCCAACAGGCTTGACTCCATTCCCAATAGTGAATATAGTAATAAATGAATCTAATTGTGGCCATTGACAAGGGTGTGGACGTGGCCATAGCCGTAGGTGCGGCCATAATCCTAATCATGGTGGTTTAAATTCCCATCCGAAGTGGGGAAAGATTAAAATAAATCATGTTGATTAGGCTGACATTTTTGAGTATGGTGACATGGATATAACCTATTTGGATGTTGTTGATTTCTTAGCATAAATTATCTTTGTTCATTTAAACTGCTTTAATTTAGTGTGTTTAAAGTTGCTACTATCATATACATTTCATTTTAATGTTTTCCTTTATTTTCCATGTCTCTTTTAATAAATAATGAGTCTTATTGACATCAATCCTGAAGATTTATGTCTCAACTACTCACACCAAATTCAAAAATGATAAATATTGTTTCTTCCTTGATAATGCAAGAAGCCAACATTTATACCATATCCGGTAGTATAAATTTGATTGAAGGGTTTGGAAGAGCTAATATTTTATTATCTGAAGGAACAAAATTATGTATTGTTAATGCATTTTATTCTACCAAGTCTAAAAGAAACTATTGAGTTTCAAATATATCTGCAGAAATGAATATCATATAGAAACAACAACTAAAAATAATCAAGAATGTCTTGATATCACAAATTTAGTTTCTGGTAGAAAATGCATATCAAAAAGTTTTCCTACTTTAAGCACAATTGAAATACATTCTCTTGTAAACCAGAAGTTTATCAATGCAGACTAAAAGTCTAAAAATACAAACAAATAGTTTGTCAATGTAAGCCAGAAGTTTATTAATGAATTTGATATTTGGCATGATCGGTTAGGCCATCATGATGCAAAAAATAATTAAGAATTCATGTGAACATACCCTGAAGTGTAACAAATACCATAAACCCATGATTTTCTCATGTGCTGTATGTTCCAAGGGAAAATTAATTATTCAACCATCACCAAGCAAAATAAAAAGTGAGCCTTTCACTTTTCTAGAATGAATACAGGGAGATATTTATGGTCCCATACACTCACCATGCAGACCATTTAGTTACCATATGGTTTTAATTGATGCATCAATTAAATGATCGCATGCTTGCTTTATTATCTTCTCGCAACTTGGAGTTTACGAGATTACTTGCTCATTTTATTAGTTTAAGAGCGTGTTACTCTAATTATCCTATTAAGAAAATACGTCTTGATAATGCTGGTGAATTTAGATTACAAGCTTTTATTGCATATTGTAGGTTCCTTAGAATTGATGTTGAACATCTTGTAGCTCATGTTCATACGTAAAATGGACTTGCAAAATTATTGGTTAAAATGTTGCAATTAATTATAAAACCTTTAAATATGAGATCTAATCTCCCAATTTCTGCTTGGGCCATGCCATTTTGCATGCAACAATGTTAATTCATATTAGGCCAACAAGTTATCTAAAGATTTCCTCTTACAAATAGTTTTTGGTTAGGAACCTAATATTTCTCATTTAAGGATTTTTGGATGTGTAGTATATATATCAATAGCACCACCACAACTTATCAAAATGGGTCCACAAAAGAGGCTGAGAACATATGTCGGGTATGATTCTCCTTCTATAATAAAATATTTATAATCATCTACAGGAGATTTATTTAATGCATGATTTGCTGATTGTCATTTTGATGAATCAATTTTCCCAACATTAGAGGGAGAGAATAAGTAGTTGGGTAAAGAGATTAGTTTCAATGAATTATCATGGCTCATTTTGATCCTTATACAAAATAATGTAAACTGGAAGTTCAAAAGATAAATCATTTGTAGAATTTTGAGAATCAAATGCTAGAAGCATGTATTGACCCAAAGAAAGTGACAAAGTCACATGTCCTAGATGTTAATGCTCAATTCAAGTTCTTGAGAATAATACTCAATTAAGTTAAATAAGTCCTTATATGGCCTGAAGCAATCAGGGCGCATGTGGTATAATGGTTTAAATGAATATTTGTTGAAAGAAGGATACAAAAATAATCCAATATGCCTATGAATCTATATAAAAAGATCTGAAAGTCAGTTTGCTATAATTGCTATTTATGTTGATCATATCAACATCATCAGAACTTCTGTAGAGCTTCAAAAGGCAATTAATTTGAAATGAAGGATTTGGGAAGAACAAAATTTTGTCTTGGATTACAAATTAAGTACCTCAAGAATGGGATCTTTGTATATCCAGAAGCTTACACAAAAAAGGTCATAGAGTGTTTTTACATGGATAAGGCACATCCATTATGTACCCAATGATTTTAAGTCTTTGCATGAGGATAAAGGGCAGTAATTAGTGAAGAAAGTGATGAAGAATTATTTGTCCTAGAAGTATCATACTCTAGTGCTAATGGAACACTAATGTATTTTGCTAATCACACACATCCTGATATATCATTTGTTGTTAATTTATTAGCAAAATATAGTTCTTCACCAAAATGAAGGCATTTGAATGGAGTAAAACACATTCTTCGTTACTTTAGAAGCATTATAGACATGGGGTTATTCTATTCAAATGTATCCAAGCATGAATTGATTGGTTATGCAGATGCTGGAGTCTTGTCTGATCCATATGATGGGAAATCACAAATAGGCTATTTGTTTACATATGGAGGTGTAGCCATTTCATGGTGATTTATAAAACAAAATATATTAGTCACATCATATAACCATGTAGAAATTCTAGTGATGCATGAAGCAAATCAAGAATGTGTATAGTTGAGGTTAGTATTACATCACATACGAACCAAGCATACTTCACCAATAGTCTTTGTAATATCCCAAATTTTGAGATTAAAGGCTAGAGAATAAGCTTGAATAAGATGGACTACTAAGCTCAGTTTGGGAAGAGTCCCAAGAATGATGAGAGATAGAAAGACTCTCAGGGACTATATGATTTGGCCCTACTGGGTAGAGGGCTTGGTATTTATAGGTAGTATGATTAAGTGTCGGTGTAGATATGCATGAGACACATATACGGTGCTATTTGGTTGGTTGAAAGATGCCACCCAGCTATGTCATTAGATATGGGATTAATTGGTCGAGCAAAATATGCCGGTGTAGGTGTAACATGGCATTTTTAGGGCAGGCATGTGTACCCTACGTTTTTAGAGTAGATGTCTGTGTGTGGTGCCATGTAGGGCCCATACACATACTTTGACCTAGCATCATTTGTAGTTCTCGGTATACGTGAAGCAATCCCGAGTAAGTCCTGAGTGAAACCTGAGCAGATACCGATAAAGTAACTTTATTAAAGTAGTTTTGATAAAGTAACTTTATTAAATTAGCTTTAATAAAGTAAATAGTGATGACACAACTTTTGTGTTGGATAAATGAGAGATTGACGAGTGTCCTCTTATCATGACAAAGTACATTCCACTTTTGTGTTGACCAAATGAGAGGAGGACATATGCCCCTTTATCATGAGTCATAAAGTGACTTTGGTGTTGGCACTCTTAGAAGGCGTCACCTAGAGCTTGAAGTCATGGAAATCTATCGGTCTTCGGTCCAATCATGTGTTTGACTTTCCCGAACATCGAACTAAGAGTTGGGGAAAACCATCAGACCCTCACTTTCCCTGACAAGTTGGACAGCTAAATGCTTGAGAAAAGAGGAGGGACCCACTTTATTAAAGTAAGTGACACATGTCTCCAAACCATTGGATCACCGGACAAATGGCACCATAGGAATTCGACACGAGGCATAACTTTTCAAGACTCCCTCTTGGCCATATATTTCGGCCAGCTACCCAAAAAGTCAAAGAGGTAAGCGTAAGCTTTCTTTTGAACCGATTGGTTTGTTGTTTGGATGAGTTTTCATGAGGGTGAGGTACTGTTCATGTTTTGGCCAGGGGTATTTTTGAGGTTTATTCATGGTTTAATTATGTATTTATGGTTAGATGATGATCTATAATGATTGTAGAAGTTTGTGTTTACATCTGCCTGAATTCGTTTTTTGGAGGCAGAGAACTTGTAATGTGTTTTTGATAAGTCACACTTGGTTGAAATACTATGAATTTTATCGGACTAAAGTAGTCATCTTGAGCTTTAATTTGATAGGTAATATTTTTCAAAGTTTGACCTTGATTCTGGAACAAAATTTGTAACAGTCTGAGTCTGATGAATTTTTGGGAAATGTGTGGCTGTGATTGGGGCTTTGTGATATTTTTCATTGAAATTAGACTTAAAGAGGGTCACATAGAACTTTGAACTACTCCATTTGGATTTTTTCATATTAAGTTATGATTTTTAGAAGTTCAACCAAGAAATAGGGCAAAACTTTGAGATGTAGTTTCTTGGTTACGGCTAGATGATTTCTTGGCTGCAGCCCAAAAGTTTTTGGAAATCTTAGCCATGGCCAAAGGATCCCTTAGCCTTAGCCAAGATCCCAAGTTCTAGCATTTCATATTTTGCCAAGAAACATCGAATTGTTTAGCCTCCCTAACTTTTTCGACATTAATATACACTTCCAATGACTCTCTATCATGTCTCTAATAATATGATTGGGTATCTAGGGCCATGAGAGGTCAACAAAGAAGAAATGGAAGAATTTCCAAGAAGCTACAATGGTTGGAAGAAAAGGTACAAGAAGAGAATTTGAAGACAAGAGGTAGTGAACTTACCCTACTTACATGCATTTGATCGTTATGCTTGGGTAGTGATGCATGTGATTGCTTTACTTGATTGTGTAGAGCATATTTGAATGATGAAGTTTTGCTTCTGTTTATACCATGGCCATAAGTATGTTGCATGAAACATTGAATACGTAGAAATGTCATTATGTGGTATG
The DNA here is from genome assembly GCA_963855925.1 of Inga laurina. Lineage (NCBI taxonomy): Eukaryota > Viridiplantae > Streptophyta > Magnoliopsida > Fabales > Fabaceae > Inga > Inga laurina. The sequence goes on from OY979704.1 coordinate 68,292,422, forward strand.
CATCTAGTTAAGGCTAACATGTCATGCATTTATCATATATTGTGCACGTATTATGGTACTGTTTACTACTGAGATTTCTCGAATCTCAACCTCCCCCAACCAACTATTTAGAAAAGGTGGACATAGGAGGTACATCGAGAATAGCGAAGAGGACTGCACAAGAAAAATGTAGAGGTGGAATGAAGATAGGGATGTGTCTACTTTGTTCATATGTATGGTTTATGTACTAGATGTAGACACTTTAGTAGCCCTGTATGGCTACACTGTCTGTATATATATGTAAATGAATGGACTAAGAATGAGCAGAGAAATAAATAAAGATAACTCTAATAATAAAGAATGAGAAAAGTTAGTAACCCTGTAAATAAAATTAAGAAGTCTGGTAACTAATGAATAGTGATCCCATGAATTAAAGATTATGTCCGGGTTTGGGGGCCTATGTAACGTTTCCCCTGAGTCGGTAATGCTTTTGCAGTGCTATATAAAAGGGTCTAAGGATGGGTGTTATAGTCTTATATAAGGATACATGTATTGCCTAACTTAAAGAAAGATATATTAAGGGCGATAGAACAAAGCATATTTCACTGAAATTCTCCTACACTCGTGACCTTCAAAGGATAGTGAAATAGATATCCAACAAATCCGTTCAAGTGAAAATCTAGCAAATTTATTCACCAAGTCACTTCTAGGTACAATGTTTGAAAAGTTTGTCTATAATATTGGTCTTTGGAGACTCAAAGATCATAACTGATGTTGTTAGGAGGGAGAGTCGATACACGTTGTACTCTTTTTTCCTAATCTAGGTTTTGTCCCACTGGGTTTTCCTAGAAAGGTTTTCAATGAGGCAGTACTGGACAGTGCATTAATGAATAATCTACTTTTTTTCTTTAGTTAGGTTTTAGTCCCACTGAGTTTTTCCTAGTTAAAGTTTTTAACGAGGCACATTTATAATAGACATCTAGGGGGAGTGTTATGAATATTAATTGTGGCTTTTGGTGCAAGACTCTTGAAGGTCTACAAATAGAGATCTTGTGCAAGCATTGTAATCTCCCACATAAGTGAATGAGTATTACTCTCCTCTTTCTCTCCTCTTGCTCTTGTTCTCTATCTCTTATCTCAAATTTCAGAGACAAAACATGCATAATTATTTTGGTAACTGTATGTCATTAATTTGTGGTACTATTATGGCATTTCCAAAATTAAGATCCTTAAGCAGCAATATTTTGGAGACTGAACTGTCATTTCTAAAATTTGTCCAAATGACCCAAAAAAAAAACCCTGAAATGGAATTAAACAATACCACATAATTAGATGATTATAAAATAATGACATTTTTACCCTTGTTATAACTAATTCATGCAGTCACTATTAAATAATTATTTATAAATAATAAAATTTATACCCAATAAGTACCCTAAAAAGTTTAAATGACGCATGAATTATAGTATATTAATATTGGAACCTACCAATATTTATCCATTAGAATTATGATTTGTTACGTTAATGATGTTTTAATATTTTGCAACTATCTTTATTACCTTTAATTATGACAAGGATTTAATTTAGAATTTTATTATTATTTTAATATTTATAGGGCTCTATATTAATAAAATTGATACTAAAGCTATTAATTAAGTGAAAACAAGATTTATGAAACTAATAAGGAATTAGTGATTATAGGTTGCTCTTTCGATATTTGTGGTAATTAAATAGAGAAGTTATTTGTTTTGATTTGATTATAATTTCTTTTCACTCCATCAATTTCACTTTGGTTCACTCAACTGAAGTAATAAAAGTGTGAAATCATTGATAAACCAGATTGTTGGCACCAAGTTCTCGTAAAAACGATACTCTACTAACTCTTTATTACTTGATACATACCATGCACTTGCGGAGCTTGCATATTTCGTGCCTATCATTCACACATGAAGTTAAAACACACACAAAGCCCACAAGAGGAACCGAACCAAAGCTGAGGAGCGACTTCTGGTTTTAATTTCCTCCTATAGAGAAGTCTTGTATTTCTTTCCTTTGGGGGCAGCTGGGAGTGCGAACCTAACAAGCAGGATCTAAAAAATTGCCAAGTAAGGTTAGTGTTTTAAGAAGTAGGAGCAATAAAAATCACAAGTGGCCTAAAGGTCGTCATAACAAGTTCATTTGCATTTTCATTTTAAAATTTGATGGACAAGTTAATTCATATATTGACATCCTTTCAATGGTGCCTTCATTTCAGGTCAAAAAAACTGGTGCCTTCATTGTAAAAAAGGGTGCTTCATGCGTGTGCCCTATTGAGCTATATAAGGAATAAAGCATGCAGTACTCTATAATATTTTTGTTAACTCAGCTTTTTGAGTTGGGATTAATTCAATCCATAATTTATTTTAACATTATGACAAAAAATTAAATCAACTCTCGAAAGAAAAGTTTTTAACAAAACCTATTGATATTTTCTTGTCATAACTCACGCAACCATTATAGTCTTCACAAAGGGTTTGAATTTGCATTTTTTAAGTGAAAAAACTGAATATATATCCTTAACTCATACGAGAAAAGAATAACAATAAAATACCACTAGCCTAAGTTAATCCCATGAATTCGCAATTCCGTACTTAAGAATGCCTCTTAAGAAAAGTCTTTGGTGCCAATTGAGCCACAAGCCCTGGCAAACTATTGATATTTATGACTTCTAGGACAGTACTCCTTCCGGTCCTTTTTATAAATTTAAATTATTTTGATCCTTTTTATAATATTTTATTTTTGGGCTGTCTAAGTATTTAATGTGTTTTTACCATTTTTACCTAAAATTAATTCTATTATCTCTCCTTATCTTTTTCCCTATACTACATTCTCTTTCATACATTCTCTTATTACTACTCTATTTCTCTCTCTAATTATTTCCCCCTTCTAAATAACGGTATACTTAGAAATATAGTTCATTTCTGATATATTTATTACTTTGAATTAAGTTTAATTGATTTCTTGAACCATATAATTTTGCTCCAATAAAAAGGGGAAGGGGGTGGGTGTTGTGCCTTTGGTGCTGCCCTGTCAATAAAGGGGCTTTCCCAAGTGTTTTTTTCTTATTTCTTTTTACCATTAGATTCTACATAAAATAAATGACATTTTGATATCTTATGGGCAAAAAATGGAATAGTTTCAATTTTTTATGATCTTTGAAAGATTCAGTGCTTAAAGTGTAAAAAAGTACCATTTTCCTGAAATATCTTCAAAAAATTATAAAAAATTGAAAACATCTCAATTTTTTGCCCATAAAATATCAAAATATCTCTCATTTTATGTAGAATCTAATGGTGAAAAGGAATACGAAAAAAATACTTAGAAAGACCCCCATATTGATGGGGCAGCACCAATGGCACAACACCCACCCCTCCCATAAAAAGGTGGGGGAGTATTATTGTAATTATTGTGAAATTATTGATATTTGTATGACAATCAATGCCACCACTCCAGAACCATCATTTTTAATTTTTCCATAAGGAGCATCAACACCACGAAATAATGTACGTAAAACAAGAAAATGGATATTTTAACTCATACACTCGTCCTTGTTTTAAACCCTTCTATATGTGTATGTGTCAAGTAGTACTGCTGATAAGGATATTCCATATGCATCCACGTAGGTTATATATGTATATATTCTTAATTTCATTTAGAAATGATTGAACATCGAATATACATGAGGAATTAATAAGGCCTTCCTTTCCAGGCGAAGCTGCATTGAGATTCCCAATGTCTCTCAGATTCTCGCAATGCAATCATATATCCTTGAAGTGTATCAATAGCAGCTAAGAAATGCATAATCTCCGTCCTTCACTCTTACAAAAGTTCACTCACTACTAAAGCTTTGAAGATGAAGATGAAGCTTTTTATGTTTTGCCTCTTCCTCGCTGTGCTGCTCATGTCTGCTGATGCCAACCGAAGCTGAGGAGCGACTTCTGTTTTTCTCTTATAGAGAAGTCTTGTCTTTCTTTCCTGTGGTGGCAGCTGGGAGTGCGAACCTAACAAGCAGGAGCTAAAAAATTGGCACGTAAGGTTAGTGTTTTAAGAAGTAGGAGCAATAAAAATCACAAGTTGTGTAAAGGTTGTCATAACCAGTTCATTTGCATTTTCATTTTAAAATTTGATGGACAAGATTTAATTTATATATTAATTTATTTATTGACATCCTTTCAATAGTGCCTTCATTGTAAAAAATGGTGCTTCGTGCGTGTTGTAATAACATTCCAAAAATTTATACTACAATAGTATAAATTGAAATTATGAATGAGTGAATTGTTAGGAATTTTTAGGGATTGATATAGAAATAAATTTCTAAATTTCTTTCTTGTTATAATAAATGATAAATCCTAAAATTAGAAAAAATACAAATACAAATATATATATATATATATATATATATATATATATATATATATATATATATATATATATATATATATATATATATATATATAAAAGAAACTGTGTGTGTAAATTATATTCTTGGCTGGGTTAATAAAATATATAATATGAATCAATAGATGATGTCAATAGTAGGGACGCAATGCATAAGAAAGCTTGGAGAACAAGTAGGAAAAGGATACATCTTGTTAGCTTGATAAGGAAGTAGAATAAAGATAAGAAAGTAATAAATGTGCCAAGTAGATATTTAGTAAATCCTCACAAGGATTAACTCCATTGAAAGAAATTTTCTATATATATATATACACGCCTCAGTTTTCCAATGGAATATATGAAGCAAAAGAGAAAAAGAAAAAGCGATGAAAATAAAAAGAGGGAAAAAGGAGGAGGAGGGCGTGTGGTAAAATGTAAGAGTTTTCTTACTGAGTAATACACCATGCTTTTATTTATACTTCTCAAAATTATTTAAAATGTTTTATATCTAAATACTCTCTATGTGATTTATTTGATTAATATAAATACTTCTTATATATGAAAGTTGTTTGAAATTGTATGGGAATATGCAAGAAAGACTATATTGTTGTATCTAAGGTTGTCAAACTCACGAGTTTAAGTAAACTCATAATAGTAATTTAAACTTATATCATAAACTCGTAAGATTTTATTTTTACCATTAAATAGGTATTAATGGAGTATATATAATTAAATAATTAAAATATAAAAAATGACAAAAATTTGATTTAAATATATTTTAAATCCAAATATTGAAATTAAATCCATCAACATTCATAATTTAATATATTTAACGAAGAAATTTCTATAAAATTTATGTATAAAGCCGCTGAATATGATCAAATCGAAGAAGTTAACACGAGTTTAAAGGTGAGTTAATATGGTTTTATAAGTTAAAAATGTAAAAACAGTAAACTCGTTATATAAACTCGTGATTTTAATCGAGTTTACAATGGTCACGAGTTTACCAGTGACTTGATTCAATTTTGTAAGTTAGAAACGTAAAAACGGTAAACTCGGAGAGTCAGCTCGCTAGTTTGACAACAATGGTTGTATCTATAAATATTATGATCTCTCTAATAAATCCCAAATTTAATAGATTTTATCCCATATTATTGATTTATTTTGGGGACTATTTTAGGCTAATTTGGATTTATTAAATAATATTCGGTTTGTTAGCCAATTTTAGGAAATAATATAAATTTGAATTAATTATGAGATTATTGGGCTTAAATTGATAATATCTTGATTGTATATCTTGTGATTAAATAATATTTCCAAATATATGATAGATCACGATCTCATTTAATTCTTACAGGTCAAGGAAAATCATATTATGAAATCCCATGGTGTAGAATTATTTTTGGAAATCTAAAGAAGATCTAATGGCTGAGTTTGAATAGGCTAATTCGATTTTAATGGATTCAAATCTTATACTTTAAGCTTTCTCATTCTCATATAAAAAATAGGGAAAATCCCTTAAAAATACAACTGAAATAGCTAAATCCCGATTCAGTGCTGCGAAATTACGAAATCCCGATTCAGTGCTATGTCAGTAAGGATGAATAGTGCTGGGGTGTGAAAAGACGATTTTGCCCTTTAGCCCTCCCTCTCGTTACTTCATAATAACAATATGAGACTCTTAATTAACAACTCCAGATTCTTAATTAACAACTCTAATATCTTCTTTTTACTTTCACAATAACAACATCAGTCTTGTTATTAATAAAACCATATTCTACATTAACAACTTTCATTAACAACACTATATTTTAATTTTGAGCTACGAATATGTGAAAGAATAAAGCGGAGTTTTTAATCAAGAAGACGGAGTTGTTAATTAAGAGTCTTGTGTTGTTATTCTGAAATGGCGAGAGGGAGGGCTGAAGGGCAAAATCGTCATTTTGCACCCCACCACTGTTCATCTGTACTGACACAGCACTAAATTGGGATTTCATAATTTTGCAGCATTGAATCGAGATTTAGCTATTTCGACGGTATTTTTAAGGGATTTTCCATAAAAAATACTTAGCAGCTACATAATTATGGACACTCTCTTTGAGAGCCAATACCGACATCCTCTCTGTAACCCCCTTCGATAATCAGGCCGGGATTAGCGTTTAAGCACATTTGATTATCGAATGAGAAATCCGGAACAAATAAAAACTTTTTAAAACACTTGTACAAATGGATCTCCATTCATTTCATTCATTAAAACAAATGGCCTGTTTGGTCTGTTACATATACAATATCAGAGTAAGCACAATTCCCGACGTTCACCCGGGATAATAACTGTAACCCCCTCACCGTAATTACATCCAGATTACAAAATTTAAGTGAAATAGAGACCAATAAGATGAGATAACAATTTATAGTCCCACATCCAAGAGATGGGGTATTTTAAAAATCAATTCCGAAACATACTTATCACTGGTCTCACATTCACGGGCGGATATAATTACTGGAGAAATCAGAGTACATAATAAATATCAAAGTGCGGAAACCAAAATCCCGGCAAACCCCGGGTAACTTACATATATAACTTGGGTTTACAAGTTCCCAATAATGGGGATTACATGACCAAAATATACGTTTACATCTTTTTCTGTCTACGCTTGGTAATCTCAAAACCAAAATAAGGATAACCAACTACCACTAAGATCTCAGAGTAACCTAACTACTCCGGGTTGTCCGCTTCCCTTTCAAGCCACTCGCCCTGTCTGAAAAGGTTAGTCATTTGGAAAGAGTGAGATTCTAAAGAATCCCAGTAGTAACAACTATTTCATACCACATGCAATAACATAATATGTAAACAAATCATCTCACATCACAGCAACACAATCACACTCCACCCTCATCCCCTTTTACCGCCGGGAAGACACACCATCCTAACCCGAACCGTTGATAGCGACTCAGGGACTATTGGCGTGGCAGTGTATACGAATAGACACACGGCTCACATATAGCCTTTCGGCTTTCACAAATGGCCCGTCGGCCTTCACAAATAGCCTTTCGGCCCACATATACACATATATCACACCCTAACCTCATCCCCTTTTATCGCCGGGAAGGCATACGGTCCTTACCCGAACCGTTGTTAGCAACTCAGGGACTATTGGTATAGTGGTGCTTCCACAATTTTCATAAACTTGTAGCATACGATATCCATTTCAAAACAATGACATAGCACACATACAATGTATCACATAAGGTATAAAGAAAGAGTCACTACCTGTATCTTTCCTGGCTGGCTCCGTTAACATGGTCTCACGCGGACGACAGATATCAAATCCTATATCAAATTAGGGACAATTGATCAATCTCTTTTCCAATTACTTAATCCCATAATACACTAAGTTGGTTATCATTTAGGACTCTTTAGAGGCCACAAATGTCTCTAATGAAAGCCCTAAAAGGTTGGGAAACAAAAGGTTGAAGGTCACTTTTCGAAAACAAGAAGTGCTGGAACACAGGCTTGGGCCGCGGCCCACCCATCCTTGGGCTGCGGCCCAAATATGGCCAGAAGGTCTTGGGCTGCAGCCCACCACTCATGGGCCGCGGCCCAAAACAAGTCAGAAAGGATTGGGCCGCGGCCCAGAAATTTCCTGACTCTGGGCTGACTTCGAAAAACCATAACTAATTCTAGAAAAATCGAAACGAGGTGATTCCAAAGCCAAATAAAAGGTATATGAGTCCTCTTTCAAGGAAAAATATAGCCCCTCACTGGAAATCACTACACAAATACAGAATCACCAAAAACTACACACTACTCCAAAACAGAGTTCTGTTTCAATCCCAAACTTTGGATAACCATATCTCACAGAATACTAAATGAAATGACATAAAATATATGTCCATTTTGAAGCTTGGGATGTGAACTTTAAGACTGGAAAGTTTCACTATTTTTCAATACCATTTGGTCACTCAAAACGCTCGTCCAAACTGACAGCGAAAAACAGAGCTTAAACAAACAGATTTTCCAACTTTTCCCAAGTGATCCAAATGAATCCAAAATCAACAACCAAGGTTATTCCCACACAAAATCACTCAAGGACTCCAATGGGAATGTCAAAATCACCAAAATCCTATTCCATTACCATGCTTTGGTTGTGGGTGACATTAAACACCAAACTCTCAAAATCTCCAAACTTAACAATTTCAAACCCAATCAATTTCTATCTATCCAAAATGCATCAAATGTTCATATATCTCCAAACTAAATCATTTCCAATCATCAATCATAATGAACTTCATATTTCCAAAAATAGGCATAATTAGGGCAAAATTCCAGATTTTACCAACTTAGCCAAAAATCACAAACAATACATCAAAATGCTCTAAATGTCTACCTCTTCTCTTTGCCCAATCTAGAATCTTGATTCTCAACTTTCAATTTCGAATCAATGCCCAAAGTAACACCATTCAAGACTCTACAACCACAACAATGTAGCTCTCAATGAGACACACAAAATTAGAGAAGAGGATTAGAGCATTAGAGAATCACAACTCACCAAAATCAAAGCTTTTCTTTTCCTCTTTCTTGCTTGTCCAGCGCCAGAAATGGAGGAAAGAGAGGAGAGAGAGAAAATGGTGAAGATGATGAAAATTCTCTTCCTTACACACACACACTCAACCGCACAAGAGGGAGAGAAGAGAAAAAGTATTGTTTTGTCTTTTAGTGCCACCTCCAATGGCTACCCTCTTGCCACTTGTCATCATCCTATCCACTTCCACTTTAAGCTCATATAACCGCAAAGCATAGGATACCGACCCATGGTCAAGGAATCACAACCATTGATCTTATATACACATGTATGTACACTAAATTCATATTACATAAATTTCCAAAAGTATTTAATTACACTAATTACAACAATTATCAGAGCCATTAGCCCTAATCACAAATCGGGATATTACAATTCTCCCCCCGTCAAATAAATTTCATCCTCGAAATTTCTACACCCCTTGAGCCAAAAACTTCGGGTATCGCCTTCGCAAATCTTCTTCTGCTTCCCAAGTTGCTTCTCGTTGGGTCATACCCTTCCATATCACTTTCACATAAGGAATGCTCCGGTGTCTGAGCCGACTTTCCTCTCGTTCAATTATCCGCTCTGGCTCTACCGCATACGTGAAGTTATCTCGCAACTCTACATTCTCATACTCAACGACATGAGATGGATCCGGTTGGTACTTCTTCAATTGGGAAACATGAAATACATCATGGAGTCTGCTCAAGCTCGAAGGTAAGGCTACACGATAAGCAACAGGCCCAATCCTATCAAGGATCTCAAAAGGTCCTATATACCTCGGGCTCAGCTTCTTTCGTTTGATTGCTCGCCCAATACCGGTGACAGGAGATACTCTAAGAAATACATGGTCACCAACATCAAACTCTAGAGGCCTTCTCCTCTTGTCAGCATAGCTTTTCTGCCGGCTCTGAGCTGCAAGAAGCCTCTTACGAATAACACGAATCTGAGCTGAGGTTTGATTAATAAGCTCCGGCCCATATAGCTTCCTCTCAGATAATTCATTCCAACACAATGGCGATTGGCATTTTCTTCCATACAACGCTTCATACGGCGCCATCTGAATGCTCGCATGATAGCTATTGTTGTAAGCAAATTCAGCAAGTGGAAGAAAACGATCCCAACTCCCTTTGAAGTCAAGAACACATGCCCGCAACATATCCTCTAAGGTCTGAATAGTCCTCTTTGATTGTCCGTCAGTCTGAGGATGATAGGCTGTACTGAATCTTAATTGAGTACCCAGTGCCTCATGCAATGCCTTCCAGAATCTCGAGGTGAAACGGGGATCTCGATCAGAGATGATATTCTTCGGTATGCCATGGAGCTTCACAATTTCACGAACATAAATTTCTGCTAACTTGTCCAGATAATAATTAGCATTAATCGGTAGGAAGTGTGCCGACTTCGTTAACCGGTCCACAATAACCCAGATCGCATCATAATTCTTGATCTTGGGCAATCCCACAACAAGATCCATGGTCACACTTTCCCATTTCCATTCTGGAATCTCAGGACTCTTCAACAAACCAGGCGGTCTTTGGTGCTCGATCTTTACTTTTTGACATGTGAGACACCTCGCCACATATTTCGTCACATCACTCTTCATTCCCGGCCACCAATACACAGATTTCAAACCATGGTACATTTTGGTCATACCCAGATGAAGAGTATATCGGCTCTTATGCGCCTCATCTAAGATTTTCTGTCTCAACTCCGCCTTTAGTGGAACGCACACTCTTTTCTGATAGCGAACCAATCCACGAGGCGACACATCATAGCCCTGAACTTCTCCTCGCTCAATTCTAGGCAAGTTACTCTGTATCCAGTCATCTTGCCTCTGAGCTTCTTCAATCTCAGCTCTCAGATCACTTTCCCCTTGGGAAACATTATAGTTGGCACAGATGATCTGGTTCGACAGATTCATATCACGAAAGTAATCAATTTTTCTTCTTGTATCATCATAGCTGCCACAAGCACAGTCTTTCGACTAAGAGCATCAGCGACTACATTCGCCTTACCCGGATGATATTTTATTTCCAGGTTGTAGTCCTTAAGCAATTCCATCCAACGCCGTTGTCTCATATTCAACTCTTTCTGATCATACAGATATTTGAGACTCTTGTGGTCGCAGTACAATTCCACAGTCACACCATACAAATAATGCCTCCAAATTTTCAAGGCAAACACAATAGCCGCAAGCTCCAGATCATGAGTGGGATAGTTCAATTCATGAGGTCTGAGCTGTCGAGAGGCGTAGGCCACCACATGTCCCTGTGCATAAGGACACACCCTAATCTCTGCCCACTGGCATCAGAATACACAACATATGTCAAACTGGGATCGGGCAAAATCAACACAGGTGCCGTCGTCAATCTCTTCTTCAGCTCCTCAAAACAATTTTCACATTTCTCATCCCACACAAACGGTTGATCTTTTCTTGTGAGCTTGGTCATCGGCAACGCAATACGGGAGAAATTCTAAATGAATCTCCAATAATAACCAGCAAGACCCAGAAAACTGCGTATCTCCGCCATAGATTCTGGCCTCTTCCAGTTTAGTACTGCTTCCACCTTACTAGGATCCACAGAGACCCCTTCCTACGAGATAACATGGCCTAGGAATCTCACTTCCGATATCCAAAACTCGTACTTACTCAATTTAGCATAGAGTTGCTTTTCACGCAATATTTTCAACACGATTCTCAGATGATGCTCATGCTCCTCCATACTCTTGGAGTATATTAGAATGTCATCGATAAATACTACAACGAACTGATCTAGGTATTGTCGAAAAATACAGTTCATGTAATCCATGAAAACCGCAGGCGCATTGGTTAACCCAAATGGCATCATCAAAAATTCATAATGACCATACCTAGTCCGGAAAGCAGTTTTCGGAACATCTTCCGCTTTCACACGCTGCTGATGATACCCCGACCTTAGATCAATTTCCGAAAACACACTTGAACCAGATAGTTGATCTAATAGGTCATCAATTCTCGGGAGAGGGTACTTATTCTTGACGGTAACCTTATTCAACTCTCTATAGTCGATACACAAACGAAGACTCCCGTCTTTCTTTTTCACAAACAAAATTGGAGCACCCCAAGGCAACACACTGGGTCTAATAAACCCTTTCTCAAGCAAATCCTCAATCTGCTTTTTCAACTCAACCATTTCATTTGGGGCCATACGATATGGGGCTTTGGATATGGAACCCGCTCCAGGCACAATATCAATCGGAAACTGAACTTCCCTTTCCGGAGGTAATCCACTTAGATCATCTGGAAAAACCTCAGGGAACTCATTCACTATGGGTATACTATTCAAAGTTTCACTGGTCTCTCCTTGTACAGAAAAGAAAACCATATACCCCTGACAACCCTTTTGCAAATATTTCTCAACCTTAGCTGTTGAAAGGAAATTCAAACCGACGTTGCCATCCCCAACGTTTTGAGAAACAGGATACACTATCCTTTTGTTCCCACAATCTAACAACACATTATTCGCTCTCAACCAATCAAAACCCAGAATGACTTCCAATTGGCAGAGTGGTAAACAAATCAAATCTATCACCGACTCACGACCCTCTACGGTTATAACACAATTCAAACAGGCATCAGTAGTTATAGCCTTTACTCCCATCAGTGTTGACACAATCAGCTCGAATGGTAACTTATACACATTCATACTCAACCGCTTCACACAATCACATGAAATAAAAGAGTGACTTGCACCCGGGTCAAACAATGCTTGCAATACTAATCCATTGAGAAGAACTGTACCTTGTATCAGCTCTGGGGATTTCCGGGCTTCCTCATGAGTCATGGCAAATACTCTGCCCTGAGCCCTCGGTCTCTGCTCCGCTTGTGGTCGTTGGCAATCTCTAGAAAGATGTCCGGGTTGCTTACAATTAAAGCAAATCATCTCGCCCCGACAATTCTTGCCATAATGTTACTGGTTGCATTGGGGACATTTCTTCTCCATCACAAACCTCTGGGGCTCACGATTTTTCGGCTGATAGGGCTTTTTACCACTGCCCCTAAACGAAGATGACCCCGAACCCTTCCGCTTCTGAGGAGCACCGCCCTTACTGGACTCACTATAACCACCAGCAGTCTTAGCCGGATACAACTCTCTCAGATTACTCTCTGTGATTCGACATTCTTCAACAGCTTTGTTGAACTTAGAAAACTGATGGGTGGCTATTCTCTTTCTCATATCACGCCTCAAACCCCGAATAAGTAAATCCGAGCTCAACTCCTCGTCATCCCTCTTCTGAAGATAAGAGGAGTATCGGGACAACCGGGTGAATCGGGACAAATACTCATCAAATGACTCCATGTCCCCTTGCTTGATTTGTAGGAACTCGGTCTCCTTTTCAAGCCTCACTGACTTGGGAAAGTATTTCTCATCGAAGTGTTGTTGAAACACCTCCCAGGTCAATGGTATATTCTTGCTCTTCAAAGACAAAGCGATGTTCCGCCACCAGCGGTCTGCATCTCCCTCAAGCTTGTACACTGCTAGCTTGGCTTTCACTTCCGAGGGACATTCTAGATCCTCGAATATCTTCTCAAGACGATTTACCCAATCTTCCGCTGCCTGAGGATCAAATCTCCCTTTGAATGCTGGAGGTAGATGTTTACAGAATCTGGAGACCCAAAACTGAAGGTCTCTTTCCTCATTGACCGACTTTCCATGCGGCCTTGGATCTACTTCAGTACGAGGAGGCGATTCAAGTGGTCGTGCCGACCCTTCAGCAGTATCTTCCAGTCTTGTCTCCTCTCGGGTTTCCCCTCGAGTCCCTTTTTGAGTAGACTGACCTCTACCCTCATTGTTCTTTGCTTTCTCGGCTCGAAGCTCTTCTCTAAGCTCCGCTATCATATCTCATTAGTCCTTTATCAGGCCCATCAACTCTTGCATTGGGTCCGGTGGATTGTCATTGTCCACTTCCACCACGGGATCTTCTTGTTGTACTCTGGGGTGACCTTTGGTTGTTCTTTTCATTCTACAAAGAACTCACCCCATTAATCCAACAATTATAGTATACACATATCTACCAATCTCAGATATCCACAGTCACAATCCAAAGATGTGTATACAAACCAACATTCACAATTAGTCTTCTATAATTAAGTCCAAACTATGGGAGCTAACCTAGCAAATTCTACCCTTGCCAGGAACTACAGCTCTGATACCAAAAATGTAACCCCCTCACCGTAATTACATCCGGATTACAAAATTTAAGTGAAATAGAGACCAATAAGATGAGATAACAATTTATAGTCCCACATCCAAGAGATGGGGTATTTTAAAAATCAATTCCGAAACATACTTATCACTGGTCTCACATTCACGGGCGGATATAGTTACTGGAGAAATCAGAGTACATAATAAATATCAAAGTGCGGAAACCAAAATCCCGGCAAACCCTGGGTAACTTACATATATAACTTGGGTTTACAAGTTCCCAATAATAGGGATTACATGACCAAAATATACGTTTACATCTTTTTCTGTCTACGCTTGGTAATCTCAAAACCAAAATAAGGATAACCAACTACCACTAAGATCTCGGAGTAACCTAACTACTCCGGGTTGTCCGCTTCCCTTTCGAGCCACTCGCCCTGTCTGAAAAGGTTAGTCATTTGGAAAGAGTGAGATTCTAAAGAATCCCAGTAGTAACAACTATTTCATACCGCATGCAATCACATAATATGTAAACAAATCATCTCACATCATAGCAACACAATCACACTCCACCCTCATTTCCTTTTACCGTCGGGAAGACACACCGTCCTAACCCGAACCGTTGATAGTGACTTAGGGACTATTGGCGTGGCAGTGTATACGAATAGCCACACGGCTCACATATAGCCCGTCGGCCTTCACAAATAGCCTTTCGGCTCACAATTAGCCTTTCGGCCCACATATACACATATATCACACCCTAACCTCATCCTCTTTTACCGCCGGGAAGGCATACGGCCCTTACTCGAACCGTTGTTAGCGACTCAGGGACTATTGGTATAGTGGTGCTTCCACAATTTTCATAAACTTGCAGCATAAGATCCATTTCAAAACAATGACATAGCACACATACAATGTATCACATAAGGTATAAAGAAAGAGTCACTACCTGTATCTTTCCTGACTGGCTCCGTTAATGTGGTCTCACGCGGACGACAGATATCAAATCTTATATCAAATTAGGGACAATTGATCAATCTCTTTTCCAATTACTTAATCCCATAATACACTAAGTTGGTTATCATTTAGGACTCTTTAGAGGCCACAAATGTCTCTAATGAAAGCCCTAAAAGTTTGGGAAACAAAAGGTTGAAGGTTACTTTTCGAAAACAAAAAGTGCTGGAACACAGGCTTGGGCCGCGGCCCACCCATCCTTGGGCTGCGGCCCAAATATGGCAAGAAGGTCTTGGGCTGCGGCCCACCACTCATGGGCCGCGGTCCGCCACTCTTGGGCCGCGGCCCAGAAATTTCCTGACTCTGGGCTGACTTCGAAAAACCATAACTAATTCTAGAAAAATCGAAACGAGGTGATTCCAAAGCCAAATGAAAGTTATATGAGTCCTTTTTCAAGGAAAAATATAGCCACTCACTGGAAATCACTACACAAATACAGAATCACCAAAAACTACACACTACTCCAAAACAGAGTTCTGTTTCAATCCCCAACTTTGGACAACCATATCTCACAGAATACTAAACGAAATGACATAAAATATATGTCCATTTTGAAGCTTGGGATGTGAACTTTAAGACTGGAAAGTTTCACAATTTTTCAATACCATTGGTTCACTCAAAACGCTCGTCCAAACTGACAGCGAAAAACAGAGCTTAAACAAACAGATTTTCCAACTTTTCCCAAGTGATCCAAATGAATCCAAAATCAACAACCAAGGTTATTCCCACACAAAATCACTCAAGGACTCCAATGGGAATGTCAAATCACCAAAATCCTATTCCATTATCATGCTTTGGTTGTGGGTGACATTAAACACCAAACTCTCAAAATCTCCAAACTTAACAATTTCAAACCCAATCAATTTCTATCTATCCAAAATGCATCAAATGTTCATATATCTCCAAACTAAATCATTTCCAATCATCAATCATAATGAACTTCATATTTCCAAAAATAGGCATAATTAGGGCAAAATTCCAGATTTTACCAACTTAGCCAAAAATCACAAACAATACATCAAAATGCTCTAAATGTCTACCTCTTCTCTTTGCCCAATCTAGAATCTTGATTCTTCAACTTTCAATTTTGAATCAATGCCCAAAGTAACACCATTCAAGACTCTACAACCACCACAATGTAGCTCTCAATGAGACACACAAAATTAGAGAAGAGGATTAGAGCATTAGAGAATCACAACTCACCAAAATCAAAGCTTTTCTTTTCCTCTTTCTTGCTTGTCCAGCGCCAGAAATGGAGGAAGGAGAGGAGAGAGAGAAAATGGTGAAGATGATGAAAATTCTCTTCCTTACACACACACACTCAACCGCACAAGAGGGAGAGAAGAAAAAAAGTAATGTTTTGTCTTTTAGTGCCACCTCCAATGGCTACCCTCTTGCCACTTGTCATCATCCTATCCACTTCCACTTTAAGCTCATATAACCGCAAAGCATAGGATACCGACCCATGGTCAAGGAATCACAACCATTGATCTTATATACACATGTATGTACACTAAATTCATATTACATAAATTTCCAAAAGTATTTAATTACACTAATTACAACAATTATCAGAGCCATTAGCCCTAATCACAAATCAGGATATTACAATAACATTAATCCAAAGGTTTATACAGGGCATCATTGCCCATCTCAATATCTATACCGGGGATTACACAAAACTATACCACTACAATTCTATTCAATATGATTACATTGATCCAAAATGATAACCAATTTGATATAAAACCAAAATATATAGCTAAGACTATCGCTGGCAGTCCTAATCGTCCTTTGCCACTTGCTTGCTTTTCGATCCACTTGCCCTGTCTAAAAATATTATTTGGAAAGAATGAGATTCTAGAGAATCCCAGTAGCAACAGTTTATTTATATGATGCATATATACAAAGCAAGTCACATATATCACAATGCAGCAATCAATATTCGAGACCGGGCTTTCGCCACGTTCCCTTCACTATATACGAGGTCGGGCTTATGCCACGCCCCATCACTTTATCAATATTCGAGTCCGGGCTTTCCCCACTTCCCCTTCACTTTCACTGTAATCGAGTCCAGGCTTTTGCCACGTCCCTTTCACTTTCACTGTAATCGAGTCCGGGCTTTCGCCACGTCCCCTTCACTTTCACTCTAATCGAGTGTAACCCCCTGCCTTTAACCACGTAATTATAATTCGATATCACATAATTAAATTGGTTTAGAGACCGTCGAATAGCTTAAACTCATTTCAAGTTCCTACACTATAGTAGGGTTTTCACCAAAAACTTTCAAAAACTCTTCTCTATCCTGGTCTCAATTTCAAAATTCGAATATAATTACCTGTGCAGTTAATTTACATTCACACACATCAGAGTGTATAACCAAATCCCCGACAACTCCCGGGTTCTATACATATATAATCTGAGGGTTTAAAAGTCTCCACTAGGGGATTACATAACCAAGATCAACAGTAATATTTACATCTCCAAAAATAAACAGTAATCCCAAGTCCAAAATAGTTAACCAATAGCCTAACAACACACTCTACAAGAACCTAGCCGCTCCTGGTGGTTCGCTTCTCCTTGGAGCCACTTGCCCTGTCTGAAACGTTAGTCAATGGAAAGAATGAGATTCAAAAGAATCTCTGTAGTAACAAACCACTCATACAGTGTATAAACACATAGCATATATGATCATGTTAAGCAGCATCACAATGTATCATGGCTTTCGCCACAAACAACAGCACTCATGGCTGTAAACTCTAAGCGTAAGCTTTCGCTGCGATCTCAATGTATTCACAAAGTATTCACTAGGCGTCAGCTTTCGCTGCGATCACAAAGCATCACAATGTCACAATGTCACAATGTATTCTCAATGCAAGACAAACATACATACAATATTTCACACAAAGTATAAGAGAGGAATCACTACCTGGTTCTTTCCGAACGTGCTCTAGCACAGGTCATTCACGAACAGGGCAAATATCGAATCCTACAATTCCAAATGCACCATTTAGACACTTCCATAGTGTTTCTTGAGGTTATATGAGTCTATAATGAAAATTTACAAAAATGCCCCGGGGACCCGGCCCGGGCCCGCCGTACCTGGTCTGGTTGCACTTTTCCCAAAATTCTAATCTGGGCTATCCTAACATATTTCCACGCAAAGAATCCATTTACGGACTTAGAATTATCAAATTCAATGTAAAATTACAAATTTACCCTTGGCAACCCCACTTTAAGGGTTTTAGGGGTGTTTTCGTAATTATGCTTTTTCGGCCTTTTCCGAAAAAGTGACCAACTGTAACCTCACCTAATTTTCGCCCCTGAAGTCAATGGAACCATCAAATCATTGAAAATCCAACTCTAAGACCCATTTCTAGGGCTGGCCGAAATTTATGAGTTTTCCGGGGAAAATCGGGGTTTTACCATTTCGGCTCCGTAAACGCGTTCCTTTCTACTCCTAACCACTTTATTAACCATTACATTAGGTTACAACTAACATTAAGACCCAATTTGGGCAGCATAACCCCTAGGCCACATCATTTCCAAACTTTAAAACCAATGACAATCTGGCGAAATTTCACCGATTAAATTGCCCACAGCAGCCAGAATAAGCAATATACGAAAGTTTGGAAGTTACCTCAAGCTCCCACAAGCTTTTCCCAAATATGGCTGAACCCTAGCCTATTTGAACAATGAAATTCCTTGCTTCAAAACCTTAATTCACATAGAGGAATAGCTTAGGAGGAGGATTATACACATTAGGTACGAATTCACTTAAGAAATCGACCTACCTTGTGAGATTTCTCCTTCCTTCTCTCTATTTTTCTCCAAGCTCTCTCTCACGTTTTTTCCTCTTGCTTCAGCTGAAAATGGCGTGAAATGGCTGAAGAAGATGAGCAATTTGATTAATAATCCATGCTGACATCATCTTTTAATGAGTTGATGTCATAATTCCTTATTTTCCCATTTTCGGATTTGTTGGCAGATTTTCTGACCAAACTTTGATAAATCATAACTAATTCTAGAAAAATCGAATTGGAGTGATTCCAAAGCCTATATAACCCTTATTGAGTCTAGTTTTAAGGAAAAATATAGAATCTATCTGGAAGGAATCACAAAATTCCCAGAATTTCAATCTTTGCATATTGTTCCAGAAAATAATTAATTTCGCTGTGCAAACTTCAAAAATCCAAAAATCTTAGGTCACAAATCAAAATGACACAAATTATATGTCCATTTTGAAGCTTGACATGTGAACTTTAAGACTGGAAAATTTCAGAATTTTTAGATACCATTTGCCTATTTAAAACGTCCATACGAG
Source organism: Inga laurina (assembly GCA_963855925.1). Lineage (NCBI taxonomy): Eukaryota > Viridiplantae > Streptophyta > Magnoliopsida > Fabales > Fabaceae > Inga > Inga laurina. The sequence goes on from OY979704.1 coordinate 68,311,909, forward strand.
AAGACTGCCCAGAATAGAGTTTCACTGGACATAATTTCAGATTTTGCATCTTTACTTCCAATGGTTCCATTTTCATACCAAACATCATTCCCACATAAATTTTCACAAGGAATCCATTGGAATCATTAAAATATCAAAATTCCCATCACACATTCTCCAAAAGTGTTTATTCAACAATAATTACATCTACTTTTGAAATCATTAGCCCTTAATCACTTTTTGGGATATTACATCGAGTCCGGGCTTTCGCCACGTCCTCTTCACTTTCACTGGATTCAATGACTAATGCAAACATGCAATGCAATACACATGATATAGGATAAAGTGTCACTACCTTTGTCTTTCCTTCCTTGAGCAGGCACAGGCCTTCTATGCTCCGGGCAAATATCAAATCCTAAAGTCATCATTAAGGACGAAGCATTATTCTCTATTCTAATACTCAATTAACTCTTCAACACTTAGATTTGGTTATCAATAATGACCCTTAAGAAGCCACAAATACCTCTAATAAAACCCCTAAAAGGTTGGGAAACAATAGGTTGAAGATCTCATTTTAAAAACTTAAAGTGCTGGAACACAGGGGTGGACCGCGGCCAAAATATGGTCAGAAGGCCATGGGCCGCGGCCAGCCACCCATGGGCCGCGGCCAGAATCAGGCCAGAAAGGCTTGGGCCGCGGCCAAGAAATTTCCTGACTCTTGGCTGAACTTCGAAAAACCATAACTAATTGTAGAAAAATCGAAACGAGGTGATTCCAAATCCAAATGAAAGGTATATAAGTCCTCTTTCAAGGAAAAATATAGCCCTTCACTGGAAATCACTACACAAATACAGAATCACCAAAAACTAAACACTACTCCAAAACAGAGTTCTGTTTTTGTACCAAACTTTGGCAAAGCATAACTCTCAGAATACTAAACGAAATGACACAAAATATATGTCCATTTTGAAGCTTGGGATGTGAAATTTAAGACTGGAAAGTTTCACAATTTTCGGAAATCATTTGGTTATTCAAAACGTCCACACAAATAAACTGCCCAGACAGAGTTCACAATGACAACATTTTCCAACTTTTCTACCAAAGTGTTCAATGACTCCAAAATCATTGACCAAGCATATTCCCATACAATTTTCCACAAGGAACACAATGGTAACCTCAAAATGACCAAATTCACAATTTAACCACATGCCCTGTTTTGACCAATACACCAAAACCAACACAAAGTTCCCAAACTTTACTTTTAATGATTCAAACCAATCCATTTGTCCAAAAGACATCACAATATACCATTTCCATGATCACAACATGCCAAACTCACTAAGACCCTAATTTTCGAAAATAGGGCAGAAAATTCCAGAAAATCAATGCTCAACCAACAACCACAATATATATATCAAAAGGGAGTTAACACTCACCTCTTTCACTTTGCCAAAGAGATTTCTTGATTCTTCAACTTTCACAATCTCTTGAGGTCACAAACTAACACCAATGAACACATTACAACCATCAAAATGAAGCTCTTCATTCAAGGATCAATATTAGAGAAGGAAGTTTGAGCAATAGAGATCATTTTCCTTACCTTTTCTCAAGCTTTTCTTCTTCTATTTTCTGCAACAATGGCGCCACCCAGGGAGAGAAGAGAGAGAACGAGAGAGAGAGATGGAGGTGGAGTGAAGAAAGTGAGAAAATGATTATACTCCCTCCATTTCAGTTTTCCAGCGCACAAGAGGGAAGAGAGGAGAGAGAAATGTATTTTTTTAATCTCATTTGACTTTTCTTTATCTTCCTCTCACACCCACTTTGCCACATGTCATTTTCCTATTAGCTCTCACACACTTAGTCACCAATTAATCTCTCTAATCCTTCCATTAGCCATTTTAATTACACTTCTCATTTTCTCTTAGTTAGTAATTAATTTCCCCATCGTGAGATAACTTGGCCTAAGAATTTCACTTTTGATAGCCAAAACTCATACTTACTCAGTTTGGCATATAGTTGCTTCTCACGTAATGTATTCAACACAATTCTCAAGTGATGCTTATGCTCCTCTATACTCTTCGAGTATATCAGAATATCATCGATGAATACCATAACAAACTGATCCAGATATTGTCAAAAGATACGGTTCATATAATCCATGAATACTGCAGGTGCATTGGTTAGCCCAGATGGCATCACCAGAAACTCATAATGCCTATACCTCGTTCTGAAAGCAGTTTTCGGAACATCTTCTGCTTTTACTCGCAGCTGATAATATCCTGACCTTAGATCAATCTTTGAAAATATACATGCACCAGATAGTTTATCCAAGAGGTCATCATTTCTGGGGAGAGGGTACTTGTTCTTGATGGTAATCTTATTCAACTCTCGATAATCAATACACAAACGAAGACTCCCGTCTTTCTTTTTAACAAACAAAATTGGAGCTCCCCAAGGTGACACACTAGATCTAATAAATCTTTTCTCAAGTAAATCTTCAATATGCTTCTTTAATTCTTCCATTTCATTTAGGGCCATACGATATGGGGCTTTAGATATGAACCAGCTTCAGGCACAATTTCAATCAGAAATTGAACTTCCCTTTCAGGAGGCAACCCACTTAGGTCATCCAGAAATACCTCAGGGAATTCATTTACCACATGTATATTATTCGAAGTTTCACTAGTTTTTCCTTGCACAGAAAAGAAAACCATAAATCCCTGACAACCCTTTTGCAAATATTTCTCAGTCTTAGCTGTTGAAAGGAAATTTATGCCGACATTCCCATCATCAATGCTTTGAGAAATAGGATACACTATCCTCTTGTTCCTACAGTCTAATAACACATTATTGGCTCTCGACCAATCAAAACCTAGAATGACTTCTAATTGGTAGAGCAGTAAACAAATCAAATCTACCACAGACTCATGACCCTTAATGGTTACAACACAATTTAAACAGGCTTCTGTAGTCATAGCCTTAACACCCATCAGTGTTGACAATATCAGTTCAAAAGGCAACTTATACACATTCATTCCCAAGCGCTTCACATATTCGTAAGCAATAAAAGAGTGACTTGCACCCGAGTCAAACAATGCTTGTAACACATTACTATGAAGAAGGACTTTACCTTGTATCAATTCTAGGGATTTTGGGCTTCCTCGTGAGTCATAGAAAATACTCGACCCTGAGTCCTCGGTCACTGCTCTTGTCATGTATGTCTGCATTCAATGGATGTATGACCCACATGCTTGTAATTGAAATAGATCAGTCGACCATCGCAAGTCTTGCCATGATGTGGCTTGTTACAACGAGGACATGTCCATATTGTAGGAGTTCTCTGCTGATCATGACTCCCAGACAAGTAGGGCTTGTTACCATTGCCCATATATAAAGATGATCCCGGGCCCTTCCGCTTCTAAGAAGCACTGCCCCTACTAGGCTCACTACGGCCAAAAACAGCCTTAGCCGGATACAATTCTCTTAAATTGCTTTCTGTGATATGACATTCCTTAACCGCCTTATTGAACTCGGTAAACTGATAGGTAGCTAATCTCTTCCTCATATCACGCCTCAAACCCCGTACTAGCATGTCCGAGCTCAACTCCTCATCATCCATCTTTCATAGATAAGAAGAATACTGAGACAAGCAGATGAAGCGAGACAAATAATCATCAAACGACTTCGTGTCCCCTTGCTTAATATTCAAAAATTCAGTCTTCTTTTTAAGCCTCACCTACTTAGGAAAATATTTTTCGTTAAATGTTGCTGGAACACCTCCCAGGTCAGTGGTATATTTTTGCTCAGCAATGACAAGGCAATATTTCGCCACCAGCGATCTGTATCTCCCTCAAGTTTATACACCGCTAGTCAAGCTTTCACTTCTAAGGGACACTCAAGGGCCTTAAAAATCTTCTCAAGATGGTTTAGCTAATCTTCAGCCGCCTGAGGATCAAATCTCCCTTTAAATACCGGATCTAGGTGTTTGCAGAGTTTAGATACCTAAAACTGAAGATCTCTTTCCTCACTAGCTGGAACTCCATATGATTCCGGGTCTGGTCTAACAAAAGGAGGTGGCTTGAGTGGTCGCGCCAACCCTTCTGCAGTTTCTTCTCAGGGTCCCTTCCTGGGTCTCCTCTTGTGTGGACTGACCTCGGCCCTCAATGTTCTTTGCTCTCTCAACTCTATGCTCTTCTCTTAGCTCAGCAATCATGTCTGGCTGATCCCAAATCAACCCCATCATTTCTTGCAGCGGGTCCAGTGGATTATCATTGGCAATCTCCACCTTGGGATTTACTTGTTGTACTCTGGGGTGACCTTTTGTTGTTCTTTTCATTCTTCAAATAACTCACCATATTAATCCAACAATTATGGTATACACATAATTTCACAAAGCACATATATCCATATAATAAGAACACATATGTGTATACTACAGTTATTCACAAATGATCTTCTATCACTAAGGCCAAACTATGGGAGCTATCCTAGTAAACTCTACCCTTGCCAGGAACTGCAGCTCTGATACAAAAAATATAACCCCTCACTGTAATAATATCCGGGTTAAGAAATTTAAGTGAAATAGAGACCAATAAGATAAAAACAGCATTTATAATCCCTCATTTTCAAGATGGGGTGTCCAGAAAAGTAGTTCAAAATATAATTTATCTGGTCTCACATTCACATTCGAATACAATAACTTGTGCAGTACAATCACATTTATAAATATCAGAGTGCCCAACTAAAATCCCAGCAACCCCAGGTTACATGTATATATAAAATGGGTGTAAAGTTTCCCAACATAGGGGATTACATATTCAAAAATAAAATTCATATCCCATATATATAGTAATCCTAAACAAAAACAGATAACCAACAGTCCAAAAATTAAAATGTCTCTATAAAGACCTAACCGCTCCTGGTTGTCCACTTCTCCTTAGAGCCACTTGCCCTGCTTTATGGTTAGTCAAAGGAAGAAATGAGATATAAAAGAATCCCAGTAGTAACAAATCACTTATATAATATGTAAACACATAGCATGTAAGATCATGTACAACAGCAACACAATGATTCATGGCTCACGCCACAAACGACAGCACTCATGGCTGTAATCACAATGCGACAGCTTTTACTATAATCACTATGCTTGCTTTCACGGTAAACACTATGCCAGCTTTCGCTATAATCTCTATGCCCGCTTTCGTGGTAATCACTATGCAACAACATCACAAGGCACAAAGCATCACAAAGCAGCAACAACATAATGCATGATAAACGTACATACAATGATTTACACACAGTATAAGAGAAAGAGTCACTACCTTTTTCTTTCCTGACGTTCCTTGGCACAATGGGCTTACGAGTCTGGGAAATGTCAAATCCTATAGCCAAATTAGTGACAACCAATCAATCTCTTTTCCAAATACATATCCCATAATACTCTAAGTTGGTTGTCATTCAAACTCTTTAGGTGGCTATTAGAGGCCTACACATATGCTAAAATTGTTAGGAGAAGCTACCCTGAAGACTCCTTTTTTGAAAATAGAACACTGAGTTTTGGCTGACTCACTAGAGTGAAGATGACCTCACTCGAGTAATGAGAGACTTACACTCGAGTAAGAATGGCTCTCACTTGTGAGTGTTTGATAGTGAGCAATAACCTTGGCCAGAAAGTACTCACAATACTTGAGCATGGGGTTTTGCACTCAGGTGATAACTCCAAATTCACTCGAGTCCCCAAAAGTGCAACACAGAAAGTGCTTGCCCGAGAGCACAGACAACTTTAGAGGAGGAAGCTCACTCAAGCACAACCCTTGGCACTCGGGTGAAAAGACTACACTTGTGAGTGTCAAAGCACACTCTTGAAAATTGGTCTGTGAGTGACAACTCGAGACGCAGCCCTTAACATGAACTCACAACTTCACTCGAGTGATCACCAATATCACTCGTAGGTTAATAAGTGCACTCTTACTTGTTATCCAAAAACTAGGTGAAATGCAGAAGCAAAAGAGAAATTATACTGTAGCACTCGAGTGATATCCCCCTCACTCGAGTGATCTTATCAGATTGCCAGATCGCAGCAAGTGACAAAAATTCCTAGATTGGCCAAAACTGATTCCAATGGTTCCCAAACTCAACACAAAGCTCATTCCTACTTGAAATCCCATAAGGAACCCATTGGTAACCTAAAAACACTCAAAAACCCATCCTAACCACAATTTCACTCTTAGGTCTCTATAACACGCAATACCCAATTCCATTCAACTCACTTTCAAAATCCAAAACCATATCCAATACTCAAATAACTTCACACTAAACCAGTTCCAACATCATTCATCATGTAATTCATGCATTCAAAAATTAGCATAAAACCAGGGCAAATTCTAGAATTCATCAAGCTCAACCAAAAATCACAATAAATATATCAAAAAGCACCAAATGCTCACCTCTTCAATTTGCTAAAGCCAAATCTTTGATTCTCAAACTTCCTAGATTCCTCAAACTCTTAAACATGTCTGTTCAAATATCTAAAACTACCAAAATAAAGCTCTGAATGAGGTACACAACTTTAGAGAAGAGGTCTAAAGCATTAGAGGCCAATAAGGACATCAAAATCTTACCTTTCTTTTCCTTTCTCTTCTTCAAGCTCACCGGAAATGGCGGTGAGGAGAGAGAAACAATGAGAGATGATAATGATGATGAAGAGTGTGCAGAATTTTCCCCTTGGCCCATGCTCCAACTGAATAGGAGAGAGAAGAGAGAGAAAAGGTGAGTGGTTGACAATAGGCATGATCCCCTGGCCCATATAATGCCACTTGGCATAATCTTGTTCACTCTCCCTTGAGCTCTCATAGATGCATAGCACATGATTCTGACCCATACACAATAAATCTTAATCATTGATACTTAATCACCAATGAGTTTTCTCTTTGTTAATTGACCAATTGGTCGGTAAATTTCCAGTTTTACTATTTTGCCCCTAACTTTCACTATGCTTAATAAATTATCACCAAGTACATTTATATCAAATTCACATCAAATTTCTACAAAAGAGTTTAATTACACTAATTACAATAAATTTCAAAGTCATTAGCCCTTAATCTCAAATTTGGTCATTACACTTCATCAACTTTTCTCTACTTTCCTGTCATGGCAGTGATATGTTTGGAGCGTGAATGACGAGGGAATTCCATGGCAGCTTGAGCTTCCTTGGGAGAGAATTTGAGAGGAGCATGGAGGAAGCTAGAGCCTAGGACTTATACTTGAAGACTACAAGGGAGTAACTTTCCATTTATTATTTTGAGTCAAAACTTGAGATTATTTAGTTTTAGATAATTTCGAGAGTTATTGGTTGAGAACAATATAGTTTTAGATTGTAGACATATTATTTAATTTAGATTAAATTGATATTTTGGAATGTTTTATACTTGAGACATTTGCTGGAAATTTTGTTTACAAACTTTTAGATTGTCAATTGAATTATTAATTGAGTTTTCATTATTAATTTAATTGTTAATTTTGTTTTTCCTTTTGATTGTTTAATTGGGTTGGTTAACTGTCTAGCTGTTTTAACTAGACAATTGTGACATGATTTCCAGAATTTATTTGAAATTAATTGGGATTGGTTTTAATGGGTTTAATTAATTAGCTCTTATTTCATTATGAGTTTTCTAGTGGAGTAAATGTTATTGAGCTTGAGGGTTTCCCATGCTTTAGTTTGGTGATTAAATTTATTAATTCCTCTCTTTTATTATTAATCTCCTTTTGGTTTTATTAATTAATTTGGGCTAAGAAAGCTAACTCCATATAAATCCAAAGTCGTTTCATTTACCATACCTGAAGTAAACATCTTCTTTTCCTTTTCTTATTTTATTTTCATAGTTATTAGTTCATATCTTTGCTTAGGATTTCAATTTCTCTCTCATAAAAAACTCCCCAAAATTGCATTAGCATTCATTTAGGTTAATTAGTTTCATTCTCATATAAGTTTTAGAGTCATTTGCATCTTGCATGTAGGTAGTAGTGTCTTGCATTTTAGTTTAGGTTTATTCCATTGCATTTTTCATCAACTAAATTCAACCTAAAGAAAAATCCAGAGATTGCTCTCTGTGAGAATGACATAGGTTGCCACTATATTGCATTTGTAGTTAGTCCTAGTTTAATTGATTGCTTTAGCGACAAAGCGACATCACTCCCCAAAAAGTATTGCTACGTGAACTATCATATGAATAAGATTTCTTTGTGAATTATTGTGGATCTACTCTAGGGTACGCCCTAGTATGTCTAAGTGATGACAAAATTATAATATTGTGGATGCTTATGATGCATATTCATATATAATTATATTGCAAGGATTTAAAATGTTTTCCACTAAATTAGTAGGTGGGCATTATTAGTTAAAGATTATTTAATTAGTATCACTCATATATTTTGTTGTAATGTCCTAGAAACCAGAAAATCAAGTCCATATGAAGATAAACCAAAGCAGTAGACAAGGAGTCTCCCTATTTTCTTATAGTTTTTAGAAAATAATGATGTTTGTATTATTTTGGAATTCTATGAATCATGATGTAATGTAATATATTCTTTGTATTACATTTTGAATATTCATATCAATAAAATATTTTATTTACTTTTTCTGGTATCTTTAAGATTTTGGTATAAATTAAAAATTGATTATATATTTTTTTATTAGCAACAATTTTCATTATAGAAATAAAATGATAGTATATCATTAATCTGCAATTGTAAAAGAGCATGATTGCAGAAAGTTAATTACACTATGATTGACATTCATTATCCCACATACATGAAGCTTTTTGGACGAAGTTGAATATTAAATGATTTACAAATCCAGTGCAATAATCCTCAATGTAATGAGATAAAAGTTTTCCTAGAAATTCTTCTCCAGGTAAATGATATATATATATATATATATAAAGAAACTGTGCGTGTGTAAATTATATTATTGGGTTAAGCAAATATATAATATGAATCAATAGATGATGTCATTAGTAAGGAAGAAATGCATAAGAAAGCTTGGAGAACAAGTAGGAAAAGGATAAGATCTTGTTGGCTTGGGAAGGAAGTAGAATAAAGATAAGAAAGTGATAAATGTGCCAAGTAGATGTTTAGTAAATCCTCACTAGGATTAACTTCATTGCAAGAAATCTTCTATATATATACCCCTCAGTTTCCCAATGAAATACGTGTAGCAAAAGAGAAAAAGAAAAAATGAGGAAAATAAGAAGCTAAGATACAAAAAAAGGAGGATGGGGACGTGCGGTAAATTTAAGAGCTTTCTTACTGAATAATACACCCTGCTTTTATTTATACTTCCCAAAATTATTTAAAATGTTTTACTATCTATATCCTCTCTATGTGATTTATTTGATTGATCTTTACCTCTTATATTTGAAACTTGTTTGAAATTGCATGGGAATATGAAAAGAACTCTATATTGTTGTATCCATAAATATTATGATCTCCCTAAGAAGGATTATTGTATGAACTATCCTATAGGGTAAGATTTTTATGTGAATAATTGTGGATCCACTCTAGGGGGCCCTAGTCAAATTATGATATTGTGAATGCTTATAAATATTTTTCTATTCATAATCACATATAATTATATTGTAGGTATTTAAAATGTTTTATGCTAAATTAGCAGGTGGCCATTATTAGTTAAAACTTATTTATTTAGTATCACTCGTATTTTGTCGTAATATACTAGAAACTAGAAAATCAAGTCCATATGAAGATGCACCAGAGCAATAGACAAGGAGTCTCCCTATTTTCTTATAGTTTTAAGAAAATAATGATGTCTATATTATTTTGGAACTCTATGAATCATGATGTAATGTAATATATTCTTTGTATTACATTTTGAATATTAATATCAATAAAATGTTTTATTTACTTTTTATGGTATCTTTAAGATTTTGGTATAACTTAAAAATTGATTATATATTTTTTTATTAGCAACAATTTTCATTATAGAAATAAAATGATAGTATATCATAAATTTGCAATTGTAAAAGAGCATGATTGCAGAAAGTTAATTACACTATGATTGACATTCATTATCCCACATACCTGAAGCTTTTTGGATGAAGTTGAATATTAAATGATTTACAAATCCAGTGCAATGATCCTCAATGTAATGAGATAAAACTAAAAGTCTTTATAGAAATTCTTCTCCAGGTAGAAGATTGAACCGACCGCCCTTGACATCATATCCAGGATTGACAAAATGTAACCCCCTGGCTTGAAAACAGTAATTATAACTCAAAATTCACAATTACAAATGAAATAGAGACAATAATCATTAAAAGTTTCTTTTACAATCCCTTCCTTATGGGAGGGCTTTCACAAATTCTTTCAAAACTTTTATCATTATCCTGGTCTCAATTTCATATTTCGAATATATTTACCTATGTAATTAATTCACATTCATATATCAGAGTATATAACAAAAATCCCGACAACCCCAGGTTCATCAATATCAACTAAGGGTTCATACATTCGCTTTCAGCTGAATTACACAACCATATCCAAAATATGATTTACATCCTAAAAAAATATACAGTAATCATATTCCAAAATAGATAACCAACATTCCAAATTAACATCCCCTACAAAATCCTAGCTGCTCTTGGTCGTCTGTTTCTCCTTAGAGCCACTTGCCCTGTCTAAAGGTTAGTCAAAGGAAAGAATGAGATTTAAAAGAATCCTAGTAGTAACAAATCACTCATACCACATATAATCACATAGCATGCAAGTAAATCATCACATAGTACAATAGCACAAACATAGCATACAAGTTGTCATATATACATGTCGCCTTACTGGCATACACATATCTTATTGCCTCTATGACAATGCACATAGCCACTCTGGCTTTCATATTGCCTCTCTGGCATTCACATAGCCACTCTGGCTTTCACATTCAAAATCATCACAATACAATGACAAATCAAACATACAATACATCATATATAGTATAAGAGCAATAGTTACTACCTTGTTCTTTCCTGATGTCCTTTGGCACAGTGGCTCACGAGTATGGCAAATGTCAAACCTTATAACCAAGATCAAGGATGACAGATCAATCTCTTTTCCAATTTCTTAATTCCATAACACTTAAAGTTGGTTATCATTTAAACTCTTTAGGTGGCTACTAGAATCCTAGACATATGCCTAAAGGGTTGAGATAACTACCCCCAAAGATCTCTCTTTCAGAAGAAAAATATTGATTTTTGGCTGACTCACTCGAGCAAGGAAGGCCTCACTTGAGTGATGGGTGTCTTGTACTCAGGTAAGGATAGCTCATACTCGTGAGTGCTTGACATAGAGCAACAGCAAGGACAGAAAGTACTCATTTGAGTCAAGAACAAAGAATGACACTTGAGTGATATCCTCATTCTCACTCGAGTCCCCCAAAGTATGGCACAAAAAGTGTTGACCTGAGAGCAACCAAGATCTTAAAGGAAGAGGTTTACTCGAGCACTGACCCCAAAACTCGAGTGATCACGCCACACTTGCTAGTGTTAGGCCACACTCTTGGAAACTAGTCTGTGAGTGTTTGCCTGAGAGACCACCTCAAGATGCATATACTTTGACACTCGAGTGACACCAGGTTCACTCGAGTAATAACCCATATCACTCGAGGGAAAGAAAGTACATTCTTGCTTTCTACATGAAAAATCAAGTGAAAAAGAGAAAATAGCACGCTGCACTCGAGTGAGACCTTACCTCACTCGAGTGAGGCTTATCAGAAGCCAAAACGCAGTAGCTGATATAATTTTCCAGATTTGCCTAATTTGCTTTCAATAGTTCTAAAACTTATACCAAAGTTCATTCTTATATAAAATTTCACAAGGAACCTATTGGTAACCTCAACCCAACCCAATTCCTATTCAATCAACACATTTGGTCTTAGAAACCATATTACACTTAAATCACCCAATGATCAAAACTTCTACTTCCCATTTCCAAACCAATTCTAATAGCTCAAAGATACACTATGCCACCAATTCTACTATAATACCCTAACCAATTCTCCCATTTCAAAGTCACATGAAAATTAGGGCATAATTCCATAAATATCAAAACTTAACCAAAAATCACAACTTATATATCAAAATGTCATAAATGCTCACCTCTTCAACTTGCTAAGACCAAATCGTAGATTCTCCAACTTTCAAATTTATTCAAGCACTAAAACACAACCTTTCAAAATTCTAAAACCATGGTAATGAAGCCTTCAACACCTTGAACAATATTAAAGAAGAGCACTTGAGCATTAGAACACATCTAGCAAGTCAAAATCTTACCTTTACACTTTCTCTTTCCTTCCCTTGCTCAACGAAAATGGAGAAATGGAGAGAGACGATGAAATGATGATGAGATACAGATTTTCCTTTGCCTCATGCATGCTAGCCGACCTTGAAGGGAGAGAGGAGAGAGGGAAGAGTTTGAAAAGTTGACTATAATCTAATGGTTCTCATTTTGCCGCTTGGCATAATCTTCCTCCTCCTTTCATAAGCTCACATAAACCCATCTGCACTAGATTCCGCCTTATTGATTATTTAAGAGTTAATCCTAGCCATTGGTCCTTAAGTTACCAATGAGTCTCCTCTTCGGTAACTGACCAATTGGTCGGTAACTTTACCATTTTGCCCTTGATTATCACAACATATGCTAAATCATCATTAAGCACATTCATATCATTCCATCATCACAACCATATGCCCTCTCCTCCATTTCAACTCAATGTAGATGTTAATCTACAATTAAGCTTACTCCTAAGGTTTTGGAACTGGTCATGACACATTTCGATCACCAATCAAAGCACACTTCCCCAAAAGTGTTTGATTAACATTAATTGCATCACTTTTGAAATCATTAACCCTTAATCACAAGTTGGGACATTACACAGAAAGTCATTGATCATTTATTATATTTTTCCAAGAACATGGTTCATCCTTAGTCTAGGATTCTTTCAATTGAGATAAGAGCCTGAAGAGGTCCTATAAGTTTATTCTCCTTAGAGTTTTGTTAGTTAAAAGCCAAAGAAATTAAGGACACAACATAATCAATTTCTTCAGTAACCATAGAAGGACAAACTAGTTTGATCTTTTGATGGATAATTTGATTTCTCATCATCCAAATAACTGATAGAAGTTTGATAATCTTCATAATCTCTATAATAAAGGCATCTTTGTACAATTTCATAAAAGTTGTTTTGAGCAAACTTTTAAAATTATCAAAGGATGATAAATTCAATCTCAATTAAAGATTACCATACCATATTGCCTTAGTAAAAGAACAATGAATGAAGAGATGGTCCAGGGACTCCATTTCAGAGTATCTAAAAACACATAGTCAGTATCAGAGAAGTGATGAATATTTAGGATATGAACTAAAGGTATGGCTTCACTAATAATTTTCCGTTTAAACATAATATTCCTCATTGGTAGTGACATTGACTATAAAAATTTCAAAAAATCATCTTGTGAGTTAACTGATTGATCCATAGTTATTATTCTATAACCAATTTTGGTAGAGTCTTCACGTGTAGAGCTAAAACTCCAAATAATTCTATCTTGAACAATGTTTTAAAATCCAGACCAGATGTTAAGCCGAAAAGGCTAGCGATTGAACTGATGAGAATGATCAAGAGGAAGAAGAAGAAAGAGATTGAAGACATTAGTTAAGAAAGCAAGGAGTTATCAAAAGGGTTATGGAGAATAACCATTAAGAATGAGAGAAGAAATTAAAGAAAAAAGAACTTGAAAAATATAATGGGAATATCAAGTTTCAAGTTCTTAGATTTAGGATTAGAGGTTGTTATGCTAAATTAGAAGTTCAAATAGCTTAATTAGAAGTTAAAGTGTCTTATATTGAAGTTATATCAACTTTACTCAAGTGATACTTCATTATCACTCGAGTTACACCTCTGGAAGTGATTTCTATATGTTACACTCAAGTGAAGGAAGTATCACTTGAGTAATTATCAAATTTCAGCATACTCTACTCAACTTTGTTTTCATTTAGTATGATAGTGATTTAATAATTTGGTCATATCTCTCAAACCATAAACCTGATTGAGATGAAACTTGTTTCATATAATACTAGGCTTTAAATGGGACATATAAACACCAAGATCAAGCTTAATGGATTTTAGACGAAAGAGATATGGATATTGGATTCACACTAAAATTTCTCATGTTATTCCAAGATAGGTTTAATAATTTGGACATATCTCCTACATCAAAACTTCAAATGAAGTGAAACTTGTTGCATATGAAATTACACTCAAAATGAGTTTTTTAGAAGCCATGATCAAGCCCAAAGAGGCTAAGACAAAGAGATATAGATCTTGGAAGTTGACGCTCGATGATTATCACAATGTTCCCATGATGTTCTAGAACAATAGTCATTCTTCGGATCATAACTTTTGGGAGACAATGATTTTTGAACTAAAACGTATTGCATGTAAAACTAAACTCAAGAGACATTTTAACAACATCAAGATCACGCTAAATAAAGGTCAGATGGTATATATATGAATTTTGGAAGTATACTATCATATAAAGTCACCTCTCCAGATCAGCTGCTATGAATTTGATAATAACTTTCAGAATATAATGAATTTGGAACTGGTCGTTGTTGCATTGGAAAGAAGACTTAAAGAGTTTATGGGGATAGGTCACTTGCCAAATTTAGAGTTTCATTTGAAGAGTTATGCCCACTAGAAGTTGACCTCTGTGCCAAACTATCTATATTCTAAAAAGGATAAGGGCACTCAAGAGTTTAAAGATAAAATCACTTGAGTGATTGGCATCACTTGTGAGTTGCCTGCAAGTCACTTGTAAGAGATATGAAAGTTAGTGATCTTCAGATGAAGATCACTCGAGTGATTTCAAAAATCGCTTAAGTGATTCATGATCACTTAAGTGATTTCTGAAGATCATTCGAGTGATTCAGGAAATTACTCAAGTGATTCTTGATCACTTGCAGGATACTTGCAAGTGATCTAAAAATCACTAAAGTGATTAAGGAGATCACTCGAGTGATTTCAAGTCACAATCAAGTGATATTATTCTTAGTTTTTAATCATCATCTCATATTTTTTGATATTCTTGCAAACTCATTTAAATATTGATTATCTTATTCCTAACCATTCCTAATCATCACTAATCAAGTTTACATGAGGATTATAGCTGATTAAACTTGGATTAGAGCTCAAAGGCCAAAAAGCAACTTTGTGTCAAAAGCTTTAACATCTACTTCCAACGGACATCTAATAGTCATATTCTGAGATGCTGAATAGGAAGAATGTGCTCAATGGTCAAATACTTTTCATCAACTATAATAGGAGAGGCATTCAAAATGAACAACGACGAGAGTGTATGACTAAAATGTTGATATGCTGATACTTTGAATTTTACCCGACTGAAGCTCTGTAATCATACTTTCACCTTGTACTTCAGTGTTAATCATTATTTACTTCATATAAAGAGAAGTATGCTTTTATTGTAATCATTTTATCTTTGTGAGAGTTACTCAAGATTGGGGGATCTTGAGTAGGAAATAGATTATATCTTTATAGTGTGTAAGGGGGGTTCTTTTCTCAGTGCGAGAATTATAAAGGCTTCATAAGTGACAAGATCAAATTTGTGGGATTGTAGTGGTTCTCAAGTACCCAGTTAAACTTAAGGGAGATAGTGGATTAAAATCTCAGGAGGAGCCTGGGGACTGGACATAGGTTATCATAGATTGGATTGAACTAGGATAAATCACTATTTGCATATTGTCTTTCTTAAGCTTTTATATTTTCAACATATATGGTTTGAATAACTGACTATGGATTGAAAATTCATTACTTTCATACTTATTGCTTTCACTAAGATGTGAAAATTTTTTCAAATTTCTTAAATTTAAACTTACACCCAATTTACCCCCTCTTGAGCGTCAGACGGTTCTAATAAGGAGGACCATAAATAAAGGAAATGAAGTAGAAGGAAGAAGTATTAACTTCATTAATCTTGTAGTGACATACAAAAGGAGACATATCTATGATCTAAATAGAGAAATTAGATTTCCATCCAACAAGAATTCCACATTCCTTTCTAATCGCATTAGTTCTACAATGAAAAGAAAAACCATAATTTGCAACAGAAAAGTACGCATCCTGAATATAAATTTTAGTTTCTGATAAAACAAAATCAGAGTAGTGTAATTCAATTAGGCACCTACACTTTTGAACTAACGAGGCCTTATGAGAACGTCAGCAATTCCAACTTAACAGCTTCATGGCCCCACAAGAAGCTTTAGGGCAGCTTCCTAAGCCCTTTTAGATGGTAAACCTCCTTTGGTGATTTTGATTTTCTTCATTTTAGGATCCCAAGCTAGAATTGCAAAAGGTTTACGCTTGTAATATTTCCTCAAAACATCACCAAAGGCAGAAATCACACTTGGATTAGCATTTCGATCAATTTGAGTTTTTGTTTTTCCTTTCATTTCTCTTCTTTCGTTTGTCTTTGGCTAGCTATTATTTTGTTCATGACAATGTTCAATTTATGTAACTAAACCCTTGTTTTGGATTATTTAGTTTGATTATGGATTAGTGGATGATGATTTCTTCTCTTAATTGCTATAAATGTTATGTTTGTTGATTCAATTATGAGCTTATTTGTTCTAAAAGATGAGAAATTTGATTGGAACTTTATTTGGTGTCCTAAAGGAGCCTATATATTGGAAATTTAGATTAGAACTTCAATTAAATTGTGTATGATTAAGTATTTGGACTTAATTTGCTTGTAGGGTAGATATATATCTACCAGCACTACGTAGTCTTGTTTGACTTGCACTTAAATTAATCCAATTATGTACTAACCAGCTAAGACATTAGGGATTAACATAATTGGAATTTCTTTTAGTAGATTAAAAGATATTCTTAGGTAATTAAGAGCCCAAAGCTAACAAATAAATCATTAAATGCAATTAAAGGGAGAAATTAGACACTAAGAAGTAATTAGACACTAAGAAGTAATCAAGGCTATAATAATTTAAGTCACAGCTTAAGATCTAGAATCACCCTTATCCTTAGCTTTAGTTAGATTTGATTCTCTTTTTTTTTTTTAGGTAGTTTGCTTTTCTATCTTTAATTCATATTGTGTTGACTCAACTTAATAAAAAATGTAAAGTCATTGCTCAACTGTATTGTTGTCACCAAGTCCTCATGGGAACGTACTTTTCTCATCAATTTATTCCTTGATATAGCTTTTACAGTTGTAGAGACTTAGGCTATAATTTTTTCCCTATCAACTTTTGGGCGCCGTTGCTAGGGACTTGTGTGCCCATATTGTTTAGTTGGAACTGATTGAGCATTAGTAGTTTAAGCTTGAGTTTTCTAAATATTTTTTTTATTTTCTTTTGTGTGGTTTATTTTGTTTCGCTTATTTTGTGTTTGTCCTTTAAAAAAAATTAAAAAAAAACGTGGATTATTCACAACATTCATTTCTTGATAGGTTGTTAAATCTTTTGTTCTTTAGTAGAAATGAATATGGATTAGATGATATAAGCATAGGCAAATCTAGTTGGAATGAAAATGTTAATTCTTCTCCTTATAATTTTTTTCATGTATTTATTGTGGAGAGATTCATTTATATAAGAATTGACCATGTATCACAATTAGTCATTATGGGAGAGATGATTTCAAACTTGTTTTGATCATTCCTTTTATCCTAATGGAATTTTAGAGCAATAAGAATCTTTGGGTCCATATATCAAGTACTGTCCTAATAAGATGACCCTATCTTTTCACTCTTATCCATATGTTAAGGGATACACCCATGAGGAATTTGAAGAATCTTGCTTTGAAAGATTAGTTAAGGATTCCCTTCATGAACAAAAGAAACTTCACATTAGCATTGAGTTAAGTTTGCAAAATATTGGAGCTCATGTGTCTCAAATGTGAAAAGACATTTAAGAAATAAAACAACAAAACTCCTTTAGTTATGTTTCCTATTGGAGCTCTGATGAAAATGGTTATAAGGGAGTTGAAGAGAGTGAATTGTATGACACAAATTAACGTCCATTTTTAGAAAATAGTAGTAAAAAACAAAGCAGAGGCACAATTGTAAATCACTAGTATAGAATTTCCTTTTTAGACCACCATATTTAGACCGGTTATAGCGGATAAGGTCTAAAAAATTTGACCGATGGCAGTTTTGTAATTATATAGAACTTCTAAGACCGGTTCTCAAACAAACCGATCTTAAAAAAAATTTATTTAGACTAGTTATAAATAAAACCAATCTAAAAATATCAAAATATTTAAAAAAATTAAAAATTTTAAACTTTTAAGACCGGTTATTAATAATAACCGGTCTTAAATATCAAAAATTTCAGACCGGTTTTAATAAAAACTAGTCTTAAATATGAAAAATTTAAAAACTATTTGTTTTTTTCACCTTTTTAAAAATTGTAAACAGTTGTTGAAACTTTGGCATAAAAACCCCAGATTAGACTAAAGCATGCTTATGTCTTACTCATATTGTGTCGCGCCTCCCTGTCCAACCCCAGACGGACCTCTACCTCTTGCTCACATATTGCTCTCCGACGACTTATTTGACTATTGGTCGTGCTCTCTACTCTTCTTAGTTGTCCATTCGTTTAGATTCTACATCTCCCCTATTTTCCCTCTTCGGTTCAAGTGTGCCCTCTCCTTGTCTTAGTCATCTATTTGTTTGGGTTCTGCAACTCCCTTGTTTTCCTTCTTTGGTTTATGTAAGCCACATTTCATTTCTTTTACTTTCCTTTTCTATTTGATGCAAACAACTTGCGTTTATGGTTAGGTTAGATGGCTTATAATATCAAGGTGTCTGTCGCCTGATTGTGAAATGGATAGCCATGAATATTGAAAGTTGAATGGCAATTATATTTGGGGTTTACTGGTTGAAATGACAAGTCTTAAATTTTTTTTGTATGTTGCTTGTTTGATAGGTTTTCTTTCTATTTTTTACCAATTTGTTGGAAAGGATTTAAAGTTAGGATTTGTATTGTATGTGAGTGTCAACTAGTGCATATTTCTTATGCTTAAAAGAAATATAGAACTACAATTATAGTCGAAAGTTATTCATTATAGTCGCAACCTTGGGTATACCTTATTCTAAGACACTCAAATTCTATATTAGTTTATGAAAGTCAAAATGTGGTCTCTAAGCTTCTTAAGATAATATTAGCTAAGATTTTAGTTATTTAAGTTAGAATATGATATATATAAATTGTATTTGTAAGTATTGAAGTAAGAACAATTTGTATATAGATAAGGATATATTAAGTCAATGCCTAGAAATGAATGGTTTGTTCTTTTCACTTCTTCACACTTTTGTTTTTGTGGTTTCTGGAACCTTTAAAGAGCCAGTCAAATTTTGCCTTCTATTTTTATCCCTTGCTCACATCAAAATGTTATCTTAATTGGCCCCCTAAGGTTGACAAATATGCACTATTTACCACTTCACTTCAGATGAACAACACAGTGTCAATGATGTGGGTAGTTCTTCTTAGTTAACACATTTACATGATTAGTTTATATTCTAAAGTTTCTGTATGGTTATATAAATTTTTTCCCTATGATCCTTGTTATTCCTTATGTATTCACAATGAACTCCAAATGAGCTCTATTATTATTCCAATACCGAGGTTGCTTTTTTTTTTTCCTCCTAAGCACAAGTATCTTCCTATTAAAGGCAATCCTGTTCGAAGTAACTCCATATGGGGGTAGTTGTGACAGTGTTTGCCTAGTATTAAAGTTTTTTCAATATTATAGATTAGTAACTCCATATGATTTGCATTGAAGTTTCTTGCAACTAGTCTGTCATATTGATAAGATTTTGTCAAACTTTTAATTAGCATAATGATAAACTTTTCGTAGTGATTGCTTATTTTGAGTAGTTTGTAGTCTGGTTATTGGTTAACTTTATAAAGTTTCTATTTTTGGTTTCCATGATTTGTATACATTGTTTAGTTTTTTTCTTTAAATCTTCCAATGTATATAGGGTCCTGAATAAAACTTTGCAATTTTCTTTGTCTTTAAATTTTGTGAATTTTTTAATTAGGATAATGGTAAACTTGAGTGTTGTTGAAAATGAATTAGGTGGTAATAAAATGGATCATAGTTGGATGAATGCGTTGAGAACTAGTGAAGAATATGAGAATGTGGTGAAAAAGTTTTGAATTTGCTAAAATGAATGCGCCTAGTAAAAATGGAAAGTATTTGTATCCATGTATCAATTGTTTAAATGAGAGTCAATGAGATATTGATGATATAAGAGATCACTTACTTTGTGATAGAATAAATCTTCGGTACACAAGGTGGATATGGCATGGTGAGGAAGTAACTGCTTATGTGTCCCACGAGAAGGAAGTTTTTAATGTCAGAGATGACAATAGAATGGAGAAAATGATTCTTGATATTTGCTTATATATGATAGCATTTAGAGTGATGCAGAGACACCTTTATACCCTATGCGTACTAAGTATACATGCTTGTTAGGTATTTTGCACTTGGTCAACTTGAAGGCAACTTGTGGATGGATCAATAATAGTTTCACTTTGTTACTTGAATTGTTGTGTGATATGTTTCTAGATGATAATGTACTTCCAAATCATATGTATGAGACAAAGAAAACCTTGTCTATGATGGGTATGGAGTATAAAAAGATACATGCTTACCTTAATGACTGCGTATTGTACAGAAAGGAGTATGAAGGACTAAGTGAGTGTCCAAAATGTAAAACTTCAAGATACAAAGTGAATAAAGATGCTGGCTGTGGTAATGAGACAAGTAAAATATAACCTTTCAAGGATTTGTGGTATCTTCCAATCATAAAGTGGTTTAAATGAATGTTTTCTAATGTGAAAGAAGCAAAGAAGGTGAGATGGCATTCTAATGAGAGAATATGTGATGGAAAATACCTTCGGCACCCGGTTGACTCTCCACAATGGAAGAATATAGATTAAATGTTTTCCAGATTTGGCAATGAGCCAAGAAACCTTTGGCTTGGGCTTTACACAAACAAAATCAATCCTTATGATATTCGTAGAAGTACACATAGTGTATGGCCGGTTTTGCTGGTGATTTACAACTTACCTCCTTGGTTGTGTATGAAACACAAGTATATGATGGTTCTATGATGATTTTGGGACCTAAGCAATAGGGAACAATATTGATGTCTACTTGGCACCTTTGATAAAGGACTTAAAGAAGTTGTGGGAGGATGGTGTGGATGTGTTTGATGCATATAAGCAAGAGTCCTTTAAGGTAGGTATAATGATTTTCACCATGATTAACGACTTTCCTGCATATGGGAACTTGTTTGGGTATAGTGCGAAGAGTTATAAAGCATGTCCGATATCTAAAGCAGGTACATACTTTCATCAACTTAAGTATGAAAGGAAAACAGTTTACCTTTGTCATAGATGATTTCTTCCTCGGTTCTAGTCGTACCATAGGATAAGGAAAACTTTTAATAGTTTTCCAAAGAATGGAATAGCTCCAAAGGCATTAATTGGAGATAAGGTTTATAGTCAGGTTGAAAGAATAAATGTCACTTTTGGTAGGAATTAGAGGACTACGGGTGAGAAGAACATATGGAAGAAGAGGTCAATTTTCTTTGATATTCCATATTGGCATAGTCTTGATGTGAGACACAGTATTGATGTGATGTATGTAGAGAAAAATGTATGTGATAGCCTTATTAGTACACTTTTACACATAGTAGGGAAAACTAAAGTTGGAATCTATGTGAGGCTAGACTTGGTTGAAATGGGAATAAGATAATGGCTACATCCACAACTAAGAGATGATGGTAAGAAAGCGTACATAGAGCCATCAATGCATACATTGTCAAAAGCTGAGAGAAGAAGTTTGTGTGGGTGTTTGCTGGCATTAAGGTGCCATAAGGGAATTCTTCTAATATGACTAGGCTTGTGTTAAAGTTAGTAGGAATGAAGTTCCATGATTGCCATATCTTGATGCAACAACTACTACCATTAGCTATTAAGATTCATGGTCGAAGGCCTAATCTTGCCAATAATCTTGGAAAGGCGTCTCATTGAAGAGGCTATAGACTTTTACCAAGAATATCTATCAAATTTGAAGGCCTAATCTTATCATGAAAAGGGTACAAGTAAGGGAACATGAGGGCTCAAAGTGAAGAGTATGCATCGTGAAGAGGTGTTGCAAGCACATTTGTATATCTTGAATAATATGGAAGAAGTTCAGCCATACTTAGACGAACACAGAAAGAGTTTAAAGTAGATTTATCCAAGAAAAAATGACATGCAGATAATTAATGAGCAAATAAGACATTCATAGAGTGGTTCAAGAAAAATGTTTGGCACAAGACCAGTGTGTCTGAGACAATTAAATGGTTAGCTTATGGGCCTTCTTTTGAGTTCATCACTTGGAGTGGTTTCGATATAAACATGTCTTCTTTCTACACAAAAGTCCAGGATGATAGAAGTACTATACAAAATAGTGGGGTGATAGTAATAGCCGAAGCAATACACTTTTCTAGTTAGAAAGACAAAAACCCTATATTGGCATCCATAGCCTATGATGGAGTTATTGAAGACATATGGGAGATAAGCTGCTCCAAGTTGAAAGTTCCTATATTCAAATGTAAGTGGGTTAACAATAATGCTGTTGAAATAGATCAATTTGGATTTACCTTAATTGATCTTGAAAGAGTTGGTTATAAAGATAAGCCATTCATTCTAGAAAGCCAGGCAAAACAAATGTTTTATATAATTGATCTAGTAAATGAAAAATTATCCATTATACTCCAAAGTAAAAAATAGAAGGATGGTGATCCAAGTTTAAATCTTGACAATACAACACTTATACCAATTGAAGTAGAATTTGTGGATAATGATGAATATGTAGCTAGAGTTGATCATTATGAAGGAATTTGGGAAAACACATAAAGTAAGATTTTGAATTGTTTAAAGTATTCATTTAATTGCAATTTACTTATTCTATCTCTCCTTAATTTCTTAGCAGGAATATGGCAAGTTAAGATTCAGGCAGCTCACCTGTTAAGAAAAAGGTTAGAGGAAGCACAAAGATGTGATTGTTGCTTAAACATTGTAAGGAAGAAAAGGAGAGGGTGCACATGGAATTTGATGCTGATTTGAATTTAATTCGTGAACAGGAAGACAAGTTCATTAGCTATATTGGCTATTTAAGTCGAAGCAAAGTTGGCATTCTATTTTCTACTTGGAAGGAAGTTCTGAAGGATAGGAAGGCTATGATATGGGAACAACTTTTAGCATATAAATTTGTATTTTCATTTCTATCTTTATTTCTATTAGTTTTTATATAACTATGTTATATTGTACTTTGTAGCAAACCTATGATGTCCCTAACATGAGGCACATGTACAAGCATTGGATGGAGGAAGTTTATGAGTGATGGAAAGATTTCAAGTCCACACTCACAACCAAGTACATTTGAGGGCCAAAGAGTAATGAAAATCCATGTAAAGAGTATTCTTATCTTTATCCATATGAGTAGAGATTGTTTGTGGCATTCATGACAAGATTTTGAATTTCTGGTATGTATATTTTGTTTATTATAGTATGAAACATTTTATTTGCACTTATTTGACCTTACTAACTCAGTTTCTTTGTTCTCTATTCATAGAAATTAAATGAATCAAATAAAGAGAGGCGAGCTTAAGCAATTATCCGTATTACATGTTTTGGGGGGGGGTTATCACAAGCTGGAAATGAAGATTATGTAGGTTGATTTGCCAAAAATGAAGGAAGTAGCCAAATCAGATCCTAGCATTATTGTGCAGGAGCCACCTCCTCCCATATGTCACAAAAAATAGAAAGTAGGGAGGATCAAGGCAGAAAAATATATAAATCCAATCATTGCTGACGTTGCTGGAAGGTTTATGAGTATTTAATATAAAGTATATTTAAGTGTGTTTCATTTTCCTTAGAACTTTTGGCATTTAATTACTATATATTTATCCATTGTTTGCTATAGGATGAACTTGAAGACTAGAGCAAACAAGGTTCCTTCACTCAAATTGAAAGGATGGACATCTTAGCAACGCGCTTAGGAAGCTAGATCACCCTGGTCAAGTTAAAGGGGAGCCAATGGGAGTTGGTCTCTCAAGATACTTTGGATGATGTTAAACACCTTATGGACAAAGTAAACTGAGTAAAGAGTTTGTGGCCAGGGTTCGAGAGGAAGTTCGAGCAGAGCTCGAGGTGGAAATATGTCAATCACTTTGAGAACAACTTACAGAAGAGTTGTTGTATGAGCTACGTGGTGAAATGAATTCGATGGTGTTATTTCACATTCAAGTAAGGGTGTGTAACAAGGAGCATAGATCTCAGGTTTGTAAACAATTTCAATGAATATAACATTGAGATTTTTCTTAAGTTAGTTTAATTAATTCTTTTATTTCGATTACCTAAGAATCCCTGGCCTTTCCCAGTACTAAAGGCAGTTACAATCCATCAGAGATTGGATATGTCGACCCAAGTCTTTTACTAGAGGTTAGAGAACCTGGCTCTCTTTTGTTAGATGTCCTGTACCTATGTGTTGTTAAGCAAATTCGGGATGATCAACATAAGGTCAATGTCAAAGTGTTTGATATGGAGAGGAAAGAGTAGATGTCCCATTCCTCAATGACGAGGTTGCCAAACTAGGTTTGGCAATAGGATCTTGTATCCTATGGCTTCAACATCTTATTTAGATGGCAACAACACATCTAATGGTAGGAAAAACCTTACTGTTACTTGATCCTTGACATCCTACTTATAATCTTTATTTTATGTGGTACTAGAACAAAAAAGAAGTGACAAAATTTCCCTTATTGGCACAACTGCAAAATATTCATAAAAAAATTAACAAGGTCGACTTGCAGATGCCTTATGAGATTGTGAGTAATAAAATCTCTATCATTTTGGAATTGATAGCAAAGATATTAGAGAGTTCCTATCTTTGCAGGAGATAGACATAGGATGGGTTACATTTGTAATCATATGAGCTTATTTTTTATTTTTAACTTTAATTAATGCACTAATATTGAGGATTTTTAGATTTCTACATTTACTAAGTCATTTCTTATTTTAATTCTATGGTAGTTGCTTCCACAAAATGTGTGTCAGAAGAGAGCTCAACACTTTGTATGGCTTCTTATGTCCTGGCAATCTGTCTTTCGTAACAATAATAAGTTTGAAGATAGGATGAGCTATGTGGTCTATACAATAGGACAAACTAAGCTGCCTTGTTATCTAGTACCAATTGTTGAAAGGTAAGTAACTTACTTTTATCTATTTATACATATTCAGTTTGCTAAGAAGTATCATGTTATCTAACATCATTTTAATCTATATACGTGATTATAGTTATCATTGGAGTCTTTGTGTTGCTTGTCCTTTCATCGATGTCATCTTTTGGTTTGATTCATTGAGTCGCAAGCCAGACAAGGAGACTAAAACTATTTTTAACATATAAGTTAATTTTTTTTTGTAAATCATTGATTTTTGATTTTACTAAATTGTTTTAATGTCTTCTATTTTTCATTTTAATTACAGTAACTGAAGACATATTATATAATGGGTGGGAAACACAAAGGTAAAAGTGGTTCGATAAAGTGATTCTAGCCAAAAGTAAGTTGTTTAAATTGAAGTTCTTTGATTGATAATCACTTTACATATGCCTTTGTTCTTTTTTACCGTTTGCTTTTGATGCATAGTGCCCTCAGCAATCAGGGAAAACTGAGTGTGGCTACTATGTTTTACTATATATGTATAACATCATTTTTAGTAGACTTACTACCAATTTTGAATAGGTGATCATTTCTTGATTCTCAACTGAATTTCATTTTTTGTCATGTAATTGAATTGTTAGTTATTTCATTCAATTGATTGATTTATATTAACTTATTCTCCAATTTGTGCACAGAGTTTTCATAATCAGGATGCCTACACAATCAATAACATTAATTTGATCCGAGACCTTTTGTTAGGATATCTTCTACAACACATAGATCATGATGTGTAGTGGTTTCTTTTACAAAGTTTAGTGGTATATTAAGTTTTCATATTTGGATACTTTGCCTCCTGTTAGTTTCTTAGTTTCTTGTTGATATGAGTACTATGAATTTGTTAGAGGCATTATGATTTATCGATGAGACTTTGGAAAATGTTGATGAAGTAGTGGTATATTATGTTTGCATTCTTGAATACTTTACCTCTTGTTAGTTTCTTAGTTTCTTGTTTATATGAGCACTATGAATTTGTTAGAAGCATTATGTTCTATAGAGAAGACTTAGGAAAATGATGATGAAGCATTAAAGATTTGATGGAAACATGTCATAATTGTCATGATTTAGTCTGAAAGTTAAAGTTTGAACATTAAAACGATGTTATGATTATATGTCTAAATTTAAGTTCTTTTACGTGATATGTGATGATTGAAATTTGAAGATTCAAAATTTAATATGGTGATTTTTACCTATGCTTTCTTTAAAAAAAATACTTCCAAATTCAAAATATAATTTTCTAGGAATTGGTGGGGTTTCATCAATGCTGAGGGGTAAAAAATGAATAATAATTTTTTTAAAAAAGCGTTGCAATGACTGTTTTTTCTAAAACAATCATTGTATGCCTCACCATACAACAACTGTTTTCAAAAAAATAGTTGTTTTAACATACAACGACTCTTTTTTTTTTAAATAGTCGTTGTTTGTTGAGCCATACAAACACTATATTTTTTAAAAACAGTCATTGTATTATAGTTACAGCAACTATTTTTAAAAAATAGTCGTTGTATTTGCTAGAGATTCAATTATAGTTTAAGCTAGTTGTCTATTTTAAAAATTTTAACGACACTCACATATACATCCCCTTAAAAATGATCATCTAAAGGGCATAAAAATGGACGTTAAAAGTGCCATCTATACTAGTGGTTCCAAATTTTTGGAAGCTCTTAAATCTATTTTTGAGGATGTGCATGTTGTGCTTTCTTTGAATTTAGTGAATGCTAGTATTTTAAAGTTGTCTATGATTGAAGAAGTATAAGTAATTAACTTGAATAATCATTTTTTGTGTATGAAACCTTGTTGCTTGAAAAGGAATGTAGACAAGGTAATTATGGTGTTTGATACTTATGATTAGAAGTTATTTTGAGAAATTTGGTTGAAGACTTTAAACTTAGCTCTTCTTGGGAGGCAACCCAAGGTTTTGGTTTAAAGTTTTGTTTTGATTTTTTTAAGATTTTTGGAACCCTTGATGATGTGCTTTGTATGGAAACAAAGATCAAGAGCAATTGAAAGTTCAAGTCAAGGAAAAAGGGGGAGTTTTTCTTCTACTTTTCTTTGATGTGTCATCTCTATACTTGAATATGGTTGCCTGTTTATTTCCAATACTTATTGTTATATGTTCTTATTGAGGACAATGTGACACTGAGTGTTGGGGGAGGGGGTAAGGGTATTCTTGATTTTGTATGACTTGTCCTCAAATTTTTTTAACAAAATCAAAATTGATTCCTTTTGAAATTTGGATTTTTCTAGTAAGCATTGTCAAAGTTGGTTTGATTTGAACTTGAAAAGGATTAAATTTGATTAGGATTTGATTCCATGTTCTTTGAATATTAGTAAATAGGTAAAGATTTGTCTTGGGTATTTCACTTTTTGATGTCAATGAACCTGTGAGGAATTTGAGCGTAAATATTTTTTTTTCTAAGAGAGAGTGCATTTATTGTGATTTTATCTCCAGAACTTGTATTGAATCTCTTTTGAAACAAAAAATTTCCTTTGCATACATAAAATGATTTAGGCAATCATTTTTATTCATAACTCTAGAAAGTACTAGGTGAGATTAAAAAAAAGGAGAAAAAATGGGAGAAGGAATGAGAATAATAGCAACAACTCTATTGACATCTCTAGACTTCACTTAATAACCAGGGGCATATCATCACCAATGCTGGTGTAATATCCCAAATTGTGATTAAGGATTAATAACTTCAAAGTGATGTAATTAATGATAAGTAAGCACTTTTGAAGTAAATTGTATATTGTGATGTAAAATGTGTTTGATAGATGGTGATAGATGTGTCATGGCAATCAAGGGTAAAATGATAAATTTACAGACCGATTGGTCAGTTACGGGAGAGGAAACTCCTTAGTAATCAAGATCAATGGCTAGGATTGAAAGAACAAGAGGTGGAATCAAGTGTGTATGAGAGTATATGAAACCATGGGAGGAAGCTCAAGATGTTGACAAGTGGCATCTTGAGGACCATGGATGAAGTCAACATTTTCAAACTCATCCTCTCTCCCTCTCAAGTCGGCTAAATGCATGGGGAGTGCAAAAAATCTGATTTTCATCAATATCTCATTTCTATCTCTCCATTCTCTCCATCCGGTGCAGCTAAACCAAGAAAGAGAAAGAGAAAAACTTGCTTTTGGGTGAGTAATTGTTTTTGTATGCTTAAAGCCTCTTCAATAAATTTGTTCAATACGTTGAGAGCTTCCTTGCTATGTTTTCAGAATTGTGAAAGGTTGTGGTTTGGCTATTGGTTTGGTTTTGGTAAATTCTAGATTTTGCCCTGATTTCTTGTGGTTTTAGAAGATATGAATTAAGTGATGTAATGTGGTGAAATAGGTGTCAAATAATGTATAGGAGTTAATGGTTTTGGTTTGGATTTGAAAAGAGGAAGTTTGATAAATTATGGTTTTGGTGATCTTGTGGTCTAGAGATGAGAATGTGTTGCTTGAGTGTGAATTTGGTTGTTTTAAAGTTACCAATAGGTTCCTTGTGGTAAAATGAGTGAGAATGAGTTTTAGAACAAGTCTTAGGACCATTGGTAGCAAATTGGTCAATTCTGGAAAACCATATCTGTTGCTACGATTTGGCATCTGATAGGCATCACTCGAGTGAGGGAGGATCTCACTCAAGCACGACATGAAATTCTGGGAATTTTGGTTAAGTCTTTAGGCAAAAACTGCGAGCATACTTCCTGACTTGCGAGTGAGATATGATCCTGCTCGAGTGAGCATGGGCATGCTCAAGTGAGGTCTTGTCTAGAAGTAGCTTGTGCTCTCTGGAAAACACTCTTAGTGTTGCACTTCTTGGTGCTCAAGTGCATTTGAGATTATCACTCGAGTGCTGTTTGCTGTGCTCGAGTGAGGGTGTAAGATATATCAAGGTTTGCTCTCAAGCAAACACTTCCAGTGTGACACTTTTGGGTGCTCGAGTGAATTTGGGTGTCATCACTCGAGTGCGGCTTTCGATGCTCGACTAAGACGACCAAAATTCAGTGTTTTTCTTTCTAAAAGGGATCTTTGGGGGTGGTTATCCCAACCTTTTAGGCATATGATTAGGTATTTAATAGCCACCTAAAGAGTTCATATGAATACCAACTTAAAGTATTACGAAATTAAGAACTTGGTAAAGAGATTGATCTATTGTCCCTAATTTGGTTTATAGGATTCGACATCTGCCGTCCTCGTAAGCCCACTGAGCTAGCAAACATCAGAAAGGAATGAGGTAGTAACTTTTCTTTTATACTATATATAATGCATTGTATGTGTGTTATATCATTGATTTGTGATGAATCATATGCTGCGACTTTTGTGTATATGCGTAAGCACCGTCATACCAATAGTACCTGAGTAGCTAACAACGGTTCGAGTTAGTATGGTATGCCTTCCTGGTAGAGAAAGGGGATGAGGATGAGGTGTGACTTTGTGATTATGTGAAAAGCCGGAAGGCTATTTGTGGAAGCCGAATAGCTATATAAGGCTATGTGTATGCACTGCCATACCAACAGTCCCTGAGTAACTAACAATGGTTCGGGTTAGGACGGTGTGCCTTCCCTGTGGAGAAAGGGGATGAGGGTAGAGTGTGATTTGTACTGCTGCTGCTGTATGATGATTTACTTACATGCTGTGTGCTTATGTGTGGTATAAATGTCTCATTGCTACTAGGATTCTTTTGAATCTCATTCTTTCCTTTGACTAACCTTTCAGACAGGGTGAGTGGCTCTAAGGAGAAGCGAACGACCCAGAGCGGTTAGAACTCCATATGGACATTTAGTTCGGGCCATGTTGGTCATTCATTTTGGATAGGGATTATTGTGTGTCGTTTTGAGTTGTAAATAGTTTGAACATTTGGTATTGTAATCCCCTAATCAGGATCTGAAACTATGTATATAAATACATAGATGAACCTGGGAGTTGCCGGGGTTTAAGTTATAAACTCTGACATGTTTAAATGTGATACAACTGCACAGGTAATTATATTCGATATTTTAACTAGAGATCGGGATAGAGAAGAAGTTTTGAAATTTTGTAAAGTTCCTACTACTTAGTGGGGGTTTTAATGAGTTTTGAACTATCCGACGGTCTCTAACCCCTTTTTACTATGCGTTATCGAATCTTAATTACGCTAATTAAGGCAGGGGGTTACAGCTAGCACTCGTGTCAAATGATTAAGTCAAAGAGAGAGTTATAAGTTGGGATGAAAGCCTCCTAATGTAATATCCCAACTTATGATTAAGGGCTAATGGCATTGAGATTGATTATAAAATTGTGTAATTAAATATTTTGGAAGTAATATGATGTAAATTTGAGATGAATGTGTGTGGTATTTGAGATTAATGGTTGAGATTCATTATTGATGGGTCGGAATCCTATACATTGTGTTTATGTGAGCTTATAGTGGAAGTGGATGAGATGGTGACATGTGGCATAGTAGAGGCCTTTGGATGAGGCACTAGAGGACAAAATACTACTTTCCTCTCTTTTCTCTCTCTCTCTTCATCGGTAGAGTGTGTGTGTGCAAGGGGAGGAAAATCTCATTTCATCATCATCCCTTCCATCTCACTATTTTTCTCTCTCCTTCCTCCATTTTTCTGGCGCAAGCTTGGGAAAGAGAAGAATAAATCTTGGATTTTTGGGTAAGTAAATGCCTTCCTTTGCTCAAACTCCCTTCATTAAAGTTGATCCTTGAGTTAAGAGCAACATTTCTATGGTTGTAGTTTGTCCATTGGTTGTGGATTGTGGCCACTCGAAATTTTGGAAAATGGTGAATCAAGAACTCCCTTTGAGAAAGTTGTTAAGGTGAGTTTAAGAAACCTTTCTATATAAGTTTTGTGCCAAATGATTTAACTTGGAATTTCTGGAACTTTGGACCCATTTTCGAAAATTAGGGTCTTGTGGTGTTTGAATTGTTGTTGACATGGAATTAGTGCCTTGTTAAGTGTTTTGAATGAATGGTATTGAATTGAGGCCTAGAGGAGAAGTTTGAGAACTCCATATTGGTTTTGTGCATTGGGCAAAAACAGGGCATGTAATTGGGTTGTGACTTTGGTCATTTTGAAGTCACCATTGTGTTCCTTGAGTGATTTTGTGTGGGAATGAGCTTGGTTATTGATTTTGGGTTCATTAAAATCACTTGGGGAAAAGTTGGAAAGTTGTCTAGTTGAGCTCTGTTTTGCACAGTCTGTTTGTACGAGTGTTTTGAGTGACCAAATGGTATTGGAAAATTGTGAAACTTTCCAGTCTTAAAGTTCACATCCCAAGCTTCAAAATGGACATATATTTTGTGTCATTTTGTTAAGAATTCTGTGAGATATGGTTGTCCAAAGTTTGGGATGAAAACAGAACTCTGTTTTGGAGTAGTGTGTAGTTTTTGGTGATTCTGTATTTGTGTAGTCATTTCCAGTGAAGGGCTATATTTTTCCTTGAAAGAGGACTCATATACCTTTCATTTGGCTTTGGAATCACTTCGTTTCGATTTTTCTAGAATTAGTTATGGTTTTTCGAAGTGTAGCCCAGAGTCAAGAAACTTCTGGGCCGCGGCCCAAGAGTGGTGGGCCGCAGCCCAAGACCTTCTGACCATATTTGGGCTGCAGCCCAAGGAAGGGCGGGCCGCGGCCCAAGCCTGTGTTCCAGCACTTAGTGTTTTCGAAAAGTGACCTTCAACCTATTGTTTCCCAACCTTTTAGGGCTTGTATTAGAGGCATTTGTGGCCTCCTAAGAGACCTAAATGATAACCAACTTAGTGTATTTTGGAAATAAGTAATTGGAAGAGAGATTGATCAATTGTCCCTATTTGGTATAGGATTTGACATATGCCGAATGCATGAGCCCACTGTGCCAAAGATTGTCAGGAAATATACAGGTAGCGACTCCTCTCTTATACTTTGTGTAAATGTATTGTATGTTTGCTTGTCATTCATTGTGTGGATGCTACTGCTACTGCTTTGAGATACCTTGTGGAGTTTTGTGATACATTGTGCTTTGAGATGCTTTGTGGTGCTTTGTGCTTCGTGTTGCTGCTACATAGTGTTCACCGCGAAAGCGGGCGTTGTGCATAGTGAATACAGCGAAAGCTGGCATAGTGTTCACCACGAAAATGGGCGTAGTGCATTGTGATTACAGCCGTGAGTGCTGTCGTATGTGGCGCAAGCCAGAGATCATTGTGAAGCTGCTGAACATGATAAACATGCATGCTCTATGTTTATATATTGTATGAGTGTCTTGTTGCTACTGAGATTCTTTAGAATCTCACTCTTTCCATATGACTAACCTTTTCAGACAGGGCGAGTGGCTCGAAAGGGAAGCGACCAACCAGGAGTGGTTAGGGCTTAGGGACATTTTATATTGGATGTTGGTTATCCTTATTTTGGTTTTGGGATTACTAAGTGTATATTTATGTAAATGAATATTTTGGATATGTAATCCCCATTTTGGGAACTCGCAACCCATGTTATATATGTAGATGAACCCGGGGGTTTGCCGGGATTTTAGTTTTCCGTACTCTGATATTTCTTATGTAATTTGATTTCTCAAGTAGTTATATCCGCATGTGAATGTGAGACCCGGAATTAATACGTTTTAAATTGATTTTGAGATACCTCATCCTTAGTTGAGGGAT
Source organism: Inga laurina (assembly GCA_963855925.1). Classification (NCBI taxonomy): domain Eukaryota; kingdom Viridiplantae; phylum Streptophyta; class Magnoliopsida; order Fabales; family Fabaceae; genus Inga; species Inga laurina. The sequence continues at coordinate 68,344,870 of OY979704.1, forward strand.
TATAAATTGTTGATTTGATTTTATTGGTCTCTATTTCACCTAAACTTCGAAATCCGGATGTAATTACCGTGAGGGGGTTACACCTGAGGTGCCTGTTGGAGTAACTGAGTAACCTGTGCTTCATTACCCATATGTAGGGTCGAGTCAAAAGGCGACCTACAATAGCTCAAGATTAGAAAAGGAAAAAAAAGAGTACAAAGAGTATAAATATCCTTTCATTATTTGTCTTTCGTTGAATTGCATGGCACTAACTAAAGTTTTCATCTATTGTCAAAGTCCTTTTGATTTGCGTATGTGATGGGATAATATAGTGGAGATTGAGATAAAACACATTCTTATGGCAAATAGGTTGCAATAGGTGAAATTGAGTGAAACACAAGCCCTTTAATATATTAAGAAATGAGTGTAAACACTTGACTTGTGAGGGACATTCTCTTGTGATTTATCTTTTCCAAATTAATTACCTTGCTACTTGCATTTTTTTGGAAGGTAGAAAAGACTTGATTCTTGAAAATTTGAATTAATTCCAATTTTTTAATGTTTGCTTCAAAATCTTGCTTCCATGATTTTCTTTGATTTTTTTACAATTTAAAATCTTAAATATAAGATTTGATGTATGTAGGGACGTGATGACTTCCCTTCATTAATGGAAGGGTCTCTCAATCCACTTACAAATATATACTGGACAGGTTGCAATCTAAGTTTGTAGGATGGAAAAGTCACTCTCTCTCCCTTGTTGGAAGGATTACTATCGCTAAATCTACACTAGCATAAGTTCCCTTTTATGTAATGCAAAGCACCCTTCTACCCAACTCATGTTGCAATTGTAATATCCCAAAATTTGATTAAGGGATTATTCTCTAAAAGTGAATGTGATTATCACTAAAACTGACACTTTTGGAGAATATGATATAAATTGTGATTTGAATGTGTTATGATTAGTGACTAAACCCTGTATTTAAGCTTAATTGTGTGACAAACCTTAAAATGCATTGAAGAGAAGGGGAGGGCGCATGATTGGTGTGATGGAATGAGAAGAATGTGTTTGGTGGTGATTTAAGAGCAATTACCATAATCAAAGGCAAAATGGGAAAGTTGCTGGCCAATTGGTCAATTAACAAGGATGAAACTCATTGGTAATTTAAAAATCAATGGTTGTGATTCATTGTTATGAGATCAAAAGGGTTGAATCTCAAGTTTTTGTGATTATGTGTGCTTATGTGAACTCATGGAAAAGGAAACAAGATTGTAACAAGTGTCACCATATGAGCCATTGGATTGGTCAAAGGGTCAAAACTCTTTTCCTCTCTCCTCTCTTCCCTTAGGTTAGCCAAGAGGCTATTTTGAGCCCAAAAACTGATCTCATTCTCTCTCTTCCAAGCCTCCATGGACGTTGAGCTCAAGAGAGGAAAGAGAAAGGAATGGTGAGTTTTTGACTTGGTAGATGTTCTCTTATGCTCAAACACTCTTCTATAATATTGTTCATAGTAATGAGAGCTTCATCTCTATGGTTTAATATTTTGTGAAAGGAGGTGTTTGAGTTCTTGGGGAAAATTGGAAAGTGGAGGAATCAAGAAGCAAGTTGGAAGAGGAAGAGGTGAGTATTTGATGCCTTTTGATATAAGTTTTGTAACTTTTGGTTAAGTTTTGTGAATTGTGGAATTTGCCCTGATTTAGTGTAATTGTGGAATGAATGAATTGAATAGTTTATTGCCATAAAAATGTTGTCATATTGTATTTTGACGCCATTTGGATTGGTTTAGAACTTTGGAATGTAAAAGATTGCATTGTTGAGTTTGGTATTGTGACATTGTGAAATATGTCATGGTGACGTGGTTTTGAGTGTTTTGAGGTGTCCAATGGGTTCCTTGTGTAAATTTATGTGGTAGTAGCTTTAAGTTAAAGTTTTAGGACCATTGGAAAAACATGTTGGAAGTTGGGAAAAATTCTGTCATCTACTGCTTTTTGGCTTCTGATAGAGCCTCACTTGAGTGAACAGGGGTCTTACTCGAGTGCAGCATCATATTTTTTCTCTTCCCTTCAGTTTTTTGGTTGCACTCCCATGCCAGAAGTGAGAATGCATTTTCTCACCTGCGAGTAAAGTAGCTTATCACTTTAGTGTGGGGCGTCTCACTCGAGTGTATATGTGTTTTGCATTATGAGGCCACTTCTCGGGTTAGCACTCGCAGTTCATTTGTCAAGAGTATGAGTTGGCACTCGTAAGTTTTATGCTATCACTCGAGTGCTCATGATTGTCACTTGAGTGCACTCTTCATTTCAAGGTTTCCTTTGCTCTCGAGTGATTACTCTCTGTGCTTCACTTTGTAGGACTCGAGTAAGCATGAGGCTATCACTCTAGTGTTGATCTTCATGCTCGAGTGCAAGTCACCCATCTCTTGAAGTGCATCATCCATCACACGAGTGTGTCAGTTAGAAATTGGTGTTTTCACTTATGAAAATGGATCTTTGGTCAAGTTTCTCCTAATCCTTTAGGTATGTGTTTAGGCTTCTAGTGGCCACCTAAAGGTGTCAAATGATAACCAGTTTTAAGTTCTTGAAATTAAGGAGCTGGAAAAGGGAATAAACCTATGTCCTTGATTTGATTGTCAGGATTTGGTATTTGCCCTGGTCGTGATCTACTTGTGCCGGAGCACAAGTGAAAAGAATAAGGTATTGACTCTTCCCTTATACTATGTGTAATTGTAGTATATGTATGTGTTATCATTGTTTGTGATGTTGTGGATGCTACGAAGCTTGTGTATTTGTGTGTCTTTCACCTATGCTGCATGGGGGGTTCGTATGGCAGAGGATCATCCCACTGGGGCGGTAGTTTATAGGGGATTGACTATATGAGCCGAAAGGCTAATTGTGCTGCATGATGATATGCTTACAAGCTAAGTGATTATATGTAGTATGAGTGATTTGTTACTACTGGGATTCTTTTGAATCTCATTTTTTCAATTGTCTAACCTTTCAGATAGGGCAAGCAGTTCGAAGGAGAAACTGTTAGATCTCATGTTTTGATGATAACAAAAGAATGGTTTGAAAAGGAAATGTTTAATAATCAAGCTTGAACTAAGTAATGACAGGAATAAGCTTTACTTGAAGTAAGCATGGAAGTAATGAAGAGAGGCCAAGAAATAAAGCTGAGAAACTTGATCAGAAGCAAGTTTTCTAAGGCATTACTCGAGGCGGTACTCGAGTAATGAGACAAAACTTGAAGTAATCAAAGACAACTTCCAGTAACCAGGCAACGTTACTCGAGGAGCTACTCGAGTAACAGTGTAAAAGTTTTCAGGTTGCCAACGATACTCGAGGAGCTACTCGAGTAACCCTGTTTCTAAAAATGTGCAGCTCTCGGCATTTAGTACTACTGCAACATTACTCGAGGAGCTACTCGAGTAACGATGTGAAAAACTTCCAGTTGCCTTCAGGTTGCCAACGATACTCGAGGAGCTACTCAAGTAACTCTGTTTCTGAAAAGATGGAGCTCTCGGCACTTTGTACCACTGCAACATTACTCGAGTAGGTACTCGAGTAACGCACTAAGATTCCTCGAGTAAGTACCCGAGTATGCAGAATATTTTCAAAGACAACTTCAAGTCTTTAGCCGGGTAAGTCATTGACAAAAAGCACAGTTACTCGAGGTGGTACCCGAGTAACCTATGGAACAATGAGTGCATTACTCGAGTACGTACTCGAATAATGAGGTAAGTGCTCTCGGCATTGAAATCCTGCAACATTACCCGAGTAGAGCATCGAGTAACCAAAAGTTTATTTCAAGTTTTACTCGAGTTGGTACCCGAGTAACTCATAAAGTTTTGAGTGCATTACTCGAGTAGGTACCCGAGTAAACATGTATTTCCAAAGGTTTGAAAATTGGTTATTCCAGGCACTACCCGAGTAATCTTATGTTTATTCGTTAACCTGCAATTGATCAAAGATTTCCCGAGGTTACTCGAGTAGGTACTCGAGTAACATTCAAGCAATACTCAAGGAGATACTCGAGTAAGCTTACCCAGAAAATTTTGAAATCATTCATACGTTCATAGATTTGTTTCCTAAATGATTAATCTTTTATTATATTAGTATTCTTAGTCTATTTACAGATAAACAATGGAGAAAACACTTCAAGAGGTTGAAGTCAAAAGAAACATTCAAATGCCAACCACCGCCAACGGATATTTTTCAAAAACTTGAAAAGTCAACAGTGGCTGCGCACTCTCCAACGGACGAAAGAAAATGTTCCAACGGTCATCACCAACATATCTATATATATGGGAACATCCAAACAGAGAAATAACAACAAGCACACACACAAACGTATTATCAAGTTTATTGCTCTGTTTTCAAGTTGAAATTATATTTCTATGCTTCAGTGATTTTTTATTCACTCTGTAAGAGAGATATTTCATTCAAACTCAATATTTGTTATTGAGGTAACTTAAGGTTGTGGAACCTTGAGTTGGGATTGAATTACAACTTGTAAGGGGGAGCGAGTGCCAGGTATAGGAACTTGCTTGTACTGAGGTGCCAAGAACCCACTGAATCTTGGAAGTTATAGTGAAACTCTCAGAGAAGATCTGAGGACTGGACGTAGGTCAAAGTGGTTGTGACCGAACCAGTATAACTCCCGGTGCACACTTCGGTGATATTTCTCCTTACTCATTACTGTTTTTAATTCCTCTACTAAAGTTTTATATTTCCGACAAAATTTTAGTATCACCCAATTCACCCCCCTCTTGGGTGAAACGCTTGTTCTAACATTTGGTATCAGAGCGTAGGTCTTCTTGTTAAGGTATAACAACCTAAGAAGGATCCAATGGCAAGCATGGGTGAAGGAATTCTTCCCGACGGAGCATCCATCACTAGACCTCCCGGTTTCAGTGGAGAACACTTTTCCTTTTGGAAAGCAAAATTCAGAGTGTTCGTGATGGCTACCGAATATGGGCTATGGGATGTAATTGAGAGTGGAAATTATCAACCTACAAAGATTGTAGATTCTCAGAAAATTCCAAAGACACCCGCGGAATATGATGAAAATGACAAGAAACTTATCATTCTCAACAGCAAGGCAATTCTGATGTTACAAAGTGCCTTAAGCCAAAGTGAATACTTCAGAATCTGCACACTTCCAACAGCAAAGGAAATGTGGGAAGCTCTAGAAATAGCTCATGAAGGAACTTCGGGAATAAAGGAGAATCGCATCAACACCTTGGTCACTGAATTCGATCTACTTCAAATGAAATCAGGTGAATCAATTTCTGAATTTGAACTTAGATATACTCATCTTGTTAATCAGCTTGCAGCACTTGGGAAATCTTATGATCAACATACCCAAGTACGAAAGATTTTGAATATTCTTTCTAAAGAGTGGGAGGCCAAAGTCACTGCGATAGAAGAAGCAAAAGGAGAATCAATGAGATCAGTTGCTTCTCTATTTGGAAGTCTTTCTGAATATGAAAGCAAACTAAAGTTCAAACGGGAACTAGATGACATTGGTGACAAGAAAAACAAAGGTCTAGCACTAAAAGCAAAAGAAGAAAATCAAGATGAGAATGAAGAGTTTGACGATGACGAAATGGGTCTAATCATAAAACGATTCAGAAAGTTCTACAAGAAAGGACAAGGATTCAAACACCTTCAAAAAGGTGGAACTAGCAACAAAGATCACACCATTTGCTACGAATGTGGAAAACCAGGACATTTCAAATCAGAATGTCCAGAACTAAATCAAAAGAGCAAAGAAAAGAGAAAAGGCAAATTCTTCAACAAAAAGAAGGCCTTCGTATCTGCTATATGGGGTGATAGCTCTTCTGACGAAGAAAGTGATGAGGAAGAAGTAGCTAACATATGCCTCGTTGCTCAAGAAGAAACAGAAAGAGAGGTAAATGATTCTGAACCTACCTATGATGAATTACTTTCCGAATATAATGCTTTGCATTCTGAATTCATCAAAGTAGTTAAAGAATTGATTGTTTACAAAAAGAAAAACAAAGCTCTTGAAACTGAACTTAAAGAAAAGAATTGTGAAAATTGTTCATCTCTGAAAAAGAAAAACATTGATCTTACAAAAACTCTTGAAAAATTTACACAAGGTAGTGAGATGCTAAATGTTATTTTAAAAGCTCAACGTTTTGTAAATGATCGATCTGGAATTGGATACGATCCAAAGTAAGATAAAAGGAAAGGTAGAAAAAAAGCAGGGGGTAAGGCATATTTGAATTATTTCCAGCATTCTGTGCATACATCAAATCCTTTTGCATTTTGTAACTACTGTAATAGAAAAGGCCATTATACTTCTTCATGCATTCATAAGAAGAAAGGAACGATAGGAACCTACAAATGGGTACCTAAAGGTTCATATATCCAGAAAATTATTTGTACTAATCCAAAAGGACCCAAAAAGATGTGGGTACCTAAGACCTAGTCATTCGATTGCAGGAATGTCTCAAAGCATCCAAAAATAACAAGTGGTATATTGATAGTGGATGCTCTAGACATATGACCGGTGATTTCGAAAGTTTTACCAAATTGCAACCTAAAGAAGGTGGAGAGGTAAAATTTGGAGGAAATCAAACCGGAAGAATAGCAGGAATTGGTGAAATCAAAAATGACAAAGGAATACAAGTCAAAGATGTATATTATGTTGAAGGCTTGTGTCATAATTTGCTGAGCGTAAGTCAAAGTGCAGATAAAGACAACTGGGTAATATTTGACTCAGAAGAATGCTTAATTATCAACAAGAATGACTTACAACTTGATAAGAAGAATATCAAGGCTAAGCTCAGAGCAAAAAGGGAAGGTAACTGCTATACTCTAGATATTAGTAGAAATGAATCTGAAAATTGTTTCCTGAGTAATACTGATGAAAGTTGGTTATGGCATAAGAGATTGGCTCATGTTAATATGCATCAATTAGGCAAACTACTCAAAAAGGATTTAGTTCTTGGATTGCCCAAAGTGACTTTCAAAAATGATTTGATTTGTGATGCATGTCAAAAGGGTAAACAAACTAAATCATCTTTTAAATTGAAAAATGAGATTTCAACAAATAGACCACTTCAACTATTACATATGGACTTAGTTGGTCCAGCAAGAGTAAAGAGTCTTGGTGGCAACTTATATTCATTGGTCATTGTTGATGATTTCTCTAGATTTACATGGGTTATCTTTCTATCATCAAAAGATGAAACTTTTGAAGAATTTATTGTTTTTGCTAAGAAAGTGCAAAATGAGAAAGGTATGTCCATTGCAGGTATTAGGACTGACCATGGCGGAGAATTTGAAAATCAAGCATTTGAAGAGTATTGTGACACTAATGGGATTGATCACAATTTCTCTGCTCCAAGGACGCCTCAACAAAATGGAGTTGTAGAACGCAAGAATAGAGTGCTTACAGAAATGGCTAGAGCAATGTTGAATGAAAAGAACGTGTCTCAAGTATTTTGGGCTGATGCTATGTATACAACATGCTACATTTCAAATAGAGCCTATATCAGAACAAAACTTGGTAAGACACCATACGAGTTGTACAAAGGAAGAAAGCCAAACATTGCTCATCTACACATCTTCGGTTGTAAGTGTTTCATTCATAATAATGGTAAAGATAACTTAGGAAAATTTGATTCTAAAACTGATGAAGGAATTTTCCTAGGATACTCTAACTGAAGTAAGGCATATAGAGTTTTCAATAAACGAACATGTGTTGTTGAAGAATCAATTCATATTGTATTTGATGAATTTGAATCCTCTGACAAAACCATTGATGAAGAACAGGAAGTTGTTTTAAATCAAGAAAAAGATCAATCTATTTCTAAGTCTCTTATTCCAGAGGTTGATGAAACTAAGGAAGAAGAGCAATCCCTAGGTCAACCTAGAGCTTGGAAATACAATAAAAGTCATCCCCTAGATCAAGTCATAGGAGATGTGAATGAAGGGATCAAAACTAGAAATAGAATTTTCAATGAAGTAAGTTTTTCTGCATTCATTTCTGAGATTGAACCTTCTAACATTGATGAAGCCTTATCAGACAATGATTGGGTTATAGCAATGCAAGAAGAACTAAATCAATTTGAGAGAAATCAAGTTTGGGATTTGGTGCCCCGACCCAAAGATCATCCGATCATTGGTACTAAATGGGTATTCAAGAACAAACTTGATGAATCTGCAATTATTGTCAGAAACAAGGCAAGATTGGTGGCCAAAGGCTATAATCAGGAAGAAGGGATTGATTATGAGGAAACGTATGCTCCAGTGGCTAGATTGGAAGCTATACGTGTACTCTTAGCCTTTGCATGCATCAAAGGATTCAAACTCTATCAAATGGATGTAAAGAGTGCTTTTCTAAATGGTTACATCATGGAAGAAGTGTATGTAGTACAACCTCCAGGCTTTGAGGATGTTACTAAACCTGACCATGTTTTCAAACTCAAAAAGGCTTTATACGGTTTAAAACAAGCTCCTAGAGCATGGTATGAAAGGCTCAGTAAGTTTCTCATCGATCAAGGTTTTGTACGAGGAAAAGTTGATACAACACTCTTTATAAAACGAAAACACAATGATATTTTAATTGTTCAAATATATGTTGATGACATTGTTTTCGGTGCTACTAATGAATCTCTATGTAAGGAATTTTCTGAGATAATGCAGGGAGAATTTGAGATGTCAATGATGGGAGAATTGAATTTCTTTCTTGGTCTACAAATCAAACAAAGAAAGAATGGAATCTTCATATCTCAAACAAAGTATTTAAAAGAGCTATTGAAGAAGTATGGAATGGATGAAGCAAATGGGACAGATACGCCTATGAGTTCAACTACATTGCTTGATACTGATGTCAAAGGTAAAGACTACAACATAACAAAGTATAGAGGCATGATTGGATCATTACTCTACCTCACGGCAAGTAGACAAGACATCCAATTTAGTGTTGGCATATGTGCAAGATATCAATCAGCACCAAAAGAATCACATGCTAAAACAGTCAAACGAATCTTTAGATACCTTGCTGACACACCCAAACTGGGTCTGTGGTATCCCAAAGGAAGAAGTGAATATCTTGTTGCATATTCAGATTCGGATCATGGAGGATACAAAACAGACAGAAAAAGCACCAGTGGACAAGGACAATTTCTTGGCGGATCTCTTGTATCGTGGTTCAGCAAGAAACAAAATACAGTGTCTCTTTCATCAACGGAAGCCGAATATGTTGCAGTCTCAAGTTGTTGTGCACAAGTGATATGGTTAAAACAACAACAACAAGATCTTGGTATTTATCTCAAGGAAATACCAATCTGTTGTAACAATACAAGTACGATAAGCTTGGCAAAGAATCCAGTTCAACACTCTAGAACCAAGCATATCGATGTCAGGCATCACTTCATCAGAGACCATGTACAGAAGAAAGATGTGAAAGTGATATTCATTCCTACTCATCTTCAACTAGCAGATATCTTCACAAAACCCCTTGCAAAAGATCAATTTCTATACATTAGAAGAGAATTGGGAATGGTAAATCCCAATGAGTTGTAAGTTATTTCAATTTCTCATAATATTAGATGAAGTCATTTGTTAAAGTTTTGATGATTATTAACTTAAGCATCGGAGTATATAGAAACTTGTTTTGCAGGAAGAATAAAACCCTGTTTTGAGAAACAAAAACAGAGGTGATCAGAGGACATCTTTACTGGAGTACCAACTTGAAGTTTTGGCTATCTGAGAAACATTACCCGAGGAGTAACTTGAGGTAAAGTAGCATGTTACTCGAGTATGTACTTGAGTAATGGACACCAAAACTGGAAGTAACGGATCAAGTTACTTGATTTTCAAACATAACGGCTCAGTTTTCGAAGAAATGAAGAGTCAGAAGTTAAAAAGATGGTTACCCGAGGCGTGCCTCGAGTAAACTTGAATATTACTTGAGTAAGGCCTCGAGTAAAGTCGGAGTCCAGATTTTCAAATTGATGAAGAATGACTCAAATCTGATCAGAATGGGTTATAAATGATCGAGGGAACATCCATGGATAATTACTATATTATTCATGCCAGGTACTCAATTTAAATGAATTATTTTTGAATTTTTCTGTATGATCACTCGAGGAAGGCCTCGAGTAACCTTGAATGTTACTCGAGTAAGGCCTCGAGTAATGTCGGGTGTTAGGTCTTTATCTTGCGCGAACTCGGTCATTTTCACAAAATCACCTCGAGTAAAATCACTATACACCCTTCCAAAAACTTTTCCCAATTGATTCCTTGCCTCATTTCCGTCAAAACCCAACTGATTTCAAGTCCAAAAACTTCCTATTTTGTTCAAAATCTTTCTGCCCTAAACTCGCGTCAGTGACTCTGTTTTTCTGAGATTCTTGATTTTCTGTGTTTCAAGATGGTTAGAACCAAGAATCTAAACTTCACAGACTCCTCTGATTCACAACAAAACCCTGATCTCCTTTCTCCTCCTCCAACAAAGAGAAGAAAGTTAATCCCAAGATCAAAAGCCAAAATTCCTCTTCAACCTCAATCAAAACCTAAAGCCAAAGGAGTGGTGATTAAAGAGCCTATTGTGACTAGGGCTCAGTCTAAAAAGAGCACATCTACTGGAAGAAGCAAAGGAGCCAAAACTCCCTCACCTTCTCATTCTGATTCCTCTACACCCTCTTTCACTCCTAAGCCACTCAAGAAGCCAAAGTATGACAAAAATGTGGCTAAGGCAATGGCTGGGATCATTGACCAAATGGAGAAGGGTCAATCTTCTAAGAAGTCCAAGATTCCAGAAGCAGAAATCACTTCCCCTCCAAAGGGATTTAATGTGGGCAAACTGGAGGAGTCTCCCAAGTACTTAACTCAATTCTCCAGAAGGAAAGTGTGCAAGACACACTATGTGGATCTCAAGCTACTTCAAGAGGTAGTGAAGCACGATCTTAGTCCTTATCTAGATCCTTTTATGCCTTGGTTGTCAATTAGATTACCTTTTTGCACAAAGGTAGTCACTCATTTCTATTGCAACCTAGAGATAATAGATGAACCTAACCGAACTTCAGTAGAGGAAGAGATGACCACATCTGTGAGAGGTCAAGAAATTTTGATTTCACCTTCCAAAATCAACTTGTGGTTAGGAATAGAGAACCCCCCTGATGATATATATTCTGAGCTTGAGCCAAATCAGATTTTCACTATCTTAAAGCCCGGTGAGTTAGTTGGCCCCCTAAACTTTAAACCGAGTGATATGTGTGATCACCATAGGGTCCTTTGGTACATATACTCTAGGTCCCTAGTAAACAAAGCCAACAACTATACCCACTTCTCGGATAGGGACTTTAGGTGGTTTGCTTCACTGCTTCTGAAGGAGCAAAAAGATCTGGGTGAATACATTTTCTCGAAGATGAAGAGGTACAAGGTGGAAGGGAAGGCTACTACTCCAATGCCATATCCCCAAATTGTGTCTCTTATCTTAAAAGAGAACAAAATATGGTACTTGGATAGTAAGGAGCCAATTGAGAGGATGGTCCCAGTGGGGAGGAACCAGATTGGTAAACTAAACATCGACATCCCTCTTAAAGGCCCACTGGAGTCTGGGTCCAAGAAGAAGCGAAAGACTACTGAGGCAGAAACCAGTAGGATGGATGACACTCAGTCATCGGCTCCAACTGCTACCACATCTTCACCATCTTTCCTGAATGCCACTCTCCAGCACTTTATGGAGAATATGCTCAGAGGCTTTCATGTGGACATAGCCAACACCAATGCAGAACTCATAACCCACATGAACATAAAAATGGGACAGTTGGTTGAAAGAATGGATCGAAGGCATGAGGAGTTGCTAGCAGAGCAACGTGCCCAGGGAGAAACATTGAGACTGATCTTGGCACGATTGGATTCTTTGGGTCCTGGACCTTCTGCCGGTCCCTCTTCATCTGCACCACCTCCTCCAGAGAATCCTCCTATTATTAATCCTACTCCTGAGGCAGAACCATCTACCCCTCTGGTTTCTGATCCACTTGAGCCACAAGGCAAAGAAATTCTATTCACTGTGGATGATCCTGAAACCCATGAGACAACTCACATTACCATTGATGATTCACCTCCCAAACCTCAACCAGAAACTGATCCTAAACCAAATCCATCACCTGCTCCCACAGAGGAAATCTCTCCTTCCACATTCTCCTCTGAACATCTTACTCCCACGGCTGAGACCACCCCTGAGAATCAGACCACTCCAGGAGGAGATACATCTTCTATGGTTGTCTTCCAACCCACTCCTCCAGGGGATGACATCCAAGTCCCTCCAGTTCATCTACCTGACCCTATCCCATCTAGCTCTTTTGACTCTTTGAGCTCAGATGGTTCTCCAGTTCTTCCAGTGACACCCATTTCTGTGGTCAAACCTCCTAGCCCTCCACTTCATTGATGACGCCAAAAAGGGGGAGAAGAGCTTGAAGTGATTTTGTGAATGTGTCCTAGTTCACTTTGGGGTATTTGGGTGTACATGGGATTTTAGGGAGCATTTTGTTTTCATTGTGATTTTATCTTGTAATTTGAAAACTTTTAAGATTAATGCAAGTGTGTTATGATTTCATTTTAAGTTCATTTTTAGCTTTGAATTATAATACATGTTTTGGACTAATGAAGTTATTATGTATGCAAGGTATATGATATGAATTCAAATTTAATATGACATATTTATAATTAAAAATTCAATTTGAAAAACCATGTTCAAAATCACCAAGTTTTGTCATCATCAAAAAGGGGGAGAATGTTAGATCTCATGTTTTGATGATAACAAAAGAATGGTTTGAAAAGGAAATGTTTAATAATCAAGCTTGAACTAAGTAATGACAGGAATAAGCTTTACTTGAAGTAAGCATGGAAGTAATGAAGAGAGGCCAAGAAATAAAGCTGAGAAACTTGATCAGAAGCAAGTTTTCTAAGGCATTACTCGAGGCGGTACTCGAGTAATGAGACAAAACTTGAAGTAATCAAAGACAACTTCCAGTAACCAGGCAACGTTACTCGAGGAGCTACTCGAGTAATAGTGTAAAAGTTTTCAGGTTGCCAACGATACTCGAGGAGCTACTCGAGTAACCCTGTTTCTAAAAATGTGCAGCTCTCGGCATTTAGTACTACTGCAACATTACTCGAGGAGCTACTCGAGTAACGATGTGAAAAACTTCCAGTTGCCTTCAGGTTGCCAACGATACTCGAGGAGCTACTCGAGTAACTCTGTTTCTGAAAAGATGGAGCTCTCGGTACTTTGTACCACTGCAACATTACTCGAGTAGGTACTCGAGTAACGCACTAAGATTCCTCGAGTAAGTACCCGAGTATGCAGAATATTTTCAAAGACAACTTCAAGTCTTTAACCGGGTAAGTCATTGACAAAAAGCACAGTTACTCGAGGTGGTACCCGAGTAACCTATGGAACAATGAGTGCATTACTCGAGTACGTACTCGAATAATGAGGTAAGTGCTCTCGGCATTGAAATCCTGCAACATTACCCGAGTAGAGCATCGAGTAACCAAAAGTTTATTTCAAGTTTTACTCGAGTTGGTACCCGAGTAACTCATAAAGTTGTGAGTGCATTACTCGAGTAGGTACCCGAGTAAACATGTATTTCCAAAGGTTTGAAAATTGGTTATTCCAGGCACTACCCGAGTAATCTTATGTTTATTCATTAACCTACAATTGATCAAAGATTTCCCGAGGTTACTCGAGTAGGTACTCGAGTAACATTCAAGCAATACTCGAGGAGATACTCGAGTAAGCTTACCCAGAAAATTTTGAAATCATTCATACGTTCATAGATTTGTTTCCTAAATGATTAATCTTTTATTATATTAGTATTCTTAGTCTATTTACAGATAAACAATGGAGAAAACACTTCAAGAGGTTGAAGTCAAAAGAAACGTTCAAATGCCAACCACCGCCAACGGATATTTTTCAAAAACTTGAAAAGTCAACAGTGGCTGCGCACTCTCCAACGGACGAAAGAAAATGTTCCAACGGTCATCACCAACATATCTATATATATGGGAACATCCAAACAAAGAAATAACAACAAGCACACACACAAACGTATTATCAAGTTTATTGCTCTGTTTTCACATTGAAATTATATTTCTATGCTTCAGTGATTTTTTATTCACTCTGTAAGAGAGATATTTCATTCAAACTCAATATTTGTTATTGAGGTAACTTAAGGTTGTGGAACCTTGAGTTGGGATTGAATTACAACTTGTAAGGGGGAGCGAGTGTCCAGGTATAGGAACTTGCTTGTACTGAGGTGCCAAGAACCCACTGAATCTTGGAAGTTATAGTGAAACTCTCAGAGAAGATCTGAGGACTGGACGTAGGTCAAAGTGGTTGTGACCGAACCAGTATGACTCCCGGTGCACACTTCGGTGATATTTCTCCTTACTCATTACTGTTTTTAATTCCTCTACTAAAGTTTTATATTTCCGACAAAATTTTAGTATCACCCAATTCACCCCCCTCTTGGGTGAAACGCTTGTTCTAACAGAAACAAGTGACAGAGGACGGGTTAAACTCCTAAGGAGGAGTGTTGTGGATAGTTGGTTATCATAGTTTGGAGTATTGTATAATCTGTATTTGTATTTGGATTTGGGATGAAAACTATGGATAAGTATTATGTAGTCCCTTGTATGAGAAGCTATAATGAGCGTATGTTCCCTGTAAAGCTTGAGTTAATGAATGGAACCCGGGGTTGATCGGAAGTTTTATTGTGCACTCTGATATATATATTTGAATGTGATTGAACTGCGCAGGGTAATTATATTCGAAATGTGAATACGAGACCATGTTATTTAGATTTCAAAAAGTATTTGTTAAAACCCCATTGTGGGCATGGGTTTGAAAATGGGTTTTGATTTAGATTTCAAAAAGTATTTGTTAAAAGCATGGGTTTTGCTATGTGTTGGTTTCTAATTCATCTTAATTGTGTATTTTTGAATATTAATTATGGTTTAAAAGGCAGGGGTTACAGCAATGAAATTGAAAAGCTAATCTTGAAGTTTATTTGGGGTTACTTAGAAAAACTGAAAGGGAATTAGTTTGGTTAGGTGGAGTGACATGTGTCGGTCGGTTAAAAATGGAGGAAGTGGTTTACTGAAAATGGAATCCCAAAATAAAGCCTTTCTTATGAAATTGATCTACCATATGTATTCACAATTGAAATCACTATAGGCTCGTGTTTGAAAGCTAAATATTCCATTAGTGAAAGCCTAGAAAGCATATCAAGACCCCATTCATTATATTTCTAGCAGAATGTGGTAAAATTATGGGATGAAGCTTCCTTTTATATCAAATGGAATCCTAATATTCACACTCATTTCTGGACGGACTACTAGACTGGTTATATGGGTCCATTAAAGCTACTAGCTTATTCTAATATACCAGAAATAGAGCAATCGAAGACATTGCTTAATTTCATTGATGATGAAGGTAATTGGAAATGGGACATGTTCAAGCATATTCTTCCTCCTGAAACTCTAGGACTATATCCTGCCATACGTAAAGGAACTCCTATAGACTCGAACGTGTTTCTAGACTTTAACACTATTAGGGAACTTCTCTATTAAGTCCACTTATTAGGCAATAGAATTGATTAATACCGATGATACAGAAGCAAGATGGACCAGATTGTGGAAACTTCCAATGGCCTAGAGAGTTAAAACCTTTATTTGGTTGTTGATGAAGAACTTGTTGCTCACAAATGAAGAACGATGTAGAAGAGACATGACCATAAACTAGCGTTGTTCCCTTTGCCAAGGAGGCACAGAAAATGTAAACCATGTTTTCAGGGACTGTCCTTTGGCAATGTCAGTTTGGAAGAAGATCCTTCCTAAGGATATGTGCATCAACTTTTTTAGGAAGGATATTTCTGATCGGATTTGTGCAGCTCTCAAATCACAAGCTCTTGATATCTCTTGGAATATCGGTATATGCATGACATATTGGAAATTATGGCATGTGACAAACCAAAGAATCATCACTTCAAGAACATATACAACGGATGGCGTTCTTTCACATATCAACATCACATTAGTATATACTTAAAAAGCTTTTCCCTTTTTAGAAGTATACTGTAAATGCAATCTTCATTCGGGGATTTTAATACTTGTACATGTTACAATTTTGTAATTTTCATCATTGGAATGAAATTCATCCTTTTCATTAAAAAAAAAAGAAATTTTCTTGAGGTTTTAAGAGATATTAATTTGGTGCATCATTTGTGAGATTTCAAATTAAAATAGATGTCCTTAAACTCAGGAAAGAAGCAATAATAAATAATAATGAGAAGTTTTCTCAAATAAAAAAATAGAAAAGATTTAGAATTATTATCATTATTATTTCCTTTTGACAGGAACTTCACTATTTTTGGAAGGAGGCAATATATGCCTGCATATACGTGAGGCGTAGAGAAAAGACGGTGTGTTCTATTTATTTGGGTTGGTGACGACAAGACAAGAGCTCAAAATTTTAAAGAGGGAGATTAAAGTTTGGAGATGTAGAAAACCTAAAGCATAGATAAAAATACAGTATTTTGTTTTCGTTTCTCCTTTCCTTTCTCTTCTTTATTTTATTGTTGGTTAGCTATTATTTTGTCTATGATAATGTTCAATTTATGTAGTTAAACCTTTGTTTTTGATTATTTAGTTTGATTATGGATTAGTGGATGATGATTTCTTCTTTTAGTTGCTCTAATGTTATGTTTGTTGATTCAATCACTACTATAGACAAGGTTTTTAACTTCCCCATTTTTGCATGTTTAACATCCAAAAACAGGGGGACGTCTATGTGGGGGACGTAGTATATTTTAGAAAAGACGTCCCAAAAAAATGGGACGTCTTAAGTGGGACTTTAGACATCCCTATTCGAATAGGAACGTCTAAAGTACTCTACAGGGGGACTTTAGACGTCCTAATTCTCAATTTGGGACGTCTAAAGTCCCTCTTCCGTAAGGGGACTTTAGACGTCCCTTTTCTCAAGTTAGGACGTTAAAAGCTTTTATTTTTTTAAATGATTATTTATATTCTTCATTACCCAACAAATTGAAACCGCAGAAACAGAATAGAATATGAATTCATAAACCACAATGTCCGTTAGAAAATGGTAAGGACATCCAGCACTGCAATCTTTATTGTATATATGTACAATAACAACTCATACAACCTACTACTATATATGTACAATAACAACCAGAAAGTGTCTAAATGTTGTCATCACACAACTACTAACTAATATAAATAAAAAGTTTATTGAGCTATATGTTGAAGAAGATGTCCAGCCAAAAGGTTTTTGATCAAATTAATGTCTTCATGTAGGTAAGAATCTTCATTATCAACAATCTGAAAATTAGAAAATAAGCTTTGATGAAATGAATCAAGTAAATGAATTAATTAACTTTTCAATTACAACACCAAAAATATTATCATTTGAGAATGAAGAATCGATTACTTGTTCAAAATCGCTAATAATTCCACTTTGAATGATGTTATACATATAAAGTATAACATAATATCCGCATTCAGTGTTGTTAGGTTGTCGAGGGCGCTTTAAATCAAAGCCAATTGGTTGTTAAAATCAATAAAGGCATATCTAAAATGACCGTCAATGAAAGAATTAGAATCGAAACTACTTACTTTTGGAAAATACCACTTTGGGTATCTAACAACTTTACCCTTGCGTGACTCGCCTAGGACTCTATATGTTTGTATATCTTTATTCTATATTTTTATCAAACTCCCAATTTTCTACCTGCAGCACAGCTACTTATTTATGTAGGAGCTATAAACGTTTTAATCATATTTGCTGTGATGTTCATAAATGGTTCATAATATTACCAAGATTTTCATCTTGATGGGGTTCATGCAAAGGAGGAGGAAGAGTAAAGTGAAATAATGGAAATAATGAAGAAAAAAAACAAAATAATGAAGTGACAGGAGTTGGTAGAAAAGAGTAAAGAGAAGGAAGGGGGGGACATGTCTGAGATGGGAAGGGATCCCCTTTAGGCGTCGTAAATCTAATTTGGGACGCCTAAAGTAAGTCAAATTTTTTAATTTTCAATTTTTGGTGCCTGGGGAATCTCTAGGCATCCCAATTCAAATTTGGGACGTCTAAACTATACTTTAGGTATCCCAATTCAAATTTGGGATGCCTAATGTGTCGATTTCATTGCTTTATTTACAAAATTGCCATCGCCTCTATGTTTTGACCTCCCTTTTTGAAAAATGGACGTCTATAAGGGTAGTAATATGTAACACCCCAATTTATGATTAAAGGATAATGGTAATTATTAAGGATAATTATCGAATTAAAGTGGAATTATTATGTGTTGTATGGCAATTTTAATTAATATGCCATAATTGTTGGGAAATTAAAAGAATGGCTCTAAATTAGTGATTAATGGAAGAGATTAATTACTAATTAAGAGGGTATGAGATGTGAAATTAAATGACTAATGAAGTGGTTAGAGTAACTAAATTGGTTACTTGCTTTATGAGAGCCAATGAGGTGGAGACATGTGGCAAGTGGTTAGGATGAGAGAGGGTGTTGGAAAAGTCAAAGCACCATTTATTTTATTCATTTTCCCTCTTTTCTCTCTCTCTCTCTCTCATGCGCATGTGAAGGGGGTGGGGCAAATTTTTTTTCTGCATTCTTCATCTTCTTCACCTCTCTTCCTTCTCTCTCTCACGTTCTCTCTCTTCTCTCTCTTGTGCAGCCATTGTTGGCCAAGAAAGAGAAAGGAAAAGCTGGATTTTGAGGTAAGCAAATGGCCTCAAATGCCAAAATGCTCTTCATTAATATTGTTCCTTGAGCTAAGAGCTTTCATCCTATGGTTGTAGTTTCTCCATTGGTGGTGATTTGAGGAATCACGAAAATGTACAAGTTGGAGAATCATGAAGTGCCTTTGGGAAAGTTGTTAAGGTGAGTGAAAGCTTCCTTCTCATATAAGTTTTGTGGCCATTGGTTAGGCCTTGAATTTCTGGAATTCTTGGGCCATTTTCGAAAATGAGGTCCATTGAGAGTTTGGTATGTGTTTGGTATGGAATTTGTATGTTTGGAATGCATTTTGGATAGATAGAATTGTTTGGGTTGGAAATTGTTGAGTTTGGAGAATTTGAGATTTTAGTGTTTAATGTTACCCAAAACCAAAGCATGATAATGGAATAGGATTTTGGTGATTTTGACATTCCCATTGGATTCCTTGAGTGATTTTGTGTGGGAATAAGCTTGGTTGTTGATTTTGGGGTCATTTGGATCACTTGGGAAAAGTTGGAAAGTTGTCTAGTTTGAGCTCTGTTTTGCGCAGTACGTTTGGATGAGTGTTTGGAATAACCAAATGATTTCAGAAAATTTTGAAACTTTCCAGTCTTAAAGTTCACATCCCAAGCTTCAAAATGGACATATAATTTGTGTCATTTCTTTTAGAATTCTGTGAGATATGGTTGTCCAAAGTTTGGGATTGAAACAGAACTCTGCTTTGGGGGCAATGATGAGTGTTGTGTAATTCTGTATTTGTGTAGTGATTTCCAGTGATGGGCTATATTTTTCCTTAAAAGAAGACTCATATACCTTTCATTTGGCTTTGGAATCACTTCGTTTCGATTTTTCTAGATTTAGTTATGAATTTTGGAATTTCAGCCAGAAATCAGGAAATTTCTTGGCCGCGGCCCAGGAGTGGCTGGCCGCGGCCCAAGATTTTCTGGCCTGATTTGGGCCGCAGCCCATGAGTGGCAGGCCGCAGCCCACGGCCTTCTGACCATATTTGGGCCGCAGCCCAAGGAAGGGCGGGCGGCCCACCCCTGTATTCCAGCACTGTGTTTTCGAAAAGTGACCTTCAACCTTTTGTTTCCCAACCTTTTAGGGCTTTCATTAGAGACATTTGTGGCCTCTTAAGGGTCAATTATGATAACTAAATCTAAGTGTTTTGAAAGTGAGAATTTGGAAAAGAGAATGACCATATGTTCTTGATTTGGTTATAGGGTTGGGTATTTACCCTGATCATGATTTGATACCCGCTTGGATCGTGAGTAGCCGACGTTGGAGCATACGTGGAAAGAATAAGTGTAGGGAACTTACCTCTCCTGCATGTATTGATATTTGTGTTTGTGTATTGATGCATGTTATTGCTTTGCTTGATTATGTGAAACATATATGAATGATTGAAGCTCTGTTTCTATTTATGCTATGGCCATGAGTATGTTGTTGAAACATTGAGCATGCGGATATATCATTATGTGAACATGAGTTATTGTGATGTAATCATGTCATGCATTAAACACTTATCTTACATGCATAGTGGTATCTGTTTCCTACTGGGATTCTCTAGAATCTCACCCTCCCCTACCAACATTTTAGATAGGACAAGTGGATCAAGGAAGGAGCAAGCGACTAGGGGCGGCGAGAATCCCTTATGGGCATTTGAACTTGGTAGTGTTTATTGTTGCCATTTGGGATAATGGTAGTTGATTTGAATGTACTTAGAGTTGTATATGTTAGAATGAATATATGGTTGTATATGTTATGGAGGTGTAATTGGATATGTATTGGGAATGAAATTTGCGTAATCCCCATTGAGGAATTGTAATGGGCGTATTGCCCTATGAACCATTAGTGAAGATATGAACCCGGAATTGCCAGGATTGTTATTGTGCACTCTGATATATTATGAATGTTAATTATCTTCACGAAGTAATTGTATTCGAAACGTGAATGTGAGACCAGGTTAAAGTGTTTGATTTTGAAATGTATTTGTGAAAACCCTATCTTAAGGATGGGGAATGTAAATGAATTTTGATTATTATTGGTCTCTATTTCACTCTAATGTTATATTTTGGATATAATTACGGAGGGGGTTATATAATATCTTCAACCTATAGTAGTAAATTATGAGCTTAATTGTTATGAAATATGAGAAATTTGATTGAAACATTATTTGGTGTTCTAAAGGAACCTAGACATAGGGAATTTGAATTAGACCTTCAATTAACTAGTGTAGGATTAAGTTTTTGGACTTAATTTGCATGTAGGATGGACATATACCTGCCAGCAGTATATAGTCTCATTAGGTTTGCATTTAAATTAATCCAATTAAGTGCTACTTGCCTAAGACATCAGGGATTAACATAATTAGAATGCCAATTAGTGGATCAAAAGACACTCTTAAGTAATTAAGAGACATAGACTAACATGTATATCTTTAAATTCAATTAAGGGGAGAAATTGTATACTAACAAGTAATCAAGGCTATAATAATTTAAGTCACTGTTTAAGATCTAGAATCACCCTTATCCTTAGCTTTAGTTAGATTTGATTTTCTTTTTTTTTTTTAGTTAGTTTGTTTTTCTTTCTTTAATTCAAACTATATTGACTCAACTTAAATCAAAAGTGTAAAGTTACTACTCAATTGCATTATTAGTACCAACTCCTTATGGGAACGATACCTTTCTCATCACTTTATTACTTGATACGGCCTATACACTTACAGAGTCTTAGACTATAATTTTTCCCTATCACTTTTCAATGAAAAACAAATATTGTTCAAAAGACTAAACTCATTTGTTTCAATGCTTTTAAAACTTTCTTGATTCATATTTATGTCAAACAAAAATAATATAAATCATTGTAAATATTTTAGAATTTTGGGAAAAAGACAAATAAATACCATTTCAACTTCCAACTAAAAAGTCCCTTAACATATGCAAAGGACAGAGAGGAGATGGGGTGGAAATTTGGGTTTTTCATTTTTTGGAGAAAAGACCAAATAGCCCAATTACTCAATCCTTTTACACATATTGTCAGTACTTGTTGATTTTGTCAAAACCATTACTCTTTTAGTCAATCTCATTACTCAAATAGTCATAGCCTAAAACTCTTTGTTAATCTTATTACACATATTGTCAGTACTTACGGATTTTGTTAAAACCATTACTCTTTTAGTCAATCGCATTACTCAATTGGTCACAACCCAAAACTATTTGTCAATCTTTTTACACATATTGTCAGTACTTACGGATTTTGTCAAAACCATTATTCTTTTAGTCAATCTCATTACTCAACTAGTTACAACTCAAAACTCTTTATCAATTATTTTACACATATTGTTAGTATTTACAGATTTTGTCAAAACCATTACTCTTTTGTCAATCTTATTACTCAATTTATCACAATTCAAAACTCTTTGTGAATTTTTTTACATATTTTGTCAGTACTTATTGATTTTGTCAAAACCATTACAGATTTCATCAACACACCACTATTCCTTTTGTCAATCTCATTATTCAATTGAGCACAACTCAAAACTCTTTGTCAATCCTTTTACATATATTGTCTATACTTACAGATTTTGTCAAAACTATTATGGATTTTCTCAAAACCATTATGCTTTTCGTCAATCTCATTACTCAATTTGCGATAACTCAAAACTCTTCTTCAACCTTCTTCCCTTCCATACCCAATAGTTAATGAACTCTAGCACCAAAGAAAAACCAAAACCAAAGAGATTCCCAAAACAAACAGTGAAGTGCATAGCAATCGAGCTCAAGCATGGTGATGGAAAGAGAAGAGCTGAAGAGAGAAGACAAAAGGGGAATGAGAGAAAGGAATGACATTGAGAACAACCTTGTATAATCACAAGGATCTAGAGAGCACAATTGAGAAGACAACAATTTTGTTGTAGGTCTGATTCATTCAAGAAAATGAGCTCAAGCATAGCGATGGTCAAACAAACCCTTGTTGTTAGAGCTGGGTTACAAAATGAAACCGTTTTAGTCACAAAATCTCCAATGGTGAAAGACCTGTCACTGTACGACACCAAGTACAAACACTTATTGCTCTGACAAGCCGAGATGTCTAAAGATTGGCACTGTGAAGCATCAAAAGAAAGTGTATAGGAAGAAGATCTGGAGGGTTTGAATATAAGGTCAGATTGTTGGAAACAATTTGATTCTAGAAAAGTACTCATCACTTTCTTGATTGATTCTTGACAAAGCAGGCATCGATAGATCTTCAAGTTGGAGCTTGGTGTTCAACAATTTATAAAGGGAGGCGGAGGAGGCACTATTTATCATATTCTTTGATGAATTTTGATAGAACGGAAGAGATAATAGAAAATAGAAAGAGAAGAGAGAAATATAAAGAAGAAAGAGGAGGGCATTTTAGTAAAAACACATAAACTTCAAAATTTCAGATTCCTACCAAATGACCTCTCTGTCCTTTACAAGTGTTAACAGACTTTCCTGGGTTTTAGAAATTCACATGGTATTTATTTATCTTTTTCCCTAGAATTTTTATAGACATAAAATATTTAAAATAGCACTGAAATCATTCAAAATTGATTCAAACACATTTTAAAATAAGCAAAATTATATATCAAAATATAGAACATGAATTTAGGGATTAATAGAAACAAATTGTGTCTTAATCGGAGCTCAAACGCCCTTCATACTCCCCTGGAAGATGGAGAAATCAAGAAATTATGGAAAAATAGAAAGCATATTAAACCTGCTCTCATATTTGGAAGTGTTCTTCATCGCTACACACATCCAATCCACAAGTGACATGCACCAAACAAACATTTTTCGGCTTTCTGACATCACAAGAAGTAGGTCAATCAGAGGCGCCATGTGTCCCCATGAGCTACATGGTACTTCTTGTCATGTTGATTTTTTTAAAAAAATATTAAGCTATAAAAATTGTCTTGAACCTCTATCATACTGGGCCTTAAAAAAAACAATGTTCCCCATATTTTTTAGACTAGACGCATTAAAAATTATGTGTCTTTACCTATTTTGTGTGGGTTCAATAGGTGAAGGGGTGTGACATGCGACCATTTGGAGTGTGTTCAGTCCCTGGGGAGTACCACTTAGTTGTGGTTTCAGTCGTGGTGCTTGGGGAAGCATCTTAGCTCCTGGGTGCCTAGGTAAATGCTTGAGAGTAATTGATGGCTTGTCCTACCCAACATTGGTATGCCTTAAGAGGAAGGGAGATTTTGCCCTGCCTTTAGATTGTAGGTGAGTCCAACCCCTTTCCTAAAATTTTTGTACAAAAAAAAATTATGTCTTTGGGAAAAGACCTTTCCCCTTTTTTTATTTTTGAAACAGTGAAATGACGTTGTCTGAAAGGCTAGAACTCTCCTTCAACCTCTAGCCAAGTCATGATTGACCCAGTTCAATGGAATGGATCCGACTCTTCTCTCCTTCATAACCAGCATTCCTGATGCCTATTTTTGGTGTCATTTTCTTTATATTTTCATTCTCTTCATTTTGGAATGAATTTGATTCTATACAACTCATAGTTTCTGCCTAATCCAAAAGATTCAAAAAATTCAATGTACTATGTTTAATCATCTCATTCGACTATATTCTTCTTCATGTTTTTGGAGTTTGTGAATTCTTTTTGACAAACTATAACACTATTACACCATTTTTCTGCATAAAACTATGATTTATCCTATAACTCAACTAAAAGTTAAAGTTCCATGTTTGTTGCACCGCAAGATTATAGGGATATTTCTATATGGTTATGGGTTTATCTTTTCCGCAACATGCCACTATTAGAGAATTAGTTTCACTTGATTTGCATTTT
Source organism: Inga laurina (assembly GCA_963855925.1). Taxonomy (NCBI): domain Eukaryota; kingdom Viridiplantae; phylum Streptophyta; class Magnoliopsida; order Fabales; family Fabaceae; genus Inga; species Inga laurina. The sequence continues at coordinate 68,369,474 of OY979704.1, forward strand.
CAAAATTGGTGCATCAATTATCCTGATATTAATGCAAATTTTGAATTGAAATCTGGATTGATACACTTGCTTCCAAATTTAATGGCTTTTCAGGTGAGGAAGTGTACAATCACTTGAAGATGTTTCACATGGTTTGCACTGCTATGAAACCTATTGGTGTGACTGAAGATCAAATTAAGATGCGTGCCTTCCCATTTTCTTTAGAAGGATCTGCTAAAAATTGGTTGCCTCAATTACCTCATGGATTCATTTCTTTGTGGAACCAATTGAAGAAATTGTTCTTGGAAAAGTATTTCCTAGCCTCTCACACTTCATCTATTAGGAAAGACATATATGGATGCTAACAAATGGTTGGGGAATCCTTATATGAATATTTGGAGCATTTTAAGATGTTATGTTCTAGTTGTCCCCATCATCAGATTCTGGATACATTACTGATCCAATACTTCCATGAAGGTCTCTTACCTCTAGAGAGAGATTTATTAGATTCATCTACTGGTGGTGCTTTTCTTAACTTGACAATGGATCATGCTTGGGAATTGATTGAAATGAAAATTGAGAATAGCCAAAAATTTAGTTTTAGACAACAGGTCAAGGTTAATGAAGTAGGACTATTTTCTTCTAATAATGAGTCTCACCTAGATCACAAAATTGATAGACTTACATCTGCTATGGAAAAAATGGTTGTCTCATATGCAAAATTCTTCTAATATAGCCAATTCTATAGGGCCTTCTACTTCTTTTGCTCCACAGGCTAACTCTTCTACTCTAGTAGGGCTACTCTGCTCTATTTGCTCTCTAGCAACTCATGGTATTGACTCTTGCCCCTATATGAATGATGAGTTGAATCTTGTAACGCAATATACCCTTCTAAGCCAATGACTCAAGGTGGCCAAAAATATGATCCTTACTCTAATACATATAATCTTGGATGGCGTGACCATCCAAATATTCGATAAAGAAATGGCTATGCTCAACAAGCACAATTCAATCAAAGTGGGAATTCTAGTGGCAAGATGTTTCAACAAGTTAGACAATCAATGCTAGTCCAAGATGAAGGTTCAAAGTTAGAAAGCAAGATAGATGCTATGATGAAAATCCTAATGCAACAGCAACAACAATAAAGACAAGAAATTCAAGCTTTTCAAACTCAAATGGGTCTATTGTCTAATGCAGTTAGTAATATACAGAGTCAAGGTTCAGGAAGGCTTCCATCTCAAGTGGTAAGCAATCTAAATGTTGGAAGTCAACAGAAGCCTAATATTGGTAGAGTTAATGTTATATCTCTTTGACGTTGAAAGATAATCCCTTCTGCAGATCTTGTTACCACCAATACTTCAAAAGACAAGGAAGTTGTTGATGACTCTCCTTCTACTCTTCCTTCTACTTTCATATCACAGAATCGTCCTCTCTATCAAAAACACAAGTGGTGCCTCATGAAGAACAAAAAAAGGGTGAGGAAGGAAAGTAAGTGATCAAGCCAACCCTGCCCTTTTGAATGTCATAGGAGTTGAAGAGTATTGCATTATATCTATTTTATATGGAAGAACATGAATAAAATTAGGAATTGGGTCATTGTGAAAAATATGGTAGGTTATCTTAAAAAAAAGAAAAAAAAAGCAATAAGATTCTGCTCCACTGGTTTAAGTTGTGCTTAGTAACTGGGGGTCTTCATCACCAATGTTGATCTTCGTGTCAAACGGTCTGTAAGAGCTATGAGTGTGCTAGTAGCATCTTGGTGCTAATTGAGTTATAAATGTTTGAGTAACTTGGCCTTTGTATCACCAATATAAAAGTTCGCGTCAAAAGAACATATATATAACTGCCCAAGAAAGTTGGAAAAAATCAAAGAAAAAGGAAAAAATGAAGAAAGAAAGAATAATGACCCAGATTAAGTGTGGTTTGATTTTTTTTTCATCCTATATTTTTCATTGCATAATTCTCTCCATCCTCTAAGATATTCAACTTTTTTTTTTCCCAAACACTATATCCTTTCTTTCTTAACCTTAGCTCCATTACAACCTAATAAAAGTCCTTTTGTTCTATGCTTGCATTTTCTTTGCTAGTGGTGGAGAACTTAGATTCTTGTCAAGCCTATGGAAAGGGTACTGGATAGGGTGTATTTGAGTGTAAGCACAAGCCTATACACTTTTAAGTGATGAGTGACATACACATTATCCTAGGTAAGGGATTTCTAGCTTAGATTCCCCTTTATCAAATAATTTCCATGAAGTTTGTTTTCTTGAGTCATGAGAAAATCACTTGTTTAAGAGAAATGTTGAAGTGCTTTTCTTTACTTTTTGCTTGTGATTGGAACATTCACTTTTGAAATTTTGTTTTGTTTTGTTTTGTCTTGTTATACTCCCTTGGTCTTGATTTGTTTTGCCCAGGAGTGCAAATGATAAGTGTGGGGGAGTTGATAAATTCCAAAATTAATATATTTTATCCTACCTTATTCATTTATTTTGGAGATTATTCTAGGCTAATTTGGATTTATTAGATAATATTTGGATAGTTAGCCAATTTTAGGAAATAATATAAATCCGAATTGATTATGATATTATTGAGTTAAAATTGTTAATATTCTGATTACTATATTGTAACTGAATAATATTTTCAAATATATGATACATCACGATTTTATTTAATTCTTACAGGACAAGGAAAAATAGATTAGAAGATCCTACGGTGCAGAAATTTTCTTGAGAGCTAAAAGAGAATCTAACGATGGAATTTCATTTGGGCTTCTTAAACTTTAGTGGGCTTAAGTTGCTACCCAAAAACTCTCCCTTCCTTTTTTAAAATTTAACCTAACAGCCACCAAGAAGGGGAGAGGTCGAGACACAGCCGCTAAGACTCACTCACAGACGCCGAAGACGTTGAAGTTCTGCTATATTCATCAAGGCACATCAACTATAAAGAGGAAGCATCATCAATTCCCATGACTTTCTCTATTCACTGGCCCCACCTCAAATTCCATTAAGAAATTCCATTCTTCTTCACTCACGCACACATCCAGATTTATTCATTACCTACCACATTAATACCCATTCATCCATTATTCATTCATAAGCTATTTCTTTCAAATAGTCATGATTCATTGTTTTAAGAAGATTGAAGGGAAGGTCGTGATGGCAGCTTAGGCTCTTTTGGGGAGGCAACTTAAGAAGAGCATGGAGGAAGCTAGAGCCTAGGAGCTTATACTTGAAGACCACAAGGGAATGTCTTTCCTTTTATCAATTTATTTCAAAACTTGAGATTGTTTAGTCATAAGTAATTTTAGGTTGTACTAATTGAGAACAATCTAGTTTTATATTGTAGCCTTATTATTGATTTGAATTGAATTGATATTTTAGATTTGATTTATTCTTAAATGATTGTTGGGATTTTTGTTTGCAAACCCTTTGATTGTCAATTAGATTATTAACTGAGTTCTCATTATTAATTTAATTGTCAATTTGGGTTTAATCTCTTGATTGTTTAATTAGGTTGATTAATTGTCTAATTGTTTAATTAGGCAATTGTGAACATGATTTCCAAAATTATCTTAAATTATTGTGATTGGTTTTTAATGAATTTAATTAGCCACCATTTATTTCATTATGAGTTTTCTAGTGGAATAAATGTTATTGAGCATGTGGGTTTCCCATGTTTTAATTAGGTGATTAAGTTTATTAATTCCAATTTCTCATGAACCTCCCTTTAGTCTAATAAATTGAATAGATAAGAAAGTTAAATCCATCTGTATCCTAAATTGTCCCCTTCATCATTATAACTAAATTAAATCTTCATTATTTGTCTTATTTTTAATCAATCTTTTGCTTAGGATTTTAATTCTCCTTTCAAACAAAAAATCCCCCAAAAATTTCATTCAAATTCATATAGATTAGTCTCATTCTCATATAGTTTGTTAGAGTCAATTGTTTTAGTGCATTTAGGTAGTAGTGTCTTGCATTCTAGTTTAGGTCCATTCCATTGCGTCTTTTGTGATTTTAAAATCAATTCTAAAGAAAACTAACAACTTGCTCCTTGGGAGAGTGACCTAGGTTGACCCTAAACTACATAATAATTTAGGACTAAGTTTAATTGATTGCTTTAGTAACAGAAGCACATATCACCCTGTCTCAAGGGCTATCTAGTTTGGATTTGTTCAGATCAGAATTCCAACAATGAATTATGATGCCTTAATTGAATGGTTTAAGGACACTATAATTCAGTTGCATCAATCACATGAGTCAAATTTGTTATGTTAAATCATTTTGACTATTGATACTTTGTGGTTGAATAGAAATGCAGCTCTTCATCATGTGAAACAACCAAAACCAGAGAAGTTAATTCAGGAGATTAAGGGATTATATATTGCTGTTAGATTGGCAAATCAGATTGCTAAAAATCTTTCTTTAAGGAATCCAGCAAAGCAAATTGCCATAATTGGAAATGGTATTATGGTTTGTCAATGTAATATTATTTTTTATCACTTCAAAAGGCAAAGGGTATATTTTTGCAAATGTTATATATGTTATCAAGGATTTCCTTTGATTTAGTTTGTATAGAAAAACTCTGTGAGTCCTTGTTCCCCATTTCATGCTAGATGCTTAAAAGCTACTTTATTATGGATCTCAAGATCTAACATTCAAGAAAATTCGGAACAAAAGTGCCTTATAATTACATATGTCAACAAAGCATTCCTTACATTCCCAGATCACCCACCATCTATTAGCAGCATCACTTGGCAGGATATTTAGGCTCTTCTTAAGGATTTTACTTTGTAGCCTCTCCATATTAGTCTATACTTTGTCTATTGTCATTCTTTTTGTCATTTCATCTATTGTATTTTCTTTAGTACATTGTAAAGTTTAGTACCTTTAAGTAATATCATTTTGTTCCTTATAAAAACAGAATATTATTAGGGAAAATGACGAATAAATATCATATGAACTTCTAAAACCTAGAAAAGTCTGTTAACACTTGCAAAGGACAGTGAGGTCATTTTGTAGGAATCTAGAATTTTGAAGTTTATATGTTTTTACCAAAATGCCCCCTCTTTCTTCTTTCCATTTCTCATTTCCTTCTCTCTTCTCTTTCCATTCTCTCTTCGCTTTATGCCTCTCTATCAAACTTCATTAGAGAAGAGGAAGCTTCTTCCTCGTCAGCACCAATCCTTGCCAGATCCTCCCTCCTCCCTATCTCTCCTCTCTCCTTTTGCAATCAAAACATCACTTTTCTCACCTTCGATCGAACTCATCCCCGCCAAACCTTCCCTTCTCTCACATGTGTCGAGCTTAGCCTAGCCGCCGGAGCCCTCCTTCCTTTCACCTATGTCACTGAAGCTCCTCCCTCTGACACATAGATTGCTCCTATCACCTTCCCCCCGTCGTTGTTGTTATGGATCTTGAGATCACCGATAAAAAGAGAAAGCCCACATTTTTGTGTGCACTTCTTCAATAAAGTGAAAAACAATGCCTTGCAAAGACAAGAAGCCAACTGAGGAAGATGATAATGATGCTGAGGTGGTGTACCCTTCCTTCTCTTCAAGCTCTTGCCTCTACTCATTCTTATAATTCCCTTTAGCGCCTAAGCAAAATTATTTATACTTATTTAAAGGATAAGGCAGTGGCAAATTAAGCCGAGCATTCTTTTGGGAAATCAATCCACTGTAACTATTTTCTAAAGCCATCATCTTTTTGCCATTTACTTGATGAAATTGAAATTGTGTTTTTGATAAAACAATCTAGGCTTTTAAATACAAGCAAAAGGATTCATTGTTCTTTGCTTCTCTACTAGTTTTAGTATTTCATTGTTTGGAATTGTTATTGGTGGTTTTGGTATTTGGTTCTCTGGAAGCAAAAAAATATCTTTTTGGTATTTGGTTTTGAAATTGAATTGCTTCTTATAGGATTGACTAAAAGAGTAATGGTTTTGATAAAATCCGGAATAATTTTGACAAAATAAACAAGAACTGACAATATGTGTAAAAAGGTTGACAAAGAGTTTTAGGTTGTAACCAATAGAGTAATGTGATTGACGAAATGAATTGTGGTGTTGATGAAATCCGTAACGGTTTTGACAAAATCAATTAGTATTACCAAAATGTGTAAAAGGATTTACAAAGAGTTTTTGGCTGTGACCAATTGAGTAATGAGATTAACTAAAAGAGTAATGATCTTGACAAAATATGTAATGGTTTTGACAAAATCAACAAGTATGGGATTGAAGAAATAAACAACAGTCTTGATGAAATTTGTAATGATTTTGACAAAATTAATAAGTACTGACAAAATATATAAATTGATTGACAAAGAGTTTTGGATTGTGACCTAGTGAGTAACGAGATTAACTAAAAGAGTAATGGTTTTGGCAAAATCAATAAGTACTCACAATATGTGTAAATGTAGGCTTTTTGGTCTTTTCAAATTGTCAGTTTATTAGAGGTTTTGGCCTTGATTCTTATCTGTAGAAAGTGGCCTTGATTCTTATTGTGTAAGAGGATTGAGTAAGAGTTTTGGGTTGTGACCAATTCAGTAATGAGATTGACTAAAAGAGTAATGGTTTTGACAAAATCCGTAAGTACTGATAATATGTGTAAAAGGATTGAGTAATGGGGTTTTTTGATATTTTCTACCAAGCATGAAAAACTCAGATTCCCAACCCATCCCTTCTTTGTCCTTTGCATGCGTTAAGAGACATTTTTGGGTTTTAGAAGTTGAAATGGTATTTATTTATCACTTTCCCATATTATTATTTATACAATAATATTAAGAAATTTATATTTAATTATATTCTATTTTATATTTATTGAAGAATATTATTAAAATGTGGAGAATAAAGAATAAGAAACTATAGGAACCTAATAAAAATTAGATTAAACTATAAGGACTTGATAAAAAAGAAAAAAACTACAAGGGCTTGAAGAAATGAAAGTATAAAGACCTAATAAAAAGGGAAAAACTACAAGGGTCTAATTCAAAATAGGTTGAAACTATAAGGACCTACATAGTAATTATCTCTTATTTGTAATAGGGTTAATATATTTGGAAAAAAAATTAATCAGTGACCTTCTAAGTGACTTATATACAAAACTATTAATTCCTTTTAGAAAAAGTGCCTTACTACTTCTTTGATCCTAATGTTAGAACCGGCTATTACCCAAGAGGGGGGTGAATTGGGTGTATAATAAAAACTTAAGAACTTTAGAAATCTTTTCATATCTTAACGAAAACAGTAAGTATGAAGGTTTATAAATCAACAGTTAGATTAAATAATATATGCTGGAAATATAAGAGCTTAGGGAAGAGAATATGCAAACTGTGATTTATCCTGGTTCGGTCCAATCTGTGATGGCCTACGTCCAGTCCCCAGGCTCCTCCTGAGATTTTCAAATCCACTATCTTCTTGTTTAATCCGGGCACAAGAAAAGCCTTTACAATCCCACAAGTTTAGCCGGGTACTTGTGAAACCTTTTACAAATCTCTCACTGAAATACTCCCCCTTACGGCAAGTCTTACGAGCAGAGCAATTCCGAAGATCTTCCTCTCCTGCTTACTTATGCAAGTCTTACGAGCAGCAACGTTCTCTCCTGCTTACACCTCTGTAAGTCTTATGAGCAGCAACGTTCTCTACTGCTTGCACCTTGTAAGTCTTACGAGCAGAATGTCTTACGGCAATTCTCTCTACTGCTTCTCCGTAAGAAAATCAATCCTCTCAAGGTCCTTCTACCTTGAGATCAACTCAAAAATATAGATGAAAGTGTTTACAGACTCTGTCACAGAGTGGATATAATACTCACTGAAGTACAATACAAATAATCACTCTCTCAATGATAAGTAATACAGAAACTGGAAAACAGAGAGTGTTTGGGTAGACGCAGAGAATTCATGTTATTCGCATGTTGGGTCGTTGCTCTGTTTTCTCTATCTTTTTCTATCTTTCTCAGTTTTTCTGTCTACCTTCCAAGTTGAATGCTTTCTCTCATTTATAGTTGATGAAGATGATGACCGTTGTGAACATTCGTCCGTTGGAGTCCCACTGCTTCATTTGACCGTTTGAGCATATTTGAAAAATAAGCTTCTGTCCGTTGTGAAGCAAAGTGGAGCGTCTTGTGTTTCAGACAATTTTTCATGGTGTGTCAGTTGCTTGTCGTGGTAGGTAGCCGCCATTCAGTGTGTAATGATGGAGTTCAACGTAATTGACTTTTATTTGAATCTGCAAGCTCACCGTTAAATTTCCTGTTTCACACTGCAAAATACTTAATCATTAATATGATGAAGTATTAGTCATGGGTATGTTGGATCATTAGTCAAAAGATGATTTTCTGGCTTCTGTGACTCATCATGTTGAGTGAAGAATTTTCATACGTAACCTCCATTCTTGAAGATTCAACCCAAATATGTAAACTCCTGTTTTACACTTGAAATATATGTTAGATAATGTTTAGAAACAATAACAAGTGAAAACATAATGATTGTATAACGTTTAACCATGTTTGGATTGATTCCTATGAGGTTCTGTGTTTCTTCGTTGCTTCTGTCAGAGCTTCACTTCGAGTGCAATATGGCTCACTCGAGTGCAGTTCATATTTCCACGTTCTGACTTCCTCTCGGGCAAGCACTCGCAACTCTTCTCTCGTATCTGCTCGAGTGAATTCTCAACATCACTCGAGCACAAAACGTCATGCTCGAGTGCGCCTTCAGTTTTCACGTACATGCTTCTTCTCGGGTTGTCACTCGCACATCATTTTACAAGAGTGAGATTTTGTGCTCGCGAGTGATATGGTTCCTCACTCGAGCACACATACCTCTGCTCGAGTGAGACGCATATTCTCAAGGAATATGCTCTCAAAATCAACACTCGCATCAGGATTTCAGAGGGATGAATTTATCACTCGCAGGTGATGTGGTCCTTCACTCGAGCACACACCTTCTGCTCGAGTGAGAAATCATCCAATGCTCGAGCATGAATCCTAGTGCTCGAGTGTTGCAACTTTCTTCACGTTTCATATGCTTCTGGACATCACTCGCACGACATTTTTCAGAGAGAAAGTTTTTGCACTCGCGGGTGATGTGGGGCCCCTTTAGAAAAATTTGATTCATTTGATTCAAATGATGTATCATAAGAATGCTCTTATCATATGCATTCCAATGCAACAAGAATCAGCTCCAAACTCCTTGTATTCTGTAAGTTATGATCGAAGGAGTGTATATTTCGCTAGTCTGCACAAGCATCAACTTCCAGAAGGCATAGCTCCTAGAATATACGTTCAAATTATGCAAATTACCTATCCATGGAAAGCTCTTTGAGTCTTCTTTCATTTGGCACTGGTCTCGTCTCAATCCGATGTGTGGTTTGTGAGATATACTCAAAATACCGAACCTGTGTCAGAAAGTGACGGTGATTTCAGTTTCATTTTCGACGAATCATATATCCTTCATTTGATCTTCTTTCAATGTGATTCTGGTGCCAATTTTACGTGTTAGGAGTCTTCTTTCATATGCCACTGGTTTCGGGTCAATCTGACGTGTGGTTTGAGAGATATGATCAAAATACCAGACCTCGCTCAAGCTGAACGTAAAACAGAGTAGAACAGAGTATTCTCCCGTGCTCGAGTGAAATCAGCTGTGCTCGAGCATGTTCTTCCTGTGCTCGAGCATAACACCTCTAGAAGTGCCAAAACTCATATATAAGTCATCTTAGCTTCGTATTAACCTATTCCAACCATCATTTGATCATAGAAACCTCCGGAATCATTATAGACACCTCCAATATCACATCTAACAACTTGAATCTTGATATTCATGATAGATCTACCAAGTTCTTCATTCTTCAATATCTTTATTTTTTATCTTCCTCTTGATAATCATTCTTCATAATCCGAGTAGGCAGCTCCTTGACTATCTTCAATTTCTTTTCTTCTTCTTCCTCTTGTTCATTTTCATTAATTCAATCTTCTTCATTCTTTGCTTGACTAATTTACAAAATATGTAACATTAAATATAGTAGTTAGTCAAAGAAATACATTATATGAACTTTTTGCTCTTATCACTTAATATCTATATTTGACATCGTCAAAACTAATCATATCTAACACCTAATTGTAGGCCACTTCCAATGTGTTTCATACAAACCAATACAAACCTTAAACTCTATTAACTCTACTAACTCTACCTTAAAATTTAACAATTTTCCAATTTTATCCCTATTGAATATATATTATACCTCATAAGAAAAAAGTTAACATATTAATAAATGAAGGATGAAATTGTATCACTACTGTAAATGACACTTTTAACGACCGTTTTTACACCCTTTAGACCACTGTTTTCAAGGGGACGTTTAGGTGAGTGTCGTTGAAAATTCAAGAAATGACGACTGTTGTTAAACAGTTGTTGTATCTGAGATACAACGAAACGTTCGTTCTTGCTAAAATAGTCGTTGTATCTATTTTTTTAAAAAAATATACGTTTTACAAGATACAACCACACCAATGCCATTAATGGAAGCACCAACGTACCCGGACAATTACATTGTGCATCTTCAAAGTTCTGTCATGACCATATAGTGCATATATCATCATAACATAATTTTAATGTTCAAACTTCAACTTTCAAACTAAATCATATGGCCAAAGAGATGACATCCATGAAATTCCTATGCTTCATCATCAGTTTCCAAAGTATTCTCTATAAAGCAAAATGCCTTAACAAAATCAAAGTAATCATAAATAAGAAACTAGAAAAAGTTTGACATCAGCAAAAAGTTTGAAATATATAAAGAAGTAAGGCTTGTGAAGAAGTAAATAGAGTAGAAATTATTTTAATCAAAATGAATGAACCAAGAAAACAATTGACTCTCCCCTATATGAAGGAACTGAAAATAGATTTGGAGAGGTTTTCAAGAAAACTTTTGTAATCAAGATAAATGAAATATATGAAGCATATTCTTGAAATGTAAAGAGAAAAGGTTTAGAAATGCTCATGTAGATTTGGAAAATTGATGAAGCGCTCCATGAAGTCCGTTGCTTTATCCTTTGGCAATGCTAGTTCATGATGATGTACACCACACTTCTGTTATGCAACTCAATATATGCTGTTGCTAGGATTTTCAATTGATTTGAGCTTCTATTTAGCATGTTCAATGCTCAGTTATATTGCTTTGAATGTTGTAGCCAATATATATTCCTTAACTGAGCGTTAACAACATCCTCAAGGTTGATAGAGTCTTCTTGTAGTATGTTGATGAATGTTATTGCACAAAACAAATTCTCCTGTCATAAAATTTAAATATTTTTTTGCAAAGAGAATTGTTAGTTCAATCAAGTAACAAACTGTTCCTTTCCATATGATATATTAAAATTAAGATCATGAAAAGAACAATATAAGAATAATTCATCATCAAAACTAATCAAGACATGGTGAATACAGATGAGTATATTAAAAGGATTTTCTTTCCAATAGGATATGAGCTTTCAATATATAAAACACATGTGAATGTGAAGCTCCCCCTTAATTGATGCATGGTTTTAAAAATTTTAGGAAAACAGTTAATAACTCTCTTAGATTTGATAAACAATTGGAACCTTTATATAGAAAATGATTTTGAAAGTATGAAGATTTAGAGAGAAATTAAATGGCAATGCTAATCAGAGGTTTTAAGAGATACAACCTAAAATCACCTGAGTGGTTACTTGAGTGATTCTACACAATCATTACTCGATTGTATACTCAAGTGATGCAACTCAAGGATTTTGAGTTAAGCAAGAATACAATACCTCACTCGAGTAATATCGTAATCACTCGAGTCATAATCCTCTGTAGTCCATTGATGCATCATGTCCTAGTCAATATTGAATGATGTGACTAGTACTGAGGGATTCTGAAGTGTAGTCTTTTGTGAGCACTTTAGGATATCAAGATAAGCTCGGAGTAAGGCTTTATGCGCATATTGGCTTAGTATGTGCCCCTTGCTTAGCAAACATCATTGAAAACTTTTAATTTCATCATAGCACATAACACCCTTATTTTGTCATCCATCATCTCAAATAGAACTTTGAAGTTCTGGTTCACATAGCTGCTTCATCTTATCATTTACTGATGATCTCAGCATTGTTTGTAGCAAGGTCTGTGTGATTGTTGAAGCTCCTCTCTCAGAAAGCCTTAGACAAATGGACCAAAGCATGAAGAATCATGGAGGCCAACTCTAGCAAAGTGTTGTCTCTCCTTGTTCGCCATAGCTCTAGTATAGGTATAGCAGATAATCCAGTGAAGATTAGACATAGAGCTAGAATAGTAGTTAAGAATCCTCATAGGCTCATCAAGCTTGATGATTCTGTGCATATCAGCATTTTCCTCTGAACAACTCTGTTGGCTCCATATCATAGTGAAAATGTCTGATCACCTTGAAATGATAAGGAAGGTGGCTATGCAACAAAGATTCATATTGGATAAACTTATTCTTGGCTCTGTGCTGCTTTGAAATAATCTTCGCTGGGTCTCCTAAGGGATCTTCCATCTCTTTCTCTTTCTCTGATTGTATCATTAGCTAGTTATTTGCTAGTGGCGGGATGTCATTTGAGTAATATCACATATTTTGCTTCATCTCAAGCTGCAACACTATCAGTCATGCCTTTTCTATTAGCCTCTGACCTTTGTATCTAAAATGAAAGCATCTTGATAAACTCCTGTAAAAGTATAAACATATGCTCTCTGGTACCCATCTTCTTTTGGGTCTGTACAATATTAGACATAACAACTCTTATGCTCCTATGCAATTAAGCATATGATATTTGAGCAAAGAGTATAATAATCAACAAAAATCAAGATATAATTTTACCTAGTAAAATCAATCCATTGAGTCATGAAGCATGATGAATAAGTGATACCAAGAATGATGATGATCAATGACAATTTATAAATACACTTTAAAAGATATGTCATTGATAAGATTTTCATGCAATCCATGTAAGTTGGATCAAAGAGAGTAGATAATCTATCCATAATGACCAACTTTTATGAAATGATAAATCATGAATGAAACCAAATTTTCAAGAATGATAATGCGTTATGCAAATTGTTTCAAAATCTCAAATGTTCTTTCGAATCATAAATATGCATTATGACATTAAGATTTTGAATGCATGAAAACTTATTTATGAAGCTTGTTAAATACCAATGCTTATGCCAAAAACAATGGAAGTCAACAGTTATAAAATATATATCAGAAAGCTTCACTAAGGAGTTCAACAAAGATAACATGTTAATTATAAGAATTAACATGTTGAAGAATTTTCCCAAGAACAAAAGTCATATGAAAAATGAATTAGCCAAAATGGCTTATCTTGACATATATAAGCATGATGACTTTAGTATTGATCAAGAGATAACCTTGCCTCTTAGAGTTGCGTCTTAAAATGGATAAATATTCAAGGCAACAAGACTTAAAGTGCAAGATTCTAGTTACTCAAAAAATGGATGAAGACAAATGGTAATGCATTTGAGCAACAATATGAGTGTAAGAATTTATGGATGATGAAGCACATACTCATTGATCAAAATGACTAGAGTTCTTAGAATATTATCCCGGTAAGTTATTCCACAATAATGGTTAATGCATTAAGATTCAATGCACTAATGAACATTTATAATGCTTGGAATAACATGGTCAACTAATGATTTATGTATTAGGCATAAGGCTTTCACATATAGAATTCTTTCCTAGGGAATATACTTGACACTCATATAGATAGTTAACTTGTTTAGACGTAAGGTCTAGCATGTTAAGGAATGAAGAGAGTTCAAGTATTGGATAGCACATTTAAGATCAATATGTCAATGATGGGAAAATACTTTGATAAATGAATTTGAAGCATTCTGACTTTCATTATAAAAATATTAACTTCCAATTTTGAAACCGATTTGAATGCAAACAAGATATGAATAATTTTCAAATAATGTGTATGCATTTTTATAACAAGATGAATTTGAAATCCAAGTAAATTTATGAAATGTGCATTTCAAATTTCCAATGCACAGAAAAATTATGCATAATTCAATTTCAATACATTTAGCAATATGAAAATATTTTGAAAAACCATAAATCATTGATTGCTAATGGTACATAGTAATGAGCAAGAATTAACCACTCAAAATGAGTTGGAAGGAATGAGTACGATGGTTGAGTTTTGAAATAACTGATACAGCGTACCTGGCTTGAGTGTAACTTGTAGACACCCAAGTTAATTTCCATCTTCTTGTATCTTTGTACTCAAGTCTTCCAAGATCACTTGAATAAACCATATTTTGAAGCTAATTTATGCGTTTATACCAGTACTTGAGTGTTAACATGCCTTGCACTCGAATGTTCACTTCTAGTGTCATGCTTCTTTTTTAAATTATTCCTGCAAAAATCATATAACCATTTTTCTTCCTTGGGTATCCAATTCTACTTGGATCCACTCATGGTTAGCTTTAAAAGAATCATAATTCAAATGCTCTAATAATATAGTTAATTTGAAACAATTGAGCATAATGAATTAAATATGTCTTTATGCATAAACATTGTTTTCTCATGAAGTATATATATGCATAACAAGTTAGACTAACAAACATTGCAACTCTTTATGTATGATTTTTCTAAAGATTGAGAAAATTTATGCGCAATGCTTATATCTAAGGTAACAAGTAACAAGGTATAAACCTCAATAAATATTAAAAACAACAGCATATGAGGTTTTATCATTGTGTACCTTTGCCTTAGATATTTGGAGGATTGCTTTTGCTTACCCATTGCATCTTTCTATGATGTTGATACTTTGAATATCTTGCTTTGGGTGCTGGCAACCTTTTCTCAAAATATATAGACTCCAGGAGTCTTTTATTTGATACTTGAGAGATCCTCATTTTCTTGTTCTCCTCAAGATAGTTGAGTGGTATTCTATGGTAGTTCATTCTTGAGGTGGAACGTACTCCTTTTCTCCATTGCCTTTCTTTGTGGTTAAAATTTGCAGTTCTAGCAATGGGTGATTCGAGAGTTCTCCTAATTGGTGTGAATCTCCATTTAGGTGCATGAGAAACTCTGGGCTTCTTTTTCATCTTCTCTTTACCCTTATGTCCATTTCTTTTTGGATCATCCTGCATACATAAAGTACTAGATGGACATTTTGGTACCCACATATACTTGGGTCCTTGATTGTTAGTATTAAACCTTACATGTTTCTTCGGTACCCAAATATACTTATTTCTCACATGGGAATTTCTTCTAATATAGCATGTATGAGAAATATGACCGGATTTGCCACAATAATTGCAAATTGTATCAAGATATACATTATGGGATATCATGCAAGTATTATGTCGATCATGAGAGTAGAAATTCGAATGGATTTGATTTGAATATTCTTTCTTCCCAACAAACTTTCCAGCATATTTGAAAACATTTTTGCTTTTCTCAATAGAATCAACAATTGGTTGAGAAACAAACTTTTGTAAACTCTGAAAATCATTTTTATGAAAATCACACAAAGAATTGGAACTTTTTACCTTAAGTTCATCTTGAGCTCCGGAGAGTGATTTTTCACGTTCATCCATACTGAGCTCTTTTCGGGAATCCTCTTCTTCTTGTTTATCCATGTTGACTGTATGGAAGTGTTCTATGATTTTTCCATCTTCATCATCAACTTCCAATTGTTCATGCATAGTAGATGCATAGCGTGTAGTTTCACATGAACTGTCAACACTTTCAACTTCAACACAATTGTTAGAAGCATACATAGAATCAAGAGTGTCCCAAATATGTTTAGCATTAGAACAAAATCTAATTTTCTCAAAATCATTTTCGGTTAAAGCACTATACAGAATTTTCATTGCTCTAATGTTCAACGAAAACATTTTCTTTTCACTTTCTGTCCAATCCTTTCTTGGTTTGAAATCAAAAGCATTTATAAAAACATTCCACATATCAAAATCAAAAGCTTTTATAAAACTAGTCATTCTAGCTTTCCAAAACCAAAAATCAATATCTTTCAAAAGAGGTGGAATTGTATAATCAAAACCTTCTGAAAGAATAAAACACCCAAAATTAGCCATTATAACTCTTGAGACGGTTAAGTCCTTTAAACAAGAGCCCAGTCTCTGATACCAAATGTTAGAACCAGCTATTACCCAAGAGGGGGGTGAATTGGGTGTATAATAAAAACTTAAGAACTTTAGAAATCTTTTCATATCTTAACGAAAACAGTAAGTATGAAGGTTTATAAATCAACAGTTAGATTAAATAATATATGCTGGAAATATAAGAGCTTAGGGAAGAGAATATGCAAACTGTGATTTATCCTGGTTCGGTCCAATCTGTGATGGCCTACGTCCAGTCCCCAGGCTCCTCCTGAGATTTTCAAATCCACTATCTTCTTGTTTAATCCGGGCACAAGAAAAGCCTTTACAATCCCACAAGTTTAGCCGGGTACTTGTGAAACCTTTTACAAATCTCTCACTGAAATACTCCCCCTTACGGCAAGTCTTACGAGCAGAGCAATTCCGAAGATCTTCCTCTCCTGCTTACTTATGCAAGTCTTACGAGCAGCAACGTTCTCTCCTGCTTACACCTCTGTAAGTCTTATGAGCAGCAACGTTCTCTACTGCTTGCACCTTGTAAGTCTTACGAGCAGAATGTCTTACGGCAATTCTCTCTACTGCTTCTCCGTAAGAAAATCAATCCTCTCAAGGTCCTTCTACCTTGAGATCAACTCAAAAATATAGATGAAAGTGTTTACAGACTCTGTCACAGAGTGGATATAATACTCACTGAAGTACAATACAAATAATCACTCTCTCAATGATAAGTAATACAGAAACTGGAAAACAGAGAGTGTTTGGGTAGACGCAGAGAATTCATGTTATTCGCATGTTGGGTCGTTGCTCTGTTTTCTCTATCTTTTTCTATCTTTCTCAGTTTTTCTGTCTACCTTCCAAGTTGAATGCTTTCTCTCATTTATAGTTGATGAAGATGATGACCGTTGTGAACATTCGTCCGTTGGAGTCCCACTGCTTCATTTGACCGTTTGAGCATATTTGAAAAATAAGCTTCTGTCCGTTGTGAAGCAAAGTGGAGCGTCTTGTGTTTCAGACAATTTTTCATGGTGTGTCAGTTGCTTGTCGTGGTAGGTAGCCGCCATTCAGTGTGTAATGATGGAGTTCAACGTAATTGACTTTTATTTGAATCTGCAAGCTCACCGTTAAATTTCCTGTTTCACACTGCAAAATACTTAATCATTAATATGATGAAGTATTAGTCATGGGTATGTTGGATCATTAGTCAAAAGATGATTTTCTGGCTTCTGTGACTCATCATGTTGAGTGAAGAATTTTCATACGTAACCTCCATTCTTGAAGATTCAACCCAAATATGTAAACTCCTGTTTTACACTTGAAATATATGTTAGATAATGTTTAGAAACAATAACAAGTGAAAACATAATGATTGTATAACGTTTAACCATGTTTGGATTGATTCCTATGAGGTTCTGTGTTTCTTCGTTGCTTCTGTCAGAGCTTCACTTCGAGTGCAATATGGCTCACTCGAGTGCAGTTCATATTTCCACGTTCTGACTTCCTCTCGGGCAAGCACTCGCAACTCTTCTCTCGTATCTGCTCGAGTGAATTCTCAACATCACTCGAGCACAAAACGTCATGCTCGAGTGCGCCTTCAGTTTTCACGTACATGCTTCTTCTCGGGTTGTCACTCGCACATCATTTTACAAGAGTGAGATTTTGTGCTCGCGAGTGATATGGTTCCTCACTCGAGCACACATACCTCTGCTCGAGTGAGACGCATATTCTCAAGGAATATGCTCTCAAAATCAACACTCGCATCAGGATTTCAGAGGGATGAATTTATCACTCGCAGGTGATGTGGTCCTTCACTCGAGCACACACCTTCTGCTCGAGTGAGAAATCATCCAATGCTCGAGCATGAATCCTAGTGCTCGAGTGTTGCAACTTTCTTCACGTTTCATATGCTTCTGGACATCACTCGCACGACATTTTTCAGAGAGAAAGTTTTTGCACTCGCGGGTGATGTGGGGCCCCTTTAGAAAAATTTGATTCATTTGATTCAAATGATGTATCATAAGAATGCTCTTATCATATGCATTCCAATGCAACAAGAATCAGCTCCAAACTCCTTGTATTCTGTAAGTTATGATCGAAGGAGTGTATATTTCGCTAGTCTGCACAAGCATCAACTTCCAGAAGGCATAGCTCCTAGAATATACGTTCAAATTATGCAAATTACCTATCCATGGAAAGCTCTTTGAGTCTTCTTTCATTTGGCACTGGTCTCGTCTCAATCCGATGTGTGGTTTGTGAGATATACTCAAAATACCGAACCTGTGTCAGAAAGTGACGGTGATTTCAGTTTCATTTTCGACGAATCATATATCCTTCATTTGATCTTCTTTCAATGTGATTCTGGTGCCAATTTTACGTGTTAGGAGTCTTCTTTCATATGCCACTGGTTTCGGGTCAATCTGACGTGTGGTTTGAGAGATATGATCAAAATACCAGACCTCGCTCAAGCTGAACGTAAAACAGAGTAGAACAGAGTATTCTCCCGTGCTCGAGTGAAATCAGCTGTGCTCGAGCATGTTCTTCCTGTGCTCGAGCATAACACCTTGTGCTCGAGCATAACACCTCTAGAAGTGCCAAAACTCATATATAAGTCATCTTAGCTTCGTATTAACCTATTCCAACCATCATTTGATCATAGAAACCTCCGGAATCATTATAGACACCTCCAATATCACATCTAACAACTTGAATCTTGATATTCATGATAGATCTACCAAGTTCTTCATTCTTCAATATCTTTATTTTTTATCTTCCTCTTGATAATCATTCTTCATAATCCGAGTAGGCAGCTCCTTGACTATCTTCAATTTCTTTTCTTCTTCTTCCTCTTGTTCATTTTCATTAATTCAATCTTCTTCATTCTTTGCTTGACTAATTTACAAAATATGTAACATTAAATATAGTAGTTAGTCAAAGAAATACATTATATGAACTTTTTGCTCTTATCACTTAATATCTATATTTGACATCGTCAAAACTAATCATATCTAACACCTAATTGTAGGCCACTTCCAATGTGTTTCATACAAACCAATACAAACCTTAAACTCTATTAACTCTACTAACTCTACCTTAAAATTTAACAATTTTCCAATTTTATCCCTATTGAATATATATTATACCTCATAAGAAAAAAGTTAACATATTAATAAATGAAGGATGAAATTGTATCACTACTGTAAATGACACTTTTAACGACCGTTTTTACACCCTTTAGACCACTGTTTTCAAGGGGACGTTTAGGTGAGTGTCGTTGAAAATTCAAGAAATGACGACTGTTGTTAAACAGTTGTTGTATCTGAGATACAACGAAACGTTCGTTCTTGCTAAAACAGTCGTTGTATCTATTTTTTTAAAAAAATATACGTTTTACAAGATACAACCACACCAATGCCATTAATGGAAGCACCAACGTACCTGGACAATTACATTGTGCATCTTCAAAGTTCTGTCATGACCATATAGTGCATATATCATCATAACATAATTTTAATGTTCAAACTTCAACTTTCAAACTAAATCATATGGCCAAAGAGATGACATCCATGAAATTCCTATGCTTCATCATCAGTTTCCAAAGTATTCTCTATAAAGCAAAATGCCTTAACAAAATCAAAGTAATCATAAATAAGAAACTAGAAAAAGTATTCGAATATGCAAACTAATATAGCACTGTACAAAACTACTGTACTATGTAAAAAAACCTCTACACATCATCACCCCCTATGTGTTGTAGAAGATGTCCTAACAAAAGGTCTCGGATCAAGTTAATATCTTCGATTATATAGGGGTCCTGATTGCCAAAAATCTGTGCCAAAATGGAGAATATGTTAACATAAATCAATAAATTGAATGAAATAACTAACAATTCAATTAGAAGAAAAGAAATTAAATTCAACTGAGAATCAATAAATGATCACCTGTTCAAAATTAGTAGTAAGGCTACTGAAAATGACGTTATACATATATAGTATAACATAGAAGCCGCACTCAGTTTTCCCTGCTTGCCGAGGGCACTATACATCAAAAGCAAACGGTAAAAAAGAATACATGCCTATGTAATGCAATATTCAATCAAAGAACTTGAATATAAAGAGCTAACTTTTGGTTAGAACCACTTTGTTGGACTACTTTTACCTTCACGCTCCCACCCATTATATAATATGTCTTCAGTGCACTGTAATAATTAAACTGATAAATAGAAGATATTAAAACAACTGAGTAAAATCAAAAATCAATGACTGACAAACAAATTAACTTATGTGTTAAAATATTTTTTGATATCTTCGTCTGGTTTGAGACCTAATGAGTCAAACCAAAAGATGACGTTGATTGAGGGCAAGGAACAGAAAGACTCCTAGGATAACTATAATCACATATATAGATTAAAATGAGGTTAGATAACATGATACTTCTTAGTAAAGTGAATGTACATAAATATATCAAATTAAGTTACTTGCCCTTCAACAATTGGTGCTAGATAATAAGGCAGCTGAGTCTCGCCTATTATATAGCCTACATAGCTCATCTGATCTTCCAACCTCTTGTTATTACATCGTGACATATTGCCAGAACATAAGAAGCCATATATAGTGTTGAGCTCTCATTCGACACACATTTTGTGGAAGCAGCTACCACAAAATGAAATGAGAAATGACTCAGTAAATGTAGAAACCTAAAACTCCTAAATATCAGTGCATTAATTAAATTTAAAAATTATAAATAAACTCACATGATTGCAAATATTAACCCTCCTATGTCTATCTCCTCCAAAGATTGGAACTCTCTAATATCTTTGTTATCAAGTCCATAATTATACGAGATTCTCTGGCTTACAATCTCACAAGGCTTTTGCAAGTCGACCTTGTTAATGTCTTGATGAATATTTTGCAGTTGTGCCAATAAGGGAAATTTTGTCACTTCTTCTTTTTCCTAGCAACACACAAAATAAAGATTATAAGTAGATTGTCAAGGATCAAGTAACAGTAAGGTGTTTCCTACCATTGGAGGGACTGGTACAGTCTGAACAAGATGTTTAGGCCACAAGATGAAAGATCATGTTGCCTGACCTAGTATAGCAACCTCTTCATTGGGGAATGGGACATTTACACCTTCCGCCCCCTGTCGAACACTTGTGACATTAACCTTACGTTGAACGTCCCAGATTTGATTATTATAGCAGGTGGTGGCATGTGTGTATACAACAACATCAGCAACAACATACAGGTATGGGACTTACAAATACAGAGTGCAAGGTTCTCTAGGCTCTAGTGAAGGACCAGGGTTGCCATATCCAACCTCTGGCAGATTGTAACTGTCTTTGGTGCTTAGAAAGGCCGATAATTCCTGAGTAAGAGAAATGAAATAATTAATTAAAATAATGTAAGGAAAAACTCAATATTATATTAAATGAAATTATTTACAAACCTGAGATCTAGGCTCCGCGTAACATATCCCGCCTTGCATGTAACACAACACTATCAAATTCATCTCACCACGTAGCTCACTCAACAGCTCGTCTTTAAGCTTGTCTCGAAGTGATTGACATATTTGCACTACTAGCTCTGCTCGGATTTCCTCTCAAACCTTAGCCATAAACTCCTTACTCATTTCACCTTATCCATAAGGTGTAAACCTCTCTAAAGTATCTTGAGATACCAACTCCCCTTGGCTCCCCTTTAACTTAACCAGGGTGATCTGGCTTCCCAATCGTCGTTGCTAAGATATCCATCCTTCCAGTTTGATTGAAGGAACCCTGGCCACTCTGCTCTTCAAGTTCATCTTATAGCATACAATAGATAAATAAAAAGTAATTACATGCAATCTTGTTAGGAAAATGAAACACACTCACAATCATTTTAGCGATATTAGCAACGACTAAATTTATATATTTTTCTCCTTTTATCCCCCCTACTTTCCATTTTTTGTGACGTGGGGGAGGAGGTGGCGTCGGCACAAAAATACTAAGGTCTACTTGGGCTACTTCCTCTAATTTCTGCAATCCAGCCTGCATCATCTTCTTTTCCAGCTTCCGATAACCCACACACGACATGTAGTGTGGATAATTGTTTTTAGCTTGCCTCTCTTTGTTTGATTGAATCAATTCCTATATAAATTGGGAATAAAGAAAAATGAGTAACTGAGGTCAAGTAAGTTCAAGTAAAATATTCCACACTAAAATGAACAAAATATATATACTAGAAATTTGGGATCCTGGTACGATGCCATAAACAACCTCCAATCATTTGAAGAAAGAAAAGAATACTCTGTACAAGGATCCTCATTGCTCCTTGACCCTCGAATGTACTTGGTTGTAAGAGTGGACTTGAAATCTTTCCATTGAGTCCAAACTTCTCCCATCTAATGCTTGTACATCTGCCTCATGTTAGGGACATCATAGGTTTGCTACAAAGCAAAAAATATAATAGTTATATGTGAACAAATAGAAATAAAGACAGAGATGATTATAGAACGTAATGTATATATCAAAAGTTGTATAGAACTTAAAAAATATATAATAGTTATATGTGAACAAATAGAAATAAACATAGAGATGATTAGAGAACTTAATTTATATATCAAAAGTTGTTCCCAAATCATAGCCTTCGTGTCCTTTGAAACTTCCCTCCATCTAGAAATTAGAATGCTAACTCTGCTCCGAGCCAAAAAGCCAACATAGCTAATGAATGTGTCTCCGTCTTCACCAAGTGGCTTCAAATCAGCATTAAATTCCACGTGAACCCTCTCCTTTTGTTCCTCATGATATTTGACGAACGAGCGTAGCTTTGTGCTTCCACTAACTTTTTTCTTAGCAAGGGAGCCACCTGAGTCACCTGAATCTACACTTGCCATGTTCCTGCTAAGAAATGAAGGTAAGATATGATAAGTAAATTGCAATTAAATGAATACTCTTAACAATGCAAAGTCTTACTTTATCCTGCTAAGAAATGAAGGTAAGATATGATAAGTAAAGTGCAATTAAATGAATACTTTTAACAATGTAAAGTCTTACTTTATGTGTTTTCCAAAATTCCTTTACAGTGATCAATTCTAGCTGCATATTCATCATCATCTACCAATTCTACTTCGGTTGGTCTAGGTGGATTTGTAGTAAAAGAAGGTGTGTTGTCAAGATTCAAACTTAGATCACCATCCTTCTGTTTTTTACTTTAGAGAACAATAGACAATTTCTCATTTGCTGGATCAATGACATAAAACACTTGTTTTACCTAGTTTGCTAGAATGAATGGCTCATCTTTATAACCAACTCTATCAAGATCAATTAAGGTAAATCCAAATCGATCTATTTCAACAGCATTATTGTTAACCCACTTGTATTTGAATATAGGGACTCTCAACTTAGTGTAGCTTATCTCCCATATATCTTCAGTAGCTCCATAATAGACCATAGACGCTAATATGGGGTTCTTGTCTTTCAAACTAAAAAAGTGCATTGCTTTGGCTACCACTATTACCCCACTTTTGCATAGTACTTCTGTAATACCCTGACTTTTGAGACTTGAGCTTAGAGAATAAGCCTGAGATTAGTGGATTGCTAAGCCCTGGTTTAGCAAGATCCCAAATTGTGATTAAGGGTTAATGACTCCAAAAGTGGATGTGGTTAGTGATAAATAGATCTTTTGGAGAACATGATGTGATTTGGCACTCGAATATGATTCGTGTGTGTTGTGAGCAGCGCTAAAACCCTGTATTTGAGTTCAATTATGGATTAACATCCAAATTGACTTAGAATAGAGGGAAGAATTGAATGGGGTATTGTGTTGGAAATGGTTTCATAGTGTTTTTTGATATCATTGAAATTGGTTTGGAACTTTGGAATGGAAAAGTTGCAATGTTAGGTTTTGAAATGTAAATTATGTTGACATGTTGAGATTGTTGTGAAAACATGTCAATGAGATGTGAATTTGATTGATTTGGTGTTTCCAATGGATTCCTTGTGAAAATTTATGTGGGAATGATGTTTGGTATGAAAATGGAACCATTGGAAGTAAAGATGCAAAATCTGAAATTTTGTCCAGTGAAACTCTGTTCTGGGCAGTTTATTGGTGTTGGCGTTTTGAATAGGAAAATGATGTCAGTATTAAAGCTCACATCCCAAGCTTCAAAATGGACATATAATTTGTGCCATTTAGTTTTGGGAATTGGGAGATATGACTATCCAAAGTTTGAGGTAAAAAATGGACTTTGTTTTGGGGCAGTGATGAAATTTGTGTAATTATGTAATTGTGTAGTGATTTCTAGTAATGGAAAATATTTTTCTAGTAAAGAGGACTCAAATAACTTTCATTTGGCTTTGAAATCACCTCATTTCGATTTTTCTAGAATTAGTTATGATTTTTCAAAGTTTGGATAGAAATCTGCCAAAAATCTGAAAATTGAGAATTATGACATCATCATGTTATATTGATGACATAAGCATGGGATATGTTATTAAACGTTTTTTTCCTTCTTCCTCCTCATTTCCGACGCTGAGAATAGCTGAAAAGAGAGTGAGACATTTGAGATCTTTAGAGAGAGAAAGAGGAAGAAATCTCGCAAGGTTTGGAAGCTCCATTTCTTGTGTTGAAGTGAGCTAGGGTTCAGCCACTCTTGAGAAAAGCTATTGGGAGCTTGAGGTAACTTCCAAACTCTTGTGTATTGACTATTCTGGCTGCTGTGGACAATTTAATCGGTGAAATTTTGCCGGATTGTCATTGGTTTCAAAAATGGAAAATGGGTGTATGAGGCTATTATGCTGCCCAAATTGGTACTAAATGATAGTTGTAACCTAATAGAATAGACAATAAAGTGGTTAGGAGTAGAAAGGAACGCATTTACGAAGCTGAAACCGAAAAACCCCAATTTTTCCCGGGGAATTGAGAATTTCGGCCAGCTCTAGAAATGGGTCTTAGAGTTGGATTTTCAATGATTTGATGATTCCATTGAGTTCAGGAGCAAAAATTAGGTGGGGTTACCGTTGGGCACTTTTTCAGAAAAGGCCGAAAAAACATAATTACGAAAACGCCCTTAAAACCCTTAAAGTGGGGCTGTCAAGGGTAATTTTGTAATCGACATTGAATTTGATAATTTTAAGTTTGGAAATGGTTTCATTGGGCAGAAATATATTAGAATAGCCCATGTCAAAATTTCAGGAAAAGTACAGCCGGATCGGGTACGGTGGGGCCGAGCCGGGTCCTCGGGGGCATTTTAGTAAATTTTCAATATAGCCTCATATAACCCCCAGAAACACTATGGAAGTGTCTAAATAGTACATTTGACATTGTAGGATCTAATGTGAAGCCCCGAGTTGCTGGCACGCAAATCGAGGGAAAAGACTAGTGGTTGGGGACTTACCTTACTTGCATGTATTCGATATCTTTGCTTGTGTAATGATGTATGTGATTGCTTTACTTGATTGTGTAGAGCATATTTGTATACATGAAGCTCTGTTTCTGTTTTGCTGTGGCCATAGTTTTGTTACATGAAACATTGATCATGCAGTAATGTCATTATGGGGCATGCATCTAGATAAAACTAATATGTCATACACATAGCATCTATCATGCATGCATTATGGTATTTGTTTCCTACTAAAATTCTCTCGAATCTCACCCTCCCCTACCAACATTTTAGACAGGGAAGGTAGAACGAGGATGGAGCAAGCATCCAAGGGCGATGAGGACTCCTTCGTGTTGTCATTTTGGTAGTTGGTTATCATGGTAGTTAGGATTATGTATAATTGGATATTGGATGTATATGTGCTTGGATGTCTACTGGGTTATTTGGTTATGTATTGGAGATGGATTTGTGTAATCCCCGTTGAGGAATTGTAATGGGCAATTGTGCCCTATATATCTTTAGTGAAGGTATGAACCCGGAATTGCCGGTATTATTGTTGTGCACTCTGATATTTATATGAATGTCTTTTATCTTCACGAAGTAATTGTATTCGAAATATGAATGTGAGACCAGGTTAAAGTGTTTGTTAAAGAAATTTGTGAAAATCCTATCTTAAGGATGGGAATGTAAATGAATTTTGATTATTATTGGTCTCTATTTCATTTTTTATCATGTATTTCGGATATAATTATGGAAGAGAGGTTACAACTTCTATTATTCTGGGCTTTTGAGTAGAAAGAATACCCGTTTATATCAAAACCATTCCAAGTTATGACCTCTAAAGAAGGCCCTCAAGCTAACCACTTGATTGTTTCACACACCTGGTCTCATGCGATACCTTTTACTTGAACCACTCTATGAAAGCCTTGTTTTGCTCATTAGCTATCTGCATGTCATTTTTTCTTGGATATGTCTCCTTTAAACTCTTTCTGTGTTCATCTAAGTAAGGCTGAACTTTAGCCATATTATTCAAGATATACAAGTGTGCTTGCAACACCTCTTCACAACACATACTCTTAACCTTGAGATCTCGTGTTCCCTTACTTATACCCTTTTTATGACGAGATTGTTCCTTCGACCTTGATAGATATTCTTTGCAAAAGTTCATAGCCTCTTCAACGACATATCTTTCCACAATTGAGGCTTCAAGTCGATACAGATTTTTCAATACCCTTTTAAGTTCTTCATGTATCACTTAAAAGGGTACATCCAATTTAGATAAACTGGGCCGCATAGTCTTATCTCCCTTACCAAATGAACTATTAAATGCACTATTATATCAAAGAATACGAGAGCAAAATGCATCTCTAGTTGGGAAAGAATAGTATAACCCTCATTTTTTAATTCATCTAACTTTCCAATGTCTACAACTTTGCTACAAATAGCATTAAAGAAATTGCACAACCTTATTATCGTGCTTCGCACATTATCTCTCATAATGCCTCTAATAGCTACTAGTAATAGTTGTTGCATTAAGACATGGCAATCATGGGACTTCATTCCTACTAACTTGAAATCTTCCATTGACACAAGCCTGCTCACATTAGAAGAATACCCTTGTGGCACCTACCATGCAAACACCTGCACAAACTTCTTGTCTTGGCTTTTGACAATGTATGTGCCACTGGCTCCATATACGCCCTCTTACCATCATCTTTTAGTTTTGGATGTAGCTGTTCTCTTATTCCTATTTCAACCAAGTCTAGCTTCACACTAATTCCATCTTTAGTCTTACCTGATATGTAAAAAAGCGTACCAACAAGGCTATCATATTCATTTTTCTCCACATGCATCACATCAATACTGTGTCTTACATTAAGACTACCCCAATATGGAAGATCAAAGAAAATTGACCTCTTCTTCCATATGTTCTTTTGACCTGTAGTCCTCTGATTCTTACCAAAAGTGACATTGATTTTTTGTGCCCGACTATAAACCTTGTCTCCAGTTAATGCTTTCGGAGCCATTCCATTCTCTGACAAATTGTTAAAAGTCATCTTTAGCCTACGGTACAGATAGAACTGAGGAAGAAATTTTTTATTACCAAGGTAGATCATTTTTCTACAGTGCTTTAGTTGATGAAAGTGTGTGCTTGCTTCACATATCAGACATGCTTTATGACCCTTCACACTATAACCTGACAAGTTCCCATATGCAGGGAAGTCATTAATCATGGTGAAAATCATTGCACGTAGTTTAAAGGATTATTGGTTATATGATTCAAACACATCTATGAAATCCTCCTACAACTTCTTTAAGTTCTCTATCAAAGGTGCCAAGTAGACATCGATATCATTCCTCGGTTGTTTTGGTCCCAAAATAATCATAGAAAGCGTCATATACTTGCGTTTCACACATAACTAGGGAGGTAAGTTGTAAATCACCAGCAGAACTGGCCATGCACTATATGTACTACTAAAAGTACTATAAGGATTGATTCCTTCTGTGCAAAAGCCCAAGCTGAAGGTTTCTTAGTTCACTACCAAATATGGGATACATTTCATCTATTTTCTTCCATTGTGGAAAGTCAGTCGGGTGCCAAAGGTATTTCCATCACATATTCTATCATCATAATGTCATGTCAACTTCTTCTCTTCTTTCATATTAGCAAACATTCGTTTAAATTGTGGAATGATTGGAAGATACCATAAAACCTTTAAAGATTTCTTTTTACTTGTCTCATCACCCATCTCATCACCACACCCAGTACCTTTCTTCACTTTGTATCTAGAAGTTTTACATTTCAGACAGTCACTTAATCCTTCATACTCATTTATGTACAATACGCAATCATTAGGGCAAGCATGTATCTTTTTATACTCTATACCCATAGTAGAAAAGATTTTCTTGGCCTCATACATAAAATTTGGAAGTACATTATCCTCTGGAAACATATCACATAACAATTCAAGTAACAATATGAAACTACTACCGGTTTACCCACAAGTTGCCTTTAAGCTGACCAAGTGCAAAATACCTGACAAGTGTGTATACTTAATACACCCAGGGTACAAAGGTGTCTCTACATCACTCCGCATGCTATCATATACAGGTAATTATGCAAAACATTCTACCTCAACATCATGAATCATTTTCTCTATTCTATCGTCATCTCTAACCTCCAAAACTTCCTTCTAGTGGGACACAGAAGCGGTTACTTCCTCACTATGCCATATCCACCTTGTGTACAGAAGATATATTCCATCACAAACTAAGTGATCTCTTATATCATCAATATCCCGTCGACTCTCATCTAAACACTTCACACATGGACAAAAATACTTCCCATTTATACTAGGCACATTCATTTTAGCAAATTCAATAAACTGTTCCACCCCTTTCTCATATTCTTCACTAGTTCTCAATGCATTCATCTAGCTATGACCCATTTTATTACCACATAATCCATTTGCAACGGCACTCAAATTTACCATTTTGCTACTTCAAAATTTATATACATTAGAAAATTTAAACAAAGAAGCTAAAAACTACATACAAATCATGGAACCTAAAAACAAGAAGATAAGAAAACTAAGGTTGCAGCTATAACAAGTTATATACATTGTGCCTCTTACAAACTACTATACAATTTAAATGTTTTGATAGTAAAAGCACGCATAATGTAATATCCCGGATTGTGACCAAGGATTAGCAACTTCAAAGTAATGTAATTAATATTAATTGAGCACTTTTGAAGTATATATCGTGCATTGTGATAATCAGGGGCAAAACGGTAAATTTACAGACTGACTGGTTAGTTACCGATGAGAACACTCATTGGTAATCAAGATCAATGGCTAAGATTAAAAGACCAAAGGGTGGAATCCTATGCATGCAAGTTTACATGAAATCATGGTAGGAAGAATAGGATGGTGCCAAGTGTCAAAATAAGGACCCTTAGATGAAAGTCAAAGTTTCAAACCATTTTCTCTTTCTCCTCTCTTCCTAGTCGGTTATGTGTGTGTGAGGCAATGTGATCTTCTTCATCAATATCTCATTTTCTCTCTCATCCTCCTCCATTTTTTCACTGAACAGGCTAAGAAAAGAGAAAGGGAAAAGCTTGAGTTTTTGGTAAGTTAATGCCTTCATATGCTCAAGTGTCTTTCATTAATGTTGTCCATGAGGTTGAGGGCAATATTCCTATGGTTTCATAATTTTGGTTGGTGAAGTTTGGGAACACTTGGAAATTTGGAAGTTGGAGAATTGAAGGATTGGCTTTAGGAAGAAGAAGAGGTAAGAATTAGAAGCATTTTGGTATAGTTGTTGTAATCATTGGTTGAGTATTGAGAATTTATGAATTTGCCCTGATTTTGTGCAATTTTCGAATGGAATGAATTGGTTTATGTGTTGTGTAGAATTTGGTCTTTTGTTGAACATTTTGGCCATTGGAATTGATTTGGGAACTTGGATTGGAAAGTGTTGCAATGTGTGAATTGTGTTGTGACATTGTGAGACATGTTGTAACTATTGAGCAATATGTCAATGGGAGTTGAATTTGGTCATTTTGATGATTTGAATGGTTTTCTTGAGTAAAATTGTGTGAGAATGGTGTTTGGGTTGGAATGGGAATCATTTGGGATCAAATGTGAAAATCTGGAAAATCTGGCCATTGAAAGTCTGTTCTGGACAGTCAGATGGTGTGGACGTTTTGACTAGGCAAATGATGTTGAAAAATTATAAAACTTTCCAATCTTAAATTTCACATCTCAAGCTTCAAAATGGACCTAAATTTTGTGTCATTTCGCTTTGTGAGCTGGGAGTTTGAACTGTCCAAAGTTTGGCATCAAAACTGGATTCTGTTTTGGCACAACGTTAGGTTTTTGGTAAATCTGGACTTTTGTGGTGATTTCTAGTTATAGCCAATATTTGTCCTTGAAAGAGGACTTAAATAGCTTTCATTTGGCTTTGGAATCACCTTATTTCGATTTTTCCTGAATTAATTATGATTTTTGGAAGTTCAACCAAGAAACTGGATTTTCTTGGGCTGCAGCCCGTGGATTCTGGGCCGCAGCCCAAATGTTTATGAGCGTCTCTGAGCAGTTTTGGGCTGAAGCCCGTGAATTCTGGGCCGTAGCCCAAATGTTTCTGAGCGTTTCTGGGTAGTTTTGGGCCGCAGCCCGTGGATT
Source organism: Inga laurina (assembly GCA_963855925.1). NCBI lineage: Eukaryota > Viridiplantae > Streptophyta > Magnoliopsida > Fabales > Fabaceae > Inga > Inga laurina. The sequence goes on from OY979704.1 coordinate 68,400,114, forward strand.
TTAGGCCGCGGCCCACCCCCAAAAATCAGTGTTTTGCACTTTTGAAAGGTGGTTTTGGTATAGTCTTTCCCAACCTTGTAGGCATATGGTTAGACCTAAAATAGACACCTAAAGAGTTCAAATGATAACCAACTTAAAGTATTATAGAGAAAAGAACTTGGGAAAGAGATTGACGGGTTGTCCCTAACTTGGTTACAGGATTTGATATTTGCCGTCCTCATGAGCCTGCAGTGCCAAGAAACGTCGGGAAAGGATAGGTAGTGACTCTCTCTCTTATACTATGTGTAATGCTCTGTATGTGTGTGTTATCACGGTTTTATGATGATTCTTTGATGCTGCTGTGGTTACAGCTGGTGAGAGCTGTCATTTACAGCGCAAGCTGTCGTTATTGTGATTACAGCTGGTGATAGTTGTCGTATACAGCTGGTGATAGCTGTCGTTTACAGCGTAAGCTGTCGTGATTATGATTACAGCGAGAGCTGTCGTATGATGTATACAGCCGTGAGTGCTGTCATTTGTGGTGAAAACCATGTACCTATGTGATGCTGCTGTTGTTGCTGGTTGTGATTTATATACATGCTTTGTATTTATGCATTGTGTGAGTGGTTTGTTACTACTGAGATTCTCTCGAATCTCATTCTTTCCTATGACTAACATTTCAGACAGGGCGTGTGGCTCAAGAGAGAAGAGGCCAACCCGGAGCAACTAGGACCTTTAGGGGTACATTTGATATTGGAAATGTTGGTTATCGATTTTGAACTCGGGATTACTGTATATTTTGTATTAGGAATATTACATTCGATTTTGGTTGTGTAATCCCCTAGTGGATACTTATAAACCTCAGGTTATATGTATAGAACCCGGGAGTTGCCGGGGATTTGGTTATACACTCTGATATGGTTGAATGTATATTAACTGCACAGGCAATTATATTCGAATATTGAAATGGAGACCAGGATGGGAAAAAGAGTTTTGAAAGTTTTGCGAAAATTTTACTGTGAGACTGAAAGTTTAAAACGAGGTTAAAGCATCCAATAGTCTCTAATCCGAATTAAATATGCATTTTCGAATTATAATTATGTGTTTAAAAGCAGGGGGTTACACATAATGCAAGGGAGGCATATCTGATTACTACGATTTCATCAAATTTAAATTTTAGTTTTGGTCCATGTAATTTTAAATCATTGCTTTTGTTCTCTATAGTTTCATAAGAATTTGGTTTCATTTTAACAACTAGTTCCTATACTTTTAATGAGTTTTGCTTTTAGTTTATATCCTTAAATCTAGATCGAGTCTTTATAAAATTAAAGAGACAAAAATCAAAATTTGATCAAATTGTAAGGATGAATAGTATGAACAAAATCATTAATGTAGTAACCAAATTTATAACCAAAAAAACAAAATGGGTATATATATAGAATTAGAAGGCATTTAAGAGAATATGATTCCTTGGCCTATAGTTCTAAAAAGAAATGCTTAAACAAACAACTTTGAATTTATTGCCTTAGATTCTATACAAGGGGGAAATGAAAAGCATTATGTGTTCTTGGAGTGCATTTGATTCAGGGCCACCATATGAATTGTGACCAATTCAACCATTTAATTAATTCATTCTTAGTAAAAAACATAGCTACTATTTGTTTCATAGGATCATTCATCATCTTCCACATATCATAATGTCAACCTAACATATATACAGTTCAGGCATGCCCAGAAAAACTACTTCCACTGCTCATATGATGAAATAAAATTCAAAACCATCCTTTTCAATGAAGAAAACTTAAAAATGGTTTATTAAAAAAGGTGACTTGAAATCAATTAGCTAGGTTACATATATTATACATAATATCTTCTCAAAAGTAAGCTTCCAAAATTTGGTAGATTTTCATTTTCACTGTTTCAATAGCTTGCTTCCACTTTGTAATTGTAAACTGTGTGCAATTAACCTAAACACAAATCCACGTTGTGTGCAGAAAAAGGAAAAGAAAGCTAAAATAAATGCAGTATAGTGGCTAAACCTAAACCAAAGAGGTCACAGAGGGGAGCTGCAGAACCACGATGAACGGAGGAATGAGAAAAGGATGCTGTTAAACTGTGTGCAATTAACCTGAACCAAAGAGGTCACAGAGGGGAGCTGCAAAACCAAGATGAACAGAGGAATGAGCAATTAAATCTCTCACTCTCTCTCATCTATACTGTTTCAATAGCTTGCTTCCACTTTATAATTATAAACTATGTTTATTCTGAAAAATATATATACAAAGAGCACAAAAAGCAATCATTCTTCTTGCATATAAATAAAAATCCAAATAAAAGGTGCATACAAGTACAAATATAAAATATTTAAATTGAAAATATTATTTGGTGTTTCCACTCCTCCTATCTCCACCTGCGTAGGTAACTCCATGCATATTAATGAATTATATTACTACTTATTCCTGTTCACATTACAAGTAACCTCTAACTTGAAATCTTGCCAAAAGTTAGAGAGAGGTGGTTGTCTAAAAATAAAATATTTCTTTAACTTTACTCATATTTAAGAGTATAGGCTGTTAGACCCATATGTTTTGATGATAACAAAGATTGGATCAACAATATAAAAGGATTTGATTACAAACAAATGAATTTGAACAAAGTGGCAAAGATTTACTTGAAGTAAGCACTGTAGTAATGAACAAATTTTATGATGACTTACTCGAGTAACAACTCGAGTAAGGGAAGCTATTACTCGAGTAGCCACTCGAGTAATCACATAGAATTTCATCCAGAGAAGCACTGCTAAAATTTGGAAGAAGTTACTCAAGGGACCACTTGAGTAATCTGTAAAGTTATAAGACCATTACTTGAGTAGCCACTCGAGTAACATGATTTGTAAAGGCATTACTAGAGTAGCCACTCGAGTAACCAAGGCAAAAATCTTCCAGTAGCTCTCGGCAAATAAATGCAACAATTTACTCAAGTAGCCACTCAAATAACCATGTGAGAAAAAGGTATTACTTGAGGGAGCACTCAAGTAATCTGTAGAGTTATTTGATCCATTACTCGATGGATCACTCGAGTAGCCAGGTAAGAAAACTCTCGACCATGATTCGACCATGATTTGAATGACATTACTTGAGGGAATAAACGAGTAATCTGTAAACTAATTTGAAATCTACTCAAGGGAGTACTTGAGTAACTTCTGAAGAAAACACTTGGCCACTTGAGTAACCACTCGAGTAATCAGATTACCAGAGTAAGAACTTGAGTAACTTGTGAAGGAAAGACATGGCCACTCGAGTAACTAGGTATTTCCAAGGTTTGTGATGTATTGCACTGTATGTCTTACTCGAGTAATATCTTATGAAATATGTTGAGTTATCCATTGCCATATTTTTGACAGGTTTACTCGAGGTACTACTTGAGTAACAAATGTAACCCCCTTCCCACCTTAGGCCGAGATTAAGTTCTTAAACTCATAATTAAGTTGTAATTAGAGACCATAATGAAATTGGGACTTAATAAGATACTCTTTTACCCAAAAATCGGATTTGCAAAACATTTTTCAAAACTTATTCACAATGGTCCCCAGTTCTCAATACAAAATAATACTGGCCCGAACAGGTGGATTCCATTTACAAATATCAGAGTGCACATAAATTCCCGACTCACTCGGGTTCCATTCATTAGATAAGGGATTTACAAGGCAGAAAGCCATAATTCAATACCCTTAACTTGGGGATTACACAAAACCCACTATATACAATTCCAAAATATACAATGATAACCATAAATTCCAAAATATACTCCTAAACAGGAGCTCTAACTACTCTTCGTCGCCCGCTTGCCTCTCGATCCTTCGGCCCTGTCTAAAAGGTTTAATTTTGGGAGAGTGAGATTCTAAAGAATCCCCGTAGTAACAAGTCAATCATATAATGTACAACAATAATGCATGTAATCAAACCATCATCCACACAAGCAACTACAACGGCAGTTGCAGCGGCAATGGTTAGTATGACACATGTCATCCCTGACGATTGCTCACGCTGAATTGCTCACGCTGTATTGCATCACAACAATCAACACAGTATAATTCACCACAGCTGGGATCCATATAAAGCATATCATATTCGCAAGCCACATAGGCAAGATACACACACACAGCCCACGGCTGGTTTTCACATACGCCGCCCCCACGGGTCGGATTCACAAAGATTCATGTCGATTACGACGGCAGTCCAACGGCCAACCTAGAGATGACCACCGTCAATCCCTACACGGCTCACGCTGACCTGCTCGCGCCGTAATGGACCATGGCACACATTTCACAAGTTCAACGATAAGATATGCATGCCAAAACATCATACAAGATATGAGAGAAAAGTCACTACTTTGATCCTTCCGGGCGTGTCCTAGCGCCGGTCTCTCCCGAGGAAGGCAAATATCGTATCCTAGAATCATGATTAGGGACGAAGAGTTACATTCTATTCCAAGACTTAATTAACTTGAAACATTTAGTTTTGGTTATCATAATTGACTCTTAAGAGGCCCCAAATGCCTCTAATAAAAGCCCTAAAAGGTTGGGAAACAATAGGTTAAAGATCCCCTTTCGATAACACAAAGTGCCAAAACACAGGGTTGGGCCGCGGCCCACCATTCCTTGGGCTGCGGCCCAAACATGGTCAGAAGGTCTTGGGCTGCGGCCCACCACTCTTGGGCCGCGGCCCAACGCAGGTCAGAAAGGCTTGGGCCGCGGTCCGCCACTCTTGGGCCGCGGCCCAGAAGTTTCCTGACTCTGGGCTGACTTCGAAAAACCATAACTAATTCTAGAAAAATCGAAACGAGGGATTCCAAAGCCAAATGAAAGGTATATGAGTCCTCTTTCAAGGAAAAATATAGTCCTTTACTGGCAATCACTACACAAATATAGAATCACCAAAAACTAACCACTACTCCAAAACAGAGTTCTGTTTCAATCCCAAACTTTGGTCAAGCATAACTCACAGAATTCTAAACGAAATGACATAAAATATATGTCCATTTTGAAGTTTGGGATGTGAAATTTAAGTGGAAAGTTTCATAATTTTCCAATACCATTTGGTCACTCAAAACTCTCGTGCAAATAGACTGTGCGAAACAGAGCTCAAACCAGTCAACTTTCCAAATTTTCTCAAGTGATTTTAGTGAACCCAAAATCAACAACCAAGCTCATTCCCACACAAAATCACTCAAGGAATTCAATGGGAATGCCAAAATCACCAAAATCCTATTCCATTATCATGCTTTGGTTTTGGGTAACATTAAACACTAAACTCCCAAAATCTCCAAACTTAGCAATTTCAAACCCAAATAAATTCTATCTATCCAAGATGCATTCCAAACATACAAATTTCATACCAAACACATACCAAACTCCTAATGGCCCTCATTTTCGAAAATGAGCCCAAAATTCCAGAAAATTCAAAGTATTTCAAATGGTATGAAACTTAGATAGAAAGATAGGTCTCACTCACCTTATCAACTTTCTCAAAGGGAGTTCTTGATTCTCCAACAATCAATTTTCGTGTGGCATAAATCACAACCAAATGACCAAACTACACACACCAAAATGAAGCCCATTACTCAAGGATCAACTTTAATGAAGGGAGTTTGAGCAAAGGAAGGCATTTACTTACCCAAAAATCAAGCTTTCTTCTTTCCCTTGCCTTCAACAATGGTGGACTAGAGAGAGAAGAGAGAGAACGTGAGAGAGAGAAGGAGGAGAGGTGGAGATGATGATGAAGTGCAGAAAAAATCTGCCCCACCCCCTTCACATGCCTCCAAAAACGCATAGGAGAGAGAGGAGAGAGAAAAAGGTGATTTTTGTCTCCTATGTCTCATCCTATGGTCTACCATAATGCCACTTGGCAACATCTCATCCCTTAATCTCTAATACCACACACATATACACCAATTAATCTCTCTAATCCATCCATTAGCCATTTGATCACATTTCTCATTTTTCTTTTAGTTAGTAATTAATTTCTCCATTAATTACCACTTATGGCCAATATTTCCAATTTCCACTAATTATGACATTAATTAATATAGTCATAAAACACTTAATAATCCCATTTAAATTCATAATTATCCATAATAATCATGATTAACCCATAATCAAAAATTGGGATATTACAACAAACATGATCACTCGAGTAGCCACTCGAGTGATGAAGTCCAGATATTATGTTTTCAATCAAATGTTTATTAAATTATTTTCTATATGATTAACTCTTCATTGCACTAGTATTCTAAGTACATTTGCAAAGAAACAATGAAAGATTATGCCAGAAGTAAAAAGTCAAATAAAAGTCTGAACATTCACCTACCGCTACCTACCGCAAATGGATAGTTTTCAAATTCGAAGAATAGTCAACCGTTGCTGTGCGACTCTAACGGACATGTTTGAATTTCTTCCAACGGACACTACAAATAATCTATATATATGGAGCATTCAAAGAAAATAAAATAAGACACAAGAACTGAGAATAAACTGATCAACACAGTCTTAGTGCTTTGTTTTTTTATAATCATTCATTGTACTTCAGTGATTATATATTTACTCTGTGAGTGATTTTTTCATTACAAACTTAATATTTGTTATTGACATAACTTAAGGTTGTGGAGCCTTGAGTTGGGGATTTGATTACACGTGTAAGGTGGAGCGAGTGTCTAGGTGAAGGAACTTGTTGTGTACTGAGGTGCCAGAACCCACTGAATCTTGGAGAATATAGTAAAACTCTCAAAGATGCTCTGAGGACTGAACGTAGGTCAAAGTGGTTGTAGTCGAACCAGTATAACTCCCGATGAACACTTCGGTGATATTTCTCTTTGCTCTCAACTATTTTAAATATTCAGTTAATTTACTTATACGCAACAAAATTTTTAGTATCACCCAATTCACCCCTTCTCGGGTGAAATGCTTTCACTAACATTTGGTATCAGAGAGTAGGTCTTCTTGTTAAGGTTTAACAACCTAAGAAGGATCTAATGGCAAGTATGGGTGAAGGCATTCTTCCCGATGTAGCTTCGATCACAAGACCTCCTAGTTTTAATGGCGAACACTTCTTATTCTGGACAGCAAAGTTCAGAGTCTTCTAATGACTACTGAATATGGTCTATGAGATGTGATTGAGAGTGGAACTACAGACCTGAAAAGATTGTAGATTCACAAATAGTTCCCAAGACACCAGCATAATATGATGAGAATGACAAGAAACTCATTACACTCAACAGCAAAGCAATTCTAATGATTCAAAGTGCCTTGAGTTAAAATGAGTACTTCAGAATCTGCACACTTCCAACAACTAAAGAAATGTGGGAAGCCTTGGAAATAGCCCACGAGGGAACTTCGGGAATAAAAGAAAACCAGATCAATACTCTGGTTATTGAGTTTGATTTTCTTTGAATGAAATCAAGTGAGTCGATAGTTGAATTTGAACTTAGATATACTCACCTTGTTAATCAACTTGCAACACCTAGAAAAGTCTATGATCAACATACCCAAGTACGAAAGATTTTAAATATTCTTTCTAAAGACTGGGAGGCAAAAGTCACTGCAATTAAGGAAGCAAAAGGTGAATCAATGCAATCGGTTGCTTCTCTATTTCGGAAGTCTTTCTGAATATGAAAGTAAGTTAAAGTTCAAACGAGAACTAGATGATATTGATGATAAGAAGAAAAGAGGTCTAGCACTGAAAGCAAAAGAAGAAGAAAAAGATGAAGATGAAGAACTTGACGATGACGAAATGGGTCTAATCATAAAATGATTTAGAAAGTTTTACAAGAAAGGCCAAGTATTCAAAAACTTTCAGAAAGGAGGAACAACCAATAAAGAACACATCATTTGCTATGAATGTGGGAAGCCAGGAGATTTCAAATCTGAATATCAAGAACTAATTTAGAAGAATAAAGAGAAGAGGAAAGGCAAATTCTACAACAAGAAGAAAGCCTTTGTATCTGCCATATGGGGAGATAGTTTTTCTGACGAAAAAAGCGATGAAGAAGAAGTAGCCGATATCTGTCTAATTGCTCAAGAGGAAACAGAAGCAGAGGTAACTGATTCTGATCCTACCTATGATGAATTACTTTCCGAAATATAATGCTTTACATTCTGAATTCATCAAAGTAGTTAAAGAACTAATTGTTTTCAAAAAGAAAAACAAAATTCTTGAAGTATAACTTAAAGAGAATTTTAAAAAGGATTGTTAAAACTGTACTTCTTTGAAAAAGAAAAACACTTATCTTACTAAATCTCTTGAAAAATTCACTAAAGGAAGTGAAATGCTAAATGTAATTTTAAAGGCTCAACGATTTGTGAATGATCGATCTGGGATTGGATATGATCCAAAATCAAACAGAAGGAAAGGAAGAAAGAAAGCTGGAGGTAAATCATACTTAAATTATTTTCATCATTCTGTACATACTTCAAATCCTTTTGCACATTGTAATTATTGTAATAGAAAAGGTCATTATACTTCATCATGCATTCATAAGAAGAAAGGAAATATAAGAACCTACAAATGGGTACCTAAAGGTTCATATGTTCCGAAAAATTTTTGTACTAACCCAAAAGGACCCAAAAAGATGTGGGTACCTAAGATTTAATCGTATTTGATTGCAGATATGTCTTAAAGCATCCAAAAATAACAAGTGGTACATAGACAGTGGATGCTCTAGACATATGACCGGTGATTTCAAAAGTTGTATCACACTGCAACCTACAGAAGGAGAAAGGTAAAATTTGGAGGAAATCAATTTGGCAAAATAGCAGGAATTGGTGAAATCAAAAATGACAAAGGAATACAAGTCAAAGATGTATATTACATTGAAGGCTTGTGTCATAATTTGCTGAGCGTAAGTCAAAGTGCAGATAAAGACAACTGGATAATATTTGGTTCAGAGGAATGTCTGATTGTCAACAAGAAAGACTTACAACTTGATAAGAAAAATATCAAGGCAAAGCTCAGAGCAAAAAGGGAAGGTAACTGCTATACACTTGATATCAATAGAATAACTCTGAAAATTGTTTTCTGAGTAATGCGGATGAAAGTTGGTTATGGCATAAGAGACTAGCTCATGTCAACATGCATCAACTAGGCAAACTACCTAAAAAGGATTTAGTTCTTGGATTACCCAAAGTAAGTTTTAAAAATGATTTGATTTGTGACGTATGTCAAAAGGGTAAACAAACTAAATCATCTTTCAAATTGAAAAATAAAATTACAACAAATCGACCACTTTAATTGATAAATATGAATTTAGTTGGTCCAGTAAGAGTTAAAAGCCTTAGTGGCAACTTATATTCATTGGTCATTATTGATGATTTCTCTAGATTTACGTGGACAATTTTTCTGTCATCAAAGGATGAAACCTTTGCAAAATTCATTGTTTTTGCCAAGAAAGTGAAAAATGAGAAAGGTATGTCCATTGTAGGTATCAAGACAGATCTTGGTGGAGAATTTGAAAATCAAGCCTTTAAAGAATACTGTGATAATAATGGCATTGATCACAATTTCTCTGTTCCAAGACACCACAACAAAATGGAGTCATGGAATGTAAGAATAGAGTGCTCACTGAAATGGCTAGAGCAATGCTGAATGAAAAGAACGTGTCTCAAGTTTTCTGGGCTGATGCAATGAGCACAGAATGCTATATTTCAAATAGAGCCTACATTAGAACAAAACTTGGAAAGACACCATATGAGCTATACAAAGGAAGGAAGCCGAATCTTGCTCATTTACACGTCTTCAGTTGTAAGTGTTTCATTTATAACAATGGTAAAGATAACTTAGGAAAATTTGATTCTAGAACAGATGAAGGAATTTTCCTAGGCTATTATAACCGAAGTAAAGCATATAGAATGTTTAATAAAAGAACATGTGTTGTTGAAGAATCAATTCACGTTGTATTTGATGAATTTGAATCCTCTGAAAAAACAATTGATGATGAGTAGGAAGTTGTTTTAAATCAAGAAAATGGTCAATCTATTTCTAAATCTCTTGTTCCAGAAGTTGATCAAACCAAGGAAGGAGATCAGTCTCTAGGACAACCTAAAGCCTAGAAATAGAATAGGAGTAATCCCCTTGATCAAGTCATAGGAGATGTGAATGAAGGAGTCAAAACTAGAAATAGAATTTTCAATGAAGTTAATTTTTCTGCATTTATTTATGAGATTGAACCTTTTAACATTGACGAAGTCCTATCAGACAATGATTGGGTTATAGCAAAACAAGAAGAACTAAACCAATTTGAAAGAAATCAAGTTTGGGATTTAGTACCCTGACCTAAGGATCATCCGATCATAGGCACTAAATGGGTATTCAAGAACAAACTTGATGAATCCGCAATTATTGTCAAAAACAAGGTAAGATTGGTAGCCAAAGGCTATAATCAGGAAGAAGGAATTGATTATGAGGAAACGTATGCTCCAATGGCTAGATTGGAAGCTATATGAGTACTCTTAGCCTTTGCATGCATCAAAGGATTCAAACTCTATCAAATGGATATAAAGAGTGCATTTTTAAAAGGCTACATCATGAAAGAAGTATATGTAGATCAACCTCTAGGTTTTGAAGATGTAACCAAACCTGACCATGTTTTCAAACTCAAAAAGGCTTTGTATAGTTTAAAACAAGCTCCTAGAGTATGGTACGGAAGGCTCAGTAAATTTCTTATTGATCAAGGTTTTGTACGAGGAAAAGTTGATACAACACTTTTTACAAAACGAAAATGTGATGATATATTAATTGTGCAAAGAATTTTCTGAGATAATACAGGGGGAATTTGAGATGTCAATGATGGGAGAATTGAATTTCTTTCTTGGTTTGAAAATCAAACAAAGAAAGAATGGAATTTTCATATCTCAAACAAAATATTTAAAAGAGCTATTGAAGAAGTATGGTTGGATGAAGCAAATGGAACAGACACACCCATAAGCTCAACCACATTGCTTGATGTGGATGTCAAGGGAAAAGATTACAATATCATAAAATATAGAGGAATGATTGGATCATTACTCTATCTCACTGCAAGTAAGCCTAATATTCAATTCTGTGTAGGCATGTGTGCAAGATATCAATCAGCACCAAAGAGTCACATGCTGAAACCGTCAAACGTATCTTCTGATATCTTGCTGACATGGCATAATTAGGTCTCTGGTATCCCAAAGGAAGAAGTGAATATCTAGTTACATACTCAAACTCTGATCATGGAGGATACAAGACGGATAGAAAGAGTACGAGTGGACAAGGACAGTTTCTTGGAGGCTCACTTGTATCATTGTTTAGCAAGAAACAAACTATAGTGTCTCTTTCATCAACAGAAGCTAAGTATGTTGCAATATCTAGTTGTTGTGCACAAGTAATATGGCTAAAGCAACAACTCCAGGATCTTGGTATTTATTTGAAAGAAACACCAATATACTATGATAACACTAGCATGATAAGCTTGGCAAAGAATCATGTTCAATATTCCAGAACCAAGCATATTGATGTTAGACATCACTTCATCAGAGATCATGTCCAAAAGAAAGATGTCTAAGTAATATGCATTTCAACTCATCTTCAACTAGCAGATATCTTCACAAAACCTCTTGCAAAAGATCAATTTTTGTATATGAGATGAGAATTGGAAATGGTAAATCCCAATGAATTGTAAGTTATTTAGTGTTTACAAAATATTAGATGATGTTATTGATTGATGTTTTGATTATTACTAACTTAAGCATTATAGTTTCTAGTAATTTGTTTTACAGGGTTATAATATTCTGTTTTGGAATATGAAAAGCAGAGGTTAACAGAGGACAACATTACTGGAGGATAACTTCAAGTAATGAGCATTACTGGAGTGACACCTTGAAGTAATGAATGCATTACTCAAGTAGCCACTCGAGTAATGAACTTGGAAATGTGCCAATGAAGCATTAATTTCAAATAAAATGGCACAACGATTGGAAATGAACAGTCATAAGGTGAAGAGACAATTACCAGAGGGAGGCCTCGAGTGAACTTCAACATTACTCAAGTAAGGCCTCGAGTGAACCTGGGTACAGATCTCAAATCAGCTGAGTTTCAGTTCAAATCTGTTCTAAAGAGTCATCAAATGATCAAGGGAATATACATGAATAATTACAATATTATTCATGTCAGGTACGCTCTCAAATTTATGGTATTTTAAAATTTTTTGGTATGATTACTCGGTAGCTACTCGAGTGATGCTGATGATCACTCGAGTAAGCCCTCGAGTAATGTCAGGCTTTAGGTTATTTCAAGTCGATACTTGATCATTTCTCATAAAATCTCCTCGAATGATTCTTCTAGTGCTCTCACAAAATCTTTTTCTCTTCCCATAACCGTCAAAACCCAGTGATTTACTCTTACAAAAACCTCTCAGATTGCACTGAATCATCTGCCCTAAAATCACGACACTCGTCTCTATTTTTCCAGAAATATTCGATTTTCTCAAATCACAATGGTAAGGACAAAATCTCTTAATCTTAGCACTCCTTCTGAGTCTTCTGAACCATATCAACCCTCTGATTCACATTCCTTTCCTCCTACCAAGAAAAGGAAAATTTCTCCTAAACCTAAGACCAAAGCCAAATCGCAAACTAAGCCAAAGGTGAAAGGGGTTGTGATTAAGGAGCCCATTGCCCCAAGAGCTCAATCCAAGAAGAATTCACCTCCTAGAAAAGGTAAAACAACAAAAGAGCCATCTCCTCCTTCCTCTAATTCATCCGACACACCCACCTTTTCTCCTAAGCCTCAGAAAAAGCCTAAGGTTAATGAGAAGCTTACTAAAGTCATGGTAGGCATGCTTGAAGAAGCTTTCCAATCTAAGGAAGCAAAGAAAGGGCAATCTTCAAAGCAAACAAAAGAGAGGCATGAAGAAATCATATTTCCTCCAAAGGGATTCAACGTAAGCAAGCTTAAGGAATCTTAGAAGTACCTAAGTCATTTTGCAAGAAGAAATGTGTGCAAGATGCACTACATTGACTACAAGGTGCTTCAAGAGGTATTGAAATTCGATCTGAGTCCCTATCTTGATTCCTATATGCCCTGGCAATTTGTTAAACTCCCATTTTGCACAAAAGTTGTGAGGCATTTTTATTGTAACCTCAAACCTATTAATGATCCCGTTAGGAAGTTTGTGGAAGAAGAAATGACTTTTAAGGTTAGAGGACAAAGAATTCTAATCTCACCTTCTAGAATCAATACCTGGTTAGGAATAGAAAATCCTTCTGATGATGATTACCCTAACCTTGACTCAAACCAGATATTCTCTATCCTAAGACCTGGTGAGATAGTGGGACCTCTCAATTTCAATCCGAGTGATATGATTGATTTTCATAGAGTCCTATAGTATATCTACTCTAGAGCTATGGTGAACAAATCCAATAACTTCACTTATTTCATTGAGAGGGACTTCAGGAAATTCGCCTCATTGATTCTCAAAAAGCAAAAGGACTTGGGAGAGTATATCTTCAATGAGATCAAGAGTATAGGTATGAAGGAAAACCAACTACTCCAATGCCTTATCCTCAACTTATTTCCTTGTTCCTCAAGAAGAATAAGATTTGGTACTTGGAGAGTATGGAGCCGATTGAGAGGATAGCACCAGTGGGGAGGAATCAAATTAGAAAGTTGAATATTGAGATTCCTCTTAAGACTCCTCTAGAAGTAAGTCCTAAGAAGAAAAAGAAGACTGACATAGCAACTAGTCGAATGGATGACACATAGTCTTCTGCTCCAGCCAATACATCTTCTCCATCCTTCTTTGGTGCCGTAATGCAAATGTTCATGGAAAAAATTCTAAAGAGTTTTCATATTGACATTGTGAATACCAATACGGAGTTAGTAACCCATATGAATGAGAAGATGGGACAACTTGTAGAGAGGATGGATAAGAGGCACAAAGAGTTGCTAGCTGAATAGCGTGCCCAAGGTGAGCTTCTGAGATCCATTGTTGCCAGACTTGATGTTATGCATCTGGCTCCTCTATTCCTGGTCTTTCTGGTATTCATGAGCCCATACTTGTCCCTAAACCTGGACCTTCTATACCAACTAAGCATAGACCCTCTGAGAGTGGACCCAGTAATGTCTTGTTCTCTATGCCTGAACTTGACACATCTGAGCCAATCCATATCACCACTGATGATCTACTTCAGCCTGTTCAACCAGAGCCCATACCTAATCCTATTACATCACCTACACACACTGAGGAGGTACTTGAATCTTCACCGGTTGCTACAAAGGAAGTAGAAATTACTTCTCTGCTTCCTTACCCTTCATCTCTAGTGAATCCTCTAAAGGATCTTCAGATACTGCCAGTGAACCTTCCTGACCCTGAACCATTATCTTCAAATCCTTCAAGTTCAGATAGTTCATATAAATCATTGGCATTTCCTATCACTCCTATCTCAGCAACCAAGCCACCTACTCCTCCTCATGGTTGATTCCACCTTTGTGATGAAGACAAAAAAGGGGAGAAGAGCCTGAGTGATCTTGTAATGAATGGATGAGTTGATGTATTGAGATTTAGGTGTACGGCGCTTTTGGGCGCTTTTAAGTTTTTTATTATGTAATGAATTCTTCTTTATGTCATTTGTTAAATTTCATTAAAGTTATATTGATTTGTGGGACTAATGAGTTTTTTATTGTGTATGCAAGGTGAACAAATCAATAAGAACAAAAACTTTGAAAATATCTTTAATAAGCTATTTCACAAAGAGTTTTCAAGTTTAAATTGAACAAAAGGTTTCATATGAAAAGTATTTGAGAAGCATATGTTTGAAAACTAAATTTCAAAAACTTTGTTCAAAATCACAAAGTTTTGTTATCATCAAAAAGGGGGAGAATGTTAGATCCCATATGTTTTGATGATAACAAAGATTGGATCAATAATATAAAAGGATTTGATAATAAACAAATGAATTTAAACAAAGTGGCAAAGCATTACTTGAAGTAAGAACTGTAGTAATGAATAAAATTTTGTGAAGACTTACTCGAGTAACCACTCGAGTAAGGGAAGCTATTACTCGAGTAGCAACTCGAGTAATCACAGAGAATTTCATCCAGAGAAGTACTGCCAAAATTTGGAAGAAGTTACTCGATGGACCACTCGAGTAATCTACAAAGTTATATAGACCATTACTTGAGTAGCCACTCAAGTAACATGATTTGCAAAGGCATCACTCGAGTAGCCACTCGAGTAACCAAGGAAAAAATCTTCTAGTAGCTCTCGGCCAAGAAATGCAACAATTTACTCAAGTAACCACTCGAGTAACCATGTGAGAAAAAGGTATTACTTGAGGGAGCACTCAAGTAATCTGTAGAGTTATTTGATCCATTACTCGAGGGATCACTTGAGTAACCAGGTAAGAAAACTCTCGACTATGATTTGAATGACATTACTTGAGGGAATAAACGAGTAATCTATAAACTTATTTGGAATCTACTCAATGGAGCACCCGAGTAACTTCTGAAGAAAACACTTGGCCACTCGAGTAATCAGATTACCAGAGTAAGAACCCGAGTAACTTGTGAAGGAAAGACATGGCCACTCGAGTAATCAAGTATTTATAAGGTTTGTGATGTATTGTACTCCACGTCTTACCCGAGTAATACCTTATGAAATATTTGAGTTATCCACTGCCATATTTTTGACAGGTTTACTCGAGATACTACTTGATTAACAAACATGATCACTCAAGTAGCCACTCGAGTAATGAAGTCTAGAAATTATGTTTTTAATTGAATGTTTATTAAATTATTTTCTAAATGATTAACTCTTCATTGCACTAGTATTCAAAGTACATTTGCTAAGAAACAATGAAAGATTATGCCAGAAGTGAAAAGTCAAATAAAAGTCCGAACGTTTACCTACCACTACCTACTGCAAATGGATAGTTTTCAAATTCGAAGAATAGTCAACCGTTGTTGTTCGACTCTAACGGACATGTTTGAATTGCTTCCAACAGATACTACAAATCATCTATATATATAGAGCAATCAAAGAAAAGAAAATAAGACACAAGAACTAAGAATACACTGATCAACACACTCTTAGTGCTTTGTTTTCGTATACTCATTCATTGTACTTTAGTGATTATATATTTACTGTGAGAGAGTTTTTCATTACAAACTCAATATTTGTTATTGAGATAGCTTAAGGTTATGGAACCTTAAGTTGGGGATTTGATTACAACGTGTAAGGGGGAGCGAGTGTCCAGGTGAAGGAACTTGTTGTGTACTATGGTGCCAAGAACCTACAGAATCTTGGAGAATATAGTGAAACTCTCAAAGACTCTCTGAGGACTGGACATAGGTCAAAGTTGTTATGATCGAACCAGTATAACTCCCGGTGTACACTTCGGTGATATTTCTCTTTGCTCTCAACTATTTTAAATACTCAGTTAATTTACTTATACGCAATAAAATTTCTGGTATCACCTAATTCACCTCCCCTCTTGGGTCAAACGCTTGCACTAACATATGCATTAAACTTCAAGTTATATTCTTCTAGTAAATTGCAATAGGGGTAATATTTAGAAAATGTTTATTAATGCTAGCTAAGTGACTTGTATTATGGGACAAAGAGTTTCTTCTGAAAAAGGCCATATATTTGATACTGAGGAAGTATTTAGAAATCTAAAATAAAGTGTTTACTATAAGTGTATTGAAAAGTATAAAGATATGCTATACAATGTTGTCTAAATATTCAATGTTGTTGTCGAGAGGCTATTATGCTGGAACCCCTATACCAAACCAAGTATATATATATATTTATATAGACTATTGCCACAGTTATTATTGCTTTATTTACCCTTCACCCACCAAGGAGACTAATGTTGCCTCTCTATTTTTTACCTGCTTTTGCTCTAAATAATATTTTCTTCCATAGCAAAAACAAATAAAGAAAGAAAATTGACTTGATAATTTGTATGAGAATCAGTGTTTAATTACTTCAGGGATACCTAGAAGAATTTTTATGTTTTAAAGTTTGTAAATGCCACTAACTTAAGCACAAATCCACGGCAGCCAAAGGAAAAGGAAACTAAAATAAATGCAGTATAGTGGCTAACCTGAACCGAAGAGGTCAAAGACTTGAGTTGTAGAACCAAGATGAATGGAGGAATGAGAAGAGGAGACAGCATACCTGAACCGAAAAGGGAAAACAGGGTAGCTATAGAACCCACACCAATGGAGGACGGCAACGACTATAGCGGCATAAGAGGGGGAGGGAGAACAATGCACTAGAAAGATGGAACAACTAACCTAGTTGCAACTTACAAGGAACAATCTGTGAGGAAAAGTGGGGGAGGGTAGTCGGATGGTAGGAGAAGGAGGTGGGAATTCAAGAGCAAAAGGGAAAAATGAGAAACAGAGGCACAAAAGGGATATTAAGGTGTAAGTTACAACGACTGTCCTTCAAAAATAGTCGTTGCACTACTGTAAAAAACATTTTTAACGTCCCTTATTTAGGCCTTTTAACGTTTTAAACCACGGGGACGTCTATGTAAGCGACGTAGTAAAAAAAGGTAATAACGTCCGTAAATAAAAGGACGTCTAAAGTTTGGACTTTAGACGTCCCCAGTTTAAAATGGGGACGTCTAAAGTGCTGCACTGACACTTTAGACGTCCCCATTTTAAACTGGGGACTTCTAAACCCACTTTAGATGTCCCCAGTTTAAAATGGGGACGTCTAAAGTGTTGTTTTTTTAAAAAAAATCATTTATATTACAGATCTGAACTAAACAGTATTTAAAACCAGAAATTACAGATCATCGTCAATAAAATTACAGATCTAGTATCTGAACTCCAAATCCAAAATCTACACTATAATAACTCTAGAGTTGAAATCTCATAAACAGAAGATGGTAACAATAAGATGAATCAGTTGCAAAAAACTTATCTCCTTATATTATTAAAATTCATTTTCTCGTAATAATGAATAGAGAAGAGCAAAAGGGACAGATGAACCTCATTTTCTTAGTGGGAACGTGGCCATGAAGCATGTTTTGGAGTCTCGATCTACAAACCATAACAACATGAGTTAGAAGATAAAATAGAAGGGAAATCCAAAGAAAAAAGAGAAAGAAGATAAAATAATAAAAAAATAGTAAGAAACATAACAGATCTGGTGAAAAAGAGAGAGAGAAAAGAAGAAGCAAGTTTAAAAACAGTATATAAAGAAGAAGAAGCAAGAGTTAAATGCGTGATGGTAAGCATAACAGATCTGGTGAAAAAAAGAGAGTGAAAAGAAGAAACAAGTTTAAAAACAGCATATAAAGAAGAAGAAGAAAAAGTTAAATGCGTGGTGGTAGTGGTTCTTGTTGTGGTTACGTTGATGAGAAAGATGAGTGTGGGTCTATAAAACTGACAAATAAAGACTGTCAGTACAGATTTGAATTGTTTTTTGCATCCCCAATTTAATTTAGGGACGCTAAAGTTGTTTAGTTAATTTTTTTTTTACTTTAAACGTCCCCAATTCAAAAAGGTGACTTTAGACGTCCCCAATTTAATTGGGGACATCTAAAGTTAATTTTTTTTAATATAATCAGGGACGCCACTTTTGGCGTCCCTAATATTTAAGGGACACCAAAAGGTGTCCCTGATTAAAAAAAATTTAACTTTAGACGTCCCCAATTTAATTTGGGACGTCTAAAGTGACCAAAAGGCGTCCCTGATTAAAAAAAAATTAACTTTAGACATCCCCAATTAAATTGGGGACGTCTAAAGTGACTTTAGACGTCCCTATTTAAATTGGGGACGTTAAAACTATTCAAATCTCACTCAGAATTATAAAAATGCCACCGCCTTTATTTTTTACGTCTTTTTTTAAAAAGGGACTTCGTTTAGGGTTGTAAAATCAATATTTTGTAGTAGTGTTGTATGTTAGATACAATGACCGTTTCTGAAAAACGGTCATTGTAACCTTGGTTTCAATGACCATTTTCAATAACAGTCGTTGTAACTTGGATTCAATTGTTGTTTTCACAATAATGGTTGTTGAAAGGTTTCCCTGATCCATTCCATGTCTGGTTTCTAAAAGGGTCGTTGTTTGGTGTCGTGGAATCATATTTTTGTCGTAGTATATATTCTTATCTAAAAAAAATTCAATGATGTGACTTATCAATAGGATGAAAAAAATTATTTTCTCTTCACCTTATAAATAGGACCAAATTGTTGAAGTATATGAGAAAATGGAGTGAGTACACTAGTTGAGGTCGAGGTCATACGTGCACTAATTTGTTCACATTGTAGGTTAACCGTTCATACTCACCGATAGATATAAGTCACCTGCCACTTGCCAAAATCTTATAAACTTGCTTACCTCAATTGAAACACTTGTCTTTATTTCAGCCCTTCTATGTGTCAACCAGTGTTGATTAGGATCCATAGGTTTCCACATTAATTGTTTTTCTGCGAGGCATTGATTGTAATTGTCACTGTCCTTATATATACTTGGCACTCTCTTTGCATTCTTCATCAATTCATCTATCTCTTTTACAAGCAAACTCACTAACCTTTGAAAGAAAAGATGGCTATTATGAATAGCTTCTTTATAATGTGCCTCTTGCTTGGGATGTTACTCATCTTTGTTGCCTCAACTGATCATCATCAGCCTTTCCATGGAGAATCAAGAGGTAATATATATTATCAGCAATACGATTAATATAATTCTGAATTAAGCATTTTCCTTCTTCTTATTCTTATTATCTACATTAAATCTTAATAAATTTCATTAAGTTTGGAATATTTGGAAAGAAAAAAAAAGCGTAGAGCTAAAGGCTGTCATAAGTTTTCCTATTATGTCAAATTATTTATGATACGAGATTTTAATTTCGATGCTTATATTCATCGTCCAATATTGAACTGGGATTTCTATTGATTGAATCGTTTGCCTACCGAGTTTGAAATTCTAGGAAGTTCTATAATGCTAACCCTATATATTATATAAAGTCCCAATAGGCAAAAACAAAATTTTAAATTCGCAATACGACTTTAATGTGTCAGACTTTTAAGAAATTCTCGATGCAACTTTTGAACTTGTCAATGTTTCAAGATTATGTACATTTAGACGCAATTGTTGTTTCAAACGAGCAACAGCACAATCACATACATGTGTTATGCTATTAAGCTATCATTATATATACACACATACATTCAATTCAACTTGGTGCAGCAGAAAAATCAAGGACAAGAGCTAACTGGGGAGGAGGTAGAGGACAGGGTGGTGGCAGAGGAGGAGTTGGTTGGGGAGGAGGCGGAGGACTGGGTGGTGGTTAAGGAGGAGTGTAACGTCCCAAATTTTATTTACTAATAATAGACATGCTAAGTTTTAATTTGATAGGTCATGGGTAATTTTTGGAATTGTATACAAAACGTTATGAATTTTTGAAATTAGCCCAGAAAAACTATTGATTTTCTAGAACAACATTCAAAGAATTTAATTTTGGGAATTTTGTGCTTCCAATTGGAAAATGGCTATATTTTTTTTATTGGAACTATACTCAATAAGAGTTCTATAGCCTTTGGAATTATTCTTTTATGATGTCTACAAATTTAGTTATAATTTTTCAAAATTTCGGCAGAAAATCTGCCAGAAATTGCTTAAATTCAAAATTTGGGAAAATAAGTAAATAATTAAAATATAATATAATGAATGATAAATATCAATTGCTCCTTCCTTCTTTAGCCATAATAAACCAACACCAAGTGGAGAAAAAAGAGAGAGAGTTGAGAAAATTCTAGAGAGAGAAGGAGAAGAAATTTCACAACGTAGGTCAATTCCTTGGGTGAATTCATTCTTAATGTGTATAATCTTTCTCCTAAGCTTTTCTTTTATGTTATTAAAGGTGTTTGAAGAAGGAATTTTAGTGTTTCAAGGGTTAGGGTTTCAGCCATAGGAAGGAAGAGCATGAAGGAGTTTAAGGTAACTTCCAAAACTCCGAATATTGATTATTCTGGCTACGGTAGGTAGTTTAATCGATAAATTTCTGATTAATTTGCTTTGAATATGAATTTGGGAAATATGGTGTCCTAGGCGTTATGCTACCAAAATTGGGTCTAAATGGTGGTTTTAATGTAATTAAATAGTTAATAAAGTGGTTAGGAGTAGAAAGGAACAAGTTTGCGGAGTTGGATTTTGAAAACCCTAATTTTCCCCAGAGAATTTCTGATTTCGGCTAGGACCACTTGGAGGAGTTAAGGCTGGATTTTTTATGTTCTGATGATTCTATTGAAGTCAGGAGGGAAAATTAGGTGGGGTCATAGTTGATCACTTTTTCAGAAAAAGCCTGAAAAAATATAATTACGAAAACACCCCTAAAACCCTGAAGTAGGGGTTGCCAAGGGCATTCTTGTCTTTTGGCAGTGAATTTGATAATCTGAGTCTGGGAATAGATTCCTTGGGTGAAAATATGTTAGAATAGCCCAGGTCAAAATTTCAAAAAAAGTACAATTGAACTGGGTATGGCAGGGTTGGGCTGGGTCCCCGGGGCATTTTGGTAAATTTTCACCATAGACTCATATAACCACTAGAAACATTATGGAAGTGCCTAAATAAGTACATGAATGAGTTTTAACCTAATTCTTGTACATTTGACGTTTTAAGACACAGTTGAGAGCCAAGTTGTTGGCACGCTTTTCAAGGTACAACAGGCTTAAGGAAGGGAACTTACCTTATTTGCATATATTTGATATCTCTGCTTGTATAGTGATATTTGTGATTGCTTTACTTGATTGTGTAGAGCAGATTTGAATAATGAAGCTCTATTTCTGTTTATACTATGACCATAGTTATGTTGCATGAAACATTGAGCATGCAAAAATGTCATTATGGGGCATACATTTAGTTAAAGCTGTAACCCAGCCCCCTTCATAATTATGATTCGAAATATGTAATTATAATGGAATAGAGACCAACAGGTAATCAAAACTCATTTTACAATCTCATCCTTGAGATAGGGTTTCCTCAAATGACTTTCAAAATCCAATTCATCTGATCTCATATTCACATTTCGAATACTATTACCTCGCGCAGCTAAATCTCATTCATATATATCAGAGTGTAAAGCAAAATTCTCGACAACCCTCGGGTTTCACATTGTAAACTAAAGGGTTTACAGGCATATTTACCCCTTATAATTTCCCATTCAGAGGATTACATATCCATATCCAAATAACATTTACAAATGTGTAGTAATCCCAACCCAAATATGACAACCAACTAACAACTAAAATAAAGAACTATCCGCCCTTGGTTGCCTACTTCTCATTTGAGCCGCTTGCCCTGTCCGTTGGTTAGTTAATGGAAAGAATGAGATTCAAAAGAATCTTAGTAGCATCAAATCACTCATACAACATGTAATCACATAGCATGCATGTAAATAATCAAACAGCACATACACACATTGCCTTTCTGGCATTCACATATACACATTGCCTCCCTGGTATTCACATATACATAGCTTCACAACATCCAAAATCATCACAAAACAATGATAAATCAAACATACAATGCATCACATAAAGTATAAGGGACAGTGTCACTACCTTGTTCTTCCCAAGTGTGCTCTGGTACAAGTTGCTCACGTTCAGGGAAAATATCGAATCCTACAAATCCAAATGCACCATTTAGACACTTCCATAGCTTTTCTGAGGGTTATTTGAGTCTATAATGAAAATTTACAAAAATGCCCTCAAGGACCAGGCCCGGGCCCGTCATACCCGGTCTGGCTGTACTTTTCCCGAAATTCTAATCTTGGCTATCCTAACATATTTCTGCCCAACAAATCCATTTTTCGGCTCATAATTATCAAATTCAATGTCAAATTATAAAAGAACTCCCAGCTTCAAGGGTTTTAGGGGCGTTTTCGTAATTATGCTTTTTCGAGCTTTTCCAAAAAAGTGACCAACTGTAAACCCATCTAATTTTCCCTCCTGAACACAATAGAATCATCAAATCATTGAAAATCCAACTCTAAGTTTGCTAACAAGAGTTGGCCGAAACTTATGGATTCTATAGGGAAAATCGGGGTTTTGTGATTTCGGCTCCGTAAACGCGTTCTTTTGTACTCCTAACCACTTTATTAACTATTACATTAGGTTATAACTACAATTTGAACCAAAATTGGGCAGCATAACCCTTAGGTAACTCAATTTCTAAAATTTAAAACCAATGGAAATCTAACAAAATTTCACCGATTAAATTACCTACAGTAGCCAGAATAATCAATATACGATGGTTTGGAAGTTACCTCAAGCTCTAACTAACACCAAATTTTGACCTTCACAACCTTAAAGAACAAAGAGGAGAAGCTTAGAGTCGGAGTTATACGCATTAGAAGCTAAATCATTGAAGTAATCGGCTTACCTTATGAGATTTCTTCTCCTTTCTCTCTCTAAAAAAACTACACGTTATCTCTCTATATTCAGATCTACTGGATGTCAAAATGGGGCTGAAGAAGATGAAATGTGTAACCCCCTCACCATAATTATATCCGAGTTATGAAATTTAAGTGAAATAGAGACCAATAAGATAAAAGCAACATTTATAATACCTCATCTTTAAGATGGGATGTCTAGAAAAGAAGTTCAAAAATATAATTAATCTGGTCTCACATTCACATTTGAATACAATTACCTGTATAGTTAAATCACATTCATAAATATCAGAGTACTCAACTAAAATCCCGGTAACCCTGGTTTACCTGTATTTATAAAATGGGTGTAAAGTTTCTCAACATAAGGGATTACATATCCAAAATAATATTTACATCCCAAAATTTATATACAATAATCCCAAGCTAAAATAGATAACCAACAGTCCAAAATGTAAAACGTCTCTACAAGGCCCTAACCGCTCCTGGTTGTCCGCTTCTCCTTGGAGCCACTTGCCCTGTCTGATGGTTAGTCAAAGGAAGGAAAGAGATTTAAAAGAATCCTAGTAGTAACAAATCACTCATATAGTATGTAAACACATAGCATGTAAGATCATGTTCAGCAGCAACATAATGATTTATGGCTCATGCCATAAATGACAGCACTCTCGGCTGTAATTACAATTTGACAACTTCCGTTGTAATCTCTATGCCCGCTTTCGCAGTAATCACTATGCCAACTTTCACTGTAATCAATATGCCCACTTTCGCGGTAAACACTATGCAACAACATCACAAGGCACAAAGCATCACAAGGAAGCACAAAGCTTCATAGAGCAGCAGCAGCAACACAATGCATGATAGACATACATACAATGATTTATACACAGTATAAGAGAAAGAGTCACTTCCTTGTTCTTTCCTGACATTCCTTGGCAAAGTGGGTTCACGCATCTGGCAAATGTCAAATCCTATAACCAAATTAGGGACATACGATCAATCTCTTTTCCAAATACTTATTCCCATAATAATCTAAGTTAGTTATCATTCAAACTCTTTAGGTGGCTAATAGAGGCCTACACAATGCCAAAAGTGTTGGGAGAAACTACCCTGAAGACCCCTTTCCGGAAACAAAACACTGATTTTTTGTTGACTTACTCGAGTGAGAATGGCTCTCACTCATGAGTGTTTGACAATGAGCAACAACCACGACCAAAAAGTGCTCACAACACTCGAGCATGAGGTTTTGTACTTAGGTGATGACTCCAAATTCACTCGAGTCCCCAAAAGTGCAACACAGAAAGTGCTTGCTGAGAGCATATAAAACTTTAGAGGAGGAAGCTCACTTGACTACAACCCTTGGCACTCGGGTGAGAAGACTACACTTGCGAGTGTCAAAGCACACTCTTGAAAATTGGTTTGCGAGTATTAACCCAAGACACAACACTTAACTTGAACTCACACCTTCACTTGAGTGAACCCATGCTCACTCGAGTGATCACCAATATCACTCGCGGGTTAAGAAGTGCACTCTTGCTTTTTATTAGAAAACCAGGCAAAATGCAGAAGAAAAAAGGGAAATTATATTGCAGCACTAAAGTGAAACTCTCCTCACTCGAGTGATGCTTATCAGTTTTCCAGATCGCAGCAACTAACATAAATTCCAAGATTTGCCAAAACTGATCCCAATGGTTCCCAAACTCAACACAAAGCTCATTCCTAATTAAAATCCCATAAGGAACCCATTGGTAACATGAAAACACTCAAAAACCATCCTAACCACAATCTTACTCTTGGGTCTCTATAACACATAATACCCAATTCCATTCAACTTACTTCCAAAATCCAAAACCATATCCAACACTCAAATAACTTCACATTAAACCAATTCCAAGATCATTTACCATGAAATTCATGCATTCAAAAATTGGCATAAAACCAGGGAAAATTCCAGAATTCATCAAGCTCAACCAAAAATTACAATAAATATATCAAAAAGCACCAAATGCTCACCTTTTCAATTTGCTAAACCAAAACCTTGATTTCTTCAACTTCCCAAATTCCTCAAACTCTTAAACACCTCTGATCAAATATCTAAAACCACCAAAATAAAGCTCTCAATGATGTGCACACCATTAGAGAAGAGGTCTAAAGCATTAGAGACCAACAAGGACATCAAAATTTCACCTTTCTTCTTCTCTTTCTTCCTTGAGTCGCCGGAAATGGAGGTGAGGAGAGAGAGACGATGATATGATGGAGATGATAAAGCAAGCAGAATTTCTCCTTTGGCCCATGCTTAATCAGCCAACTAAGAGAGAGAAAAGTGAGTGTTTGACTAATGGCATAATCCCTTGGTCCATATAATGCCACTTGGCATAATCTTGCTCACTCTTCCATGAATTCACATAGATGCAAAGCACATGATTCTGACCCATAAACAATAAATCTCAACCATTGATTCTCAATCACTAATGAGTTTCCTCTTTAATAACTGACCAATTGGTCGGTAAATTTCCAATTTTACCATTTTGCTCTTGATTTTCACTATGATTACTAAATCATCACCACATACATTTATATAAAATTCATATCACATTTCTCCAAAAGTGTTTAATTACACTAATTACAAGCAATTTCAAAGTTATTAGGCCTTAATCTCAAATTGGGTCATTACAAAATGTTTAATAGTCCATGTTGATGTCATCTTTTAGTATGCTTATGCCATAATTTCAAAATTTGACATTTTTGGACTTTCTCATAGATTTTTTGCCCAATCTTTGAAAAATTATAACTAATTCTAGAAAAATCAAAATGGGGTGATCCCAAAGCCAATAGAAATCTATTTAAGTTCTCTTTACAGGAAAAATATGGATCACTACAGTTCATCATCACAAAAATACAGAATTGCACAAAAGGCCATACTGCTCCAAAAAAAATTCCAGTTTCAATCCCAAACTTTGGAAAATCATAACTCTTAGCTCACAAATTGAAATCACACAAATTATATGTCCATTTTGAATCTTCGCATGTGAAGCCATTGGAATCACTAAAACAACCAAATTCTCATCACATCCACAAATATTCAGTTTTGAACCACAATGCAACACAACCACCAAATTGCCCAACTTTCCATTTCACCATAATATGCGCCCTATTCCAATTCAATTTAGATGTTAATCTATAATTGAATTTAAATATAGGGTTTAGGCACTGCTCATAACACATTCAAATCACAATTCACATCATATTCTCCAAAAGTGTTTATTTATCAATAATCACATCCATTTTTGAAATCATTAACCCTTAATAATTTTTTTGGGATATTACAAAAGCTAACATGTCATACACATAGCATCTATCATGCATGCATTATGGTATCTATTTCCTACTGAGATTCTCTCAAATCTTACCCTCCCCTACCAATAATTTAGACAGGTGAATATAGATGGTATGCTAAGATTAGAGAAGAGAACTACACGAGTGAGGATTGTAGGGTGAAGCGAAGATGGGAAGAAGTCTTTGTTTCACTTGGATGGGTTTGGATACCCTAGTAGCCCTGTATGGCCACATTGTTTGTAATTATTACGTACAAGCCCTTATAGGGAATTTCTGTAATCTTGCGCATATTATCAGTATATTTATATTATTCTTCTGTTGCCCACTGAACTGCATATCATTTTCTGCAAATACTTTGAAAAAAGTGAAAATAAGATAAGGGTGTGCCAAGAAGACGGAGGACCAGGCAGTGGTGAAGGACAGGGTAGTATGTGGCAGAAGAGGAGGAGGAGGTCTAGGAGGTGGTTGGGGAAGAGGCGGACTGGGCGGTGGCTGATATATCCCAATTTTATCATAATATTTAATATCTTAATTAGGGATTTTATCATTAATTATGTGCTAAATAGCATTTATTATGATTAAATTGAATTAAAGATGATTGTGTGAAAATAAATCTTAAAAAGAGATATTTGTTATAATCTTGTGATTACTCTTTAAAATTTGAATTTTAAATAAAGATATTACAAGATATTGATTTGAATTGTAGGTTACATTAGGAAAGTAGGAGCTGAGGGACCAAAAAGTAAAAATTTTCAAGGACTGAAATTGAAAATAAAATTGTACATGCGGATACAAGGGAAGTTGAGAGAAAGAAGGGTATCTTTCTGTAATATTAGCTGCACTTTCAAAGGTAAAAGATCAGAGACAATTACAGAAAATGACCCCAAATTTACAAAATGCCAGTTAGGTCCCAAAATACGAAGATCACTGCTGGAATTGATTCATTTGGCTATCAGAGAAATTTTTAGAAAAGTACCCTGAATTTCTAAAATGTCATTTTTGTTCAAAAATCAAAAAATGATGCATTTCACCTCTGGAATTGATTTTTTTTATTCTTATACAAAATTTGGGGAAATCTGATCTGAATATAATCTTGGGGAACATTTTGCCACAAATTTGAGGGGATTTGACCTAGATTTCAAACCACAAAAAATAAAAGGGCCCCCATAGTCTTCATGTTGTAGAGAGAGGAAACTGATCAACACTTTCAGCCACAGACGAGAATGATAAGCGACGATTTCCAACAAAATGAGACCAGAGGGAGAAGAAAGACCAAGATTCACCAATGCCTCCATCTTCTTTCCCTTCCAGCTTAGTTTCATGGATTCTTGGTGTCTTCAAAGAGTTGTGGTTGTGATAAATTCTATGAGAGGCTAAATGCTTTCTTGCTTCCACTATTACAAAAAGGCTGAAAAGTAGTGCCCAATTTGTGGCCCTTCTTTAAAGAAGTGCCACAGCTGCTTTGTTTTTTACTTTTTCCATTTAATTTCTTTTTGAAATTTTTGGCACCAGCTGTGGCGCTTGGCTGACCAAGCGCCACAGCTGGTAAAGAGGATGATGTGGCACTTGCTGAAGCAAGCACCACGTCAGCTATGTTGAACCAAATGACCAAGTGCCACAGCTGGTCTGTGCACACATGTGGCGCTTGCCTTGGCAAGCGCCACAATTGGCTGAAAGTGGATAAAGAATCCACTTCCTGCCAATCACATTTCATTCCCTCTATCTAACTTTACTAATGTCATCATCATCCTTTCAATATCCCTCCCTCCTTCCATTATCTTGTGCATGCCGACGGTCCCCCCCTCCTATACCATTTTTGCACAACAAACACACACACACACACACGTCTTCTTCATCTAATTCTCTTGGACCCTTTTTCCCTTTTTGTTCCCTGTCATCCGTCCCTACTCTTATCCCCAGTCATTCCCTTTTCTTCATACTCTCTGTCTCTTTTCCTCTTTTGAACCCCACTCTAGTTATCCCTACTTCACTCCACAGCTCACATTTCCTCATCCTCCTCACTTAAGCTAGCGTCGTCAACATTGTCCCCCACTCCGTGTGCTGGTCAATTACTCGATTTGTAAGTGTCTACAGATATCCTGTAAATATTCATCTGTTTCATAGAAAATGAGTGAAGCTTTAATTAGTAATATTGATATTGTCACATTGTTATAGGACGAGCATGATATTTAAAATGAATTTTTTTTTAAAACGAGTTCTCTATTTTCCTATCTTGCAGGTGGTTCAAGCAATAAGGGGGTGATTATTGGTGTAATTGTTGGAGGGGTGGCTTTTCTTTTGATCCTTCTTACTCTACTGGCTTATATCAGACGACCAAAAAGCTAGACTTGAGAGAGTTGCTACAGGTAAACCAAATAAAAAAGTCTTCAACTGCATTATGTATCAGTTTGTAAATAAATAATGGGATGCTTTAATTTTCTCTCATTTCACCCATAATATAAATGATTAGATCTGTGCTTTTTTAATTTTTTTTAAAGTTCTTTTATATGATATATAGCTTGCATGCTTTGTTTTACTTTTTTTGGCAACTAGCTTGCATTTTTTTATTAATCCTTTAATTTACTCAGTTGCTGATGTACTGCATGTGTTCACATATCAATTAAATTCTTGTACTATAATATAGCTTGCATTTTTTTAAGCTTTTGGGTTTTTTTATTCTATAATTTGTTGTTACACGTTACTATTATGACTTGGCATTGTGTGCTGGAGAATATAATGTACTCTATGATATATACATATTGATAAGGTATAGTGGTATAATTATAAGTTCACAAAGATTGATTGTTGAATTTTAAAAGTTTTATCATGATTTGTTATTCTTAAAAATGAAAATAAATTATAAAGTGTTGATCAGCATAACTTATAGTAAAATAATAAAAATTAATTGAATTTGATATACTTTAAAAAAATACTATTAAAATTGAAATTTAAATGTGAAAAAAATAAATGTTATATATATATATATATATATATATATATATATATATATGTAATACAGTTTAGACACAAATGACACAAGTGAAAAGAAAATTATTTTAAACATGTTTTAATAATGATTTTAATTGTAAATCCTCTAATCCTATTTTAAATAAATTTTATTATTGTAAGATATCTTAAATGAATGTGTATTTGAAGTTTAATTTTTTTGGTGAAATTATATAAAACCCTCAAACTTTGGATCAGTTGTAAATAACCCCTTGACTTTTTTACTAAATTTAGAAAAATTAAAGTAGTTTTTACTTGAAAAGAATTAACACTTGGAAAATACAAAATGCAAGTAATTTTCTTAATAAAATATAATTATAATATATTAATATATGGATGTCAAAATTATATCATTTTATAATTTAATTGGAAAATAAATATATGTGTATATGTGAGATTTCAAAACATATATATTATTGCTTGTTGGTATATATAAAAAACAGAACATATTAAAATATTTAGTTTGCTTTCCTATGATTCATAGTATCATGAAACAACACATACAACGAATTAATTTGTGTGTTCCATATTGCCAAAGCTTGCTTTCCTATGTGTTGGGAAATATGATTTCTTTCCTTATGAGATGTATTATTTGTCAATTAAAACATAGGGTTTAATTTAACATTTAGAAAGCTTCAATTTTATTTTAAAAGTGGTAAGAAAATATAAAAGTAATTAGTAAAATAGTCATATAACTAACCACATACTTTTTTAAAAATAGATTGAAGGTATAAATGGATCGCAAATGGATGTCATCTAATCGGTGTTTAAGGGAATATAAAGATGGGGTAAAAGAGTTTATTACATTTCCAATCGAGCACACAAAAGATCCTGACAAAATCTTATGTCCTTGCTTATGTTGTTGTTTTGGAAAGCGGATTAGTTCACTTGATTTGCTAGATCATTTAGTGTGTTACAGTATTGATCAAACATATATATGATGGACAAGGCATGTGAGACAAACGATACATGTAATGATCGGGTGCATGCCATGAGTTATGTTTTGAATGAATTTGATCAAAGCATGTTTGATGAAGATAATGGTCTTGAAAAAGTACTAAATGTGGTTGAAGGGGAGCTTCATAACTACCCTAACGAATTTGAGAAGTTGAAAGGTGATGTAGAGAAACCATTATACACCGATAGTACTAAATACACAAGATTGCTAACAGTGTTGAAGTTGTATAACTTTAAAGCTCGCTACGGATTGAGTGATTCAGGTTTCACCGCACTGCTTAAACTATTGCAAGATATGCTCCCAAAAGAAAATGTACTTCCTACCAAGACATACGAGGCAAAGCGAATTCTTTGCTCTACAATCGGTATGGGATATGAGAAGATACATGCATGTCCTAACGATTGTGTATAATTTCAAAATCAGTATGCAACGTTTGATAAGTGCCCAAAATGCAACGCATCTCGATATAGGAAGAAGAAAGGAAAACGTCCTTTGAAGGTCCTATGGTATTTTCCCATTATTTTGAGATTCAAACGACTATACAGTAATGTAGACATTGCTCAACTGTTGACATGGCATACACATGAAAGGATTAAAGATACAAAGCTTAGGCACCCTGCAGATGCTCGTCAATGGAAAAAAATTGATCATGAGTACCCTGACTTTACGGATGAAGTAAGAAACCTTCGCCTTGCACTATCAACTAATGGAATTAATCCGTACGGTGTTTAGAGATGTACATATAGCACATGGCCGGTGATATTGATGATTTATAACCTTCCTCCATCATGAAACATAAGTTTATGATGTTGTCAATGTTAATTTCTGGGCCAAAGCAACTTGGGAATGATATAGATGTATACTTGGCTCCTTTAATTGATGACTTGAAGCTGCTTTGGGAGGAAGTCGTCAATGTGTATGACGGGTACATAGAAGAAAGTTTCACTTTGAAAGCCATGTTATTTGGCATAATTAATGATTTCCCTGCTTATGGTAATTTTTCAGGATATAACGTCAAAGGATATGGTGCATGCTCTATATGTGAAGATGACACTCATTCAATGTGACTTCATCATTATAAGAAAAATGTTTACATGGGGAATTGAAGATTCTTACCATCATAACATCATTAGAGGAAGTGCAAAAAGCCTTGCAATGGTGACTCAGAAGAAGGTAGCCTATAGAATATGTTGACCGGTGCCCAGGTGTATTCAAAGGTAAAAGACTTGGATAAAAATTTTGGCAAGTCTTTTGCAAAACAAATTGAGACAAGTGGTTGGAAGGAAAAGTCCATTTTCTTTGAACTTCCATATTGGAAGTCATTATCTGTGAGACATTTTCTTGATTTGACATACATAGAAAAAAATATATGTGATAGTCTAATTGGCACATTGCTCAATATCCAAGGAAAAAGCAAGGATAGTGTCAATTCGATGTTGGATTTAGTGAAATTGGGAATTAGAGAAGAGTTGGCACCGATTGAGCAAGGGCTTCATACTTATCTACTGCAAGTGGCATACACTCTGTTAAGGGAAGAGAAGAAATTGTTTTGTGAGTTTTTGTAAGGAATTAAAGTTCCCGAGGGCTACTCTTCAAATATAAAGAACCTTGTGTCAGTGAAAGATTTGAAGTTAAAGAATATTGTGTCAGTGAAAGAGTTGAAGTTAAAGAACCTCAAGTCGCATGATTGTCATGTGCTCATGCAGAATTTCCTACCGGTTGGTATACGATCCATTTTATCCAAAAATTTAAGAAACACCATCAGTAAACTTTGCGTGTTTTTCAAGTTGATCTGCAGTAAAGTGGTAGATTCAACCAAGTTACAAAATTTGCAAAGGATAATTGTGTGTACTCTGTGTGAACTTGAAATGTATTTTCCACCTTCTTCTTTTGACATTATGGTACATCTAATTGTACACTTGGTCAAAGAGATTCAATTATACGATCCAATATACTTGAGATGGATGTACCCAGATGAGCGATTCATGAAAATATTAAAAGGGTAGGTGAAAAATAGATATTGGGCAAAAGGTTGTATTGCTGAAAGGTACATGGTTGAAGAAGCAAGTAACTTCTGTGCTAATTTTCTATCAAATGTTGAACCTGTAGGGATCCTTAAGTCCTGTCATGATGGGCGAAGATTAGGGAAAGGAACAAGTAGGAGGGATGTAATAATGATATCAACAACTGAACGGGAGCAAGCCAACTTGTATGTGTTATATAACACTGATGAGGTCGAATCATATGTTGAAGAACACAAGGATGCTCTTCGATTGGTACATGGTAATAGGAATGAAAATTTGTTAATAAAAGAACACAATAAACAATTTTCAGGTTGGTTGAAAAATCGTATTAATGATGAGATGGAGCGGAATCCTAATTCAGTTTTTGAAAAATTGAAGTGGCCGTCGAAAGGATAGAGCTTAAATGTATTATCTTACAATGGTTATGCAATCAATGGTTACATATTCTATACACAAGACCATGATACACAGAGCACGATGTAGAATAGTGGGGTAACACTTGTTGTTGATTCTTGGCATAGATCTAGTGCTAAAGACATATACCTTATCTATGCATCAATGTCATACTTTGGTGTC
This sequence comes from Inga laurina, assembly GCA_963855925.1. Classification (NCBI taxonomy): domain Eukaryota; kingdom Viridiplantae; phylum Streptophyta; class Magnoliopsida; order Fabales; family Fabaceae; genus Inga; species Inga laurina. The sequence goes on from OY979704.1 coordinate 68,433,418, forward strand.
ATTGAACGCATATGGGAGTTAGATTACTCTTTGTTTAGGGTCCCTGTCTTTAGATGTAAGTGGGTTAACAACAACAGTGGATTCTAGATAGATGACTTAGGCTTTGTTCAAGTGGACCTTTCTAAGGTTTAGTATGAAGATAATCCTTTGATTTTAACAGCACAAGAGAAACAAGAGTTTTTCATTCTAGATCCTACTAAGAAGAATTGGTCTACTGTACTCCCATCCAATAAGAATTGTCAAGAACAAGTTGATTTTGAAAGTAATGAATATTTGAACATCAATGATGATGATCCTTCATTTGAGAATTTGTGGTCAGTAGACATTGGTATAGATGCAGATGGAGATGGAGATGGAGATGGAGATGGACTCGTATACGTGAAACATGATCATGAAGAGGGAACTTAGGTAAGGAGAAACACAATTCTCAATGTAACATGAATTTTGAAGAATAAAATTTTAAATCAAATGAGAAAAAGGAAAAGATAATGAATACCTTGACTTGTTTACTTGTACATATGTTTTTATATTTTTCAAAATAATTTACTTTCGTTGACATGGTTGACATTGCGCATTGATGTTTTGTTTTTGTTTATTTCATATCCAGGAGTATGGACTCACCACAGGATAAAACTGATGATGTTCCCAAAAACATTGGTAGATAGAGATTTATGGTGAATGTAAGACGTGGCAGGACTGTTATGACGAGGTTGATCAAATTGAGAAGTAGAGGAATCAAGTTATAACTAGAGTGGAATGAAAAAGGAAACCCAATCGGCAAGAACAGTACCTCATTAAATAACTTGATTGGGACTACAGTTTGAGACAAAATCCCTATTACAGTTCAAGACTGAAGACTGGCAAGAAAAAATTATGAGGATGAAATCTAGGATGAAGTACAGATAACACATTCATTATATTGTTGTTCGGTTTGCTTTGTTTTACTTTATTCAAATGTAACAAATTATATATATATATATATATTTTTTCTTATTGTTACAGAGCATTTTTATTATCGGTGATGATCGACAAAACTTTGTGCTAAGAAAAGCCAGAAAACTTATAAGAAAGTTTCGTTCTAATCTTGTCAAATACTTCTTGAGGGATGATAATGAGATTATCATTACTACACCGCTGACATTGTACGAAGGAATCATCACTCAAGAAATATAGGATGAGTTTATCAGAACAAATAAAACTCAGGAATTCTTGGTAATATAATATGTTTAACTCTCCCTATTACTTGTAATGTACGTATTTGTAATTAACATTTATATATTGATATGAATCTTTTTTATCTAAATAGGAGTTGAGCGAGAAAAATCGTGCTAACGCAACCAACATGGCATACTAGTACACACAAGGACCTGTTTCATACGCACAGTTAGAAAGAAAAATGGTAAGAACTAATGATTATTTCATATGTAGATAAATTGTATGAATATCATTTCACTTCAACTAACTTTGATGTGTAGATAGAAGAATCAAGTTCAGATATTACACAGATGCCACTAGCCTGTTGCACAAATAAGAAAGGTGAAATTTGTAGTGAATAAGCAAGAAGTGTAACTGAATATTGTGTAAGTATTGGGTTATGCGTACAATAAATAATTAGCTTTACTTAAATGAATTTGATTTATAATAACTAGTATTATTGTAATTCTCTTTGTGATAATGACAAATGACACAGGAGGATCCTGCGTTGGCTTGCTATGTTGGTCAAGATGATTTATTAAGCAGAGCGCTAGGAGTACCTGAGTATGATGGTCATGTTCAGGATACTGGTTTTGCAGTCACCCAATCAGCATACTTTAGACGTGAGAAGCGCCCCAATAAAAGTGATGTTTCTAGTTGCGTGAGGAGATGACTAGTTTCAAGCATCAAATGCAAGAACTTCAAGAACAAATGAGCTACAAGGAACAACGAGAAGAATAATTCTTAGAACAAATGTGTTTGATGCAAGAACAAAATGCGTTGTTAACAACGCAAATACAACAGTTGGTGCAGTGTAGGCCAACACAAAATGTTCCCTTCTGTGATAGCCCAAGTGTCAGTGATAGTTGCACTTCTATGCCTAAAGTTCCTTTTCCTTTGGTAATTAATTTCTTCTCTACTTAACTTTTTATTACATTATAATTTAGCGAACTTTAATATATTAACTTTATTTTCTATAGGGAGAATTTCAATGCAAGTTATATCTCAATCAAGCTTCCAATCATGCGGTTGCAGTGGGTGCTGCCTACAAAACTGATAATGACACATTGCACAATTCACCGTTGCCTGACAACACACTCCGAGTAAGGGTTGACGTCTACAAGAATGAAGATGCGCTCTTACCAATCCCATCTCGGGATGAGAAAATAATGGTGAAAGATATTGAAGGTGGCTATGTTGTTTGGCCCATAGGTCTTATCGAGCCATATGAAAAGGTCGTTTATTTACAATTCCCTGTACTTTTCCTTCGTAGTTCCATCTAAAACTATGATTTAATTTTCTTATTTTTGTAGGGTGGATAGTCTAAAGATAAACAAATCCAACCATATGGTAAGATCTAAAAGTGTTCAACAACACAACCCAAGTCAAAACCATCAGCTAGACAATAGAGCAAAAGAAAACCAACCTCATATCATGATCAATTAGTATCGATTACACCACAATTGATCGGTGAAGGAGGACTGGAAATAAATGTTGAAAGACATATCTACAATGTTAGCAGTCTAGTTGATCATGTTAATGGTAATGTCGTGCACGACATATGTACTCATAATTGGGTTAGTGCTTCAGCTATCAACATTTGGATAAGATACTTGACCATCATCGTTTATCACTATTATTAATATTTCTCATTCCATTTCTTTTGTTTTTCATGACACTGTTTGTTTTATACCAGGCATTTGTACCATATGACATCTTAATAGATACAAATAGGGTCCAATTCGTATTTGTCAACCCTTATCTCATTGGCCACCATTGGGGTAAATTAGATATAAATGCACAGTCTAATGATATAAAAGATTACTTTAGAAAGAAAGCGACACCAACTACGCTATTTTTAGTTCCATACAATGTAGGGTAAATTATTAGTTGTACAATTTTTATTTTATTATTTAACATTTATCATAACATGATTGTTGAAACAAATTTTTTAAAATATTTTAGGTGTCATTGGATATTTATAGTTATCAATCCATCGGAACCTTTAAGCCCTCACATTTACTATATAGGTCCTCTAAAAAATGGTCTTCCACAAAACCATTTTGACATGCTACTATTGTTCAATAGGTAAGTGTACGTGCGTATATGTAAATATTTGCATATGTGATTGAATAACCAAAAGTAATCAGTTTCTATTTGTTTTGTTAGCGAATTGACTATGTATCGGTCCTTTGTATCCTTAAGCTATTCTAAAGCTGTTGACCCTCACTTTAGCTATCCTTGGAAGAAGATACTGGTACTGATATATGAATTTACTCAAACTTTGTTGGTAAACAATTTTTATTCATAAATAGAGTTAAATATTGCATTATATTTTTACAGTGCCCTTTCCAACCCAATGACAATTATTATGGGTATTACATCATGAAATTTATAAATGATGTAATTACGCATGATCAGCCATTTATTCCTCAAAAAGTAAGTCATTTAGTTGCACTTCATATTGTTTTTTCATTAAATATAATTAGTGCCTCATAATTACGTTTTACTGATTTTAATTTGTGGTTGATTGTATATATATGTAGTATTATAAAGATCAACGTTGTGACACTTTGACTGTCCACCAACTTAATGAAGTAATCGAGAAAAGGTGTGAATATGTGTATAGGCAAATCTCTGGGTAGCTATACTATTTAATTCACTAGCTGGTCTTTGTTGTGTTGCTTCTTGCCAATTGTTGTGTCATGTATTCAAGTTGAATTTGTTGTATTTCATTCACAATATGTTGTATAACTATTTTTAGTACTATTTTAGTTAATTAATCATCTGTTTGTATCATTTTAAAGTTATCTCTCATTGTTGTTGTTTGCTTTTCTTCATTTTGTTGTGGATATATATAGAAAATGTTTAAACCGTGCAATGCAATATTGCAATTATAGGAGATATCAACAAAAAATAAGGCAAAAAAATTGCAATTAGCTGGTCTTTGTTGTGTTGTTTCTTGCCAATTGTTGTGTCATGTATTCAAGTTGAATTTATTGTATTTCATTCACAATATATTGTATAACTATTTTTAGTACTACTTTAGTTAATTAATCATTTGTTTGTATCATTTTAAAGTTATCTCTCTCAATGTTGTTGTTTGCTTTTCTTCATTTTGCTGTGGATATATATAGAAAACGTTTAAACCATGCAGTGCAATATTGCAATTATGGGAGATATGAACAAAAAAATATGGCAAAAAAAAAGTTCCTACGGCACTTCCTTAAACAAGGGCTACAGGAAGAATGTAAATAAAAAAAGAAAGGTCTGACCTTCCTGTGGCGCTTCCTTAAGGAAGTGTCATAGGAAGGGATGCCCTCCTGTGGCGCTTGCTTCAGCAAGGGCCACAGGAGGGCATAGTTTCCTGTGGCTCTTGCGTTAGTATGCGCCATAGGAGGCGCCCCCTCCTATGGCACTTCCTTCAAAAAGCGCCACATGAGGGTATTTTTAAAAATAAAATAAAATAAAATAATGTGGCGCTTCCAAGCGCCACAACTTTTTTTAGTGACGTCCAAATATGTGGCACTTCTCTAGCGTCACAACTAATGCAATTATAAACCCCACAGCTTTGCTTTTCTGTAGCAATGTTCTTGGGGATGGAAGATTAGTTTGAGCTCCAGAAATACATTCGGTGGAGTTATTTGTTTTAATCTCTTGATTTAACTATGTAACGGATTTCCTGAGTTAGGATTTTATGTTATGTGGTTAATTTACTGAGATTGCGAGTTATTTATCTTAGTTTGGATTGAACAATTGTGATTTAGATTGGATTATAAGATTTGAGATTTAAATTTCTATATTCCCTTTTTGGTTTATTGTGGTTATGCTATTCTTTCATAGTTTGAATGAGTATTATGACTGCTTTGATCTTGTTTGAATATCTCAGTTGAGTGTTCATTGTATAGAGGAACAAGTTGCAAAAATCTAATCTTAAATTGCATACTAAGTGGTATTGATTAGTGTATTAAGAAGTAATTATCTAGCTAGAGTTCTATGGGTAATCACTAATTAATATTACTAGACTTAGCGAGTTGCTAAGGTTTGATTTTTGACTTAGTGAGTAATTTAACTCCCAAATCATTTTGAGTAAGAATAACCTATATTTCATTTTTCCAAGAAGCATTCATCAATTTGTTTAAATCACAATTTCATTAATTATCTAAACAATTTCTCAAAAGCCCAAAAAAATAGTAGTCTAGGTTATTTTTCATTATTAAAAAGAAAAAAAATCAATTTAAAACCCATTTTAATGTTTTTGTAACTTAGTTTAGCTTAGAAATTAAATAAAAGGCTTCTCAAGAGAACACGACCCGAGTTGTGCCCTTCATTGCATAATTTGATTTATTTTGATTTAACCTAAGGCGACTAAAGGTTTTAAATCAATGGCTGAGGAGCAGGTGGTTGGGGGCGAGGTGGAGGACATAGTGGTGATTGCGGTGGAGTTGTGGCAGACAAAGTGGATGTCAGAGGTTCCGATAATGCGGGCGCTGCCGGTGCCGCTGGAACTATCAAACGAAACCACAAAAACTGAATAATTAGAAGAATCAATCCATGCTATATATAATACGTATAATAGCTAAAATTTTGCAAATAAACTATGGACTATATAATAAGGTAACGGATCTTCCATGCACCGTCACTTTGGCTATGTTGAATTATCCACGATCAATCATGTACTCATCATGCAGCCCAAAACTAAGTTTTCCTGGTACCAATACCACAAATAAAGAGTTGCATCAATAAAAGAGTTAACTTATAGTCTTATTCTGAATTTTCTTCCCGAAATGATACTGTAGTATTTAAGTAGATATATAGTTAGATGCTCACCTGATTTATTTGAATTATAAAATCTATGTTTTGTGCACATGATGATCACTGCCGCTTGGTTCTGGAATATATATCATTGAGAATTCAATGAATTGTAATTACAAGAAATATAACTTAATGGAATCAATATATATATATATATATATATCTTTAAAAGGAATAGCAAAATAAGCCAAGCCACCATCTTCTTCCTCATAGCTTAATATTAGAGTTCATTGTAGACTTGTGCTACAGTAACAGCTTATACATTGAGCTTGCTGCACTATTATTATTTAAGAGGTCGATTTCAGTTTTAAATTTAAATTCGCCGGCTCTACAGTTGAATCGTCGCTTCTTTCTCTTTCAAAATCTACTTTTCTCCTTTTTTTTTTTTTCCTTCGTGAGGCATAGTCTGGTTATCTTCTCAGGCGGCTCCTCTCTGGCTTCCTCTCTATTATTCTTCATCTTTCTATGAACCATTGAGTTCGCCAACGCTATTGGGAATCTGCTTTTGCTCATCTGACCAAGACTATCGACTTTTTTTGATAAATCAGAGAAAACTGCAAAAACTTAACTGAGACACTAGGTCTGAACATAAGCCTTGGTGTTGCCGTAATAGGAAAAAAATCTTGAATTTAAAGGTGGAATTTCTCTTCACCTTCTTTGGGCTTGTTTCGTAGGCTAAAAATTGAGGAAGAAAAAATGTGTCATTTTCCATCCAGCAGACATGTTTGGGTGACAAATTTTGAAGGGAAAAGTATTTTCCGTCGTACATGGGAAGCCGTCTTCCCACCAAAATTGGCGGGAGCCCATTTTCAAGTAGAGGCTGGAAAATGCATAGGCTAAATTTGACCTCTTTTAATTTTCCCTCTTTCTATTTGAGTTATCACACGACTCATTGGTCAATGTTTCAGCGATTGTAGTGGTTCTATTGAATAATCACTACAGAGCACTAAACGTCGATCGCAATTTGCTTGGTTTTTGTAGCCATTCCTATGAACTGCTACAAAGTGCCACAAATAATGAAGTAGGCCTTCATTACTTGTACCAATTGATGCAGTGGTTGTTTAGCAACCGCTACAGATATGGTGGCTGGTTATTTGTAGCACCTTTTTTTTTTAAAAAAAAAAAACTACAAATCTCGAGTTTATAAAAGGGCGTCATCCCTCATATTTCCACTTTTCGCATTTTTGTTGTCAGTGAGCGCTGTGAGAGGGTTACAATGATCTGAGGTTCTGCTCGAGGTAAGAAGTAGTTCGGTAGTTCAAGTTAGTAAAGTTACTTATTTTATTTCATTTTTGAATTAGTTAGATTGATTTTTAGAATTTTTTTGTTATTTATTAATCTATTAGTAATTTTTAAAGTAAATGAGCCTGTTTGGTATGTGCAATTTTTAGTGTTATAGATATTGGTTAGTTGTAATTATTTTTAATATTAGTTTTGGAGTAGTTATAATATTTTAATATTGTTAAAAATTTGAAAAATTTGGTAGCTAGATCTATATTATTTTCTTTTCTTTTTAGTGTTATATCTGAAATAGAAATTTGAAAAATTTATTTTTTAATAGTTAACTTAGGGTTTGGGATTTATAGTTAACTTAGAAATTTAAAAATTATTTTATGTTTATAATTAAATAATTTAAATTAATTTTGGAATTTGAATAATTACTGTAGTCAGCATGTCTTCCGAGAAAGATTGGGGAAAGCGGAAGGCATATACTGATCGTCCTCCACATGGACCTCAGAGGCAATTGGACCCCATTGTGTATAATTACATTAAAAATAAACTATAATTAAACTAAAATAAAATATATATATATAAAAAATAAAATATATTAAATTACAGTAAAAAATTTAAAAATGAAATATATTATTAAAAAGCTAATACTAGCCTGGATAACTAAGTATTTTTCCAAGGAAAGCTGATGAGATGAAGGAGGATTAGAGAATTTTGAAACACATGCTGTCAGAATTTGCCAAAATTGGTAAATAGGGGTTCTAGCACCTTATATAGACGAGAAACTTGTAGCGGTCGAAGTCATAACAGCGATAAATACCACTACAAAATAGCGCAGAAACGCGTAACTTTGTAGTGGTTGTCAAACAAATCGCTACAAAGTTCTGAAAACAATCAATGCACACCTCATTATAGTTTGTAGCATTTGTTGTGCAACCGCTACAATGACCATTACAAATAAGAAACCCTAAATTCTCTCTTTGTGACACATCGATTTTGTTGTGGTTCATTTCTAGCAACCACTACAAAAGCACTACAACAAACTTGCCTCACATTGGCGCCATATTGGCGCCGGTTTATTCCTTTAAACCACAACAAAAAGATTGCTCCAAATTTTATTCCATGGTTGATTTCCTAAAACCGCTGCAAATTACCACTACAACTTCATACTTCTTTTAGGCCTAGTCAAATCGAGGAACCTTTGTAGTGGTTTAGTTCAAAACCACGACAACTTCTGAGATTTTAAATAACTGCTACAAACTAACAGCTACTAAAACTTGCCTTTTTTGTAGTGGGACTCTAGTCCATCATAGGTCCCTAATATAAGTGTAGAGGATTACAAGGAGGACGATTATGAGATACACAGTGATATCCCTTTACGTGAGGCAGAGAATTTCCTAGACGTCGAGTTGGATAGGGACCAGAATCATCTGCGTCAGTGATCTTTGCGAGCAACTAAATTTAATGTCTAGGTTCACGATAAGTAATTTTTTTTAAATAGTTAAAATTTTAATTAAAGTGGTTTAAATGTTAAACTAAATTTAACTAAATTTTTTCATTAATTGTGCAGATGACCAGGAAAACTTGACTACCAGGAGGTTAGATATAACAAGTGCAAATTAAATCAGCTCCGCTAGTGGCTACTTGTCATAGCTACATGGAATGAATTTACAGACCAGCCAATTGAGAGTGGCAGTCATTTGTTATCACTTTCTCACATACCTAGGTGGGAATTTTGTACTGTTCCTAATCCACTTTGAGGATTGGAAGAAGATATTGATGAGATCGAAGGACGATGCGTGGGAAGAGGTTGTTAAAGTAAGTAAATTTAATAATTTGATTAAATTAATTAAATATAATATAGTGTAATTTTATTTACTTTTTATTTTTTAATTGAATTAATTAAATTTAATTGAATTGTTTAAATTTTAATTTTGTAATTGATAAAATGTACTTTCTGATGTAGCACAAGTTTGCTACAACCAACAACAGGAAGCGATACGGCTTGTCGAAAATCGGGGAAGGTTGGAGGAACAAAAGAAATTGGTTGTACCATGACAAGAATGAAGATGGGACGAAACCCCAGCAAGAGGTGATGGAGACGTACCTGAAGTCGTCCTAGTGAATGATTGGGCAAGATTTGTCTAGTACTGGACAACTGGAGGAGCAAACCAACCCAAATAATTTTTTTAATAATTACTATTTAGAAGAAAATAGCAAATACTAATATAAAAGGAAATATTAATGATTTAACTTTTTTGTATGGTGTATCTTAGAGAAACTCCAGGAGCCTTTCCAAGAAGAAGATCCATCATAAGGTTGGATTGAAGACATTTGCTATCACATACCACGAGTTGGTAGAGTAATTCATTGCAAAAAATTAATCACTGAATTTTTTGTACAACAATTAGTAGTGGTTATATCGACCGCTACAAAATGCATTCAAAATTATTGCCAAAATAAAAAATTTAAATTTAATTTAGTAGTGATTCCTCACCCGCTACAAATTATTGGCTCGAAAAGTTTAAGTTTCATTTAAAATTAGAAGAGGCTCCTCAACCGCTACAAATTATTGGCTCGAAAAATGTAGGTTTCATTTAAAATTAGAAGAGGCTCCTCAACCACTAAAATTTCAAATTTTATTTACCACCAATATTAATGCTTGTCAAACTTTTGTCATGCTATTTATAGCGGTTATTAAACTGCTGCAAACAGCAATTTATTTTCCAATTCATTCCAAAAAATTGGTGCCATGTTTGTAGCGGTTTTCATACCACAACAATCTTCAGCTTGAACGGCTCAGCAGCAACTAGTGCAGTAGTGCAGTAGTGGTTTGTTTGCCTTGTGTAGCGGTTTGAAAAAACCGTTACAAAATCGTTTGCTATGATGTATTTTGTAGCTGTTTGTGGAACCACTTCTACATACATTTCCCCAATGTAACTGCTACAAATCAATGCTTTTTTTTTTTTAAATTTGTGGTGAGGGTATGTTTGGAAAAAAAAATTATGTCACTTATACATTCATCATTTTTAACTAATTCTAACTACTACTTCGTTTTACATAATTTGGGTAGTTGTAGCTTATAAAAAAGACCAGAGGGAGTAATTTTTTTTTATATAGTAGTGTTAATTATATCCTTTGTTGGCATAGATCGCTGGTATGGATTGGATTTATATGCAATTGTTGACTTTATGACATATACAATGTGTATTTATTCTTCGTTTATAAAATCACAAAAGAGGATTAATGCATTTTTATATCTATCATTATTAAATACTTAATTCATGAACCAATTCTAAATACATGAATCATCATTAAATAGTGAGGTACATGCATAACCATTTTGGCTAATAAAATGAACATGAATAGCAATCATTTTATTAGATACATGTATCTTTGGGATTCATTTTCCAGTACATTGAGTCTAAATCTCCCCCATTAGTCTTACTAATTAATAGGGTTGAATCTCTCTCATTTTAACAATAGACTAAGAAGAGTTTTCCCAATAGAAAAGTTCCATCTTCACCAAAATCCTCTCCTAATTAACTCTGCGATGGAAGGTGCTGAAGAGGCATGGAAATGGCAAACAAAGGAAATAGTTTGGTCAGTGGTAGCCATAGCTATAAGTTTCCTAGTTTTGACAATATGGGAGAAGCTATGGTTGAAACCTCAAAGAATCCGATCAGTTCTTCGTAACCAAGGGATCAAAGGACCAACACCTTCCTTCCCAAAGGGCAATATCTCTGAGCTTCAACGCATCCAATCACACTTCTTCAACCTCTCTTCTTCTGCTTCATTCTCAGTCTCAGATCAATGGTTTGGCTTTCTCTTTCCGTACCTCCAACAATGGAGGAAACAATATGGTATATATACACACATACACACACATCCATCTAGACTGGGGGTGTTAGCTGCACCTAGTCAACTACGCTCCCCAGCTGCCCCTCAATTTTGGAGCCATTTCCAAAATAATAATTTTTTTTTCAATTTTGTTATGATTTTTTTAAAGATTTAAGACTTCAAAATTGTATGGTTTCTTTTTAACTTATATTCTTAAATCTTTGAAAAATCATAAAAAAATTTGAAAACAACTCCATTCAAAATTTTCCTCATTTTATATAGAATCTAATTATCAAAAGAATCATAAAAAGAATTTGGGAAAGACCCTAAATTTGAGGGTCCGTTGGGGGCGCAGCCAACAAGGTGCAACTAACACCCGAGCCCCATCTATGTGCTCTTTCGCTATCCTAAATCATAACGTCTAGATATAATAACTATATGAATATTGTGATGATTAGGTCCAACATACGTGTACTCCATTTGGAATAGGCAGCATTTGTATGTGGAAGATCCAGAGCTTATCAAAGAGCTAAACCTAACAAGGAGCTATAATCTTGGTAAGTCTCCCACCATGTCCAAGGTTGTGAAGCCTTTGCTGGGAGATGGCATCCTCATGGCTAATGGAGATCACTGGTCCCACCAAAGAAATATTATGGCTCCTCAATTTTACCTATCCAAGATCCAGGTTAGTTTGTCCTCAGGGGAGCACATTCCATGCTCGTCTTAATCTAAATTATCCAGATTGATTTTGGGTGGTACAAATTCAATTTATTTATTTTTGTAAACGTTTTTAATTCTAATAAATACAGAATTTTGAAATAAAGATAATCTTTAAAATTTATATTAAAAAATTACATACTAAAAATTTTTAATTTGGACCATTCAGATAAGATTTTGGATGGTCCAGATTTCATTACAGCTATGAGCATTTGATGAGGAAATTCATGCTTCATACATTATTATATGAAATAGTGGCCTGCTAACCTAATTTCTGTGGAATTTACAGAACATGGTGGATCTCATGGAAGAATCTACAAATGAGGTCATGAAGAAATGGGAGAGGTGTATAGGAGAAAGTGGAGGGAAAATGGCCGAGATTGTGATTGAGAATGATTTGAAGTCACTCACAACTGATGTCATTTGCAAAGCATGTTTTGGCAGATCATCATATGTTCAGGGAATTCAAATTTTTCATAAACTTGCAACCTTGCAATCGGCTTTAGCAAAACCAAGCCTTCCTTTTGGGTTTTCATTCCTCAGGTTCGATTTTCAGCTTTCCTCGTATTTATTTGTATTTTGCACTTTGTAATTCACAATCCTCTCTCTCTAAAATGCAGCAAGAGAAATTTTGAAATAAAGGAATTAGGGAACTACTGAATATATCCATTTGAAACTTTTAGCCTTTATTCATTTAGGACACAATGGAAGTGGCTTCTAGACCGTCCAATTTTTTTTTTAACTTTTAATTTTTTAAAAAATTATTTTAATATGTACATAATCTCAAAAAATTAATTTATTATTAACGGTCAATTTTTCAAAAAAATGAATTTTTATTCAAAAATATTGTTGATTAAAAATTTTAAATTTGAATCCTTGAAACTATATTTGGACGTTGTAGATCTCACCACACCAATTGATGAGCATCTCCTAATTTAGTCCCATTAACTTATGAAGTTATTGAATCACTTACTATCAAACCTAGAAACTAAGGCATTTATAATGCCTAATATATAACTGTTAGAACTAATAAACGTCATATATGTCAAAGCGGAGATTGCCCAAGGATATATAACGCTTAAATTTAACGGTTAATTATGTACACTGTCATGCATTACGAGAAGGAATTCATGAAAACACAAAAATAATGGTTGTAGCTAATAATCATCATTTATTTAGGGACAAAAGTGACGGTTCTTTCAAAACAACCATCATGTAATAATTACAAACGATTCGACTTTCAACCTCTTATACTAGTGAAGACAAAACATAATGGTCTTTAGAAACAACCGTCATGTAACACTTTCAAACCATATGGCTTCCTCAAGTACCAGTTTATTGGTCATAACCCTTCATAACATCGTCGGACCTCGTAAGTCATAACCCTTCATAACATCCGTTAGACCTCTATTTAAACTCAGTTATTCCTTGTGATTCTTACTACTTTTCTTTATTAGCCTCCTCCTTCTCTCCATCATTTAACATCTCAGGGAGCTCCTCTGCCACCGCCGCCACCTCCTTCTCCTCCGGCTCCTCCTGAAATGGAGTCTCTGATGCAGATCTTGGAAAGCCTTGACTGCCACACAAGGCATCTCATGGCATATGCCAACAGGTTGAACAGGAAGTTGAACCTCATGCTTCATCACAATGTGGTTGAATACCACTTGCAATTAGACCCATCGTCTCCTTCCGCCGATGATGAGAATGAATAGGATGAAGGGGAGGAGGAGGACGGTAGTAGTGGTGATGATAATTGAATATCACTATTGTACTTTTAAAATATTTTTTTTAAGAAATAAGTTAGAAAAAAACAACTTCATACAAATATTTTAGAAAAAACAACTTCATACTTTGTGGTTATTAATTAATAATAGTAAGGGATTCCTTTACCGTGGTTTCAAAAAACCACATACTTAATAGTTCTAACTTAATAAATATAAATTAAAGCTTATGAAACCTTTCATCTTCCCCATACTGATCAACTCTAGGTGACTCCTCATTACCTAATGATCATCAGGAGAACCAAATACCCTTTCATTGCGTCCCATTCAACTTCCAACATGTGCAGTGGTGGTTCTTTTCTGACCTTTCATTTGTTCCAGATCAATGTTTATTTAAACTCCCTATTTTCATTTGTTTTTCCTACATTTTCTTCATCGTCATCCTATTTTTGTTCTCTCAATCGCAAAGATGAAATGCCAGGTGGAAGAATTTCTAGAAAGCTCTTGGCGTCATCCTCTACCTCCTACTTCTCCTCCCCACCATTAGCTACCGCCGCCTCACCTCCTCCTCGTCTGCCTCCACATCCGATGCTTACACAACTAGAGGTAATGTTGCTGCATGCAGAACACACTGACCATGTCGTGAGGTGGCTTTCATATTCCTCTCGAGTATGAACATGAAGGTTAATCTCATAATTGATGAGTATGAGATTGGCCATGATCTTGACAATGATTCTGCCCACTCCTCTAGTGATGAGTAGCGTGATGAACTCACCATTGGTCTGTTTTTAAATGTAATAGTGTAAAAAAAATAGAACAATGCTCAAAATTCTTAGAAAACAACTGTTATAAAATATAATAAAAAACAGTTCGTTAACTGTTATTGTAAAACAACTGTCATGAATTTGTAGATAAATAATGGTGTGTATAAAACAACTGTTATGAAACTCATGGCATAGGAAAAACAACATATATAATTGCTCGGACTGATTCCTCTTTAACTTCAATCACATGCTTTAATTCACTTGAAAACTATTTAAACTCCCCATTTTCGTACATGTTCTTCACCCTTTTCCTCTGTTCTCCTCATTATCATGGTCAAGTGACGCACTGAAGAAATGCTGGAGATGCATCCTCCCAAACCTCCACCACCATCTCCTCCTCATGCTACTTCTAAAGAAATGCTAGAGATTCCTCCTTCCCAACCCGTTCTTACACCTGCTTCTCTTCCTCCTCTTTTCCTAACCTGCTCCTCCTCCACCTGCTTTGCTTCCTCCTCCTCCACCCTTGTTTGCTTCTCTTCCTCCTCCCACTAAACCTCTATGCCCTCCTTGTGCTCCTTCTTCCCAAACTGCTCCTCTGCCTCCTTCTCTTCATGCACCTCTGGCCTATGGCCAGCTCCGTTACCGCTTCCACATCACTTGTACTCATCCTCTTTTCATATGATTCATATCATTCCTCAGAGGATGATGGGTGGATTTTAATTATTTCCGTTTTTAAGTTTTATATATAAAAATATATTAATGTAACGGCTCAACCAAAAAGATAGTAAGTTGAACTATATTAATTTATGTATTTTTTTATATCCCTTGTGGCTCAACCTCTGGCCTATGGCTGGCGCCGTTACCGCTTCCACATCACTCGTACTCGTCCTCTTTTCATATGATTCATATCACTCCTCAGAGGTAGGTTTTAGTTATTTCCATTTTTAAGTTTTATATATAAAAATATATTAATGTAATGGCTCAACCAAAAAGATAGTATGTTGAACTATATTAATTTATGTATTATTTTATATCATTCCCTCATCCATTTCCATTTCATCATTTCAATCTAATGATCAGTACTACCTGTGTTGCGCCCCTGCTTAGATATTTCCCTACCAGGGTAAACAGAGAAATATGGACTTTGGAGAAAGAGATAGAGAAGCTAATACTGAAATTGGTCGAAGATCGTAAGCAGGGAAACCAGAGGGATGTGAATCAAAACCAAAAGGACTTGTTACAAATAACTATTGACTGTACTGAGGCCAATAATCATAGTGGATGCGGAATATTGAAGAAGCTAAGGCACAAAAACGAAGCCAAGAAAGTGATTGTGGATATGTGCAAGAACATATACTTCGCAGGCTCAGAATCCACAGCTGTGTTGGTTATGTGGACTTTGATTACTTTGGCATCCAACCCTCAATGGCAAGAACGTCTTCGCTCTGAGATTCTTGAGACCTATCCCAACATGTCGCCACACTGCTTCCGTGACATGGACAAATTTCGAAAGTTGAAACAAGTCAGTATGCTTCTCCTTCTAGTAAGATAGAATATGAATATTTTTACATCATGAAAAGTAAATTTTATGTCAGTTTGGTAAGTGGAAAAATTCAAATGAGTTCAACTTTTTTTAAAAAAAATAGAGAAGTATGGATTTATTTTTAATTAAATTTTCTTACTCTTTCATCTTACATCTTCTCTTTATTAAAATTTTATAACATCACTTATTCATTTATTTTAATTGTACTCATTAAATTTTTTCTTTCCTTCTCCTCATTTCCACTCCATTTCCCTCGTGACAAACAGACAATAAGATTCAATTATGCTCTTTGCATGAATTTCTTGGTGTTCATATCTCTTAATACATAGTATACACATAAGGACTCTTTATATATTACTTCATATCTATACTTTTAGAGGATTTAGATATTTTGGGACTAGATTACATGATAGGAATAAAGTGGGGAGATGATAAATAACTGATGGGTAAAAGTTCTTACATGATACGACTAAAGTGGGGAGATGATAAATAACTAATGGATAAAAGTGCTTGCATGATAGGAATAAAGTGGGGAGATGATAAATAGCTAATGGGTAAAAGTGCACTTTTAGTCCCTAGGCTTCTCACAAAATTTCATTTTGGTTCATTAATTTTAATAAGTCTCTTTTCAGTTCTTTAACCCTAACCCTATTAACAAAAATTGTTAACATTCGAATATATACTGACAAAGAATTCTTAAATAATACTAATATATTAAGTTTAATTTTCGAAATTAAAATGATTATTGTTACAAAAATTTTTATTTGTGACTAATGGTATTAGGGTTAAAGGACTAAGAAGATATTTTATAAAACTAAAGAACCAAACCTTATATAAAGTTAGATGACTAAAGATGTTCTTTTACATAATTAAAGTTCAAGCTCCAAAATGACAACATTAACTTATTATGTTGTTGTGATTACATAGAGTTGTAGGACTAATTCATTTAACAATGTCAAATAATATTTGGTAGTTAACAATGGTGATCCAAGAGTGCCTGCGTTTATTTTCGCCTGGAATAATAGTATCAAGGGAGGCATTGGAAGAGATAAAATTAGGCGAATTGGTGGTCCCTAAAGGAACTATCATTCAGTTCTTCATCCAAGCATTGCACAGAGACCCAGATATTTGGGGACAAGATGCCACAGAGTTCAAGCCTGAGAGATTTTTGGGAGGAGTTTCAGAGGCCTGTAAGAATGCAAATGCTTACATTCCATTTGGAGTTGGAAGTCGAATATGTTTAGGCCAAAACTTTGCGTTGATAGAAGCAAAGATAATGCTCTCTCTTCTTCTCTCTAACTTCTCATTCTCTATTTCGACTAATTATCGCCATTTCCCTTCCTACAATATGCTCCTTAAGCCGAAATATGGAGCACCCATCCTCGTTACCAAGTTACAATAAGTATTATGATTTGAAGTACTGTAATTGTTGGGTCATTTGAATAATAATCACATGTTACATTTGGTCTCTCTTTTATCTATTTATGATAGTACTTTGTGACTTGAAAGTAAAAATCATTGTTATTAAGCTAAGCCTGATTGGACTCTGGAAACGGATAATCCAACAAGTCAGACCGTCAATTGGACTCGACAACAGCTCGCCTCTAGGCAGAAAACCATTTTTGGGGTTGAACCAAATTGGACCGAGTTGAGCTAGTTGTTTATCTGAAACTCAAGACTGGTTTAATGGAATGAGACACTTGATTAAAGGGTCTTGGGATCGGAGATACTCTCTCCGGTCTGTTTTATAAGACGTCTTCTAAAAGATATTTTCAATCCTTTTAATTTAGAAGATGTTTTAATAATTTCAATGAGCATTGAATTATCTTTTTTCATATATATCTATATTAAATAAGGTAGTGAGAGTGTAGAAAATAATATCATATAATGTTGGATTTAGTGTGGTATACTAAGGGTGATATTGAAAATAATAACTTAAATTTTATGACAAATTTAGTGTTTTTAAATATTTTTATTAGTATGTGTCTATTAATTAGAAATATCTTATATTAAGAAGAAGAGGAGTAGCAGTTTTATCACTTTAAATCCTTAATGGTATATGGAATTTGGCTTATATAGACTCCGATATTTTGCTGTATGAAGAGCCGGTAACACATGCTTACCGTCAGATTACTTTAATTCATTGCAAAGACACTTCATATCCGGTTAGAGGGTCCTTGAATATCATTTCTCTAATAAAGTTAAGTACAAATGCACTATATACACTGCTGGCCAAAAAACAAAAAGCACTACATACACATGGCATCAAATTCATTTCCTTAAAAGATGCAAGCCCTTTGTCAAACCTAAATCAAGGCCTTCCAGCAGGTACCAGTTTACTTTTTGGGTTTGAATCTATACATTCTGAGAGTCGCCGGTTAAAAGTTGCTAGTTACGATTATAATGAAATAATTGAAAACGTTATTGTCACTTGATTTTTCAAACAAGATTTTAAAAACTGAGGTGAACTTCTAACAAAAAACAAACTGAGGTGAAATTTTTTTCTTTGGTATAACTGGGGTGAACTTTTAGTTGGAATAATGTAGTAAATTAGAAAATACCAAAGGTCTTTAATTGAAAAACGTGCGGGTCCAAACGTGTTTGTTTATTTAATTATTTTGTGTCTATGTGAGAGAAAATTCCCTCTCCTGTGAGAGAAATCCCTCTCCCTTGGTGAGAGCTTTTCTTCCTAATCACCCCCTGGGGCCTTTTAGGGATCTTTGTTGGAATCTTACCCCTCTTTGTCTACTCCGTTTCATTTTATTTCTCTTGAAGTCATATCTCTGGGTATAAACAGAGGTGCGGTTTCTGTGTTTAAATTTTGGGAAGTACGGAAAGAATTTTTTGTGTTTCTGCATCAGTTACAAAATGGCAAAAGGCCAAACCAGCAGCGGTACGAAACGAAACATGCAAATGCAGCTGGAATTGAGGACATCCATCAATGGTCAGAAGGGTCGTGCTCTGGTAGGAAGACTTGAAACAGATAATTCTTGAACAAGGCCATTGTAGTGTCAATGATCAAGAAAGGATGGGGCCTTGACAAAGACATAGAGATTCATGATATGCCTGGAAAAAAATGCTTTCTTGTTTCATTTTGAAAATCCTGAGGAATATTACCGTGTGTTGAAGGGACGCCCGTGGTCGATTCAAGGCGCCTTGCTGAATATTCAGCATTGGGACGATTATATGGTCTTCAGTGAAGTGAATTTTGCTTTGTGGCCTTTCTCGATCCAGATTCATGGCCTCCCCCATATTGCTTTCGATTGTGAGAATGCCATTAAATTGGGAAGTGCAGTTGGGAAGGTAGTAATGTTTGAATCTCCAAAGTGACAGAATTGGCTGTCTCGAACCTTTATCAGAACCAAGGTCCTAGTTAATACAACAGAACCTGATCTTGTCATGGGATTCTGGGTACCTCGTCCACGGCGTGATCCAACATGGGTGAAAATCAAGTATGAACGACTCCAAAACTTCTGCTATGATTGTGGAAGGATAGGTCATGAAGGTAAGAACTGTCTCTTTCATAATGAAACTAATCATGGCCAGGCAGAGGAGTGATAAGATGGTAACTGGCTGGGCACACCTTACATTAAAACTGTAATGCCTCAAATTTTGATTAATAGCTAATGATAATTATTGTGAATGATTATGTGAATTAAAGTTAATTTGAGATCCGGATTAATTATTGGATATGCCAACACCCTGTATTTTAGCATAATTATATGACAAAATAATTATTTGGGCTAGAGATGAGGAAAATGGCGCATGAAGAAGAGGAAAATAATTTAAAAATGTGTTATGTGGCAATTTAAGTTAATGTGTTAAAATCAGTGGAAAATTTGAAAAAATGGAAAATTGTTGGTTAATTAGTCAGTGATTAATGAAGAAATTAATTACTAACTAAGGAGAAATGAGATATGTAACTAAATGGTTAATGAAGAAGTTAGAGTAACAAATTGGTTACTTACTTTATGAGAGCCAACGGAAATGGGATACTTGGCAAATTGAGATGAAGCAAGAGAGTGTAGAAAAGTCAAATTGGGATTAAAAATCATTTTTCTCTCTCTCTTTCCCTCCCATTCGGCTGACATGAGGCATGGGAAAGGATGACTGATTATTTCTTCATCTTCTCCACTCTTCTCTCTCATTTCTCTCTCCTATTTCGTGCAGCCATGGAAGCCAACTGTAACACCCCAAATTTTGATTAAGGCTTAATGATAATTATTGAGGATAATTATCGGATTAAAGTTGAATTAATGTATATTGATGACAATATTATTTAATATGTCATAATGGTTGGGAAATTCAAAGAATGGAATTATTGGAGAAGTTTATTTGTGAACTCTGTCAATGTGAACTCTGTCTGGACAGTTTATTTGTGTGGACGTTTTGAGTGATCAAATGATTTCAGAAAATTGTGAAACTTTCCAGTCTTAAAGTTCACATCCCAAGCTTAAAAATGGACATATATTTTATGTCATTTCGTTTGGTATTCTGAGAGTTATGCTTTGCCAAAGTTTGGTGCAAAAACAGAACTCTGTTTTGGAGTAATGTTGGGTTTTGGGTGATTCTGTATTTTTGTGATGATTTAAAGTTATAAGCCATATTTTTCCTTGAAAGAGGACTCAAATACCTTTCTTTTGGCTTTGGAATCACTCCGTTTCGAATTTTCTAGAATTAGTTATGGTTTTTCAAAGTTCAGCCCAGAGTCAGGAAATCTCTGGGCCGCGGCCCAAGAGTGGCGGACCGCGGCCCAAGCCTTTCTGACCTGTTTTGGGCCGCGGCCCAAGAGTGGTGGGCCGCGGCCCAAGACCTTCTGCCCATATTTGGGCCGCAGCCCAAGGAAGGGTGGGCCGCGGCCCAACCCTGTATTCCAGCACTTAGTGTTTTCGAAAAGAGATCTTTACCCTATTGTTTCCCAACCTTTTAGGGGTTTTATTAGAGGCATTTGTGGCTTCTTAAGGGTCATTATTGATAATCAAATCTAAGTGTTGAAGAGTTAATTGAGTATTGGAATAGAGAATAATGTTTCGTCCTTAATTATGACTTTAGGATTTGATATCTGCCCAGAGCATAGAAGGCTTGTGCCTGCTCAAGGAAGGAAAGACAAAGGTAGTGACACTTTATCCTATATCATGTGTATTGCATTGCTTGTTTGCATTAGTCATTGATTGTAGTGAAAGTGAAGAGGACGTGGCGAAAGCCCGGACTCGATTAAAGTGAAAGTGAAGGGGACGTGGCGAAAGCCCGGACTCGATTACAGTGAAAGTGAAGGGGACGTGGCGAAAGCCCAGACTCGAATATTGATAAAGTGATGGGGCGTGGCGTAAGCCCGACCTCGAATGTAATGAAGGGAACGTGGCGAAAGCCCGGTCTCGAATATTGATTGCTGCATTGTGATCTATGTGACTTGCTTTGTATATATGCATCATATAAATAAACTGTTGCTACTGGGATTCTCTAGAATCTCATTCTTTCCAAATAACATTTTTAGACAGGGCAAGTGGATCAAAAAGCAAGCAAGTGGCAAAGGACGATTAGGACTTCCAGCGGTAGTCTTAGTAAATATTTTGGCTTTATATCGAACTGGTTATCATTTTGGATCATTGTAAATATATTGAATAGAATTGTAGTGCTATAGTTTTGTGTAATCCCCGGTATGGATACTGAGATGGGCAATGATGCCTTGTATAAACCATTGGATTAATGTTATTATCCCGGGTGAACGTCGGGAATTGTGCTTACTCTGATATTGTATATGTAACAGACCAAACAGGCCATTTGTTTTAATGAATGAAATGAATGGAAATCCATTTGTACAGGTGTTTTAAAAATTTTTTATTTATTCCGGATTTCTCATTCGATAATAAAATGTGCTTAAACGTTAATCCCGGCCTGATTATCGAAGGGGGTTACATTTGTGGTATCAGAGCAATGTTCCTGGCATTTGTAGGAATTGCTAGGATAGTTGCCCTAGTTATTTGCCTGAGTGTTAAGTGATTGTTGATAGTTGTTGTATACACATGAATATTCCTATTATTGATTGGTATATAAGTGTTTAAGGAATATGTGTATACTTCTATGGTGATTTCTGACTGGGTGAATCATTGTAGACTGAAGAGAACAATGGCTCGCCCTAGAAATAGACAACCGGATCCGGAGGTGGAAGAGCTCAATGATAATCCTCCAGATCCGATGCAAGAGATGATGACATTGATAAGAGAGCAAAGAGACATGATCCGTGAGCTAAGGGAAGAGCTCAGGGAAGAAAGAGCTAAGAGAAATGAGGAAAGGCTCCAGTCTACTCATGTAGAGACTAGAGAAGAGACAGCTGAGGGATCGCATAGACCTCAAGAGTCCCCACCTCATATTGAGCATAATCAAGGGTCACATGGGGTGCCGGCTCAAAATGATGGAGACCTTAATTCTTGGGTGTCCAAATTCTGCAAACACATGCCTCCTGTGTTTAAAGGAATATTTGACCCTCAAGCAGCGGAGGATTGGATAATGAGGCTGGAGAAGATCTTCGAGGTGCTTGAGTGCCCATCGGAGGTGAAAGCAAAGCTAGCTATCTACAAGCTAGAAGTAGATGCAGACCGATGGTGGCGAAACATTGCCATGACCATGCGGGCTCGGAATGTGCAAGTGACTTGGGAAGTGTTTCAAAGAGAGTTCAATGACAAATTCTTCCCTAAGTCTGTGAGAATAGAGAAAGAGTCAGAGTTTCTAAAGATAAAGCAAGGGGACGATGAGACCTTTGACGAGTACTTGTCTCGGTTTGTTCGTTTATCCCGGTATTCCTCCTACCTCCGGTACAAAGATGATGAGGAGTGGAGCTCTGACATGCTAATCCGGGGTTTGAGGAGGGAGTTGAAGAAAAGATTGGCCGCCCGACAGTTTGACAAGTTCAACAAAGCGGTGGAAGAGTGCGGATCACCGAGAACAATTTGAGAGATATTAACCCAAGTAAGGGTGGTGGTCGCGATGACATTGGTAAGGGAAGTTCATCCCAGAAACGTAAAGACCAAGGGTTCTCATCCAAGGACGGTAGTAAGAAACCATACCAAGGTGGAAATCGTGGGAACCAGGGACAGTTACCACAGTGGGTATGCCCCCGGTGCAATAGAGCACATGCGAATAGGAATTGTGAAGGGCAATGGGTGTGCTTCCTCTGCAAGCAGCCCGGACATATGGCTAAAGATTGCAAAGGGCGACCGGTAGAGTCAAGGCCCAAGAGTCAAGTTAGAGTGTTTGCAATGACCCACGAAGAGGCAAGGAAATCTCCCGAGTTGATCCAAGGTACTATTCTTCTTAATGGTAGTGTATTGCAAATTTTGATTGATTCGGGTACTAGTCATTAGCTTATAGTATATGATTGTGTAAAGTGCCTAGGATTGTATGTTCATAGGTTGCCAATTGATATTGTTGTGTCAACACCTATGGATGTTAAGTCTGTGATGGCGAAAGCTTGTCTAAATAGTATTATAACTATGGAAGGGTTGGAGTCTACCCGTTGATTCGATTTGTTTACCTCTGCACCAAATAGAGGGTATTCTGGGCATTGATTGGTGGACGGCGGATTGCCTCCAGAAAGGGAAGTAGAATTTCCAATGGAAATAGTGCTTGGAGCTGGTTCGATATCCAAAGCCTTACATAGAATGGCCTTATGAAAAGGCGGAATTAAAGAAACAAATTGAAGAGTTATTCGAGAAGGGACTCATTCGAGTCATTGTGTCACCATGGGAAGCTCCGGTATTGTTTGTGAAAAGAAGGACAAAGAATGGGAAGAGTGAATGGCTTCTGAGTTCTTAATACAATGACACCTTCATCTAGAGACAACCAATTGGGAAGCGCTATCTACAGAGAATTCAAATTGGAAAGGGCTACCTGCGGAGAATTCTGATAGGAAAGGGCTACCTACAGAGAGTTCTGATCGGAGAGAGCTACCTAGGGGAAGTCTGAACGCAAAGGGCTACCTACGGAGAGTACCATACCGTAGTGTGAAGCCACCGTGACGACAAACTCTAGCGTGGAACTGCCGTGACGACAAACCCTAGAGTGTAGCCACCTTGACGATGAACAGTGGACTGCAGTCGCCATGATGTTGACTCATAGACTAGTGTTACAGAAAGGTTGACTCTTAGTGATGGTGCATTGTAATGAATCCCACAATGGATGGGTTTTCGTGAGATAAGAAGTCATACGGCTTGGAATGATTCGAATTGAATTGGGCCAAAGTCTGGCACGAACAAATAGAGATTGTGAATGTTGTTAGTGGTAATGGGAGGTTCCTATGAGACTCCTATTAAATCAACTTAACATTGCTAAAGTATAGATAAAGAGATAGAAACCCAAATATAGTGAATGTGATGTGTTTGAGAACTGTAATGAATAGAAGCTTGAGAAAGTGTAACTGACAGAGTGTTCATGTCGATGTGAGCCGTTGTAGGGTTTGACGTTGGTCATCTCTACCATCGGCCGTTGATGTACCATATGGAATGTAAAGACCATAAAGTAATGTGTAAATGTGACCACGCCAAGCGCACCGCTACTGGCTGACCCTGTTGAGGGATACGGGTGGGGTGTAGGTAGGGTGGGCACCGCCACTGGCTGACCCTGTTGAGGGATACGGGTGGGGTGCGACAATGAAAGTATACGCCATGCCAAGTGCACTGCCATCGGCTGAGCCCTCGGATGGGGTATATGGGTGGAGTGTAGGCAGGGTGGACTGTGATAGAAGGGTACTTCGGATAGAAGAGATTGAGATTCCGGAGAGGCTCGATATTGTTATTGAAACCCAAGGGTCCCGATTACCACTAGTGGAGTCATTGGTAGGTGTACGGGTGAGGGTAATATGGGGAAAGTGAATATAATGTAAACGAAAGCATAGTGGAAAACAATGAAAGCTAAGATTTGCGATTATAGCGGAAGCTGTCGATCGTGCGTAGTGAATCTATGGTACTTTGAGTGATCCCCAGAAGGGGGAAAGTGATTTAATGACTAGATGGAAAAGGCTTAAAGCCGTAACAAATGAGTATAGTCTGTATCATAGTAATCGAGTGAGGTGAAGACCTCTAAGGATTGAAATCGGAAATCACGTGCTCGTGAGGGTATCTCTGAGTACAAGAAATGATAAAGTGATTGAGAAAAAGAAATTGAACCATGGAGTATTGGTCTGTTGAGATTCTTGAGTGAATCGGACCTATAGCGTATTGTTGATACAAATGGTTTGAAAGGATTATCCTAATGGGAAGCAAATTGAGGAACGGAAGCCGTTATGAAGAGGCGTCTAGAGTTTATGACCTAAGTGGTGTACCAAATTTCGAGGACGAAATTTATTGAACGGGGGGAGAATTGTAACACCCCAAATTTTGATTAAGGCTTAATGATAATTATTGAGGATAATTATCGGATTAAAGTTGAATTAATGTATATTGATGACAATATTATTTAATATGTCATAATGGTTGGGAAATTCAAAGAATGGAATTATTGGCATAAGTTGGTAATTAATGGGAAAATTAATTACTAGCTAAGAGAGAAATGAGAAGTGGGATTAAAATGGCTAATGGAAGGATTAGAGAGATTAATTGGTGATTTAGTGAGTGAGAGCCAATGAAGAGTGGACACATGGCAAGCCCACATGTGAAGAGATTGGGAGAAAAGTCAAATAAGATTAAACAAAGCATTTCTCTCTCCTCTCTTCCCTCTTGTGCGCAGGAAAATCTGAAGTGGAGGGAGTATAATCATTTTTCTTCCATCTCACACTCCACTCCATCTCTCTCTCTCTCGTCCTCTCACTCTTCCCTCTCCATTTCTGTCGCCATTTTTGCAGCAAAGAGGAAGAGGAAAAGCTTGCAAAAAGGTAAGGAAAATGGCTTCTATTGCTCAAACTTCCTTCTTTAATGTTGATCCTTGAATGAAGAGCTTCATTGTGATGGTTGTAATGTGTTCATTGGTGGTAGTTTATGAGCTCAAGAGATTGTGAAAGTTGAAGAATCAAGAAATCTCTTTGGCAAAGTGAAAGAGGTGAGTGTTATCTCCCTTTTAATATATATATTGTGGATGTTGGTGAGCATTGATTTTTCTGGAAATTTATGCCCTATTTTCGAAAATTAGGGTCTTAGTGAGTTTGGCATGTTGTGATAATGGAAAAGGTGTATTATGATGTCTTTTGGACAAATGGATTGGTTTGAATCATTAAAAGTAAATTTTGGGAACTTTGTGTTGGTTTTGGTGTGTTGGTCAAAACAGGGCATGTGGTTAGAGTATGAATTTGGTCATTTTGAGGTTACCATTGTGTTCCTTGGGGAAAATTGTATGGGAATAAGCTTGGTTAATGATTTTGGAGTCATTGAACACTTTGGTAGAAAAGTTGGAAAATGCTGTCAATGTGAACTCTGTCTGGACAGTTTATTTGTGTGGACGTTTTGAGTGATCAAATGATTTCAGAAAATTGTGAAACTTTCCAGTCTTAAAGTTCACATCCCAAGCTTCAAAATGGACATATATTTTATGTCATTTCGTTTGGTATTCTGAGAGTTATTCTTTGCCAAAGTTTGGTGCAAAAACAGAACTCTGTTTTGGAGTAATGTTGGGTTTTGGGTGATTCTGTATTTTTGTGATGATTTAAAGTTATAAGCCATATTTTTCCTTGAAAGAGGACTCAAATACCTTTCTTTTGGCTTTGGAATCACTCCGTTTCGAATTTTCTAGAATTAGTTATGGTTTTTCAAAGTTCAGCCCAGAGTCAGGAAATCTCTGGGCCGCGGCCCAAGAGTGGCGGACCGCGGCCCAAGCCTTTCTGACCTGTTTTGGGCCGCGGCCCAAGACCTTCTGCCCATATTTGGGCCGCAGCCCAAGGAAAGGTGGGCCGCGGCCCAACCCTGTATTCCAGCACTTAGTGTTTTCGAAAAGAGATCTTCACCCTATTGTTTCCCAACCTTTTAGGGGTTTTATTAGAGGCATTTGTGGCTTCTTAAGGGTCATTATTGATAATCAAATCTAAGTGTTGAAGAGTTAATTGAGTATTGGAATAGAGAATTATGTTTCGTCCTTAATTATGACTTTAGGATTTGATATCTGCCCGGAGCATAGAAGGCTTGTGCCTGCTCAAGGAAGGAAAGACAAAGGTAGTGACACTTTATCCTATATCATGTGTATTGCATTGCTTGTTTGCATTAGTCATTGATTGTAGTGAAAGTGAAGAGGACGTGGCGAAAGCCCAGACTCGAATATTGATAAAGTGATGGGGCGTGGCGTAAGCCCGACCTCGAATGTAATGAAGGGAACGTGGCGAAAGCCCGGTCTCGAATATTGATTGCTGCATTGTGATCTATGTGACTTGCTTTGTATATATACATCATATAAATAAACTGTTGCTACTGGGATTCTCTAGAATCTCATTCTTTCCAAATAACATTTTTAGACAGGGCAAGTGGATCGAAAAGCAAGCAAGTGGCAAAGGACGATTAGGACTGCCAGCGGTAGTCTTAGTAAATATTTTGGCTTTATATCGAACTGGTTATCATTTTGGATCATTGTAAATATATTGAATAGAATTGTAGTGCTATAGTTTTGTGTAATCCCCGGTATGGATACTGAGATGGGCAATGATGCCTTGTATAAACCATTGGATTAATGTTATTATCCCGGGTGAACGTCGAGAATTGTGCTTACTCTGATATTGTATATGTAACAGACCAAACAGGCCATTTGTTTTAATGAATGAAATGAATGGAAATCCATTTGTACAGGTGTTTTAAAAAGTTTTTATTTATTCCGGATTTCTCATTCGATAATAAAATGTGCTTAAACGTTAATCCCGGCCTGATTATCGAAGGGGGTTACACCAACACTACAAAAAAACATGCTATTACAGACAGAATTATCCACGGAATTATTTCCGTAGGTAATGTCCGACAATTTACCAACAGATTTTCCGTCAGAAAAATTACTGATGAAATTAACAATGGAAAAAAATTTCGTCACTAATTTCCAATGGCTTAAAGACGGAAAAAATTCCGTCAGTAATTACAAACAGATTACCCACAAAATTTTTTCTGTTGGTAATTACCCACGGAATTCCATGGGTAATTTGAATGAGAATTACCCACGGAATTCCGTGGGTAATTCATCAGATGTTACCGACGGAATTTTTTCCGTCGGTAATTAGAGATGCATTACCCATGGAATTCCATGGGTAATTTTAATAAGAAATTACCGACATGATTCTGTGGGTAATGCGTCTCTAATTACCGACGGAAAAATTCCGTCGGTAGCATCTGATGAATTACGCCCACAGAATTTTTTTTGTCGGTAATTACCCACGGAATTTCGTGGGTAATTTGAATGAGAAATTACTAACGGAATTCCGTGGGTAATCCGTCGGTAAAATTAATAATTTTTTTATTATCATTTAATAATTTATATAAAATAATAAAAATAAAACTAGTCTATAACAAATAAAAATTTAAATATCACATAATTAATATTCAATATAATATATTAAATATATATAATATTAATAATAAAAATTTTAAATGAAATAAAAAATAAAAAATTTTAAACTTTATATCATAAAAAAAATATAATTATATATAAATATATATTTAATATTATATATATTTATATTTATATTAAATATTTAATTGAAATAAGAAATTAAAAAATTTTAAATTTATATTATAAAAAACGAAATATATAATTATATATAAATATATATGTAATATTATATATATTTATATTAATATTAAATATTTAAAAGAAATTAGAAATTAGAAAATTTTATATTTTATATTATAAAAATGAAATATGTAATTATATATATTTATCTTAATATTATATTTATTTTTAAATTATTACATTATATATATTGTTACGTGAATAAATAACGCAAGGTGAAAGCAGCTCAACTGGCAAAGGCATCAGAACACATACCAGAGGTCAAAAGTTTAAATCCCACCTTTGTCACAAAATGCAACAATTATCTCACAGAGAGATGTGGCCCTTGCCCGGGTGCCGCCGGGGCCGGATGCGGGGTCGGGCGGTGGGGTGCTTTCGGTGATGTCCACGTGACCTCTTTTAATGTCGCCACATGGATTTTTTTTAAAGAAATGATATTAAATTACTGACGGAATTTACCCACGGAATTTTTTCGTGAGTAAATTTCGTCGATAATTACCCATATAATTTTTTCTATGGGTAATCCATCGGTAATTTCCAACGGAATAAAAATTCCATCGGTAAATCAATTTGCCACGGATTTTTAGAGACGGAAAAAATTCTGTTGGTGATCAGTCTGTAATTCCATTTCCATCCCTAATCTGTCAGTAATTTGGTTTTAGAGACAGAATTCCGTGGGTAATTTCGATGGGTAATTGGCTGTTTTTTTGTAGTGCAAAGAAGGGAAGAAAAGCTTGTGAAAAAAGGTAAGTTTTGACCTCAAGATGACCTCAAATGCTAAAACTCTTTCTTTAATCTTGTTCCTTGGGTTGAGGGCTTCATTTTCATGCTTTTAGATTGTCCATTGGTGGTGTTTTGAGCACACAAGGAAATCTAGTGGTTGGAGAAGCAAGGGACACCTTTGAGAAAGTTATTGAGGTAAGTGAAATGAACCTTCCTATATGATTTTTGTGGCATTTGGTTAAGCTTTGAATTTCTGGGATTTATGCCCTATTTTCGAAAATTAGGGTCATTGTGTGTATGGCATGTTGTTGTCATGGAATGGGTGTTTTGGGATGTGATTTGGATAGATAGAATTGATTTGAGGTTGAAATGTCAAGTTTGGCAATTTTGGGGATTTTGTGGTGGATAATGCCCAGAACAAAGCATGATAATAGAATAAGAATTTGGTAGTTTTGATGTCTCCATTGGATTCCTTGTGCAAAATTATGTGGGAATGGCCTCGGTTAGGATTTTGGGATCATTGGAAACATGGTTAAAACTTGGAAAATGCTGTCAACTTTGCTAAGTTTTGGCTTCTGATAAGAATCACTCGAGTGATCAAGGGTCTTACTCGAGTGAAGCATTGGTTGTTCTCTTTTTCCTTTAGTTTTTCTATTGCACTTCTGTGCAAAAAGCAAAAGTGTTTGTCTCACTTGTGAGTGTTGTGGGTTCTCACTTGAGTGAACCTTGTCTCACTCAAGTGAAGGTATATTTGACTCTATGAACTCACATCTCGAGTTATCACTCACGATCAATTTTCAAGAGTGTTCTTAATACTCGTGAGTGTTAAGCCATCACTCGAGTGCCAAGATCCCTGCTCAAGTGCTCTCCTCCTTTGAAAGTTTCTTTTGCTCTCGGGTAAGCACTTCCTGAACCTCACTTTGTAGAACTCGGGTGAGCATTAGGCTATCACTCGAGTGTTGACCTTTATGCTCGAGTGCTTCAAGCATTTCTTGTCTCTGTTTGTGCTTTCTTCCAAGCACTCGCACGAGTGTGCTGTTTATGACTCGAGTGCAAGTCCATCATCACTTGAGTGAGGCCTTCTTCACGCGAGTGAAAGAGTAAAAAATCAATATTTCTATTGGAATAAAGAATAATGCTTTGACCCTAATTATGAATTATAGGATTCAATATTTGCCCTACCCATAAGAGACCGACGCCTGAGCAAGCGTGTAAAGACCAAGGTAGTGACTTTTCTCTTGTATTGTGTATGATGCTTGGTATGCATGACTTATCATTATGTTGATGTTGTGAAAATGTGAATGAGAAATGTGCCATAGTGCATTATAGCGTGAACAGTCGTAGGTGGTGATGAGTGTCACACCTACCCCTGCCGTTGAACTGCAATTGTAAGTGTCGTGGTGGTGTTGTGGAATTGTGAATTCCTACTTTGAGAAACATGTCAATATGGCTATGTATTATGAAATGATTTATATAAAACCTAGCTATGGTGAAATATATGATGTGAATAATGTTATGGTGCAATACAACATGAGCAAGCGTAAAAGTGATGCACATCATACCTACTGTAATATCCCAATTTATGATTAAGACCTAATGGCATTGAGATTGATTATAAAATTGTGTAATTACATATTTTGGAAGTAATATGATGTAAATTTCAGATGAATGTGTGTGGTATTTGAGATCAATGGTTGAGATTCATTATTGATGGGTCGGAATCCTATACATTGTATTTATGTGAGCTCATAGTGGAAGTGGATGAGATAGTGACATGTGGCATAGTGGAGACCTTTGGATGAGGCACTAGAGGACAAAATGCTATTTTTCCTCTCTTTTCTCTCTCTCTTCATCGGTAGTGTGTGTGTGTACAAGGGAGAAAAGTCTCATTTCATCATCATCCCTTCCATCTCACCATTTTCTCTCTCCTTCCTCCATTTTTCTGGCGCAAGCTTGGGAAAGAGAAGAAGAAAGCTTGGATTTTTGGGTAAGTAAATGCCTTCCTTTGCTCAAACTCCCTTCATTAAAGTTGATCCTTGAGTTAAGAGCAACATTTCTATGGTTGTAGTTTGTCAATTGGTTGTGTATTGTGGCCACTCGAAATTTTGGAAAGTGGTGAATCAAGAACTCCCTTTGAGAAAGTTGTTAAGGTGAGTTTAAGGAACCTTTCTATATAAGTTTTGTGCCAAATGATTTAACTTGGAATTTCTGGAATTTTGGACCCATTTTCGAAAATTAGGGTCTTATGGTGTTTGAATTGTTGTTGACATGGAATTAGTGCCTTGTTAAGTGTTTTGAATGAATGGTATTGAATTGAGGCTTAGAGGAGAAGTTTGAGAACTCCATATTGGTTTTGTGCATTGGGCAAAAACAGGGCATGTAATTGGGTTGTGAATTTGGTCATTTTGAAGTCACCATTGTGTTCCTTGAGTGATTTTGTGTGGGAATGAGCTTGGTTATTGATTTTGGGTTCATTAAAATCACTTGGGGAAAAGTTGGAAAGTTGTCTAGTTGAGCTCTATTTTGCACGAGTGTTTTGAGTGACCAAATGGTATTGGAAAATTGTGAAACTTTCCAGTCATAAAGTTCACATCCCAAGCTTCAAAATGGACATATATTTTGTGTCATTTTGTTAAGAATTCTGTGAGATATGGTTGTCCAAAGCTTGGGATGAAAACAGAACTCTGTTTTGGAGTAGTGTGTAGTTTATGGTGATTCTGTATTTGTGTAGTCATTTCCAGTGAGGGGCTATATTATTCCTTGAAAGAGGACTCATATACCTTTCATTTGGCTTTGGAATCACTTCGTTTCGATTTTTCTAGAATTAGTTATGGTTTTTCGAAGTTCAGCTAAGAGTCAGGAAACTTCTGGGCCGCGGCCCAAGAGTGGCTGGCCGCGGCCCAAACCTTTCTGGCCTGTTTTGGGCCACGGCCCAAGAGTGGTAGGCCGCAGCCCAAGACCTTCTGACCATATTTGGGCCGCAGCCCAAGGATGGGTGGGCCGCGGCCCAAGCCTGTGTTCCAGCATTTAGTGTTTTCGAAAAGTGACCTTCAACCTTTTGTGTCCCAACCTTTTAGGGCTTTCATTAGAGACATTTGTGGCCTCTTAGGAGTCCTAAATGATAACCAACTTAGTGTATTATGGGATTAAGTAATTGGAAAAGAGATTGATCAATTGTCCCTAATTTGGTATAGGATTTGATATCTGCCGAAAGCGTGAGCCCGCTGTGCCAAAGATTGTCAGGAAAGATACAGGTAGCGACTCCTCTCTTATACTTTGTGTAAATGTATTGTATGTTTGCTTGTCATTCATTGTGTGGATGCTGCTGCTACTGCTTTGTGATACCCTGTGCATTGAGATACCTTGTGGAGTTTTTGTGATACATTTTGCTTTGAGATGCTTTGTGGTGCTTTGTGCTTCGTGTTGCTGCTACATAGTGTTCACCATGAAAGCGGGCGTTGTGCATAGTGTTCACCGCGAAAGCGGGCGTAGTGCATTGTGATTACAGCCGTGAGTGCTGTCGTATGTGGCGCAAGCCAGAGATCATTGTGAAGCTGTTGAACATGATAAACATGCATGCTCTATGTTTATATATTGTATGAGTGTCTTGTTGCTACTGGGATTCTTTAGAATCTCACTCTTTCCATATGACTAACCTTTTCAGACAGGGCGAGTGGCTCGAAAGGGAAGCGACCAACCAGGAGTGGTTAGGGCTTAGGGACATTTTATATTGGATGTTGGTTATCCTTGTTTTGGTTTTGGGATTACTAAGTGTATATTTATGTAAATGAATATTTTGGATATGTAATCCCCATTTTGGGAACTTGCAACCCATGTTATATATATAGATGAACCCGGGGTTTGCCGGGATTTTAGTTTCCGCACTCTGATATTTCTTATGTAATTTGATTTCTCAAGTAGTTATATCCGCAGGTGAATGTGAGACCCGGAATTAATACGTTTTGAATCGATTTTGAAATACCTCATCCCGAGTTGAGGGATTATAAATTGTTGATTTGATTTTATTGGTCTCTATTTCATTTAAACTTCGAAATCCGGATGTAATTACCGTGAGGGGGTTACATTTTTGGTATCAGAGCTGTAGTTCCTGGCAAGGGTAGAGTTTGCTAGGATAGCTCCCATAGTGTGTTCTTAGTGATACTAGACCATCTGTGAATGATTATTGTATACACATATGTGCTCTGTGTTAGGGATATATATGAGATTTGTGAACAATGTGTATACATTATTTATGGAACTGATCTAGTGAATGATTTGTAGAATGAAAAAGACAAGGGGTCGTCCCAGTGGACAGCAAGTAGACCTTGAGGTGAAAGTGGTTAATGACAATCCACCGGACCCAACGCAAGAGTTGATGGGCCTGATAAGGGACCAACGAGATATGATAGCAGAGCTTAGAGAAGAGCTCAGAGCTAAAAAGGCCAAGAACAATGAGGGCCGGGGTCAATCTACTCATGAGGAAACTCAAGAGGAAACCCGGGAAGAGACTGCTGAAGGGTCAGCACGACCACTTGAATCCCCTCCTCATGTGATTCCGAACCAAGGATCCCATGGAGTGCCAGTCAGGGAGGAACGAGACCTTGAGTATTGGGTCTCCAAATTCTGTAAGTAACTACCTCCGGCATTTAAGGGGAAGTTTGATCCTCAGGCGGCTGAAGATTGGCTACATCGTCTTGAGAAGATTTTTGAGGTCTTAATGTGTCCCTCCGAAGTGAAAGCCAAACTAGCGGTGTACAAGCTTGAAGGCGATGCTGATCGTTGGTGGCGTAACATTGCCTTGTCATTGCGGTTAAAGAATGAGCCATTGACCTGGGAGGTGTTCCAGCAACACTTCAACGAGAAATATTTTCCCAAGTCAGTGAGGCTTGAGAAGGAAACCGAGTTTCTGAATATCAAGCAAGGGGACACAGAGTCTTTTGACGAATATTTGTCCTGATTTACCCGCCTATCCCGATACTCCTCTTATCTTCAAAAAATGGATGATGAGGAGTTGAGCTCAGATATGTTAATTCGGGGTTTAAGGCGTGATATGAGAAAGAGACTTGCCACCCATCAGTTTTCCAAGTTTAACAAGGCCGTTGAAGAATGTCGGATCACTGAGAGCAATCTTAGAGAGTTGTATCCGGCTAAGGCTAGTGGTGGTCATAGTGAGCCTAGTAAGGGCGGTGCGTCTCAGAAGCGGAAGGGCTCAGGATCATCCTCTTCATATAGAGGGGGTAGTAAGAAGCCTTATCAGTCTGGGAGTCGTGATCAGCAGAGAGCTCATAGTGTATGGACATGTCCTCGTTGCAACAAGCCACATCATGGCAAGACTTGTGATGGTCGGGTAATTTGCTTCAATTGTAAGCAAGTGGGGCATACATCTGTTGAGTGTGGACAGCCACGACCAGAGCAGAGACAGAGGACTCAGGGCCGAGTATTTGCTATGACTCACGAACAGGCCCGGAAATCCCCAGAGCTGATACAAGGTAAAGTCCTTATCCATGGCATTGTGTTACAAGTGTTATTTGATTCGGGTGCAAGTCACTCCTTTATTGCTTATGCTTGTGTGAAGCGTCTGGGAATGAATGTGCATAAGTTGCCATTCGATTTGATTGTGTCAACACCAATGGGTGTTAGGGCGGTGACTACAGAAGCTTGTCTAAACTGTGTTGTAACTGTTGAGGGTCATGAATCTGTAGTAGATTTGATTTGTTTGCCGCTCTGCCAATTGGAAGTCATTTTGGGTTCTGATTGGTTGAGAGCTAATAATGTGTTGTTAGATTGTGGGAACAAAAGGATAGTGTATCCTGTTTCTCAGAGCATTGAGGGTGAAAATGCCGGTTTGAATTTCCTTTCGACAGCTAAGGCTGAGAAATATTTACAAAAGGGTTGTCAGGGGTATATGGTTTTCTTTTCTGTACAAGGAGAAACCAGTGAGTCTTTGAGTAGTATACCCATAGTGAATGAATTCCCTGAGGTTTTTCCGGATGACTTAAGTGGATTACCTCCTGAGAGGGAAGTTGAATTTCCGATTGACATTGTGCCTGGAGCGGGTTCGATATCCAAAGCCCCATATCGTATGGCTCCAAATGAAATGGCGGAATTGAAGAAGCAGATTGAAGATTTGCTTGAGAAAGGGTTTATTAGACCCAGTGTGTCGCCTTGGGGTGCTCCAGTTTTGTTAGTGAAAAAGAAAGACGGGAGTCTTCGTTTGTGTATCGACTATAGAGAGTTGAATAAGATTACCGTCAAGAATAAGTACCCTCTCCCTAAAATCGATGATCTCTTAGATCAATTATCTGGTGCATGTGTGTTTTCGAAGATTGATCTAAGGTCGGGGTATCATCAGCTGCGAGTGAAAGCGGACGATGTTCCGAAGACTGCTTTCAGGACCAGGTATGGTCATTATGAGTTCTTAGTGATGCCATTTGGGTTGACAAATGCGCCTGCGGTATTCATGGACTACATGAACCGTATCTTCCGACAATATTTGGATCAACTCGTTGTGGTATTTATCGATGACATTCTGATATACTTCAAGAGTATGGAGGAGCATGAGCATCATTTGAGAATTGTGTTGAATATATTGCGTGAAAAACAGCTCTATGCCAAGTTGAGTAAATGTGAGTTCTGGCTGTCAGAAGTAAGATTCTTAGGCCATGTTATCTCGCAAGAAGGGGTCTCTGTGGATCCTAGTAAAGTGGAAGCAGTACTGGACTGGAAGAGGCCAGAAACTGTTGCTGAGGTACGCAGTTTTCTGGGTCTTGCTGGTTATTACCGGAGATTCATTCAGAATTTCTCCCGCATTGCGTTGCCGATGACCAAGCTCACGAGAAAAGATCAGCCATTTGTATGGGATGAACATTGTGATAATTGCTTTGTGGAGCTGAAACAGAGGTTGACTACGGCACCTGTGTTGATTTTACCTGATCCCAGTTTGACTTACGTTGTGTATTCTGATGCCAGTGGGCAGGGATTACGGTGTGTCCTTATGCAGCAGGGACGTGTGGTAGCCTATGCCTCTCGACAGCTCAAACCCCATGAATTGAACTATCCCACTCATGATCTGGAGCTTGCGGCCATAGTGTTTGCATTGAAGATTTGGCGTCATTACCTGTATGGTGTGACTGTGGAATTGTACTGCAACCACAAGAGTCTCAAATACCTGTATGATCAGAAAGAACTGAATATGAGATAGCGTCGTTGGATGGAATTGCTTAAGGACTACAACCTGGAAATAAAATATCATCCGGGAAAGGTGAATGTAGTCGCTGATGCTCTTAGTCGAAAGACGGTGCTCATTGCAGCTATGATGATACACGAGGGAAAATTGATTGCTGACTTTCGTGATATGAACCTGTCGAACCAGATCATTTGTGCCAACTATACCGTTTCCCAAGAGGAAAGTGATCTTAGAGCTGAGATTGAAGAAGCCCAGAGGTAAGATGACTAGATACAACGTAATTTGACTCGAATCGAACGAGGAGAAGTTAAGGGCTATGATGTGTCGCCTAGTGGATTAGTTCGCTATCAGAAAAGTGTGTGTGTTCCACTTAAGGCGGAGTTGAGACAGAAGATCTTAGATGAGGCGCATAAGAGCCGGTATACCCTTCATCCTGGTATGACCAAAATGTACCATGGTTTGAAATCTGTATATTGGTGGTCGGGTATGAAGAGTGATGTGACAAAATATGTGGCGAGGTGTCTCACATGTCAGAAAGTGAAGATCGAGCACCAGAGACCACCGGGTTTACTTCAGAGTCCCGAGATTCCGGAATGGAAATGGGAAAGTGTGACCATGGATCTTGTTGTGGGTTTGCCCAAGATCAGAAATTATGATGCGATCTGGGTTATTGTGGACCGGTTAACGAAGTCAGCGCACTTCCTACTGATCAATGCTAGTTACTCTCCAGACAAGCTCGCAGAGATTTATATTCGTGAGATTGTGAAACTCCATGGCATACCGAAGAATATCATTTCCGATCGTGATCCCCGATTTACTTCGAGATTTTGGAAAGCATTACATGAGGCACTGGGTACTCAGTTGAGATTCAGTACTGCCTATCATCCTCAGACCGATGGACAGTCAGAGAGGACTATTTAGACCTTAGAGGATATGTTACGGGCATGTGTTCTTGACTTTAAAGGGAGTTGGGATCGTTTTCTTCCACCTGCTGAATTTGCTTACAACAATAGCTATCATGCGAGCATTCAGATGGCTCCGTATGAAGCGTTGTATGGAAGAAAATGCCAATTGCCATTGTGTTGGAATGAATTATCTGAGAGGAAGCTATATGGGCCGGAGCTTATTGATCAAACCTCATCCCAGATTCGTGTTATTCGTAAGAGGCTTCTTGCAGCTCAGAGTCGGCAGAAAAGCTATGCTGACAAGAGGAGAAGGCCTCTAGAGTTTGATGTTGGTGACCATGTATTTCTTAGAGTATCTCCTGTCACCGGTATTGGGCGAGCAATCAAACGAAAGAAGTTGAGCCCGAGGTATATAGGTCCTTTTAAGATCCTTGGAAGGATTGGGCCTGTTGCTTATCGAATAGCCCTACCCCCGAACTTGAGCAGACTCCATGATATGTTTCATGTTTCCCAATTGAAGAAGTACCAACCGGATCCGTCTCACATCGTTGAGTATGAGGATGTAGAGTTGCGAGACAATTTCACTTATGCGGTGGAGCCTGAGCAGATCATTGAACGAGAAGAACGACGACTCAGACACCGAAGTATCCCTTATGTGAAAGTGATCTGGAAGGGAATGACCCAAAGAGAAGCAACCTGGGAAGCAGAAGAGGATATGCGAAGGCGATATCCGAAGTTTATGGCTCATGTTGTGTGACAAATTTCGAGGGCGAAATTTATTTGACGGGGGGAGAATTGTAATATCCCAATTTATGATTAAGGGCTAATGGCATTGAGATTGATTATAAAATTGTGTAATTAAATATTTTGGAAGTAATATGATGTAAATTTGAGATGAATGTGTGTGGTATTTGAGATCAATGGTTGAGATTCATTATTGATGGGTCGGAATCCTATACATTGTATTTATGTGAGCTCATAGTGGAAGTGGATGAGATAGTGACATGTGGCATAGTGGAGGCCTTTGGATGAGGCACTAGAGGACAAAATGCTATTTTTCCTCTCTTTTCTCTCTCTCTTCATCGGTAGTGTGTGTGTGTACAAGGGAGAAAAGTCTCATTTCATCATCATCCCTTCCATCTCACCATTTTCTCTCTCCTTCCTCCATTTTTCTGGCGCAAGCTTGGGAAAGAGAAGAAGAAAGCTTGGATTTTTGGGTAAGTAAATGCCTTCCTTTGCTCAAACTCCCTTCATTAAAGTTGATCCTTGAGTTAAGAGCAACATTTCTATGGTTGTAGTTTGTCCATTGGTTGTGGATTGTGGCCACTCGAAATTTTGGAAAGTGGTGAATCAAGAACTCCCTTTGAGAAAGTTGTTAAGGTGAGTTTAAGGAACCTTTCTATATAAGTTTTGTGCCAAATGATTTAACTTGGAATTTCTGGAATTTTGGACCCATTTTCGAAAATTAGGGTCTTATGGTGTTTGAATTGTTGTTGACATGGAATTAGTGCCTTGTTAAGTGTTTTGAATGAATGGTATTGAATTGAGGCTTAGAGGAGAAGTTTGAGAACTCCATATTGGTTTTGTGCATTGGGCAAAAACAGGGCATGTAATTGGGTTGTGACTTTGGTCATTTTGAAGTCACCATTGTGTTCCTTGAGTGATTTTGTGTGGGAATGAGCTTGGTTATTGATTTTGGGTTCATTAAAATCACTTGGGGAAAAGTTGGAAAGTTGTCTAGTTGAGCTCTATTTTGCACGAGTGTTTTGAGTGACCAAATGGTATTGGAAAATTGTGAAACTTTCCAGTCATAAAGTTCACATCCCAAGCTTCAAAATGGACATATATTTTGTGTCATTTTGTTAAGAATTCTGTGAGATATGGTTGTCCAAAGTTTGGGATGAAAACAGAACTCTGTTTTGGAGTAGTGTGTAGTTTATGGTGATTCTGTATTTTTGTAGTCATTTCCAGTGAGGGGCTATATTATTCCTTGAAAGAGGACTCATATACCTTTCATTTGGCTTTGGAATCACTTCGTTTAGATTTTTCTAGAATTAGTTATGGTTTTTCAAAGTTCAGCCCAGAGTCAGGAAACTTCTGGGCCGCGGCCCAAGAGTGGCTGGCCACGGCCCAAACCTTTCTGGCCTGTTTTGGGCCACGGCCCAAGAGTGGTGGGCCGCAGCCCAAGACCTTCTGACCATATTTGGGCCGCAGCC
This sequence comes from Inga laurina, assembly GCA_963855925.1. Lineage (NCBI taxonomy): Eukaryota > Viridiplantae > Streptophyta > Magnoliopsida > Fabales > Fabaceae > Inga > Inga laurina. Next base: position 68,472,956 of record OY979704.1, read on the forward strand.
CAAGGATGGGTGGGCCGCGGCCCAAGCCTGTGTTCCAGCACTTAGTGTTTTCGAAAAGTGACCTTCAACCTTTTAGGGCTTTCATTAGAGACATTTGTGGCCTCTTAGGAGTCCTAAATGATAACCAACTTAGTGTATTATGGGATTAAGTAATTGGAAAAGAGATTGATCAATTGTCCCTAATTTGGTATAGGATTTGATATCTGCCGAAAGCGTGAGCCCGCTGTGCCAAAGATTGTCAGGAAAGATACAGGTAGCGACTCCTCTCTTATACTTTGTGTAAATGTATTGTTTGTTTGCTTGTCATTCATTGTGTGGATGCTGCTGCTACTGCTTTGTGATACCCTGTGCATTGAGATACCTTGTGGAGTTTTTGTGATACATTGTGCTTTGAGATGCTTTGTGGTGCTTTGTGCTTCGTGTTGCTGCTACATAGTGTTCACCGCGAAAGCGGGCGTTGTGCATAGTGTTCACCGCGAAAGCGGGCGTTGTGCATTGTGATTACAGCCGTGAGTGCTGTTGTATGTGGCGCAAGCCAGAGATCATTGTGAAGCTGCTGAACATGATAAACATGCATGCTCTATGTTTATATATTGTATGAGTGTCTTGTTGCTACTGGGATTCTTTAGAATCTCACTCTTTCCATATGACTAACCTTTTCAGACAGGGCGAGTGGCTCGAAAGGGAAGCGACCAACCAGGAGTGGTTAGGGCTTAGGGACATTTTATATTGGATGTTGGTTATCCTTGTTTTGGTTTTGGGATTACTAAGTGTATATTTATGTAAATGAATATTTTAGATATGTAATCCCCATTTTGGGAACTTGCAACCTATGTTATATATATAGATGAACCCGGGGTTTGCCGGGATTTTAGTTTCCGCACTCTGATATTTCTTATGTAATTTGATTTCTCAAGTAATTATATCCGCAGGTGAATGTGAGACCCGGAATTAATACGTTTTGAATCGATTTTGAAATACCTCATCCCGAGTTGAGGGATTATAAATTGTTGATTTGATTTTATTGGTCTCTATTTCATTTAAACTTCGAAATCCGGATGTAATTACCGTGAGGGGGTTACACCTACCACTGTAACTGTCGTTGTGATTGTTGTGTGTGGTGTTATGATTTGCTTTCATGCTTTGTGGTTGTGAATACTATGAGTGATTTGTTACTACGGGGATCCTTAGAATCTCACTCTCCTAAACAAATTTCAGACAAGGCTAGTGATTCTAAAGAGAAGCATGTGAAGAAGGGTGGTTAGATTAACTGAAAATTCAAAACGCCATTGTCCCCTTTGCTGGTTTGTCTCATATTTCTGTGGTGACTAAAGGAATAAACAGATTCTGTAATACCCCGAATTCTGAGACTTGAGGATAGAGAATAAGCCTGAGATTAGTGGACTGCTAAGCCCTGGTTTAGCAGGATCCTAAATTGTGATTAAGAGATAATGACTCTAAAAGTGGATGTGGTTAGTGTTAAATAAACCCTTTTGGAGATTATAATGTGATTTGGCACCCGATGTGATTCGTATGTGTTGTGGGTAGCGCCGAAACCCTGTATTTAAGCTCAAGTATGGATTAACATCTAAATTGACTTAAAATAGAGGGAAGGCGCATATTGTGGCTAAATGAAAAGATATGAAGTGTTGGTGGTGGTTCAATGAGAATTACCGTAATCAGGGGCAAAACGGTAAAGTTACCGACCGATTGGTCAATTACCGAAAAGGAAACTCATTGGTAACTTCAAGATTAATGGTTGAGATTGATTTGTGTAGAGATCAAAGGGTGGAATCCCATGTGGTTGTGCTCATGTGAGCTCATGGGATGTGTGTCAAGATGGTGACACTTGGCACTTTGTGAGCCCTTGGATTTTGGTCAAATATTCAACTCATTTTCTCTCCTCTCTATTTGGACGTTTTTGAGGCCCCAAAAACTGATCATCAGCTTCATCTTCACTCCCTCTCTCTCTCTCAAGACTCCATGGCGCCATGCTTCAAGGGGGAAAGAGAAAAGAAAAAGGTAAGATTTGCCTTGTTTCTTGTCCTCTATTGTTAAAACACCCTTCTATAATGTTGTTCATAGTGATGAGAGCTTCATTTCTATGGTTTTAGATTCTTGATTGGAGGTGGTTGATGGCTTGAGGAAATTTGGAAAGATGGAGAATCAAAGAGTTGGTTTGAGAAAGAGGAAGAGGTGAGTATTTGAAGACTTTTGATCTAAGTTTTGTGAGTTTTGGTTGAGCTTTGTGAATGTCGAATTTTGCCCTGATTTTCTTGTGATTTTGGATTGGATGAATTGGGTTGTGTCTTATGTTGGAAATGGTGCCATGTTGTGGTATTTGGTCATTGGAATTGATTTGGGAATTTGAATTGGAAGAGTTGTAATGTTGTGGTTTGAAATGTGGTATTGTGTGACATGTTGCAATTCATTGTGAAACATGTCAATATAATGTGAATTTGGTTGATTTGGTATTTCCAATGAGTTCCTTGTGCAAATTTATTTGAAAATGGTATTTGGTATGAATTTGGGAACCATTGGAATCATTGTTGAAAAACTGGAAATTCTGTCCAGTGTAAGTCTGTGTTGGGCAGTCTTGTTGTGTGGACGTTTTGAATGGGAAAATGATGTTAGAAAATTATGAAACTTTCCAGTCTTAAATGTCACTTCCCAAGGTTCAAAATGGACATATAATGTGTGCCATTTCGTTTTGAGAACTGGGAGTTATAGCTGTCCAAAGTCTGGCATCAAAACTGGATCCTGTTTTGGCACAATGTTAGGTTTTTGGTAAATCTGGACTTTTGTGGTGATTTCCAGTATTGGTCAATATTTTTCCTGTGTAGAGGACTTGAATAGCTTTCATTTGGCTTTGGGATCACCTCATTTCGATTTTTGTGGAATTAGTTATGATTTTTGGAAGTTCAACCAGAAACTGGATTTTCTTGGGCCGCGGCCCAAGGATGTTGGGCCGCAGCCCAAATGTTTCTGTGCATCTCTGGACAGCCTTGGGCCGCAGCCCAAGGATTGTGGGCCGCGGCCCACCCCCAAAAAATCAGTGTTTTGCATTTTTGAAAGGTGATATTTGGTCAAGTGTTTCCCAAGCCTTTAGGCATATGTTTGGGCTTTAATTAGCCTCCTAAAGGTCATGAATGATAACCAACTTAAGTGTTTGAGAGTTAAAGAATTGGAAAAGGGATTTAACCCTATGTCCTTGTTTGGTTATAGGGTTTGATATTCACCCTGATCGTGGTTCGGTGTTCGCCCTGGTCGTGAGCAGCCGGAGCTGGAGCTTACGTGGAAAGAGTGTAGGGAACTTACCTCTTTTGCATGCTTTGATATTTGTGTTTGTGTTTTGATGCATGTATTGCTTTGCTTGATTATGTGAAACATGTATGAATGATTGTGGCTCTGTTTCTAGTTATGCTATGGCCATGAGTATGTTGTTGAAACATTGAGCACGCAGATATGTCATTATGTGAGCATGAGATATGTATTGCAAGCATGTCATGCATTAAACACATATCATACATGCATATAGGTATCTGTTTCCTACTGAGATTCTTTAGAATCTCACCCTCCCCTATCAACCATTTCAGACAGGGTAGGTGGATTGAGGATGGAGCAAGCAGTCAAGGGCGGCTAGGGCTCCCATTGGAGTTTGGTTGTGATAGTTGGTTATCATAAATGGGATTATTTGTATTCGTATTTGTATAAAGGTTGTATATATATATATTGTGGAACATATATTTGAGTATATGTTTGGATGAGAATATTTGATTATGTATTCAGAATGAGTTATTGGATATTTGTATATGTATGAGAAAGATTTGTGTAATCCCCATATGAGGGCTTGTAGGGGCGAATATGCCCTATAAGGCTATGAGTTTATAAATGGAAACTGGGATTGCCGGGATTATTATAATGTGTACTCTGATATATATTAAATGTGATTTATCTTTGTGTAGTAATTGTATTCGGAATGTGAATGCGAGACCAGGTCTAAATGATTCCGAAAGGTATTTGTGAAAACCCCGTCTGGAAGATGGGTTTGTAAAATGTAGTTTTGTTGCTTAATGGTCTCCATTTCACTTTAATCGCGTATTTTGGAAATAATTACGGCAGGGGGTTACAGATTCAACCTGAAAATATGCCAAGAATTATTGGAAGATGATCAGAATCCCAACCCACCAAAGAAGAGGCAGAGTTTTAAAGATTTGAAAAGTGAAACTTGGCATCCACTTTCAACAAACCTGCCACAATTGAAGCTCATCGAGTAAACTGCAGGAAGGTTAAAAATTCTATTCATAGTAGAAAAGGTAAGCATGTCACCATAAAGGCCAGAAGAGATGAATAGGATTCTAAAGCTGAGATAAACCAAGAGCCCTAATTGGAGATTCAATTCATTAATAATGCCATAATCACTAAACGTATTAATGCTTCTACTCAAATCATTAATGGCTGTCACCAAGTAGCCATCGGTTTGCCATGAGTCTATTACCTTGGAACTACTAGGGCTTAGGGTTTCCCTTAGCAGTTAAGAATATCAAGGAAAGTTTCAATAAACAAAAACCCCATATAGTCTTCCTTATGGAGACTAAGAAGAAACATCAACATGTAAGCAAGATCAGGCAAAGATGTGGTTTTGATGGAGAATGGATAATGGACCTGATTAGGAGAAGCGGTGGCTTAACACTATTCTGGGACAAAGATCTTATTGTGAACATCGTTTCCTTGTTCATTAATGTTATCATATATCAGTATTGTCCTTAATTACTGAATTTCCTCATTATATATCTTTTGTCTATAATCCTTCAATAAAGAAAGATAGGCTTATTGTGTATGAAAACATTATTAATTTTGCTAGCTGCAAGGCAAAAAGTTGGATCTAGCTACCTGGGAGATTTTAATAACATTACATCCATCAGGAGAACCAAGGAGGAAATCCAAGAGCTATCTGGAAAATTATCAATTTTTAGAAGTTTACCTCGGACTACTCTCTAATTGATTTAGGTTTCAATGGATCATGGTTCACTTGGTGTAATCGTAGACAAGGCGGCATAACTATTAGAGAGAGAATTGACTAAGCTATGGGCAATGATAGATTCTGTCATAATTTTCCTTTTGCTAAAGTTTTTCATGGACCACCATATTTTTCTTGTAAGCTTTAATCATGTTTCTTCTAATAAAATTAAACCTTTCAAGTTTGAACATTATTAAACTTCCCATAATAATTTTATGCAGGTCGTTCATGAAAGCTGGGAAGCAAATATATCATATGAGTATAATGCTATTAATTTGTTTGCTCTAAAATTGAATAATTGTAGAAAATGCCTAATTAATTGGAGCAAACTAACTTTTCCTAATAGAAAAAAGAAGATTGAGGTACTAAAAACCCATTTAAGCTATTATTGGCAGGGTTTCCAAACAGTGGAGAGCAAAAGGGAAGAAGTAGAACTCCTGTGCCTAATTGAAGACTTAATGGATTAGGAGGAAAACTATTGGTATCAACGCTCCTAAGTATCATCGGTTAAATTCGTAGATAAGAGCTCGAAATTCTTTCATCTCTCTACGCTGATTAGGAGGAGAAGAAACTTGATTTTAAGCATCAAGGACATCAATGGCATGTGGACAAGAGACAAAGGTATTTCACCGGATAACATGTTCACTAAATATTTCATTATTTTTTCTCTCCTTTAGGTCCGAGACAATTAGCATAAGCTACTAATTTAATTGAGGCAAGGATTGATGAAGTATAAAACGAGCTATTACTTCACCCTATAACTAAAGAGAAAGTTTGACTAGCTACTTTTGAACTTGGAGGGTCTAAGGCCTCAGGCCAGGATGGATTCTCAGGTAAATTCTACCAATTATCATGGGAAGAGGTCAAGACTCTATTTGTAGTATGGTCAAGGATTTCTTTGATAAGGGTATTCCACTTGATGCCATTAATAGTACTAATATCACTTCCTAAGGTGGATAAACCTGAATTAGTATCCCATTTCAGACCTATTAGTCCTTGCAATTTTTCCTATAAAACTAAATCAAAAGTCTTGGCCAATAGGATGAAATGATGTCTTGATAAATGTATATCCCCTAATTAGGGTGCCTTTGTTCTTGGGTGTTTAATTCAACATAACATTATCATAGCCTATGAAGTGTTTCAATATTTTAGATAAAAGAAAACTAGAAATAAGTTTAAACTTGCCTTAAAAATGAATATGTGCAAGGCATATGATAGGGTTGAATGAGACTTTTTGAGACATGTGTTGATAAAATTTAGATTTTCACAGAGATAGATTAATCTTGTAATGAACTGTGTGGAAACTGTACATCTGAACTTGTGTATTGCAGAAGAGAAAATAGCATCAATTACCCCAGGTAGAGGACTCCGACAAGGGGATCCACTATCTCCTTATCTATTTATCCTAACCTTCAAAGCTCTTTCTTGTATGATCAATAATTATAGCTTACAAGGCCATTTAACAAGGATTAAATTTAATAACTCTTGTCTTACACTATCTCGTAGTTTCTTTGTAGATGATACCTTATTTTTTATGAATGTAGATACCTAGAACTATAGAGTCCTTGCAAAAATACTTAGAGAATACTGCTCAGCCTCAAGGCAATTAGTAAATTTGGAGAAGTCAAGCATTTTGTTCTTGAAGAATACACTGCAACCACTATAGCAAGAAATCTGTGGCATCCTAGGCATTAGTGAAAGTTTGGACCATAGTAAATACTTGGGAATCCCCAGCATATGGGGAAAACCAAGCATCATGCCCTTGCATATGTTTGTGAGAACGTAAGTAAGAAGGTGCTAGGGTGAAGTAGCAAACATCTTTCTTTTGCAAGAAGAGATGTCATGATTAAGGCGGTCATTAATGCCATCTCAATTTTTCCTATGACATGTTTTAAATTTCCAATTAAAACCTATAAAGAATTGAATAGCCTAGTGGCAAATTTTTGGTGGGAAGGCCAAAGCAAGACATATTGGGTTGCATGGAACAAACTTACGCGCCCCAAATCAGAAGGTAGTATATGATTCAGAGATTTCATTAATTTCAATAATGCCCTTCTTGCTAAGACAACTTGGCATCTTCTCCAGAATCCTGATGCTTTATGGGCTCAAGTAATCAAAGGGCTCTACTTCCTTAATTGCTCTTTCATTGATGTAGTTAAAGGTCACAGAGCTTTATGGTGTTGGTCAAGTACCTTTGAATGTCGAGACTTTATCAAAGAGGATCTATGCTAGCAAATTGGCGATGGGAAATCAGCCTAGATTTGGCAGGATTATTGGATCCCCACTTTAAGTCCACAGTGACTAACCACAGAGGATGAGACACTAAAAAAATCTAATGGGAAGGTGAACACTTTGATCTCTAGTGGCAAAGGCAACTGGGATTTAGATTTAATAAGGGAAATTGTAGATGAAAAAACTATTGAAGTGATTGAGGCAATACCAATTCCTTGGGTTACTTCAAAGGATAAGTTAATGTGGGTGCCGCTAAGAATAGATTATACTCTGTCAAGTTGGGTAACCACCTCTCAAATGGTAGCCCTCCAGTGACGAGTCAACATGTTGGACCATCATCCCAACTTACTAGTAAAGTGTGGAAGAAGTCTTAAAAAATCAAGGTGATTCCTAAAGTGTAAACTTCATTTAGAGAATCTTATCCAATGTTATAGTGTTGAATGAGGCTCTTCTTAAAAGAAAAAGGGGAACCATAAATACTTGCCCGATAATGAAAATATAGTGTGAAATGATGGAACACCTCTTTTTCTATTGCTCTTGGGTATGTTGTGTCTAGTTTGGTAGCAATTATCGTTTAAGAGCGATTTAGATGAAATCCATAGCTTCAAGGAATGGTGGGCATGTATCATCAACTCTCAAAGCCCCTTTATTGAGAAAGATATTGCACTCATATGCTGGATTCTATCATTCATATAGAAAGGAAGAAATAATAAGCGCCTTAATGGAATTATTCCAAACCCTATAGAAGTTGTAGAAAAGGACAATCAGAGTGTTCTTAACCACTGGACTGCTTGTGACCTTTTAAAGAATGAAGCAGAGGAAGATAAGGGGAAAAGCAAACCATATTTGGAAACCACCTCCTGAAAATATCCTCAAAGTTAATATCAATGGTGCACGTTGTAATATAATGAAATTTCGTAATCGATAGTGCTTTATATGTGTAATTAGACAGATAAATATACTGGTACATGAGTGTATGAATGCACTTGGTGTCTCCTTAAAAGACATGTATGGTGCCATATACATATCGCACTTTGGCAAAGTATGGCACCATCTAGATATAATTACATGAGTATCTGGAGATTTCTAAGATACACTAGTACACAACTAGCATTTACCTAAGAAACAATATATATGGTGCCATCTTAGGACCATTTAGACACACTAGGCAAGTTCTTGAACCTATAAGGACATAAGGCGCCAAACCGAGTAGCTTTCGTAAAGTAGCTTTTTATAAAGTAACTTTTTGTAAAGCAACATTTTGATAAAGCAAATTTTAGTTTGGAATAGTCATGGAGCGCCACCTAGTCCTTGCCTAGCTCTTCTAGTTCCACATGTCCCAAAAACCAAGATAACTTATTGGGCATCGGTCTAGCCACATGTCCTACTTTCCCGAACACCAAACATGGAAGTCATATGAGATCATTAAATCTCTCCTCCCTATACCATAGAGGTTAGCCAAGGCATATGAGAGGGAGAGGAGACGAGTTCCAAAATGGAGCACTAGGCACCCTAAGCAAGTAAAACGCCTGGCACCCAGTGATTTTTACACTTGGACACGTATCGCAAGACCACCCAACACCTCTCAAGGCTTTTTAAATTCAGCCAAGACACCAAAATTAAGGGGGAAATAGAGAAAATCATAAGAAAAAGAAATAAGAGTGAAGTTAGTACGTTCTTTGTAACCCCCTACCTTATAATCCGTAATTATAATTCAAAAGTGCATAATTAAGGAAAATTAGAGAGCATTGGTTAGTATTAAGTCAGTTTAATTCCTACTTCAAGACAAGGAACCACCCTGGGATGAATTGGGTTTTCTAAATTTCTTTCAAAACTTGCTTAATCCAGTCTTACATTTACATTTTGAATATAATTAACCTGCTCATAGAAGTATCATTAATACATAGTGTAATATCCCAATTTTTGATTATGGGTTAATCATGATTATTATGGATAATTATGAATTTAATTGGGATTATTATGTGTTTTATGGCAATATTAAATTAATATGTCATAATTACCGAAAAATCGGAATAATGGAAATATTGGCCATAAGTGGTAATTAATGGAGAAATTAATTACTAACTAAAAGAAAAATGAGAAGTGTGATCAAATGGCTAATGGATGGATTAGAGAGATTAATTGGTGTATATGTGTGTGGTATTAGAGATTAAGGGATGAGATGTTGCCAAGTGGCATTATGGTGGACCATAGGATGAGACATAGGAGACAAAAATCACCTTTTTCTCTCTCCTCTCTCTCCTATGCGTTTTTGGAGGCATGTGAAGGGGGTGGGGCAGATTTTTCTGCACTTCATCATCATCTACACCTCTCCTCCTTCTCTCTCTCACGTTCTCTCTCTTCTCTCTCTTGTGCAGCCATTGTTGGCCAAGAAAAAGGAAGAGAAAGCTTGCATTTAAGGTAAGATCTTGACCTCTAATGCCAAAACTCCCTTCATTAAAGTAGATCCTTGAGTTAAGAGCTACATTTCTATGGTTGTAGTTTGTTCATTGGTTGAGGTTTGTGGCCACACGAAATTTTGGGAGGGAGTGAATCAAGAACTCTCTTTGGAAAGGTTGATAAGGTGAGTGAGACCTATCTTTCTATCTAAGTTTCATACCATTTGAAATACTTTGAATTTTCTGGAATTTTGGGGCCATTTTCGAAAATGAAGGCCATTAGGAGTTTGGTATGTGTTTGGTATGAAATTGGTATGTTTGGAATGCATCTTGGATAGATAGAATTTATTTGGGTTTGAAATTGTTAAGTTTGGAGAATTTGAGATTTTAGTGTTTAATGTTACCCAAAACCAAAGCATGATAATGGAATAGGATTTTGGTGATTTTGACATTCCCATTGGATTCCTTGAGTGATTTTGTGTGGGAATGAACTTGGTTATTGATTTTGGGTTCATTTGGATCACTTGTGAAAAGTTGGAAAGTTGTTTGGTTTAGGCTCTGTTTTTCGCTGTCAGTTTGAGCGAGCTTTTTGTGTGACCAAATGGTATTGGAAGATTATGAAACTTCCCAGTCTTAAATTTCACATCCCAAGCTTCAAAATGGACATATATTTAGTGTCATTTTGTTAAGAAATCTGTGAGTTATGCTTGTCCAAAGTTTGGGATTGAAACAGAACTCTGTTTTGGAGTAGTGTGTAGTTTTTGGTGATTCTGTATTTGTGTAGTGATTTCCAGTGAGGGGCTATATTTTTCCTTGAAAGAGGACTCATATACCTTTCATTTGGCTTTAGAATCACCTCGTTTCGATTTGTCTAGAATTAGTTATGGTTTTTCGAAGTCAGCGCAGAGTCAGGAAATTTCTGGGCTGCGGCCCAAGAGTGGCGGACTGCGGCCCAAGCCTTTCTGACCTGTTTTGGGCCGCGGCCCAAGAGTGGTGGGCCGCAGCCCAAGACCTTCTGACCATGTTTGGGCTGCAGCCCAAGGAATGGTGGGCCGCGGCCCAACCCTGTGTTTTGGCACTTTGTGTTATCGAAAGGGGATCTTTAACCTATTGTTTCCCAACCTTTTAGGGCTTTTATTAGAGGCATTTGGGGCCTCTTAAAAGTCAATTATGATAACCAAAACTAAATGTTTCAAGTTAATTAAGTCTTGGAATAGAATATAACCCTTCGTCCCTAATCATGAATATAGGATTTGATATTTGCCTTCCTCGGGAGAGACCGGCGCTAGGACACGCACGGAAGGATCAACGTAGTGACTTTTCTCTCATATTATGTATGATGTTTTGGCATGCATAACTTATCGTTGTATTTGTGAAATGTGTGCCATGGTCCATTACGGCATGAGCAGGTCAGCGTGAGCCGTGTAGGGATTGACGGTGGTCATCTCTAGGTCGGCCGTTGAACTGCCGTCGTAATCGACATGGATATTGTGAATCCGACCCGTAGGGCGGCGTTTGTGAATCCAGCCGTGGGCTGTGTGTATTTTGCCGGTATGGCTTGTGTATGAAATGCATTATATGAATCCCAGCTGTGGTGAAATGTATTGTGTGGATTGCTGTGATGCAATGCAACGTGAGCAATTCGGCGGGAGCAATCGTAAGGGATGACATGTGTAATACTAACCATTGCCGTTGTAATTGCCGTTGTGGTTGCTTGTTGTGGTTAATGATTTGCTTACATGCACTATTATTGTACATTATATGATTGATTTGTTACTACGGGGATTCCTTAGAATCTCACTCTCCCAAAAACCATGTTTTAGACAGGGCAGAAGGATCAAAAGGCAAGCGGGCGACAAAGAGTAGTTAGAACTCCAGTTAGGAGTATATTTTGGGATTATTGGTTATCATGTATATTTATTGGATGTTTTTGGGAAACAATTGTGTAAAATGGGATCGGTAGTATAGTTTTATGTAATCCCCAAGTTAAGGGTATTGAATTGTGGGCTTTGTGCCTTTGTAAATCCCTTATCGAATGAATGGAACCCGAGTGTGTCGGGAATTTCTTTATACTCTGATATTAATGAATGAAATCAACTTGTACAGGCCATTTAGTATTGAAATGGGAATATGAGACCGTCATGAACATATTTTGTAAAAGTTTTTGTAAGTCATGATTTTGGGAAGTTTGTTTTTGTTTAAGTTCCAAAATCATCTAAGGTCTCTAATTCCACATTAATTATGTTTTTATGAACTAAATCTCGGCCTTAATCGTCAAGGGGGTTACATTTGTGGTATCAGAGCTATAGTTCCTGGCAAGGTGAGGATTTGCTAGGATAGCTCCTTAGATGATCTTAATCCTTGAGTTTAGGGTAGCTTATTGATTGATAAGTTCTTGTTGCGTATACACATGAGTATTTCTACTAATTGTGGATTGAGATAAATGTTATGGGTTATGTGTATACATTGACTAAGGTACTGACATGGTGAATCATTGTAGAGTAAAGGACAACACGGTTCGCCCTAGAGGCAGACAAAGGGATCCAGATGTGGAGGAGTTGAATGACAATCCTCCTGACCCAATGCAAGAGGTGATGGATCTCGTACGGGAACAAAGAGATATGATCCGTGAGCTAAGAGAAGAGCTCCAGGAGGAAAGGACCAAGCGTAATGAAGAAAGGGCCCAGTCGACTCGTGAGGAGACTCAAGCAGAGACTCATCATGAGGAGACAGCTGAGGGGTCCAATCGGTCCCATGAATCCCTACCTCACACGGTGCCTAACCAAGAGTCTCAAGGGGTACTGGTTCGTGAGGGAAGAGGCTTACAATACTGGGTCTCTGAGTTTTGCAAGCATCTACCTCCAGTGTTCAGGGGGAGGTTTGAGCCCCAGTCGCTGAGGACTGGTTGAATCGCCTAGAGAAGATCTTTGAGGTCCTTGAGTGCTCTACGGAGGTAAAGCCGAAGCTAGCTGTGTATAAGCTAGAGGGGGATGCAGACCGGTGGTGGCAGAATATCGCCATGACACTTCAAAGCCGGAATGTGCCATTGACTTGGGAAGTGTTCCAAGAAAAGTTCAATGAGAAGTACTTCCCTAAGTCGGTGAGGTTGGAGAAAGAGTCTGAGTTCTTGGCTATCAGGCAGGGAGATACAGAGAGCTTTGATGAGTATCTTTCCCGTTTCGTCCAGCTATCTCGGTACTCTACACATCTCCGGGAAAAGGATGATGAGGAGTGGAGCTCTGATATGCTTAGCAGGGGCTTGAGGCGAGAACTGAAGAAGAGATTAGCCTCTCACCTGTTTACTGACTTCAACAAGGCGGCGGAGCAGTGTAGGATTTTTTAGAACAATCTGAGGGATTGGTACCCAACTAAGGGTAAAGACAGTCGCAATGAGCCTAGCAAGGCTAACACTTCCCAGAAGCGTAAGGGACAAGGATCCTCATATGGGGGTGGTAACAAGAAGCCCTATCAACCTGGGGGTCGTAGTGACCAGAAACCTCCAGCGGGACCGATGTGCAACCAGTGCAGAAAGTACCATCCGGGAAGAACTTGTGCTGGGGAGGTGATTTGCTTCAACTGTAAGCAAGTGGGTCATGTATCTTTTAAGTGCCCACGACAGCCGACAGAGCAAAGGCCCAGGAATCAAGGTCGAGTGTTCGCCATGACGCATGAGGAAGCCCGGAAGTCGCCTAAATTGATCCAAGGTAAAATTCTTCTTGGTGATAATGAGTTAGATACTTTGTTTGACTCGGGTGCAAGTCATTCGTTCATAGCTTATGACTGTGTAAAGCGCCTGGGATTGCATGTGCATAGACTACCATTTGATTTGGTCGTGTCGACGCCGATGGGTGTCAAGACTGTGACGGCCGAAGCCTGTTTAAATTGTGTGATAGTTGTTGAGGGTCGTGAGTCTACAGTAGATTTAATCTGTTTGCCACTCCAACAATTGGAAGTTATTTTGGGCTTTAACTGGTTGACAGCAAATGATGTATTGCTTGATTGTGGTAATAAAAGGATCACTTTCCTTAGTGCACAGTGGGATAGCAATGCACATGCTAGTTTGAACTTACTTTCAACTGTTAAAGCAGAGAAATATCTTGAGAAAGGATGTCAAGGGTATATGGTGTTTTTCTCCGTTCAGGGAGAGTCAGCTCTAGAGGGTATACCTGTTGTAAACGAATTCCCTGAGGTATTTCCAGAGGATCTTAGTGGATTGCCTCCGGAAAGGGAAGTGGAATTCCCAATTGAGATTGTTCCTGGAGCTGGTTCAATATCGAAAGCCCCATATCGTATGGCCCCGAATGAAATGGCAGAGTTGAAGAAGCAAATTGAAGAATTGCTTGAGAAAGGATTCATCAGACCCAGTGTATCGCCATGGGGAGCTCCAGTGTTATTTGTGAAAAAGAAAGATGGAAGCTTGAGGCTTTGTATCGATTATCGAGAACTTAACAAGGTGACTGTTAAGAACAAGTACCCTCTCCCAAGGATTGATGACCTGTTAGATCAATTGTCTGGCTCGTGCATATTCTCCAAAATTGATCTAAGGTCGGGATATCATCAGTTGCGTGTGAAGGCGGCAGACATTCCTAAGACTGCTTTCATAACGAGATATGGGCACTATGAGTTCCTTGTAATGCCCTTTGGGTTGACGAATGCACCGGTGGTATTCATGGATTATATGAATCGCATCTTCCGATAGTATTTTGACCAGTTTGTGGTTGTGTTTATTGACGATATCTTTATCTATTCCAAGAGTAGGGAGGATCATGAGCAACACTTGAGAATTGTGTTGAGAATTCTACGAGAAAAGCAACTCTATGCCAAGCTGAGCAAATGTGAGTTTTGGCTTACAGAAGTGAAGTTCCTTGGCCATGTGATCTCTCGAGATGGGGTATCAGTGGATCCCAGTAAGGTGGAAGCAGTACTTGATTGGAAAAGACCAGAAACTATTTCTGAGATTCGCAGCTTTCTGGGTCTTGCTGGTTATTACCGGAGGTTCATTCAGAACTTCTCGCGTATTGCATTGCCGATGACCAAGCTCACGAGGAAGGATCAACCGTTTTTGTGGGATGAACGTTGTGAGCGGAGTTTCACTGAGCTGAAGGAGAGATTGACTACGGCACCAGTGTTGATTATACCTGATCCCAGTGAGGCTTACGTCGTGTACAGTGATGCGAGTAAGCAGGGGTTAGGGTGTGTCCTGATGCAGCAGGGACGTGTGGTGGCCTATGCCTCTCGACAGCTAAAACCGCATGAGATGAACTACCCCACTCATGATCTGGAGCTTGCGGCAATCGTGTTTGCATTGAAAATTTGGCGTCATTACCTGTATGGTGTGACAGTGGAACTGTACTGTGACCACAAAACTCTCAAATATCTATATGATCAGAAAGAGTTGAACATGAGACAGCGTCGGTGGATGGAGTTGCTGAAAGATTATAACCTGGAGATCAAATATCATCTGGGTAAGGCTAATGTCGTCGCGGATGCTTTGAGTCGGAAGGTGGTGCTAGTGGCAACAATGATGATCCAGGAATGGAAACTAATAGAGGATTTTTGGGATTTGAATCTCTCGAAGGAAATCCTGTGTGCCAGTTATGGTGTGGTCCAAGGGGAGAATGACCTGAGGACTGAGATTGAAGAGGCTCAAATGCATGATGAGCTAGCCCAGTCGATCCGAGCTATGATTGAGCGAGGAGAGACTCGGGATTATGACTTGTCACCAAGTGGATTGGTGCGTTATCAGAAGAGAATCTATGTACCACTGAAGGCGGAGTTGAGATTGAGAATTCTTGATGAGGCTCATAAGAGTCAGTATACTCTTCACCCCGGTATGACCAAGATGTATCATAACTTGAAGTCTATGTATTGGTGGCCAGGGTTGAAGAGTGATGTGACAAAGTATGTGGCGCGGTGTCTTACTTGTCAAAAGGTGAAGATTGAGCACCAGAGACCGCCAGGTTTACTTCAGAGTCCAGAAATTCCAGAATGGAAGTGGGAGAGTGTGACCATGGATCTAGTGGTGGGTTTGCCCAAGATCAAGAACTACGATGCGATCTGGGTGATTGTTGATCGACTCACGAAGTCTGCGCACTTCATACCTATCAACGCTAGCTATTCTCCTGATAGGCTGGCTGAGATTTATATCAAGGAGATTGTGAGACTCTATGGTAAACCAAAGAATATAATCTCCGATAGAGATCCTCGGTTTACTTCGAGATTCTGGAGGGCTCTACATGAAGCTATGGGTACTCAATTGAGGTTTAGCACGGCCTATCATCCTCAGACAGACGGACAGTCAGAGAGGACTATCCAAACTTTAGAAGATATGCTGAGAGCGTGTGTCCTAGACTTCAAGGGAAAGTGGGACTACTATCTTCCATTGGCTGAGTTTGCTTATAACAACAGTTACCATACGAGCATTCAAATGGCTCCGCATGAAGCACTGTATGGGAGAAAGTGCCAGTCACCGCTGTGCTGGTCAGAGTTGTCTGAGAGGAAGTTGTACGGGCCGGATCTTGTTGACCAAACAGCTGAGCAGACCCGCGTTATCAGGAAGAGGCTCCTTACAGCACAGAGTCGTCAGAAGAGCTATGCTGATAAGAGGAGAAGACCTCTTGAGTTTGAAGTGGGGGATCATGTTTTCTTGAGGGTGTCTCCGGTTACAGGCATCGGGAGAGCGATCAAGCGGAAGAAGCTAAGTCCGAGATACATTGGTCCATTTGAGATTCTGGCACGAATCGGACCTGTAGCATATCGGATAGCCCTACCCCCGAGTTTGAGTAGATTGCATGATGTATTCCATGTCTCGCAGCTCAAGAAGTACCAACCAGACCCTGAGCATATCATTGAATATGAAGAGGTTGAGTTGCAAGATAATTTCACTTATGCGGTAGAGCCAGAGCGTATCATTGACCGGGAAGAGCGGAAGCTCAGGCACCGAAGCTTACTGTTTGTGAAGGTGGTCTGGAAGGGAATGTCACCAAGGGAAGCGACTTGGGAGGCGGAAGCGGACATGAGGAAAAGATTCCCTAAGTTTATGCCCCAATATGTGTAACAAATTTCGAGGGCGAAATTTATTGAACGGGGGGAGAATTGTAATATCCCAATTTTTGATTATGGGTTAATCATGATTACTATGGATAATTATGAATTTAATTGGGATTATTATGTGTTTTATGGCAATATTAAATTAATATGTCATAATTACCGAAAAATCGGAATAATGGAAATATTGGCCATAAGTGGTAATTAATGGAGAAATTAATTACTAACTAAAAGAAAAATGAGAAGTGTGATCAAATGGCTAATGGATGGATTAGAGAGATTAATTGGTGTATATGTGTGTGGTATTAGAGATTAAGGGATGAGATGTTGCCAAGTGGCATTATGGTGGACCATAGGATGAGACATAGGAGACAAAAATCACCTTTTTCTCTCTCCTCTCTCTCCTATGAGTTTTTGGAGGCATGTGAAGGGGGTGGGGCAGATTTTTCTGCACTTCATCATCATCTCCACCTCTCCTCCTTCTCTCTCTCACGTTCTCTCTCTTCTCTCTCTTGTGCAGCCATTGTTGGCCAAGAAAAAGGAAGAGAAAGCTTGCATTTAAGGTAAGATCTTGACCTCTAATGCCAAAACTCCCTTCATTAAAGTAGATCCTTGAGTTAAGAGCTACATTTCTATGGTTGTAGTTTGTTCATTGGTTGAGGTTTGTGGCCACACGAAATTTTGGGAGGGAGTGAATCAAGAACTCTCTTTGGAAAGGTTGATAAGGTGAGTGAGACCTATCTTTCTATCTAAGTTTCATACCATTTGAAATACTTTGAATTTTCTGGAATTTTGGGGCCATTTTCGAAAATGAAGGCCATTAGGAGTTTGGTATGTGTTTGGTATGAAATTGGTATGTTTGGAATGCATCTTGGATAGATAGAATTTATTTGGGTTTGAAATTGTTAAGTTTGGAGAATTTGAGATTTTAGTGTTTAATGTTACCCAAAACCAAAGCATGATAATGGAATAGGATTTTGGTGATTTTGACATTCCCATTGGATTCCTTGAGTGATTTTGTGTGGGAATGAACTTGGTTATTGATTTTGGGTTCATTTGGATCACTTGTGAAAAGTTGGAAAGTTGTTTGGTTTAGGCTCTGTTTTTCGCTGTCAGTTTGAGCGAGCTTTTTGTGTGACCAAATGGTATTGGAAGATTATGAAACTTTCCATTCTTAAAGTTCACATCCCAAGCTTCAAAATGGACATATATTTAGTGTCATTTTGTTAAGAAATCTGTGAGTTATGCTTGTCCAAAGTTTGGGATTGAAACAGAACTCTGTTTTGGAGTAGTGTGTAGTTTTTGGTGATTCTGTATTTGTGTAGTGATTTCCAGTGAGGGGCTATATTTTTCCTTGAAAGAGGACTCATATACCTTTCATTTGGCTTTAGAATCACCTCGTTTCAATTTTTCTAGAATTAGTTATGGTTTTTCGAAGTCAGCCCAGAGTCAGGAAATTTCTGGGCCGCGGCCCAAGAGTGGCGGACCGCGGCCCAAGCCTTTCTGACCTGTTTTGGGCCGCGGCCCAAGAGTGGTGGGCCGCAGCCCAAGACCTTCTGACCATGTTTGGGCTGCAGCCCAAGGAATGGTGGGCCGCGGCCCAACCCTGTGTTTTGGCACTTTGTGTTATTGATAGGGGATCTTTAACCTATTATTTCCCAACCTTTTAGGGCTTTTATTAGAGGCATTTGGGGCCTCTTAAGAGTCAATTATGATAACCAAAACTAAGTGTTTCAAGTTAATTAAGTCTTAGAATAGAATATAACCCTTCGTCCCTAATCATGAATATAGGATTTGATATTTGCCTTCCTCGGGAGAGACCGGCGCTAGGACACGCACGGAAGGATCAAGGTAGTGACTTTTCTCTCATATTATGTATGATGTTTTGGCATGCATAACTTATCGTTGTATTTGTGAAATGTGTGCCATGGTCCATTACGGCGTGAGCAGGTCAGCGTGAGCCATGTAGGGATTGACGGTGGTCATCTCTAGGTCGGCCGTTGAACTGCCGTCGTAATCGACATGGATATTGTGAATCCGACCCGTAGGGCGGCGTTTGTGAATCCAGCCGTGGGCTGTGTGTATTTTGCCGGTATGGCTTGTGTATGAAATGCATTATATGAATCCCAGCTGTGGTGAAATGTATTGTGTGGATTGCTGTGATGCAATGCAACGTGAGCAATTCAGCGGGAGCAATCGTAAGGGATGACATGTGTCATACTAACCATTGCCGTTGTAGTTGCTTGTTGTGGTTAATGATTTGCTTACATGCACTATTATTGTACATTATATGATTGATTTGTTACTACGGGGATTCCTTAGAATCTCACTCTCCCAAAAACCATGTTTTAGACAGGGCAGAAGGATCAAAAGGCAAGCGGGCGACAAAGAGTAGTTAGAACTCCAGTTAGGAGTATATTTTGGGATTATTGGTTATCATGTATATTTATTGGATGTTTTTGGGAAACAATTGTGTAAAATGGGATCGGTAGTATAGTTTTGTGTAATCCCCAAGTTAAGGGTATTGAATTGTGGGCTTTGTGCCTTTGTAAATCCCTTATCGAATGAATGGAACCCGTGTGTCAGGAATTTCTTTATACTCTGATATTAATGAATGAAATCGACTTGTACAGGCCATTTAGTATTGAAATGGGAATATGAGACCGTCATGAACATATTTTGTAAAAGTTTTTGTAAGTCATGATTTTGGGAAGTTTGTTTTTGTTTAAGTCCCAAAATCATCTAAGGTCTCTAATTCCACATTAATTATGTTTTTATGAACTAAATCTCGGCCTTAATGATGAAGGGGGTTACACATAGCAGAGTGTCAACCAAGATTCCTAACAACCCTTGAGTTTTCATATAATAACTAAAGGGTTTACGGGACATATTCGCCCCTTACAACTTCCCATTTAGGGGATTACATACCCTTTTTCAAAATAACATTTATAGTATATATATAGTAATTTCAATTCCAAAATATGATAACCATTCATCAACCAAAAGAAAACTAGTTGCCCTTGGTTGGTTGCTTCTCATTCGAGCCACCCGCCTTGGCTGTAGGTTAGTTAATGGAAAGAATAAGATTCAAGAGAATCCCAGTAGTAACAGATCTCTCATACAATATATAATTACATAGCATGCAAGTAAATCACTAAGCAGCAGCAGCATACATATGGCCTTTACTGCATACGTATAATCTTCAAAACATACACATAGCCTTCGCGGCTTACACAATTAGAACAACAGGGGTAAGTGTGACTTGCGTCACGTCTACTATAACCCCCTTCATCATCAAGGCCAAGATTAAGTTCATAAATACATGATTATATGGAATTAGAGACCATACGATGATTAGGGACTTAATAAAATTAAACTTCTCAAATCAGGGTTTACAAAAACCTTTACAAAACTTGTTTAGCAATGGTCTCATATTCACACTTCAAATTCACAATTGGCCTATACAATTTGATTCCATTTATAAATATCAGAGTACACAGTAAATTCTCGACACACTCGGGTTTACTAATCGAATAAGGGTTTTACAAGGCACAAATGCCCATAATCAGTTTCCTATAACAAGGGGATTACACAAAACTATCCAATATCTATATATAATTGTTTCCCCAACAAAATATCAAAACTACAAAAGTATGATAACCAATTTCTCCAAAATAAACTCCTAACCTAAAGCTTTATCCACTCTTCATCACCCACTTTCCTTTAGATCCTTCGACCCTCTCTAAAAATTATTTTTGGGAGAGTGAGATTCTAAGGAATCCCTGTAGTATCAAATTACTCATAGAATGCACAACAACAAAGCATGAAAGCAAATCATCACACAACACATAGCAAATACAACTGTAGTTACAGCGGCAAGGGCAGGTATGACGTGCGTCACCCTCACGTTTGCTCATGCTGAAGTGCTCACGCTGTGTTGCACATTCACATGTTCATAGCACATATATCACCATAGCTGGGATCCATATAAAATATTTCACATACACACAGCCACACTGGCCGGATACTCAAAAAGGAATCCATGATTCCACAACGCAGCCTCAGCAATTACAATGGCAGATGCAACGGTAAGGGTAGGAGTGATAACCATCACCCCCTACGACTGCTCACACTGAACTGCTCATGCTGTAATGCCCTATGTCCAATAACACATTCACAAGATCACAATGATAAGTCATGCATACCAAGCATCATACATAACATGAGAGAAAAGTCACTACCTTGGTCTTTCCGTGCTTGCTTTGGCACTGGTCTCTCGCGAGCAAGGCAAATATCGAATCCTATAATTCATGATTAGGGACGAAGTGTTATTCTTTATCCAACACTTAAATAACTTCACAACACTTAGATGTGGTTATCATTAATATCCTTTAGAAAGCTACAAATGTCTCTAACAAAAGCCCTAAAGGGTTGGGAAGTACTATATCAAAAACCACCTTACGATAGCGAAATGTTTTGATTTTTTGATGTTGGCCATGGCCAAGGATCTTTGGTTGTGGCATAAAATAGGTTAGAAACTTTTGGGCTGCGGCCAAAATCAGGTAAGAGAATTTTTGGTTGTGGCCAAGAGTCTCTTGGCTACGACCAAGAAAATTTCAGTTTCTTGATTGAACTTCAAAAAATCATACATAATTCTAGAAAAATTGAAATGAGGTAATCCCAAAGCCGAATGAAAGGTATTTAATTCCTCTTCACTAGAAAAATATGGATCAAGGCTGTCTATAACCACAAAAATCCAGAATTCCACAAATTTTCATACTATTCTAAATTTGATCCCAGATTTAACATCAAACTTTGGACAATCATAACTCCTAGCTCAAAACTCGAAATGGCATGAATTATATGTCCATTTTGAAGCTTGGCATGTGAAATTTAAGATTGGAAAGTTTCAAAAGTTTTCATCACCATTTTCCCATTCAAAACGTCCATGAAAACTGACTGCCTGCACAGGGTTTTACTTAATAGAATTTTCCAATTTCTAACATGTATTTCCAATGGTTTCAAAATCCAATCCAAAACTCATTCCCATACAAAATTTCACAAGGAACACAATGAAAACCTAAAAATGACAAAAATCACAACCTATTGACATATTCTACTTTGGGACACATTTCAACATAAAACCCCAAAGTTGCCAAATTCCACATTCAAGACTCCAGATTCATTGTATCTATCCATGACACTTCACAAAACACTAATTCCATAACATCAACATGCCCTACCCACAATGACCCACATTTTTGAAAATAAGGCCAAAATCCCAAAATTTCAAAGCTCAATTAAATGCCACAAAACCTATATAGAAAGGTTTGTCTTACTCACCTCAACAACTTTCTTAAAGAGGTTCCTTGGTTCTCCCAACTCTAGATTTCCTTGTGTGCTCAAAACACCACCAATGGAAAATCTAAAGCCATAGGATAAAAGCTCTGAATAAGAGGAACAACTTTAAAGAAGGAGATTTTGGCATTCAAGGTCAAGATCTCACCTAAATCTTTAGCTTTCCTTTTCTCTTTCTTCATTCAACAATGGCAAAAAGGAGAGAGCAAGAGAGAGAAAATTTTGAGATGATGATGATGATATTGAATGGCAGAATTTTCTGCTCCCATGCCTTACTCATACGCACAAAGAGAGAGGGAGAGAGAGAAATGAATATAAAATGCTTTGTTTGACTTTCCAACGACTCCCTCTACATCCAATGGTGCCACTTGTCTCAATCTCATTATTTCTCACCAAAGTAACCATATGGTTACACTAACTACTCCATTAGCCATTTAGCCACACTCTTCATTTCTCTTAGTTAGTAATTAAATTCTTCATTAATCACTAACTAATTGCCATTCTTTCAATTTGTCACTAATTATGGCATATTAATTAAAATTTCCATATAACACATAATAACTCAACTTTAATTCATAAATTATTCTCAATAATCATCATTATTCCTTAATCAAAATTTGGGGCATTACATCTACGACTGCTCACGCTGTAATACACATTGCCTTCACAGCTTACACAATGCTTTTGCAGCATACACATTGCGTTCACGACATACACATAGCCATCACAGATTTCACACAGCCTTCATAGCTTTCACATAGTTTTCACAGCAGCAAACGTCACAACATTTACAATACACAATTCAATGATATAACAAACATACAATGCATTACACGTAGTATAAGAGAAAGTGTTACTACCTTGTTCTTTCCGCTCGTAATCTAGCACCGGTTTATCATGACCAAGTCAAATGTCAAATCCTATCAATCATAATCAAGGATGACGAGTTATTACGTATTCTAATTCTTTAAGAACTCATAATACTTGGGTTGGCTATCACTATAGTTATTTAATCAAGTCAATTAAGGAGATAAAGTGGTCAATTAACCTAAAAGACCAATTTCTAAACTCAAAGTTCAACAATATTACATTATGTCATAACATCATCAATTTTCGAATAAGTAACCAAATCTGCCAGAATTTTTCATCAACTTTGAAAAATCATAACTAACTCTATAAAAATTGAAATGAGGTGATTCCAAAGGCTATGTGACCTTTATTTAATCTAGTTTCAAGGAAAAATATCACCCATAGCCAGTTGCATACACAACATTCCCAGAATTTTCATGTAATGCACACTGTCAAAATTCAACCAGTTTTCATGACCTAACTTCAAAAATTCATAACTCCCATTGTACAAATAAAAATGATGGAAATAACCTAAAAAAAAATTCTTGATATGTCTATTATTTAACTGGAAAGTTTCAGAATTTTTAGAGATCATTTGTTTATCGAAAAACACCACACAATCAGGGCATCTCACTAGAATTATGTTCGGTAGAAAATCCAGTTTTGCATTTTGAGTTTCAATAACCCAAAATTCACAACCCAAGGCTATTCCCATATAATTTTTTGTGTAGAACACAATGGTAACATCAAAATGAACAAATTTTCACTCATTTCCTATGTCCTGTTTTGGAAAAATTTTAGGGTATTTCACAACAAACAACCACTTCACTATCTAATCACTAAGCTTAGCTCATTTCCCTCTAAACCAACATATAAGCACATACATAGGATGAAAGCTTCATGATCCCTATTATACCCTAAAAGCCAAAATTAGGGTTGTCACAATAGCCCACCAAAACTCAGCCAATCAAAGCATCATATACATCAAAATAATACTCTTATTGTCCTCTTGCTTCTTCTTGTGTTCTTTTCTTGATTCCTCAACTTTTGTTCTTACAAGGTGGCTAAAAACTCCTCTTCTTCAAAAACAAAACCATAGAAATGAAGCTAAGGATGAGAGGAACATGTTTCATGAAGGGTATTTGAGCATAAGAGGTGATTTACCAAGTAAAATTGGAGCTAGAAGCTCACCTTGTGACTTTGTTCTTCCTTTTCTCTTTCTTCTTGAACTTGAACAAAACTTGAGCCAAGAGAGAGTGAGATGAGGTCATATTTTTTTCTCTTCCCTTTAGCCTTCATACTTGGCTAACAATGAAGCCAAAGAAAGAGATAGAGCCTTTAAAAAATATCCTAGTCCACCTCCTTCAACTATTATATATAATTGCAATAAACATGTGGTACATATTTTAGATCATCATCTTTCTCTTGCTCTATTTATGTCATACGTACCCCTCCTTTTTAATGCATGACATCATATTTGTTTCTTTATTTCCTTGGCCATAAACCTCTACTGAAATATAGCTCTTGAATAAGCTAAAAAGACTTCTTCAATTATCATATATTTTTCCTACTAACAATTTCATCTTTGAGTTGAAATTATTGACCAAGTCTTCACCTTTTCTTGGTCTTAATTGTGTTTCTATCTCCTTCCCTCTTATCCTATGATTTATGGCTCTTAAAGGGCAAAAATTGCTTCTTATATTCTCATGGTTTTTGCCTCCTCTTATATTACGTTTAGAATGATATATTTGACCAAAGTCAAAATGCCTCCGTATACTTTATTTGTGAGCCAAATATCATTTCTTCTTGGCTTCCTTTATGTTGGACGAAATATCATTCAAAAAGGGAGGGAAAATGTTGACCAATTTATTCTTCTTGCTTTCTTTTTATCTAGTCATAATTTTGACTTTTCAAGCTCTCCTTTTGAACTTGTCTCTAATAACTTCCAAGAGACACCCTCTTTTTTTAATCAATTATTTCCTTTGCCTTATGCCCATAAAGTGACGTAAATGGGCTCCTCCCAATAACCAAATATGTTACTCCAATTGCCTCATGTTGGATGAAATTTATGGCCCATTGGAAGAGGATAATGATCTCTCAAAATATCCCAATTAGACTTTGTTATCACAATTAAATTTTTGATAATGGGTTTAGGCATTTTCCACTGCTAATTCGGATCATAATTCATACTTTATTCCCAAAAAGTGTTTGTTTAGCATTAATTACATTCACCTTTGGAGTCATTAGCCCTTATACATATTTTGGGGCATTACATTCTTGGTGCTCTTGCCGGATTTTAAGCTTGAATTCATGTTTTCAACTAATCTAGCTTTCACAAATCTCGTTCTACTCATCGAGAGCTACATTCCTATAGTTTAAGATTTTTAATCTAAGGAGTTTAGTGCTGCCTTTATGGTGGAGGTCCTATCAAAATCAAGAATGGATTATAGCATCGAGTAGAGGTAAGCGTAAGCTATGATTTGAGCATAGGATTATGAGGTTTTGCTGAGTTTTCATAAATTTATATAGTTTCCATAAGTTTTGAACTAGGAGCAATATTAGGGCTTTGATGTTCTTGAGGCCATGATTAAGATGTTAGAAGAGGTTTAATTACGATAGGAATGGAATTTGATAAATTCTGGATCTTAAAACTGCAAAATCATCTTGTGTAGGCTTAGGGTTGAATTTGGCCGTGAGTAAGGCATTGAGAAAGAGTATGATTTTGATATTTTGAGGTCAACAATGTGTTTAGCATGAAAAACTGTGTGGGATTAAGGTGAGGAAGTGAAACCAGAAGCGTTAGAATAGAAAACATAATCTTGACCTGGGAATCCCTAAGTTTTGGCCTTGATGAAATCATAGGGAAAGAAATGGATTTTAAAGAATTTGAGGCTTAAAATGGATTATATGGGCAAAATTATGTTGAAATATCTTGTGTTTATGAGTCTTAGATGATTGGATAGAAAACCCTAATTTTAGGACTTAAGGTTGCAAAGGATAGATGCTGTTGGATTTGAGTTAGTTTGCTTGTGGATTTTTTTTGATAGATCAAACTTGTTTGATATAACCCTCTGCCTTAATTGGCATAATTAAGATTCGATAACATAATAAAATGGATTAAAGACCGATGGATAGTTTGAAACTCATTTTAAACACCCTCTCTAAGGTAGGGTTTTCACAACATTTTGAAAACTTCTTTCCTTTCCCAGTCTCAAGTTCAGTTATCGAATATAATCACTTGTGCAGTTAATATACATTCAACATATCAGAGTGTTTAACCAAATTCCTGGCAACCCCAAAGTTTCATTTATTCATAGAACTATAGGGTTTCAGTTCCCAACTAGGGGATTACACTGTCATGTGTTTAAAACTATTTACAACTCAAAAATGTCATACAGTAATCCCTATCCAAAATGAATAACCAACATGGCCCGAACTAAATGTCCCTATAGGGTTCTAACCACTCTGAGTCGTACGCTTCTCCTTGGAGCCACTCGTCTTGTCTGAAAGCTTAGTCAAAGGAAAGAATGAGATTCAAGAGAATCCCAGTAGTAACAGAACATGTATACCACACATAAGCATACAGCATATTAAGCAAATCATCATACACCACCAGTAGCACAAATCACACTCCACCCTCATCCCCTTTTACCACCGAGAAGGCACACCGTCCTAACTCAAACCGTTGTTAGCGACTCAGGGATTGTTTGTGTAGCAGTGCATATACATAGCCTTATAGCTCATATAGCCATCTGACTTTCACAATTGGCCAGTCGGCCTTCACAAATAGCCTTTAGGCTTTTCACATAATCTCACATCTCACACCCCATCCTCATCCCATTTTACCGACGGGAAGGCACTCTGTCCTAACTTAAACCGTTGTTAGCGACTCAGGGACTATTGGCATGGCGGTGCTTACACATATCCACAAATATGGTAGCATGCAAATTTATCACAAATCAATGATATAACACACATGCAATGCATCACATATGGTATAAAAGAAAAGTCACTACCTCGTTCCTTCCTGATGTTTACTGGCTCAGTGGGCTCACGAGGATGGCAGATGTCAAATCCTATAAACCAAATTAGGGACAATAGATCAATCTCTTTTCCAAGTTCTTAATTCCGTAATACTTTAAGTTGGTATTCATATGAACTCTTTAAGTGGCTATTAAATGCCTAGATATATGCCTAAAGGGTTGGGGTAACTATCCTCAAAGAAACCTTTTTCGGAAAAAGAAGCACTAATTTTGGGCTGCCTCACTCGAGTGATGAACACCTCACTCGAGTGATGCCCACAGTTATGCTCCAGTCCCAACGAGTGAAATGTAATACCCCAAAATGTGACTCAAGATAATGACTTCAAAAGTGAAGGTAAAGAAGGATTAAACCAACACTTTTGGAGGATGTGACGAGAATTATGACTTGAATGTGTTATAGTCAGAGCCTAGACCCTGTATTTGAGTTCAATTATGAATTAATATCTAAATTGACTTAAAATAGGGAAGGCACATATTGGTGTTATGGAGAGATAAGATGAGTTTGATGGTGATTCAGTGTGAATTGTCGTAATCAGGGGCAAAACGGTAAAGTTACCAACCAATTGGTCAGTTACTGAAGAGGAAACTCATTGGTAACTTAAAGATCAATGGTTGAGATTGATTTGTGAAAGAGATCAAAGGGTGGAATCAAGTGTATAAGTGTGTTTGTGAACTTATGGGTGATGGATTAAGATCTTGACAAGTGTCACCATAAGAGCCATTGATTGGGTCAAATTGTCAAAAGTCATTTTTCTCTTCTCTCCACTTCTAAATGTCGGCCAAGAGTGTATCAGGACCCAAATCTGATACTTCTTCATTATTTCATCTCTCTTTTCTCTTCCATGGACGTCCCACCTTGAACAAGAAAGAGAAAGGAAAAGCTTGAGTTTTGGGTGAGTATTTGTCTCTAAATGCTCAAGTGTTCTCCATTAACATTACTCATAGTGTCAAGAGCTTCATTCCTATGGTTTCTGATTTTTGATTTGTGGTGTTTGAAAGCTTGGGAAAATTTAGAAGTGGTGGAAATCAAGAACAAGTCTTGGGAAGAAGTTAAGGTGAGTATTTGGAACCTTTTGGTATGTTGATTGTAGTCATTAGCTTGGTTTTGAGATTTTGTGATTTTGCCCTGATTTCTTGTGAATTTTGAATGGTATGTAATGGTTGATATGTGATGCTAAATTTAGTGTTAAATGGTGTCTTTGGGCCATTGGGTTGGTTGGGAATTTTGGTTTGGAATGGAGTGCAATGTGGTGACTTGAGTGAGTTTTGGTGTGACATGTTGTGTTTGTGTTGGAACATGTCCAATGTGAATGGAATTTGATTGATTTGGTGTTTCCAATGGATTCCTTGTGCAAATTTATGTGGAAATGGTATTTGGTGTGAATTTGGGAACCATTGGAATCATTGGTGCAAAACTGAGAAATCTGTCCCTTGAAGTTTTGCTCTAGGCAGTCTGGTGTTGTGGACGTTTTGACTGGGAAAATGATGTTGGAAAATTATGAAAATTTCCAATCTTAAAGTTCACCTCCCAAGCTTCAAAATGGGCATATAATTTGTGCCATTTCGTTTTGGGACTTGGGAGTTATAGCTGTCCAAAGTTTGAGGTCGAAAATGGATTCTGTTTTGGGGCAGTGATGAAATGTGTGGAAGTATGTGTTTAGATTGAGTTCTTTAGTGTAGGTATTAAGCAACATTTGCATGTTATTGTAGAGTGGTTCATCAAACTAAACTTAATTAAAGGAAAAACTCATTAATCCACCATAAATGCACAATGTAATTTAGGCCTAAGTTCTATGATTAAAGTACCCTTTCATAAATTGGTATGCGCTAGATATTAGGTTCATTGATATTGAGTAGCCTTAGATATGACATTAAGTGATTCTATTGATGAGCTCGATTTTGATAAAAATATAGGCTTATGCTAGTTTGATTGAATTCGTTGTGTTGACAATTACATATTATTATGGGAACTAATCTTATACAAACATGGTCAGTAAATTTCAATGTACTCGAGTGTATCATTCAATCATTATTGCATAGGGTTAAGGTCTAGTTTTGCTTTGAAAGTTGTCAAAAAATCTCCATTCCACCTAAAAGGTTTTTAGAGCAATATTGCCCCAAAAGTTTCCAAATTGTAACAATTTCACCCTAAATATTATCTAGGTTAGGTTTGACTGATTGTTAACCAAATATGCTAATCTAGTAGCTAACATGCCATCCATGTGAATTTTGTTAAGGTGCAAATTTACCCTAAAAGTTTTCACTTAGGAGCAATGTTGACCCAAAAATTTTTTTGGTTCAATATTGCCTTGGAAGTTTCCAAATTGTAGCAATGTTGCCCTCACCATTAAAAGGTTTAATTTAACTATTAGTTGACCAGATATGCTAAGTTTGTAGCATGAATGACATTAAAGAAGAAGCCGTAGACGGAGGAAGAGCTCATGTTCGTTAGAGTAATAAAAAAAAGATTCAATTTCCAGATTCAAGACATATTGATCAAGATTACCAAGAACAAGGCCACTGGCAACCCTTAATTGTCATATGTAACACCTATTCCTTATGCCCCTTTACTATGCAATGAAAGTGACGTCATTATTATTATGGCTCAAGAGAATCAAGAAATAATCTCCAAGCTAAAATTTTTCACATTTATTCCTGGGGCATTATTCACTTGGTAAAGGACGTATTTACCATATTGTTTAACTTTGTTCAAGGGGTTACTTAATTCTTTTCATTCCTTATTATCAGAGTATTTCTCCGTTTATTAAACCGCTCTACTTACTTAACTAAGGCCTCATACCGTGTGATTACCCATTACTAGTTCAATTATCATGCTTCGAAAAAATATCCATCCATCATAAGGATTATATAATTAATTATTTCAAATATTAATTATACACAATGGATTAGCACGTCTTAGTCTTCATCTCCTGATCAAAACTTCTTCATCTGGCACATTGTCTTGCACTCTTCTTCTATGCTTATGTGCCTATATGGTTGGTTGAGGGAGGGTGAGATTCAAGGGAATCTTAGTAGCAAACAACACTACTTAGCATGTAAGATAAATGCTTAATGTATGACATGCTTGCCTTACATGAATTTATGATAACACAATGACATATTTGCATGCTTAATGTATCATACAACATACTCATGGCTATAACATATATAGAAACAGAGCTTCAATTAGTCATATATGCATCACATAATCAAGCAAAGTGTAACCCCCTACCTTATAAACAGTAATTATGATTCAAAAAGGCGTAATTAAAATGGATTAGAGAGCATGGATAATTAAAATTCATTTCCAATCCCTTCATTATGTTAGGGTTTTCACAAATTCTTTCAAAATTTTTGCCTTACCCTAGTCTCAAATTTCACAATTTGAATATAATTACCCCGCACAGTTAAATCACATTAATATACTAAGTGTACAAAAAAAACCCCGGCAAACCCCGGGTTTCATGTAAATACCAAGGGTTTATAATTTCCTACTTAGGGGATTACACAAAATCATTTCAATATTTACATCCCAAATATGTACAGTAATCCCAATACCAAAACTGATAACCAAAAACCAAAATATAAATCTCCCTAAGGAATCCTATCTGCCCTTGGTCATCTCCTTCTCCTTAGAGCCACTTGCTCTGTCTGAAGGTTAGTCAAAGGAAAGAATGAGATTTAAAAGAATCTCAGTAGTAACAAATCACTCATACCACATGTAATCACATAGCATGCAAATAAATCATCACACAACATAGCAGTACAAGCACATATCACACCCCACCCTCATTCCCTTTTATCGCCTGAAAGGCACACGGTCCTTACCCAAACCGTAGATAGCAAATCAGGGACTATTGGTGTGGGAATGCATACACATAGCCTATCGGACCAAAATAGCCTTTTGGTTTTCACAAATAGCATTTTGGCTTCTATAAATAGCCTTTCGGCTCACTTCCAAAAGCTTTGCTGCATACGAAGTCTTCATATATCAATGATAAATCAAACATACAATGTATCACATATAATATAAGGAAAATGTCACTACCTTATTCTTTCCGAGCATGCTCTGGCACTGATGGCTCACGAACAGGGCAAATATCAAACCCTATAAACCAAAATCAAGGACGACAGATTAATTCCTATTCCAAGTTCTTTCTTTCATAATACTTAATGTTGGTTATCCTTTGAAGTCCTTAGGTGGCTACTAAAAGTTTAGACACATGCCTAAAGGGTTGGAAACACTACACCGAAGATCCTTTTTTCGGAAGAGAAAACACTAATTTTTTTATTCTTACACTCGAGTGATAGATGATGCGCTAGTGATGAGATGGTTTGTACTCGAGTGAGGTTGGCTCACTCATGCAAGTACTTGGCCGAGAGCAACTACTGAGACAGAAAATGATCACAGTACTTGAGACATGACCTCAACACTTGAGTGATGCCCTTATGTTCACTCGAGATCAACTGAGTGAGGCACAGGAAGTGACTACCCGAGAGTAACAGAAACCCTAAAACTGGGAGTGCACTCGAGCATTGGCTTTAGCACTCAAGTGATAGCACAATACTTGCAAGTGCTCACACATACTCTTAACAAATTGGTTGTGAGTGACAACCTGAGACGCGGCCTTAAAGTGGAAAATGCTCTTGCACTTGAGTGAGGCAAGGTTCACTTGAGTGATATCCCGTATCACTCGCAAGTGAGAACGTGCACTCTTGTATTATGGCATGGAAGTACGACAAAAAACTGAACAAAAAGGGAAAATAGGATCCTGCACTAGAGTGACACACCTATGCACTCGAGTGAGGCTTATTAGAAACCAAAATGCAGCAACTGACAGAATTTTCCAAAGTTAACCATTATGCTTCTAGTGGTCCCAAAATTCTTATCCAATACTACTCCCATATAGTTTTGCATATGGAGCCCAATGGAAACACTAAAACAACTAAATTCTCATTCTAACCACAAGTTTTGCTTTAGACACTACATTCTCACACATTTCCCAATTACACCAACTTTTCCTTCTAAAGTTCCAAACTAATTTCAATGACACAAAACACCACATGACACCAAATCCAACATGATACTCTATCCAAATTGTCCATTCTACAATTATACCAAAATCAGGGCAAAAGTCCAAAATTCATAAAACTTAATCAATAGTCATAACAAATATATCAAAAGAGAGATTTTCCTTACCTCTTCCTCTTCCCAAAGTTAAATCCTTGATTCTTCAACTTCAAATTCCTTCAAGTACTCAAACACAACTTTCAAAAATCTAAAACCATAAAGATGTAGCTCTCATCACCATGATCAATATTAATGAAGAACATTTAAGCTAAAGAGGACACCAAACTAGCCAAAAGCTCACCTTTAAATTTCTCTTTCCTCCTTTCTTTATGCGACAATGGAGTCTTGAGAGAGAAAAGATGAGATGATGATGATGATGTTCAGTTTTTCCCTTCCCCATGCTCACAACTGACTTAACAAAGGAGAGGGAAGAGAAAATGTGTTGAATTTTTTACCATGATCCCATGGCTCACATGATGCCACTTGTCAAGATCTCATGACTGCTTATATGGAACATATGAACTCAAAAGCACAAGATTCCACCCTCTTGACACTAAATCTTAACCATTGATCTTCAAATTACCAATGAGCTTCTTCTTCTGTAATTGACCAATTGGTCGATAACTTTACATTTTCCCATTTTGCCCCTGATTATGGCAATTCTTACTAAATCACCACTAAACATATTTTATCATTCCATTTCAATATTCATGCGCCCTCCCCTACCCATAGGGTTCATTTTAAGCTTTTTCACATAGTTAAGCTTAAATGCAGGGTATAGGCACTGCTCAGAACACATTCGAATCGTAATTCATATCATATTCTGTAAAAGTGTTTATTAACAATAGTTACATCTACTTTTGAATTCATTAGCCCTTAATCCCATTTTTGGGTCATTACACAAAGCAATTACTCACATCAATACATAAGCATAAATATCAAGGACATATAGTAGGGTAAATCCATTACCTTTTGTCTTCGAGTCCCCTTTTTGGTATCTTTTCTTCCAACCACTGAAGTTGCTTCCATTGTCTCTTCTTTGTTATCTCATTCCCCTAGATAAGTGGTCATATTATTAGAGCCATTTTGACCTTGTGGATGACCTTTTATGCTCATAACCTATTCTCTAAACTTGTTCCTCTTGATGAAAGCTTCATTTATATGGTTTTAGATTTCAAGAGGAGGTGTTTTTTTAAATTCAAGAAAAGCTAGTAGTTGGAGGATCAAAGAACAAGCTAGTGGAAGAGATAGAGGTGAGCAAAAGCAACCTTTTGACATATATATTATGGTCATTAGTTGAATATTTGAACTTATGGATTTTTGCCCTATTTTTATGTATATAGGGTTTTAGTGAGTTCATGGTGTTTTGTTGATGGCCATGGTGTTATGTGATGTCCATTGGATGTTTGAAATTGATTTAAGGATTGAATGGAAAGTTTGGCAATTGTGAGTTTTGTGTTGAATTTCTGCCCCAAAATAGAACATGTGCAAGAAATTTGAATTTGGTTATTTTGATATTTCCATTGGATTCCATTTGAAAAATTTATGGGGAGTAGTCTTGATTGTGAATTCTGGACCATTGGAAACATTGGTTGAAAATTGGAAATCCTGTCAAGTGTAAACTCTATGCAGGGTAGTTGATTTTCATGGCAATTTTGAATAAGTAAATGGTGTCTAAAAATTCTAAAACCTTTTAGTCTAGTAGTATACATGCCAAGCTTTAATTTGATACATGATGGCTGGCATTTTGATGTTTCTGCTGGCAATTATGTATTTCCAAAGTTTAAGGTTGAAACTAGACTTAATTCTGGAACAATTTGGAAATTTGTTAGATTCTGTATACTTGTGATTGTAAATGGCAATGGTTCATATTTTTCCTATATAGAGGACTTAAATAGCTTTCCATATAACTTGGAATTACCTCATTTTGATTTTTGTAGAATTAGTTATGATTTTTGGAAGTTCAGCCATGAAATAGGATTTTTATTGGCCGCGGCCCAAATATTTCTGACCTATTTTTTGTCATGGCCAAAGGATCTTGGCCATAGCCAAAATATTTTTGACTATTTTGTGGATGTGGTCAATCCCTAATTTAAGCATTTTGGACTTTTGAAAGGTGGTTTCTAATCTAGCTCTTCCCAACCCTTTTGGGCTTTTGTTTGAGCTTATCATAGCCACCTAAGGGACCCAAATCATAACCAACCCCAATTATTTTGTAGGTATTTAAGAATTAGAATATGGAATAACTCATCATCATTGATTATAATTTATAGGATTTGGCATCCACCCTGAGCATTTGAAATCGGTGCCCGAGCATGAACGGAAAAAATAAGGTAGTGACTCTTTCTCTTATATCATGTATAATACTTATATATTTGTGTTTATCATTGAATTATGAAGAATGTGGAAGCTAAATTGTGAAGAAAGCGGTAGCTGAATATAGCGAAAGTTGTTGTGACAATCTTTATGCATTATTGTGATTATAGCAAAGGCTGTCATTTTGTGATGCAAGTTACTCATCATTTTGGATACAGTAAAACCTGTCATTATTGTCTATACAGTGAAAGCTGTTGTAATGCCATGAAAGTGAATACGGTGAATGCTATTGTTGTTATGCCAAAAATCCCGGCTGATGTACGAATAAGGTTGTTACATAAAAAGGCGTCGCTGTTGTAAATTGCCACAGAGAATATTGTTGTGTTATCGTTTTGTGATAATTGCTTACATGCCTTGTTTATTATATATATCATATGATTGAAATTGTTACTACTGAGATTCCTATGAATCTCACTCTTTCTATTACTAACCTATAGCTAGGGCAGACAGATAAAAGGAGAAGTTGGTATACAAGTACGGTTAGAATTCATAGCTGGGAGATTAGTTTTGTGTTGATTATCAAATGTTGGGATAATTGTATATGTAAATGTAGACTGATGTAGTGATTTGTGTAATTGTTTGTAATCCCTATTTGAAAATGGGCACATATGCCCTGTAGGTTCTTATAATTAAGATTGAAACCCGAGTGTTATCGGGAATTTCATTGAGTACTCTGATATAAACACCGAGTAGGCTAAATAGTTTTGAAATGTGAAAATAAGACTTGATTAAACATATTGTGAAAAGTTTTAAAAGTCCACTTTATGTAAGACCAAAACCTGTCTTAAAGCTGGGACTTTTATAAGTTTTGAATTCTTCGTTGGTCTCCAACTTAACCTGATGGCACGTTTTCGAACCATTTTAATGGCTATCAAGGAAGGGGATTACACAACACTTTGGTTTGTTAACTTTAAAGTTAACACATTAGGCCCAATGTGTAACACCCCAATTTTTGATTAAGGCCTAATGATAATTATTGAGGATAATTATCGGATTAAAGTTACATTAATGTATATTGGTGACAATATTATTTAATATGTCATAATTGTTGGGAAATTGAAAGAATGAAATTGTTGGGCAATTAGTTAGTGATTAATAGATAAAATTAATTACTAGCTAAAAGAGAAATGAGAAGTGTGACTAAATGGCTAATGGAGGGATTAAAGTAACTAATTGGTGGTTTACCTTTATGGGAGCCAATGAAGAATTGACATGTGTCAAGATGAGAGTATGAGAGAGGTAGAGAAAAGTCAAAATCCCCCAATTGTTTAATGTTTTTTTCTCTCTCCCTCCCTTATTTTCGATGGATGAAGCATGGTAAGAGGGAAATAATCATCATTCTTCATTTCTCCACTCCACCTCCATCTCTCTCTCTCGTCCTCTCTCTCTTCTCTCTCCATTTCTGTCGACATTTTTGCAGCAAAGAGGAAGAGGAAAAGCTTGCAAAAAGGTAAGGAAAATGGCTTCCATTGCTCAAACTTCCTTCTTTAATGTTAATCCTTGAATGAAGAGCTTCATTGTGATGGTTGAAATGTGTTCATTGGTGTTAGTTTATGACCTCAAGAGATTGTGAAAGTTGAAGAATCAAGAAATCTCTTTGGCAAAGTGAAAGAGGTGAGTGTTATCTCCCTTTTGATATATATATTGTGGATGTTGGTGAGCATTGATTTTTCTGGAAATTTCTACCCTATTTTCGAAAATTAGGGTCTTAGTGAGTTTGGCATGTTGTGATAATGGAAATGGTATATTGTGATGTCTTTTGGACAAATGGATTGGTTTGAATCATTAAAAGTAAAGTTTGGGAACTTTGTGTTGGTTTTGGTGTATTGGTCAAAACAGGGCATGTGGTTAGAGTATGAATTTGGTCATTTTGAGGTTACCATTGTGTTCCTTGTGGAAAATTGTATGGGAATAAGCTTGGTTAATGATTTTGGAGTCATTGAACACTTTGGTAGAAAAGTTGGAAAATGCTGTCAATGTGAACTCTGTCTGGACAGTTTATTTGTGTGGACGTTTTGAGTGACCAAATGATTTCAGAAAATCGTGAAACTTTCCAGTCTTAAATTTCACATCCGAAGCTTCAAAATGGACATATATTTTGTGTCATTTCGTTTAGTATTCTGAGAGTTATGCTTTGCCAAAGTTTGGTAAGAAAACAGAACTCTGTTTTGGAGTAATGTTGGGTTTTGGGTGATTCTATACTTTTGTGATGATTTTAAGTTATAAGCCATATTTTTTCTTGAAAGAGGACTCAAATACCTTTCATTTGGTTTTGGAATCACTTCGTTTCAATTTTTCTACAATTAGTTATGGTTTTTCGAAGTTCAGCCTAGAGTCAGGAAATTTCTGGGCCGCGGCCCAAACCTTTCTGGCCTGATTCAAGCCGCGGCCCATGAGTGGCGGGCCGCAGCCCACGGCCTTCTGACCATATTTGGGCCGCAGCCCAACCCTGTGTTCCAGCACTTAGTGTTTTCGAAAAGTGACCTTCAACCTTTTGTTTCCCAACCTTTTAGGGGTTTATTTAGAGGCATTTGTGGCTTCTTAAGGGTCATTATTGATAACCAAATCTAAGAGTTAAAGAATTAATTGAGTATTGGAATAGAGAATAATGTTTTGTCCTTAATTATGAATTTAGGCTTTGATATCTGCCCGGAGCATAGAAGGCCTGTGCCTACTCAAGGAAGGAAAGACAAAGGTAGTGACACTTTATCCTATATCATGTGTATTGCATTGCATGTTTGCATTAGTCATTGAATACAGTGAAAGTGAAGAGGACGTGGCGAAAGCCCGGACTCGATTATAGTGAAAGTGCAGGGGACGTGGTGAAAGCCCGGACTCGATTACAGTGAAAGTGAAGGGGACGTGGCAAAAGCCCGGACTCGAATATTGATAAAGTGATGGGGCGTGGCGTAAGCCCGACCTCGTATATAGTGAAGGGAACGTGGCGAAAGCCCGGTCTCGAATATTGATTGCTGCATTGTGATATATGTGACTTGCTTTGTATATATGCATCATATAAATAAACTGTTGCTACTGGGATTCTCTAGAATCTCATTCTTTCCAAATAACATTTTTAGACAGGGCAAGTGGATCGAAAAGCAAGCAAGTGGCAAAGGACGATTAGGACTGCCAGCGGTAGTCTTAGCTATATATTTTGGTTTTATATCGAACTGGTTATCATTTTGGATCATTGTAAATATATTGTATAGATCATAGTACTATAGTTTTGTGTAATCCCCGGTATGGATACTAAGATGGGCAATGATGCTCTGTATAAACCTTTGGATTAATGTTATTATCCCGGGTGAACGTCGGAAATTGTGCTTACTCTGATATTGTATATGTAACAGACCAAACAGACCATTTGTTTTAATGAATGAAATGAATGGAAATCCATTTGTACAGGTGTTTTAAAAAGTTTTTAATTGTCCCAGATTTCTCATTCGATAATTAAATGTGCTTAAACGCTAATCTCGGCCTGATTATCGAAGGGGGTTACACAATGGGTATTCAATGGTCTCACATTAACTCCAAGTGTTTAACTTAACCCTTGGAGATCAACTTAATTACCACATATCATAACCTTTTTATTTTCGTACAATTTCCAAAAGTTGGCAGAATTTTCAAGAAGCTTTGAAAATTCATATCTTTTTCTAAAAATATCCAAATTAGTGGTTCAAAATTTGGTGTCACTTATTAAGTTTATTTTAAGGGAAAAATATTTCCTCCAGCTAGTTCCACGCACAAAAATCCATAATCACCAATAAACTCACATTATCACATATTTTTTGCTAGTTTTATAGATACAACTTCAAAAATTCATA
Source organism: Inga laurina (assembly GCA_963855925.1). Classification (NCBI taxonomy): domain Eukaryota; kingdom Viridiplantae; phylum Streptophyta; class Magnoliopsida; order Fabales; family Fabaceae; genus Inga; species Inga laurina. Next base: position 68,511,175 of record OY979704.1, read on the forward strand.
TCTCCTGATATGTTAATCCAAAGGGCCCAAATGACCTATCAAATTAAAGTTTATGATGTCTACTTTAAATTTAATAAGTTTCATAGCCTTTGGGTATCATTTGCTCAGTCAAAAATGTGTCACAAATAGACTGCGTCACAAAACTCAAATCTGGAAGCATTTAAAATAGTCTTATTTTTATCATTAAACACCATATATCATCATATATTCATAATTTAACACATATGACCTCAAAAACACCCTTTGGCTGAAACATTAGGGTGGTCCAAGAGTAAAAAAACTCAACAAAATCACTAGGAATAAGGTTCAAAACGATGCTTAAGCTTACCTCTTCACGTTTCTATAGTCAGTTCGGTATTTCGGTGGCATTCTGGCTAACTAGATGACACAAAACACCTCATATTACAAAATTGAGATCATAGAAATGAAGCTCTCAATAAGTAGAAGAAGTTTACTAAAGGCTTCACCATCCAGAAACGGCAATTTAGGGTTGGAATCGGCTTCGGAACTCCGAGAAAATTACTATTTACTCTTTCTCTTCCCTCTTCCTATTTTCCTATCTTTTTTCACACTTTCTCTTTCTTTCTTTAGATCTAGTTGAAATGGCCCTTTAAAAAGGAATGGAAGGTGAAGATTTAATCTTGAATGTGATCTCCACTTGTTGTGCCAAGTGTTCCAATCTTAAAGCCCAAGATTGCCAAGTGTTATCCAATCAACTTGTCTTCCCTTTCTCTCTCTTAGTTGGCGTCTTTCGCATGTCAAGGGAAAGGAGGACTGATGAATTCCCCTGACTCCTAGGTTCAGTGTTCAAGAAAGTCAAGTACCCAACCGGGCTGGAGACCGATGGTTTCCCCTATCTTCAGTACCACATGTCACCATCTTAGAATGCCAACAAAAAGGCAAGAAGGACACCTCATAACGAAGGGACAAGTGTCACCTTCCAATTATGCTAACTAAAAAGTATGAGAAACTGTTTGTCATGATGATGTGTACTTTGATAACAAGTGTCATCTTCTTATTTGTCCACCACAATAGTAGAGATTCATTACACATCATGACCTACTTTAAAGTTGCTTTAATAATGTTACTTTATCAGTACTTACTCGGGATTCTACTCAGGTCTTACTTAGGATTGCATCACGTGTATTAGAGCTTGCAGGATGACACCAAGTCGGAGTATGTGTGTGGGCCCCACATGGCGCCACATATCGGTGTCTTCTTCATGTCTGCCCTAAAAATGCTATGTGCACACCTATACTGGCATATTTCAATCGACCAATTAGTCCCATACCTCATGACATAGCTAGGTGGCATCTTTCGACCAACCCAGTGGCACCATATATGTGTCCTATGTATATCTACACCGACACTTTGATCCTACTACCTACACATACTGGGTTCTCTGCCCGATAGGGCCAAGTCAAATAATCCATGAGAGTCTTTTTATCTCTCATCATTCTTGGGACTTTTCCTAAAATAGGCTTAATAGTTTGCCTAATATAGGCTCATCCTCAAAGTCCTAAGCCCAAAATTTGGGATATTACATCATACCCTAACGACGCCAAGATAAACAGGTGTATCTTTGGTTTTCTCTTCATCCCACAAGATGCTTTCGCTTTTTTTATTTTGTCCAATTATTCAGATCGGATGCATTTATGTAAAAAAGAGTTCCTTATTTATAAATCTAACGTAGAAAAAATAGAGTGGATGATACATGGAATTGTCAAATAAGTATATTTGGCCAACTTAACAAGTAAACTTAACTTGGATAACAACCGAGGTGAAATTGATACAATTTGGAAACTTTAGAGGGAACATAGCTTCTGAGTGAAAACTTATGGGACAAGTTTGCCCCTAAACCTAAAGCAAACATGACATGGATGACATATGAATCTACCAACTCAGCATATTTGGTTAACTAACGGTCAAGTTTAACCTAGATAATGGTCAAGGGAAAATTGCTATGATTTAAAAACTTTTAGGCTGACATTGCTCTAAAAAAACTTTCGGCGAAATTGAGATTTGTTGATAACTTGCGGGGTAAAAATGAACCTTAACCCTTATTTTAAGCTCTTCTATAATCGATCAAGAGACTCAAATAACTACTTGGTATTCGTTGTTCATGCCATTAGGCTATCAGACTGTTGGCAAGTCAAACAAGGTACAACATCTGATTTTGAATATAAGTTCTACTTAAACTAGTTTGTGTAGATTAAGAAAATTAGTTTAATTAGTTAATTGTAAAAAATGTGTGTTGATTTTCTTAAAATATCCTCTTAAATTATTTGTAATGAAGCTACTTTAATTCAAACTCTCTTAACATGTGAAATCAATATAGATAATTAAGGAAAAAAATAAACGCGAGGGACAGAATGTCTTATATTTAAAATCAACTAATTCGGAGATGAGGTAGTATTGTTTAATAATAATGCCAAAGAGAAACCCATAGTCAACAAACTCTTTCTCCGGCGTGATGCCAGCCGTAGAATTTTGAAAATGGCTCTCTCCTCCTCAATCGTTCCACCGAAACACGTTTATTTCTATAAAGCTCCACAATCCAATACCTAATGCCTATGCAACATGAAGATTAAAAAAATAACTCCCACATGTAATATATTTTAATTATATTATGCCTTAAAATGGGAAGCACGTAATATCAAATATAATATTTATGATGTTTACAATTTTTAATTTTTTTATTAAATATATGTTGCCCATAAATAAAACCTATTAGTTCGAGTACGTACGGTCAAAATTTTAAAATATTGACAATACGCGCACTACTATGAACACCATTATTTAACGTTGTTCATTATAGTTTTATTTTTAAAAATTTTATTTCTGCGAGATTCAATGTCATTTTCACTTAAAAGTCAATAAGTTCTAGTTATGTCTAGATTAAATTTCATTGAAATATAATCGCACTATTGTTGAATTGAAGGTGCATACATGAGTGCTTGAAATTTTATACAAGACCGACATATATCCTGCCAATTAAATTAATACGCAAGTAGGTAATTACTAATTAAGAAGGTTCCACACGAAAAGTTTCTCAATAAATTGAAGAGTAAAATTATTAAATTGAAAAACGAAAATTCAATATATATATATATATATATATTCACCAAGAAGAACATGGTAGTAGTTTCAACGTCAGATATAAAAAATGATGTAGCGCCACCAAATTCTATAATGGGGATGCAATAATTTAATTAATCAGAATGTACAAGCACACAATAATTGATCATCATTAAGCTCTATTATTTGGTTGATTTTCACCACTAATTCACGGGTTTAAGCACTGTACAAAAATCATTTGAAAATCAAGTACGAAACACGGATATAAACTCTCTCTATATATATATATATCTGTGTGTGTGTGTTTCTTATGAACATGCCCGAGTTAGGTGAGTATGTGTTTGAAAATAATTAAGGTCAAGTTAAATAGATGAATAACAAAGATATGATAAATTAATTATTGAATCAATTGATTTGCCGTGTTACCTACAAATTGATGTAGGAAAATAAAGCAGCACATCATGAAAATGAAGTTTAGTCTTTTAGCATAAAAATGGGTATCTCTTCTCACTTGCTAGTTAGGCTTTCTGGTCCACAAAACTTTGCAAATTCAAAAGTCAATATTACTTATGTTGCCACATATTTTCATTTCTAAAGAACAAAATAGTTAAATTATGACTTATGAGAAGAAAGTTGCCGATTTAATTTCTTCTCATTGTTCAGATTTCAAGCAAAATGACAGTACATGATTTTTAGACCATTGAAATTTTCAAATATAAATATCAAATAAAGATAAAATCTTGTAAACTCATAAACTTATTCTTTTTTGGCCAACAAATTATAAACTTATTCATGTTGCATTATATTGTAGAAAATGTCAACTAATTCATCACTCCCTTTATTCCAAAATAATTCTCACCTTAGATCTATGCACATGGATTTAAAAAATAATAATAAATAGCTTAAATTTTAACAAAAAATGTAATGATATTTTATTAAAATACTATTATTTATTTTGACATTTCTTAAAATGAGAAATTTTCATTTATTTAAGGGTAAGATCGCGAAAAGATATTTAATTCTTTCTTAAAAACCTGAAAAATTATTTTGAAACAAAAAAAAAATTTCAAAAATAATCCCTCAGATTATTAAAAAAAAAAAGTGTCATTTTTAGGGTTTTTACATACAAGCCAATAAAATCGTTAAATAATCTTGTTCGAAATAATCTTAACAAAAGGTCAGAAAAATCTCAATAATAAAACATTCCTATTAAAATAATTTGTTAAAATTTTTTAAAATGACAGATATTTGAAAAATCATGAAAATCTTTGAAGTAACACAGCCTGTTTGGGAAGGCAATGAGGACTGAAAAAGCACGGTAGTAAAGGAAAACGCATGGTAGGAGTAAAATAAGGTGTTTGGATTAGCATTTTTTCAAATTGGCTTTTCCGCAATAAGCTACTTTTAAGAATAAGTCACTAAGACCTGTTTTTCACAGCATAGATGGGCTTCTACCACCATCAATCCAAACATAAATCATATTTACAATATAACTTTTATCCTATCTTATGTTTGCAAAAATCAGATTAAAAAATAGTCACTTCTGTCACTGTTAATCCAAACATTCTGCTATCAAAAGAGCATGTCCATTCCCCATCTAAAATCAGATTCTATAAGTACTTGATTCAAATGCTGATGGAGGTTGTTCCATCCAACAGTTGACATATATGTGCTTAATGCATTACACAGTCATGTATATTAGATCGTTTCAATTATCAAGCCTCTCTTCTAACCGCAGGATGATCAAACTAATCAACAGATCAGATTTAATTTCTAATAGGAGAAGACAATATAATTTTCGGACAGGAGATCTTCTATGTTTTTTTTCTATACCCTCATGATGCCCTCTGTAAGATCAGTACTACATTGTAGGCGATATAAGAGACATTGAGATGAACATGAGTACAAATGTGTATCAAGGTAACTTATTTTCCCCTTTTCACCTTCCTTAATTTTGTCTGACTCAGTCTGTCTAAAACTGCACAAATATGCAGTTACTTGCTTAATGTAAGTAATGAAGATTCGTTTTCTGTGTGTTTCTCTTACACTGAAGCTCAGAGAGAGAGAGAGAGAGAGAGAGATATGGACTAGGAAAACCAGCCAAATTTTATTTCATTGGTTGAATTTGTGAAGCGTTGAGTGTCCTATAAAATTAGTTTACAAATGTCTGTTAGGAGTTTTTTCTCCCTCACTAATCAATTCCATGAGAAGAAATCATAATTTTCTAGACATAAAGAAAAATAATAAGAATAACGATGAAAAAGCAATAAAATGAAGGCGAAGAAATTAAATGAATGCCTGGCTTTACCATGTACGCCTCTAAATCTCACTGGTAAATTCTCCACCAGATGAAAACAACAGATGAAGATGATGATAAATTGTTTCAAATCATGAAACATTTGGTTCATCAAAACCATCTCCTAGCTTCTTTGTCCTCTTCTTCTTCTTCTTCTTCTTCCATAACTTGGTGCCTTTTTCTGCTTAATCTACGTACAGAACTCAAATCTTGAGATCTCTTGGACTCGATCTCCAACGTTAAACGCAAAAATGGATGTGTGAAGCTGTATAACCGATCTGGCTCTGTGTTAGTAACTAGAGAGAGAGAGAGAGAGACATATGAGAGGTAGAAGGAGAAGGTGAAGATAGAAGGCGGATGTTCCCAAGAAGATGAAGACAAGGGAGCATTTGATTGAAAGTTATAATTTTCAAAGAAGGTGGGCCATGAAAGAAGGTCCCTTTTTGTTTCACACGTTGGGTCTGTTCTCTTTGTCTTACCCCCACAAACATCAGTCAAATGCTTTTTGGGATTGATAATTACACCCAACCAAATTTCATTATTGCTTTCTTAATTTCTCCCGTTTGTTCCATTTAAAAATTATTTAATTAAATAATTTTTTAATTTAAGGGGTCTAACCGTCTAAGAAAACAATAATTTACTGAACAATAAGTTAGGTTATTAATATAAATTGTGAATTTATATAATAAATGTAATTATGTGACTTATGTTAATCATTAAAAATATTTTATTTTTGTTCTATAAAAACTATAATACTTTTAATTATTTTTATTGGTATTTGTAAATTAATTAAGCATGGCTTTAAAAGGGTTAAAGTGTAAAACTACTCATAAAATATTTAACCATGTGCACCTAAAAGTATAAATTTTTTCTTAGATATAGTATAAACATAGATATGAATTTTCCAAAATAGAGTAAAAATTTCATAATAGTTAAGTTAACCAATGTTGGCCATTTAGCAAATATGTCATTCAAGAAAATGGTACAAAAATATAATGTCCATTATTCTATGTTAATTTGTTGAATATACATTTATACTCCTTTCGGTCTTATTTATAAGCAACTTTCTCTCTTATAGGACCGGTCTTTTTTATAAGCCACTTTCACTTTTTATTTGAAAATGTAAACTTTTTTTCTTATTTTACCCTTATTAAATGATCATTCTCTCTCATATCTTATATTCATTATCTCTTATACTTTTTATCTATTCTCTCTCATATACTCTTTTCATAAATAAGGATATATATGAAAAAATCATGGCATTTTTTATACACTTATTACTTTTAATTATCAATTCGTTTTACGTAATCAAAGAAAAAGTTATTTATAAATATGACCGGAGTGATGAAGTAACACAAATCGTCCTCAAATGCGTTGCACAACATTTTTCGCTACCAAAAACCTCGTTCGCCACTATGGGCTTCTGCACGACATAATGAACTCACCTCTTCGGTGCCGAAGTTGCCCCTCCCTTAGTTGCCTCATCTACTATCCATTTCTTTGGTTTTTCATCGTCGGTGGTTTAGCCTGTGAGCTAACAAGCCTCGGTGTTGTTGGAAGGAGACAAAGAAGAGGTTGATGAGTATGACTCATCTATAATTAAGAAAATCAATGCATCTAAATGCTCTAATAATATTAATCGATGGCAAAAAAGAAATAAAGAAAAGAAACCCAAAGAAAAGGAGAGGATCGTGAAACCATTGTGCCTCGCAGAAGACACCGTACTACTAGATGGGGCCGTCATGAGCGAAAACACTGCTCAACGCGTGTGGGGACTGCTTGATAAATGGTCAATAACATTAATTCACTTAACAACTTTGACATTTTTGCACCATTTTCATATGTATTTTTGCCTTATTTTCTTGACTAGCTTGTTTGTTAAACGATCAAAATATTAAATGACTTAACAACCGTGGTATTTTTGCGACATTTTGGAAGTTTTATATGTAATTTTACACAATAAAATTGTATGGTGTTAAGTGTTGGAGTACTAAATGCAAAAGCGCACTTAAAAATTTAAATTTCGTTGAAATCTTGTGAATTCTACATATAAATGGTTTGTTTAAAATATTTTAAACTCATATGCCACCTAAAAGTTAAAAAAAAATATATATTGATAGGTCTTAGGTAAGAAAAATTAAATTATTAATAATTTTTCATTATGTTTTGCGCGTTTCAATGTTTCATAGAAGTATAGAACTATTCTTTGTTGTATTATTTTAATATCTTAAATATACGTAATCTACATGGGTAATCATCGTTGATATGAAAAGTGTGATGTAATGCATATATGTCTCTTCTATTAATTTATTCTCGTCCCTTTTTTATACAAATTCTATAATCCTATCTGTAGATAATTTTTTAGAATTAAGACCTACATATAAACAATACTCTTTTAACAAAATGTTCAGATCATATAAATTTATCTTTATTTTAGAATAAATAAAAATGTATTTTTTTTTTCAAATTTTATATGGACACCCTAAAATCACACCACTCGATCTTCAAATCTAGCTTAAGGAAGAAAAAAACACCAACCCATTTATACCAACCTTCATTGGTTTTCTAACGTTTTCTGCATCAACGTAAATCAGCCCTCTATTTTTAAATAAACACAAGTTTTTTCTTTAAAAATAGAAGCTAGGGCAATTTATATCAGCAAATCGTATGAAAAGTTTAAGTAATTATAAATTATTCTCTGTTTAAATGTTAGCCTTGTATAAATTACGAAAAATAGGAAGAAGAAATTGTAACATTTTAAAAGTTTTAAGATTAATTTGTGCAGCTTATTTTATTTTTAATTAAGATTACGTGTGTTATTCGTAGTGATCAAGCTAAGATAAAAAAATATTTATGTGCAATAATAAAATTAAATTATTCCTTCATTATGAGCCCAAAAGCAATTTGTAATTTTTTTCAATAGAACAAGAATCCTGAATATAGCATTTTCATGTGCCACTCACATGTCCCTCCAATGCAGGAGACAGATTTAGTAGATTAAAACATAAATTATTAATTAATTTTTGGAGATACATATTACATGTGTACTGTTTTAAGCAACTAGCTAATAAACTTGATTTATCGGTGAGTGCTCTTTAAAGAAATACTACAACTAGATTCGATCTTATCGTCTTGCCGGGAGCATGAAATATTTATAATTAAAAATTAATATCAAGCCGAATATTAAACATGAGTGTCCCATGTGATTATGTCACTATACTAGATATTGGTTTGGTTTCTAAGTTAGCGTTTAGTTCATGGAATTGGAGGTAATATAATGTAACAAAATGTAATATAATAATGACTACATAAATTTATTTGGTTTGTTATTAGAGAAAGATGACGAATATGCATAAAATATTTGGTTCGATTACATGAAACATGAGAATATATGGAAATAATATAATAAGAAATAAAATTACTCATGTCTACACACACATATATATAATGTACACGTTGGGCTTATGATAACTTTTTCATTTTGTGCAGTGTACATGTTAATTCATAGTAATTTTTTAATATTTGATGATGAAAATATTATGTAGTGTAAAGGTTGGGTTCATAATACTTTTTTAATATTTTTTAGTGAAAATATTATGCAATGTGCAGGTTTTGAAATCATTATACAGTGGAAATATTATGTAGTGTAAAGCATAGCAGCATAATCCTTATTACATAATCAGATGATGTAATCAAGATTACAAAATATAATTCTTTTTATATTACATAAGTTCAACCAAATGTTGTAATCGATTTATTGCACCATGATTACATATAATCCTCTTTCATGAAATCGAACTAAACGGACTATAAAAAGTGACAATTTAAGGAATCCTGAACGTGAAGAGTGAAGATAATGGCAATAAGAAACGTCTAATAACCAACGGACGGTAGCTTAGTCAGAGGTTTAGCATTTAAACCCAGAAATGCACGGTAAAAATTATATATATATATATATATATATATATCTCGTCAAATGTTTTCTCTAAACTCAATTTCTCGTGTGTTAATTTTGAGATCGATTCTGTTTCAATTAGCCTTGTTTCAAAGTCTGTATAATCTCAAGTTCCATTAATTTAAAATGAAGTTCATGCCAAAATTGAATTTAATTACTCTCTTTTGTAGATCGCTTCACGGGCTTGTTTATTTTCTTTGATTCATAGTTTAATTTCTTTATCAAGAAATCTCTTTGGAATCATTCTAACTCATAGCTAAATAGCATTGTTTTATCTTGGGTTTTAGTTACAAAAGGAAACTCATCACTCAATGAAATCGATAAAAGGCTCCAGAATGTAGGCTAGTTATTAATCAGATATTAACTGATAGATTATTGTGTTTAACAGTCATTTGCTTTCACCAAACCATAAAGCGTTCATTTTTCAAGGAAGTTAAGAGTTATTGCATATGAAACTACTTACATATATAGTCATTTACTATTTAACTTCGATTGAACGCTCAACTACCTATGTTGTTCGGTTTGTAACTTGAATTAATTACTCATTTTCTGAGGCACTCTTATCTGATCAGGTAGTGATCTTTTACTATATTCATTTGATAAGACTCGAGATTATAGGAATCTTAAGTGGGTTATTAAGTTATCTTGTATAAAATTGAGTTTGAGACAAACGTGAGGTTATTAGATGATTGTTCTCATCATACCAAGAGCTAGCCCGTTTGAATATTAACAAGATAGCTCAACTCTCAGGTGTTGTTTAAGGATTGGATATATATGTAACGTGAATTAGACCGCACTAGTATAAATTGCTTACTATGCTTTTTATCTCTCTACTTAGTTACTTTGATGATATTCTTTCTTACTCCCTCCGGTCCTAATTATAGGACATATTTATCTAAATTTAGAGAGATTAAGAATAGTAGTTAAATTAGTTAATCTTATTTATTTTCCTAAAATGCCCTTATTTAATACATACAAGAAATCATGTTCTGTTCATATTGATCACTTGCCTTGATGTAAAGCAAGTGATCTTGCCTGTCATTAAAATGGAGTTATGCCGGTTTGGTTCCAGTGGAATTAAAGAAAAGGAAAGCTACAATTTTTAAAAATAAAGATGATGACGTTGATAGTGTTAAATTGATTTTCTTACCCTTTATTTTTATAAAATAAAAGAAAAAGTAGAATTGAGGTGTATGTGACATTAATGAATTGCAAGTATTACTTACTTTATAGAATACATAAGTGTATTATAAAATTATTATTGTGTTCCATTATTATTGAAAAAGTATCAATGGGGGTATTTTGGGAAAAAATTAACAAAAATTAAAACTTTGTCCTATAATTAGAACCAAGATCAACTTCCAAATATTGGACCGGAGAGAGTATCTCTCTTTGTTGTTGATTTTTTTGCTTCGACCATAAATTTTCAAAAATTTGTTATCACACAATTTACCCCTATTGGATAACCCACTAGCACCACTTTCCATCAATATGAAACCCGTTTCAAGAGATTTTGCCCAATAACTTCAGAAAACGACTGATACTGATATTATCCTCGAGATTCGAGAATAGTACAGAACACCCATAGTTTATTGATATCGGTCAATTGTTTCAGCCGTAGATTTGTGTGGAGTGGTGGATTAAAACTGGAAAAATATAGCGTTTACATATTATCCCTTATAGTTTCAGTAAACAACAAATACATTTCTAGAGATTCTTCCCATTGGTTGCAATAACTTCTGCTGATGGTTTTAGAAAACCATTGTAACTATTTATCCGAATAGCTTGGAACGCCCCTTGTTCATTTGTATTTGTTAGTAGTTTCAGCCATGGTTTTTGTGTGTAATGATGGATTCATACTGGTAATAAAAGGCATCAACATGGTTCTCAAATAGTAAACAAAGGAAGCACAACAGTCAAGAATCACTTTTGTCCCTCAATATCCTCTTCGATTTTTAGACTCCCCTGTACCCCTTTGTAATTTACCTTCTCCTCTTTTTTCTATTTAACTATTTTTTTCTTGGTTTCTAGTTCTCGAATTCTATCCATTCTCTTCCAACACTTCCTTAAAATTTAGAATTTCTTAAATCGTCGTTTAACAAGCCCAGACAACAATTTGTTAAATCCATTATCACAAAATCATATCAACAAGGACTCCTTCCAATTACAATAATACATATTTATCAAATATCTCAATCAAATATCAAAACCAATAGTTCTCAAAACCTTAGTTCACAATGTTCGAGCTATATAGAATCAACCAATCATAATTAAATAGAAGCTAGGTCATGACATTATATATGCAAATAGAAATGATAAATGAATATATGTGCAAGTAAAAGGAATCTTAACAAAAGCCTACAACTATACTCACCTCTTACAACTTCCCTGTAGGCCTATTCAGTTCTCACCTAAAAAATGTGAATATAGCAACCATAAAATCCAAAGAACTCAATAATTATTGGTTATAATATTCAGAAATACTACAAATTTAGGCATATATAACGTTTAATACAGCGAATACATTTTTTGTATGTCGAGGTGGAGGTCGCACAAAAATATATAAAGCTAAAACATAATGGTTAAATATGTGTATCATTAGGTATTGAGAGGTGAAATTCATGAAAACAAAAAAATAATAGTTATAGTTAATGACTGTCATTTATTTAGTGACAAATATGATGGTTTCACTACTACAAAAAAGTTGAAAGGTGGCACACATTTTATGGCATTTCTTTACAGCTGCCTTTTTTTTTCTATTTTATTTTTTTAAAATTTTGGGTACCAACTGTGGCGCCTGGTGGACCAGATGCCACAGCTGGTAGGCCCAACTGTGGTGCCTGTCAAGGCAGACACCACAATTGGGTGCATCCTACCAGCTGTGGCGCTTGAAAAATCAGGCGCCACAGCTGGTTGTATAATAAATAAATAAATAAATAATTTACGTCACTTTATGGGCAAGGAATAAAGGTAACAAATGATTAAATGCAATTGCCAAAGTTGAAGGAATGAGATCAAGCAAAAAGTTCAACTTTGAAAAGTCAAAAGTTGATTTTATAATAAATGGTCATCTTGCCATTTATTGTAAGCAATTGGATGAAGCAATTAAGAGACTTACTTAGTCCCTTTGTGCAGCCATTATATGCCACTTTTGGAGAAAAGAAAGAGAAATAATTATGTTGATTTAATAATGGATAAGTCATACGGAAAAAAAAAACAGAGAAGGCATGTGACAAAATTCCAATAGAATAATATATCTTAAGGAGGTGTATGAAGATATTTTGTTAAGAGCTTCTTATCTCTCCTTTAGCTCTTATTTTTGTCTAAAGCTAAGAAGGTAGAGATAGATGAAGAGCTTTGAAGAAGATAGAAGGGGAGGGATCTCAAGAAGAAAATCCAAGGTAAGTAGGTTGAAATCTTGGTGTTTATGCCTTCTAAGCTACTTAAAACCTCTTCTAATCTCTTCTTCATCTTGAAAATCATGGTTGGAAATAAATGAAGAGGGAAAAGACAGTAACAGTGGCATCCTAGAGAGAGAAAGTCAAAAAATCAAGAGGTAATCTCCAAAACTTTGATCATCTTGCCTTATATGATATTTTTGTGATTGTTGATGTTGATTTGGCTTAGATTTGGTTGTTTTGTAAAAATGGAAAGATGAAAACCTAAAGGGAGGAGTTGGCCAAATATTGATTAATCGTGTTTAAAAGGTATTTAAGTGGTTAATCATGTGACTAGAAGTGTAAGGAAGATGTTTAGCTGCATGAAAAGTGAAAATCACATTTTCCCTAAATTCTAGAATTTTCGGCTAGGGGCATTTTCATCCTGTTAGAGTTGGAATTTTGTGATTTTGATGCTTCCATTAGTTTAGAAGGAAAATTATGTGGGAATACACGTGTTCATTAATTTTTGCATAATCGTATGCAAATATGGAAATTATAGAAGTTAAGAGGAAGTGCTATTTGATTAATTTCACTGAAGGCAATTTTGTTGTGCAATGAATTTCAGGCCAACCAAGTCCAAATATTATGAAATTTGGCAGGATTAAAGTAAACATGTAGAGCTTTAATTGTGTGGGTAAAACATGATTTTTGGATGAGTAGATTAAGAGATATGATTTTTCAAAGTTTTGCGCTATTTCAGGAATGCAATTTGGAACAGGGGAAGTTTGGTGAATTTCTGGAAACATTGTGATAATAGTGACTAGCCTTGGGTATTTGTTTCATGAAAATACACTTAGAGAGCTGTACATAGGCTTTGGAATCAGTCAAATCGGATTTTCCTAGAATTAATTAAGATTTTTCAAAGTCAACTAAAAAATCTGCCAATTTTCTAGAAAATAGTGAAATTACACTGTGTAGAGTTGTACTGTACAAAAATTGTTGAAATTGTAATAGATAACCAACAAACTATGATTAAAGGCAATAATAGTTCAAGTAAGAACCAATTACTTGTAACTCTAATTTTATAGGAATTTACAATAGCTCAAGTCGAATCAAAGGCATTGAAAAGACAAGTAGGGTAGGAAAAGGCATTTCCAGGTAGTAACTCTATATTTCATACACAATGAGTGTTTATATGCTTTGAGTTATTGTTGTGTTGGATTACATTGTGTATGACATATTTATTTGTCGCATTTTATATGGCTGATTGAATGTTACTATTGAGATTCTTTCGAATCTCACCCTTTTCATAAAACATTTAAAGTTTTCAGCCTAAGTAAGTGGCTCAGAGGGCAGAATCATGATTACTGGCAATGGAAGGTTCTAGTGCAGATCAATCAAGACAATTGGTTATCTGAAGACCTTTTATTTATTTTAAGGTCTTTAAGTATACGTGTCAAACCCTGTACCTGTAATGTAATCAAGTACCTTGTATCAATATATCAATATATGTATGTTATTCTTGTGTTGCTCATTGAACTGTGCTCAAGCACTTTGTCAAATATGAAAATAAGATAAAGGTATTACATTTTTGTATCAGAGCAGTGGTTTTGGCCACAATGCATTTAGTTCTGGCAACATGATGGTACATTGATATGCTTAGTTATACAGTGACATGAACAGCGAAGTGAATTACTTCGGCTAGTTCATAGTTAAGCCCCTGCAAGGAATAGATAAGCCTGGTAAAATAGTGGAACACTCAAAGGGAAGCCAATATCACAATACAGGATTGAGGTTGGTAAAAGGATGTTGTGAAAATCGAGGAAGCGGGTACGGACTAGGTCAGGGTATAGATACAATATTTAGTTAACCGAAGACAATAGACATGATTTTTGAGACAAGGATAGTCACAGGAAATTGATTGTCAGAAGCAGATAAAGTCGGTATCTGAATTTTGGCAAGGGCACAAAAAAATTAACTGTTCTCAACCTAGAGAAATCTCAGGATGGGAAACCCCCTGGGAAGTTAAGTTGGCAAGTTCATGGAGACTTGAGGAATGATTGCCTTGAGATTTCTCCATGGCTAATGATTAGCATAGTTAGATGATTTAAAGGATGCTTAAAAGCATGGAGATGATGATGATGTAAGTATCAATCTTAATTCGAATCATTTCTGTTGCAATAAGTACTGAACAAAAAAGCTTATTTGATAAGGTAATGGGAAACTTGAGGTGAAGCAAATGTTTTGAGGTTTCTCTATGCTAAGTAATCATCCTTAGTAACACCATAGTGTTAAAGGAATGTAGATATGATATACAGTACTATATGACGAGTGGTGGTTATACCGTATATTTATCCTAGATGATTCAATCTAATGATACTGAAGGTTGATACATAGTGCCTACAGGTACATTGATAAACCATGCCTACAGGTACATTGATAGACCATGCCTATGGGTATACTAATATGCTCAATCAGAGGGCTGAGGTATGGAATAAGTAGAAGTAGCAATAGTGGTTGGCCCTAAATACATTTCTAACTAAACTAATTTATGTCTTATCACATCCTCTATGAAAGATTGTGTGTTATTACGGATGTCAAGTGGGATCTAATTGAGGAAGTAAGACATGTGAGGGTAGATAGTGCAGCCCCACTTATATTGTATTTGACTGAGCCACGAAGTATTGGTCCATTTAAGATTCTTGTAAGAATAGGACCGGTAGCATATCGTTTATACAAGTGGTCTTGATGGGACTATCCCAATGAGAAACAATTCGAGGAACGGAAGCCGTCATGAAGAGGCGTCAGAGGCTTATGTCCCTAGTTGTGTAACAAATTTCAAGGACTAAATTTATTGAACGGGGAGAGAATTGTAATGCCCTAATTTTCAATTAAGGGCTAATGAGGATTATTATGGATATTTGTGAATTTAAATTTGAGTTATCATGTATTTTGTGGCAATTTTAATTGATATGCCATAATTATTGAGAAATTGAAAGCATAGCCATAAATTAGTAATTAAGGGAAGAAATTAATTACTAATTAAGAGGAAAATGAGATGTAAAATTAAAATGGCTAATGGAGAGATTAAGGTGATTAATTGGTTGATTACTGTATGAGAACCAATAGAATTCTAACATGTGTCAAGATGAGATAAAGCAAGAGAGTGTAAGAAAGTCAAATATACTTTGGTTAATATTTTCTTCTCTCTCTTTCCTTCCCTCCATTCGGCTTACATGAAGTATAGGGGCAACAGAAGCATCATTTCATCTTCAACCTTCCTTCTCTCTCTCTCTCTTATTTTCGTGCCCCCATTTCTGCAAAAGAAAGAAGAAGAAGCTTGTGAATAGGTGTGTATTTGACCCTCTAAATGGCTTCTAATGAAAAACTCTCTTCTATAAACTTGTTCCTTGTGTTGAGATCTTCATTTTCATGGTTTTAGTTTATCCATTTGGTGTTGTTTGAGCTCTCAAGGGATTATAGAGTTTAGAGAATCAAGGAACTCCTTTTGGGAAAGTTATAGAGGTGAGTAAGACAAACCTTTCTATATAGGTTTTGTAGCCATTGGTTGAGTTTGGATTTTCTCGAAATTTTGCCTTGAATTTCAAAATTGAGGGTCAATGTGTTGATGCTATGTTGTTGTTATGGAAATGGTGCTTTGTTTGGTTTTTTGAATTGATAGTATTGAATTGATCTTAAATGTAAAGTTTGGCACTTTGTGTTGGTTTTGTGTTTTGGACCAAAAAAAGAGCATGTCAATGGGTTGTGATTTTGGTCATTTTGAAGTTACCATTGTGTTCCTTGTGGAAAATTGTATGGAAATAGGTCTGGTTAATGATTTTGGAGTCCTTGGACACTTTGGTAGAAAAGTTGGAAATCTGTCTTGTGTGAGCTTTGTTCTAGGCAGACAATTTGCATGAAAGTTTTGAATGCCCAAATGATGTTGAAAAATTCTGAACTTTCCAATCTTAAAGCTAACATCCCAAGCATCAAAATGGACATATAATTCATGTCATTTCGTTTTGTGAACTGAGAGTTATGCTTTGCCAAAGTTTGGGACAAAAACTGGACTCTGTTTTGGAGTAGTGTTGAGATTTGGGTAATTCTGGAATTTTGTGGTGATTTCTAGTAATGGTCCATATTTTTCCAGTAAAGAGGACTTAAATAGCTTTTATTTGGATTTGGAATCACCTCATTTTGATTTTTCTAGAATTAGTTATGATTTTTAGAAGTTCATCCAAGAATCAGGGAATTTCTTGGCCATGGCCCAAACCTTTCTATCCTGATTCTAGCCACTGCCTATGGTGACTGGCCGCAGCC
The DNA here is from genome assembly GCA_963855925.1 of Inga laurina. Lineage (NCBI taxonomy): Eukaryota > Viridiplantae > Streptophyta > Magnoliopsida > Fabales > Fabaceae > Inga > Inga laurina. Next base: position 68,528,204 of record OY979704.1, read on the forward strand.
AGTGACCTTCTGACCATATTTTGGCCGTGGCCAACCCCTGTGTTCCAGTACTTCGAATTTTTGAAAAGTGATCTTCAACCTATTGTTTCCCAACCTTTTAGGGCTTTTATTAGAGGCAATTGTAGCCTCTTAAGGGTCAATTATGATAAACAAATGTAAGTGTTATGAAGTAAATTAAGTTTCGGAATAAATTATAACTCTTCATCCTTAATTATGATTCTAGAATTTTACATTTGCCCTACTCGGGAGAGACCGGTGCCAGAATACGCCCAGAAGGACCAAGGTAGTAACTTTTCTCTCATATTGCGTATAATGTTTTGGTATGCATGACTTGTTATTGAGCTTCGTGAACTGTATGTGCCAGGGTGCATTACAGCGTGAGTACTTCAACGTGAGCCATTTAGGGATTGACACTGGTCATCTCTAGCTCGGTCGTTGAACTACCGTTGTAATCGACATAGATCTTTGTGAATCCAACTCGTGGGGCGGCGTGTTGTGAATCCAGCCGTGGGCTGTGTGTTATATATCTTGCCCGTATGGCTTGTATATGAAATGCTTTATATGAATCCCAACTGTGGTGAAATATATTGTGTGAACTGTTGTGGTGTAATACAGTGTGAGCACTTCAGCATGAGCAAATGTAAGGGTGACACGAGTCATACCTGCACTTGCCACTATAACTTCCATTATAGTTGTTGTTGTGTGTGTGATGATTTGCTTTCATGCCTTATTATTGTACATACTATGAGTGATTTGTTAGTATGTGGATTCTTTAAAATCTCACTCTCCCAAAAACAATTTTTAGACAGGGCTGAAGGATCAAAGGAAAAGCAGGTGACGAAGGGTGATTGAAGCTTGGAGCTAGAAGTCTATTTTGGTTTTGGTTATCATAGTTTGATTTTGGATATTTTGTTGGGAAACGATTGTATATATTGGATTTATGGTTTAGTATTATGTAACCCCCTAGTAAGGGAAATGAATTATGGGCATTGTGCCTTGTAGAACCCTTATTTATTAAATGGAACCCGAGTATGTCGAGAGTTTACATTGCACTCTGATATGTATAAATGGAATCGAATTGTACAGGCCATTTGTGTAATTGTATTGGGAATATGAGACAATTGTGAACAGGGTTTGGAAAAAGTTTTTATAAACCTTGATTTTGGGAAGTTTGATTTTGTTTTTAAATCACAAATCTCCTTATGGTCTCTAATTCTACATTAATCACATGTTTTTACGAACTAATCTCGGCCTATGATGGAAGGGGGTTACAATGGTCAACAAGAACAAGTTACATATTAAGATGGGATTCTCTTGAGGATAATCATTCTATATGATAATCGAAATTTTGATGCGTAGACATTCAAATTTTGAGGACGAAATTTATTGAATAGGGAGAGAAATATAATATCCCAAATTTCGTGATTAGAGGCTTGAGAATAAGCCTAAATCAAGTGGACTACTAAACCCGGTTTAGCAAGATTCCCAAGAATGTAAACTTTGTTGCTAGTGTATTTTCTAGCGTGGCAATCTAGTTGTGTGATGGTTTCAGATAAGCAAATGATATCCAATGACTGTGAAATTTTTTGAAATGAAAGTAGCTTATCAATATTTAATTTTATAGGTCATATAAGTCATTTGGAGCTATATACAAAGAGTTATCAATTTTTGAAGTTAGCCCAGTGAAACTAGCAAGGTTCTGTGGCAGCGTCCAAAAATAGAAATTCTGGGAATTATAATCTTCTAGTTAGATAAAGGCTATATTTTTCCCAAAAAAATAGACTTAATAAGGGTCATATAGGATTTGAAACCATACCAATTGGACATTTGTACAATTAAATATGAATTTTCAAAGTTTGATGGAAATTCTGCCAGCTTTTGGTCTATGTGCGAAATTAACAAGGTAATGGAAAAAATGTATAAGCAAAGTAGTCATTTGGCTAAATAAAATCCAAAGCCCATATGTTTCCCTTCCTTCATGATGTAGGATATCCAAATGAGGAAGCAAATAGGGAAATGAATAATTGTGGTAAATATGCCAAAGGTTGGAGCATTTGTGGCCAAGTAAAAGAAGGGATGAAAAGTCAACAATTATAGGATATTAATTGTAATAACTTTCCAAGAGATAATTGAAGAAGCTATTTGGTTCATTCCCAAGCTTCATTTATGTCACTTTGTTGGCAACGAATAAAGGGAATAAATGATTAAATGCAATTGCCAAATTTGAAGGAATGAGATCAAGCAAAAAGTTCAACTTTGAAAAGACAAAAGTTGATTTTATAATAAATGGTCATCTGGCCATTTATTGTAAGCAATTATATGAAGCAATCAAGAGACTTACTTGGCCCCTTTGTGCAGCCATTATACGCCACTTTTGGAGAGAAGAGAGAGAAATAATTATGTTGATTTAATAATGGATAAGTTATACGGGAAAAAAAAAGAGAAGGCATGGGACAAAATTCCAATAGAATAATATATCTTAAGGAGGTGTATGAAGATATTTTGTTAAGAGCTTCTTATGTCTCCTTTAGCCCTCATTTTCATCCAAAGCTAAGAAGGCTAGGCAGAGAGAGAGAGAGAGAGAGGGCTTTGAAGAACATAGAAGGGGAGGGAGCTCAAGAAGAAAATCCAAGGTAAGTAGGTTGAAATCTTGGTGTTTATGCCTTCTAATCTCTTCTCCATCTTGAAAATCATGGTTAACAAGCAAAAAGAAGAGGGAAGAGAGAGTGAAAATGGCATCATATAGAGAGAAAGTTGGGAAATGAAGAGGTACTCTCAAAAACTTTAATCCTCTTGCCTTTGTGCAGCCATTATACGCCACTTTTGGAGAGAAGAGAGAGAAATAATTATGTTGATTTAATAATGGATAAGTTATACGGGAAAAAAAAAAAAGAGAAGGCATGGGACAAAATTCCAATAGAATAATATATCTTAAGGAGGTGTATGAAGATATTTTGTTAAGAGCTTCTTATGTCTCCTTTAGCCCTCATTTTCATCCAAAGCTAAGAAGGCTAGGCAGAGAGAGAGAGAGAGAGAGAGAGGGCTTTGAAGAACATAGAAGGGGAGGGAGCTCAAGAAGAAAATCCAAGGTAAGTAGATTGAAATCTTGGTGTTTATGCCTTCTAATCTCTTCTCCATCTTGAAAATCATGGTTAACAAGCAAAAAGAAGAGGGAAAAGAGAGTGAAAATGGCATCATATAGAGAGAAAGTTGGGAAATGAAGAGGTGCTCTCAAAAACTTTAATCCTCTTGCCTTGTATGATATTATTGTTGTTGTTGATGTTGATTTTGGCTTGGATTTGGCTGTTTTGTAAAAAAGGAAAGATGAAACTCTAAAGGGAGGTGCTGGCCAAATATTGATTAATCATGTTTAAAAGGTTTTTAAGTGGTTAATCATGTGACTAGAAGTGTAAGGAAGATGTTTAGTTACATGAAAAGTGAAAATCACATTTTTCCTAAAAGCTGGAATTTTTTTCCAGGGGCATTTTCATCCTGCTGGAGTTGGAATTTTGTAATTTTGATGGTTTCATTGGATTTACAAGGGAAAATTGTGTGGGAATACATGTGTTCATGGTTTTTGGATAATTGTATGCAAATCTGGAAATTATAGAAGTTAAGAGGAAGTGTTGTTTGATTAATTTCACTGAAGTCAGTTTCGTTGTGCAATCAATTTTTTCAGTCAAACCAAGTTCAAATATTATGAAATTTGGCAATATTAAAGTAGACATGTAGAGCTTTAATTGTGTAGGTAGAACATGATTTTTGGATGAGTAGATTAAAAGATATGAATTTTTAAAGTTGTACCCTATTTCTAGAATGCAATATGAATCAAGGGAAGTATGATGAATTTTCTGGGAAAAATTATGATTTTCCAAAGTCAACTGAAAATCTGCCAGTTTTTTGGAAAAAAGTGAAACTGCACTATACAAAGATGCACTGTGCAAAAATTGTTAAAACTGTGATAGATAACCAACAAACTGTTATTAAAGGTAGTAATAATCAGTTACTTGTAACTCTAATTTTATAGGAATTTGCAATAGCCTGAGCCGAATCAAAGGTATTCAACAGACAAGTAAAGCAAGAAAGGGCATTTCCAGGTAATAACTCTATCTTTCATATACTATGTGACTGTTTATATGCTTTGTGTTATTGTTATGTTCCATTACATGGTGTATGGCATATTTATTTGTCACATTTTATATGATTGATTGCATGTTACCACAGAGATTCTTTTAAATCTCACCCTTTCGATAAAACATTTAAAGTTTTTTGCTTAAGTAAGCGGCTCAAAGGGTAGAATCATGATTACTGGTAACGGAAGGTTCCGGTGCAGATCAATCAAGACAGTTGGTTATCTTAAGACCTTTTATTTATTTTAAGGCTGTAAGTATTATGTCTCATACCCTACAGGGAAAAACTTGCAATGTAATCAAGTACCTTGTATCAATATATCAGTATATTTACGCTATTCATGTGTTGCTCACCGAGATGCGCTCAAACACTCTGTCAAATATGAAAATAAGATAAGGGTATTACAGCATGTGTGATTTGTAGCTTCTTCTTCCTTCCTTCGATAGCACCGATCACTCCCTCTCTTCTTGGCTCTCTCTTTCTTAATTATGCTTCTCTCTCTCTCTCTCTCTCTCTCTCTCTCTCAGGAAGACTTGATGAATGGAGAGTAAGGGAGTTTCTAAATTAATAAAGGACCATGTATGATATTGGGTTAGGAGGATTCCAAATGGCAACAATGTGTGTGTTTAGTTTTCATGAAGATGCATATGTGAGTGTGTGTGTGTGTGTGTGTGTGTGTGTGTGTGTGTGTGTGTAAAACATGTGTCTAGCAATGATGAGAGCTATATATTAAATTACAAGTGTGGTGTGTGTGTGTGTGTTATATATTTATATATAGGTATATTTTTATCCTATTAATTACACACGCTAGGCCCTAATTTTTCCCCTTTGTCTAATTTATGATTCCTTAAATTTCATAGGTTCTATAGTTTGACTTATTATCTAACTCCCGCAAATTAATCCTTAAATATTTTTAAGGACTATCTTCCATAATTAACTTTATAGAGTTTTAAAATAATTTCTCAAAAATTCCTAAGCCAAATTACGATGATTAACTATTGGTCCTCAAATTTTTGAAAAAAAAGGCCATTAAATTCCAAACTTTATCTCCAACATCAATTAATTTTTTTTTTGAAAAATATAACCTTTTACTAAATTTTGGAATATTATAACTTGACAGTTATCCTTCAAGAACCGTTATGTATCCTTTAAAAAATATTTGATAATACGTTACGGTTCTTCACAAAGAACCATTAATTAATCTAACAATATATTAATATATTCTTAAGTGATATATGAATTAATATTATGAATAATACATTACGGTTCTTCACAAAAAACCATTAGGCATTCTTTCATTTAAAAGGGCGGGATTCAGAAAAATATCAAATATAAGGAGGTGGGATCTAAAAAATATTTTATTTGACCAACTCTTCCAACTCCTTCATAAACATTTTTGAGTTCCCTAGTAGCTCTCATACTTTTCTTTCTATGGGTTTTACTCCGCTGCTATGGGTTCTGTCCTCCACCACAAACATGGATCTTCACTCTACAGCTTTTTGCTTTCATGATTCTTCCTTGAGTAAGCTCCCTTTTTTGTCAATCAATATTTTTAGTTCATTTCATTTTTTTATATAGTGAGAGCTTACTAGTTGAGGCTTAAGGTCGGCGGATTATCTAGGAAGAAGAATCGCAGACAAAAACCAATATCTAAGTTCTGATGATGGTCATTGGTTTGAAGATAAAAACAGAGAAAAGACATTGAAGAAACATAGATAGCACAAAAAAAAAGAATGATGTAAAATGCCAAATTTTTTCATTATTTTTTTATTGCAATGAAAATAATTTTGATTACACTATATTATATAGACTAAAATGAATATAATTTTTCTCCTAATTTTTAGCAGCTTGTTGAATCACAATCTCCTTGAACGTTCACCCTGTCATATTCTTAAACTTTAATAGGTATGTTGAAATCATATTGATCGAATCAGATCCGAGATTTTCTCAATTTTTAATATTTGCCAATTTTTACTATATATATTCTTATTTTTATATTTATATTATCTTTTTTTTACTTGGTCAAAAAAAATATTTATATTATCTTTTTTCAATTAAAGAATGTGTGACTTGAACTCTAGAGTAGTGATACGTGATTGACAGTTTACCACAAAGGCATTGGAGAATATTATATAATCTTTTAATAGATTTTCTTTTAGAATTCAAAAAATTATAAGATAATGTTCTAGAGTGTTTAAGTGAATAATTTCTTTTAAATTGTATGATGTTTTATCTATAATGTATTGAATTTTGAATACTTTAAATAAATTATGTTTTATTTAATATTATTATTGTGTTATTATTGATGATTATATTTGTGTTTTATATAATAAATACTAAAAATAAAGCTAAATAAAAACAAATAACAAAAAATAATTATATATACTAAAAAATAAAGCCAATACATTACGGTTATTGTAATATCATAAAATGTACTCAATTGCTAAATATATTGAATAGATAGTAAAATTAGAGACAGAATTGTCCTTAAAAATTTTATAATGACTTTAGTCTAAAAAAAAAACCAGAACATCTCATTATTTTACTCACTTGCAAAAGTCGACCAAGCAACTCAAGGAAAGAGGAAAAGAAGAGCAAGACAAAGTGAGCACTTCTACTTGAAATTTGACCTTGTAAACCACTTCTATAGCTCAAATACTCTTCATAAACATTGTTCCCCTTAATGATAGCTTCATTTATATATTTTAGAATTTTAAGGGGAGGTGTTTTGAGTCATCTAGCAAGAGCCAAAGTTCAAGAACCAAAGAAAGAGCCTAAGAAAGTGAAAGAGGTAAACAAGAGCTTCATTTTGACATATATATTGTGTTGGTTGGTCAAGTTTAGTGGACTTGTTCTTGCTGCTCTAATTTTGTTCATGTAGGGTCTTTAGGGTTTTATGATGTTTTGTTCATGTACATATGGTTATATGATTATTGGGAAGCATATAACACTTGTTTAGTGGAAAACTTATGAATTGGTGAATTGTTGCTTTCAAACACTAAGATTCTACCAGAATAGGGCATGAACCAGAGATGAGGATTTGACAAATTTGATGTCACCATTGTGTTCTACATGAAAAAATGTGTGGTAATAGTCCCTGGTCAAGAATTATGGATCATTAGAACAAAATACCTAAAATTGGATTTGCTGCCAATTTAGAGTTTCTATGTAGCAGTCTGAATGTGATGTTTTTTAGATAAGTGAATGTTATCCAATAACTATGAGATTTTTTAGAATAAAATTATACTAATCAAGCTTTAATTTGATAGATCATATAGGTCAATTCGATTTGTACACTATGAGTTATGCATTTTTGAAGTTGGTCATGTAAAACTGGCATGTTTCTAAGACAGTGTCAAATGAATGGTAATTATGAAACTCTGTGTGTCCATTTGGCTAAGGACAATATTTTTCCATGAAACTAGACTTAATAAGGGTCACATAGCCTTTAGAATCACTAAAATTGGATATTTGTACAAAAAGATATAAATTTTCAAAGTTGGTTGAAAATTCTACCAGTTTTTAGTAAATGTACAACAATAAAAGGTAATGGTACAATGTAATTACCTTGAACTCCAAGGGTAAAATTAATCACTTTGGGATAGTTTGACCACATTGACTCTTCCTTTGACTTAGTGTATTAGCCCTAATGATAACCAACTTGAGGGTTTGAATTATAAAAGAATTGGACTAAGTAATAACTCATCATCTATAACTTCTAATTATAGGATTCAATATTTACCTTGAGCGCTAGAACCAGGACAAGTACGAGATTGGAGAGGCTAAGGTAGTAACTTTTTCCTCATATTCTATGTATCATGTTTCATGCATCTTATTATCGTTATGAATACTTGAACTGTGAACATGAATTGGGAAGAATTGTCTGTTAAGCATTCAAATGAAAAGGGCGTTGGCCCAGTAGAATACCCAGCACTATGGGAAGGGATGGTGAGTCCTTGAATAGAATTATTTGTTGCATAAGCACATCTCTCAATGTTGAATGAATATTGAATTGTCTAGTATGTGATGGTTCATATGGCATGTTTCTTTCTATGCATTTTATATGAGTGTTAACTGTTACTACTAGAATTCTTTTGAATCTCACCCCTTTCCGATAACTAATCTGTAGCACAGGCAAGTAGCACACATAGGAAGAAGGTAGCTATGGATGAATAGAGTTGAAAACTTAAAGTTTATTTTCTATTGGTCATCTACTTGTTAAAGATCTGTATATGATATATAAGTACACTGTAATAGTAAAACTAGTACTCATAGTATAGTGCATCCACTACCTATAAACTCGAACACTAGTACATAAATGCAGTAAATGAACTCAAATAGAGTAACCATACAATGTGGATCCTTTAGTTAACGAACTTAACTAGAATATCTACTAAGAACTTTGATAAGCACTCTGATATTAACAAATAGACGTAGAACTGAATGATTCAAACATATTTGAAAAATGAAAATTAGACCACAATGAAAATGTTTTGAAACGTTTTCGAAGACCTACTTAAATATAAGACCGAACCCTGTATTGAAGTCAGGATCCCAAATGGGTTGAAACTGTTCATGGTCTCCTATTTGACTTTATTACACAGTTTGAACTGTTTTAAACTCTTTGAAGTTATGGTGTTACAGTTATTAACAAATAACTGTTATATATGACCTCAATATATTACGGTTCAAAACCGTGATTTATGGCTGATAATAAATGTCATATATCGTTGATCCTATAGTAGTGATACATGTAAATCAAGATTGAGAACATACTGCTCTAAAATCTAGTTTAACTCTTAATAATTAATTTATATTATTCTTTACATAAAACCATTTTAAAAACTAGTTCTCGATTTGGCACCACATACCGGTGTCTACTCTAAAAACGCAAGGTATTCATGTCTACCCTGAAAATGCCTTGTTCACTCATATACCAGGATACTTTTAACTTGTCCCGTACCTCGTGACATAGTTGGGTGGTATCTTCTACCAACCAAATGGCATCGTATATATGTCTTGTGCTCATCTGCACCGACACTTTAATCATACTACCACAAACACCAAGCCCTCTTCCCAGTAGGGCCAAATCACATATTCCTCGAAAGTCCTTCTATCGCTTATCATTCTTGGGACTCTTCCCGAACTGGCCTTACCACCTTATTCAGGCTTATTCTCTAGCATTTAGTCCCAAAATTTGAGATATTATACTCAATGCTTCACATTTCTTACATATGGTCACAACATCAATAGAAAACAAAGCTTCAGTCATTCAACTATGTTACACATAGACAAGAAAAGCAATCATGCACATCAACATACAAGCATACATATCAATACATGCAACTAAGTTAAGTTCACTACCTTCTGTCTTTAAGTCCTCCTCTTATACCATTTATGTTTAACCATTGAAGTTGTTTGAAGAACCTTCCATTTTTCTTCCTTGTTATCACATGGCCCTAGGTACATAACTATCATACCCTTATCTTATTTTCTCATTTTTCAAACTACTTGCTCGCAGTTCAATGAGGAACATAAGAATAGTATAAATATACTGATATATTTATACATGGTACTTGATTATATCACAGGTTTACCCCGTAGGTTTGATAATATTTATAATTTTATACAAAATATCCAAAATAGCGACTACATATAACCATCTATCCTCGCCTCGGGATCCATGTCCATCAGTTCCTTATGTCTACAACCTTTCCTTTGGATCTACTAGTTCCTGCTGGCACATTATCATTATTGAAAAAGAATGAGATTCCAAGGAATCCCAATAGCAATATACTATCATTCATGTAAAATACGGAAGGTAAATATGTTATGCACCATGCATGCACAATTAATGGACAATATAAAAACATTGACATGTAAACATGTGTAGGGATTCCACCCCACTATTCATACACCGGTTGAATTGACACCCAACCCCCAGGTGTAAGTGCACTTCTTGCACTAACTGCCCCATTCGGCAAACCGCCCCTTCTTGGCAAACCATGTTTGATTAATTAAACAAAACAAGGGCAACCACAAAACATATAAACCATGGCATCATGCATAAAGGATATAGTCACTACCTTAAACCTTTTTCTCCTTGAAACACGTGCCTCAATTTACATGGCAGCACCCCGAGTTCTTAACTCGATCCTAAAATGTCAAATGTACAAAATTAGGTTAAAAATCATTCATGTACTATTTTAGGCACTTCCATAGTGGTTTTAGTGGTTATATGAGGCTATTGTGAAAATTTTAAAAAAAAATGCCCCCGACAACCCGGCCCAACCCCAACTCACACGGTCCGACTGTACTTTTCTTGAAATTTTGACATGCACTATTCTAACATATTTTCACCCTATGAATCCATTTCTGGACTCAAAATTACCAAATTCATTGCCAAAAGACCAGAATACCCATGGCAGCCCCGGCATTTTGGTAATTATGATTTTTAAGGATTTTCAGGAAAAGTGATCAACTGTAACCCCACCTAATTTTCCCTCCTAAACTCAAGGGAATCATCAGATCATAAAAAATTCAAATCCAACCCCCTAAACTTGAGCTAGCCAAAATTCCAAAATCTCTAGGGAAAATTGGGGTTTTCCAATTCTGACTCCGCAGACTTGCTCTTTTCTACTCCTAACCACTATATTAACTATTTAATTACACTAAAAACCACCATTTAGGCTCAATTTTGGTATCATAACATTTTGGACATAACTTTTCCCAAGTTTACAATTAGAGCAAACCTAGCAGAAATTCACTGATTAAATTACTCACAACAGCCAGAAGAACCAATATTTGAAGTTTAGGAAGTTATCTTAGCTTCTGTCTGGCTTTTCCCTTTGATAACCAAAAACTTTAGCCTCTCAACTTCAAAATTTTTGCTTCAAACACCTTAAACCATGTAGAAGAAAAGCTTCAATTATACACGTTAAGAACCAATTCATCGAAGAAATCAACCTACCTCGTGAGATTTATTCCTCCTTCTCTCTCTAAAATACTGCAACTCTCTCTCTCCTCTTTGGCAGCTAAAAATGATGTTAAATGGTAAAGAAAATTAAGGGAAATGATTTTTATAATATCCCTTTTTATGACATAATTCCCCCTTAATTTTTAGATTAATTGGAAAATCTAGCATATTTTCTGCCCAAACTTTCAAAAATTATAACTAAATTTGTAGATATTGTATTGGAGTGATTTTAAAGGCTATAGAACCCTTATTAAGTCTAGTTTGAAGAACAAATATAGCCTTTTCCCAATTAGAAGCACAAAATTCCCAGAATTAAATTCTTTGGACAATGTTCCAAAAAAACACTAGTTTTTCAAGCCTAACTTCAAAAATTCGTAACTATTTATGTATAGCTCCAAATAATTCCCATTCCCATGACCTATCAAATTAAAGCGTGGGATGTCTACTTTCATCTTGTAAAATTTCACAATTTTTGAACATCATGTTCCTATTTAAAAAATATCACACAAGACTGCTGCACAAGAAAACTCACCGGTAGCAAACATCAACTTGTACAACTTGTGTTTCCACATCATAATGTTGTATGTGACCCCTAATTACCTTGTTTTTCATTTCATGTGCTCCTTAATTCACTATTTTATTTCCTTAAATATAAGGAATTTTGGTGACCAAAATTAGGGATGTTACATTTCTCACCCGTTCAATAAATTTTGTCCTCGAAATTTGAACGTCTATAACTTAGGGATCAATCTTTATCATGTGTAGGATCACAGGCCAGGCAACGTAATGGTCATATTCAATCTGTCTCTTTCATCTGTAAGCTCATCGAGCATGCAACACAATCACCATATTCTCATTACAGATCTCATATAGTATTCAGCATTCATCTTTCATTCTGTACACAGTATGTAACGTGAAATCAAACAAGACCCACTGGTCATTTCCTACAACGCTTAGTTCCTGAGGCTTACAGTCTGTTCAGAACTCATCCCAGATCACACAATCACCTTAACGACTGAGGGCAATACCACAAAGGCTAGCTTAAGAATAGTCTAAGGGCCTTCTCTCACATAGGACTATCGCTAAGCAAGGATTGTCCCCTCTTCCACACCAAGGGCCTCCGCCACAAAGGTGCTTGGGGATTTATTAGGTAATAATCATAACAAGCATTGGACCTCACTCGCCTAAGCCACCAATGCCCTAGTTACACTAGTCTTGCTGCCTTAGCTACAACTTGATACATTTTGAATATTCTATCAGCCTCAAGATATACCTTGGACACACTGGTCCAATGTCATCATGCTAGGCATCATCCATAATGCTAAGCACATAGCTCTTACAGCCCAAGGACACTACCCTATGCAAATTTGCGTATTAGGTCTTATCGCCTTAAGCCTTTGCTTAATACAATTTTTGAACACATCACATTCTACTAGCCTAAGGACTTACTAGTCCATTAAGTCTTATGGCCTAAGCACATATAGTTCATCATCTTTGCTAAATACATATCGAGTCTAACTACTTAGAGTTTATTATTGGTGCCCAAAGATTACACATGTATTTACTATGCTTATGTTGCCTACTCTGAGGTCTATCTTCTCATATAAGCTTTAATAATGTCAGGATGATTTAATAGGAGTTCCATAGGAACCTCTTATTATCACTGACTGTACCCGAAATTTGTATTTCTCTGTGCCAGATATTTGCCCATTTCAACTCAAATCCTTTTAGGCCATATAAACTATTATCTCAAGGAAACCCATTCGATATAGGATTCATTACAATGCACCATCATTAAGAGTCAACGTTCCCATAGCTCTACTCTACGATTCAATGTCAAGGTAGTTGCACTCTAAGGTTTGTAGTCATAGTAGCTCTTCTCTAGGGTTCTTCATCACGATGGCTCCACGCTAGGGTACTGTACTCAGTGCCTCATTCAGTCCACTCTAATTGATCAACCCCTCCGGTCAGAACTCTCCGTTGGTAGCCCTCTCCGATTAGATCCCTCCGTAAGTAGCCCTTTTCTATTAGAACTCTCCGTAGGTAGCCCTCTCCTATGAGAATCCTCAGTAGGTAGCTCTTTCAGGTTGGTTGTTTCAATATAGAAGTACCATTATAACAGCAACCCAGATCTCATAAAGCCCCTCTTCCCTAGCAATTCTACAGCCTAGTTTCTTTAATTCCGCCAGACCATCTGGGATCATTTTATATTCTTATAGAATCAAAATGTAACCGTTGATTCCTATGTTACGGTTTACGTAGTAACCCTTCAACACATTATTTTCCATCCACCAATCGACTTCTAATATAGCCTCAAGTTAGTGGAATAGCAGGTAGATCAATTATGCCTCCCATCTTATCAAAGACCTATAACCTCAATCACTCCTTTAAGGAAATATATTATAATCATAATCTTTCCCTATGCTAGACTAGCAACTAGCAACCTCGAGAAACCTCGTACATATTTCAATACATTCTAGTACCATGTTCAAGTAACTCCGACCATCTAGGGCAATTCAAATTCCTAACAAATCAATTCAACTATTGAGTCTGATTCTTGGATCACAATTCAACTCTTAGAATCTCAACATTTACTGAACTAGGAAATCACTTTTCTGAAATCTACGGATCGTCACTAGCCTAATAAAAATCTGAATAAATTTGCCAGCCTAAGCACATATCAGTTCACTAGGTCTTAAGACCTATGGACACACAGGTCAATTACAACATCTATGGCATGTAGGATTTCACTGCCTAGGGTCTCTACCCCAATCTTAGGTTTATCATGAAATCTGAAACCTCAACATCACACAGATTGTAAATCATTTTCCTTAAGTCTACCTAATAGGTTTGCTAAGAATTAGGATCAATATCTCCTATTCTAACCTTCATGGTATTCGAGTATTATCCTCAAAACATTACTAAAGGTTTAACACTATCCACAAGATTCACCAAGTACAAACTCCCTTCATAGAACAGAACCTTAGTACAACCTAATTCACATTTCGACTTAAGTACTATTTCAGCTTAAATATGATTTAAGCCTATCCCAACTTTCAATATCATCATATTAAATCCTCTAGGATCGACATACGGCATAATCACCATGCATCATTTATCACCATATAACATTCCTACATACCTTTAACACCACAGTGTTGTAAGAATCATTACCTAGTACGAAGAAACCTCAAAACATTTACTATGCCTCGAGTTCCCATAACCTCATCAAATGAACCTTTCTGGCAGTATTCATTGCAACAGAAATATTCTGTATTAAAATCAATTTGAGCAAGCTTAACTTTTGTGAGCCCAAGCCAAAACGAAGATACCAGCTCTATCTGTTCTAGACCGCCGGTACTCTGAGATTGCCCTTATCTCAAACATCGTGTCGCTGCCTTCAACTAACTAGATACAGTGTGGACTGCATATTGGCCTTGGCTGTACCTGCCTCCTTGGGTTTAACAACATCCTTGGTCCATCCACAATCCAGTATTACACCACATGCTACCCTTTGGATATTCACTATTTCTTGTGGCTAGTTCAAAAACTAGGGTGTTTCACTCCTTTGGTACTCTCGTCCATGCATATTTCCTATCACTTTGTAATCAAGACCATATCAATATACTATCCTATTGCCAAAACCGCCACTCTGCCAGAACCTCTTGGGCTCTTCTAGAACCACTTGAAGCTTTGACACCAAAATGTCATACCCTTATCTTATTTTCTTAATTTTCAAAGTGCATGCGCGTAGTTCAGTGAGCAATATTAGAATAGTGTAAATATACTAATATATTTATATATGGTACTTGATTACATCACAGGTTTACCCCGTATGGTTTGATACGATTTACAATTTTATACAAAATATCCAAAATAGTGACTACATATAACCATCTATCCTTACCTCGAGATCTATACCCGTTAGTTGCTTGTGTCTACAACCTTTCCTTTAGATCCGCTAGTTCCCACTAGCAAATTATCATTATTAAAAAAGAATGAGATTCTAAGGAATCCCAGCAACAACATACCATCTTTCATGAAAAATGTGGAAGGTAAATATGTTATGCACCATGTATGCACAATTAATGGACAATATAAAAACATTGACATGTATACATGTGTAAGGCTTCCACCCCACTATTCACACATCGATTGGATTGACGCCCAACAACCAGGTATAAGTGCACTTCTTTCACTAACTGCCCCTTTTGGTAGACCACCCCTTTTGGGCAAACCATGTTGATTAATTTAAAAAAATAATGGCAACCGTAAAACATATAAACCATGGCATCGTGCATGAAGGATATAGTCACAACCTTAAGCCTTTCTCTCCTCGAAACATGTTCCTCGATTTGCGTGCCAGCACCCTGGGCTCTCAACTCGGTCCTAAAATGTCAAATGTATAAGAATTAAGTTAAAACGCATTCATTTACTATTTTAGGCATTGACATAGTATTTTTAGTGGTTATGTGAGTCTATAGTGAAAATTTACTAAAATTCCCCCGGGGACCCGACCCGGCCCCAACTTACCCATTCCAACTGTACTTTTTTCAAAATTTTGACCTAGCTATTCTGACATATTTTTGCCCAATGAATCCATTTTCACACTCTGAATTACCAAATTCACTTCCAAAAGACAAAAATGCCCTGCAACCCTTATTTGAGGGTTTCAAGGCCATTTTGGTAATTGTGCTTTTTAAGGCTTTTCTGGAAAAATGATCAACTGTAAGCCCATGTAATTTTTCTTCCTGAACTCAATGGAATCATCAAATCATCAAAAATTCAACTCCAACCCTCTGAACTGGAGCTGGCAAAAATCCCCAATTCTCCGAAAAAAAATTGGGGTTTTCCAATTCTGACTCCGTAGACTTCTTCTTTTCTACTCCTAACCACTTTATTAACTATTTAATTACATTAAAACCACCATTTAGACTCAATTTTGGCAACATAACGCTTAGGATACAAATTTTCCCAAATTTACAATCAAAGCAAATCCAGCAGAAAATCACCAATTAAATTACTCACAATAGCCAGAAGAACCAATATTTGAAGTTTAGGAAGTTACCTTATATTCCGTCTGGCTCTTGGCTTTGATGACTGAAAACCCTAGCCTCTCAACTTCAAATTTTTTGCTTCAAACACCTTAAACCATGTAGAAGAGAAGCTTCGAGGAAGGATTATACACGTTATGAACCAATTCACCAAAGAAATCAACCTACCTAATGAGATTTCCTCCTCCTTCTCTTTCTCCTTTAGCAGCCAAAACTGACTTGAAATTGTAGGGATGATAAAGGGAAATCATTTTTATAATATCCCCTTTTTGTGACATAATTTCCCCTTAATTTTTGGATAAATTGGAAATTCTAGCAGATTTTCTGCCCAAACTTTGAAAAATCATAACTAAATTTATAGACATCGTATTGGAGTGATTTCAAATGCTATAGAACCCTTATTGGGTCTAATTTGAAGGAAAAATATAGCCTTTTGCCAATTAGAAGAACAAAATTCCTAGAATTAAATTCTTTAGATGTTGTTCTAGAAAATCACTAGTTTTCTGGGCTAACTTCACAAATTCATAACTATTTGTGTACATCTTCAAATAATTCCCTTGAACTATCAAATTAAAGCTTAGGATGTCTTATTTCATTCTATAAAATTTCACAATTTTTTAACATCATTTTACTATTTAAAAATGTCACACAACAAGACTGCTGCACAGGAAAAATCACCAGTAGCAAACATCAACTTGTACAACTTGTGTTTCCACATCATAATGTTGTTTGTGACCCCTAATTGCCTTGTTTTTACATTCCATGTGCTCTTTAATTCACCATTTTATTCTCTTAAATATAAGAAATTTTGGTAACCAAAATTCGGGATGTTAAAATAACCATACATTAGAGCCATGATAAATGAATGACCAATATGGCTACATAGGCCTTCAACAACTTTAAGGGCATAATCCTAACCCTGGGAATTCCTAATTGTTACATTTTACCCCTTTTTTCTTTAAATTCACATGGAATTAAAAGGCTGGCAAATTTTTCACTTATTCTTTAAAAATCATAACTTTGACTGAAAAACTCCAATTGGGGTGGTTCAAAGTCCTATATGACCCTATTAAAGTCTACTTTAAGAGAAAAATATCCACTACAACCAATTACACGCACAATTCCAGAATTCATAAATTATTCCCTTCTACCTAAAAGTCTTCACATAATTAATGCCCAATTTCAATAAATCATAACTTTTAGTGTACTTATCCAAATGAGATGGTTTTAATGGCTAATTAAATATTTTTAAGTCCTTTATCAAGGAAAAATATGGTCCATTAAAAAATGGAACCACAGAAACCCAAAATTTGGCAATTGCCCAGATGTCACAAGACAAGTTCAAGAATCATTACCAGACTTCAAAAATTCGCATCTCTCATTCTACTTATCCAAATGACACATTTCATATATCAAAATAAAGCTCTTTAAGTATATTTTCACGGAAAATATCACCATCTAGCAATTACAGCCACAAAATTCCCCAGAAACTCATCAAACCCTATCTGTTCTAGAATTCATTCCAAAAACAGGGCTTGACTTTGCAAAATCATAACTTTAAATTCACTTATCCAAAAATTATGTAATACCGATCAAATTAAATCTCAGGATGTCTACTTTCATGTTGTAAAATTTCATAGCATTTTGACCAGGTTTGGCTAATCAAAAACATGCCACAACATTGCTGCCTTCCAGAAAACGAAATCTGGCAGCATTACTCTTAAGTTCTAACTTTGTGATTTCTCATTTCTAAACCTTATTCTACACCATTTACAAGGCCAAACTGCCGTGAACCCTAAAAATAACCATATAACTGAAAATTAGGGAAAAAAATACCCATTCCATAAAGCTCCACTAATTCACACAATACTAGCTCAATATGAAGCTCTTACTCACGTCTTGCTCTTTCTAGACTTTGTTCTTTGATTCAACAACTTTGGGTCTTGAGAAATGGATCAAAACACCTCCTTTTGAAAAATAAAAACCATAGAAATGAAGCTTAGACCAAGAGGAAAAATGTTTATGAACACTCCAAGAGCTAGAAAGGTGAGTAAGAGGGTAAAAATCAAGAGAGAAGTACTTACCTTGTTCTTGGACTTTCAGGATTGCTCCACCTTCTCTCCTCTTTCATTTTCTCCATTTTTTTTCTATTTTACTCTCATTTTAGGTGGCTAGACAAAAATTATAATGAGAAAGGGAGAGTTATGGTTTGATCTTGACCATTGATGAAATGTACAAATCTTATGCAATCTTACTTTTCAAGATTAAACCTTGTGATGCAACATGTCTCAAGTTGTCTTCTTTTTCCCTTTTCTCTCTCTCCCTAGCCATCCTTATCTTGTCAGGGGAAGGGATGTAACCCCCTGACTTTAAACACGTAATTATAATTCGATAACACATATTTAAATCGGATTAGAGACCATTGGATGCTTTAACCTCGTTTTAAACTTTCTGTCTCACAGTAAAATTTTTACAAAACTTTCAAAACTCTTTTTCCCCATCCAGGTCTCAATTTCAATATTCGAATATAATTACCTGTACAGTTAATATACATTCAATCATATCAGAGTGTATAACCGCATCCCCGGCAACTCCCGGGTTCTATGCATAAAAACCTGAAGGTTTATAAGTATACACTGTAACACCCTGCCTTTAATCACGTAATTATAATTCGATAATGCACATTTAATTCGGATTAGAGACCATCGGATAACTTAAACTCATTTCAATCTCCTACTTTGTAGTAGGGTTTTCACAAAACATTCAAAATCTCTTCCTGTTCCTGGTCTCCATTTCAAAATTCGAATATAATTACCTGTGCAGTTTATCTACATTCATGTATAACAGAGTGTATAACCAAATCCCCGGCAACTCCCGGGTCCTATACATATATAATCTAGAGGTTACAAGTATCTACTAGGGGATTACACAACCAAAATCGAATGTAGTACTCCTGATTCAGGATATACAGTAATCCCGAGTTTAAAGTAGATAACCAACATCTCAAAAATCCTTAGTATCACTAAAGATCCTAAGTGCTTTGGGTTGGCCGCTTCTCCTTTGAGCCACATGCCCTGTCTGAAATGTTAGCCATAGGAAAGAAATCCCAGTAGTAACAAACCACTCACACAATGCATAACACAAAGCATGTATATAAATCACAACCAGCAACAGCAGCAGCAATCTCAAAGATACATGGTTTTCACCACAAACGACAGCACTCATGGCTGTATGCATAATATGACAGCTCTCGCTGTAATAATAATCACGACAGCTTACGCTGTAATCACAATAACGACAGCTTACGCTGTAAACGACAGCTTGCGCTGTAAACGACAGCTATCACCAGCTGTAATCGCAGCAGCATCAAAGAATCATCACATAACAATGATAACACACACATACAGAGCATTATACATAGTATAAGAGAGAGAGTCACTACCTGATCCTTTCCCGACGTTTCTTGGCACTGCGGGCTCCCGAGGGCGGCAAATATCGAATCCTACAATTCCAAATGCACCATTTAGACACTTCCATAGTGTTACTTGGGGTTATATTAGTCTATAATGAAAATTTACAAAACTACCCCCGGGGACCCGGCCCGGGCCCGTCGTACCCGGTCTGGTTGCACTTTTCCCGAAATTCTAATCTGGGCTATCCTAACATATTTCCGCCCAAGGAATCCATTTCCGTACTCATAATTATCAAATTCAATGTCAAATTACGAAATTGCCCTTGGCAGCCCTAATTTTAGGGTTTTAGGGGTGTTTCCGTAATTATGCTTTCTCGGCCTTTTTTGAAAAAGTGCCCAACTGTAACCCCACCTAATTTTCGCCCCTGAACTCAATGGAACCATCAAATCATTGAAAATCCAACTCTAAGACCCATTTAGACCCCTGACCGAAATATATGAGCTCTTCGGAGAAAATCGAGGTTTTACGATTTCAGCTCCGTAAACACGTTCCTTTCTACTCCTAACCACTTTATTGACTATTTCATTAAGTTACAACTACCATTTAGTATCAATTTGGGCAGCATAACCCCTAGAAAAACCCATTTCCAAGAATTAAAACCAATGGCAATCCAGCAAAATTTCACCGATTAAATTGCCCACAGCAGCCAGAATAGTCAATATACAAGAGTTTGGAAGTTACCTCAAGCTCCCAATAGATTTTCCTTGACTTGAATGAAAACCCTAGGTGTTTTAACACCAAAAGAGGAGCTTCCAAACCTTAAAGAACATAAAGGAGTAGCTTAGGATCGGAGTTATACGCGTTAGGAGCTAGATCGTCGGAGAAATCGGCTTACCTTGCGAGTTCTCTTCTCCTTTTCTCCCAAAACCCTCTCAACTCTTTTTCTTTACTTTGGTTGCAGAATGGCGTCGGGAATGGCTGATGAAGATGATGAATAAAAAGTGTTTTAACATTAGGATGATGTCATGTTTTATTATGCTGATGTCATAAATCCCATTTTCGGATTTTATGACAGTTTTTCTGCCCAAACTTTAAAAAATCATAACTAATTCTAGAAAAATAAAAATGAGGTGATTCCAAAGCCAAATGAAATATATTTAAGTCCTATTCATAGGAAAAATATTGGCCATTACTGAAAATCACCACAAAATTCCCAGACTTTCAATCTTTGCATACTGTTCCAGAAAATAATTAATTTCGCTGGGCAAACTTCAAAAATCCAAAACTCTTAGGTCACAAACCAAAATGATACAAATTATATGTTCATTTTGAAGCTTGACATGTGAACTTTAATACTGGAAAATTTCAGAATTTTTAGACACCATTTGCCTATTTAAAACGTCCATACAAATTGGCTGCCCTGTACAGAGTTTCAATGGACAGAGTTTTCAACTTTTGCACAATTGTTCCCAATGGTTCCAACTTCACAATAAACACTCTCCCCACATGAATTTTCACAAGGAAGTTATTGGAATCATTAAAATATCCAAATTCCCATCACACATTCTCCAAAAGTGTTTATTCAACAATAATTACATCAACTTTTGAAGTCATTAGCCCTTAATCACTTTTTGGGATATTACATACACTAGGGGATTACACAACCAAAATCAAATGTAGTGTTCCTGATTCAGAATATACAGTAATCCCGAGTTCAACATACATAATCAATGTTTCCAATTCAACTATATACCCCCAAGGGTCCTAATTGCTCCGGGTTGGCCGCTTCTCCTTTGAGCCACACGCCCTGTCTGAAATGTTAGTCATAGGAAAGAATGAGATTCGAGAGAATCTCAGTAGTAACAAACCACTCACACAATGCATAAACACAAAGCATGTACATAAATCACAAACAGCAACAGCAGCAGCAATTCACAGATACATGGTTTTCACCACAAACGACAGCACTCACGGCTGTATACACAATACGATAGCTCTTGCTGTAATCAACATCACGACAGCTTACGCTGTAAACGACAGCTATCACCAGCTGTAACCGCAGCAGCATCAGAAATCATCATAAAACAGTGATACAACACACATACAGTGCATTACATAAAGTATAAGAGAGAGAGAGTCACTACCTTGTCCTTTCCTGACGTCCTTCGGCGCAGTTGGCTCTCGAGGGCGGCAAATATCGAATCCTACAATTCCAAATGCACCATTTAGACACTTCCATAGTGTTACTTGGGGTTATATGAGCCTATAATGAAAATTTACAAAACTACCCCCAGGGACCGGCCCGGGCCTGTCGTACCCGGTCCGGTTGCACTTTTCCTGAAATTCTAATCTGGGCTATCCTAACATATTTCCGCCCAAGGAATCCATTTCCGTAATCGGAATTATCAAATTCAATGTTAAATTACAAATTTACCCTTGGCAGCCCCACTTTAAGGGTTTTAGGGGCGTTTTCATAATTATGCTTTTTCGGCCTTTTCCAAAAAAGTGACCAACTGTAACCCCACCTAATTTTCGCCCCTGAACTCAATGGAACCATCAAATCATTGAAAATCCAACTCTAAGACCCATTTCTAGAGCTGGCCGAAATTTATGAGTTCTCCGGGGAAAATCGGGGTTTTACGATTTCGGCTCCGTAAACACGTTCCTTTCTACTCCTAACCACTTTATTAACCATTACATTAGGTTAAAACTAACATTAAGACCCAATTTGGGCAGCATAATCCCTAGGCCATATCATTTCCAAACTTTAAAACCAATGGCAATCCGGGGAAATTTCACCGATTAAATTGCCCACAGCAGCCAGAATAAGCAATATACGAAAGTTTGGAAGTTACCTCAAGCTCCCACTAGCTTTTCCCAAATTTGGCTGAACCCTAGCCTCTTTGAACCAGAAATTATTTTCTTCAAAACCTTAAAGAATAAAGAGGAGTAGCTTAGAGTCAGAGTTATACGCGTTAGGAGCTAAATCGTCGGAGAAATCGGCTTACCTTGTGAGATTTCTTCCCTTTCTCTCTCTAAACTCTCTCACCTTCTCTCTCTTGTTTCAGGTCTGGAACAGCACGAAAATGTCTGGAGAAGGAAGGCTGATGTTATTTAATATCATATATTATATGATATTTAATTAATGATTAATTTCCAACAATTTCGGATTTTTCAGAAATTCTGGCAGATTTCTGCCCAAACTTTGAAAAATCATAACTAATTCTAGAAAAATTGAATTGGAGTGATTCCAAAGCCTATGGAACCCTTATTGAGTCTCATTTTAAGGAAAAATATATAATTGTTCTGCATGGAATCACAAAATTCCCAGAATTTCAATCTTTACATGTTGTTCCAGAAAATACCTAATTTCGCTGGGCAAACTTCAAAAATCCATAACGCTTAGCTCAAAAATCAAAATGATACAAATTATATATCCTTTTTGAAGCTTGACATGTGAAATTTAAGACTGGAAAATTTCAGAATTTTTAGACACGATTTGCCTATTTAAAACGTCCATAGAAATCGGCTGCCCTATACAGATTTTCAACTTTTGCACAATTGTTCCCAATGGTTCCAATTTCACAATAAACACTCTCCCCACATGAATTTTCACAAGGAAGCCATTGGAATCATTAAAATATCCAAATTCCCATCACATATTCTCTAAAAGTGTTATTTCAACAATAATTACATCCATTTTTAAAGTCATTAGCCCTTAATCACTTTTTGGGATATTACAAGGGAAGCTTGACAAATTCCCCTAACTTCCAGGAATAATGCTCAGAAAAGTTAATAGGGGACCGAATTGGGGAACGGCAAATTCCCCTTACTTTAACGCCATGTGTCACTATCTTGGAATGCCAAAAAAAGCGTAAGAAGGACACCTCATAATGAAGGGACAAGTGTCACTTTCCCATACATCCAACACAAAACTGATCTTATACTTTGTCACGATGAATGGACAATTGTCGATTTCTCATTGGTATAACATAAAAGTTAAGTCATCATAACTCATCATGACTTACTTTATTAAAGCTAGTTTATCGATGTCTACTCAAGTTTCACTCGAGATTTTGGCACACGTATCAGAGCCTGCAAGATGACGTCAGGTCAGAGTATGTGTGTGGATCCCACATGGCTCCACATACCAGTGTCTTTCCACAAACACAAGGTACACATGTCTGCCATAAAAATACCATATGCACACCTATACTGGTATATTTCACACTACCAATTGGTTCCATAACTCATGACATATCTGAGTGGTGTGTTTCAACCAACCCAATGGCACCGTATATGTGTCTTATGCACAATTGCATTGACACTTTAACCTACTACCTATGCATACTGGGCCCTCTGCCTGGTAAGGCTGGATCACTAGTCCTGAGAGCCTTTCTATCTCTCAACATTCTTAAGGCTCTTCTGTAATACCCCGAATTTTGAGACTTGAGGCTAGAGAATAAGCCTGAGATTAGTGGATTGCTAAGCCCCGGTTTAGCAAGATCCTAAATTGCGATTAAGAGATAATGACTCCAAAAGTGGAAGCGGTTAATGATAAATAACCCTTTTGGAGATTATGGTGTGTTTTGGCACCCGATATTATTCGTATGTGCTGTGAGCAGCGCCAAGACCCTGTATTTGAGTTCAATTATGGACTAACCTCTAAATTGACTTAAAATAGAGGGGAGGGCACATTGTGAAAGAAAATGAATGAGAAAATGTATTTGATGGTGATTCAAGAGAGATTACCATAATCAGGGGCAAAACGGTAAAGTTACTGACCAATTGATTGGTTACCGAAGAGGAAACTCATTGGTAACTTCAAGATCAATGGTTAGGATTGATTTGTGTAATAGATCAAAGGGTGGAATCTCATGTGGTGTGCTCATGTGAACTCATGGGTGGAAGGAACAAGATCTTGACAAGTGGCAAATTGTGGACCCTTGGATTTGGGTCAAATGTTCAAAGCTTTCCCTCTCTCCTCTCCTCCCTATTTGGTCGTCCAAGTGGCCCTTATTTCTCCAAAAATATGATCTCTTCTTCATCTCATCTCTCTCTCTCCAAAACCTCCATTTTCGCCAAGCTTGGGAAGGAAAGAGGAAGAGAAAGGTGATGTTTTGGCCTTGTTCTTGTCCTCTAATGTTCAAACACTCTTCATTAATGTTGTTCATAGTGATGAGAGCTTCATCTCTATGGTTTTAGATTCTTGATTGGAGGTGTTTGATAGCTTGAGGAAAAGTGGAAGGATGAAGAATCAAGGAATTGGTTTGGGAAAGAGGAAGAGGTGAGTATTTGAAGCCTTTTGATCTAAGTTTTGTGAATTATGGTTAAGTATTGTGATTTGTAGATTTTGCCCTGATTTTGGTGTAATTATGAAATGGATGATTTGGTTTGTATATTGTGGTAAAAATGGTGCCATATTGTGTAATTTGGTCATTGGAATTGGTTTGAGAACTTGGAATGAAAAGAATGGCAATGTGTGTTTGTGTTATGGTTGAGTGATGACATGTTGCAAGTCATTGTGGGACATGTCAATATAATGTGAATTTGGTTGATTTGGTATTTCCAATGGATTCCTTGTGAAATTTTGTGTGGGAATGATGTTTGATGTGAAAATGGGATCATTGGAAGCCAATTGTTCAAATCTGGAATTCTGTCTTTTGAAAGTCTGTTCTGGGCAGTCTTTTTGTGTGGACGTTTTGACTAGGCAAATGAAGTCAGAAAATTATGAAACTTTCCAGTCTTAAAGTTAACATCCCAAGCTTCAAAATGGACATATAATTTGTGCCATTTCGTGTTGGGAACTGGGAGTTATAGCTGTCCAAAGTTTGTGGTCGAAAATGGATTCTGTTTTGGGACAGTCTTGAATTTTTGAGAATTCTGTATTTTTATGGTGATTTCCAGTATTGGCCAGTATTTTTCCTGTGTATAGAACTTGAATAGCTTTCATTTGGCTTTGGGATCACCTCATTTCAATTTGTTTGGAATTAGTTATGATTTTTGGAAGTTCAGCCAAGAAATTGGATTTTCTGGGCCGCAGCCCAAATGTTTCTGAGCGCTTCTGAACAGTTTTGGGCCACAGCCCATGGATTCTGGGCCGCAGCCCAAGGATTGTGGGCCGCGGCCCACCCCCAAAAATCAGCATTTGGACTTTTAAAAGATGATCTTTGGTCAAGTGTTTCCCAAGCCTTTAGGCATATGTTTGGGCTTTAATTAGCCTCCTAAAGGTCATGAATGATAACCAACTTAAGTGTTTGAGAGTTAAAGAATTGGAAAAGGGATTTAACCCTATGTCCTTGTTTGGTTATAGGGTTTGATGTTCGCCCTGAACGTGGTTCGATATTCGCCTGGTCGTGAGTAAGCTGTGCTGGAGCTTACGTAGAAAGAGTGTAGGGAACATATCTCTTATGCTTGTATTTGATATATGTGTTAATGTGTTGGTGCATGTCTTAGCTTTGCATAATTGTGTGTAATTTGAAGCTATGTTTCAATTTATGCTATGGCCATAGGTATATTGTTCGAAGCATTGAGCTTGCAAATTGTCATTGTGTTATCATGAGTTGTGTGATGCAAGCATGTCATGCATTAAACATTTATCGTACATGCATATTGATATTGTTATCCTACTGAGATTCTCTCGAATCTCACCCTCCCCTACTAACCTTTCAGACAGGGTAGTAGATTGAGGATGGAGCATGCAGCCAAGGGCGATGAGGACTTCCTTCGGTAGTCATTTGGTAGTTGGTTATCATCCCAGATGGGATATTTGTATTTGGATGTGTATATATGTATGTCGATGAGGATTTGATTATGTGTATGAGAAAGATTTGTGTAATCCCCATATGAGGGCTTGTATAGGCGATTGTGCCCTGTAAAGCTTGAGTTAATATATGGAAACCGGGATTGCCGGGATTATTATATTGCGTACTCTGATATATTTAAATGTGATTTATCTTTGTGTAGTAATTGTATTCGGAATGTGAATGTGAGACCAGGTGTATTATATTTCGAAAGTTATTTGTGAAAAACCTATCATGAAGATGGGATTTTGAAATAGTTTTCTTTCTTATTGGTCTCTATTTCACTTTAATTGTGTAATCCAAATATTAATTACGGCAGGGGGTTACATCTTCCAGAATTGGGCTCATTCATCTGCCTAATATAGGCTTATCCTCAAGTATCGAGGCCTAAAATACAGGATATTACACCTTTACATTAATTAACCACCATTATTCAAAATTCTCCAAGAGTCCAAATAATTAACTATTTGTATATTTTATGCCAATAAAACTTTTTATATTATATAAATAATTAAAATCTCTTATATGAGAAAATATGTTAAATACTTCTATTTCATTCCACCAAGCCTTATCAAATTTTCTCTCTATTGTTTTCTAACAAATAAAATTTGAGATTATTATCAGAAAATTTAATCCATTCCTGATAATTGCTTTAAACTCAAATAATTATATGGAAATTTCCATTTACCATGAAGCAATCCCATTAAATTCAACTTATTATTAATAGATATACTACTAACAACTTATTATTAATATATATAATAAATGTTATGAGTAGCTAAGTATTTAATCGCAATTAAAAATAATACTTAATATAAACGTTACAAGTAGTAGCGCTTGTCATATCGAATGAGAGGACATCTTTGACTATGTCCTTGTGGACATAAACATTTGACGGTTCACAATAGAGACCTTCGGCTTAAAGAGGATTTGGTTTATATAGGATTATTGATAAGTAAAATATTTACATATTTATTTTCCCTTATATGATGATTTTATGGATGATATTTGAGCTTAATATAATATATTTAGGTGAAAAATAAATAATATTTAAAAAATAAATAAATAAACAAAAACTTAAAAAAAGGTCAGTACTGTAGCATCGGTCACTATTCACGATGGAAATCACTATTCAGGACGAAAGTGACTATTGTAGCGGACGGAAGTTACTGCAGTAATGGAAGCACTGTAGCAAACGCGCTTTTTACTATTCATGATGGAATCACTATAGCAGACCATTATTGTAGTATACGGAAGTGACTGTAGCGGATGGAAGAACTGTAGCAGGCGACAAAACACTATAGCAGTAGTGGAAAAATGTGTAAGTCTGCTGAGAAGTAATGTTCATGTGTGAAAAGAAGTACTAAACACTGTAGCACCTGTGGAAGAAAAAAAGCAATGGATTGTGGCACCCGTGAAAGGACTTCGCCTGCCTATATATAGATATGCCTCTTCACAAAATAAGAAAAAAAAGAGAGGGAAGAGATGTAGAGGTTTGATTCTCTGACAGGGAGAGGTCTTTCTCTACTAGTTCTAAATAAATTGTGTTATTTTTTATATTTAATTTCATGCATTGTATCGCTTTCTGCATGCCTCCTACATGGAAGGCTTAGTATTGTGTTACTTTTTACATGCCGCCTACATGGAAGGTTTTACCTCCTAAATGGACAACTAGATTTCTCTATTTTTCATCTATCTTTTGGTTGTATATTTATATTTGAGAATTTAACATTCAATTTTTATGCAGTATTTATGAGGATTTCATTCTAGTTTTATGTAATGTTAATTTATTTTTATTTTGTTTTTAATTTCAACATGATCTAAATTTCTATTTTCCTAGGGTGATGACGTAGCTTACTAATGACGAATTGAATCTTAACTTATTAAATCTAGTTTTAATTTCTTCTTCATGATTGAATTTTAATTATTTTCTTAATGCTTTTATTTGATTGGCCATCTTTTGAATGATTTCTATATGTATGTTGAGACAGAAAGGAGATACATTTGTGTAGACCCTATAATTAAAACCATGACTTGCATATGAAATAGCAATATATTCATATGAGTTGTGTAGTCTTACTGAGTTCCATAAATCTTAATGCATAATTAATTGCTTAAATTCATATAGGAATATATTGGATTAGCAATTGATTATAGAATTGCTTGACCTTGGAAGAGGTTAGTAATTAAATTAGGGAAACTAGACTATCAATCATGTGGAATAAATTGGGCTAGAATAGATAAGTGACGCAAACCGAAATTTGTTAAGTGAAATCTAATCCCTATGGCTTTTTCTCATATTTTCTTTCATATCATCTGCACTCATATTTAATTATTTTTTTCTTTTATTTTGTACTCTCAGTCACCAACTAATCGATCGACTAAATAGAATTAAAATTAACCATTTTGGTACTTAGTGATCAATTCTCGTGGGAACGATACTCTACTCACTTATGTACTACTTGATTATGATAGTATACACTTGCACTATTTAATTAATCATCTACACACGTAACAAGTTTTTGGCGCCGCTGCCAGGGATTGTTGTCATTAATATCAATACCAAGTAATTTTAATACTAATTTAGTCTTCGTGTAAAAATTTCAAAAAAATAATAAATAAATAAATAAATGGATTATTCACAGCATTCATTTGGTTTAATTAGTGATAACTTGTCATATCTTGGTTCTTTTTCTGGAATGCGTGTGGATGAAATGAGACAAGAAAATATAAATGCTGGTTGGATTGAAAATCCTTCTCCTTATAATTGTTTTTCTTGTGCTTATTGTGGAGAGTGTCATTCTTATGAGCATTGTCCATATAGTAATACTTGTCATAGAGATGATTTCAATATTAACCAAAATTGTTTTGATCATTCCTTTTATCCTGGTGGACTTTTACAGCAACACGAGACTTTGGATCCATATGTTAGGTATTGTCCTAATCCTCCTTTCTACTCTTATCCATATATTGAAGAACACACTTTTGAGTATAAGGAAAAATCTGATTTAGAAAGATTAGATGAGGAGTTTGTGGAATCAACAGAGATATTTATTAGAGAGCAAAAGGAAATTGTCACTAGTGTTGAGTCAAATGTTCAAAATATTGGAATATATGTGAGTCAAATTGTTTCGTCACTCGAGACTATGAGGCCAAATAATTCTTTGAGCATGATGACCACTTCTTGTGTTTATGATGATTATTGTGAGGAAGTTGAGGAGGTGGAATTGAATGAAACTTTAGCTCTTATGGTATGTGATAAGGAACTTCAAATCACTTTTAGAGAGAATAGTGAATGTCCAATTGAGGTTCCGGCTGTAGAGCCTAATCTTTGTGAATTTGATGTTCAAACTAATGTAGTGTTCCAAAAGTTGTTGTTCATGTATCTCCTATTAAAGTGTTGACTTTTACTAATGAGAGTCAAGTGGATTTTGTGGGATGCTCTAAAATTTTGGATACTCCTAAATTTGTTTACAACTACATGCATGTTGTGCTTTATTTGAATTCAGTAAATAATTGTACTCTAAAATTGTCTTTGATTGAAGAAGTACAATTAATTACTTTGAATGATCATTTCTTGTGTATGAAACATTGTTGCTTGAAAAGAAATGAAGATAAGGTAATCATGGTGTTTGATGCTTTTGATTAGTAGTTTGTTTGGGAGTCTGGCTGAAGACTATAAATTTAGCGCTACCTAGGAGGCAACCCAAGGTTTAGTTGGATGTTTTGTTATGATTTTGCAGGACTTCTAGTAGCCCCTGATGATGTATTTCACTTTGGTAGTTACAATGGAAAAAATATATTAAAATAATTTAAAAATAATTTTAGAAAAAAAAGTTTTGGTTTGGTCTTTGTCTAGTTAAAGACATTAAAGAAGGGCGGCTATTTGGGAGGCAACCCAAAACTTCTTTCCTACTCACTTATTTCTTTTCAACTCACTCATTTCTTTCCTACTTTCTCAAAACTTCTTTCCTACACTCTCATTTTTCATATTCAGCAAAACACACTACATTGCGTTGATATTTTAGTTTTCATCATTTCCATTTTAAGCTACAATGGAGGAATCTCTTGTAAAGCTTAAGAATAGGTTCCCCACTCTTCCCAATGATGTGCTCAGGAAGATCTATAATAGTCGACTTGAAAGGATGAAGATATTCAAGTGTTTAGGCCTTCCTATGGACATTCGCTGGATCATTGAAGCTAAGGTACATTTATTATGTGAGATTTATAAATCATTTGTTAAACCTTTGCCAAGAATGGGAAAAAGTTCTTACTCCAAAAAGAAAAGAGCTAAAAGGATGAATGTCTGTCATAAATGTGCAAGGTGGAATTGTGATCAATGCTATAAGAGTAAAGGTATGGTTTGTATAAATCGAGAAGATAAAATTAAATTTATAAAGGATCGAGTGAGTAAGGAGTAATTGGTTGATATCATTCAAACTCTTGAGACGCATCCAAGTGGTGATGTTCATCATATTCTTCTTAATTTAGCGGACATATTCAACAGAGAAAAAGAGCGCTATTGTCTTAGGAATTTGACAAAAAAAGACCATGTTTTCTAGTTTATAAGAAAACTAGATGGGAAGCAAATCCTCGATTCATAGAAATTGTTTAAGCTGTTACTAGACATAAAACCAAAGGAAGATGTGAGCCAAAATCACAACTACTGTACATAATCATGCTTTTGTCTAATCTGTCTTATCTTTTCAGCAGCTTTTGTCTAATTTGTTTTATCTTTTCAATAACTTTTGACTTTCTTTCCTCTTTTTGTTAATTTCTTCATGCAATGGCTCACCGGTCATCTGTGTCAGAATTTTTTTTTCAAACTTCTTTGAAAATTGCGTGATATGCATGATTTTGTTGTCGCTATTTTAGTGTTATATATATGTACTCTTTCACTTGTAAATATGCATTCTTCTGCTTGTGAACACAAATGGTCCAAGAGAAGAGAAAAGAAAAGGAAAAGGGTATCATACAAATATGTAGATTTACATCTATCTGCATTTTTGGTGAAACTGATATGGGTAAGGATAGAGAGTTTATAATGGCAGCCAATGAACTTGGAAGTGCATTAGCCGCTAGAAAGATTAACTTTGTATATGGGGGAGGCATCCAAGGACCAAGGGGAAGTGTGGTCATTTCTACATCCATTAATGGAAGCAAAGGTTTGAGTGTAAGGGTAAAAGAATTGGAATCTCACACTTTTTCCTTAGGACAAGATTTACAGGTTTCGAGCTTGCCTGAATGACTGGGACAAATGTTCTACCATACTCAAGCTTCAATTGCTCTACCCGGTGGTTTGGAGACTTTGGATGGCATTTCTAGTATTGCATATTAGGCTAAGTTAAACTTTTACAAAAAGCCATTAGGATTGTTAAATGTTAATGGTTTTTATGATGATATGTTGTTTTTTTATCATGCTGTAGAAACAGGATTGATACCCCAAGTGACTTGTCACTCCATAATTTCTACATCAACTGCTGATCAACTGCTCGATCAACTGCAAACCTATGAACCTCACCTAGATCTATTAGTCAAGCAAATAGGTGGGCAATCTTCAGAAAGTAGTCAGAAGCAGAATCCAGATACCACTCTTCGGTTGTAACTCTTCTTAATCTTTTGGTTTATTATGTGTTTATTTTTAAAAAAAAAACTTTCTTTGAGCTATAGAAGACATTGGGGACAATGTCTGATTTAGGATGGCGGAGGAAAAAAATTATATATTTAGTTAGTTAGTAAAATCATTAGATACATGGGGTATGGAAAAAATGGCAGAGTAAGGAGTTATTCTTAACTCCTGAGACGCATTTTATTAGTTGCATTTTTGTTGTTGTCCATTCTTTAAAAAAAAGAGTAAAAGTAAAAAAAAAATCATCCTGTTCAAGTGCTTTATAATGATTTTAAGAAGTATACAAGTTTTAAGTATGGATCGATTGAATTTAGAGATTTCATAGCATGAATGAACAACTTATTTTTACAATTGGTGATGAATTTTGAGATTGAATGAGCTGAGTTTGAAAGCCCCTAACCGTGAGCTTTAGATCCTATAATGATTATTTCTCTTATGTGTGATATTCACCTATTAAGTTGTCACTCTAGAACTTGCTTTAAATCTGGATGAAATTACATCTCACATGCACATTCAAAAATAATAAAGGCATTCATTTTCTTTAGCTAGAGCCAAATGGCCAACCTTACAATTATATCGTTGTTAAGCCCCTTTGAGCCTAATTGATTGTTTTTTTCTAAACCCATTAATATGTGCTTTAATGATATATCAAGTTCTTTTACCCAATTCAAAAGATTAGCACTGTATTTGAAATTCTTGCGAAATGGGCTTTTGACAAGTATGGGGGTGTATATAACATCAACTTTAGAGTTGCAGAGTTTTATGCAAAAAGAAAAAAAGAAAAGAGAGAGAGAGAGAGAGAGAGAGAGAGAGAAAAGAAAAAATATATATTAAGTATTTGAATTATGGGTTGTTGTGATGAGATAAATTTATAAGTAGCCCATTTTTCAATTGTTTTATTAAATCTCTTAAATATAGCCTTTCATACCATGTTTTACATTCATTTTACCTTAACCCCATTACAACCCTTGATTAAGTCCTTTTGATTTGAATTATGCATGTGAATTAGGTGGTGGAGATTGAAATTTTTAGCAAGCCTATGGTAGTGCAAAATTTTTTGTTGAATTTGAGCAAAACACTCACCTTTAAACACTTGAGAGATTGAGAGAATGAGTTACACTTATGAACTGAGTTTATTCATTTTCAATTAAAGTTACCAGTTTTTATTTTCGTTTATTCATGAATACTATGATCTCTTTATTTTTCAATTATGTTCTTAGAGCTTATAACTTGACACTTCTGATTTTGTTGGAAGCACTTATTAGTCATTCCTTGTCTGAGGACGTCCAAAAGCTAAGTATGGGGGAATTTGATAAGTAAAATATTTGCATATTTATTTTCCCTTCTATGATAATTTTATGGACGATATTTGAGCTTAATATAATATATTTGGGTATAAAATAAATAGTATTTAAAAAATAAATAAATAAACAAAAACATGAAAAATGGTCAGTACTGTAGCATCGGTCACAATTCAGGATGGAAATCACTATTCAGGACGGAAGTGACTATTGTAGTGGATGGAAGTTACTGCAGCAATGGAAGCACTGTAGCAAACGTGCTTTTTCCTATTCATGACAAAATGACTATAGCAGACCGTTACTATAGTAGACAAAAGTGACTGTAGCGGATAAAAGAACTATAACAAGCAACAAAAAACTATAGCAGTAGTGGAAAAACGCGTTAAGTATGCTGACAAGTCATTGTTCATGTGTGAAAAGAAGCACTAAACACTGTAGCAACTGTGGAAAAAAAACGCAACGGATTTTGGCACTCGTGAAAGGACTTCACCTACCTATATATAGATGTGCCTTTTCACAAAATGAGAAAGAAAAGAGAAGGAATAGATATGACCACTCATAGGGCTTATTTTTTATACTCTTGTTTTGATTTCTTCTTCATGATTGAGTTTTAATTATTGTTCTTAATGCTTTCATTTGATTGGCCATCTTTTGAATGATTTCAATATGTATGTTGAGCCAGGAAAGAGATACATTTGTGTAGACCCTATAATTAAAACCATGACTTGCATATGAAATAGGAATATATTCATATGAGTTGTGTAGTCTTACTGAGTTCTATAAATCTTAATGCATAATTAATTGCTTAAATTCATATAGGAATATATTGGATTAGCAATTGATTATAGAATTGCTTGACCTTGGAAGAGCTTAGTAATTAAATTAGGGAAACTCGACTATCAATCATGTAGAATAAATTGGGCTAGAATAGATAAGTGACGCAATCCAAAATTTTTTAAGTGAAATATAATCCGTAGGGCTTTTTCTCATATTTGCTTTCATATCATCTGCACTCATATTTAATTGTTTTTTTCTTTTATTTTGTACTCTCAATCACTAACTAATAGACCGACTAAATAGAATTAAAATTACCCATTTTGGTATTTAGTGATCAATCCTCGCAGGAATGATACTCTACTCACTTCTGTATTACTTGATTACAACAGTGTACACTTGCACTATTTAATTAATCATCTACACATGTAACAATTATTGTATAATCCTTTCCTTATGAAACAATTATTAACCATGATAGAAAAGATTGAAACTAAATCATTAGAAGCTATCATGGATAATAAAATATTTCTTATCATTTAACACACTAAGCTATGTTAGAAAATGAGCACAAGCCATCAAACATGATAATTAAATCAAAACTCTGCCTTCAACGATTCATCAAAACAACAATGGGGTCTTGATTTTCTTGAAGCCCATAATATAACATTCACTACAAATCTAAGTAATGAAATATCTTCCACATAATACCAAAACACATTTCCAACAACAGAAAATACATAAATATGTGGATCAAAAACATCTTTTAAGGAAATATCTAAAGGCCTCTGACTCGAGTGATCTCTACTTAATCTTTTAGAAACAATATATTGCACTTGATAAGTCACTGTAGTGATGTGGTAGTGATGCACAAAATATGATCACTCGAGTGATCTTATTTCTTTGAAAATAGATCACTAGGAACACCACTATGGTGATCAGGTGGTGGACATGATCACTTGAGTGATCTTGTTTCATTTGACTTTTGAAGAAATAGATCACCAGATGTCATTAGGGAGTGCTATGGTAGTGATGCACTTTTAACACATCACTCAAGTGATCTTACGCTTACAAATTTTCAGGTATTCTAAACACTACCAAGTTCACTGTGGTGTTGTGCTAGTGAAGTTCTTTTTAGCACATCACTTGAGTGATCTTAACATAAAAATTTTCAAAACATGCTCACTACTACAAAGCATTGTGGTCATATGTGTTTGCAACCAAAAGTGCACAGGTCGCGCCAAGTAATAAAGTGATAAGTAAAGTATCATTCCCACAAGGATTTGGTTCCAAAACCCAGTCAAGTATCAATTATCGTGCTTTCGCCCAATTTGAGTTACACAATTATCATCAATGGTGGGTAGAAACAAATTCTGAAGTTAAAAAGAAAATAAAAACAAGTGATTCATGGACTTCAAGGATAAAATGGGAGTTAGAATTATTTATCCCCCTTGTATTTCAAAAGTACTCAATTGAATCCCCACAATATGTACTTCTTAATGAAAGATTATGCTAGCCAAGGACACTACATTACCCATAAGTGCTCTCAAGTCTCCAAATAGGTGTTTAGTTCAATTAATTCATTAATCTCTTAATTAATCAATTAAACGCATTTTTCATTGCAAATCCTATATGGTTATGTGAGGTTAATAAGCGTATCTCTGCCTCATCAACAAAACTATCCATTCAATCACGAATCTCAAGTTCTCACACGATTAAACACAAGTTCTACACTCAATCTAACCCTTTCAAGCATAAACCAAATGAACCCAACAGTCTCATTGGTGGCCAATCAACAAGAAGCATTAAGCAAAGAGTAAAATCAGAATAATCTAATCATTAATCACAAATATAAAGGGGAAATGAGTACTTAATCCATACAAGGGTTCAAAATAATCCTAACATCAAAGATCTAGCTACACATGTTCATACAACCTATGAGAAAATGGGGATAAACTAGAAACAGGGCAGAACATAAGGAAAGAACAGCAGATGGAGAGGAAAAACCAAAATGAGAAGCTTAGATCTTTTCAAATCTTCAATTTCTAGCTCAATCTCCACCTCCAAGGTCCAAACCCTAGTAGAGCCAGCCTCCAAGATCACTACTCAATCCAGAATGCCACTTTTGTTCATGGGTTCAATATTTAAAAGCCCTAGAATTTGTTCTAATGTTAAAACGCGCAACTGCATTTTTGGGCACTGGCCGCAGCCAGTGAGCTTCTGACCAAGTGGTGGCCGTGGTCAGTGAGCTTATGAATTCCAACTTTGCTCCCTCCAAGGTCTGTTTTCATCCCTTCTTGCATTTCTATGGTACAGTTGATTACTCAAACTCCATTTCACCTTCTTTTCATTGAATTGAGCTTTCTCTGGCTCCAATTATGATTGAAATGTAGTCCTATCAACGCAGAGAACTCCATAAATCCAACAGTTGATAAACATAACAAGATATTCATACAAAATCACCACATTTATTCTCTTTTTATGCCAGATATGCATCAAGCACATTTCCATTGCTTTTGTACTCCCAAATATCCATTATTTCACCAAAATGTATGAGAAATTAAGGTGAAATGTGCATATTTAACAAGAATTTCATGATGTTAACAATATGATGGTGATGAAATTTAGAGACATCACTTGAGTGGTTACTCGAGTGGTCTTCTCTTTGTAAATGTTTGCAAAACTTATCATTATAATGGAGCACCGTGGTGATTTGATGGTGATGACAATTAAAAACATCACTCAAGTGATCTTCTTTTCGAAAAATAGGTCACTGGATGAGTTACCATAATAGAGTGAAAGTGAAGATAAATTATCTAGCATCACTCGAGTGATTACTTGAGTAATCTAAGTTCCTTTTATTAAGATCACTCAAGTGGTCACTCGAATAATTAACTAATATTTGCAGTATATGACCTCTGTGAATTTTAAATTGCTTTCTTAAACTTTGTTTTCTCCTTAAAAACCTTTCTGATCCTTTCTTAATCTTTGTTATTATTAAACCATAGGGTCTAATAACTATTCATGCCACTGGCCACTCAATAGCTCACTAGTCATGTGATAATGACCAGCCAAAATCCACAGAGCACATGCCCAGACTATGGATCTTTCCCCTCATTGAATTAGTGGGGTGTCATAACCCATCATTGACCATATGGGATAGTCTCTCATTGAACTAGTGGGATAGAGAAAAGCCAACCATTGTGCACTAATAAAGGCGACACCATGTGGTGGAACAAACAACTCCATCTCATTCTTATCCAATAATCACAATAATTATCAATAAATGACTCATCTAGAATCTCTTAAAATTTTCACATCCATATCAAACTATTCAAATCACTTTCATATACATGCCATAATATCTCAATTTTCAGCACATTTGTACATATATATTCACAATTCAATTCACAAAGTTCCACAAGGCCATTTCCATCAAAACACTCATCAATATCATGATAATTTTCTCAGTCTTGCTAGCCATTTCAAAGTACTCATTGAAATGTCTAATCAATACCAAAATATACCTTTTGCATTCTCATAATACCTTCATAAATACTCACAAACAACATATCAACATACATACAAGTAAGTATATATTACCACAATCAAAGCCTCATGCTTAAAACCAATAATCATAAATCAATCTATAAAAATCAACAACACCACATATTAGTTTATCAACTAATTGGGTGGTAAAAATAACAACTTAGGGACTTGGTGCCCTCTAGAGTGTCCAATTCCACTCTGGGTCACACTTAATCATCCCAACATGACTTAAGGTTTCCATTAGCTCAAACAATTTAGCTATATATATAGTTACATTTTGTACTTTTCAAGAAAAGAAAGATTCTCAAATCTCCAATAAACCATAACTACTCATTTTAACACAAATTTCTATTTTCTCTAACAATTTAAATGACTCATTAAATTCTTAATAACTCCCTAATAGTTTACTTCAACAAAAATCTCAAAATTCTTAAATCGAAAATTCCATTTAAAATTCCAACCTTCAAACTGAAGCATAAATCTCAAAACTAAAATATCAAAAATTCAATATTACCTCCAATAAACCCAAATCAATCATTTGATTTAAGTTTAATCGGTAAAAATATCATATATATATATATATATATATATATATCAAAGACCGTAAACTTTTTAAATAAAAATTTAATTTTTAAATCCTCCAGTCAACCAATAAATAAATCTGAACCAATAAAACTCAACTGCTAAAACAGCACTACAATCCTATGTTCATATATTGTTAAAATTCAACACTTACTCCAAACTCTAATCCAAATGTTTGCTGTAATCTCCTAAAAAACCCATCCATTAAAAAGAGCTAGTTGAGTAAAACAATGTTCATGATGAGACTTTAGTGAATAGGAGTGATTTTACTTACCAAAAATATCTCTAAAGCTTCAGCTCTAAGCGGAAAAAAAATTGCGAACGAGCAACCTTCCCCCCACCTCCCAGATTCAGACGCAACACGTGGGGTTGCAAATTTAACACCCCCACTATGTGTGAAATGCTAAAGGATCGTAGGCCCTTAGCATATAGTATAATATACATATTTTTTAATTTGTTTATTTTATAAGAAGACTGGGCCTTAAAGTTGAACGGGACTTGTGTTTCTTTCATTTAACCTTTTATAACAACAACAACAATAATGTTTCCTTTGATTCCTTTTCTTTCTTTCTTTCTTTTGAAAAATGTCAAATGATTTATATTAAATAACACCAAACACTTACAAAGTTCCAAATGATACAGCGCAGCAATTATTTTGAATTAGCCCTTTAAAAGAAGAAATAGAAACTGTAATGGAGGAAAAAATGACAAAATAAATCTAGTGCCATAACAGGTAGCATTCTGATTATTGGAGGAGAATCTTTGGAGATTAGCCCACTACTTTCCATTCAAAACGATCTCCAGAGAAGGCTTTGATTCATGTTGAAAGAAATCATTATGATGCAACCATGTGATACCTATAACCCCCTCACCGTAATTACATTCAGATTTCAAAATTTAAGTGAAATATAGACCAATAAGATGAAATCAATTTATAATCCCTCATCCAAGAGATGGGGTATTTCAAAAATCAGTTCAAAATGCAATTAATCCTGGTCTCACATTCACGTGCGGATATAATTACTTGAGACATCCAATCACATAATAAATATCAGAGTGCAGAAACTAAAATCCCGACAAACCCCATATTACTTACATACATTTAATGGGTTTCAGGTTCCCAAAATGGGGATTACATATCCAAAATATTCATTTACATCTCATATACACTTAGTAATCCCAAAGCCAAACAAAGATAACCAACTACCACTAAAGTCTTAGAGTAATCCTAACTACTCCTGGTTGTCCGCTTCCCTTTCGAGCCACTCGCCCTATCTGAAAAGGTTAGTCATTTGGAAAGAGTGAGATTCTAAAGAATCTCAGTAGTAACAAATTATTCATACCACACGTAATCATATAGCATATGAACAAATCATCTCATAACAGCAACATCACAAATCACACTCCACCCTCATCCCCTTTTACCGCCGAGAAGGCACACCGTCCTAACCTGAACCATTGTTAGCAACTCAGGGACTATTGGCGTGGCAGCGCATACAAATAGCCTTACGGCTCACATATAGCCTTTTGGCTTTCACAATTGGCCTGTCGACCGTCACAAATTGCCTTTCGGCTCACAATTAGCCTTTCGGCCTACATATCACATATGACACACCCTAACCTCATCCCCTTTTACCGCCCATACAGCCCTTACCTGAACCGTAGTTAGCGACTCAGGGACTATTGGTATAGCGGTGCTTACACAATTTTCACAAAACTTGCAGCATACGAATCCATCTCAGAACAATGACATAGCACACATACAATGTATCACATAAGGTATAAAGAAAGAGTTACTACCTGTATCTTTCCTGACTGGCTCCGGTATCGTGGTCTCACCAGGGCGACAAATGTCAAATCCTATACCAAATTAGGGACAACCGATCAATCTCTTTTCCAAGTTCTTGATTTCATAATACACTTAGTTGGTTATCATTTAGGACTCTTTAGGTGACCACTAGAGGCCTAAACATATGCCTAAAGGGTTGGAAGAAACTACCCCAAAGACCCCTTTTTCGAAGGCACAACACTAATTTCTGACAGCCTCACTCGAGTGAAGACGACCTCACTCAAGTAATAAGAGACTTAATCTCGAGTGAGCACGACTCT
Source organism: Inga laurina (assembly GCA_963855925.1). Taxonomy (NCBI): domain Eukaryota; kingdom Viridiplantae; phylum Streptophyta; class Magnoliopsida; order Fabales; family Fabaceae; genus Inga; species Inga laurina. The sequence goes on from OY979704.1 coordinate 68,568,525, forward strand.
CACTCGTGAGTGTTTGACAGAGAGCAACCTTCACGGCCAGGAAGTGCTCACATCACTCGAGCACCAAGCTCTGCACTCAGGTGATGACCCAAATTATGCTCGAGTCCTTGAAAGTGCAACACCACGGGTGACAACCCAAGAGCACCAACCACACCAGAGGCACCAGCTCACTTGAGCATGACCCCCAACACTTGGGTGATATAGTTATGCTTGCGAGTGTCAAAGCACACTCTTGGGCAGCAACTAGCGAGTGAGGACCCAAGAGAAACCTTAACTCTGGATTCACACCATCACTCGAGCAAACCCAAGCTCACTCGAGCATGGTCTTCCTTCACTCGAGAACAAAGAAGTGTACTCAATCCTCATTCCAAGAACCCAAACAAAACTCAAAGTAGAAAAGGGAAAATGCACACAGCACTCGAGCATGATCTTCCCCTGCTTGAGTGTTGTGCATTAGAGACCAGAAACATAGAAGACATCAGAAAATACCAGATGGTCAAATTCATACCCAATAGTTCCCAAACTCTACCAAAAGCTCACACATACTTAATACTAACTAGGGAACACATTGGTAACCTCTCAAACACCCCAAAAACCTTTTTGACCACAATCATGCTCTTAGGTCTCTATAACACAACCAATGTCCAATTTCATTCAATTCATTTCCAGCATTCCAAAACTAAATTCAATACTTAAATATCTTCACAATAGACCATTTCCAACATCAAACACAATGAAACTCATATATCCAAAAAATGGACATAAGCTAGGGCAAATTTTCTAAATTTTCACAAACTTCATCAAAAATCACAAAACATACATCAAAATGCACTAAATGCCTACCTCTTTACTTTGCCAAATCCAGAATCTTGATTCTTCAACTTCCAATTTCGACCAACTCACAAATCACCACTATTTCAAGATTCTGAAATTACCAAGTTGAAGCTCTCAATGAGATGCATATCTTTAGAGAAGATATTTAAGGCATTAGAGATCAAACAAAGCATCAAAATCTCACATTTTCTTCTTCCTTTTCCCTTGATCACCAGAAACTATGGAGAAAGAGGAGAGATGACATGAAACAATGATGATGATGTCTTCCTTTCCTTCCCATACACACTTCCATTGAATAGGAGAGAGAGGAGAGAGGAAAAGTGCTATTTTGTCCCCTTGTGCTACATCCAATGGCTCACCAAATGCCACTTGTCACCATCCTACTTATTCCTTCATGAGTTCACACAATCGCAAAGCATAGGATTCCGACCCATAGTCAAAGAATCTCAACCCTTGATCTTAAATACCACACACATGTATACCAAAATCACATCACATTAACTCCCAAAAGTGCTTAATTACACTAATTACAATAATTATCAGAGTCATTAGCCCTTAATCCCGAATTGGAATATTATAATACCTCCTTTTAGGCATTCCATCAGGAAATCTTTGATTGCTAATTTGCCTTTTCCAAAAAAAGGAGAAACAAAATGTAAATTAGAGTAGCATATAACCATGTGGCCAAATTTCCTTTGCCCTTCTTTGTAGAAATGAATCATGATAGTATAGTCCTTATTAAGGATAATGGTTGGATTAGGAATATTGGGGGAGGAAGTTGATGAGGGGTGATGAAACAAATTTGATGTCTTAGAGGCAAATGCCATATTTGAAAAGTAGAGATGACCACCTATATCTATTATCATTGCCTCAGGAGTTTTAACAGCACCTTTGTATATCAAAGTATTTCTTTGAAACCAGATAAAGTTGATCAAGATAATGATTCCCTTTAACAGGTATGGCTCATCAAAATGACTTAAATTGATAATAGTTCTTTTCTTTCTTTCTTATAAATCACACTTTGGAAGGTTCAAAACAAAAGACTAAGAAAACATCTCTCTTCTCATGAGAGAAAAACCTCCCTCCCGTTAGAGAACAAACTGCCCCTAGTGAGCATCTTCCATCAGTGTCCTTTCCCCAGTAGCCACTGGGGGAGAGTGCATCTAGTGTGTGTGTAAGTGTGTGCATTGACGTGTGCATGAGTTAAAGGTATTGAATGTGAAATTTGAAGCTATGACAATTAGGGTTTGGAAGGAGGCCAGTCTATGGATGGTGTGGCCAAAACGCTCGGCAAGATCTAGATTGATGAAATCAAAATAAAAGATGGTAAAATCTTATATTGATTATAGATATAGGAGGTTGGGGGAAGGTAAGATCTATAGTTTTCAAGAAAATTAGTCGATTCCTCAAAAAGCTTTGATGTACAATAGAGGTTCAGGGAACAAGTTAGATATAACCAAGGAGGCTAGTTCTGAAGGAAGTTGAACAACTCAACTCCTAAGTCTTGTGGGTGAAGGATAGACATATCTCTTACCAAATCCATGTTCAAAGTGCCTTGGGGTAAATCACTTTCAACAAAGGTCTCTACCTTGGTCTTATGAGGTAAAAAGGTCTAGTACTCTTTCATCTAGTAGCCTCTTAATGGTTTTCATATGGCTGTTTCAGGTTGCTTGTTTTAGAAAGTGCACTTTGTTGACTCAATTAATGTATGCCTTTAGGAGGACATGGAATATTAAGAGGTAGTGTCCAATTTCTTTCATGATCTCTGAGATATGTGGTTATAGCAGGTATGGACTATTAGTTTAATGGAAATTGTGCTTGCCATTCTCCTTTCAAAGGTAATTTGGAGCTTAGGTTTGTTCTCCTTTCAAGATAGGGATACCATTGAGGAGGATGCTACTAATTTGATTTTTAATCTGATTTCATTTGTTCAATTATCAATCTTTGATTGAGTAATGAAGTATTGGAAGTTCAATGGCAAGTTAAATTTAGTTGTAACAGTTAGGATAGCAATATTGTGAATTAAGGATGATTTAAGATGGGTATCACCTGGCTAGTTTTAGTGTTTGTTTGTTCTTAAAAATCATGAGAAGAAAGATTTAGGGATGATGTTTCTAGAACAAGGGTGAGGATTACACCTGTGGGGGTTGAGAGAATAGATCTCTAGTTAATTGAAAATATAGAGGATAAAATGCTCCTAATTATGTATCTTGGATATGCTTAGCTAAGCTGTGGTGGGTGAAGCCTCTTCCATGAGCACATATTAATTCCATCAAAAAAATGTCGAACAGTGGTGTAACTTAGCTTTGTTGGTAAAGCTAAGGAGTTGTTCAATGGGTTTGTGGCCTTTATGGTTGGGTTTTATACCCCCCCCCCCCCAATCCCAGTTTCCTTTTTTATTTGTTTGTTGCTCCTCTAGATGGATTTTTGACCAGTGCTAACCTTCTTTGCCTCAATTGGTTTAGGATTGATCTGAATTGTGGCTTCATATTTGCATTGGCTTCTTCACCACCTCCCTTCCTTACTTGTATTAGATCTCAAATGCTGCTGTGGGGGATTACCAGAGCATCACTCGTCGTGTTTGTATGTTGTTCTCTAGTTGTGGTACTTGTTTGTAGTTTTCAAGTTTTTGTCATTTTGTTGTTTGTTTGTTTTCTGTTTTTCTATTTATTTTGTTTGAACTATTGTAGTGTACTAATTTACTTTTATAATGCATTGCATTTTTTGCCAAAACAAAAAATCACACTTTGGATAGATTTTTTATTTTGAATAATTATATCGCAAAATTTCATTTGCCATTAGACTATTCCTTCTTAAATTATTTAAATTTTAGAAATAAAAACTAGGATGTAACACTTCTCCCTCAATGTTTGTGGTGGCGACCAAGACAAAAAGCTCCTCATGACATATCTGGAATCTTGAAGAAACTAGCTAAGGTGGAATTTTAGGCTGAGGCCCAATCAACTTCTTTTGTTAACAAGCCACGGAACCATGGCCAAGATGAGCTCCTAGATTTCTCTTCTTCCTCTTCACCTAAATAACTAGAGAAGTTAGCAAAATAGAGATTATTAATACCTAATTAGCCTGTCATAAAAGGATGTTATACCTCTTTGTCTTTGATGGTATCACAATAAGATGGTCAGGCAATGTAACAAAGCTAAGTACAACTACTCCAACTGTATCAACATCTAGGGTGGGCACCGAAAGGGCATACATAGGATTATTGACAGTCTTTAGATCTACCCTTACATGATTAGAAGGGAGAGGCACATTGTAGATTTTGTTCTCCCTATGTAAGTTGTACATGCAGCCCATTGCAACTTTATGGCGGTTGGGGCTATCTGCCACACAATCAATGTCTGCCTTGCCCTAAACAAGTACTACAAAATAAAATTAATTATTTAGTGTAAAGCAAAAATATAAAATTCCTAGGCTTTATGCATGAGTAATACTACCTCAGGTAGAGACTAAGAGGGGAATGTGCAGGTATCATTAGCACTTATGGTGTTATTTAGTCCCTACTTTCCCATGGCTTCCCCCTTAATTTATTGATCAATATAACAATGAATTGTTGTGCGTCAACATGTTACTACATCATTTTGGTCATCTCCATATACTAGTGAAGTTGCTGATTAGAATAACTTTTAGGTTTCCTCCACTTCCCAATATAAGCTTTATGGGATACTCCATATCCGAAACCCCTTAGAAAACCACGGTGGTTAGGAGCCAATGCCTTTTTCAATAGTAAAATGATCGTTATATATATATATAAACAAATTATTATTGAATAAAAATCATCAATACTTACTAATTTTTCAATAACCTAATTCACGTGAGGATTGTTAATATTGCCCTCTTTATCTTGTCTTACCACAGCCCATAGAATTTGGTGTTGTATAATAACAATTGATCCTAATCCCTGGTGCTCTAGCAATTCTTGCTCAAGGTTTGCATACTCTTGTGCCCTTTATGATAAGGATATTCATTCTTTTCCATCCTCTTCATGTTTGCCTTGCTAAATTTCTATGAAAAGAAATAGGAGATAGGTCAACAGTTACATTACATAACAGAAAGACTATTGACTTTTAACCCTTGTTAATTTAATGTCACTTTAAATGCTTTATCACATTGTGATTTTACAAAAGCAACACATTTGGGTTGTTTGACAACTTCCAATAATAGAAAAGGAACCTCCGACTCATCTACATATTCTGGTTCCCTTAAATATTTCTTTGTAACAAAATATTGGAAAAAGCGTAATGCTTGGCCACCCTTCCAAAGAATATAGTCCTTCCTACCATCATCTATATCTACCACAAATCCGGATTACAAAGTACACAAATCAACTTGTTAGGGTTAGGCATATCAGTTAAAAAGAAAATACTAACTATCTAGCATAATATCTTACCGATACTTCTTGCCAAATACACTCCCTCATTGCAAGGGTTGCCTTCTTCTAGTTCGACAAAGTGACAGGCACCTTGATTTTTGCCACCACCCTAATGTAGCTAATGAACATATCATATTTCAAAACTTGTCCTCTCTTGTTCCATTCAATAGTAAATTTCCTCCCCTCTCTCCTTACTTTTTGAATCTACTTCATGACAATAGACCTTTCCTCAATTTTCTTTCCTCTCGTCGAATATGCACTTCAATCTGCACGCTATTGAAGCTCATGAGTCTTGTTTTCGGTTCCATGAATTTTGACACAAATGTTCGAGTAATAACAATTTGATCTATAGTTTCTTGTTTATTTTAGAAATCAAAACATACAAGTAGCATGCCACTATGGAAGTTTTAAATTTTTTTCATGATTCACTCTCCCTTCATATTTAATTGATTGCGTATACCAAATTTAGAATTCAACATACTACTTTAAAGTTAAAAATTTGGAGCATGAACGATAAGTTTCCTACTTGTTAGCTATTTCTTCTCTTAATGTACTTTTGCTCCTTTTCGTCGGATTTCAATAGTTGAAAACCCTTTACATTTGTTGCTAATTTTATGTTCTAAAAACTAGTCACTAAAGTTCATCATTAAATAAATCAATTAAGTGATTTTTTATAGAAAAGAAGGTGTGGATTTCTTGTTCTCAATGAAATAAATTCAAATACTATAGTTAAACTTTTGGAATTAGTAACAAAAGAAAATGTCAACAAATAATTACTTTGCTAAAATTTACAAAGGAATATAAGTGTGTTTTCGTGTTTGTTTGACTCCTCTAAAACTCTTTGTGGAGTACTTTAAGAACCATGGGGGAAATAATCTAATGGTGGCAATTCTTTAATATAGTCACCAAGTAATGGTGATTTAACTAAATTTTCATTTGAACATCTTAAGCGAATCATCACCATCTAGTACCACTTTCCATAAACAAGAAACGCGTTTCCAAGTGATTTTGCCCAAAAGTTTTAGAAAATGAACAATTGTCGTCAAGAATAGTAGAGAACGCCCCCAATTTATTGACATATGTCTACGGTTTCGATCATTGATTTTTGTGTTCGTTGGTTTAAAATTGGTAAAATATGGCATATAATGATTATCCCATGTTGTTTTAAGCCGTCACTAATTTCTTTAACAAAATATTTTGTGACGGATTTGCGACAAAAAATTCTGTCGCTAACTGCATTTTGTTGCTAACTTTAAATTTCATTATTTTAGCTTAAAATCATACAATCATTTATATAATAATATATTAAATATATTTCCAACTACAAAATAAATTGATGTATTTACGGAGTTGGTGTTTACTAGGGCATCATTGTAACCCCCTGCCGTAATTAATATTCGAAATACGCGATTAAAGTGAAATAGAGACCAATAAGAAATAAAACTACATTTTACAAACCCATCTACCAGACAAGGTTTTCATAAATACCTTTCGAAATCATTCATAACCTGGTCTCACATTCACATTCCGAATACAATTACTACTCAAAGATAAATCACATTTAAATATATCAAAGTACGCAATATAATAATCCCGGCAATCCCGGTTTCCATATATTAACTCAAGCTTTATAGGGCACATTCGCCCATTACAAGCCCTCATATGGGGATTACACAAATCCATCTCAAATACATAACAAATCCTGATCCACATGCATATATATATACATCCAAATCCATATACAAATACAAATCATCCCAATTATGATAACCAACCACCAACTCAAATATCCCAAAGGAAGCCTCGTCGCCCTTGGTTGTTTGCCTCCCCCTCGAGCCTCTTGCCCTGTCAACATGGTTAGTAGGGGAGGGTGAAATTCGAGAGAATCTCAGTAGGTAAACAATATCAATATGCATGTACGATAGATGTTTAATGCATGACATGCTTGCATCACATAACTCATGCTAACACAATGACAATTTGTAAGCTCAATGCTTCGAACAACATACATATGGCCATAGCATAAATTGAAACATAGCTTCAAATTACACATAATCATGCAAAGCTAAGACATGCACCAACACACTAACACATATATCAAATACAAGCATAAGAGATATGTTCCCTACTCTCTTTCCACATAAGCTCCAGCTCTGCTTACTCGCGATCAGAACGAATACCAAACCACGTCCAGGGCGAATATCAACCCTATAATCAAAGCAAGGACATAGGATTATTCTCTTTTCCAAACTCTAACTTTCATATCACTTAAAGTTGGTTACCATTCATGACCTTTAGGTGGCTAATCAAAGCCCAAACATATGCCTAAAGGCTTGGAAAACACTCGACCAAAGATCACCTTTTAAAAGTCCAAAATGCTGATTTTTGGGGGTTGACCGCGGCCCACAAATCCACTGGGCGCGGCCAAAAACTGCCCAAAAACATTTGGGCCGTGGCCCAGAATCCGCTGGCCGCGGCCAAGAAAATCCAGTTTCTTGGCTGAACTTCAAAAAACTATAACTAATTCCAAAAAAAATCGAAATGAGGTGATCCTAAAGCCAAATGAAAGCTATTCAAGTCCTCTACACAGGAAAAATATTGGCCTTTACTAGAAATCACCAACCAAGTACAGAATTCCCCAAAACTCAAGACTGTCCCAAAACATATTCCATTTTCGACCTCAAACTTTGGACAGCTATAACTCACAGAAGACAAAACGAAATGGCACAATTTATGTGTCCATTTTGAAGCTTGGGATGTGAACTTTAAGACTGGAAAGTTTCATAATTTTATGACTTTATTTACCCAGTCAAAACGTCCACAACACCAGACTGCCCAGAGCAAAACTTCAAGGGACAGATTTCTCAGTTTTGCACCAATGATTCCAATGGTTCCCAAATTCACACCAAATACCATTTCCACACAAATTTTCACAAGGAATCCATTGGAATCACCAAAACAACCAAATTCACATCACATTGACATGTTTTACTAATAATCATAACATGTCATCACAAAACCACAACACAATCACACATTGTCATTCTTTTCATTCAAAGTTCTCAAACCAATTCCAATGGCCCTATAACACATCAAGACACCAATTGCCACTCAAACACAAGGCAATTTCTCAAATCCAAAATCACATGAAAATCAGGGCAAAATTCGAAATTCACTAAACTCAACCAAAACTTACAAAACTTAGATCAAAAGGAAGCAAACACTCACCTCTTCCTCTTTTCCAAACAAATTCCTTGATTCTTCATCTTTCCAAATTTCCTCAAGCAATCAAACACCTCCAATCAAGAATCTAAAACCATAGAAATGAAGCTCTCATCAACATGATCAAGATAAGTGAAGAGGTTTTAACCATTAGGGGCCATTACACAAGCCAAAACTCACCTTGTTTCTTTCTCTTTCCACCCCCCCAAGCTTGCGTCCATGGAGAATAGAGAGAGAGAATGATGAGATGATGAAAAAGGAGGGTCAGTTTTTGGCCACTAAAATCGACCAAATAAAGAGAGGAGAGAGGGAAAATGAGGTTTGACACTTTGACCTCATCCAAGGGCTCACAAAGTACCAAGTGTCACCATCTTGACAAACCTCACATGAGCTCACATAAGCTCACACACATGTGATTCCACCCCTTGATCTCTTGCACAAATCAATCCTAACCATTGATCTTGAAGTTACCAATGAGTTTCCTCTTCGGTAACTGACCAATTGGTCGGTAACTTTACTGTTTTGCCCTTGATTATGGCAATTCCTCTTGAATCACCATCAAATACATTTTCTCATTCATTTTCTTTCACAATGCGCCCTCCCCTCTATTTTAAGTCAATTTAGAGGTTAAACCATAATTGAACTTAAATACAGAGTTTCGGCGCTGCTCACAGCACATATGAATCACATCAGGTGCCAACTCACACCATAATCTCCAAAAGGGTTTATTTATCACTAACCACATCCACTTTTGGAGTCATTATCTCTTAATCACAATTTGGGATCTTGCTAAACTGGGGCTTAGCAATCCACTAATCTCAGGCTTATTCTCTAGCCTCAACTCTCAAAATTCGGGGTATTACAATCATCATCATTGAACTCATCATTAAACACTTGTTGAGACAGAAAGACAAATTCTCAGAAAACTTGTTTGATGTTTCATTAAAATCAATACCTTTTGTGCCTTAATAAAAACTAAACAAATCATATAAGTATTAGATTCTACATTTTACGGATGATTTTTTTATGACAAAACATGATTAAGTGCTTCACTATTAAATAGGAGAAACTTAGTAGTAATCCCAAATAAAGTCATGATATAATTGAATAGGCTATGCGGATAGTATTATCAAAAGAAGACATGAGTAATCGAATGAGTCATTAAGATAATCGATTATAGAAAGAGTATAATCCAATAAGTAAACAACATATTTGAATAGAACAAGTTTTATAATGAAGAAGTTTGCCCAAGGTACTTGGATAAGTTTTTTTTTTATAGTACGTACTTGGATACGTTAATAGAATATAGAAGCCACATATAGGGATGAGCAAAAATCTGGTGGTTCGGTCCAGTCTGGTCTAACCCGAACTGGTCCAGTCTAGTCTGGTCTGGTCCAAATAAGCAATATAATGAAATCGGGCTAGACTGGACCTGACTGACTAGTCAGGTTGGACCAAATTCCAAATCAGGGGACCAGACCACCTAGACTGGTCCGGTCTGGTCCAGGTCAATTTATTAAAAAATATGTTTATAATTTAGATGTTATTTTTTATTTTTCATTTAATGTTGTTAGAGTTTTTTTAAGGATTTATAATCAATTTTTATTTTTTATGATGATTTTTATATGATTATAGGTATTTTTATTATCTTAATTATATTTATCATGTTTAAATATTTTTTTCTCAACCTTTTTTTTATTGTTGTTGAATATTGTTGGATATTCTTATAGATTTATGATGTTTTAATTTTTGGTGACATATTTTATATTATTATAGGTGTTTTTGTGGTCCTAATTGTGTTTAAGATATTCAAATTTTGCCTTCCAAAAAGGAAAAAATAAAAATAAAAAAATATTAAATTTAGATCCTAGTTTACCTGGACCGGTCCAGGTAGTCCACAAGACTCGGTCTGGTCCAGCCCGGCCTTAGGTTGGTCTTGGACCAGACTAAACCACGGACTGATTTGTACAACCCTAAATCTTCTTAAGACCATACCTCGGGTTGATATCAAACCCGGTCCAGTCTAGTCCATACTCATCCCTAGCCACATAATTGAGTTCATTTAATCTCTTCAAATTATTTGTTTTTGTTATATAGCATGATTAGATTTTATAACAAATATATTTTTTTGCAATTATTCTGTATTATAATTACATAACGATGGAATAACTAGTTAAAAATATCTTTTATTTAAAAAATATAGTTCAAAAATATGGATTGAATTGATATCATATCCAACAAAAAAATTTATTCAATTTAATTATAACTTAGGATATATAATAATTAAATTTTATTATAATCTCTCCGAAATTATTTTATAAAATAATTAAATTTTATAATACTTAACATTTTTCAATAATTACATTTTTTCTAATTATAAATTTTTAATAATTTTCAATTATAAATATATATATAAATATTACAATATAAATATATAAAATTATTAATTCATATTTATTGTTGAAATTACAATATAATACCTGTGAATTTTTAATGATATATTTTCTACAAATTTTTTAAATGCAAGAAAATAAAATATATAATGAAAAGAATAAAAAAGATATTAATTAACAATAAAAATTTACATAAAATATTCTTTTATTAAATATTTACAAAAAAAATATAACAAAACCAAATAAAAATATTTAATAATATATTAGAATTTTTATTTTTATTTTGGTTTGTAAAGTAATATATATATATATATATATATATATATATACTTTTACATTTAAAGCTCGCAGGTTGTTCTTAATTCAGCAGGTAAAGGAACTAGCATGCACAGGAGATCAAGGCTTTTAATCCTCATCTTGGTAACAAAATGCAATTAATTTATGATGTGGACAAACACGCCATGTGGCAGTCCGGCTAGTGACACGTGCTGATCGGTGATGAGGTGGTGGCCATCAGAGGGGGACACGTGTGGAGGCTTATGGTAAGGACATGTGACATTTTTAAATTCTAAAAAACTATTTTGTAATGGATTAGTGATAGAAGTTTTCTATCGCTAATTAGAATTAGTGAGGGAAATTTTCCATCACTAATTAAGGATGGAAATCTTCCATCACTAATCAGAGGTGGAAATTTTCTATCGCTAATTTTGGAGATAGTTTATTCAAACTTTGTAACGGATTTTCTGTCACTAATCCGTCTCTAATTATGGACTTTCATCACTAATCAATTAGTGATGGTTTTTTAAGTGACAAAACAAATTTCGTTGCTAGTCCAATTCCCTCACTATTCCATCACTAAACTAATTAGTGATGGAATTTCTGTCATTAAAGCCCATCACTAATTTGTTGCTTTTTTTAGTGAAAAAAAAATCCATAAGGATAAGATATTGAAGACTTGGGGTAATTAATTGTAATTCTCTCCAACACCCAAAATAAAAAAGAAAGACAGGTATGCAATGAAACGTGGTGTTTAGTTGAAATTTTTGTGAAAATGAATAAAAAGAAAACAAGCCTAAGGAGAAGCGCAATATTCAAATCGTTCATAGCCTGGACGATTTCAACATTTTTATTGAAAAAAGATATCAGAGTTAAAATTTCATCACAGTATGAACGACTTCTTCACAACTTTAAACTCATTGACCCTGTGAATGATTTCTCATATAGTATTTCGGCAAATTCTTCTCACCAAATAGCCTTTCGGTGAAATTGATATTGTTCATAGTATTTTGGAAAAAAATGTCCATTTCTAGATGTTCTACCCATTGGTTTCAATGAACATGAGACACATTTCTTGAGATTTTGCCCATTGTTTTAGAAAGTCATTGACATTGTTCACAGTAATAGTGCGGAATGCCCTTGTTTATTAGTGTTTTCAGTCATCGTTTTGTGGGTAATCGTTGATTCGTACTGTTATTAAATAGCATCAACAAGGTTCTCATAAAGTAGTAGACAAGGGAAGCACATTAGCAAACTATCACTCTCGGACCCTCAATACCCTTTTCAATTCTTAGACTCTTCTCCACCCTTTATTAATTTACCTTCTCTTATTTTTTTCTATTTGGGTATCTTCTTTTTTTTTTTTTTTTTAACTCTCAAATTCCCCACATTCATCTTTAGAATAATTTAGAATTTCTAAAAATATAGTAAGCTCTAGTACTTTTTTTCTATTGACCTTTCTTTGATTCCTAAGTCCTTTATTTTTCTATTAACCTTTCTTTGATTCCTAAGTTCTTTATGTTGTTATTCTATTGTCTCAAGAGTCGAGAGTGTTGCCCTTTTATCCGTCCAAACAAGTCTACCCTTGCCATTTTTGCTAATCTTAATTCGGTTACTCAACCGCGTAGCTATCTTAAACATAATCAATTCATTTGTTAGAATATTTCATTGGTTCTCTTATAATCCATCTCTCCTCTAGCCATATACAAGGAGCTAGCTCTAACCAATTTAACCTTATGCAAAATGGCTTGGCCTAATACACATGTTGGAAATTAATTCTGGCTAGTCAACGATGTGCTAAGTATCATTTGATATTCATATTTCTCACCTAGAAAATTCCTAATAAATAATTAAGCTAATACTCTTGCTTTAAGAGGGAAGAGGATAATCTCAAAATCTTTTTTCTCCTTTTCTTCTTAAAATCTCATCTCAACACTTAAATTAAAAAAATGAATGATTCGGATTTAATATTTTCTAAGACTATTCCTATAGTGTTATAATTTATTTTTTAAAAAAAAAAATTTGTTTGTATTTCAAATATGACTTGTGTTGATAAGATTTTAATAGTTAAATGTATTTATTTATGTTTAAAATAACAGTTTTATAAAATATAAGACTTGAACAATCCACTTTTTTAATCTGAAGGTAGAGATGAGATTTTGAAAAGAAAACAAGATTAAAGATTATGCAACAACCAAAAACCTGCTTGAGACCATGCCTTGGGTTCCATTAAATTTGACATGAATGCTCGATCAATAAGAAGTGTGTAAAATAGATATCATATGTTGCATGTTCCAATTTTTGTTTTTTGGATTAAATTTGCATGTTCCAAAATGAGAATAGCTTTGAAAACGGAAAAAACGAGACGGAGCTTAGAATTTTGACCACATATGGTAGTATAATTTTTTTTTAATGACAAACAGGATTACAATAACCTATGCAAAGGCAAACAACACAAACCGTTCCATCAGGAACACAAAATAACGATCAACCATGATCAACAACCGCCTCCAGAAAAGAAGGTGGTAGATGATCAAGGATAAAAAAACTCTCATTAATAGTATGAGTTAATCTAACCAAATAATTGCCAGAGTATTCTACTCTCTAGAGACATACGTGACAAGGACCTGCCAGTTTTTTGACATCCATAGTCTTGCATCTTCAATAACTTCCCTAAATGGATGATCTCTATCAGAACCTCTTGTGAGTAAGTTGACAGCCTCCAGATAGTCTGTGAAAGCTATAATGTTCTTTAAATTCCTATTCCAGCAAATCTGAAAACCCTGTATAATTGCTATAATCTCTACTACCACAGGTGGCACTTGATTAAGCTTACTTATGTATCCACATATCCAACTGCCATCTTCATTTTTAATAGCTCCTACACACCTTGTAATGCCAGATTCCAGAACCGAACCATCTGTCTCCAAGGTGGTAAATCCAGGCCTTCCCCTCATATCAATGCCATCTTCAACGGTAGCATGTTTGTAGAAACTATAGTGATTGATTAAATCCATATCCCAACTAGCTCTAAACAAACTAGAACGTGCATTATGGTATCCAATCTCTTATTCATTTCCAAAAGCTTTGAACATCGAGAGACCCAAATGTCCCAACATACATATCCAAACAAAGTTGGCCAGCTAACTTTACTCATGAGGTTCCATTGTATCCACTCCAATCCTTGTAGGATAGAGAATTTACTCCACAAGATTGGATTAACTAAGGATATCCACCTTTCACGAGCATTAACACAATCCCTCAGTAAATGCATCACATCCTCCTCACCATTGCATCTAAAAGAAAATCTTGCATACTCCATCAAGCCCCTTTGTTCTCTTAGCTTTGTTCTAAGAACCCTTCCGTGTGCAACAAGCCACATAAATGATTTAATCTTCTCAAGCACCGCCTATCTCCACAGCAACTTCCAAACCAATTGATTCTAATTCTGGGAACCTGCAAAAAGAAAACGATATGCAGAACTAACAAAGAAATGACCGTCAACTGATGGTTTCCAAAAATATATATCCTCTCCTCTCTCCTTACAGGGGGTGTGCACACACAATTCACTCGATAATTGGTCACTAGAACCACCTACTTAATTTTCTTATATCCCACTCACCCCAGGGGCTAACATATTCTTGAACTTTCCACGAAAGCCTCCAGACCCAGGATAAGTTCTATCAGTGGTCTATTTAATTCTAACTAGCTATCATACCAAAAAAAGGCCAAAGCACTATTTCCTATTTTAATCCCCATCCCTTTCTGGAATTTCTCCCAAACAAAGAAAACCCCTTTCCACGTATATGATGTAATCCTTCAAGACATTGGTCTATTGAATTGATCCCATTTATATTTACCCCTGAGAACAGTTGTCCATAAGGATTCCTTATTAGTAAGGAGATGCCAACACAGCTTCATAATAAAGGCTTCATTTTGTTTACACATATCTCAGATGCCTACCCCACCTTCTTTCTTGTCTTTCTTTATCTGATCCCATATGATAAGATGTAATTTTCTCTATTCATCATTCTCAACCCATAAGAAGCTCCTGCTCTTCTTCTCAAGATCTCTCAAAATTCCTTTAGGTAGCAGCATGGTTTGCATATGATAAGACGGGAGAGCAGATAAAATTGATTTAATAAGTGTAATTCTTCCAACCATGTTCAAACAACCTCTCTTCCAGCATGATAATCTCTTTTGCGTCTTTTCAAGAATTGAAGTAAAAAGAACCTTGGATACCCTCTTGTGAATTAAGGGAATACCAAGGTAGTTACCTAAATCTCCAGTTAGACGTACCCCCATTGTTTGACTGAGACTATAAGCCCTGTTGAAATGGACATTTTTAGAAAAATAGACTCTTGTCTTGCTTTTGTTCATTTTTTGACCCGAAACTTCACAAAAGGCCTGTAAACATTTCAACATCTCATCAACCTACTCCTCAAAGACCTCCCCAAATAAGATAAGATCATCTGTGAAAAAAAGGTGGGAAATAGGAGGTCCGTCTCTATTAAGACTAATCATCTTCCATAACCCATCATTAACTGCATCTTGAATAATGTGACTTAACTGCTCCATGCACAAAGTGAATATATATGGTGAAAATGGATCCCCCTGTTTGATTCTGCGAGAGGAAGTACAAGTATTAGTGGTTTCCTCATTCCACATCAACTGAAAGATGGGTTCATGATACAAGCCATTATAAGTTTACAAATTTTGCCTTCTACGCCAACTGCTTGAAGTGTCTTGTATGAATGGCCATTCTAGACGATCATATGCCTTCTTTAGATCCACCTTTACAGCCATCCAACTCTTCCTTCCTGTCTTGACCTTCATTAAATGAATGACTTCTTGCATAATAATTATATTGTCACTACTCTGGTGCCCTACAATGAAGCTACATTGATGTTTACCAACAAGTTTCCCCATAACCTCCCGAAGTCGACAACTAAGAATCTTGGTAATTATTTTATAACTAACATTACAAAGCGAGATGGGCCTGAAATCCGTGATTTTCTCAGGATTATCCAATTTCGGAATGAGCACAAGATTTGTATTATTTATGTCTCTAATCCGATTAGGATATTGAAAGATCTCAGTTACCAAATCAACAATATGCTCCCCAACTATTGGCCAGTATTCTTGATAAAACACCGCT
This sequence comes from Inga laurina, assembly GCA_963855925.1. Taxonomy (NCBI): domain Eukaryota; kingdom Viridiplantae; phylum Streptophyta; class Magnoliopsida; order Fabales; family Fabaceae; genus Inga; species Inga laurina. The sequence goes on from OY979704.1 coordinate 68,584,798, forward strand.
TGTACACCATCGGCCCCAGAGCCTTAAATGCCCCAATATCAAACGTTGCTCTTTTAATCTCTTCTTGTGATATAGTTTCATTTATTTTGTTTAATTTTGTATCACTTAAGACAGTAAACCAGGTTCGAGTGGAAATGTTGCTAAAAATATGGACTCCACTTTGAGATAGGTCTAAATAGTACTTAACAGCAAGACTTTTGAGTTCCCCCTAGTCAAAGGTCTATTCACCGTTACTCTTTTTCAGCCCCTCAATTGTGTTTCATCTTCTCCTTACAATAGCAGTTGTATGGAATAATTTACTATTTTGATCCCCCCACTCTAACCAATTACATCTCAACTTTTGGTACCATATTAGTTCTTCTTGAGCCATTAATTTGTTGTATTCTTTCCATAACTCATTCTCAATTTGGACTAAGTATTGGTTATCTCATCTGGCCCTAGCTCTTTCAATGCCTCCAGTTCTTTAAAGAGTCCTCCATTTCCTTTCATTTAAATTACCAACTCTTCTTTTGTTCCATTCCCCCGTCATCTTGGCAAAATTAGAAACTTTTGCATTCCAATAGCCCCTACTCTAAGCATCCTTAACCACATCTTCAAAGCCATCTTCTAAGAATCAAGAAACTTGGCATCAAAAAAAGGTTTTGGCCCTTTGGTAATGAGAAGGTGATGACTTGAACAAGATTGGATGGTGGTCAGAACCAAATTGGCGAGAGGATACAACAGATTCTATTCTGAATTCATAAAGGCCTCGTCCAGTTTTTCTTTAATGAGACCACATTCCCAAGTGAATCTTTCACCAATAATTTCTATTTCAATAAGCTGGGATTCTGAAATACAATCTTGAAATTGCCTCATGGATTTGAAGTTCGGGCTTGAACCACCACATTTATTCTCACTATATAAATAAGCATTAAAATCCCCAATGACAATCCACGAAATATTAATTGAACCACTAACAACACTAATTCATTCCACAGGTTTTGACAGAGTATCTGGTTAGGTTCTGCATAAACACAAGAAAGCACAAACTCATTTGAATCTTTTGCCATTACCACTCTGGTATGTATGGCCTAGGTTGAAGAAGAAATACAATGCAAGGATATATCTTCAGCATTCCACAAAATCCAAATGCCTCCAACAAATCCTGTAGCTTCTAACCGAAGCCAAGTATTGAAACCCAGCTTTTTAATTATCCTGTTAGCCTTCATACCACTAACCTGAGTTTCCATAAGGATCAGAATCTTAACATCATTATCCCTTAACACATCTCTAATTATACCAGGGAGAGTTTTAGAAGCTGCACCCCTACAGTTCCAAGATAAAATATTCATAAAATCCATAAAAACTAAGGAGAGGAAAAACAAACCTGAGACAGCAATGCTACTAGTTCAGTTCGGACACTTGCATTATTTCAACATCAACTAGAGCATTTTTGCTAATTTCATGAGATGATTCAACTTCAATCTCAACCATCGCATCATTGTTCTTGTTTTTGGTTGACCCTCCTGTATCACCATTTCATCCGGAGGTCGCATGGAAGGTAGTATAAATTCTTCCTTTGCCCGAATGCTACCATCCTGACGCTCTGGCACTTCTTTCTTTAGAGTAATTTAGAAAATTCTGATTTTATAGATATGGCCCTATTACAAGCATTTTCCATAATTAGGTCCAATTGGAGAGGCCCATTGCTTGATGTTGATCCAACAACTAAATTATGAGCTCTCCTCACTTGTTTATGTTTAAATTGTAAAGCCGATAATTTTGGCCCACCCCCATTTGTAGTCTTCTTGTACTTCAATTTCTCCAAAAAAGGCCCTTTCCTTTGCTTTATTTTTTTTCATTATCCTCCACCGTGTAGGCTTGGTTTAGCCTATTATCCCCCTTCAATGTAACCTGGCCAATGTTGTAACCCCCTTCCCACCTTTGGCCAGGATTTAGTTCTTAAACTCATAATTAAGTTGTAATTAGAGACCATAATGAAATTGGGACTTAATAAGATACTCTTTTGCCCAAAAATCGGATTTGCAAAAACATTTTTCAAAACTTATTCACAATGGTCCCAAGTTCTCAATACAAAACAATACTGGCCCGAACAGGTGGATTCCATTTACAAATATCAGAGGGCACATAAATTCCCGACTCACTCGGGTTCCATTCATTAGATAAGGGATTTACAAAGGCACAAAGCCACAATTCAATACCCTTAACTTGGGGATTACACAAAATCTATATATACAATTCCAAAATTTACAATGATAACCATTAATTCCAAAATACACTCCTAAACAGGAGCTCTAACTACTCTTCGTCGCCCGCTTGCCTCTCGATCCTTCGGCCCTGTCTAAAAGGTTTAATTTTTGGGAGAGTGAGATTCTAAAGAATCCTCGTAGTAACAAGTCAATCATATAATGTACAACAATAATGCATGTAATCAAATCATCATCCACACAAGCAACTACAACGGCAGTTGCAGCGGCAATGGTTAGTATGACACATGTCATCCCTGACGATTGCTCACGCTGTATTGCATCACAACAGTCAACACAGTATAATTCACCATAGCTGGGATCCATATAAAGCATATCATATTCGTAAGCCACATAGGCAAGATACACACACACAGCCCACGGCTGGTTTTCACATACGCCGCCCTCACGGGTCGGATTCACAAAGATCCATGTCGATTACACGGCAGTCCAACGGCCGACTAGAGATGACCACTGTCACTCCCTATACGGCTCATGCTGACCTGCTCGCGCCGTAATGGACCATGGCACACATTTCACAAGTTCAATGATAAGATATGCATACCAAAACATCATACAAGATATGAGAGAAAAGTCACTACCTGAGTTCTCCCGGGCGTTCCTTGGCACCGGTCTCTCCTGCGTCGGGCAAATATCAAATCCTATTTTCACAATTAGGGACGAAGAGTTATTCTCTATTCCAAGACTTAATTCACTTTATAATGCTTAATTGGTTATCATTATTACTCTTTTAGAGTCACTAAATACCCCTAACAACACTCCTAAAGGGTAGAAAGAACTATCCCAAAGATCCCCTTTTGGAAGCACAAAACTGAGATTTTACACTGATTCACTCGAGCACAGATGACCATGCTCGAGCACAGATGTACGGACACTCGAGTGAAAACGGCTTCACTCGAGTGATGGTACGGACATCACTCGGGCACAAGAGAGAGTGAGAGGCAGTGAGTGAACACCCGAGAGCACAAGGGAGTTTTCAGAAGCAGGCTCACTCGAGCACAAATGCCCTCACTCGAGCACACGTACGGAAATCACTTCAAGCACAAGGAAGTGAGACAGAAAGCACACGCCCGAGAGCACTATCCCACACTAGAAGCACAAGCTCACTCAAGCACACACGGCTCACTCGAGCACAAATGCCCTCACTCGAGCACGGTGCCCATACCCGCGAGTGAGAAGGCACACCCGTGCACCTACTCGCGAGTGACAACCCGAGAAGCAAGCCCTTTGGTGTCAAATACACTCATCACTCGAGCACAAAATCCTCACTCGAGTGATGTTCATCCCTCACTCGCGAGTGAGGCTATGCTTGCTATGACCCAGAGAGTGCGATAAGAACACAGAAAGCAAGAAACGAGAATTGCACTACCGCACTCGAGCAGACCCATCTCTGCTCGGGTGATGTTCATCCCTCACTCGAGCAGACCCATCTCTGCTCGGGTGATGTTCATCCTTCACTCGAGCAGACCCCTCCCTGCTCGAGTGAATCCCTCAGATAGCAGAAAACGCAGAAACAGAGGCACTCTCCTTAACCTTTGCCCAATTGATTCCTATGAATACAAAACTTAACCCAAAGCCATTCCCACACAAAAACACCCAATAAGCTCAATGGAATACTCAGAATCATCAAAATCCTACTCCATTATCATGCTTTGGGTTTTGGGCAACAATTTCATCAAAATTCCCATTCCTTCCTAACATCATATTTCAATCTCTAATCTATCTATCTAACATAAACTCATTCCAAAATGTCATTCTCATGCCATAAACATACCAAATGAACAGTGGCACTCATCTTCATGATTAGGCCAAAATTCCCAGAATTTATAAACTATTCCAAATGGCATGAAACTTAGATAGATAGGTTAGATTCACTCACCTTATCAACTTCTCCAAAAAGAGTTCTTGATCCACCAACAATCAGATTTTCGGGTGGCACAAATCGGCACCAAACGACTACATTATACACACCAAAATGAAGCCCATGATTCAAGGATCAACATTTAAGAATGGTGTTTGAGCAATGGAGATCATTTACTTACCCAAAGATCAAGCTTTTCCTTCCTTCCTTTGGCACAAAACTGACGAGAGAGAGAAAAGAGAGAGAGCACGAGAGAGAGAAAGAAATGGAGAGATGGAGTGAGAGAGAGAAAAGAGAAAAAGTGTTCCCTTGTCCTCATATGATCTCATCCAATGGCCACCACAATGCCACATGTCAGCATCTCCTTCATTCCCTCAATAAGCTCACACAAGCTAAATGCACTGGATTCCGACCCACGGTCAAGGAATCACCACCCTTGATCTTAAATACCACACATATACACTAATATTTCCAATTTCCACTAATTATGACATTAATTAATATAGTCATAAAACACATAATAATTCCAATGAATTCATAATTATCATTAATAATCATGATTATCCCTTAATCAAAAATTGGGATATTACAAATGTCATCTTACATTTCAACATATGGGCCCACATGCTTTCCTTTCTCCTTTTGTAATTCTCCATTTCCCAGCACATTGTAGTCGCTAATTTCCTCCATCTCTCCTCTCTCTACTTCTGCAGTTTTTGTGCCACTGCAACCTCCCGTCTCGAAATTGAGATGAGGTTTTCTATCTTCTGTGTCTTCCTTCCATCGCTTCCATTTTTAGGTATGTTCACTGTCTCTTTTTTCCTCTATTGTACTTCAGCCTCCTTATTCTTCTTATTAGTCTTTGGTGTATCCTTGGACAAGACAGGAGAATCCAAACTTTGCAGAACACTAAACCTCGATCCAGATCTTCTATTAGCATCTTTTCTGCTTGTTCGAGCAAAAGTAGCTATTCTTCCCTATTGATTCCTTTCTAGATTAGCGTTTGGGGTGCAGTCTAACTAAAGACTTAACTTGCATCCATTCTCCATAATCCTCGTCAACAGGTATACCAAGTATGGAGATTATAGGGTGTTTCATGGTGAGCTCTCTGCCTTTTATCTTTGTTGATGTATTTTCTAGCAATTTTTGGTTCGGTGCCGCATTTAACGTCGGTGATTGAGTTAAACATGTCTCTACCGTGTGTCCATACAATTCACACTTGAAGCATATAGCATTAAGCCCTTCATACTCCATTGTGTATACATGGTTTCTGAGAATAAATCTTGATTGCAGTTTCTTATTAAGATCAACCTCGACATTCACTCTAGCATATTTTCCTTTTTCTACAGTTTGTCTGTTGTTCTCCTGATTGGCCAATGTGTTCATATCGACCTTAAGAGTTCTCCCTATTAAATTGCCTATCTCAAACATACATTCCTCTGAATAAATATGCATTGGTAGTGTAATACCCCAAATTTTGAGACTTAAGGCTAGAGAATAAGCCTGAGATTAGTGAACTGCTAAGCCTTGGTTTAGCAAGATCCTAAATTGTGATTAAGAGATAATGACTCCAAAAGTGGATGTGGTTAGTGATGAACAAACCCTTTTGGAGATTATGGTGTGATTTGGCACCCAATGTGATTCGTATGTGTTGTGAGCAGCGCCGAAACCCTGTATTTAAGTTCAATTATGGATTAACATCTAAATTGACTTAAAATAGAGGGGAGGGTGCAATGTGGAAGAAAAGGAATGATATGATGTGTTTGGTGGTGATTCAAGAGGAATTACCATAATCATGGGAAAAACGGTAAAGTTACCGACCAATGGATCAGTTACCGAAGAGGAAACTCATTGGTAACTTCAAGATCAATGGTTAGGATTGATTTGTGTAAAGATCGAAGGGTGGAATCAAGTGTATGTGTGTGTATGTGAGCTTATGGAAGATGGAATAAGATGTTGACACTTGGCAAGTTTTGGACCCTTGGATCTTGTCAAATTGTCAACACATTCCCTCTCTCCTCTCCTCTCTATTTGGACGTTTTTGGGCTCTCCAAAATCTGCATTCACTTCATCTCTTCATCTTCATCTCTCTCTCTCTCTCTCTCTTGTTCTCCATTTTCGCTTAGCTCAAAGTGGAAAGAGAAAGAAAAAATTCAAGGTATGGTGCTCTAAATGGCCTCTAATGCTTAAACACCTTTCTTTAATGTTGTTCATAGTGATGAGAGCTTCATCTCTATGGTTTTAGATTCTTGATTGGAGGTGTTTGATGGCTTGAGGAAATTTGGAAAGATGAAGAATCAAAGAATTGGTTTGGGAAAGAGGAAGAGGTGAGTATTTGAAGCCCTTTGATCTAAGTTTTGTGATTTGTGGATGAGTTTTGTGAATTGTGAATTTTTGCCCTGATTTTGGTAGAATTGTGAAATGCATGAATTTTCATGTGTTTTGTGTTGAAAATGGTGAATTGTGGTTAAATTGATGCCATAGTGTGTTTTGGTGTCATTGGAATTGGTTTGAGAACTTGGAATGAAAAGAATGGCAATGTGGTGTTTGTGTTGTGATTTGTGATGACATGTTGTGATTGTTGGTAAAACATGTCAATGTGATGTGAATTTGGTTGATTTGGTATTTCCAATAGATTCCTTGTGAAAGTTTGTGTGAGAATGATGTTTGATATGAAAATTGGACCATTGGAAGCCAATTGTGCAAATTTGGAATTCTGTCTTTTCAAACTCTGTTCTAGACAGTCTTCTTGTGTTGCTGTTTTGAATGGGCAAATGATGTTAGAAAATTCTGAAACTTTCCAGTCTAGAATTTCACATCCCAAGCTTCACAATGGACATATAAATTGTGTCATTTCTTTTTTTGAACTGGGATTTATGTTTGCCCAAAGTTTGAGGTCGAAACTGGGTTTGATTCTGGAGCAATATGGATATTTGTGTAATTATGTATTTTTGTGGTGATTTCTAGTAATGATCCATATTTTTCCTATGAATAGGACTTAAATAGATTTCATTTTGCTATGGAATCACCTCATTTTGATTTTTGTGGAATTAGTTATGAATTTTCAAAGTTGCCTTGGCTGCAGCAGAAAATCCTAGCTGCAGCGCAAAAGTTTCTATGCACGTTTTGGCCGCAGCCAGAAATTCTTGGCTGCAGCCAAAAACCTTCTATGCGTGTTCTGGCTGTAGCCAACCCCCATTTTGAGATTTTAAAAGGTGATTTCCAACCTAGTACGTCCCAATCCTTTAAGCTTTCGTTGAGCTTATTTTAGCCACCTAAAGGGTGTGAATGGTAACCAACTTTAAGTGATATGAAAGTAAGAGTTTGGAATAGAGAATAAACCTATGTCCTTGCTTTGGTTATAGGGTTGATGTTCGCCCTGGTTGTGGTTCAATGTTCGTTTTGTTCGTGAGCAGCTGTGCTGGAGCTTACGTGGAAAGAGTGTAGGGAACACATCTCTTCTGCATGTATTTGATATTTGTGTTAGTGTGTTTGTGCATGTCTTCGCTTTGCATGATTATGTGTTATTTGAAGCTATGTTTCAATTAATGCTATGGCCATTAGTATGTTGTTCGAAGCATTGAGCTTACAAATTGTCATTGTGATAGCATGAGCTCTGTGATGCAAGCATGTCATGCATTAAACATTTATGGTACATGTATATTGATATTGTTTACCTACTGAGATTCTCTCGAATCTCACCCTCCCCTACTAATCATGTAGACAGGGTAAGAGGCTCGAGGAGGGAGTAAGCATCCAAGGGCGACAAGGGCTTCTTCAGTATTTGATATGGGGGTTGGTTATCATAGTTGGGAGTATTATGTATATTTGGATTCAGTTTTCGATATGTATGGGTTGGAATGTGTTTGGATACGATATATGTAGATGTATTTAAGAGGATTTGTGTAATCCCCATATGAGGGCTTGTATGGGCGAATGTGCCCTATAAAGCTTGAGTTAATATATGGAAACTAGGATTGCCGGGATTATTATATTACGTACTCTGATATATTTAAATGTGATTTATCTTTGTGTAGTAATTGTATTCGGAATGTGAATGTGAGACCAGGTTATGAATGATTTCAAAAGGTATTTATGAAAACCCCATCTGGTAGATGGGTTAGTAAAATGTTATTTGTTTCTTATTGGTCTCTATTTCACTTTTATTGTGTAATCCGAATATTAATTATGGCAGGGGGTTACAGGTAGAGTAGGAACCCTTCTCTAGACAGCAACCTTTTTTACTCTATTGCAACAAGGGTTAAAATTTGGGCTCCAACGTTGAACTGCAAGGTAATGGCCTTGGATTAACCATGGACCATCAAAAAGAAGCTTGGAACACAAAGTTTTCTCCGCTGTCCTAAACACAAAATTATTATTTGCTAAGTCAATCAGTTCAAAATTATCTAAACGAAGAAGCTACTTGACTCTATCTTTCATCTTGTGTAAATTAGTTCTCCTCCCCAGAATTGTCAGAATGAAGGCGTCTTTCCACGGCCTACGCAGCTCTTTTAGTTTATCATTGGAAATATTCAAAGAAGGAATGGAGCCTAATTTCTTCCTCTGTTCATTAGTCAACTATGGAGCTAGTTCCTCCTCTTCTTTTAGCCATTCCATCATCTGCTCATTAAAACTCTTATCATGGATTTTTCCTTCTTCCCGACAAGTTTTGCTTTGTAGGAAATTTGAATCTTAAGAGGTTGTTTCATACTCTATTTTTTCTATTTGTTGGATTCAATTATCCCCTATTCCGCCACATCCTCCATCTGTTCATTTGAAAGTTGTAACTTTTTCTCGTCATTGTTTCCTTTCTCTTCTATCTCAACTTCATTAGGCATTTTCTTGATATTCCTCCCTAACAAATCCTCTTCTTCCATGGATTTTCCTCCCCCTCCATTGGAGATAATTTCAGTAGTTCCAGTATCAATTGAACGAATAGTGTGCACACTCTTTCTCTCTCATGTTAACATGCGTGAAATTAAGCTTTTTGGTAGTATAATTTTTTGATACATTTTTTCTAATCCTTCTTTTAATACTATTTTTTCTTTGTTTTCTCGTTTATTTGAGAAAACAAAATATACAAATATATTCCATTGATTATATAAAAAGAGGGATGTTGAGTGTCCCTACCCCTGTCATTTGGCTTGCCCTCCTCCTACCACCTCAAATGTAGGAAATCATAACAATTAAAATAATAAAGATAAACATTAAAATTAAAATATGCTCAAAAATAAAGAGAAATAACCGGGAGATAATTACAAATTATAAAATATTTGAAATTTTGAGATATAAAATAAAATATTTTAAAATAATTATATTAAAAATAAATAGATTGTGAAAAATAAAATATTATGAAATTTTATCAAGTTACATTCCTTTCGATTCCACTACTCTCCATGATAAATCATTTATTTTTATATTTCATAACAACTTTGCCCGTGATAATTATTATTTTTAGAATTTAGAAGTTATTTTTGTTAGATCCCAAGTTTTGATGATAACAATAAGTCAATTATGTGCAAAACATGTTTTTAAAAGATTGAGAAAAGTTTCCAAGTTACCAAATGCATATTTGATGATTTGCTGATATCTGCTGTGAAATTGCACTGGAGTGCTCGAGCAAGGATTTTGCACTCGAGCACAAATCTTCTCTGTGCTCGAGCAGATGCGAGAGAATGCCAGGAAGTGTGTACCCGAGAGGCATTCCCCCTTTGTATTCATGAGATCACTCGAAGCACTAAGGTATGCACTCGAGCAGAAGTCATTCTCACTCGAGCACACATGCGAGTGAGAGTCTGCGAGTGCTTGGCCGAGAGTAAGTAATAGCATGCTTTCATCATTCACTCGAGAAGAGACATCAATGCTCGAGCATGAGCATTCTGTGCTCGAGCAAGGTACTGCGAGCACTTGGCCGAGAGTCATGAAGTTCAGAGGAGTGCAAGTGTGCTCGAGCACACCCGTTCATGCTCGAGTGACACATCAATGCTTGCAAGTGAAAATTCTATCCCTCTCCAAATCTGTTGCGAGTGCTTATTCAAAAGGTATAATTCTTGAGAATATTCTTCTCACTCGAGCAGGAGTCTGTGTGCTCGAGTGAGGGCCCACATCACTCGCGAGTGAAAATTCTATCCCTCTGAAATCCTGATGCGAGTGATGGTTTTGAGAGCATATTCCTTGAGAATATGTGTCTCACTCGAGCAGAGGTATGTGTGCTCGAGTGAGGGTCCATTTCACCCGCGAGTACAAATTCTCACTCTTGTCAATATAGTGTGCGAGTGATGACCCGAGAGGACATTCCCTGTGAAAATTGCAAGATCACTCGAGCAGAGGTTTTGTGCTCGAGTGAGACCCCTCTTCACCTGCGAGTGAAGATTTTGTCTCTCTGATATTCTATGCAAGCACAACCCGATAACAGAGGTATATGAAGGAAAATAGGAGATCACTCGAGGTGAGCTTTTCATGCTCGAGTGATGCCCTGTTTGACCACCGAAAATGCTAAGTATCACAACGTTCATTCCGAATATGATTTATTGTTATTTATTTATATCATCATTACTTATTATCATTGTTTAACATTATTTTGATTGTTTTAAAAGTGTAAGACAGGAAGATGAACGTTTGAAACTTGTTGTTACGGAGAAAAGTCAAACAACGGCAGACAACATGATTACAAACACGTTCGCACCTACCGCATTCAGATTATTCAAACATGCGCGTGTTCTTCTACAGTTGCAAAAGTTCAGCTCCTCAAATGATGATTTCCCAAACGGGCAAAAACTGAAGCAACTATATATACAGAGATTCAAGGATAATCAAAAAACAACGTAGCACAAGAATTCACAAGCCTATACCAAGTCTCTGTTATTCATCAGTTTTTCTCTGTATACACATTGATCTTCAGTGTTTATTCATTTGCTCTGTAAGAGAGTCTTCACACAATTCAAAATTATATGTTTATGTGATCTCAAGGTATTGGGACCTTGAGAGGGTAGTTTTCCTTACGAGAGAAGCAGTTGAGAGAATTCCTTGTTGAACATTCCATTCATAAGTCTTATAAGATACAACCAGAAGAGAACGTTGCTGCTCGTAAGACTTACAGTGGTGTAAGCAGGAGAGAACGTTGCTGCTCATAACTCTTGTATACATAAGCAAGTGAGAAGAGCCATAGGTTGTTTTTCTGCACGTAAGACTTGTCGTAAGGGGGAGAGAAATTTCTTGTTGAGAGATTATTTCTGCTCGTAGTCCGTTTAAGGACAATTGTTGTTTTGTGGCGTTCTGAGAGCCCATTGAATCTTGGAGATATAGTGAAAAGCTCAGTAGGTCTTGATCTCCGAGGACTGGACGTAGGCCTGATTGTTAGGCCGAACCAGTATAACTCTCTGTGTTCAAATCTCCTCAACTCAACTCTATCTACTATATTTTTCATATCACCACATCAAGCGAAAAATTTATAACATCACCCAATTCACCCCCTCTTGGGTGAAGCTTGCCTCTTACAATTTTTATTTAAGCAATTTTATTATTATTATTATTATTATTATTATTATTATTATTATTATTATTCCTTCTACCTGATAATATTTTGAGATATGCAACCACTCTTGCGATTTTTTCATTATAACTTCCTTCCCCATTTTTAAAATTTAAAACTAAAAATCTAACCTAATAAATTGAAATATTTAATCTATTATAAAAATTTAAATACTAAATCTTCTTGCACATGATAATCGCAAACGAAACCCAGAAAATCACCTTCCTCTCATATATTCCCAGAAAACCACAAATCCTATCAGATTTGCTAGTTCAGGCATGAGAAATGGGAAAAAACTATGCAGAGGAAAAGAATCAATAAGCAATGTTATAAATTCATTCCGTTACTTAAAGAATCACAAAAAAAAAAGCCACAAGAATTTTCTGAAAATTCCTTCCCTTTGAACTCTATGAGACGCCACATTCTCAACATCAACAAGAGCTTCAAGCCTCTCCAAATCTGGAAAATCATACCACAATAATTTAATCCTCAACACAACTCTTTAAAAATCAAAGAGCAAAACTGAATGCCTACATCATCTACATCGCCATTATTCTCAGAAACATCGGAATCAATAGACTATAAAAAATTTTCAAGTCATACCCACACAAAAATTTCACAACCCGGATAGAATCTTCAACATACCCACATAAGGAACTAGACAAATTTCACAAATCATACCTCTTTTTCCATATAAGCAATGAAGATTGAATTGAGCCAGAGCCATCTCCGAGTTTAAGAGAGAGGCCGGAGGGTTAGGAAGTCAAAGTTCAGAAACGAGGTTGTCGATCAATAGGTTGAAGGAGGACGAAGGTGGGTGTAATAACCCAAAATTTATGCAAGGGATGAATGTTCCCAAAGCAAGTGTAAATAATATTATAAAAAAAGAATTAAATAAAATATCAAATGACAATTTAATTAAAATGGCCATAGTTAAGGGCAAAAGGGGAAGAAAGGAATTTCTGGTCAATTAGACAAAAAATTTCCTTTCCTCTTGGAAAAAGAAATTGGTCAATAGTCAAAGGAAGATGAGGGAGGACTAAATGGCTAACTAAACTAGTTTAGTAACTAAATTAATTACTTACTTCTTGAGAAACCATGAGCTAGTGACAACTGTCACATTGAGAGCTACGGTTTTGGAATTTCGTTTGGAGGTGTTTGGTGACCTCATGCCAGATGAAGTATTGCCAGATCTCAAAACCGGTCACAAAAACTCATAGAGGTAAGCATAGGCTTTATTTTGAACTGTTTGGTTTGTTGTTTGGATGAGTTTTCATGAGGGCTAGGGTACTTTTCATTTTATTCTAAGGGGTGTTTTTAAGGTTTAATCATGTATTTATGGTTAGATGATGATTTATAATGATACTGAACCAAGTTGTTGGACAAAATTATGTTCTGATAATTTTGGGTTTGCAAGGGGCTTATTAAGTCAGTGCTATAAATGGTTGAAGCTTTGTAATTTTGGTGATTTTGGCATTGCCATTGTGTTTAGAATGCAAAACTATGAGGAAATAGCCCTAGTTGTAAATTCTGGACCATTGGAAATATATAATGCAAAACTGAAATGTTGCCTGTGTGTTTTGTGCAGGGTAGTCGACTTGCATGGCTTTTTTAAATTAGTAAATGATGACCAAAAATTGTGAAACTTTCTAATCTAAAATTATACATATCAAGCTTTAATTTGATACATAATTTTCTCAAATTGGGTCTATACATTGGAAGATATCAGTCGTTAAAGTTTAAGATTGAAACTGGAATTGATTCTGGAATAGTATGGAAATTCATGGAATTTTGTATTTTTGTGAATGTTGATGGTAGTGGTTAATATTTTTCCAATACAGAGGACTTAGAAAGCTTCAATTAGGACTTTGAACCACTCCATTTTGATTTTTGTAAATTAAGTTATGGTTTTTAGAAGTTCAGTCAGGTATAGGGAAGTTTTTGGCCGCAGCCAGAAGATTTCTTGGCTGCAACCCAAATGTTTTTGGACCATTTTGGCCGCAGCCAAGACTTTTTTCAGTACTATAATTTTTCTGAAAGATGTTGAATATTCCAACTTTTTCCAACCCTATAGGCGTTTGCTTAAACTTCTAATAGCTACCCAAATGACTCAAATGATAACCAACAAGTTCAAAATAAAGGCTAAACAAGAGGATATGTCAAGAATAACTTAGATTACATTATGCCTAATTGTTGGACTATTAATAACTCATCCATAAATTATAATCTATAGGATTCGATATTTGCTCGAGGCAACCAAAGAATTGTAATCAAGATCAAGAATTGGAAATACTGTCAGGTAGTAACCTATATCTCATATACTATGTGTTATGTTATATGTATGTTTATACTAATATGAATTTAAAGCATTCAGATGAGAAGGGCTCAGGCCCAATAGAATATCCTAGCACTGTGGCAAGGGACGATTGTCCTTGAATTTACCCAAACTTTATGCTATTTGTGTAATGACCCAAAAATGAGATTGAGGGCTAATGACTTCAAAATAGGATGCAATTATTGTTGAATAAACACTTTTAGAGAATGTGTGATAGGAATTTGATTGTTTTAGTAATTCCAATGGTTTCCTTGTGAAAAATTGTGTGGGAATATGTTTGATTGTTGATTTTGGAGCCATTGGACACATTGGTTGGAAATTGGAAAAAACTGTCAAGTGTAATTCTGTGCAGGGCAGTCGGTTTATATAGGCATTTTGAATGCGAAAATGGTATCTAAAAATTCTGAAACTTTTCAATCTTAAATTTCACATGTCAAGCTTCAAAATAGACACATAATTTGTATCATTTCGATTTGTGAGCTGGGAGTTATGAATTTTTGAAGTTTGCCCGGCGAAATTGATTAGTTTCTGGAACAACATGCAAAGATTGAAAATCTGGGAATTTTGTGATTCCAAGTAGCAAAATTCTATATTTTTTCTTGAAACTAGACTCAATAAAGGTTCTATAAGATTTGGAATCACCTCCATCTGATTTTTCTAGAATTAGTTATGAATTTTCAAAGATTGGGCAAAAAATCTGCTAGAAAATCCGAAAATGTCAATTTTGGAATTATAACATCATCATAAGGGAATAATGACATAAGCATAATATAATATATCATCTTCTTCCTCCAAGCTTCAAAACAAACACTTTATTCAGTTGAACGAGAGAGAAAATGTTTGAGATTTCTAGAGAGAGAAAGGAGAAGAAAACTCTCAAGGTAAGCCAATTCCTCCAACGATCTAGCTCCTAACGCGTATAACTTTACTCTTAAGCTACTCTTCTTGGTCTTTCATAGATATTGCAGATCAAATCTGTGTTGAGTTAGGGTTTTGCAGCCATTCTTGGAAAATTCAAAAGGAAGTGAAAGGTAACTCCCAAACCTTTGTATATTGCTTGTTCTAGCTGCTGTGAACAATTTAATCGATGAAATTTTGCCAGATTGTCTTTGGTTTGAATTTTTGGAAATGACATGGGCTAGGGGTTATGCTGCCTAAATTGGGTCTTAATGGTAGTTGTAACCTAATGGAATAGTCAATAAGGTGGTTAGGAGTATAAAGGAACGCGTTTAAAGAGCCAAAACCGAAAAACCCCAATTTTTCTCAAAGAACCTATACATTTCGGTTAGGGATGTTAGAGGGCCTTAGAGTTGGATTTTTAATGATTTGATGATTCCATTGAGTTCAGGAGGGAAAATTAGGTGGGGTTACAGTTGGTCACTTTTTCGGAAAAGGCCGAAAAAGCATAATTATGAAAATGTTCATGGAACCTTTAAAGTGGGGCTGCCAAGGGAAAATTGTAATTTGACATTGAATTTGATAATTTTGAGTCCGGAAATGGATTCCTTAGGTGGAAATATGATAGAATAGCCCAGGTTAGAATTTCAAGAATGATGCAACCGGACCAGGTAAGGCGGGTCTGGGTCGGGTCCCTAGGGATATTTTTGCAAATTTTCATTATAGACTCGTATAACCCCCAGAAACACTATAGAAGTTTCTAAATGATGCATTTGGAATTGTAGGATTCGACATTTGCCCTAATCACGAGCGGCCTGTGCCGGCGCCAATCAGGAAAGAACAAGGTAGTGACTCTTTCTCTCATACTATATGTAATGCATTGTATGTGTGTTACATCATTGGTTTGTGATGATTTTGAATGTTGCAAAGCCTGTGGATATGTGAAAGATGAAAGGCTATTTGTGGGTCGAAAGGCTATTTGTGAAAGCTGAAAGGCTATTTGTGGGCCGAAAGGCTATTTGTGAAGTCGAAAGGCTATGTGAGTCGTAAGGCTATGTGTATGCACAGCCACGCCAATAGTACCTGAGTCACTAACAATAGTTCGGGTAAGGACTGTGTGCCTTCCCGAAGGTAAAAGGGGATGAGAGTGGGGTGTGTGGTGTATTGCTGCTGCTGTTTGGTGATTTACTTGCATGTTGTGTGATCATGTGTGGTATGAGTGATTTGTTACTACTGGGATTCTCTTGAATCTCATTCTTTCCTTTGACTAACCTTCAGACAGGGCAAGTGGCTCCAAGGGGAAGGAGACGACCAAGGGCGGATAGAACTCCTTTGAGAGATTTATATTTTGGTTGTTGGTTGTTGGTTTTGGTATTGGGTTTAATGTATATAAATTGGGAATGTTTAAACCCTTAGTATGTGTGTGTATATATCAACCCGGGGGTTGCCGGGATTTTTGTTGTACACTCTGATATATATAAGTGTGATTTAACTGCACAGGGTAATTATATTCGGAGTTTGCAATTAAGACAAGGATAGGGAAGGAATTTTGAAAGAATTTGTGAAAACTCTATCGGAAGGAATGGAATGAAATGAGTTTTAATTATCCGTCAGTCTCTAATTCATTTTAGCTACGCATTCTCAAATCATAATCATGGTTTTCGAGGCAGGGAGTTACGATTTGCATATCTAGTATTGGTGCTTATACGCATATTGTGAATTGTCTCTGAATGTTGAATATGCTACATGTATGGTATCCTTGGTTGACATGACATGATTCATATATGCATTTTATTTGAGGTGATATTTGTTACTACTGGGATTCTTTTAAATCTCACTTTTTCCAATGATATCTTCTAAGCCTCGAGCTTGTAGTTCAGCAGGGAAAAAGGTAACCACGGGCAAGTGAAAGGGCAAGACCTAGAATTACAGTCCTGTTGGTTATCTACTTTTGGATATTTTTACGTGTTGTCTATATAAACGTAGTCAGTCTAGTACTGGTAAAATTGGCAGACATGTAAATGTATCCTATGAATACTGATGATGTATAGTAGTAATCAAGCACTTAGGGCCTAATAGTTAACCATCACAATGTAGGTTACAGCAGAGAATGTTTTGGTAACACTCTGATATTAAGAAATGAAACTAAAATGAATGGGTTATAATAAACTCGCAAACCATCTTGAGACCACAATGAAAATGTTTTTAAAGATTTTTCAAAACCTACTTAAGTATAGGATTGAATCCTATCTTGAAGTCAGGACCCCAATGGTATGAAAGCTGTTTCTAGTCTCTGGTTTGACTTCATGTCACGTTTCAAATTGTTTGAAATTATGGCATTACAATGGGTTATCACCGGCAGCAAGGCTGACGAGGATGGCATCATCACGATGGGCGATGAATTGGCATCAAAGATCGATGAAGTTCATCTTCTGTCGCTGCATCAATTCAATCTTGTAGAATGGCAGCAACAATTTCAGCTCATCTATGGCCTCTCACCTCCGTTTTTTTCATCCCAATCCCTCTCCTTCAATTCCAACAATAGCATATGAGTAAGGGAGAGACAGGGATAGCAATCTTAATGAGATAGGGCTAGCGATCTGCTTGAGAGATAGAGAACTGAGGTTTTTTTTCCTGCCAAAACTCTTATATGGAAAAAACAAGTGAGGTGGCATGAATATAAGTGAGGTGGATGTCACATAGGCATGCCACCTTTGCATACGTGGTCAACAAATGTTGACTATTAATGATTGCTAACAGGAGGGCTATATTGCCCCATTTTTTAAACTTCTAGGGCAAAAATGCTTTTTCAAAAACTTTCAGACACCAAGTGCCCCTTGGCAAAAACTTTCAAAGCATTTTTGCCCCTTAGCCCAAAGAAAAAACTAATCTCACCGACATCGTGAAGTCATGACATTATGAAATATTATTTTCCTGTATCTCACTCCTTACATATTTAAGTAAATGTGCTTATACCCAAATTTACAATTAAACATATTACTTTAAAGTTAAAAATATGGTACGTGAACCATAAGTTTTCTACCTTTTGTTCTTTTTTATCGGATTTCCATAATTGATTATTCTTTGCATTTGTTGAAATTTTCATTTTTTTAAAAAAAAAACTAGTTACTAAAATTAATTATTTAATGAATCAGTTAAATGATATTTGATAGAAACAAAGGTGTGGATTCCTTGTTCTCGGGAATACAGATTCAAATACTAGGGTCCACGTTTTGAAGTTATTAATAAAAGAAACTGTTACTTATTAGGAAATAATTACTTTGCTAAAATTTACAAAGGAATATAAGTGTGTTTTTGTGCTTGTTTGAATTTATCATTATTACTTGGCTAAGTGCAATGATTGCTACAGAGTCTCGTAAAAATGAGGAGAGCACTATTAAAGCTTCTATTGTAGTGGTTTAAAAACCATGGGGGAAATAATTTAATAGTGTCAATTCATTAATATTGTCACCATGTAATGGTGATTTTACTAAATTTTCATTTGATCATGTTGGTTCATGCAAATCACAACCATTTAGAACCACTTTTTATCTACGAGAAACATGTTTCAAGATATTTTTCCCAATTGTTTCAAAAAACGAACCGATATTGTTCTTGGATTATTGACACATCAACGTAGTAGAGAACGCCTTCGGATTATTGATATCTGTCAGCGGTTTCAGTCGTTAATTTGTGTGCGTTGTTGGTTTCAGACTGGTAAAATATAATATCTAGAGATTATCCTTTGTAGTTCTAACAAATAAGAAACACATTTCTAGAGATTATTCCCATTAGTTTTAACAAACAAGAAACACATTTCTAGAGATTCTTCTAATTAGTTTTAACAAACAAGAAACACATTTTTTGAGATTCTGCCCATTGTTTTAGAAAACCACTAACGCCGTACACGAGAATAGCGTTGAACAACCCTTGTTTATTGGTGTATGTTAGTGGTTTCAGTTATGATTTCATGAAATAGTAAACAAATGAAGTAAGCCAACCATAAATCACTTGCCCTCGTTAATCTCTTCAATTTGTAGACTCTACATCACCTTTTTGTTTGCTTTTTCTCTTAACGTTTCTTAGATTCCTAAGACCTCTATGTTGACATTCTATTATCAGAGAGAGTTGAGAGTGCTGACCTTTGATCCATCCAAGCAACTCTGCAACTGCCATCTTTCTTAACCATAATTTGTTACTCGACTACATTGCAACAATTCAACATAGATAAATTATTTTGTTTGAAGATTTCATTGTTTCTCTTGCCATCCATCTCTTTTATAGCCATATATAGGGAGCTTGCTCGACCCGATTTGACTTTATACAAAAATGTCTTGGCCTAATATACACATAATCAAAGTGTGTTTGTGTGAGTATTAATATATCATTATTACTAGACTACATTCAATTGCTTTAAGGGTCCAGTTTGGTTCAAGGGCGGGGGATAGAGAGGGGAGGGATTTAAATATTATCTCATTTGGATTGATTAAAAAAGTTGGGAGGAATTTTAATGTTACCTTGTTTTTTTCAATCAAAAGCATATTTCATTTTAGAAGCAAAAAATGATCAACTACATCCAACCTGAACCATACATCAACAAAAATAGAAACAGAAAGTACCAAACGATTGATATTCTACTAAGAAGTCAAGACAAAACAACGACCCACTACATTTTCGAGTCCACATACTTTATGCTCAGCTTTTATGCACTCATTATGTGATATTCCTCAAAATGCCCAGTTTGATTTAGTGGATAAGGCTGAGCCATTGGATATGTAAAGTCTTGGATAATGAGAAGCTGATACATGGGGCATCTTTTCACTGACGAAATTTCCCACGAAAGCAGCAACAAAAGGAAGAAACCAGAATAATCTGAATAACAGGGGAGGTGCCAATTGAGTGGGAAAAAGAAAATATTTGGCTCATAAACTCGCCTTTGAGCATATTGCAATTTTGGGCTCATTTAGATTTGGGAAGCGAAGGTCTTTTGCTTTTTGTGTGAATAGAGTAAAGAGGTTGCCATTGACTATGCAAAAATGATGATGAAAACAGAGTGGATTAATACAAGTGGTAGGTGAAGGGGTCAAAAAAGAAATAGAGCTCCTTTCCTATTTTTGTCAAAATGGTTTTTGGCTGTTATAAAAAGCTTTTTGATTTAACCGTTATATTTTGTTTTTCCTTCCAAAAGAACACAGGATTTTTTTAGTTTTGCTTTATGAATGCAGGTGGTGCATGAACGTTGTGATTGATTAGTAAACTCAAAATAGTATTGAATTGCCGTGGTAATCTATTTTGCTGCTTGATTCTTTTTTTCTTTTAAATTCGCACGTGTTCTTTGTTCTTTCACATGAATAATTTTCATTCTTGGTTTTATTGAATTGGGCTAATTGTTTGTTTGAAAATTTTAAATTGACTGCCTTAAAATCTCACTTCAAATTTTATTAACTGTTCAATTCAATAAAATCCATATCTTGATGTGCTTTTGAAAGAAATTTGCTTTATCTCAAAACCATATTATACAGGGATTATGTACCATTATTTCCCCTTTAATGCTCAAAGTTTTTGCAATTGGAATTTTATTACTTGTTTCATTTAATTCCTTCATCTATCTTTTTTTGTTCTGTTGTACAAAAATTATGATTTTTTAACATATAGTTATTTTATTGTGTATAGTTGATTCACAATGGATGATGATCAATTAAAACCAAAAATAGGAAAGGAGTTTGGAAGTTTAGAAGAAGCATGGATGATCTGGAATGACTATGCTAGAAGAAATGGATTTGGAGCTTGGAAGCATAATGGTACAAAGAGCAAAAAAAATGGTGAAATTATAACATACATGTATGTATGTTGCAAGGAGGGTCTGAAAAATGAAGGCAAAGGAGAGAGACAATCTTCTAGGAATCGAGGTGAAACAAGAACTAACGGTAAGGCACGAATGGTGGTATCTCATGTTAATTAGAAGTTCAAAATCACTGGATTTGATGAAGAACACAATCATCCCCTCCACACCCAAGATACAGTGCACTTATTGGTATCCTAAAGAAATTTATCAGAAGTTGATGCCTATGAAATAGATCTTGCAAGGAAGTCTAGGCTCCAACAAAATGGTACATTTAACTTGATGAGTACATATGTTGGGGTAAAGCAAATGTTGGATATACTCGGATAGATGTGCAAAACTACCTTCAGTCTAAAAAGAAAAGAAGTTCGAAGTATGGAGTGGTGAGATACTTATTTGAATATTTTCAACAGCAACTTATTACAAATCCTGCATTTTATTACAAATATCATGTGAACGTAGAAGAACATATCACCAATGTGTTTTAGGCAAATGCTGGAATGTTAATAGATTATGCACATTTTTGTGAGGTTGTAGCTTTAGACACAACATATGGTACAAATAGTGGTAATCGACCGCTTGCAATTTTTTCAGGCTTTAATCATCATAGAAGTGCAGTCATTTTTGAAGCAGCATTAATGTTTGATTAGACTATTGAGTCCTTCAAGTGGGTATTAGAAACTTTTTTGGATGCTTATATGCAGAAGAAGCCTAAAATGGTCTTTACATACCAAGATCAAGCTATGGCAAGAGCTTTGAGTGAAGTTCTTCCAGATACAAAGCATTGTTTGTGCACTTGGCACTTAAAACAAAATGGCATTAAGCACCTTGGAAACTTGATGAAAGGTGGGTCACATTTTTTGACTGGTTTTTGTAAATTCATCTCTAAAATTAAAGATGTTGACAAATTTGAAGAAGCTTGGAGCCAATTATTATCTTCTTATGATGTTCATGAAAATAGGTGGTTGAAATCCATTTATGATATTAAGAAGAAATGGGCTCGGTGTTATGTGAAGTCTTCTCGCACATTAGGAATGAGGAGCACTCAACTCGCTGAAAGTATAAATGCCGATATGAAACAATGTACATCACCAAATTTAGACATCAATGAGTTCTTCACTACTTTTGATAGAGTTGTTTCAAAGAAATGGAACAAGGAATTGAAGTTGGAGTTTGATTCTAGGCACAAGATACCTAGAATGGTAAATCCAAGTGCACCAGTATTGCGCCAACTTGCAAAAACTTATACCCCAGGTGCTTTTGACATGTTCCAAGAACAATGGGATCTACAATTTGTTGTGAAGTTAACTGAACATCATGAGAAATAGCCTTTATTTGTATACACTACCCATATGATTGATAAAGAAGGTGAGTGAAGAGTTTCTTTTAAGCTTCACACACATGAAATTTTTTGCACTTGTGGGATGTTAGAGACCACTAGGATATTGTGTTGTCATGCATTGAAAATATATGAGACAAAGGATGTGGGAATTATGCCAGAGCAATACATTCTCAAGTGATGGACTAAGGAGGCAAGAATTGTTGTGCATGACACTATAGGAAATGATGAGATACAAATGGATCCTAAACTTGAAATCATGCAAAGATATAGAGAATTAGTGCAAAAAAAAGTAAGATAGGCAAGAAAAGCTACTAAGAGTCTTGAAGGGATTTAACCATCTTCAGGGGTTAATCAATGAAGCAGAAAATAATATTCCTGATGGTAATAAAGATGATATTGTTAAACCAAGTGTAGCACCAACCATAGAATCACAAAATATGCCTAAGGGTTTTAAAAAGAGAGAAGGAAGTCAAAGAAAGCAATGCTACAAAGGTTGAAGGGGAAAAAATTTAAGAAAGCTCAGAGAAGTTGCTTCAGAGGAACAGGTATTAAGTTTTAATTTCATTTATACTTATATGAAAAATAAAAGCCTTTATTAATCTTGTATTTATCTTGTGTAGGGTGTTCAAGAGGCTCCGCTATCTAATAAGAGAAGAAAGGTGAACACAAAGAAGGATGCACAAACACAACATGCTTATCCAATAGAACCTACACAAGCTCAATATGCTTTCTCACTATCTACATCTCAACCATTGTCATTTACAAGTTTGTTAATGGTATGATTGATAAATTTTTCACTACTAATATTTCATATAGCTATGATATCCTCAAGTCATATTCATTGATATTTGCAAGTGTAGGCAACCAAAGAAAGTGACTTCCCATCACTTGAAGCAATATATCTCAACACAAGCAATTCTCAAGGTATTGAAAAGAAAGATAAAAAGAGACATTGTGAAAAAATTATAACATTTTATATATTTCAATATTGTCATTTACAAATATTGCATTACATATAAATGATACAACTCTCACACATAAAAGATACAATCCTCACAAATTACATCTTTTGATTCATACAAGAACTAAAACATACATTGGACTCTATTGGTGGCTATTTTTTGACTAAAACAAGTATTAGACTCTTTTGGTGCCTTTTTTTTTTGGATGCACCAACTCTGCACAGCTTGTTACACATTTCTTTTGGAGCTTGGGAATGCACAGAAGAATTTTTTTTGGGAGGATGGAAATTGCTCTTTTTCACAGAATAGCAACCATCTCCGCCTGCAATCAATGTCAAGCAGATTAATTTCGATCCTTATCAATATGTCTCAAGTTTTTTCAAGTTACAACAACTATATACAATGTATATGTTAAACTGTGCAAATTCTTACAATGTCCAATGCAAGCACATATAACATTGTTTGTTAAGCTTTCAGCAACAAATTTTGATAGGTTATCAAATGATGCTATGTTAAACTTTTAGCAATGTCCAAAATTTGATAGTTTCAATCAGTATGTAGGAGTTCACTCTTCTAGCACTTTCCAATTTTTAGGTAGATACCTTGTTTGTTGAGCAACTCACAAGTACTATTATTTAAAACATAAAAATCAAGGCAGCATGAGATGAAGCATATTGACCAAAGTAGAGTTAGTAAATGATGCTCACTAATAAGTAAAGAGGAAAAAGTAACAGTAAAAAAATAAGCTATGTCACATTGCATCCTCCAATGTCAAAATGATGTTCACTAACAAAACAAAAGGTTTTTCAAGCTTTAACATTTATTGAATTGAACCTTAAATTTATTTTTTTTTCCCCTCAGAGTTTCGTCACCCTTCAATAAACTGTATATCTATGTCATTATCATGACTTTCTATAGATGTCCAATTTCTTCATCCCAAGGGCTCATAATGTATGATAAAGCAATTGATAAAAGCATTATGATTAAGAGTACACATGTATCACAAGCAAATAAAACCTCATCTATTCTTAACATGTTAAGAATCACAGGAAAAATAGGAGAGATAGATTAAGTTCACTTGATTAGAAAACAATCAGAATCTCAGGTACAGACTTAATGAAAAACAAGAAGGGACTAAAGAGAAGAGATACATCATATCATGACTTGATGGCAACACTATAAGTGAAAAGCAAGGAAATGTTGTTTGGAAATCATATTGGTTTAGAGGAAATCAAATAAGTTATGACAATACTTGATTTTGTGTTACATTTGTTAGGTCTAGTTTGATACACCCACTTTATGACCTTCCTATATTTGTCATTACTGGTTATCCCAACATGACAGCCTGCTCCCAGTTCTTCTATATCTACACTTGAAAACATTAAACTGCACTACTTTTACTTTTTCTACATTAAGAAACTTCTAGATAAATAAAAATGTATTGCAAACTCAAAATTATTGTAATTATATCGAACATGCTAAATCAGGTTATAAAACTTGAATCTATTAAGAATAAAATTAAACCATATACAAGCACTTTCTTACTAGCAAAAAAGCATAATGACTATTATACAAATGGATAAACCACAACAATACTTTAAATAATTAACTTTCTAACTAATAGGCATTCATATAGGTAATTCCAAGTTGACAAGAGAATAAGAGTATACCCTTTGAGATAATTAATTTACGACAGTGTAATGCGACATGACAGTAACAGAAGGTAGGCGAGCAAGCAAATTTGCCTTTCTGTTCACCTACCTATGCAACCTCTGACAAACGAATCTGTCATTAATGGGTAGCAAAGTTGTAAAGAAAGCAATGAAATTGAAGAAGAGCGTAAATGCAGTGAAGGGTGTTACTGACACAGGTTGATGTGGTTTGAGAAATCTGGAGAGCGATAGAAAAGGTTGATGTAGTTTGAGAAATCTGGAGAGCGATAGGAAAATTTGATAACTCCCTTAGGGAATTTGCACAACCATTTGGGATTTCTTTTTTTGAAAAAAATGAATTGTCAGATTATATTAAAACTAACGGTCACGATCTCTCTCTTTTATCAAAATGGTACGTTTTGAGGAATAGCATATAATGACCACATAAAAGCTAAGCATACTATGTGAACTCTACATTTCCTAGCATATAAGCAACCCTTAGCTAGGATTTTTACCAAAGGAGAAAGGAGATGAATAGCCCAACCTTTCAAGCTCTTCTCTGAAGCAACAATTGGGGCACACCAATTAGCAACCTGGTTACATTATCTTGGGATCCACCTAAAGAGAACACCCCTTAAGGCTTTACCAAAATTAGAGATCTCTTCTACCATATTCAAGCAATCCCACTCTGGGTATGTGATCTCATTTTGACCACTTGAACTAGTAAAAGACAGTCAAACTCTACCTGCACATATTCAAATCCATTGGAAATACACAATTTTAATCAAGAGAGCATTGCCATTGTCTCAACTTTGAATGAAGAGTCTACCACAATCCATTAACCTTTCAAACATAGATTTTCCCAGTCCCTTTTCCTTCCAATCAGACCTATGCCAGCAACTTTGCTTTTGCAGTCAAAAACCCCATCACAACACATCTTAATGTTATAATACCTAGAGCTTTCCTTTTCCTGAATAATACAATCACTAGCACAGGGGATAAGAGCTCTTACATTAGTCATGTTCTAGCTATTTGCTTGCTAAAATGACTCAACCAGATCCGTATATAACCATAGGATCAAAAAAAATTTGCTCAAAGACAAAGGCACATTGAGCCTTCCAAATCTGCCAAAGAAGACAAGCAATCAATGTTTTTACCTTATCTAAACACTCCTCAACATTTAACACCTTTTCAAGCCACTTATCCATGATGGTGAAGGCATTAGCATCCATTCTAAGCACAAGACAACAGCCAAGCCATACTCTTTGAGATCTATCACAAAGCAGCAACAAGTGTTCCAATGTTTCAGGCTCCAAATTACAAAGCAAACAAGTAGAAGAATTAACACACCTATTTTGCCATAGCGCTTCTCTAGTAGGTATAGCATTCTTGACCACTTTCCATATGAATAACTTCACCTTAGAAGGAATATTCAACTTCCATATGACCTTTCAAAGCCCTTTCTTATTAGCTATTGACTTGCTAGGCCTCTTTTAGGTAACTAAGTAATTACTATTAGCACATTATAACATGCTTTAACATAATAGATGCCATCTTTCCTGATTATCCAGAACACCTTATCGTCTCAATGACTACTAGGTAGCAAGATATCATAAATTGCCTTCTCTTCCTCAACAAAAATAAACGCTTGAATAGGTTACAAGTTCAAACTAGCCCAGTCAATCAACCTACTAACCTTCCATTGCTCAGCTTCTTTATTTGGTGCACCAAAGTTCAATTTAAACAAGCTGAGGGAAGAGATTCACAGGTCTCCCTATATATTAATCATTTCCCCATTCCCCATATTAAAACAAACATAATCCTTAAGCACACTTCTCCCTCCAACAGACTAACCCATGCCCAACAAGCTCTTCCTCCTCTCTTAGATTCTAGGAAAGTACCATTAGAGAAGTATATAACTTTAATAATCTTAACCCACATCTCCTAAAATTCACACAACACCCTCTAACTTTGCTTAGCTAAAAGTGCCAAGTTAAAACAATAGAAGTCCCTAAATCTTAAACCACCATCCAATTTTGCATCAGTTAAGGAGTTCCAATTCACCCAGTAGATCATATTCTCTTCCCCTCATTGTCCCCACCAGAAATTAGCTAGTATACTATCCAATTCTTTACATGTAGTAATTGGGAATAGGAAGCACAACATTGGGAACACAAGAATTGTACTAGCTACCACTTTAATCATTACCTCTTTCCCCACCATAGATAGAAGTTGTTGTTTCCAACCTTGAACCTTCTTGCGCACCTTATCTTTGACAATGCAAAGCACCTCTGTCTTAGATCTCTTCTACAATACTGGAAGCCTGAAGTACTTCCCTGGATCCTCAACTTCCACTACCCCTGAAGATTGAATAATTTGAATTCTTACTTCCTCCAAAGTATTTTTAGAGAAAAAGGAACAGGATTTCTAAAAGTTTATCATCTGCCCTAAAGCTTCACAATAACAGTTCAAAATGTTCCGTACCATCTCTATGTTGTCCAATTATGCTTTAAGAAAAAATATCGAGTCATCAATGAAGAAACAATGGGTTATTATGGGCGAACTTCTACTCAACTTAACCCTCCTAAGCAAACCATTTCCAGCACAAAAGTTAATTAATCTTGATAGGACATCTGCAACTATATGGCCTGATAGCAACACATTAAAGCTCACAGTGCTTAGGCAAGAGTAAATTCGATCCACCCACACCCTATGAAACCCCATATACAACAATACCTCTCTTAAAAAATCTCATTCCACCCTATCATATGCTTTATTCATATCCAGCTTTAGAGCCATTTCTACTTTATTCCCACTCTTGATCGTCAAATAGTGAAAGGCCTTATGAGTAATCAAAATATTATCAAAAATTAGCCATCCCAATACAAAAGCTCTTTGGCTAGGCATAATAAACAAGTGCATTATGTCCCTCATCCTATTAGTAATTACTTTGGAAAAAATCTTGTAAGAGAAGTTGAATAACCCAATTGAACGAAACTTACTCAATAGTTCAACATTGTCTACTTTCGGTATTAGGACCAAGTCAATAACATCTAATTTTTCCAAAGAAAAACCATGCTCAAAGAAATTTTAGACAAGTCCACTTACTGATTTACTAATGACCTCCCACGATTTTTGGTAAAAAAGGCTCAAAAAACCATCTGGCCCCAAAGCTTTTAGAGCACTAAGTTGAAAAGCCGCAGATATAACTTCCTCACTAGAGATTTTATGCATTAGAGCCTTATTCATTTCACTAGTTACAACTTGATCAACAAACTACAGTATGAGACTAAGATCTCGCTCTCCTACCATGGAAAAGAGATGTTGTAATACTCAGAAAAGGCACCCCCAATATCATCTTGATTCTCCACCCATCCCCCATTCTCATCCCTAATTCTTACAATCATGTTGTGCCTCCTTCTATGAATGGTAGATTGATGAAAAAAACTAGTATTTTGGTCAACAGATTTCAGCCACTGAACTCTAGAACATTGTGCCCAGTATTTCTCTTCCATCTTCCATAAACCCTCCAATTTTTCAGTAATTTCCTTTGCATTCCTAGCTTCCTCAGAGCCCTAACCATTTTGATAACACTTATTGAACTAACAGTAACTCATCCATTAATTTCTTCCAACCTAAGAACTATTCCCTGCTCCACTTAGTTAAAATCTTCCTAATTCTCATCAAGTTGTTTTCAAATTCTGTTACTAAGTTTTCATTTTCAAAGCAGCCACCCCAATTACTTCTCACCAGATAGTTAAAGTTAGGATCAACAATCCAAAAACATTTAAATCTAAACCTCCAGGCAGTCTTTGTCTCATTATACTCGCATCCTCCAAAATTAGCCCCTGTGCCTTCCCACACCTTCCACTCCAAGACAGATTACACACAATTCTATCTAACTTTCCATGATAAACTCTTCCCTAAGTCTCTTATTCATCCATGTGAAATTCCCCCCTTTGAGTTCTACCTCCATCATATCCCAGCTGAACATAAAACTTTCAAAATTCCTTAGGTCTCTCAAATCATAAATCCTTCCTCCTTTCTTATCTAAACTATATAGAAGGTCATTGAAGGATTCAGAGAAGTTATCTTCCCCCACCACTCCTTCCTATTCTTTTTTTTTCCTGGAGGACCATACACAAATGTGATATAACTAACCCAATTCACAATTGAACCATCTACCTTCACATGCATAAAGTTTCTCGAGCTACTCACAAAAGCAATATTAACAGAAGAGGCAAATCACAAAGCTAATCCACCCGACAACTCAACAGGCTCCACATATATTCCCCCATCCTACTTAAACTTCCTTCTAATTTTTTCTACTTTTCCTATTTTCATTCTAGTTTTTGAAAGAAAAACCAAACAATGTGATAGTTTCTTTATTGAGTGCTTTAGGTGACAAATTGTCAAGATAGCACCCAAACCCTGACAATTCCATGCGGAAGCACTCATAATGACTTGGTGGCTACTTCTGGTCAACCACCTAGCCTTCCTTTAATAGCCTTGAAAACAACATGCTCCCGATCAATAGGCTTAAGCATACTTCCCTTTCTATCTGCAACACCTATAGGAACTTCCACCAGCTTATCCATATATCTTTCTTACCATTGAGACCTTTTTTCTTTTACATTTTGCATCAATTAAAGGAGACTTCCCTGTGCAAAAATTAGTTTCCTCAATTAAGCATCCTTTTGCTGCCTCAGGAAAGCATCAACACCTACCACCTCTGTGAGCACCTTTGCCATCGAAACACCCCATCCACTTCCATAAGGTAATCCCACCAAGTAAGAACATGTATTAGACTCATGACCAACACGTCCACACGAGTAGCAATAAGGATGTAAACATTCATACTTAATATCAACCCATGTGGTAGAATTATCCCTACGAAGAATAAGAAAACGAATAGTCAAAGGTTCTGATAGGTCTACTTCTACTATCGCCCTTACAAAGCTTTGAGTAATCATACCTTGAGCCCTAGGATTTTCCTCCGTCAAGACCCTACCAATCCTTGCCCTAAATTTGAATGCATTACTTAAAACCATACCAGCAGGCAGAACACCATGAAATTGAACCCAAAACTCACATACCTACATATTAACTTCTGATATGGCAGGGTCAGGAGACCATACACGAACCACCACATGATGTCCCATAATACTCCAAGGCCCATCACGCATGATTCTCTCAGCATCTTCCTTATGATCAAATTTACAAAGAAATACATTTCTATTTTCATCATCGATTTTAACCTTCCCAATCATATTCCAAACCTTCAGCGCAAGCGATCTAAAAGTCGGCATATGAATGACTTTCTTAGCAATCACACCGACAATTAAAACATGATTCATATCCTCCGGAACCACCCAATCCAAATCATCCATCTCCATTTACTTCCACTCAATAGATTTGAGAAATTACAACATACCTTCATTCGATAGATCTCAACAATACACTCCTTCAAACTCCTCACCACTCTAAACTCCCTATCCAGTAGGGATAGAGACTAATACTCACTCACCATCCTTCATCGCACCCACTTGACCACTGGTGGCCACCCTTGCATTCACTCCATCACCATTGAAAAGGGCCCCAAAACCCTACTCTCACTAACTGAGAGAAAAGCTCTCACACTCTCAAGAGAAGTTCATAACCAATTTAATGTTATCTTGTTTGGTTTAAGAGGGGGGAAAAATATTATCATATGGACAAATTTACCCTTATTTTTGTTTAATTTTTTTCAAACTTGGTAGAATGTTTAATAAAATATAATTATTTTTTTATAAATAATAAAATATAATTATAAATGACATTTAATATACATAATTATAATTTTATAATTACCAAACTTAAATAAATGTAATTATAATACATAATTAATACACAATAATATATATATATATATATATATCCATTAATTATAATTATATTTAATATTTATATAATTATCAATGTTGAATAAGTACAATCATAATACGTAATTATGGATATATAATCATAATTAAATCTATCTAATAACAACTTGCACTTGAATTACATATCTTCATCATCAGAATTACAAACCACATCAAAAGAATGAAGGGCGTGCTTCTATTGAAATATATTATTATAATTCCTTAATATAAGATTTACTTTATAGTTTAATTTTTTATGAAAATGAATATCAGAGGGCGTAGATCAAAAGTTTGAAGCACCGAAGCAAGTAGTGGTCTAACGTTTGAAAATTAGAAGGAGCAAATCAAATGGCGTAGAAAAATAGCTGGAAGCTGATCCATCGAGAAGAGGGAAATGAAAGGAAGAGATAGAAATAACATACTGTACAAAGATAATGGAAAAACCAGGACGATGGACCAGATCGCGGAGAGGGAGAGAAACATCACAGTAACTAATGGGTGGGCCATAGGATATCACTTCTACGTGGAGTTCAAGTTCTAATTGTCCAATTTTATTTATTTCCTATTTTGTGTATTTCTTATTTTATGAAAAGAGGAAAAAAGGAAAGAAATAAAAGAAAGAACCCTAATAAGGAGAGAGTAGCTGCAAGTTTGTGTGTGAAGGGGAAAAAAAAGAAGTTTATGTATAGCTCTTGTGAGAGAAAATATTTTCTGCCTTTTTTCAGGTTAAGTAGTTTTGATCTAGTTGAAGATCAAAAGGTGATTTCTTATCGGATTGATCTGAACTTTTGTGGAAGTTCTAGACAAACGGGGCTTCATTTTGGACAGTCAGATCACCCATTGAAGTCTTCTATTTTCCCTATAACTTTTCATGAACATCCGCTCACATCTACTGCAAAGTTTTCTTAGTGACTTTGATCAACTCTACGATCAAATGGTGATTTCTGGTCCGATTGCCCTGAAGTTTGGTGGAGGTGTTCAAGACATATAGGCCTTAGCTTGGATCTGAATGGTGGGATCATTGATTACCTTCTCTAGCTTTTGCATTTGGTGATTTTCGGCACACACAGGTTGTATCTTCGCCCAATAGATACTTATTTTATTGCTCTATTTTTTTCTTTTATTTTATTGATATAATCCTTTAGTGATTCTTGTTGATGAGGTGAATTTGTTATCATTCTATAGCTGAGCTTTGTATTAGAGCATTGAACATTGTATTCCTTTTGAAGATAGTGGAATCTTTTCACTTTGGGCCATGGTCGTTTGCTCTCACTCACATTGAGGGAGAGATTTTTCCACATTCAATATTTATGTCTCCATCAATTATTTTGTTGCTCATTTTATTTTTTACTTTAATTGACTCCATACGATCATTTTTTAGTGGGAAGATTTATTATCTGTTACACTCTTCCTAACAGTAACGCGTCTAGTCTAGTTTTTCTTTTCATATATGCATTAGGGCATTTTAGTCATGACGAGATAAAAATATACCCCACCCCTCCAAATCTCTCATGCCAAACAGACCTTAAAGGTCTCAAAAAAAAAAAAATGCTCTGTTAGTGTTTCTTTTGAGGTAATTTTAAAACAATGGGGGAAATAATCTTATCATGGCAGTTTTTTTTTTTTTAATATTATCACTATGTAAGGGTGATTTTAGTAAATTGACGATATACTACGGTAGTTCTTGCAAATCACCACCATCTAGTAGGACTTTTCTTATACAAGAAACACATATCTTAGCAAGTCAACTCTGGTCTTCAGCCCCAGTGTTGGCTACTCCTCCAAATTAGAGTTAGCTCAACTGCCCAATATCAGCTTCTCAGGAAGAATAGGGAAATACCTTGGAACTTGGATAGATCCAGGTAAACTGAAATCCATTATATATAATCATGTGTTGGAGGTTATTGACAAAACAACAGCAGTATGGAAATCGAAGCTTCTCTCTCAAGCTTCAAGACTGCAATTAATCAAGCCTGTCCTCTCTTCCCTACAAGTCCAAATTATGCCTACTGTAGCCTTGCCTAAGTGTATATGTGAAAGGATTGATACTAGATGCATTAATTTTTTCTAGGGATCCTCTAGTGACAAGAACAAGATTCTTTTAACTATAGCTCAAGATTCATTTAAATTTCTGTTATTGGTATGGAAGATGACTCTTCAGCTTTACCTTAATGTGATATTCTACAACAACACCACCTAAATGTCCCAGGGAAATGTCTCTTTGGATGTGATGAGGATGAAACTCTTTTTCACCTCCTCTGTTCATGTCCGTTCACAAGAGCAGTCTGGTATTCTAGCCTCAACATTCAAAGATGAATATGGTATGCTTAAATGCTTGTAAAGAATGGTTCAAAATACCAACGCATGTTGGGTCGAGTGGTATGGGCCTCGGCTCCCTTAACCAGAGGCCTCGGTTTTGACCCTGGGAATGGAGAAAATGTGTGCTGGGAGGGGCTACAGCCGAAAGATCTCACCACAACCTGCACCAGATTAGTCAGTTGCCGAAGGCACTGGACACCGGGGAGTTAACACTAAAAAAAAAAAAGAATGGTTCAAATATCATTAATGGATCTGGTGAAAGATGGACATGAAGAAACCATGAAGGGAATGATTATTCTGGTTAACTTCTTCTGGATGAAGAGAAACTCAATTCTGCATGATGGTGCGAAGACAGACCCTGTGCAACCTTCAATTTCTATAAAATCCATGCTGCATTTCTGTGAGACAATCTTCTTGCCTGAATCTAGTACCTCCTCATCTGCTTCCCCTTCAATTTCAGTCCAAAGACCGTACCAATCTCAACAGATTATAAAGCCATTAAATCTGTCCTCACCTCATTGGTCTCTATTCCTCTTGAAGAAATCAAGGCGTGGATATGCTTCCAAGGTCAAGCAATTCAGCATTTCAAGCTCCCAACTTCCAGGATTCGTATTTGTGTTCTCCTCCTTACAGGCAGTCAGACCGTTTATCATTTTAAACAACAATTTGTTAGTTTTCTGCCCATTATTCTATATAACCACACAATGTTTTCATGATAACCGTCACTGGTTCCAATCATGGTTTTGTGTACAGTAGTAGATTCATACTTGCAATAAACAGCATCAGCATATGGCACTCAAGTCAAAGTAAACAAATGAAGCAAACCGGCCCTAAATCACCCTCTGATCTCGATTCCCTTCTCAATTTTGAAACACCACTTTACCTCCTATCTGTCTCCTCTTTGTTCAATCTGGCTCTCTTTTTGAGTCTTTGGAATTACAAAATTAACCGTAAGGACTTTATGGGAATTAACTCGTTTCAAGGGATTATTTTAAAATTCTCATATTTCAATTATCTCTATATGTCTTTCTTTATGGTTGTGCATATGCCATTAGTTTGATTATGAGGGATACCATGAGGGATACCTATATAGACCATCCCTTGTATGATATTTTGCAAGACACTAGAGTGCCTATTAGTAGGTCTTGTTCGGTAAACTTTTAATTTCATTTAGAGATCATATTAGATTAGCAAAATGATTAGTTAAATATGCTCGGGTGATGATGATCGTAGCTATCTCTTTAATCATCATCCACTCAGATATATGAGGTGAAGTCAATAACCTTATAGCTTAGAAATATGAAATTTTTTTCTATAAAGGGGGAAGTCGTAAGTTCAATCCCACCTTAAGTTGTTATTGTCAGAGATAGTGGATGAAGAAAAAGACACTTTTTTTTTTCCAAGGACCAGTTTGTTGTTCTCTCTTTAAAAAAACATCAAACAACATGACTTCCCATAGTGTATATATTGATGATGATTCTTTAAGCCGAGGGCGGAAAACCAAAAACAATAATTCAAAAGGTTGGCCAATGAAATTCCACAATGCCCTCATTTGAATTGCATTATAACTTAGGAGTCTTACATGTACCCACTGCATATTCTTCCACTAACCAAACAGCAGAATACAATCATCTTAATTTTTTCTTTTTTCCTTTTAATTAAAAGGTAAAAAGGGAAATGGCCTCCTTAAGCTTCACATTGGGCTGGAGGCAGCAGAAAGAACCTACTAGATAGGACGATCTGTTCTTAAATCTTAACATTTTATATATATATATATATATATAAAGAGAAGGAAGTGCTGTTTCAGCTTTTAAGGGAATTTAGGCGTCTGAACCTCTCATCAAGTTCCTTCATAACCTCAGGTTCCTGTTTTTTCCTTTGCTTTGATATTGTGTTGCTTGTCATAGACCCTATCTTCTCAAACGCCACCTGCATCCCCACACAACAATTAATTTTTCTTTTTAAAAAAAAAAAAGAAAAAAGACTCTTTTATGCTTCGTTTCCTGGGAAACACATTCCATTGCACAGCAACTGAGACATTAATATTCATTATATACCTACATTATCATTACCCAGCAATAATTATTTTCTGTTACTTTTTCATCCAAAGACAAAAGGCATTTCACATCCACAAAATCAATTTCTCAATGTCATTTAATATGCTTGAAGGACAATAGGAAGAGGATACACAGATATCAAAGCAACTTTTTTATAAAATGTCTATCCATTATTCTATTCTTGTTAATTGTTATTATTGAAATATGTGTGTGTTAATACCAACTTTGGTCCCTCATGTTTATCCGCA
Source organism: Inga laurina (assembly GCA_963855925.1). Taxonomy (NCBI): domain Eukaryota; kingdom Viridiplantae; phylum Streptophyta; class Magnoliopsida; order Fabales; family Fabaceae; genus Inga; species Inga laurina. The sequence goes on from OY979704.1 coordinate 68,620,011, forward strand.
TTTTGGTTTTGGTTCTTCAAATGTCAAACCATAGGTTTTGGTCCCTATAAGGGTAAAATGATCTTGGTTTTTATTGAGTTGTAGGGACCAATGTTTTAAATGAAATAAAACTTGAGGGACAAAAAATTATATTAACCCTATATATATTCTTGCTATTGTCAAATCAAAATCCTCTCACGACAAATTATGCTAGGAATAGAGACACATTCTTCTGTTCTTTTGATCAACCACTACATTGGTTATTGGTGGTGGTGGATGGTTAAAGGGTGAATTGACTTTTATGTCTGTTCTCTGTTGTAAGTATTTTGATATATTAATGAAGCAGTCTTCCATTAAAAAAAGAAAAGAAAAGAAACCTCTTATAAAGAAAAATAAAGATAAGGAATGGGTCCCACCCCCTTAGTTTCGCTCTCCTCACTATATCTTGCCTTACTAAAGGAGATCAACTCTCTGTTACAATTATACAATAATGCTTATTCTTTTTAATTGAATTTTTCACATGTAGGGTCACACTCACGAATGATTTCTCATCAAATCCTCTCCATTTTCATACTAAAGATTGTGTGTAGCAAGCATACCACGAATGGTAAAGTCAGAACATGACAAGGCACAAGCCATGTAAAAATGTTATGTCATCCCATATTTTTTTGCCGCACTCTAAATGAGTTTTGAAACAATTATCAACAGTCTACTAGAGACCAAACCACCCAAGAACCCATGACTCAACTCCATTTTGATCAAACTCAACCAAAAGAAACAGAGTAGCGCTTTGCTGACTGTCGTAACAACAATTCTTGCCCATTCCTGTCAATATATCAATTATGCAAGTATGCTTGCGGGCATGTGTTTTTCTCGATTCCAAGTTATTTTTGCATTTACAGATGATGCGAATTGAAGTAACAATAAAAAAACACTACTGTTAGTTAATTTTGAGGCTAGTTAGACAATTAAAGTGTATAATCCACAGGATGAAGATATCTAGCATAAGCAAAAAAATTGTTAGAAATACCAGGCACGCTACGGTGTCAAAACAGGATGAAATATATACTCCCCCGGTCCTAATTATAAGACAAAGTTGACTTTTTTGGAGAAATTAAGGAAGCCAATTAAATTACTTTAGAGTATATATATTTTTATTTTTTTCTCCAAATTAATTAATTTGACTAATAAACTAATATATAATCTAAAAATACTAAAAATATAAAAGCTCTAAAGTAATTTAATTGGCTTCCTTAATATCTCCAAAAAAGTCAACTCTATCTTATAATTAGGACCGGAGGGAGTAGTATTTATATACGGTTTGAAATAAGATTTGGTATTTAAGACAAGTTTCATATATGTATCAGTCAAGATATGGGCCTGTATTTGCGTAATGGGACTTGAAATATAACAGAAAAGGAATTGTTCTTACTGTCAGCAAATCATCAGGATCAAATAGGTGATGAGTGGTTATCTGCAGAATATTGATTACTTCACCTACATGACGAGTTAGAAGCAACTCATCTTCCTTCATCTGCAATTATAGGTTACAACAGTTCAAACATCTCTTCTTATTATAATCTGTCATACGAATGAGCAAGAATCCACAGCCAAGAAGAAATATAAGGGCTACACTTGTTATTACCTTAAAGATCGCCAAAGCCACATTAAATATAACTTTGGCCCCCTCATAGAAAAGGACATCCCAAACTCGCAGAGTTGTCTGTTTAAGAAACCCCGAGAAGAATTATCAATAATAAGAAAACATTGAATAAAGAGAAACTATGTTTTAAACTCTAAAATCAAGGCCAGATTACAAAATTTCAACATGAACCTAAGAAGGTAATATAACATTTCTCTTAACTTTAGATGTTAAAACACATGATGCATTCATTTGCAAATATCAACAGTATGTGAAACCTGTTGAAGCAAGGAAACTGCTTGTTGTAGTTATTTTTCATAGAAATTTAATGTTTCCATTTTTGTCCAAATCTCAAGAAACTGTGTTATTGCATTTTAAAGTTTATGCATTACTTTTATAACTAAGCCTCAGGACAAATAGGTATAAAGTAATTTCTTCATCTAACAATTTAACACAGCATATTGCAGCATTTCTAACCTCTGATGGCAAGCTCTTCGAAAAGAGGCAAAGGAACCACTCAGTGGCAACAAGTGAGACATCAAAGCCCATAGATTCCAGATGACTTGCTATCCTGCATTTTTACTTTAATTCTTAGATGACACTGATTAAGAAGCAATTAGATTACAAACATCACCGTTTCTAAACTGAAATACCTTGGGCATTTCTTAGCAAGTAAGTCTTTGAACACTCTTTGTTCAACATGGCATCCCGATAAGTTGGTCGTGTAGCAATCATTAACCAATACATTTTCCAACAGGACAGCTAGCATCCAGAACGCATCTTCCTCAGTCTTCATGACAAGCAACAACAATGCTGCAACATAATTCAACCCCTGGCCGATAGCAATTTAGAGTACGAAACAAGGAATATTTCACATCTCTGACTCATATGCCTAAAGTATCAATGAAATCTATAGTTAATCATGACATGATTTCAGCATCCACTTCACACAAGAATAATAAAGAATAGGTGAAGAAATAAGTGAAGGAAAGTGAACATCATCAGAAAGACATTCTCTACTTTTAAGAATCGGCATATGGTACCAAATATGAATATAAAAAAAAATTGTCTTCCAAACAGAAAGAGCTATCAGAAGAAAACAATATAGTTAGTAAGAAGAGGAAGGATATGGCAGAAAATTCACCTGACAATACCCCACATCAGAATCACGGAAAGAGTAGCCAACAAGAACTCGCCTCAGAGCAGCATGCCCCTCTGGTGTGTCCAACCATGGGTGACCAGGGAAGGTCCGCGGTAGGTCCTGTACTCATGCAAACAGAAAGACTGTAAGAAAAATAAGAAACATAAAAAGTATAGTTATATTTTACATGCAAACCCATTTGATACCTTGACAACAGCCCCTTATACAAACCCAAAAATTTCACAAAGCTGGGTAAAATGCAATATCATCCCAAACATATGACAAAGCAAAATACAAAAGCCACAAAGTTGATTACCATTCATCAAATAAACCATTGACAACACAGTTTTTTCTAATGTCAAGTGGATAATAATCAGAACGTAGTCTAAGATACGAGTGCCCTCAGCCAAATTCACATTCTTGAACATATGTATGCCTATTTACATATGAGCTAAGGTTAACGGATCCCCCAACAACGAACTTTTGGGAAAAAATAAAACGCACATTTGATTCAACTCTTGAAGGTCTTTCTCCTCATTGGAGAAAATTTTAAATAAAAGGATATCAATGATAGCCAATTAACCAGACCCATAGGCCCATCAGAATTTGCAGCAAGATGGATCTGAACTTCAACATAAAAATGACAAGACAAATAATGCAAGTTTGATAAGAATTCTTATCAAGAATGAAATCGTCAGTCAGACCAAAGCATGGTTCTAAATAACTGAAAAAAGATTTACATATATGCAAATTCAAGTAATTAATGACGAAATCCAGCCAGAAAAGTCAAACCCCACAATCAATTTCTAGAACTAGTAATAGGAACACATCTCAATCTTATGATAATCACAGTTATAATAAGTACTCACTTGATCTATCTGTCGAGTAGCTGCAGTAACCTTGCCCTCAGTGGCCTTTGTTAGATCATCGTAATAGCTCTCAGGCACCGTAGATTTCTTCTTAGCCGCCCCTGACAAGGCAAACCAGACCTTAGGGCGAAGAACCGGAGGGATTCCTTGCCTAATCAACTTCTTCAGAGTGATGGCATTCGTAAGTACAGAGAGTTTCAAGGAAGACTTAAGGGCACTGCTAGTGCCTCCTTCGCCTATAGAACAATGCAAATACCAATTCGCACCTTTGCTAGCTTCCAATGCCCACCATACCCGATTCCTTTCTCTCACCTTCTCCCTCACCTCGTTCAACACATTGACATCATCTACATTCCCTTCTACAGTAAAACCATATAGGTCTTGGAATTTTACAGTGAGATTTGCTCTTCTGGAATGGATGCTAGGCCTCAGAATTGCTATTTGAGCTTGGTATTCCATGGTGAGGTCTATTTTGCTCTGAGTTCCATACATTTTCTTGAGCGATATAATGATGAATCAAGAAAAAGGAGGACAGGAAGAGAGAGAGGGAGGGAAGATTTGGGGATTAAGATAGAAACAAAATCGTCTCAGAAGGACCTTGTCAAATAAGAGAAATCCTACCGATATGAAAACCAATGAAATGGTCTCTGTGTAGACCTTAATGAACACTTGGGATTAGGATTAGGTAAAGAGCGGCTTTTGCAAAAATTGAAAAATACAAAATCGTCCTCCTAAGAATTGTCTAACAAGAAATGTGGATTTCAAAATTATAGCAAAAGAAGATCAAAACTCTAACGCCATTACAAAGCTCGAAAGAGCTCTAATCTCCGCTACAAGGCCATCAATCAGCAAAAAAAAAAAAATCCAAAATCAGAGTATTTCCAAAATAAGGTACGACCGAAGAAATCAAAAATGGGAAAGGCAAAGAAGGAATCAGAGGAAAAGATGAGAAGCGAAACCCAGAAACCGGGGTTTGAACATCAATGTGCTACCTAGAGAGGAAAGGGAAATTCTGAACAGGATATCTGATTCATAAAATTAAAGTGGGAAAAGTTGAAGAAAGGATTTGTAAGAGAGGAGATGACGGTGGAAACAACACACAGCGGCAAGAATCTCGTTGCGATTAAAGAGGGGACATGGAAGCTTGGGAGAAAGATTTTACAAGATGAGGAAAAATCGGTGGTGGATCATAGATAAGCTGGGAGCCTGGGACTAGTTTGTTCCAGGACAAAAAGAAACGTTAGTCAAAATAAGTGTGTGTTTGGAATGGCTTATTTTTGTCCAAAACGTGCTTATAATTCGTGATTCACGGTATACGAGGTAAGTATGTGAGAGGAGTTTTTTCTCGGTTTATGTAATAAGTGCGTTTTTACTGTACAAAAAGCTTAAACAAACACGCACTAATTTCTTTGGTTTTTTTTTTTTGGGTAATTTGAATTTTAAAACCAAAATTAAATGAAATGTCCAAATGGGAAAACGCAAAAGAGAAAGTTTCATCAATCATCGTTCTATATATTAGTAGCTCGTAGGTCAATGGCTTGTTATTGGGGTAACATCAGATTTGAAATGACTATAATCTCCTTTTACTTTTTTTTTCTGTTTTCATTGGGTAGATAGCTTGAAAGTCTCCTTTATTGCAATTAAGATATATATACATATTCCCCAAAAAAAAAAAATTGTCTGTTTGAGAAATAATTTAAAAATCTTAAATTAAAATGTTTGCTTACATCAATATAAATTTTAAAATGTGTGAAAGAACTCGTTATTCATAAATTTAAAATATTAAATTCCAAATTAATTATTTTTATAGATTTTTATTTATATATTTACTTTAAAGGAAAAAAGGTAGAAATAATAATTTGATACTCCCTCTTATTCTTTTTATAAGAGCCCAAATTTCAATTGTCATGGTCTTTTTTATAAGAACCTAATAAGAGTTATCTGAATATTTAATGAGTTTTTTCTATTTTTGCATTCTCATTAATTATATATATTACATTAATTAAAAAATTAGTGATAGTCATATTTACTTTATTTCTCTCTCTTACTTGCCATTTAGAAATAAGGATGTAACATCCCAAATTTTATATTCACTAAATATATTGTAAGTATTTGAGAAATTCAATCAAATGGTGAATATTCATGAATTTGGAATTTATGAATTTCATAAATGTTCAATTTCATGGAAATTGGGAAAAAATAATTATGGAATTAATTTGGGTAATTTAAAAAGCCCAATATTAAGGTCCAAAAATGAAGGAATATTAGAGAAAATATTTGATCCAAAAATAGACGAAAATTGGCCAAGGAAAAATAAGAGAAGAAATTGGATTAGAAAGGTGATGGCAAAATCGTAATTTTATCAAAATAGCATAAAATAAATTATTTTTTAATTAATTGAAGTTAATTTCAATTAATTAAGGAAAATAAAGGTTAAAAATATATTTAGAATATTTTGGTCAATTTAATATGAATTTATGGAAAATTTGAGCAAAAGTGCAATTTTGACCAAAATTGAGACTTTACGTGTATACGTAACCGGAACAAGTTGTGAAGCCAATTGAGACCATAGGGAGGGACCCCTAGGAGTCTCCTACATGTGGCATGGAGAAGGAAATATTGGTTGGGCTTAATGGGTATGATTACATGTACATAAGTTTATGTACATAAAAATTAGTTTTTGAATTTTTGGAAAATTAATGAATAATTACATGTCATACAATATATATGATAAAGTAACATCATCCTCTTCATATCAGCCCCTAAACCGACGTCTTCATCTGAAACTAAGGTGAGAAAAACGTTGAGAACACTTGGAGAAAGAAAGAGAAGAGAACTCGCGAGGTAAGCCAATTTCTTCGGTAAATTCTTACCTAACGCGTATAACTCCGCTCCAAAGCTATCCTTCTACATTCTTCAAGGTTTGTGGAGCTCAAATTTGGGTGTTCAAGGACTTAGGGTTTTCAGCAATATTTGGAAAAAACTTGTAGGAGCTTGAGGTAACTTCCAAACCTTCGTATATTAACTATTCTGGTTGCTGTGGGCAATTTAATCGGTGAAATTTCGCCGGATTGCCATTGATTTTAATTTTTGGAAATCGGTATGTGGGGCTGTTATGCTGCCCAAATTGATACTAAATGGTAGTTATAACCTAATGGAATAGTCAATAAAGTGGTTAGGAGTAGAAAGGAACGTGTTTATGGAGCTGAAACCGAAAAACCCCAATTTCCCCCTTAAAACTTATATATTTCGGTCAGCATTGTAAATGGGTCTTAGAGTTGGATTTTCAATGATTTGATGGTTCCATTGGATTCAGTGGCAAAAAATAGGTAGGGTTACAGTTGGGCACTTTTTCAGAAAAGGCTGAGAAAGCATAATTACGGAAACGCCCTTAAAACCCTAAAAGCAGGGCTGCCAAGGGCAATTTCGTAATTTGACATTGAATTTGATAATTTTGAGTCCGGAAATGGATTCCTTGGACAAAAATATGTCAGGATAGCCCTAGTCAAAATTTTGGGAAAACGTGCCGGCGGGGCCGGACCGAGGTCCCGGGGGCATTTTGGTAAATTTTCACCATAGGCTAATATAACTACAAGAAACACTATGGAAGAGTTTAAAATGATACTTGGATAGGTTATGACCTATTTCTTGTATATTTAATATTTTAGGATCGAATCGGGAGCCGAAAGTCGACACGATTTACAAGGCACACAAAAAGGGGTCGATAGAACTTTAAGGTAGGGATATTATCCTTCATACATTATGCCATAGTTATATGATTGTGTGAATGCCAATGTTTGTAAATGCGCTTTATTAATCAACATGTTTTGCCCAGAGAGGGGCCGGTAGTGCTAGAGGCACTTACACTAGAGTTGGCAGAAGACCAACCGGTGCAGATTAGTGGGGCTGGGCCCTACTCATGTATATATGCATATGATATGTTTATATTGTTCATTAATTGGTGCATATATGGCATATATCATATTTACTTTTCACATTTTCTATGAACGATAGCATGTTTCTACTGGGATTCTTCAGAATCTCACCCCTTTTTCTAAACCAAACATCTCAGTGGCCGCCAGTGGATCAAAAGGCAAGAATGTAGACCAAGGGAAGTGACTGGCATGTGCCTCAAAGTAAATACAAAGTTCGTAGTTATAGATAGTCTATGTCTAAAATACTTTTGGATATTTTATAATAGTGGTGTATATTGTCGCATTCTGTAGGGTTGACTTTGGACTGTAAATAAATACTTTTATCAATATATATGTACTCTTCTGTATGCCTGTGGAACTTGGTCTCTATTACTCTGTGTATATCGAAATGGAAACGAGTGTTGACAAAGGGCATGCTTAGAAAATAAATTTTATTTACTAACTTTAACCGATTTTTTAAACCATGTAATTTGGTTATTGAGCTGTTATAAATAGGACCGAAAGGAATATAACTTAATCAAGAGGTATCGTTTATAGATTAAGAAATAAAGGATTTTGAGAGGGAGATCCAATGTCTCGCCATTTGGCGGCCAAAGTGATGGTTTGGAGAAAGAGCAATATGAAGCGGTGAAGAAGCCATGATTATGAAATTATGTAATTATGTAACATAATAATGTAGTCTCTTGATATAATATGTCATGATTAATTTCAAAAATTGATGAATATTAAAAATAGCAATTGTTTTAGAACATTAGAAAATCGTTGAGATTGTTATGACTTATGCTTATTTGCACACTCTTTTATTATCATGGGCAACGTAGTGGATTAATCTCTTTAATAAGCCATCGTCCTACACCTCCGTAGGATTAAAGAAAAAGGCAACAAATACATGATACCTTGATTTGTTTGGTGGAGCAAATGGTCTCACATGCCACGGGTATGTTGGAGTTAGTGTTTAAAAAACATGTTCACGTAGGTTGAAACAAAATTCTTTTCACAAACTAATCTTATATATCATAAATCATGTTGAAAAAGTAATTTTTACCACTAATCTAAATAGATACTCCCTCCGGTCCTAATTTTAAGATAAAAGTTGACTTTTTTGGAGAAATTAAGGAAGTCAATTTAATTACTTTAGAGTGTTTATATTTTTATTTTTTTCTCCAAATTAATTAATTTGACTAATAAACTAATATATAGTCTAAGGATACTAAAAATATAAACACTATAAAGATAGTATGAGCGCTCTCTATACCATAGTCTATGTAGCATCCCCAAATTTTGTTCAAATACTAATTAGGATTATTTGGCATTGATTTGAGTCATATGTATCAAAATTTTGATAACAATCAATGTCATATGTAAAAAAACATAATTAACTATCTTTAGCTGTCATCGGACAAGTGAAAGTGCAAAAACAGAATAAAAGCAAGGGGAAGCATCAAGAAACTCTATTCTCTACTGCGATTATGATATTCTGAGGATATTGGACATAGTTTCAGACTGCTAATACTATGATTATTGGATGTAAATTAAATCGTAATGAACTCAGCAAGCAAACAATTATTAATTATACTCCGTCCGGTCCTAATTATAAGATAAAATTGACTTTTTTTAGAGAAATTAAGAAAGCCGATTAAATTACTTTAGAGTATTTATATTTTTATTTTTTTCTCCAAACTAATTAATTTGACTAATAAAATAATATAAAATCTAAGGATACTAAAAATATAAAAACTCTAAAGTAATTTAATCAGCTTCCTTAATTTCTCCAAAAAAGTCAACTTTATCTTATAATTAAAACCGGAGGGAGTATATCAGAAATCCAAGGTCTTCCCTTGACCTCATAGTTCCCTTCATGATGTAGTTTCATTCTGATTTTCCCCCTAATTTCAAACAAATTACTATGTTGGTCAATAATATATACTCCCTTCGGTCCTAATTATAAGATAAAGTTGACTTTTTTGGACAAATTAAGGAAGCCAATTAAATCACTTTAGAGTATTTATATTTTTAGTATCTTTAGATTATATATCAGTTTATTAGTCAAATTAATTAGTTTGAAGAAAAAAATAAAAATAAAAATATTCTAAAGTGATTTAATTGACTTCCTTAATTTCTTCAAAAAAGTTAACTTTATCTTATAATTAGGACCGGAGGGAGTATTCTATATTATGTCGATCAGTGTTGTAACTTACGTAAATAGTCCTTTAACATTTTGAATTAATTATAAAAATGTCACACCACATTATTGGAGTATTCTTTTATAATCAACACACGTTAAAGCGTAGTAACTAGAGAGAGAGAGAGAGAGAGAGAGAGAGAGAGTAACAATTATCAAATGGCGCTTCTGATACAGGAATTAATATAGTTTAGCAAAGTATGATGAAAGCATTGGATCAATCCAAAAGTCATTTAAATTATAAAACATAATTGCAAAATTTAAATTTAAAATTGAATAAAAATTATGGGAACAAAAATGTAATTTTATGTATACGTACAAGTTGTGATAGTTACATTGAAACAAAAAAGTTGGAACAGCCTGTGGTTTGGAATTGGAATTATATTGTGTTATTCAAAGTAACGTGTTCTAAAGCCAACATACAGGTTCTATAGAAAATTTTCCTGAAACAAAAAGTTCAACTTTTTTGGGTAAAGGGCAGAGAATAGTTCAAATTATAATAAATAAATAAATAATGATACAAGATTTGACCAAGAAAAAAAAAAATCTTATGATGTCATAGTTCTCAGTTATACATTTTAAAATGATTGTCACTTCTTCTCTAAGCTAATAACGTATAATGATGGTTATACATTATATCTTTTATATAATCTGTTCAGTTAATTAAAAAAATTAGGGGTGAGTTTGTGTATTCGATATATGATATTATTGGTTAAAAATAAAAACCTATATTTAGAGAGCTTCACAGTTCACACTTTATGGTATATTACTAAAAACTTATGTAATTAGCCTGGCCTGAACAATGCAATTTTTATATTAATCGGACCGTATTTTACAAGAGAAATATTGTAAGTCAATAAAAGAATCAAATAATGCAAATAATAATAATAATTATTATTATAGACTCTCATGATACTAAAACCTAACATGGATTAACTAATCAAATCAGTAAACCGATGAACCAGTCTCCTAACCCATTCAATCAAAAATTTTGGATGGGATTGATTAGGTTATATTTTATATTACTTTTCTCTTATTGTTGAGCCTAAAACAACATCGTTTTATTTTTTTTAAAAAAAATAGTATTTTGTGATATAGTTGTGCTTCAATAACTCTATTTTTATTTGATTATATGTAATTTATACATGAATGTTTTATTTATTTATGGATTATATTTTATTTATTTATGAATATTTTTATATATCTTAATTAAATGATATTATTTTCATCATGGTTGGTTTGATCCCGATTCAATTATGGTCATGTCACCAGCATTTGATGAAGGATGAACTACTGTCTTGACAAATCCAATTTTCAATCCCTTGATCTTTATGTCAAATATATATATATATATATATATATATATATATATATATAAGCAGTCAAAAGAGTACCTAATCACCTAGTTGTGATTTCATGACTTAAAAGTTAAATTTAGATGATAAGTGTTTTGTAATGACAAGGTAAGAGACAAAAAAAGCCAAATGATATATAATTCTCTTGCACACACATTCTCAAAATGTAGTAGTAATTAATTAAAGTATTGGTATAGCTTTTTGAGTACCTTTTAATCCAAGCAAGCAGTACGAAGTTTAACATGTTAATATGATCGAAGTCCGAAATATACATGCACAATTGTTTCAAGACAAGTTAGATTTTGAGTTTAAGTGAAGTTTCGCTTTCTCCTAGAATTAAATTAAAAAAATTTTCTCTTGAAAATGTTTTAAAAATAATCTTGATTTCATCAACATCAATCGATATTAATTAATTAGTGCTCCATTTGGTCCTATTTATAAGTAACTTTCTTTTTCATAGGGCTAGTCTATTTTATAAGCAACTTTCACATTTTATCTGAAATATAAGCTTCTTTTTCATATTTTACTTTCATTAAATACTCTTTATCTCTCATACTTTTTATTTATTTTCTCTCTTATACTTTTTTCATAAATGGGGGCATATATGGAAAAAAAATATAGTATTTTTGACACACTTATTACTTTTAACTACTAGCTCGTTTTGCGCAATCAAGAGGAAAATTGCTTATAAATAGGATCGGAGGGAGTATTAAAATGAATCAATATTAAAATGTAAACTTTATAAGATGTTTTATTATTATTCACAAGCTTTTAAATAATAATTTTTTTTCCAAACTCCTTGTCAAAGGTCTACTTAGATTCTAATAAATTAAAATGTTTGTAGTCTAATTCCCTACAAAATATATTTTGACTAGGCTCCAATCCAAGCCTAAGGGCTTATTTGGTCTGAGGGGGGGTGAAGTTTTTTTGAGTTGAATTTAAAACAAAATTAGAGAAATGGGGTTAAAAATTTTTAATTAATATTTTTTACTCTTTTATTTTATATATTTTCTTTATTAAAATTTTATTACTCCACTTATCCAATCTTTTAAAATTCAACGTATAAAAATTTTCCCTCCCCCCTCCCGTCCAAATCCCTCACAACTAACAGACCCTAAATATAGTTTCCTTCATTTTTCTCGAAATTTCATAACAAATTCACATCCCAAGCTTAGCCAAAACCTTAAACCTTTCAACTAAAAAAATTAAGCGTGATATGATGGAAAAAAAGAAAATTAAACTTTATTAAAAGGCAATATAACTTTGTACTCCTTATCCAAAAAAAAAAAAAATGACTTTTTACTCTTCGAGATAATTACCCATAATTTATGGTACTCTCTTGATTAGAAATATATAATCTTAGGAAATTTCTTATAAGATTTGCATAATTTATTTTATACGAAAAGAAAATGATGACAAATGAGTAAATTGATTAAGAAGTTATGGGCAACTTGGTCAAATTACAAAAAGATAACTACGCGTTTTTTTGAGGGAAAAAAATGTCGCCAGGTGCGTCCCCAGTTCGAAGCGGCGACAAATGACTTGAGGGTACACGCCACCTGTGGGTGGGCCCGTCTTGTAGGATCCTCTGGGTCCAATACAGTGTTCTGCTGATATATATTTGGTGTTGATCGTAGATATAAGATAATTCTTTTTATATTGGTTTACCTTTTTTTTTTTAATTTAATCTTATTGATGTTCCTTCAATAATAATTAAGAAAGAGAAAACGGATGGGGGAATTAAAGATATTAAGATATTTTAGAAAATATATATCATATTAACTAATGCAACTAACTTCCTTAATCTAATCAAATTAAAAGTTATGCTCAAAAAGTTAATCCGAACACACACTAATGTGTGTTAGGATTAGCTTTTAAAATATAGTTTTTACGATTTATAAGTATGTAAGAAAAGTTTCGTCTTAATTTATAAAAAGAATTTTTAAAACCGCGATTTGAGGGTTACCCAAATATCCACACAAATGGAATTGTAATTAATCACCGAATATTCAGATGCACGTGTATTACTGTGGAAACAAAGCGGCAGATTCTTCAATCTTCACTCCCAGCCGAACATTCACCGGTTTTCACGCGGACGTGTGACCTTGTGCAGTGGGCCGGACCGGCCGGTTGACGTCGCCCCCAACTCTTAATTTTTTTAATCGAGCCGGCTCAAGCATTTCGATTTACAAACCCAAGGTGATCCATACTTTTAATAATAAATAGCATTTAAATTGTGTCGCCAAATATCTTCTTCTTGATATGGTTCAATTTTTCTCTTTTTTTTCTTTTTTGCCAATTACTCATTATAGTCTACGTGTCCATAATATAACACAGTATTCAACTAATTTACATATATTAAGAAAATTAATTAAACTAGTTAATCACAATCGTTATGTACCCCTCATATTCTTTATATAAGACATCTTCTATATACAAGATTTTTGGGATATGATTCTAAATGTAATTCACTTTGGAAAAAGTCAATAGCGTTAAATTCTTCTAATTCACAGATGTTGTTATTAATTATGTTGTAGAGAGAGATTATGTAAGAAAAAAAATTAAATGTAATTAAGATACATAGACCTTAATTGAACTGTTACTTCCTCCGGTCCACAATATAAGTTATTTGAAGGATAATTATTTATCAATTTTGTCTATATAATTAATGCTTCAATGTGATTTGTTGTATATTCTCTCACATTTAAAACCTAATTTACTATGGGTAAAATTGGAAAAAAATTTAATTTAAAGCATATGTAACAAGTTAATTACCATTTCTTAGTTCTGATGAATGTAGTTGAAGTATCTTATATTATATAGAATAGAGTATTTTAAAAACTGACATATGAATTCACCTAAAATAACTCTTTGTCTAATAATTTAAATTTGGTGGTGAAGTTTACTTTTTTTTTTTTTTTTGGGTTTGGAGGGGGGGTGGTTATTAAATGATATACCAAATTTAAGTGAGAAAAACTTTCCAAACGATAATAAGGAAAAACAATTTTTAGCCAGGTAGAGTTGTTAGTGATATACAAAATTTAAGTGAGAAATGTCCGTTTGGGTTAATGGTGGCAGGAATGACTTTTTTTAAATATTACTTTTATAAACTTAAGATATAATAAAAGTCGGATTGTAAATATGATTTATGTTTCAATTAACGGTGACAGAAGTGACTTTTTTTTTTTTTAAAAAAAAAAAGCTAGAATTTTGAGGTTCTTCTCATAAGCTACTTTCGGAGAAAAACCTAGTTGCCAAAACGGAAACCCAAACACTCTAAAACTACCATCGGCCTTTAAAAAAAAAACAAAAAAAGCTATTTTCTGCCATCCAAAAAGGTTCAAAAACCGTCCCAAGGATAATAAGAAAAAACAATATTTAGCAAGGGAGAGTTATTAGGTGATATACAAAATTTAAGTGAGAAAAACTACCCAGAGAAATAATATGGAAAAACAATATATTTAGTGAGGGAGGCAAAATGAATTGAGTGAGGTATTATATATAGAATCATAATACATTTATTAACTAAGTTTTATATTTATGATTGGATGGAATATTTTTAAATCAAACTTAAAATACGAGTATAGTACACTAATGTAAGGAGTAAATTGTACAAATTTTTCTCAAATTTTCTTATTATACTATTTAAATCTATTAACACTCATAACTTATCATACTTAATAAAGAAATTTCTATGAAGTTTATATATGAAGTAACTAAATATGATCAAATACAAAAAGTTGACACAAGTTTAAGAACGAGTTGACATAGTGGGTGTTTGTTTCAGCGTTTTCATGCGTTAAACGAGCTTGAACAGTAGACAAACGGGATTGAACAGTGAAAAAGTTAAATATGAGTGTTTGTTTCAGCGATGAGATTTAAGTTAAAAAAAAGTCAAAAGTTGGAAAAAGTAATAAGCCTCAAAATGGAGCTTATTGGAGCTTATGTGCGTGTGTGTAATATTGACAGGAGTATTTTCATATCTTTGGGGATCAATGAGGTACATAAAATCACTTCTAATCATAAAAATTCTTTTATGAAAAATATTCTAAATAATTTTCTCTTTCTTTAGATAGTAATATTCTGCTAATTAGAGAATACTTTGGGATAAGAGTTTAGACAAGTTTTGAGTTTTGTCAATATATGACTGTAGAAATGTAGAAAATAATTAATAATTAATTTTAATCAGTTTAGATTTATTATTTAGTTGTTTTATGATTTTATAATCAATTGCTTTTATAAACATGTCGCAAATTAGTTTCTATATGGTGTTTTTACCAATTAAATTTAGTTTAAATAATTTATTTAGATTATTGGAGGTATTATTGAGGTTTTAATAGATTTATTTTATTAGATTTTGAGCTATGTGAAAATATGAGTTAGGATTTAATATTTAAATTAGAGTTTGATATAATTTATAAAATTTAAGCTTGAGGTGCACAATAGAAAAGACTTTTGGAGTGTACTAATTCAAATTAGAGTTTGATATAATTTTATTAAAATTGTACTATTGCCAAATTTTCAAAATTAATTTTTGAGAAAATTGTGAAAAAATCCCTCCGCCTGTAGATATCTTCCCAGGTCTCATTTGACAATTAAGTTGCCAATGAGGACTTTTTTCACAATTATCCCTTCATTTTTTCATTTTTCATAATTTTTATAATTTTTTATATTAAATAATACAAAAGCCACTTCTATAAAAGTCAAACCAAACATTATTCACTTTTACATAAGTTACTTATCCAATCGCCAATCCAAACACTCATCATTTTACCCAATCTAATTTTTTTTCCAATTTTAAGATTCCATAAGTCTAAGTAAAAATAAGTTACTAATTCAATCTCCAATTCAAACACAACCATAATTTTATAAGCCAAAAATATAAAAACAATAAATTCAGTGAATTAAAACACGTCACTTCAACTGAGTTTATAGGAGAACATGAGTTTAATAATAAGTTGACACGAGTTTATAAGTTTGAAGTATAAAAACATTAATTAAGGAGTTAACTCACACGTATAACAACAATTAAAACCAATAAGTAGTGATCCCAATAAAGGGAGTGTAACAGCCTTATCGTGAGGTTTTGGGTGCTAGTTCATAAGTAAACATAAAAAAGCTTCTAAGAAAGACTATCCTTGCTTAGATTTAACAATATATGATATTCTATTAATTTTTGTGATGAAGGGCTCCTGCCGAAATTTCGCATTTTTAGCGAGATTTTTTTTTTTGGCGAAAAAAAGTGAGATATTTTCAAATGATTTATGACAAACCTCGAGCATGCCTAGGTCGCGTATACAAATGTCAGAAGAGGCCAACTCTATCAATTGGTGTCATTTGGAGAAATAGGAGCCATACACATGGAAACAACTTAGGATTGATGCATTAATAACACACACACACACACACACACAGACACACACAGACACAGACACAGACACACACACACACAACCTTTACTATTTTTCATCTGTTGTTTAAGGATTTTAATTTTTTATACCAACAATCGGCATGGGACGCTTTTATTTAAGGCTTATTTTTGTATATATAAATTAATTTTTTTATTAACTCTACCAACACAACTTATTTTACTTATTATTGCTGCTTTAAACTTTTAATAGTGAAGAAAATGTATAATTACAAAATATTTTTTTATTTTATATTGTGTAGAAGTATTGAAAATGATAAATAAATAGAAATAATTTTGGGAAAATTGCTCATAAAGACTTCGTTGGAAATTTATTTGCCTAATTTAAAATATAAATATTATCAAAACTAAGTTAACATTATCCATATTTAATAAAATGCAAACACTAAGATCTAAGTCTAAACCAAAACTAATGTCCCGGTCAACCACAACCACAAGAACACAATCACAATCAAATAAATAAGTAGGTAAGGTTATAATCATAAACCAAACACTAAATAATATAAATAATATTGTCATTTTCTTCTCCATGACCATTATCACTATTGACGTCATCAAAACTATTTAAACAATATTCATCATCATAATATGAATAATATTATCATTTTCTTCTCCATGTCCATCATGGCTCGTGAGGGACTGAGAGTCTATATTCAATTATGGTCTTATTAAAAATAATATATTAAACAAGTTTAAAAAGGCTGATTTTGTAGGGCTGTAGGGCCGACCCTTTTAAACCTTACGGGGCTGGCATTTCTAGATCCGACTTCTTCTCAAGGTTCTAAATTATTAGCCTGACATTTAACGAGCTCAAACTTAAACAGGCTGGCCAAATGGGCTTGGCCCGATTCCCATACCCTAAGTGATATCATAGAGTCTAGTAATAAAATATCCTAAAGTGCGTATTCTTCTCTCTATAAACTATAAAGTACTGAAAGTCGCGTCATTATTATATAGTTTATGTAGAGCTAGGGCTATAACTGGCCCAAAAAAAAAAAAAAAAGTAGAGGTAGGGCTATAAGAAACGTTAGAGGTCTTTTAATTAAATATTTGATGTTAATGAAAAATAAGAAATTTTAAATTATGTTTTGATTATTTTCAAGGATTAAATCTCTAGTGAGAAGACTATCGGGATGAGCAAATTTGATATCAAGTTGAAAATTGTTTTGGGCTCAATTTTCTAATAAGCAATCTTTGAGGCCCAGGAGTTGTAATGGACTTTGTATATTACAAGAACGAATAATCTGACCCAAAAAAGAAACTGCTTATTAACTACTCATCATAACTTGGTTCACAAGCAAACGTAAATGTATTACTTTATTTTGTTCGATTTAATCCTTTAATCAATGACATGCTTGTAATTTATGGCATCATGTTTTAAATTTTTATTAAAATTAATTTCGAATTTCATAGCATACACACAAATTATTTATTTATTTGAACAACAAATAACCCAAGGGATCATACCAGAATTATATTAGTTTTAGGGAAATGACTCCAAATATGCACTTACATGTTCATTGTGGGGACTGCATACAGATTTCATAGTATATTGATGACGTACAAGTTATTCATTACCCACTATTTAAATAATTAAATTTGAGATAAAGATAAAAGTAAATGGTCAGCATTAGACATTTCATAATTGGAGGATTAAAGTAAAAACATAAGTACATCATATAACAAGTGAACAATATCATTTATATATATATACATGTAGTTTTTATCCCCCATGAATAAGATAAAAGTTGGGGGGAAATTAGTATGAAGTTCTAAAAAAGGGACTTAACTATTAAGAAATCTCAGTAACAACTGACGAGCACATAAGAATAAATTCTAATATAAGAAATGATAATATTTTACTTATCATTGAGACTTCTTGATAATTAAATATCTTCTATAGGACCTCAATAATTTGCCCAACCATAAAGTTTCTCACAAATGAAGGGAGATTACCAACATCAGAGCCATCCAACGAGATGCAAGTGCAAGTGCTCCTAAGGGTCTGTTTGGTGTGAGGGATTTGAGAGGAGGGAAAATTTTTATAAGTTGAATTTTAAAAAATTGAAAAAGTGGGATAATAAAATTTTAATAAAGAAAATATATAAGATAAAAGAGTAAGAAAAATTAATTAAAAATTTTTAACCCCACTTCTCTAATTTTTTTAAATTCAACTCAAAAAAATTTTCTCTCAGCCCATTTTTCCTCCCCTCTCCTCTCCTCAGACCAAACAATCCCTAAGGGTCAAACATATATCATTATAGAAGACAGTAATTAATTCCACTACCAAGTTAGACATTTTTTTTAAGGCCACAAACTTAGGTGCCTGTCTTGACGCCCCTTTCATTCTGGGGTGATGGAGGGATAGTACCATTCCAGTCCTTTTTTCATGTTTTTCCTGTGGGTTTGGAAAAAATTGCAATCAATAAGATTTTCCCAATCCTCCCTTTACATTAGCATGGCGTACTTCTCTTGTTCGAACTGGAGTTTGAAACCAAACTCCTTCTTAGGAGGAGGATAGATGGGGCGATTCAGGTGAGATCTAATGTGGATCCAACTTTCTATTCACTCGTGGGATCTGGGTGGATAGCAGACCCAAAGTTATGGAACTTGGGTGTGGGTATTTTGTCAAAATAGAATGGTCTTACCTTACTGTCTTCTTTTTATTAAAAAAGCTTTTCCAACTGTGAGACACATTAAAAATGG
Source organism: Inga laurina (assembly GCA_963855925.1). Classification (NCBI taxonomy): domain Eukaryota; kingdom Viridiplantae; phylum Streptophyta; class Magnoliopsida; order Fabales; family Fabaceae; genus Inga; species Inga laurina. Next base: position 68,639,248 of record OY979704.1, read on the forward strand.
AATATAAGCCCCCAAAATTCAAATAAAGAAAACTAAAAAATTATAGGAACTTTTGGAAAAATCTTATATCTTATATTGTAAAACTAAAAAAAAAAACTACAACTAAACGAAAACTTTGGAGTGACCTCAAAACTTGCCAAAAAAAAAAAAAAAAAACTTTCAGCAACAAATTAGCAATCTTCAATTTTCAAGAGAAGATGGTACAACCTATGACTTTAACAGTTAAACAATGGATTGAGTTAAAACTTATTATTTTAAATGAAAATACATTTTCAAAAATAAATAGAATTAATGAGGAAAAGCATGAATAGTGAAACTAAGAGTATACGAGAATATTCCAAAAAAGCCATACAACAGAAGTTGGATACGGACTGAAACTCCACTTCCAAACTTTCGTGATAGAAGACAAATGTGCTCTACTAAATGAAACTCTTGGGATAATGATTTTGAGATGTTTTTCTCTAAACTTTCACAAACAAAGAGCAAAATTATTGGATGCATGCTAATTTTAGTTCCAGTGTATGGAAGAATGAGATAAAGGAAAAGTTTAAGGTTTAAACTTCACATGACAATATAGCATTCTTTAGCTAGAAAAATGATAGCCCACTAATTAGTTTTAGCATAAATTCTCATATTCTACATGCATGATCTCAGCTGGAAGATGTGAAATTTAAGATATACCTTAATTGAACCCTCTACTTTTCCTTATCTAATGCAGTTTTTGAGAAACATGAATTCGTAACCAAGAGTTGCTGGCTCCTTTTGAACTCGATCTTCCTCTTTAAATGCAGATGTACATTCTTCTTTCAAAGACAAAACTCTGCATGCAATTAAACAAGACCCAAAACAGTTTATGCCCCAATGGTAGCAACTGAACGAGAAAATCAAGCACATATAATTTGAAATTATAAATAGTTCTATAGTGCAACTCTATTACGATGTTATAATATTATGTTCAAGTTCTTAGTAGTATATATTAATATACATTTATTTAAAGGGTTAAAGGGCTAAAACACCCCTGAAGTTTTTACAAATGGATACTTGGCACTTGAAGTTTTTCGGAGGATATGCCCCGGAATTATAAAAAACAGGACATTTATCCAACCTAACAAACCTAAACGCTCAATGCTTATTGACCCATTTTTGCTGAGGTGGAATGCCCACCTGGCATCCACGGCCCTAAAACTAACACTATAACCTATTGTGCGAAGAATGATTTGCATGACAAATTTAGGTCAACAATCCCCCTTTTCCCAGTAAGATAAGGTAGGAATGGAAAAAAATTGCAACTTTGTAAATGACAATTAGGGGTGTTTAAATCTCAGGACAGGACCGGGATCACTTATTCCTGGTTCCCGTCCCCGGGGGTAGCCGAGAATGGGAAGTCATTCCCGGTATAACCGGGATTGGGAATTCCTGGGACCGGGACCGAGAATTCCCGGTTTCAATAATATAATTATATTAGTTAAATTTTTTATAATCTAGTATTTAAAGTGATTATTTAACACCTAAAAAGGTTATAAAAATCACACAAATTGAGCTAGAATTGAAGAATAATATATTATTATTATTATCACATTCATCATTTTTGTTATTATCTTTATATATTATATAGTTAGGATTAGTATCACGATATATACGATTTTACTCTAACTAAATATGTGATATACATTTTATCAAATGATAACTTAATTTATAAGGTAAAAAATACAAATATAAAAGAATAACTTATTTTTTAAGGAACAAATAAAATAAAAAACCGGGACCGGGAATTCTCGGGATCACAATGTGTGATCTCGGTCCCGGTCCCGCTTTTCCTGATCCCTATCCCGGCCGAGGCGGGAAATTCCAGGGATAAAATGTTCGGAACCAGGCCAAGACAATCGGGATCAGGACACTTTAAATACCCCTAATGACAACCAGCAAGAGCAAGAGCGATGCAGTAGTTAAATTAATTAGGTGGTATGAAGATTAATTTCGTGGTATGAAGATTAATTTCGTGATTGTCAATGTTGGTGCTTCAAGTTGCTAAGAATAATGAAGGTAGTCTTCTATTTAGTCGATGAACTCATTTATTAAATATTTTATGTTCTGCTCCAAGCATTCATCCTCCAGCCATGGGGCCAAGTTTTCATTTGTTGAGGTTGATTTTCCCGCCATGATGGCACAAAATTGTGTTTGTTGTTCTCTGCCGTTTTGCTGTTCGTTGGAGGAGGAGGAGATGACAGGGAGCTGTTCGGCGGAGAAGATGATATTGACTGAGAGGTTACTTCTTTTCAGCAAGGGTGATAACATGACGTGGCATTTGGACGACATAATATAATATATGGCAGAGCCACGTCTTCATACATAGGTCAACCAACCGTTGAGGCTCTTTAATGAAAGGGCGAAATTGTCTTGTTTTTTATATTTTCGGGTAGGGTTAAGGTGCAAAAATACACATGTGATTGTCCTCGAAGTGCATCCAACACCAAATGTTTTTTTTAGGTGCAACAGTGACTATGTGGTTACAAAATAGGTGCAAAAATACCATTTGACCGTTAGTTTGACTGTTTGACCGTTAGTTTGACTTTTTTATCCTGAAAGTGATTACGTGTACGATGACATGGACGTTGGAGTGATATTCTGAAAAAAAAAAAACTTGCTGAAAATCAAAATTTTCTAATAAATCATATAATTTAATAAAAATTAGTAATATAATATATGTATTATAATGATTTTAATTTAATAATATTGGGAATCTAGGGTTGGGAAAAAATTGAGCAATCAGTATGTTTTTTAGGGCAACAGCTCTGCTGAGTGAGTTAAGCACTCTGCACTCAGATTTGAATCTACTTCAGTGAAGGTGGTACTAAAATAGTGAAATGTGGGTAATATTAATTGCAAAGCTTTACCAGTCAGCAAATTTTTTTTTTTTTCCAAAATGTCACTCTAGCATCCATGTCATCATACACGTCATCACTTTCAAGGTCAAAAAGTCAAACTAACGGTCAAATGGTATTTTTGCACCTATTTTGTAACCATACAATCACCCTTGCACCTAGAAAAAGCATTTGGTGCTGGGTGCACTTCGAGGACAATCACATATGTATTTTTGCACCTTAACCCTTTCGGGTATATATATATATATATATATTACCCTTCGAAAACTTTTAGGTGCCCAGTGTCCATTCATAGAAACTTTCAAAGTATTTTAGCTCTTTAACCCTTATTTAAATATTATGCTAGTATTTTCCAGCATCAGACTGTTTCACTTTTATATAATAATAAAAATAATAAAACTAATTCCTTACTTAAATATTACTACTATTAAATACATGCATCGGAATGTTTAGCTTCTATATGAAGCCAAACCAAAAAATTATTCTATATAAAATAACATCTAAAGTATACTTTTGATCCTTTATGTTTGTCTTAAATGTCATTTTAGTCTCTTAAGTTTGTAAAATATATTTTTAGTCCTTCAATATTAACATTGTTAATCTCATCTAATGAAAAATATTAACTCATTAAAATCACATTATTTTAATCCTAATTGGCAGCCACAACAACTCAAATTTTTTAAAAAATCCATATTTTAATTAAAATAATAATAATAACAAGAAATTCTAAGTTTTTAATCAATTTAAAATTTGAGGTCTTTAATCAATTTTTTTCATCTCCTTCCCTTGTCATCGGCAATGAACTCCCTTCTTCCTCCATGAATCTTCCAACGCACTCTAACCCTATGCTTCTAATACTTCTTATGCCAACACTTCTCACCGGCTATGTAAACCTAGGCAAGTTCACTTTCCCTTCATGTTCTACACACCTATGGATTAGAAGTTAAATTTAGGTGGTTCTCCCTCATTAAATCCAACTTTGTTGATATGATCTTTCAGTTGTAATGGAATTGGTATTGCTTAAACTAAGATTGGAATCTAAAGATTTGTTGAGCACGGGAGAGAAATGTTTGTTGTTATATGCTATCTATTGTGGAAATGTCAAAACTAAAATATATTTGATTGAGTCAATTCCAAAGCACTTAATTTAGTTGGGAAAACCAAGGATATTCTATCTTTCCCTAGCCTCCCCAGGTGTCCATAGTCAAAGTAAAAACACGTTAGAGACAGGAGCATTCAGGAAGAAGAGAGTTGGTGGTAGAATGAGGGTTTCTATGTGGAAGGGGAGGAGGAAAAAATTGATTAAAAATCGAGAAAATTTTCTGTTAGTATTATTATTTTTGATAAGGTTTCTGTTATTATTTTTAATTAGTTTAATTAAAATATAAATTTGTTAAAAAATTTGAGTTGATGTGGTAAGGAGCTAAGATTAAAATAATGTGACTTTGATGAGTTAATAAATTTTGTTAGATGAAACTAATGGTGTTAATATTGAAGGACTAAAAGTATACTTTACAAACTTAAAGGACTAAAATGACATTTATGCAAACACAAAGGATCAAACATATAATTTAGCCATAAAATAATCATACCAGCAGAAATAAATAACTTGGATAGGGTGTCTCCTGTGACAACAATTTGTGTTCAAAAGGATTTCTGTATATATTAGAAAAATAAATAAAGAAATTTTGTATTAATTTAAGATAACATATTTTGATATATTTAAAATTTAAATCTAGAGGAGGACGGGTCGGTACTAACTTATGTTCTATGGTTTGCAATTGTGTTGGAACCATAGTGCAAAAACCCATACCGGATAGGCCGGTTCAACCGATAATTGGTCAGTGGGTCGGTATGGTTTATTCATTAGGTCTTGAATCGGTGGTTAAACTGGTTTGACCGGTTTCATTTTTTTATTCTTCTAACTATTATCTCGCACTATTTTTGAGAGGAAAATGAAAGGTTGAAGACCAAGATGAAGAGAAAAGTAGGTAAAGAATAAAAAAGAAAGATGATTGAGAAAAAAATTATTTAAAATGATATAATAATTATATGAAAGAAGATATCATTGTATAAGTATAGGCATCATAACTAATACTAATAGATTTTAAGCATTTTTTTTAAAGATCTTCATTTTTATCTATAAAATTTTAAAAATATATTAATATACATATTGCCACTAATAAATTGTATTACCTTCGGTCCTAATTATAAGACAAAGTTAACTTTTTTTGGAGAAATTAAGGAAGTTAAATAAGTTACTTAATTAAATCATATGTTATGTATCCCTAGATTATATATTAATTTATTAGTCAAACTAATTAGTTTGAAGAAAAAAATAAAAATATAAATGTTCTAAAGTAATTTAATTAGCTTCCTTAATTTCTCCAAAAAGTCAATTTTGTCTTATACTTAGGACCGGATGGAGTAATATTTTTACATGACCCATCCAACCATCTGTTTGACCTCGGTTGACCTATTGACTTTTGAACCTACACTATAACCGGCTCATTACCTAGTCCGATTTTTTATTCCTTGGTTGGAACACAGGCTACAAGAATGTTGTTGTAATATATTATATTATTGGGGCAATTAATTTGTGTCTTAGGGAATGCGATGTCAATCATCCCTTTAGAGACTTAGTGTTGGACACTAGACTTCTTTTTCTTTGATATTATTATTCATTTATGGTTTAGGGTTTATGGTTGTTCCCTTTTAACACAAGTGACTACTCTATGATCCGAATTCAAGGCCAAGAAGGATTTAATGGGCCTTTACACTATGAGACCAAGTCTATATTGATACGGACATTAGATTTCTTATTAATATGGACTAGCAGGTTTTTGTTAGTCATATTTATAGGAGAAACCTTAGATTAATTGATCATATATAGCGAAAGTTTTTCATAGCTGGGAGGGAATTTTTTGTATATTTGATCAACATCCCCATGTGTCTGTTGGAGTGGAACGTTAGCTAAAGAGATGTAACTTTTGTCCTATTGTTGCTCCAGTTAAGTACTGTTATTCAGGTTATATTAAAAAGAAAATTGAAATCACGTATCCTTACAATTTGATTTTTTTATCTTTTATAATTATGAGTTGGAGTGACATCTATTAAAGAAAAAATAATAAAAAGACATTTGAGGTTGTTTGGATTTATTCAAAGAAGGTTATTGGATGTGTTAATTAGAAGGATTGATCAAACAGTATGGGGGTTTGAAACCCATAGTTTTCCGGAAGCTATTTTTTTTTTTTGGACCTTTTCAAAGATTATTCTCCAAAATCTATTTTCTAAAATCACTTTTTTCACTTTTTTTTTTTAAATATTCTCCAAAAATTGATCCAAACACACTCTCAAAAGGGTAGAGGAAGACAAAAAAGAATGCTTAATGAAATTATTGAGTTAGAATTTTTAATTAATAATCTATCCAAATATTTGATTGTTGAGAGCATAATAAAACCTCATGATTCATATATTCGACTCCACCTAGTAGAAAAATACTTTATTTTTGTTGTTGTTATATCAAAATTTAAAACCATGTGCTATAATTTTTTAAATTAATTAATTCAGACTTGAGATACAATAATTTACTAAGATTTTGAAGTAGATGGTAATTAACCACCAAATATACAGATGCGCCAACAGAGCGGCAGATTCTTCACCCACAGCTGAACATTCACTGGATTTCACGTGTGGGCCGGACTGGCCGGTTGACGTCGCCCCCAACTTTTCACTTTTTTTTTAACCAAGCCGACCCGGGCCGAAGCTAGGGGCAGCAAGAAATCAATGGATAGGAGGGCAGTCCTTTGCTGAGAAGCTACAGGGCATCAACAGGGGAAATGGGGATTCTGACGACGGAAGCGACAAGGAAAATGATATATCAGATGATGATACAATGTCTGATAACTCTTTAAGTGTCTCTGATGGGGAAGTCGGTGAACCACTGTGCAATATACAAGAAGATCCCAAGAGGAACTTTCCATCTTTTTCCTTCTCTGGTAGGATGAAGAAAAGATTATACAAGGCTTGGAAAAAAGCCGTGATTGTTAAGTTGTTGGGAAGAAATATAGGATATAAAATGTTGCTCTCAATTCTGCAGTCATTATGGGCTAAGCGAGGTGTCATCAGCTTGATCAACATAGGTAACGGTTACTATGTGGTTAAGCTTTCAAATAGGGAAGATTACTATAATGCTCTAACGGGAGGGCCATGGATGCTGTTTGATCATTACCTAACAGTTAGGCCTTGGGAACCGAGTTTCCAACCATGGAGAGCCACCATTGATAAAGTAGCCGTCTGGGTCAGAATGCCTAATGTTTCTCTGGAATACTATGATAAGGAGGCGCTCACGATGATTGGTAACTGAATAGGGGAAACAATCAAAATCGATATCAACACTTCATGTCATCTCAGAGGGCACTACGCACGAATCTGTGTACTGGTAGACTTAGGGAAACAGCTAATGTTGGGCTTCTCCCTGGATGGAGAAGATTATTATTTAGAGTATGAAGGCCTACATTTCCTTTGCACAAATTGTGGTATGTATGGGCATAGGCCGGAAGAGTGCAAAGTGGGTGCAAAAAGGCCTGAGACAAATACTACATCTACAGATGGAGATGGTAGAGCTATGGTAGCAGAGGATGAAACGAAGGATGAGACGGAAATATGGAAAGTAGTGCAGAAACCCCGTCGGCAGTGGAGGGGGAAAGAAAAGCAGAGAGGAAATCTCCGGCAACATCCACAAGGATCCAGGTACGATATCCTTGCCGGAGAAGAAATGACAGCAGAGGAGAACATTGGCCAGACAGTACCACTAGTACAGGAAGGTGGAGAGGTGCAGAAGGATGTTGGGCGCACTAAGGAGCTGCGTGGGAGCAAAGGGAAAAAAGGAGGTAATCAGAAGAGACAAAACAAAAGAGCAGTACGGGCTAACGAACATGATATGGAGGTGGTCCCACTGACTATGACGTTGAGCACCAAAGCGAATGTAAACCTGCAAAATAGGAAGGAAAAAAGAACGAGGGAAATTCTGAGGAAGGAGGAAAACGGGGATGGCATAGTGGAAGTAATGGAACAGGAGGAAAACATTGAGTATGATAACCAGGAGGGTAGTGTACGTGAGGCAGAGGATGAGGAAATGATGGGCTCAAGAGATGAGGAATTATCAGAGATCGGAATTTCTCCTATGATCCCTCATGACCCGGGTGAACATAAAGTGCTTAATGGACCGTATGGGAAATTTTGGGCTAAGAATCCAGAGGAAAGCCCAGTAAGAACGTGTGAGGAAGAATTTGGAAATGGGATGAGTTTTGGGTCTATGGTACCCGAAACACAGTCCACGTAAGAACCATTTGTGAACCTTTGGGTTTTTAAAACATCTTAATGGATCAGATTATTTATTGGAACATTAGAGGAGCTTGCGGACAAGGCTTCTTCCGAAATCTAAAATCTGTCTGTGGTAAGCCGGGCCCATCACTAGTTTTCCTTGCTGAGACTAAGTGTGATAGAGAAACACGCTTCAACTGTGTTAGGCGTATGAGTTTTGATAACATTATGGTTGTTCCGAGCAGTGGCAGATCTGGCGGTCTGATGGCAGCATGGAAGAGTGATAAGATAAATGTATCACTCATAAGAAAAGATAGACAATTTCTGCATCTCCACTGTTCTTGTGAGAGCACTCCGGGTTTCTTTATAACAGCGATTTATGGAACCCCACACTCGAATCTTCGACAGCTTCTATGGGAGGAAATCGCCACTCTATCGATGGCAATTTCAGATCCTTGGGTAGTAATAGGTGATTTTAATGATATATTATCACCATTGGAAAGGGTTGGAGGGGTAAGGGCAAATGAGTCGAGAATCAGCTGGTTTAATGATAGAATCCAGCAATGTCAACTTACAGACCTGGGTTATAAAGGGCCCAAGTTCACATGGAAGGGTCCGTGCATAACCGGCTACTCGAGATTATATGAGCGCCTTGATAGAACCTTGGCAAATTCTGCCTTCTTAACTCACTTCTCAGAATGTATTGTCAAGGTACATACTAGAACACTCTTCTCTGATCATAATCCTATCTCTCTTCAGTTGATTACTGAATCTACTGTAAGGTCGCATAAAAGTCCATTTCGATTTGAAGCAATGTGGCTCACTCATGAGCACTTTAAGGATTTGCTCAATACTTCATGGCCATGCAGTGAGGATATCAACATGTCTCTGCATCATTTCAAAGACTCACTAATTGAATGGAATAGAAATGTATTTGGGTTTGTGGAAAGGAAGAAACACAATATCCTTGCTAGACTTCATGGTATACAAAATTCAAATGATTATCCTCGTTCATCATACCTTTGCAAGCTCGAATCAGAATTGCAGAATGAGCTAGAAAAACTATTGAATCTTGAGGAAATCAAGTGGTTTCAAAAGTCTAGAACAGAGTGGATTACGAAAGGAGATCGAAATACCCGATATTACCACCTTAAAACAAATATGAGAAGGAGGAGGAATAAGGTGTTTACTCTCAAAGATGATTCGGGTAAATGGATTGAGGACGAAAATGAATTGAAGGACCTTGTAACGGGTTATTTCAAAAAACTCTTCTGCTCGGACAGTAGGGAACCCGCCACTCTCCATACCAGAATGAATTTTCCTGTTATAGATTCTATGCGTTTGTCCAGCCTAAGTGCAGTTCCTTCGGAAGAGGAGATTAAATTGGCAGCTTTTTCGATGGGTAGTTATAAAGCCCCGGGGGTCGATGGCTTCTCTCCCATATTTTATAAAAGTAATTGGACTACAGTGGGCCCCAAGTTGTGTATGTTTGTATAGGATGTATTTCAGGGGAAAACGTCTGTTGCTGAATCCAACAAGACCCTTATTACACTTATTCCTAAAAGAGATAACCCAGAAATGGTTTGTCAGTTCAGACCCATATCACTCTGTTCAATACACTATAAATGCATCACAAAGGTGATCACTAATAGGCTAAAAGGAATTATGGATGAGTTGGTCTCACCATTCCAAGCTAGTTTCATTAAAGGTCGCAATATTCAAGATAACATTATTGTGGGGCAGGAGATCCTACATATTATGAGTAAAGCCAGGGGGAGAAGAGGACTTTTGGCCATGAAGATAGACTTAGAAAAAGCATATGACCGAATCCGATGGGAATTCTTACAGCAAGTCCTTACTGATACAGGAATGGACTCCAACTTTGTTAATCTAATTATCTCATGCGTCTCCTCAGTCTCTTATAATGTATTATGGAATGGGGCTTCAACTGATTATTTTTATCCAAGTAGAGGTCTCCGTCAAGGCGATCCGATCTCACCATTTCTGTTTGTGCTGTGTACGGACAGGTTATCACATTTAATCTGTGATGCAGTTAATGATGGTAAGTGGAAGCCTATATATGCAACGAAGGCTGGCCCAGCTATATCTCATTTAATGTTTGCAGATGATCTTCTTTTATTTGGGGTGGCTACGGAAGATCAGGCAACGTGCATGAAAACTTGTTTGGAAGTTTTTGTGAAAGCTTCAGGGGGAAAAGTTAATTGCAGCAAATCCTCGATTTTCTTTTCGCCAAGAGTGTCAGCTGAAACAAAAGAGAGGATCAGAAATATTGCCCAGATGAAGGTCACAAATGAGATAGGAAGGTACCTTGGTTTCCCACTTACAAGGAATAGGAAACCAACGGAGACATTCCAGTATATTGTAGAGAGGGCGAGGGCCAAATTGACCGTGTGGAAAGCCAACTGCCTATCAACTGCAGGAAGAATCACACTGGCAAAATCTGTACTAAGCACAATTCCGTTATATCCGATGCATGTTGCAAAAATTCCTCGACGAATATGTGCTGAGGTAGAGCGTTTGCAACGGAATTTCATTTGGGGCCATGATGGATCTTCACGTCGATTTCACCCGATTGGATGGGACCAGATCTGTCTTCCCAAAGAATTTGGAGGTCTAGGATTCCGCAAGCTTCACTCAGTTAATCGGGCTTGTGGAGCAAAACTGGCATGGAACCTTATTATAGGCTCGAAGGGATTATGGTCTGAAGTTCTGCAGTAGAGATATATGTTACGGAACGAGGAAAATCTATTGTCTTATAAGCCAGGGGATTCTAAATTATGGAGATTTATCTGCGCTCAAAAAGAGATTATTGACCAAGGCACTCGGTGGCAAATAAGAAATGGTTATGATGTTAAATTCTTCTTTGACCCATGGCTGATTACTGGCAGAAATATTAAGGATTTCTGTGTAAGACAGTTAACTAATGATGAAGAGTCTTCCAATGTTGCAAGCTGGGTGTCAAATGGTTTGTGGGACCTACAAAAGTTAACAAATATTGTAGATTCGGAAACTATCCAGCGATTAACATCAGTGTAGCCTCCAAGAAGCAATGCAGGTTATGATATAATGACATGGGGACCAAGCAGTGATGGTAAGTTTTCAATCAGAAGTGCCTATTTCTTAATAGAAGGAAATCCTAGCCACTCTTATAGTCCTATCTATAAGGAGATCTGGAAATGGAAAGGAGTTGAAAGGGTGAAAGTGTTTATGTGGATTGCTTTCCAAAACAGATTGCCAACAAATGAATGGAGAAGCACTTGGTCCGATTCCTCCCCACTGTGCCCAGTATGCTCCACTGGAGTAGAAAATACATTGCATATTCTCAGAGACTGCAGCTATGCAAAGAGTATGTGGCTCGGTCTACTTAACCCCAGTAGTACTGCTGCCTTTTTTGCTGCGTCTCTTCAAGATTGGATGGCCATGAATTTGAAACGTGAACTTGGTCTGGTAGAAAGGAAAAATTGGAAGCTTATATGGGGGGTTTCTATTTGGAAACTTTGGCTTTGGAGGAACCAATCTATCTTTGAAGAACATTTTCAGAGGCCTGCTAAACCGGATGAGGCAATAAAGCTTTCATGGAAAAGCTATATAAGATGTCAAGAACCAATCCAGGAAGGGAATCAGTTATCGCAACTTCAACTCTCATCATGGCAAGCACCCCCTCCTGGATGGGTCAAACTTAATGTTGATGGGGCTGTGACTAGAGGATCATCTATGGCAGGATGTGGGGGTGTTTTACGAGACTATAGAGGATGGTGGATATCGGGCTTTACTCTTAAGTTGGGAATCTGTGATGTACAGTGTGCAGAGGAATGTGCCCTGTTTGAAGGGCTTCAAATGGTTTGGGATCTGGGCTATCGAAAAGTTATGGTCGAATCTGATGCCCAAGAATTAATCACCAGACTCTCCAATGGGAATACTAGCAATGGCAGCTTAGTATCAATTCGCATTCAAGAACTTCTAAATCTTCCATGGCAGATTCAGTTGAGCAACATCCCCCGGGAACTTAACAGAGTAGCAGATGCGCTTGCTAAGATGGGGATCACGAAGTCATCATTGCTAGCCTTCTGTCCTTCGAGGCTACAATTATGGATTGACCAAGAGTGTATGGGATTAATTTCCCCTTCAGGTTGAGTTATCTGTCTTTGTAATCGGCTTTTAGCCTTCATTAATACCAAAAAAAAAAAAAAGGTGGTACATACTTTTTGATAATAAATAGGGTAAAGATGTAAAAATAGTCATGAACTTTGGTCAAAAATGTAAAAATAACCATGAACTATTTTTTGTAGCAAAAGTAACCATGAACTATGTAAAATGGGGTAAAACCGTTAAATATGACCGTTGACTGTGCATTGACCGTTAACATATTTAACGGTTTTGCCCCATTTTACATAGTTCATGGTTACTTTTGCTACCAAAAATAGTTCATGGTTATTTTTGCACTTTTAACCAAAGTTCATGGCTATTTTTGCACCTTTACCCTAATAAATATTATCTTTGATCTTAAATATAAAATTCAGTTGATTTTTTTAAAGAGATTAAGAAAGATAATTATATTACTTTAATATATTTATACTCATCCTTTTTCTCCAAAATGATTTGCGACTTATAAAATGATACATAATAAAACACAACATATAATACAATTAAATAATTTATCTAATTTTTTTAATGCTCGTTTGGGATAGTTTATTCTTGACTTATAAATGCTTATAAATCGTGATTTACGATATACGAAGTAAGTGTGTGTGAGGAGTTTTATTTCGATTTACGTAATAAACACTTATATCTCAAGAAAACGCTATCCCAAATATATTAAATCTTTTCAAAAAAGGTTAATTAGGTTTTATATTAACAACAAATAGGAATAACATTTAAATTTGGAGGTTTCTTCAAAGGGTAGTGAGGAAATTAAAACATGAATTGGGCACGTCTTTCTGTAAACATGACGAACAACCATAAAGCCGATCATCGGCAAGTGCCCAATCCATGCCAGCTTGAGTTAATGTTTGGAAAGCATGTTTACACAAGTCATACAAAACTCTTCCCACGTACTAATCTTATAAACTATAAATAACGTTAAAAAAATAGTTTTTACCGTTGAATCACAGGTTGTAAAACTCGGAAGCAGCTCGTCACCTTTTCTCCTTTTATACGCTGCTTAAAAATGGCGGCGTTTTCATCAATTCAAAGTCACCAACACGTTGGCCAAGAAGCGTGATTGCACATGCCACACAATGAATCTAATAACCCAACAGATTTATTTCAATTCCATGAGAAAATTGATTTTTATCGTTTTCATCAAGCGGACGGCAGCGGATATAAAGGGAAAAGGAGACAAGCTGCTCCCGTAAAACTCAGGATAACGCGTCCAACAGAGGTCCACTAGAGATCAATATTTATTTCTGAATATTAATTTCTGTTAATTATCCAATAAAGTTGGCTTTCTTTGAAAGATGAAGATGATTGTTTTGATATGCCTCGAATTCAAAGAACAGAATTTGATATTATGATTTCCAAGATGAGTAATCTTCTTTTGTTCAGTTGAGTTGTCAGAATACGAAATCAAATCCGTATGATTGATTCCCAGGACTCTCATCCAGAAATGGTATTGTTTATTGTATTGACGGCTCCTATCTCTGAATCAGAGAAGAATACAGACACTCTTCAGTTAGAAACTCCTCAATTTCATCTAGTTTCAGGTGAAGGGACTGAGTTTTGTGAAGAGAATGGGGAAGTTGATACTGATTCAGGCACACATTCTGTTTCTGATATTGCTACATCAAATGATGAACATACAGTCAAGTCAGCAGCAACTGAAGGCGTAGATGATATTCAACGAACCCTTGTGCCTGAGGATCATAGCCATAAAAGTGAGGTGGTGGAACCTCAAGTATGATCTGTGTTGCAAATTTGTCATTCTTGGATTATGATCTACGAGTATCAGTTGATTTTAGATAGTGCTTGATCACTTTCATTTGTCTTGTAACTTGTAGGGTTGCAGCCATGAACTTTTTAAGGTGGGTATTGGTTTGGTTTCTGCAGACGAACTTAAAGTTTCTGCCTCATCCATAATTAAGAATGAAAATCTCATTATATATAAAGATCAATGGGAAAAGGCCACTCCCCATGTTCTTTGAATGGCCGTCTTTAGTTTACATTTACCTCTTGAGCCCAATGTTACAATTCCTGTGGAGCAAGATGATGCAGTGAAGTCCTGGGATGATGATCATCTCTCATTGTCCTCTTTTTCATTTTCTTCTCACAATCTCATACCCATCATTAGATTGAAAAAATAAAGAGCGAAGGTGCAAATGAGAGTATCATCTTCCGATGATCATGGATCTTCTTGGTCTGGATGCAGATGGAGATTTTGGCCTATACCATTTCAAAAAGTTAAAACCATTCAGCAAACTAGCAGCAGTTCATCAAATGATGATGTTTTTGTGGATTCTGAGTCTGGGTTGCAGAATTCTGGTCTCCTCGCAAGCAATTATTAAGGACAAATGTGTCTACTAATGATCAAATAGCATCTTTGAATTTAGTAACCTTCAGTTTCTCTACCAGAGATCTTGGAAAACAACAGGCTTGGTATTCATCAATACACTTATAAATATTTCGATTTTTCTTTATTTTAGTTTGACATTTTAACTCCATAACAGGTTGATGCTCATGCATGTATACTTATGGAAGTGGAATGCAAGAATTGTAATTTCAGATGTTGATGGAATTATTATCAAGTAAGGCTTTTGATGATGAATATGTTACAGTATTAACCTTCAACATAGATGTTGTGCCACTGTTGTAATTTCTTATGCTCTAACAATATGCTGATCAGGCAGACACTAAGAAATCCTTTTCAAAATCAAGACATCAATGTACTTAATGACTCTAGCTGTTGTATTTCAGCTGTTGTTTGTGCAATATATAACATTCTTTCAGAGATCTTTCATCTAAATTTTGTAAAACTTAGATGATTAACACTTCTCTTTGCTGTGTATCACGGGAAAAAAAAAGAAGATGGTCATGATTTCATTTGTAGTTAAAACTAGATATACATTTCTTTAATGAAGTTGTAAAACAAGAAAAAAGTTAAAAAGAATTTAAAGCAGAGCTGCAGTATTGTTTGAGAATCATAATCAAAAGTGATTTTGTTTTCCTTTCTGATCTGATGTTTTGGAACAGTTCATGCCTTTCGTTGGTAAAGATTGGATTCAATCTGGAGTGGCAAGGCTATTTTCTGCCATCAAAATATGCATATTTTATCTAATACACATCTGAATTTATTATTTAATAGCTAGAGTTTGATGGGAGGCTGAAAATTGATTAGTTTAATGGCTATAGGACTTGCTAGGCCTTTTTCTATAAGGAGCATCTTTTAAAGCGAGTGTGTATTGTTTTTGTAGTGATATAATAAATGCTCTTCTCTTTTATAATTATAGATCTACACCAATACACGCATATACTCTCACGAATGAGGTTTCATTTTAGTCTTTTAATTTTAAAACGTGTACTTTTAATCTTTTGAAATTAACACCGTTAATTTCATTAATGAAAGATGCTTGGTCAACAAATTTAAAATGATGACATGGCTTTCTGGGGATTGATTTCAATATTAAAATATAAAGTAATTATATTAAAGAATTAAAATTTGGACATTTGAGCATTTTAAATTTGCTAACTTATAATTTTCCATTAGTGAAGTTAACGGTGTTAATTTAAAAGGACTAAAAATACACTTTTAAAAGCTAAAGAACAAAAATAGTAGAATCTCGCTTAAACTTAAAGGATCAAAAGGCTTTTTCTTTTTATTCAATGGTTAAGCTTGTGCTCATGTTTGAGTAGCTGGTTAATGTTATATGCGGCTAGCATTCATGACAATTATGAAATTTAATGATGCATTGAACTGTATATCGGGATAATTAATGTCTAATATTATATTATGCCTGTCTAATCTGGGAAATTTTAATATATGAATATTTTCCTAGCTAACACACATATGGTGGATAAACATTACCGACAACATCGATGGTGATAGTGAATTCTTTCAGGTAGCAAATCATAATCCAAATGAAAGTGAACTAAAATATTTTACAATTAATTATGGCCCAAAAAGGAAAACACTCACTTGGGGAGGGGTAGAGTTTTTTATTCTGGAGTCTCAAACACCAACACCTAGCTAATTAATATAGTATTTTAAATTCATGTGAAAATAGGATTTTGTAACTTTTGAAATAAAGTTTATATATTAAAATCCAAATGGATATGAAGACACAAACCAAATGAGTTAGAATCAATTAAAACCCAAGTTAATTTATGTGTACATCACTCAAAAAGTAACCAAAAAAAAGGTTACGGTTTAATTATTTGAGCCATCAAGTTGAGAGAATTTTACTTTTTGCGGGGCACAGTGGGCCAAAAGCCTAAGTGCACAAACGTCTGGTCTGGTGCTATTCTCCTATTATTTTCATTCTTTTTGGAGGAAAAGTGCACCCTTTGCAACCATCAAGAAACTGTGAAACACATCCTCATGATTAATTATTATTCTGTTTCAAGTTAAATTAGCAGTATGCATGTGCAACCATCAAGAAAAGAATCTTTTTTTTTTTTTTTTTGCGTTTAATAAATCTTGCTCATAGGACCATTTTCAACACACTCCCAATACCAAATGCATTACCAACCATTGATGTAAGCAACCATCTTATTATGCAGGAGCTAAGTTATGATAGAGAGGCTTTAATGTCAGAAGTGCAAACATTTTTTCATGCACTAAATGCAGATCAAAGGGCTGTGTATGACAACATAATGGAAGCATTGGAATCACCTGACGGTGGTTTCTTCTTTGTTTATGGATATGGTGGTACGGGCAAAACATTCTTATGGAATGCTTTGGCGTCTACAATTCGTGCCAAAGGAGATATAGTCCTTACTGTTGCATCAAGCGGGATTGCTGCAACATTACTACCCTCCGGACGGACAGCACACTCAAGGTTTGCAATACCAATACAAATTACTGAGTCCTCAATGTGCTCAATTTGGCAAAACTCTCCATTAGCAAACCTAATAAAGAGCACGAAGTTAATTATATGGGATGAGGCTCCTATGGTCCAGCGTTATTGTATTGAAGCATTTGACAGGACACTAAAGGATATAATGCATTGTGGAAGGCCTTTTGGAGGTAAATGCATCGTTATGGGTGGAGATTTCAGGCAAATACTTCCTGTTATTCCGAAAGGAACAAGAGCATCCATAGTAAATGCTTGCATAAATTCATCGCACTTATGGAAGCACTGTACCGTTTTTCGTTTAACAAAAAACATGAGGCTCAATGCTTCAACTGATAGTAGTGTTAACGAAAAAATGAAATGGTTTTCAAGATGGTTACTAGATGTTGGTGATGGTAATCTAGGTGACTCTGTTGACGGTGTTGCTGATATAGAAATCCCAAAGGAAGTGATTGTACAAGATAGCCATGATCCACTAAATGCAATTGTCCATTCAACATATGAAGACCTTCTGGATAATCTTACAGTCAATGAGTACTTCAATGATAGAGCAATCCTAGCCCCAACCATTGAAATGGTTGCTAAGGTCAATGAGCACATGTGCTCTATGCTACCAGGAGATCAATTTGAGTTTCTTAGCTGTGATTCAGTTTGCAAATCAACTGAAGATTCGGACAGTTTTGACAACCTCTACACAACAGAATTCTTGAACACTATCACTTCTTCAGGTTTGCCACCTCACAAGCTTGTACTAAAAGTTGGAGCACCAATCATGTTACTGAGGAACATTGATCAAGCGGCAGGATTATGTAATGGAACACGGCTACGTGTGTCTATGATAGGGAACAGGGTTATTGAAGCGGTCTCCCTAAATGGTTCTAGGCCAAATGAAAAGGTGTTGATACATAGGATGGACATGAATCCTTCTGAATCTAGATGGCCATTTCGCATGCAAAGGAGACAATTCCCAATCACACTTTCATTTGCAATGACAATTAACAAAAGTCAGGGCCAATCTTTGAGACATGTTGGATTGTATTTATCAAAACCAATATTCACACATGGCCAATTATATGTTGCATTATCAAGGGTACGAAGCATGGATGGTCTGAAGATTGTCGTGGGAGAAGATGCAAACAGGCCAATTAATACAACTAAGAATGTTGTATACAAGGAAGTGTTTAGAAATGTGTTTTGATCTGGTATAACCAGTAATGACAATTGTTACTGTTCATTATCATCATTTTCCTCCCAATTTCATGTATATACATGTTTGTTTTCATTGACTGAACATTGGTACGATCGATCCGCTCTATTGCGCTATAATTATTCGCTTTATCAATTATTTTCATTGCTGTCGTTCAATATTGACGAAATTAAGATCGTCTTAATAATGACTTAACAGCTGGAATTCAAAACACCCCGTGCAACGCACGGGAAGGGACAGCTCGTTAATGTCTAATATTATATTATGCCTGTCTATCAGGAAAATGGACATCAACTGCTGTTTCTAAGTGCCCGTGCCATTGTCCAATTGTATCTAACCAGGAACTTTTTGCTTAATCTGAAACAGGTTTCTGCTGTTTTATTTTGTCATATTGCCTTAGCTGAATTTTGTTAGTTTTGCGAAAAACTTTACCAAATGGATTGTTTCCCTCACTTTACCCGTTGATGCTATGTCTATGAACTGCATAAGATTTTTGTAGAAAAGAGAAGGAACAAGCCCGATTGTAAAAGATATTCAAAAAACCGATATTCAAAAAGGAATAATTCAGAAACCATCCCCCCTACTAAGATCGTATGTCCCCAAGAACAGAACAATTACATCTTCAATTCCAAAATAATCAGTATTACCAGCATATCTTTCAGAACAATGACATGGATTTTGACTGAGATGTGAGACACCAAAAAGGTATGTAGCTTGGCAGCATAGTTGAAAGGCCAGTATAGTTATAGTGAAACTCTGTCCTGATAAAGACCAGGAACAAAGTATGGAGGACAAGAATCTCAATGTTCCCCCTGCGCTTAATTGCTGGGAGCCACCATGTGAAATAAATAAAACAAATACAAAGAAATGGTTCTTAGGGTTGAAATGTTCAGTGTTGGCATGGCATGCAGGCATGCTATCAGTGAAAAGGTATGAAATTTAATAGGCAGGAAGATTCAGACAAGAGAAATGTGATCTGTGACGCATAAATATAGGGGGGGACTAAGAGGACCAATGCACAAAGAAACATTACATAAATATGGGCATGATGTAAAATAGAACGTAAAGGAAAATAATAATGAAAAATAATATGGGCACCTTGCGCAGCTTGTATAAGGAAGTTGAGGAAGCAATGTACAATCCGTGCGCTAATGGTACTATCAATCATAGAGTGTTGGCCAGACGGCCCCAGAAACACTTGACGATAAGTATTAATACCGAAAATCCAGACTAATCATGAGCAGTATTACTCAGTCATTTGTAAGCTTACAACAATTTCTTGGATGACATAGAGCTCAAAATGAGTGTTCGATGTGTTTCATATGCAGAATACAATACATTATGACATAAAATTTTCAATTAGCTAAACATAAAGGCAGTATTCCAATATCGGTATTTATCTTAGCCAAGGGTAAGAGGGAAAACAAGAGAAAGGGAAAAGGAAAAATGGATAAACAGCATTGCACTAGCAGCGGACCTATAACAGTGAATCCATGACATTGAACAACCTGATAGAAACTGTATTTGTTAGAGCCAGGTCTACAAGGAGGGCCAGCAAGATTCCTTCACCACACAGCTCAAAGCTCGAATTCTTCATCTTTAAGAGCCATCTCAGCAGCCTCTTCTTCCTCCTCGTCAAGGACGAAGTACTCATTCTTCTCCACCGGCCTAAACATGTAGAACATCACTATGTAAAACGCAAGACTTGCAATCTCCTCGGCAGCTTGACTAACCCACTGGTACTTGTATGCAGCAATAGTTCTAAGCGCAAACACTACTATCCGTGTGAAATATAAATACCCAATGACAACAATGTAAAACTGCCTGAAAAGTGTCAACTTAGCTAAATTCCTTGCAGCCTTGCCATCGGTCTTGGACGTTTCCCGCAGAGATCTTATAGACCATACAATGGGGAAAATGATGGCACAGCAGCAGATAATATCTACTAGTAAGAAGACTTGATTCCATGTAACCCAATCCTTGATGAAGGGCCCAGTCTCACCGATCACAACAGAAGCCACATTAGCCAACACCTGAAGCGGGATCACAATCATCAACACTTTTTTCTCTCTCTCTTGCAAGAAGGGTTTTAGAAACGACCACCCTGTCCCGATCAATATGATAACCGTGAAGAGCAATACAACACGGACGAACTGGAATATATAAAACAACACATCCCACCCATGTGGTGTTCCAGTAACCTTGACGAAATGCTTATCCTCGGTAGCAAAAATGAGATTCAAGGCCTTTACAAGAAGCAAGCCGGACATCAGTAGGTGGATGCGATGAATGGATTGCTTGTTTGTGTAACAAATGTAGGCCCAGAACCCCAAGAAAGCAAAGTAGGTGAGGGAAAATAAAAAGTAGAGGGTGGGGAGCTGGGTTTGGCCGGCAGAGAGATAGTCCTTAGAGCCATCGGAGTCAAGATTATAGACATCAGTGCGAACGGCCATGGAGACAGCAGTTTCTGGGACGCAATTGGCAAAGAAAAGGCTGTATTCATTGGGAGTAGTAACAGGGTAAGATCGATTGAAGGATGCAAGAGGAGGGGGAGAAAGGTCACTGAAAGTGAAGAGACGAGAGATGTAGTGGGAATCGAGGACACAGAAGGAGGGGTTCTGTTGGATCTCGATGAGGACTTGGACAAGGCTTTCTTCGTTGAGAAGGAAGAAGCCAAGGTGAGAAGGCTCCGGTAGAGCCGTGGAGGAGAGGGTGGTGACGGATACAGAGGAGACAGCAATGGAAACATGACCTGTGTGGGTGAAGCCGAATTTTTCAAATAGAATCATGGGCCGACTGTCAGAATTTATGGTGAGGGACTTGATCTCGGCGGTGGATGGGGAAAGAATGGAGAATAAGATGAGGATAAAAAGGAAGTAGGGTGTTTTAGCCACTTTCATGGAGGAGGAGAAACCAGAAACCTGTGGGTGGAAGTGGAGATTGATCCACCTGATAAAAGCCTTCATGTTATTGTAGATAGATCTGCCTTCACCAACAGTAGCATCTACTGTACTAAAATTATCATCTGCTAACACCGCATCCGAGGCTTCCTTTGCCACCTAGATTTTAAAGAGACAGTACAATGGAATTAAAAGATAAATTAAAATAAGCATATGTACCATTTCAGCATAAACTCAAAATAAAAGTTGCGAGGTAGAAGCCAAAAAACCCACCCTCAACCCGACCAAGCCAGCAAATATAAGTTCACTCTCAATAGATGGATAGTTGGATGGGTCAAGCAAGAGCTGGTGAGCTGGATGATCATCATTACCGGAGTAGTTTTCAAACATAGGGAGATCATCCTTGTATGCAAAACCTAAACAGTGTAATGCACTAGTTGACATTTCATGAAGAGCTTGCAAGATAAGGTTCTTGGCATTATCATCAAGTTTCACAACAGAACCATCACACAGCTGAACTTTAGAGCTTCGTTCCAACAAATTTTCCACCGCACCCTGTCAAGTTTTAGGGCCAATTGTCACTGAAAAACGTATTCCCATGTAGTCAAGAAAGCAAACCAGGGGAATGGAAAACACAGCGAGAGAACATGTATACTGAAGTCTAGATAATGCATTAGTTATAAAAACAAGGGAGAACAAGGATGAGAAGAATAAGTTTGTCGGGGAGCACTACATGGGTGAGCAACATGTTATCTACTTAGTACCTAGGAGTTGTCATTCTTAGCCAAAAAAACAATTTCGAGGGATTGTTCGTTATACTTGGTTAGATCTCAATCAACTGAGATTAGAGCTAGATCCCAACCCCCACAAGCAAGGTACAACTTGATGCTCAGGACCTGCTTACAAAGGTGAACACAAAAAGCTGCAGCCAGTGCTATGATAGAGCCCCACGTTAGAGAGCTACAAGTAATACAAGCAATAATGAAGCATTACAAGCCAGTTTTAAGAATTCCCACATGTGCCAAGATCTCCGTCAATCATCAATACTTAATAAGAATGTATATTGCAAAATGCCTAGCATATGGGCAGTGGTGTTCCCACTCTCTAGATAACCTTGTTTCAATAAAAAATCATGCTTAGATAAAAGAATAGCAGGGAAATGGCCATTAGAAATGACACCCAATCTCCACTTTACTTTTTCCTGTGAAATTATCTAGTATCCAATACCACCAATCTAAATTGAAAACAGGGTTGATCCCAAAAAGAGGAATAAAGTTCTTCCAGTCACAAGGTTCCACTTCAAACATTTTATTGCAAAATATGAGGTTAAAATCTTCCACGCTACTAAGTAATAGTAACACCCACACTTAGAAACTGTTAAATGTGTGATTATGTTAGAGGTGTAACAAAGCTGAATCTAAGTTTCTCATGCTCATCTTCAGGAATGGGTTGGGCTTGAGAATAAAGCCAAGCCTAGCTCCCTTGTTGATTGAACCTTAGCTCAACTCATATATGAACTGGTTCATTTAATCAACAAACCAAGCTAGAATAGGCTTTTATAACAGTTGAACCCGAACTGTTCAACGACAGCTTAGATCCCCAAGTACATACATAAAGCACAATGAACAAAATGTCAACATAATCTTCCTATGTAGTGACAAACCACCCACCAACACGCGCACAGGGAGGGAGGATGAGAGAGAAAGAGAGAGTACCTTCACCAGCAGTGACTTTTTCCCCTGAGCGGAGTTCACAATAACACCCATTGACTTCCTATCACGGTCAAACTCAAGAGTAGCAATCCGCTGGTCATGTGTAATCCACCAGTCACAACAACCTTCACAAAATTGGAAGGTAGAGCATGTTAACTCTGTGTACCGACTATTGAACAGATTAACTAAAAAGTTTCCCACGCTGCCAAGCCGATTGTTCCCCAATGCATAATCTTCCAAATCAGTTACCTCAAAGAACCTTAACGTAGTTCAGATACCCTATTATTGTTTTTTCACTTCAAATTGTAAACTAATAATTCAAGAAACTTCTTTAAATGCAATGAACATATCCAGGAGACATAAAATTCTTTTTTGCCCATTTCAACTTACGTAGAATGGTACTTGCACTCGCTGCTCTTACATCTCGGGATTCTTCAGGAAGACCCATCTTCTCCACCAAAACCTGGATTTCAAAGAGAAGGCACAAAAATATTGTTGACGGATAAAGGAGTTAACTGGCTGCGTTGAGTAGGTTCACAAGAGGAAGGAGCAAGAAAACTGAAAAGGGTAAAGGTCTTACCTTCAAGGCTGCTTCTATGGGCATTCCATGAGCCACAAATTTATGCTCTGATTGTGTCACTTCAGCATCATTACAGACAGCTGCTATTTTTGCTATTATCTCAAGATTAGCATCCATTCGACCTATTGGCCAGTCCTCTATTCTGCCATCGGAAGGATTGTAAGTCGTTCCTTCCACCTTGAAGGCTCGCAGCATGTCTACATTAGGACCCATAGCTACAAGCTTAGCTGCTGCCATCTGGTTTGTTGTCAATGTACCCCTTTTATCTGAACAGATCACAGTTGTACAACCCAAGGTCTCTACACTGGGCAGTTTTTGAAAAATAGCATTCATCTGATCCATCTTACGAGTACCTAGCGCCAGGCAAGGCAGACCTTCAAGTGCCTTCTCCGCATTGCTCTCTTGCCATACTCCCACGATTGCATTCACAATCAATATCAGAAATACCACCAAAGGCTCCACGAACGCTGTAATCTCCTTCTCTTCGCCTTCCTCGCCATCTATCCAAGCTAGTACAAAGGAGATGATGGCAGCGGCAAGCAGAATCTGAACCAATGTGTAGTTGAACTGCTCAAGGATCAGACTCCAGATCGACTGGCCCTCGTGCTTCTCCAACTCATTCGAACCATGGATCCGGCAGCGATTCTCAACCTCATCGGAACTTAAACCGGCTTTGACCTTCACCTTATAAAAATCCTCGCATTCCTGCACATCTTTAGCCCAATCTTTGAAGGCGTCCCCATCCGGAGAATTGGAACTGAGATTCTCTCGTTTGCCGTAGTTTTGGCCCCCCTGACCCATTCGGACTCGACCAAAATAAACTTGCAGAAAATGGCGAATCTCTCCGGGAAAGCGTCTGGCAGTTAATTCATAAACAAGATAAAAATTATCAGAGTAGGGAAGATCGAGATCGAATTGTAGCACCTTAGGTATAAAATGTGTCACACTAACACGATCTTACGAGATCTCGATTCAATCAAGGTGAAAATCGAAACAACTGAAAAACCAATTTCTGGAGGCCACTTTCTACGGGCTTCAATAGCTCGCCCTGGGCGTCTGTTTAGTGCCAAAGGATTGAAAGCGTGAAAGAAAAAAGCTTCGCGGATTCGCCCACACCTCGTATAATGGGAGTATTTGCCACGAGAAATTCTTGTGTGCCTCGTGTTATGATGCGATCTGTGCTTTAGTCTAATATGTTAGAATATAATAATTCATGAGTTGATTTGATTAAGTATCTTCAAAATATTAACGTATATATTAATAAAATTAAAAAATTTCACAGTATTCATTTTTTTATTATTTATAAAATCTTAATTAAAGAATTCACTTTTTTAAAACAATAAAAATGTGAAATATATGAGCAGCCAATTAAGATTAATATTAGTTGAGTTGTTGTATTATAATTGGTCAGATGTAATGCCCCAAATTTTGATTAAGGGTTAATAACAATTATTGAAAGTGTTTTGTAGAAATAAAGTCGATTGAGACACGAGTTAATTATTGGAAATGTCCAACACCCTGTATTTTAGTATGATTATTTGACAAAGTAATTTTTTGGGGCTAAAGTGAGGGAAGGGCCAATGGAATAGAGAAAGAAATAATAAAATGTATTATGTTGCAATTTAGTAAAAATTTCCATGACAAGGGGAAAAATTGAAAGAATGTAATTTATCGGTAAATTAGTTAGTGATTAATGGAGAAATTAATTGCTAACTAAGAAGAAATGAGATGTGTGACTAAATTGTTAATAGAGTAGTTTGAGTAATTAATTAGTTACTTACTTTATGTGAACCAATGAAAGTTGAACAAGTGGCATGGTTAGATGAAGAGAGAGTAGTTGGATAAAGTCAAAGGCATTTTAAAAATATTTTCTCCCTCCCTCCCTCCCTCTTGTGCGTATGAGTAAGGGCATGGGGGCAAAAATTCTATTCTCATCCTTTATTATTAACATCTCAAAACTTTTTCTCTCTCCAAGCTCTCTCATTTCGCCATTGTACAAGAAGAAAGAGAAAAGAAAAGCTCAAATTTTAGGTGAAATCTTGACCTTGTATGCCAAATCTCTCTTCTTTAAAGTTGTTCATCTTGTTAAGAGCTTTCATCCTATAGTTTTAGATTCTCAATATGAGGTGTTTTTGTGCTTGAGAAAAATGAGAGGTTGTTGAATCAAGAACTAAGTTTGGGAAAGTTGTTGAGGTGAGTAAGATGAACCTTTTTATAAAGGTTTTGTGGCATTTAGTTGAGCCTTGAATTTTTGAGATTTTTGACCTATTTTTGAAAATTAGGGTCTTAGAGAGTATGACATGATGTTGTTACGGAAATGGTGTTTTGTTATATGTTTTGAATAGATAGAATTGATTGGAGGTTGAAATGTCAAGTTTGGCAATTTTGGTTTTGTGTTGAATGTGTGCCAAAAATAGAACATGTTAAAGGAATGAGAATTTGGTTGTTTTGATGTTTCCATTGGATTTTTTGAGGAAATTTGTGTGGGAGTAGTGTTGGATGTGAATTTTGAACCATTGGAAACTTAGGTTTAAAAGTTGCAAGTTTTGGTTAATAAGAACTCTGTGTTGGCAGCTGTTTTGCATGGATGTTTTGAAATATCAAATGGTGTCAAAAAATTCTGAAACTTTCTAGTCTAATAGTAGACGTGTCAAGCTTTAATTTGATTTATTATGAATGCCATTTTGATGTGTGGGCTGGGAGTTATGCATTTCCAAAGTTTGATGTCAAAACTGGGATCAATTCTATAACAGCAAGGAGAATTGTTGAATTCTGTATTTTTGTGAGTATAGACAGCAATGATTCATATTTTTCCTATAAAGGGGACTTAAATAGCTTTCCATTGGCTTTGGAATAATCCCATTTCAATTTTTTTAGAATTAGTTATGATTTTTGGAAGTTCAACCCAGAAACTGAAATTTTGCTTGGCCGCAACCCAAAAGCTTTTGACCTGCTTTTGGCCACAGCCAGAAGACTCTTGGCTTCAGCCAAAAACTCTTGGACCTGATTTTGGTCTCAGCCACAAGTAATTGGCCGCAACCCAAAAGTTTCTGACATGTTTTTGACCTCAACCAAATATTCTTGGCCGCGGCCAACACCCAAAAATCAGAACTTTTCACTATCGTAAGGTGGTCTTTGAGATAGTATTCCCAACCCTTTAGGGCTTTGTTAAAGACATTTATAGCTACTTAAGGGCATTAACGATAACCAAATATAAGTGTTGTGAAGTTATTTGAGTATTGGAATAGAGAATAACACTTCGTCCCTCATTACGAATAATAGGATTCGATATTTGCCCTGCTTGTGAGAGACCGGTGCTAGAGCACGCACGGAAAGACCAAGGTAGTGACTTTTCTCTCATGTTGTGTATGATGCTTGGTATGCATGACTTATCATTATGTTTTTGCGAAATGCATCTTATGAAAACTTGATGTTGCGAAATTGTGGACATGATACCATTATGAAAATGTGAATGTGAATGTGCCTTAGTGCATTGCAGCGTGAGCACTTCAGCGTGAACAATCATAGGTGGTGATGTGTGTCACACCTGCCCCTGCCGTTGTAATTGTCGTGGCAGTGTGATGGAATTGTGAATTCCTACTTTGAGAAATATGCCAGTGTTGCTACATGTTGTGAAATGCTTTATATAAAACCCAGTTGTGGTGAAATATATGGTTGTGAACCATGTTGTGGTGCAATACAACGTGAGTGTAACCCCCTTCCGTAATTATATCTGAAACACATGATTAAAAATGAAATAGAGACCAATAATAATCAAAATTCATTTACATTCCCATTCTTAAGATAGGATTTTCACAAATACATTTCACAAACACTTTAACCCGGTCTCACATTCATATTTCGAATACAATTACTTCGTGAAGTTAAATCACATTTATATAAATATCAGAGTGCATAATAATAATACCGGCAAACCCGGATTCATACCTTCACTAAAGATTTATAGGGCATATACGCCCTTTACAATTTCTCAAATGGGGATTACACAATACTTAATCCAAATACACCTAATAGACATCCAAGCACATATACATCCAATATCCAATTATACATTCTAATCTATCATTTGAACATATACAATTATCCCAGCATATAACGATAACCAACTACCAAATCCAAATGCCCATAAGGGATTCTCGCCGCCCCTAGTCGCTTGCTCCTTCCTCGAGCCACTTGTCCTGTCTAAAATGTTGGTAGGGGAGGGTGAGATTCTAGAGAATCCCAGTAGGAAACAGATACTAATATGCATGCAAAATAAGTGTTTAATGCATGACATTCTTGCATTACAATAACTTGTGCTCACATAATGATATATCCGCATGTTCAATGTTTCAACAACATACTCATGGCCATAGCGTAAATAGAAACAGAGCTTCAATAATTCATATATGTTTCACAAAATCAAGCAAAGCAACAACATGCATCAATACACAAACACAAATATCAATACATGCAGGAGAGGTAAGTTCCCTACACTTATTCTTTCCACGTATGCTCCAGCATCAGCTACTCATGATCCGAGCGGATATCAAACCATGATCAAGGCGAATATCAAACCTTATAACCAAATCAAGGACATAGGGTCATTCTCTTTTCCAAATTCTCATTTTCATAACACTTAAAGTTGGTTACCATTCATGACCTTTAGGTGGCTAATCAAAGCCTAAACATATGCCTAAAGGCCTGAGAAACACTTGACCAAATGTCGCCTTTTAAAAGTCCAAAATACTGATTTTTGGGGGTTGGCCGCGGCCAATGGATGCACAGAAGGTATTGGGTCGCGGTTCATAACCTCTGGCCGCGGCCAAGAAAATTCTGTTTTCTGACTGAACTTCCAAAAATCATAACTAATTCTAGAAAAATCGAAATGAGGTGATTTCAAAGCCAAATGAAAGGTACTTAAGTCCTATTTCTAGGAAAAATATGTACATTTACTGTAAATCACCACAAAATTCCAGAATCACACAAAACTCCACACTGCCCCAAAACAGAGTTCTGTTTCAATCCCAAACTTTGGACAACCATATCTCCCAGAATACTAAACGAAATGACACAAAATATGTATCCATTTTGAATCTTGGAATGTGAAATTCAAGACTGGAAAGTTTCAGAATTTTCCAACACCATTTGGTCATTCAAAACGTTCGTGCAAACTGACTGCTCAGACAGAGTTCACACAAGATAGATTTTCCAACTTTCTACCAAAGTGTCACATGGCTCCAAAATTAACAATCAAGCCTATTCCCACATAAATTTTCACAAGGAAAACAATGGTAACCTCAAAATGACCAAAATCACAACCTATCAACATGCCTTGTTTTGACCAAAGCACAAAACCAACACAAAAGGTGCCAAACTTCACATTTAAGCTTCAATGCAATTCTTTCAATTCAAAACACTAAACAAGACACTATTTCCATGACAACAACATATTATACTCCCCAAGACCCTAAATCACAAAAATTAGGGCTAAAATTCCAGAAATTCAAGGCCAAACCAATGACCACAAAACTTATATGAAAATGAAGCTTTCACTCACCTCAACAACTTTCCCAAAGGCACTTCATGATTCTCCAACTTGTAGATTTTTGTGATTCCTCAAATCACCACCAATGGAGAAACTACAACCATCAAATTGAAGCTCTCACTCCAAGGAACAACTTTATAGAAGGAAGTTTTTCCATTAAAGGTCATTTACTCACCTTAAATGCAAGCTTTCACTTTCTCTTTCTTGGCCAACAATGGAGGATGAAAATATGGAGAGAAGAGAGAGATATGAGAGGTGAAGATGATGAAGAATGCAGAAAAATTTGCCCCATACCCCTTCACATACGCACAAGAGGAGAGAGAGGGAGAGAAAGAAAGCAATAAAAAATGTGGGTTGACTTTCTCAACATTCTCTCACCATACTCACTTGCCAAGTGTCCCAATATCATTGGTTCTTATAAAGTAAGTAACTCATTAGTTACTCTAACCACACCATTAGCCATTTAGTTACATATCTCATTTCTTCTTAATTAGTAATTAATATCTCTATTAATTACTAACTAATTGCCCATCAATTTTGTTCTTTCAATTTCCACTAATCATGACATATTAATTAATATAGCCACCAAACCCATAATTATTCCACTTTAATTTGATAATTATCCTCAATAATTATCATTAACCTTTAATCAAAAATTGGGGTGTTACAGTGAGCACTTCAACGTAAGCAGACATAAGGGTGATGCACATCATACATGTCCCTGTCGCTGTAATTGCTGTGTGTTGTGTTATGATTTGCTTACATGCTTTGTAGTTGTGTATACTATAAGTGATTTGTTACTACGAGGATTCCTTAGAATCTCACTTTCTCATAAAACCATGTTCAGACAGGGCCGGTGGTTCTAAAGAGAAGCAGGTGATGAAGGGCAGATAGAGCTCCGGATTAGGAGTTTTATTTTTGGATGATTAGTTATCACGCCTTGACATTTGGATAATTTGTTGGGGAATTAATGATATTGGAGTTATTGAATAGTATTTGTGTTATCCCTTTGAATAGAAAACTATTTATGGGTGTTCATGCCCTGTAAACCCTTTAGTTTTTTAATAGAACCCAAGTGTGTTGGGAAATTACATTGTACTTTGATATTTATAAATGGAATCGAACTGTACAGGTCAATTGTGTATTTGAAATGCGAACTTGAGACCATGTTGAATATATTTTGAAAAGTTTTTGCAAACCCTATTTCAGGAAATAGAAACAATTATAAGTCTCAATTTATTCTGTGGTCCCTAATTTAAGTTAATTACGTGTTTTGAACATAAATCTCGGCCTTGGTTGGAAGGGGGTTATATCAGACAACAAATAATGTGACAAACTATGTTCATATAGGAATTTCTCTATTCCTCACTACAAAAGCTATATGTGGTGTTTCTAGCCAAAGAAAAAAAAGCAAAAAGAATGCTATCTATGGTGTGGGACATTGTGTGCACTTTCTCTCTCTCTACGTCTCCATAATTCCTATCCACGTTTGATTCATGGAATCAGAGGGAACGTAATGGAATATGAGCAGTATTTCCAACACACATTCTCTGCTATCAAAGAATTTGATTTTTCACATGTTCAACATTTGTTGGCATTTTTGACCTCATGGATATTATATCATAGTCAAACTACAAAACCTCACAAATTTACCAACACTTGAAACACACATTTAATTTGACAACATAAACAAACCAAGCATTCAAGTTCTTAACATGGAAAAGCTCTCACTACGTGATGTGCAGGTAGAATGATCAATATGAATAAGCTATACCACTTCAAATTCAACATCTTGAGTAAAATAGTTTCCTTGCATTGAAAATGGATTAGAAGAATTTGTGAAAGGGACTCTCACCCACAGTATAACAGCCTTCTAACGATATTCATTGTGTAACTTCTTGTTTAGAAAACTTGCTTGAATCTTATTTCCCTGATTTGATCAGAGAATGTCAATGCATTTTTCATACTTGTAATTACCGCTGATGTAAAAGGAGAGAAAATGGAAATAGCAAAGAAGGTGATGAATCTGGGATGCAAACACGTATTATTTATAGAAATGGTGATTTGGTTTGATTTGGCGGGATATGTTTTCAAATTCGAACACAAGGCAGATATGTTTGGAAAACTTATATACATAAAGGTCTATAATTTTTAAGAAGATTGTCAAAAATCATGGACTTTGGGAGAATGATATGTAAAGTATGAGTTGACCATCATGAATGCTTTAGAACCAATGGGTCATGTGTTGAAAGTAATTGAAAGGTTGTAAGTGAAAGGACATGTATTGATCAAAAACTTTTCTCACATTTGTATATGTTGCGAGGCAGATATTTGGACGGCAGGCAATAGGTATATATTAAGGAGTGCAAACCTTTAATAGAGTTGTCTTTCTCTTTTTCTTAGAACAAGGTAAACCATAGAGGATAAACATGAGAATGGTCTAAATGATTATTCAGAGGAGTGTCAGCATATTGCATTGATTGAAGGGAAAGAGAACAATAAAAATAAGACAATATGATGACATATTGACATTGAATAATAAAAAGATAATAATCATACTGAAGAAAAGGACGCAGGAGTCTACATATATGCTTATAAATTGATACAAGGGTACAAAACTAATAAAGGATGCTGCATTTGCATGTGGGATAGGCTGAAAGGGACAACTTTTAGATATGTTGATGTGAAATATTACATAGAACTACTAGAAATAAATATGTAACAGTTGCCCTATATAGCTTTAGAAATGTAGGCTATACTTAGATACCGAAAACATGAAAAGTATGTGGTAACCTTTGGAATAATGAAAATGTAGTTATTTGATGATTCAAGCATATGCAAGAGGTAAATAGACATGTGTAGGCCATAGGTTTGGGATATCTGTGCAAGACTCATTAAATGAATCCCTGAAAGATGCAATTTGTGAGGAGATATTGGAATATAGGTTGTACACTGGTATTGATCTACATATAGATTTAAGAGGGGTATCTTTTTTGTCCAGGCATCTTTGGCTTTAATGAATGGGAAAACATTGAATGTAATAGAGATAGTCATACCAGAACAACTTGTAATGTACATACAACTGTTGTTTCCTTAAACATGTAAATAAGAATGATCTATCTTTGACCAAATACACAAGCATTAAATGGATGATTTAGAATTCTAATTTCAACCATATTGGAGGTAAGATACCACGCAAACTCCATCATATTATGTAAAGGCAAAAATTACAATCCTTCATTTATCACTATTAAACAGTATTATAATTAAAAGACATATAAAGTAGTGAAAGAATCAATACATTTCTCATTCACACCACCTTTATCTTCCACCTCTGATTCTTCCATAATGTTGCTTCAAGCTTCTTCTATGGCTGAACTGCATAATCAATATGTTGGAGCTTGTTCCAGATTAATGAGCAACTAGATTTTTGCTCTTCCCTTAGGGGGCCAGCACCTGAGTCATTGGTCTTTAAGGGAGTAAATCCGATTAATGTGTTAGATTAGGATTAAACTTGTCTCTGTTGAGAACTTGTGGATCTTAATCTAAGATTCATTTGATTTTGTATTTCTTCATAGAAGTTAAAATAACTTTTGAAGTGATTGTTCTCACATGTGATTAGGGCAAGATAATATAAATGCCCTACAAAATTCATCACAAAAAATGAAGGATAATACAATCATTAAAAACCCATACATAATATAGACATGAAGCATATACATAATCATTTGCATATTAGTATTGTTTTGTAGAATAGAAAGAAATTTTTTCCATCAGGTTGATTGAAAAATCCTAATATAAGTGACATAGGTCCTTAATACGAATTACACAACCATAATAATAATGGTCTAAGGCAAAGAAATTTGATTCATCAGCTCCCTCGAAAGACCAACATATGTGGGCACTAATATCTATGCAAAGTTCACTTCAAGATCTAGGCCTCATGATCAAGAGGGTCAAAAGTTAGATGACCATAGGACAATCAAGAAAAAAAAGTTAAATGATAAATCAACGTGCTTCTTTTTTTTAGTGAATGAACATGTCTCTGTAGGGAAATCAATGACCACATATTATACAACCATAATGGCTTGGTGTTCTCTTCAAAGGCATTAAACTGGAGCTTGAACTTATCAAGCCATGCAGCCCTTAAGAAGGCCATTGCCTGGTCTCTTACCTTGAGAATGACAATAATGAGACATATGTGAAGGAACAAAAAACAACTACATAAATGAGGAAATGGCATTTTCAAACAAGGGATAAACCTACACAAAGATAGGGACAAGAACAAAAATACCAAAGTACCAATAAGTGTCATGTCATCAAATCTTCAAAATAAAAACTAGTTCCCTTTCCTAAAAGCCCATAAACTTGGAGGCATGAACGGATGAAACATACTTGACAATATGAACTAGTTCCTTCTCCTAAAAGTTAGATACACATATAAGGTTGAAACTATGTTAAGGTATAGCTGCCTAAGTTTCAATAACCACAAATGTGTATAAGAATATTCCAAAGGCTACATTAAATACACACATTCTCTATCCTACTTCAAAATGGAACCCGTGATCTTATAGCAAGCATGTTCGGTGAGTCTTGGCATATTCATAACATAGAGAAGCTCTCACCGACTGGTTGAAGAGGACGAGTTGAACAACCAACAACTCCTTCATTAGGTGAGGATGTCCAAGTGGATAGTGCACAACCTTTTAGGAAATGATCCTATCAACCTTAACTATAATAACACCCTCAAACATTCCTTCAATATAATGGGCAATCTCCTTCAAAATGATCATGTCCACCTTCATAAAGAAAATGCCTTTAGACACTCTTTCAGATAAGTTTTGAAGATAAATAATATCCCCGTCTACTTCCATACCCGATAGCACCTAACAATAGAATTTTAAAATAGAGGCTCCATTTAAAATGTAAGGGACGAAAAGAGTGTAGAGAAGATGGAAGTACTTTTGGGTGGGGGAGTTTGCATTTTTAGACATCTATAAATAGTTGAGTGACCCCATTTTTCCCATTAATACACTCACCTACTCTTCTTTTTTATTTAAACAAGATAACATAATATAGCTTTAAATCTATCATTTATGGCAAAGTTGTAACCTCCGTCATCATCAAGGCCATAATTGGTGTTTAAAACACATTTTATAATTGAATAAGAGATCAAGGATAATTTAAAATTTTTTACAAAACTTGTATAATACGATCTCCATTCATTTCTAAATAAAAACATTTGGCCCATTCAGTTTGTCACATATACAATATCAGAGTGCTAGCAAAATTCCCGACTTTCACCCGGGATAATTTCATCAATCCAAGAGTTTTATAGGGCATCATTGCCCATCTCAGTTTCCCATACCAGGGATTACACAGTAACTACAAAGCTATGGTCAATTCAATATATACAGCTGTCTAAATGATAACCAAAAACCAAAACGAAACTAAGACTACCACTGGCAATCCTAGTCATCCTTCCTCACTTGTTTGCCTCGAGATCCACTTGCCCTGTCTAAAATGGTTATATGAAAAGAGTGAGATTTAAAAGAATCCCAGTAGCAACAGTTTATGTATATGATGTATAATTAAACATAGCAAGTAAGCATATATCACAATTCAGCATATCAATATTCAAGGCCGGGCTAACCACCACGTCCCCTCAACAATATTCAAGGCCGGGCTCACGCCAGGTCCCCTCAACAAGGTCGGGCTTATCGCCACGTCCCCTCACTCATTCAATGATAAATACATACAAGCAATGCATTAAACATGATATAGGATAAAGTGTCACTACCTTGTTCTTTCCGTCCTTGTTTAGGCATATGCCTTCTACGTTTCGGGCAAATATCGAATCCTATAGACATAATCAAGGACGACAGGTTATCACTCAATCCAATACTCAAATGACTTTAAAACATTTAGTTTTGGTTATCATTAAAGTCCCTTAGGTGGCTACTAGAAGCCCAAACAAATACCTAAAGTGTTGGGAAGTACAATCTCAAAGACCACCTTTTTAGTGTGCCTCGTAAAACGTGCCGCTTCCGGCTCCGACTTTGTCCTAAAATATTAAATGTGCAAGAAATAGGTTATAACTTATCCAAGTATCAGTTTAGACTCTTCCATAGTGTTTTTTATTGTTATATTAGCCTATGGTAAAAATTTACCAAAATGCCCCCGGGACCCCGGCTTGACCCAGCCGTACCCGGCCCGATGGCACGTTTTCGCAAAATTTTGACCAAGGCTATTCTAAAGTATTTTTGCCCAAGGAATCCATTTCCGGGCTCAAAATCACCAAATTCACTGTCAAATTATGAAAAAATACTCTTGACAGCCCCTATTTAGGGATTTCATTGGCGTTTTCGTAATTATGCTTTTTCGGCCTCTACCGAAAAAGTGCCCAACTGTAACCCCACCTATTTTTGCCCACTGAATCCAATGGAACCATTTATTTCATGAAAATCCAGTTCCAACCCCCTGAAATAGTGCTGGCCGAAATATTTAAGAAAAATGGAAAAATATAGTTTTGTGTTCTAGCTTCCAAAACTTGTACTTTTCCACTTCTAATCCTTTATTAACTCATTTAAACACTTCTTAATCATGATTCAAAGAAATTTGGGCAACATAACCCCTTAGAGTTAGGAATTTCCAAATTTATAAAATCATCCAACCAATACTAAACCAAGTCAAGAACAACAATAGCAACAACAATAAACCACAAGAGTTGATGTTCTTGAAGTTACCTTGGTTTTCTTCACTTTGTCTCTTTAAAGCCTACCACCCTCTTTCCCTCTCCCTTGAGATTGCTTGCTAAACATAGTGTTTCATGGAGAAGAAGAGATTAGAGAGGAGGTCATACAAAAGAGGAAGCTTGATCATATAAACATGCAAGCTTACCTTTGATATTTCTTAGTTGAGCTCTCCTCCTTCCCTCTATATTTCTTAAGGCTTCTCTCTCTCTCTCTCTCGCGTCATGATGTGAATGAGCAAGAAATATGAAGCATGGGCTTCATAAAATATCTCCCATTTTCCTCTTAATTAATAAATTATAAGATAATAAAATATAACATAAGCCTTGTACTTGAGTTTATCCTCTTCCAACTTGTGTCATAAGCCTCCAATTGCAATTGAACCAATTCTCCTCCATTTGGTTAACCCAAAATTGTCCTAAGGGCCCTTCATGCACACCATCTGGGCTTTCATTCCATTAATCAAACTAAAAGTGCCAAGAAATCATATTTTAATTCAATTTCCACATGTGCTCATCTTTAACAATTCTAATTTAATCCTTTGCCTTAAGATGTTGACACTTGGCATGATTATGAGCCAAATAATTATTTCTCTGTCCTATTTCTTTTTTTTTTCCTTCACAATTTACACAATTGCCAGCACATTTTATTTTTCCAATTATGCATTTTCCTTTATTTTCCTTGATTAATTGAAATTAACTCCAATTAATTGGAAAATAATTAATCTTGGCCTATATTGGCAAAATTATGATTTTGCTCTCACCTTTGCAATTTAATTCCTTTCTTGAATTAATTTGCCCATTTCCTTATGAATATGAATATTTCAAAATTCACAAGATCCAATTTCCATAAATATTCACCATTTTATTGAATTACTCAAATAATGACAATATATTTTTGGTGAATATAAAATTTGAGATGTTACAAAATTAGGCAATAAATACTTTCCGGTAGGCCCTTACACGATTAACTTGCACATGAGAGCATTAGCACTATATTAGAATACAGATATAATGTTATAGTAAGAAAAAGAGT
This sequence comes from Inga laurina, assembly GCA_963855925.1. Taxonomy (NCBI): domain Eukaryota; kingdom Viridiplantae; phylum Streptophyta; class Magnoliopsida; order Fabales; family Fabaceae; genus Inga; species Inga laurina. The sequence continues at coordinate 68,676,215 of OY979704.1, forward strand.
GGAAGGAGCTAAGTAGTGTAAACAGATTTCAACCAAGATGGCCAAGCATCAGCCTCTTGCATATTAGATTGGTTCGTTTTCCATGAGCCTATAAATGGAGTCCCCACCAGTGAAGAGATTTAAAGTCTATGTGGTTTTGAAGTGTTAAGTCATCTTTTGCCATAGCTATATAGTAGTGATTTCAGAAACAGGATCGTGGTAATAGGAAAGAAAGTGAAAGAAGAGCAACATATATTTGACTTTGACCAGGTTTTAGATATATATGGTTAGGAAATGTAGGACATTTGAAAAAATTTTGGTTTTGAATTCAAATTCCAAATTTTAACCATAAATGGCATCAGCATGCTGAGCTGTTTGCATATGTGTGTGACGCACAGAGCCTAATATTAGGACGTAGCCATGAAGGAGCTTGTTTATGAGTCTAAGGGTGAAACAAACTAATATTTTGAAGCCATGTAATTGATGTAAATAGTGTTTTGTGAGTGAAACCGGATGGAGCCGTTCAAGAGAAGGTGGCTTGATGGAATTGTAATATCCTGAATTTTTGAACTAGAAACTTGGGAATAAGCCTGAATCAAGTAGACTGCTAAGCCCCAGTTTAGCTAAAGAGAAAAAAGAACTAATGGCAATTTGATCAATATTGCCATGATCAAGGGCAAAAGAGACATTTGCCATTTGAGCTTGAGGTTAAAATTGTAAATTAAAATGAAGGGCTAGGATTTGCTCTTGAAAAGCAAGAGTAATTAGTAGGATGAAAAAGCAAATTAACCTCCCTTTCTCATAAGCAACAATTTGACCAAGGGCATAATAGGAAGAAAGGGGGAGTTGATCAAAGTGTCAACACAACCTCCTCCTCCTTTAAGCAATTCAATTAGTCAAAACATGGAAAAGGGGAGAGGGAATTTAATCAAAATATACTTTCCACCCTTTAGTCAAATATTGTGGCTAAGGCATAAGGGATGAAAAAAAGGGAAATCAATTAAAACAATATCTCCTCTCTCATCAAAAAAGGATGACCCAAGTGGAAAAAGGAAGAGTGGATATTTAGTTAACCTCCTTCCTCATCTTTTAGCTCATCAATTCGGTCAAGACAACAAAAGAGAGAAGGGAAGGTTGGTCAAAAATCCCACTCACTTTAACTCTTGACACATGGCCACTCTTTAGCCAAGCATTCACCACACACTTCTCACTCTCTCCAATTTCAGTCAAGACATTAAAGAGATGAGGATTTAATATCCAAACACAACACTCATCCTTAATTGCACTCTAAAAAGTCATCCAATACCATAAAAAAAGAGAAAAAGAATAGGAAAAAGAAAAAGGAAAGAGAGGAGAAATTGGAAGAATAAAGAAGGTAAGGTGTTCTAGCTTAATTTTCACCTTGATAATCACCTCTTGAGCTCAAATTCTCTTTTTAAACATTGTTCTCCTATCTAAAAGCTACATTCTATGGTTTTTTTTAAGAGGTGTTTTGAGCTACCAATCAAGAGCCAAAGTTGGAGAAACAATGAACAAGCTCTAGAAAGGGCAAGAGGTGAGTATAAGCTTTGCTTTGAACCAAACATTTTGTTGATTGGTTGATAGTGATGAATTATATTATCTGCCCTAATTTCAGTTATCTTAGGGTTTTAGGGTTTCATATTGATTTTATCATAGAAATGGTAATATATGATGTTAAATGATGATGCTAGCATAGTTTGGTAGTAAAATGTGCAAACTTATAGATTTTGGTTTAGGACCATATATTCGGTCAGATGCAGGGCATATAAGAGGAATGTGATTTTGCTTAATTTGAGGTCACCAATGGGTTCTACATGACAAAATTTAGTGGGGGTAGCTTGTGGTTGTAAATTTGGATGAGTAGGATAGAAAAATATGAAAATTGGAATTCAATGTGCCTAGGTTTAACATTGCCAGATTCATGGTAGGTTGATTGTGGCATGTTTTTGATTGACCAAAATGATTAAATGGCCATAAAACTTTCCAAAATAATAGTAGACATGATAAACTTTAAATTGATATATAATATGTGGCAATTGGATTAGTACATTGGTAGATATGATTTATTGAAGTTGGGCATTGAATCTGGAATAATGTTAATGGCAGTGAGGATTAATTGGGAATTCTGGAACTGTGTACGTATAATTGGAAGTAGGAGACATTTTTCCCTTAAAATAGAATCAAAGAGGGTCACATAGGACTTTGAACCACTCCAATTGGAGATTCCTAGACATAGTTGTGCTTTTTCAAAGTTAGTTAAAAACTTAGGCATTATAGGCTATTATGCAAAAATGAGGAATTAGATTGAGTGGTAAATAAGAGTGACTTGCAAAGGTAGAAATAAGTGCCAATGCTTAGATTTGATTGTAAAAATATTAAAACCCAAGGGGAGAGATATGCTCTAGTATTTGGGTGAATTGTAATAAGATGGATATCTAAGGGTAGAATGTACTTGGGGTAAATTGTAATAAAGTTGAACTTCAAGGGTAAAATTAATCACTTGGGTTAGTGTAAGCACATTGACTATTCATGTGGCATAATGCACTAACATTAAAGATAACCAACTTAAGTATTTTGAGTATCAAAGAACTTGGATAAGTAATAACTCGTTCGTTTGTAAATTTTAACGTATAGGATTTGATATTAGCCCGGGACGCCCGAGAGATTGGGAACAAGTACGAGATATAGAAAGGCTGTGAGGTAGTAACTTTTTCTCTTATAACATATGTATTGCTTTGCATATATAATTTAATCATTGGCATTGCGGGGACAGGTAGGTCTTATGCATGTAGACTAGGTGTAACCGCCTTCGTAATTATGATTCAAAATTCGTAATTAAAATGAAATTGAGACCAATAATCATAAAACTCACTTTTGATCCCTTCCTTATGGTAGGGTTTTCACAAAACATTTTCAAAATTTTTGCCTTCCCTGGTCTCAAATTCCATACCCCGAATATAATTACCCTATGTAGTTGAATCACATTTAAATATATCAGAGTGTGAAACAGATATCCTAGCAACCCCCGGGTCATGTATATACTAACTATCAGGTTTATAATTCTCAACTAGGGGATTACATACCGTAATCAAAATATTATATGCATTCAAAATAATATACAGTAATCCCAAAATTCAAAGTGGATAGCCAACAATCCGAAACTAAATATCTCTCTAAGGTTCTAGCCACTTCTAGTCGTCCTGTTCTCCTTGGAGCCACTTGCCCTGTTTGTAAGGTTAGTCAATGGAAAGAATGAGATTCAAAAGAATCCCAGTAGTAACAAATCACTCATACAACATGTAATCGCACAGCATGTAAGTAAATTATCAAACAGTATCACAGCATAAAACACAGCACACAGGCTGCCATATGTGCACACAATCACATAGTCTCATCCCCCGATTTCCACCACCCCGAAGATACAATCCTCCCACTGTCAACACTAATGAGCCGTAGGTGATAGACTCACAAATAGCCTTTCAGCTTTCACATAGTCTCATCTCCTGGATTCCATCGCCCCGAAGGTACAATCCTCCCACCGTCAACACCGATGGGCCGTAGGTGATAGACCCACAAACAATGATCAAACAAATAAACCATGTATCACATATAGTATGAGAGAAAGAGTCACTATCTTATTCTTTCCTGACTTGCTCTGGCACAGTTCGTTCACAACCAGGGAAAATGTCAAAACCTATAAATCGAAATCAAGGATGATAGGTTATTCTTTATTCCAAATTCTTTCTTTTTATAATACTTAAAGTTGGCTATCGTTTGAACTCTTTGGGTAGCTATAAGAAGCTTAGACATACGCTTAAAGGGTTGGAAATACTTGACCAAAGATATCTTTTCTAAGGCTTCATATTGATTTTTGGCTGAGTCACTCGAGTGAATAAGGCCTCACTCGAGTGATACCCCTATTCACACTCGAGTCCTAACAAGTGAGACACAGAAAGTGTGTACCCAATAGCACCAATACACCTTGAAGTGGCTAGTTCACTCAAGCATTTACCTTAGCACCCGAGTGATGACATACTTTCACCCAAGTCTCATCGAGTGAAGTGTAGGAAGCGACTACCTGATAGCAACTCTAAGGTGAAACCTACTCCCGCACTCGAGTGATGACTCATATCACTCGTAGGTGAGGAAGTGCACCCTTACACTTTGTCTGAGAATACTATTGAAACGCTAAAGAGAAAGGAAAATATCATGCTGCACTCGAGTGAGATCCTACCTCACTCGAGTGAGGCTTATCAGTAGCCAGAACGTAGCAACTGACAGAAATTTCCAAACTTACTAATTATGATTCCAATGGTCATAAAATTCATACCAAAGCTCCTTCCAACATAAAATTCCACAAGGAACCTATTAATACTCTCAAAACACACAAAATCACATCCTATCCATCTACATTCAGTTTTGGCTCAAATTGCTTCACAACTACCAAGATTACCAAATTATCTAATTAAATTCCTATCCAACTCTAATGGCACAAGGGTACAATCTTAGACCATTTCCCACCTGACACATCTCCCAATTCATTCATTCCAAAATCTTATGTAATCAGGGCAAAATTCAAAGTTCTCAAAACTGAACAAATGACCAAAATAATTATACCAAAATGAATCAAATACTCACCTCTTCCTTTTCCCCAAAGTGAGCTCCTTGATTTTCTCAACTTTCAAATTCCTTCAACCACTAAAACACCTCCTTTTAAAATTCTAAAACCATGGCAATAAAGCTCTCAACATTATGAGCAATATTAAAGAAGAGCATTTGATCATTTGAAGCCAACTACAATGTGAAAAATCTCACCTTTGCTTTCTCTTTCTACCTGAAGCTCAACGAAAATGGAGTTGGAGAGAGAAAATGGAGATGATGATAATTCATATTTTCCCTTTTCCCATGCTCAACCACCGACTTGGAGGGAGAGAGAAGAGAGAAAATGAAGCTTGAACATTTGACCATCATCTATGGTCCAAACTATGCCACTTGTCATGATCTTGGTTCACCTTCCATGATCACACATGAACTCACATATATGGAATTCCACCCCATTGATCACTTAATCCTAGCGATGGATCCTTAGATTACCAAGGAATTTCCTCTTCGGTAACCAACCAATTGGTCAGAAATTCCCCATTTTGCCCCTAATCATCGCAACATCTACTCAATCATCATCGAGCACATTTTATATCACAATTCGCATTACATACTTCAAAAGTATTTAATTAACAATAATTATACTACCCTCGAAGTCATTAACCTTTAATTACAATTCAAGATATTACACTAATTAGGTCCTATGTATGATGTAATGGTTGTATATTGATGAATATGTTGATGTGATGATTGAGTATGCTTGTGTGATAATTGTTTAACATGCTCTGTGTATTTACATATCATATGAGTGATTATTATTACTACTGAGATTCTTTTGAATCTTACCCCTTTCCAATAACTAACCTACAGCAAAGGCAAGCTACTCGAAGGGCAAGAAGGCAGTAAAGGGTGAGACAAGAAGATTAAGAATTTCTATTGGTTATCTATTTTGATTACTATATATGTTGTAAATAACTTGAGGCATGACTACAGTACTAGTTGTTGCAGTAATAACAATAGCCGTCTGAGCGTGTAACAAGTCAGTAATAGTTTTTAATGTATGAAAAAAATTAGAATGGGGTGACTAAAGATAACAACCCAACAGCTAGCAAATAGAATATGAATATTAGTAGAGATATGCTCTGATATTAATAAAAGGAAGTAAGAATGGGTAAGTTATGATGCAATCACAAACCTTTTGTGAATTTATTTCAAAGTAACAAAATTTTCAAGAAAAACCCATTCAATGACAGGTTTAGACCCTGTGTTGTAATTGGGATTTAAGCCATTTTTTGAAGGCTTGTAAGTCCCAGGATTTAAAACTGGCTGAATGGTTCAAATCCATTATGTGTCTAAACTCATCTAATGGCTACGGTAAGAAGAGTGTTATAGGAATAGTATTCATACTTATATAAATGATTATTACATGAATTTGTTTAGTTTGTTATTAAGAAAACATGATGCATAAGCATACAAACTTTGGTTAGATTACATTGGACACAAGAATAGGTGAGGATAATATGGCAAGAGAGAAAATTGCCCATGTTTACACATATATATGTATAGTGGATATATAATATAAAAAACCAAACAAACTTTATTATTTATAAACCATGAATATTGAATATTATACGTCATTTTGTGCAGAATACATGTTGTGTTCATGATAAATTTTTAATATTTAATGGTGAGAATATTATGCAGTATAGACGTTGAGTTCATGGTATTTTTTTAAAAAGGATTAAGGTGAAAATTTAGTAATGAGCTATCACTACTATAGTTTAGGTATTTATAATACTTAATACATAACAGTTACAACTAATATATGTTGAGGCAAAGGTTGCGCAAGGATATATAACGCTTAAAAGTAATAGTTAATTATATGCACAGTCATGTATTGCGAGGTGGAATTCGCGAAATCACAAAAATAACGGTTGTAGTTAACAACTGTCATTTATTTAGTGATAAAAGAGATGGTTCTTTCAAAACAACCGCATGTAACACCAATGAGCGATTTAACTCCAACCTCTTATATCAATGAAGACAAAACATAATGGTCTTCAGAAACAACCATCATGTAACACTTTCAAATAATGTGTCTTCCTCCAAGTACCAATTCATAGGTCATAACCCTTTGTAACATGTATCATTGGACCTTTATAAATCATAACCCTTCAAAACATCCATTAGACCTCTATTTTAACTCATATATTTTTTGTGATTCTCACTACTTTTCTTTATGGGCCTCCTCCTTCTTCGCTCCATCATGTTAACATCTCAGGGAGCTCCTCCGCCACTACTGATGATGTAACATCCCAAATTTAGTTGCCAAAATTTCTTATATTAAAGGGAATAAAATGGTGAATTAAAGAGCACATGAAATGACAAAACAAGACACTTAGTGGTCACACACAACATGGTTTTGTTTGGAACATAAATTGTAAGAATTAAGATTTGCTGCCATTGTGTTTTTCTATGTGGTAGTCTTGTAGTGTGACATTTTTAAATAGATAAATGATGTTCAATGCCTATGCAATTTTTCATAGTGAAAGTATACTTATCAAGCTTTTATTTGATAGTCATATGAGTCATTTAAAGCTGTACACAAAGAGTTATGTATTTTTTAAATTAGTCAAGTAAAACTTGTAAGTTTCTGTGGCAGCGTCCAATAATGGTAATTCTAAGAATTCTGAGTGTCCAATTGGCTAAAGGCTATTTTTTATTAAAAATATTTTTTTAATAAAAATAGAGTTAATAAGGGTCGCATAGTCTTTGGAACCATATCAATTGGACATTTATAAATAAATATATGAATTTTCCAAATTTGGTGAAAATTCTAGCAGGTTGAGTATATGTGTGAAATTTCACAAAATATAAAGGTAAAATAGTCATTTAGCTACATAAAAATCCAAAGCCCATATATCCCTTTCTCATTAGGTGGGACGTCCAAAAGAGATGCAAAGAGAGAAATAAGAAGGAAATTAATACTTGGCTCACATTTAATAAAAAAGGAGCATTTTTGGCCAAGTAAATGTGATTGAAAAGTCAAAAAGCAAGACATGTGTTTGATTAGAAATTTAATATTAATTTCAAGGAGATGTTTGAAGATAATTTGAGAAGTTCATTTGGCTCCTCCAAGGCCCTATTTACGTCAATTGGAAGAGAGCAACGGGGGAGTATTTGTGACAAAAAAAAAGATGAAGGGAAAAGTGAAAAAGTAAGAAACATGTGCTAATTACAATTAAATATAATATTTCAAGGAGGTGGATGATGATATTTTTAAGTGATCATATCCTCTTCGAAAAGGCCTCATATGATGTCCAAATACAAGAAAGAAGAGAGAGAGAGAGAGAGAGAGAGAGCTTGGAGAAAATAAGAACAAAGAGAGAGCTCAAGTCATTCAAGAAGCCATCTAGGTGAGTTTGGGTGCAAAATTCATGTAATTTTGTCTCTAAATTCATGGGAATCTCTCTCTAATCTTTATGCCATCTTGAATAACTCATGTAGCAAGGCAAAATCAAGAGCAAGAAGGAGAGAGAGGTGGCATTTTAGAGAGAGAAAGAGGAGGAATCAAAGGTAAATCATGAAACCTTGCCTAACATGTTGATTTATGTTTGTTGGTGGTGGTTTGGTTGGTTATTGGCTTGGTTTTCATGACTTTGTGATTTTAGGAAGCTCAAACCCTAAGGGAAGGTGCTGCCCAATTTTCCATTAATCATGTTTAAGAAGTGTTTAAGTGATTAAACAAGTGATTAGAGGTGCAAAGAAGGTGTTTAAAGGTTTAAATCATGAAAACACATTTTTTCCCTTTTCTCTTGCATGTTTTGGCTAAGTGCAGAACATAAGGGAGAAGTGAGAATTTTGTAATTTTTATGATTCTATGGGCTTTAGAAGGGAAAATTGTGTAGGAATATATGTGTTCATGAATTTTGGATGTTTGTATGTAAATCTGGAAATTATTGAAGTTAAGTCGAAATGATGTTTGATTTGATTCCTGGAGGTAACATTGTTGTGAAATGAACTTCGTTAGTCAAATTAAGTCCAAATATTATGAAATTTGGTAGGATTAAAGTAGATATGCATAGCTTTAATTTGGTGGGTAGAACATGATTTTTGGATGAGTAGCTTAAGAGATATGATTTTTCAATTTTGTGCCCTGTTTCTAGAATGCAATTTGGAACAGGGGAAGTTTGGCGAATTTCTAGGAAAAATGTGATAACAGTGACCAGCCTTGGGTATTTTTCCATGAAAAAAAATTTAAGAAGCTTCACATAGGCTTTGGAATCAGTCAAATTGGATTTCCCTAAAATTAATCATGATTTTCCAAGGTCGACTGAAAATCTGCCAGTTTTATGGAAAATAGTGAAACTACACTATGCAGAGTTGTATTATGTAGAAATTGTCGAAACTGTGATAGATAACCAACAAACTGTGATTAAAGGCAGTAATAGTTCAAGTAATAACCAATTACTTGTAACTCTAATTTTATAGGAATTTGCAATAGCCCGAGCCGGATCAAAGGTATTAAGCAAATAGTAGAGCAGGAAAAGGTAATTCCAGGTAGTAACTCTTTCTTTCATGCACTATGCAATTATTGTATGTTTGTGTATACCATCTTCTGTATCATGAGCACAGTGTCTTGGAAACGCATATTAGCTTAGTGTTGATTTGGGACCTAATGGAGGGCCTGAGTTAAGTTAGGGTTGTAAACAGTCGTTTGACCTTGAACACTGTGCACACAACATTCTATCATTTCAAATAACATGGTGCATGACATATTTATTTTCACATCGTTATATGTCTGATTGTATGTTACTATTGAGATTCTTTGAATCTTACCCTTTCCATAAATGTAAAGGGTTTTTAGCACCAGATAGCAGCTCAGAGGGGATATTGGTTATCTGAAGACCTTTTATTGTTGTAAGGTCCGTAATTATTATGTACGAACCCCTGTGGGGAACTCCTATAATATAATCAAGCAATATTGTTTCAATAATATCAGTATAGTTTTACTATTCCTATGTGTCCACCGAATTGCACAATTGCTACTCTGATTAATTTCGATAATAAGTGGTATATAAGGCGGGGTGTTATAGATGACTCCTTATTTGTATATAATTTTAAGATATATTTTAATATATTGGGAGTCATCTAAGTTAAATCAAAGGGATTTTAGTCGAATTTTGATAAGATATTCATTTAGAGGGATTTCATTATAAATATCAAAGTTTAGGATAAAAATAATGATTTTGATATTAGAAATAAAGACAATGATATTAATAATAAAAATAATAATTTAAGATAAAAGGGAAAATATATTTCAATTATTGTTGTTGTTATTATTGTTGTCGTCGTCGTCATCATCATCATCATCATCATTATCATTATTTATTATTATCATTATCTATTTTTTTATCTTTTTAATTTTTTATCTTTTTGTTCAATTTTATTTTGCTAGAGGGATATTGCACTTTATGGAATGAGAATCTAGGAACCTAACCTATATATAGGGGTTTAGCTTCTTTAGAAGAGGAGGGGAGGAGAAGTGTTTGAATACAGAGAGCAAGGAGAGTATCAGAGCTTAGGGCTAGAAGGAGAAGATTGAGTGATTGATGGAGAGCTGAAGCTTGAAGATTCAAAGAGATTTGAAACTTTAATCTTGGTTCTTTCATTTACTTTCTTTTCTCCCTCACTTGGCTTTTGTAATAGAATTATCCTCTTTGGTTTTTGTTTTATTTTGAACATGAGTAGCTAAATTTCATATTCTAGGATTGCTTTGAACTATTAGATGGATTAAGATTTTTGATTTTTGTCTTTTATTGATTAATGAAATTTATATGTTAATTTTATCTCGTGCTTAATGTTTCTGAGTGATTAGCCACCATTTAGATTGTTGGGTTCAATTGAGTGATGCTTGAGAAAGCTAATTTAATTGTAGAACTTAGATAAAATCATGCTAAACTTAAAGTTTAGGGGTTAAATGAATGGTTTGTTAATAGAATAGAGATATATCTATTAGCTTAACATTGTCTAATTGAGGATAGAGTTTAATGAGTATTTTTGTTAATTGAAACAAGAGACTGTGCATGTTAATTGAGAATATAAAATTGGTTTTAATTTGAGAAAGCTTTATTAATTAATTTTGAACCTCTGACTAATACATGTTTTCATTAATAATTTAAGAAGGATTTAAAATAGTCTTATGAAGTACAATAGGGATAAGTAATCTTAGGTTCCTCCGATCTTGAAGAAAAATCTTAACTTGTGAGTTCTCAAATAAATATTTTCTTAAACAAATAAAATTTCAAAATATTCTCACTCAACCTGATTAAAAATTTAATTGAGATAATTAATTCATTTTTGTCATAGTTCTTGAGGGAACGATCTTTTTACATTACTCGTAATCCATACACTTGTGATAAAGCTAGACAGCTAACAACCACCATCCCCTCCTCTTCCTTGTCCTCCTCCTCGTCCTCCGTCTCCTCCTGAAATAAAGGCTCTAATGCAGCTATTGGTAGGCATTGACCACCATAATAGGCATCTCACAACTTCCGCCAACAGGCTGAACAAGAAGTTGAACCTCATACTTCATCATAATGAGGTTGAATATGACTTACAGTCAAACCCCTCCTCTCTTTCCTCCGATGATGACAATGAAGAGGAGGATGAGGAGGAGGAGGACGACAGTGGTGGTGGTGACTGAATACCACTATTGTATTTTTAAAATATTTTTTAAAAATTAAGTCATAAAAAAATAAAAAACTTTATACTTCATGGTTATTAATTAATAGTCGTAAAATATTCTTTTACCATGGTTACAAAACACCAACATACTTAACGGTTCTAACTTAATAAACGTAAATTAAAGCTTTTAAAATCTTTCCTCTTCCCCGCGCTGACTCTAGGTGCCTACTCGTTACCCAATGATCGTTAAAAGAAACATGTACCCTTTCATTATGTCTTCCAATACGTGCAATAATGTTTTTCTCCATCCCTTATAGAGTTCCAAACGTCTATTTAAACTTCTCATTTTCATTTGTTTTTCCTATGTTTTCTTCATCGTCCTTATCTTTTTGTTCTCTCAATTGCAAAGATGAAGCGTGGTGTAGAAGAATTACCAGAAAGCTCTCAGTGTCATCCTCCACCTCTTCCTCCCCTCCTCTCCATCCTCCACTTTCTACTTCTCCTCCCCAGCATCAGCCACTGCTGCCTCCACCTCATCCTCCTCATTCGCCTCCCTATCCTATGCTTCTACAACTAGAGGCAATATTGCAGCTTGCAGAACACACCGACCATGCTGTGAGAAGGCTTTCTTTATACATCTTGAGTATGAACAAGAAGGCCAATCTCATACTTCATGAGTATGGGATTGGCTATGATCCTGGCCACTCCTTTGGTGACGAGTGTAACCCCCTGCCTTAATTAGTGTGATTATAATTCGATATTACTTAATTAAATTGGTTTAGAGACCGTCGAATAGTTCAAAACTCATTTAAGACCCCCTTTATAGTAGGGACTTTACAAAATTTTCAAAAACTTCTTTCCTATTCCGGTCTCAAATTCAATTATCGAATATAATCACTTGTGCAGTTAATTTACATTTAAACATATCAGAATATCTAATAGCAATCCCGGCAACCCCCGGGTTCCATTCATTCACTATAGGGTTTTAATTCCCATATAAGGGATTACACGACTGTATTCCACTAATATTTACAATCCAAAAATAATTTACAGAACCCTGTCCAAAATGAATAACCAACATATCCAAAACAAATGTCCCTACAGGGTTCTAACCGCTCCGGGTCGTACGCTTCTACTTAGAGCCACTCGCCCTGTCTGAAAGGTTAGTTAAAGGAAAGAGTGAGATTCAAGAGAATCTCAGTAGTAACAAAACAATTATACCACACATAAGTACACAGCATGTAAGCAAATCATCATACAGCAGCAGTAGCACAAATCACACTCCACCCTCATCCCCTTTCTCCGCCGGGAAGGCACACTGTCCTAACCCAAACTGTTGTTAGCTACTTAGGGACTATTGGCGTGGCAGTGCATACATATAGCCTTATAGCTCATATAGCTATCTGGCTTTCACAAATGGCCCGTCGGCCTTCACAAATAGCCTTTCGGCCCACATAATCACATATAACACACCTCATCCTCATCCCCTTTCTCCACCGGGAAGGCATACAACCCTTACCCGATCTGTTGTTAGCTACTCAGGGACTATTGGTATGACGGTGTTTACACATATTCACAATGTCGCAGCATACGAGTTTATCACAAATCAACGATAATACACACATACAATGCATCACATATGGTACGAAAGAAAAGTTATTACCTCGTTCCTTCCTGACGTTTGCTGGCTCAGTGGGCTCACGAGGACGGCAAATGTCGAATCCTATAAACCAAATTAGGGACAATAAATCAATCTCTTTTCCAAGTTCTTAATTCCATAGTTTTTAAGTTGGTTATAATTTAGACTCTTTAGGTGACTATTTTAGGCCTAAACATATGCCTAAAGGGTTGGGAAAGGCTATACCAAAAACCACCTTTAAAAGTGCACAACACAGATTTTTAGGGGTGGGTCACGGCCCAAAATCCTTGGGCTGCGGCCCAAAACTGCCCAGAAACATTTGGGCTGCGGCCCAAAATCCATGGGCCGCGGCCCAAAGCTGTCCAAATACGCACATAAACATTTGGGCCGCGGCCCAAAATCCAGTTTCTGGCTGAACTTCCAAAAATCATAACTAATTTAGGAAAAATCGAAATAAGGTGATTCCAAAGCCAAATGAAAGCTATTTAAGTCCTATTTCAAGGAAAAATATTAGCCATAACCAGAAATCACCACAAAAGTCCAGATTTACCAAAAACCTAACATTGTACCAAAACAAGGTCCAGCTTTGATGCCAAACTTTGGACAGTTCAAACTCCCAGCTCAAAAAGCGAAATGACACAAACTTTATATCCATTTTGAAGCTTGAGATGTGAAATTTAAGACTAGAAATTTTCATAATTTTTCAACATCATTTGCTCAGTCAAAACGTCTACACCATCTGGCTGTCCAGAACAGACTTACATTGGACAGATTTTCCAGATTTTGCCAATTGGTTTCCAATGGTCCCTAATTTCATATCACATATTATTTTCACACAATTTGGCTCAAGGAACACATTGGAGCCATCAAAATGACCATATTCATTATCCATGAGCATGTTCTACTACAATCACCACATGTTACCTTAACATCTCCAATCAACACACACATTGCAATCCATTCCAACCCAAAATTCCAAGCCAATTCCAAATGCACAAAGACACTCTATGACACTAATTTCCACACTAAACATTGACCAAATCATGCTTTTCGAAATTTACCAAAAATCAGGGCAAATTCCAAAGTCCTTAAGACTCAACCAATGATCAAAGCAACCATACCAAAATGCTTCTAATTCTTACCTCTTCTTCTTCCTAAAGCCAATTCTTCAACTCTCCAACTTCCCAATTTCCACAAGTTCTCAAACTTCACCAACCAAAATTCTGAAACCATAGAAATAAAGCCCTCAACCTCATGAACATTATTAATGAAGGACACTTGAGCATATGAAGGCATTAACTTACCAAAAACTCAAGCTTTTCCCTTTCTCTTTTCTTGTTTGTTCAGCGAAAAATGGAGGAGGATGAGAGAGAAATGAGATATTGAAGATGATGATTCATTTCCATTCTTTCTATACACTTAGCCGACTTGGGAGGAAGAGAGAATGAGTTTGAAAACTTTGACTTCATCTATGGTCCATAATTTGACACTTGGCACCATCTCCTTCTCCCAACCATGATTTCACATAGTTTCACATGCACAAGATTCCACCTCTTGGTCTTTCCATCTTAGCCATTAATCTTAATTACTAAGGAGTGTTCTCAATGGTATCAAATCATTCGGTCGGTAAATTTACCGTTTTACCCCTGATTAGCATAATACTTACTAAATCACATCATTTACTTCATAAGTGCTCAATTAAGATTAATTACATCACTTTGAAGTTATAAATCCTTGGCTACATTTCAGGATATTACAACGAGTAGCGTGATGATCTCATCAGTTCATCAAGTCACTTGCCACTATTCTGTTTTTATGTTTATCATTTTAAATAATGAGTAAAAAATATAAAAAATTTCCCATGGTTATTAGAAAACAACCATTATGAAATATAATAAATATCGGTTTGTCAACTGTTCTTTCGAAACAACCATCATGAATTCGTAGATAAATAACAGTGCTTGTAAAACAACCATTATGAAAATCATGGTGTGAGGAAAAGAACATATACAATTACGCAGACTGAACCTGTTCAACTTCTATTTCACTGTTCATTTCCAATATATTTAAACTCCCTATTTTCATACGTTTTCTTCACCCTCTCCCTCTGTTCTCCTTGTTAGTGTCAATGGTTTCACCCAAGAAGGGGGTGAATTGGGTGATATTAAAAAAATTTAAAAATCATAGTTAATAGACTTACTTAAAAGATAAGGGTTGGAGAAATGTCACCGAAGTATACATAGGAGTTTATACTAGTTCGGTCTTAACCTCTTGACCTACGTTTAGTCCCTAGATTGCCTTTAAGATTTTCACTATACTTTCAAGATTCAATGGGTTCTTGGCACCGCAGTACAAGAGAATTCCTCAATAGAACACTCACTCCCCTTTATACTTTGTAAGTTGACACCTGTAACACCCCAATTTTTGATTAAAGGCTAATGGTAATTATTGAGGATAATTATCGAATTAAAGTGAAATAATTATGGGTTTTGTGGCAATATTAATTAATATGCCATGATTAGTGGAAAATTGAAAGAATGGCTCTAAATTAGTGATTAATGGAAGAGATTAATTACTAATTAAGAGGGCATGAGATGTGAAATTAAAATGGCTAATGAAGTGGTTAGAGTAACTAAATTGGTTACTTGCTTTATGAGAGCCAATGAGGTGGAGACATGTGGCAAGTGGTTAGGATGAGAGAGGGTGTTGGAAAAGTCAAAGCACCATTTATTTTATTCATTTTTCCCTCTTTTCTCTCTCTCCCATGTACATAGAAAGGGGCTAGGGGACAGATTTTCTGCACTTCATCCCTCTTCTCCATCTCTCTCTCACGTTCTCTCTCTTCTCTCTTCATTTCCTCTATTGTTGGCCAAGAGAGAGAAAAGAAAAGCTGAATTTGAGGTAAGCAAATGGCCTCAAATGCCAAAATGCTCTTCATTAACATTGTTCCTTGAGCTAAGAGCTTTCATCCTATGGTTGTAGTTTCTCAATTGGTGGTGATTTGAGGAATCACGAAATTATGGACTTGGGAGAATCATGAAGTGCCTTTGGGAAAGTTGTTAAGGTAAGTGAAAGCTTTAATTTCATATAAGTTTGGTGGCCATTTGTTGGGCCTTGAATTTCTGGAATTTAAGCCCTAATTTTCGTGATTTAGGGTCTTGGGGAGTATAACATGTTGTTGTCATGGAATTGGTGCCTTGTTTAGTGTTTTGAATTGATAGAAGGGAATTGAAGCTTAAATGTGAAAGTTGATCCCTTTGTGATAGCCTTGGTGCTTTGGTTAAAACAGGGCATGTAAATGGGTTGTGATTTTGGTCATTTTGAGGTTACCATTGTGTTCCTTGAGTGATTTTGTGTGGGAATAAGCTTGGTTATTAATTTTGGAGTTATTGAACACTTTGGTAGAAAATTGGAAATCTGTTTGGTTTAAGCTCTGTTTTGTGCAGTAATTTTGTATGAGCGTTTTGAATGACCAAATGGTATTGGAAAATTCTGAAACTTTCCAGTCTTAAAGTTCACATCCCAAGCTTCAAAATGGACATATATTTTGTGTCATTTCGTTGAGTATTCTGTGAGATATGGTTGTCCAAAGTTTGGGATTGAAACAGAACTCTGTTTTGGGGCAGTGATGAGTGTTGTGTAATTCTGGAATTGTGTAGTGATTTCCAGTGAAGGGATATATTTTTCCTTGAAAGAGGACTCATATACCTTTCATTTGGCTTTGGAATCACTTCATTTCGAGTTTTCTAGAATTAGTTATGGTTTTTCGAAGTTAGCCCAGAGTCAGGAAATTTCTGGGCCGCGGCCCATGAGTGGCGGACCGCGACCCAAGCCTTTCTGACCTGTTTTGGGCCGCGGCCCATGAGTGGTGGGCCGCAGCCCAATACTTTCTGACCATATTTGGGCCGTAGCCCAAGGATGGGCGGGCCGCGGCCCAACCCTGTGTTCCAGCACTTTGTGTTTTCGAAAGGAGACCTCTACCCTATTGTTTCCCAACCTTTTAGGGGTTTCATTAGAGGCATTTGTGGCCTCTTAAGGGTCAATTATGATAACCAAATCTAAGTGTTATGAAAGTGAGAATTTGGAAAAGAGAATGACCATATGTTCTTGATTTGGTTATAGGGTTTGATACTTACCCTGAGCATGATTTGATACCCGCTTGGATCGTGAGTAGCCGACGCTGGAGCATACGTGGAAAGAATAAGTGTAGGGAACTTACCTCTCCTGCATGTATTGATATTTGTGTTTGTGTATTGATGCATGTTATTGCTTTGCTTGATTATGTGAAACATATATGAATGATTGAAGCTCTGTTTCTATTTATGCTATGGCCATGAGTATGTTGTTGAAACATTGAGCATGCTGATATATCATTATGTGAACATGAGTTATTGTGATGCAAGCATGTCATGCATTAAACACTTATCTTACATGCATAGTGGTATTTGTTTCCTACTGGGATTCTCTAGAATCTCACCCTCCCCTACCAATATTTTAGACAGGACAAGTGGCTCGAGGAAGGAGCAAGTGACTAGGGGCGGCGAGAATCCCTTATGGGCAATTGTATTTGTTTGTTGGTTATCATTTCTATTTGGGAAATCGGTAGTCGACTTGGATGTATTTGGAGTTGTATATGTTAGGATGGATATATGGTTGTATATGTTGTGGAGATATATTTGGATATTTATTTGGAATGGAATTTGTGTAATCCCCGTTGAGGAATTGTAATGGGCGTTTTGCCCTATGAACCTTTAGTGAAGATATGAACCCGGAATTGCCGGAGTTGTTATTGTGCACTCTGATATATTATGAATGTTAATTGTCTTCGCAATGTAATTGTATTTGAAATGTGAATGTGAGACCAAGTTAAAGGGTTCGATTTCGAAATGTATTTGTTAAAACCCTATCTTAAGGATGGGGAATGTAAATGAATTTTGATTAGTATTGGTCTCTATTTCACTCTAATGTTGTATTTCGGATATAATTACGGAGGGGGTTACAACACCCACACTCAAGGTCCCACTACCTTGAGATTTTCTTTACAAGAGTAATGAATACGGTTGTAAAATCTCTCTTAAAGAGTTGATTAATAAATACTAAAGAGCAATAAGATTATCATACAGAAAACAAAGCGCTTAATGCATAGAATTGATTTTTGTCATTCTTCGATTGCTCTGGCTTGAATGCTTTCATATTTATAGGTATAATATCTTTAATGAACGTTGAGGGCATTCAAATTTGTCCGTTAAAGAGTAAATATAGCAGTTGATAAGAGACAGTATTTTTGTTGGTTGTCTCTGCTACGCATTTAATGCTTTTGACATGGTTTTCTTTTCTTGATTTTGAAGTTAATCCGGAGATTAGTCACTTGAAATTTATACATAATTGTGATTAGTAGCATTTAGAAGTAGTATAAGGATTTTGGATGTTCATCATGATGAATTGAATAAGTATTGAGATTGTCGAGACGCTGGTTTTAAAAGATTGATGAACACTCACTTGAGTTTGACTTAGGATTACTCAAGTGATTTCTCATCACTTGAGTGCACAAGTGATCTTATACAGATAATCACCAGTAGTGAAGTTTTGTGAAAATGAATATCACTCAAGCACATATTCATTCATTCAAATAATCTTCCATAGGTTTTGAAGACAAATACTTAAACCAAAATTTGTAGTAGTAATGTTTATTAGCTATAACATTCATTCAAATAATCCTCCGCCTCGATATGCATAATGTTTATTAGCTATAACAGTTATGTGTTAGGCGTTATAAATGCCCAAATTTGTAGTAGTAAGACAAATACTTAAACCAAAATGTCTTACATATAGTCAATAAGGATGTCCAACATTCAAATCATCAAAATACTTAATCAGTTCAAATAAATCCACATCATAGTGTCAAATTAAACCCTTAAAATATTTTAGTAAATAAAATAAAATGCGGAAGTCTTAGGGTCCTGGCAAATAAAACGACATAACATGTGGTCAAGGATCACAAAAGAGTCTTCAATGCTCACTCCATAGGTGCCTTCCCTTGCTAGCTACTAGAACAATCACCTGAAAAATATTAATATAAAGGGATGAGATCTTACATCTCAGTAACAACTAAAAGTTTTTACTATACATAAGCAAACTACATATGATTTAAAAGAGAGAACCAATTACATATATATTTTCATATATCACAATCCTCATATAAAATGATTTCAAATTAAGCATCATTAAGAAAAAACTCTATTCTTATTCATAACATGTAATATACAATTATGCAATATGTAATATGCAACCTCAAATATATCACCGTCCATCTTTATTCCGCTGACTGGAGTCATAGGCTAACACGTAGTCCAACAGAAAATCATCCATTTGACTGGATTGTCCCAAGCTCACTAGTTCTTAAGACACACCCAGCTAAAGGTATAGAGCTCAAGTTTGAAATATGGTTTCCCTTTTTAAAAGAACAAAATTAAGGATGTATCACATGTCCCATAACTCCAATGCAATCCTAGCCAAAGGAAAACATGGAAGAAGGAGTCCTAACAAGTGTCATATACTATGCATCGAGTGATGACATACCACGTGATAAAAGATCTCACTATACAAATTGCTCCTCCTTGCTCCAACCCATCATAAATGCAACCGCCATGATAGTCATATTCAATCACCAATAAATATAATATCATTACAAGACAAGATACAATAAATCATGCTTCCATTCGTATAAAATATTATCACATATACAAGCATACCTAAAAGGAAACAATAATTCAACAATACATTAATTATAATTAAAATATTAACCATGTGAATAAAGTGAGTTATAAAGAAATTTACTTGTAACATTACTTACTTTAGAATTTATAATACATGCACATATACATATAATTCAATCCATTTTTTTTATAAAAGAAATGTGATTCACGATTCAATCATGCATAATTCACAAGTATATGAAAGTATATTGAAAGTTAACTACTACTCCGTAACTCAAAGGTAATCACACAAAGAACTACTTCAAATCTCTCAATGAGAGTTTACAAAGTCAAAAAAATAAGTATCTATTAATGTATAACTTAACATTATTATAGGGCTACTCTAAAGCTACTCTAAATATACCCTAAAGCCTTAATGACCCCATACTAGATTAGTGGAGATAAAAAGTAGAGAACCTATACACCATTATATAGATACTATTTTTTCATATATATATATTTATATAAGTAGATATATGAAATACTATCATTACCTAATATATGGGTTTGGATAGTGAAAAAAGGGGTTCTCTCTCTCTTTTTTTTAGGAAGCTATACACAGGTGACTACACATTTATTAGAAAATTACAATTAATGGATCCCATTATATATTCATTGGAAAAAGGAATAAGGTGTCCTAAGTAAAGTGATTGATTTGTATATACTCTCATAAAATAAATATTAGGAAAAAGAATGTGGGTCTTGGTGAAGTGTATAAAATGTGTATGTATATATATCTACACCCTTGCACAACAACAGTGTAAGGACATGGAAAGAAAAATGAGACCTTGACTAACGAATAAGCTACACTAGAGGTGGGAATGCAGGCTGGCCTGTGGGTTGGGGATTTATAACGTCAATTTCATTCTTACTTTTCTTTTTTTTTTTTCATCTATTCACATCACAAAACTATATTAACACATATTTTTTAAATTTAATAATAGTAGAATAAATAAAAATAATATGAAAATACGTGTCAAATAAAAAATA
This sequence comes from Inga laurina, assembly GCA_963855925.1. NCBI lineage: Eukaryota > Viridiplantae > Streptophyta > Magnoliopsida > Fabales > Fabaceae > Inga > Inga laurina. The sequence continues at coordinate 68,696,888 of OY979704.1, forward strand.
TGAGGAATTAATTAAACACATCATCAAAGGAAAGAAGATAAGGGATACTAAGAGGGCATTTGAGGAGAAAAAATCAAAAAAAAAATTGCGGGTTGGCGGGCGGCCCGCCAGCCCTCGGGCCGGCCCGCACCAACCTGAGGGCTAAACGGGCTGAGCCCGTTTAGCCCGATTTTAAACGGGCCGCCATTTCGGCGGCTCGAACTCGTCTCTTTTTGGCGGGCTGGCGGGCCAGCCCGCCCCGTTTTACCGGCTCTAAGCTACACATTCTATAATTCTAAAGAGGGTAAACTATTGTACGAGAACAATTCATGTGGGCACTCAAATAGGAGAAAGAAAAGACAAAGGAATTGCTAGTTTGGTTGAAAGTTGGTCGGGTTCTGAAGAGAAATAAAAAAAATAAAAGAAATAAAAACATATATTCATTTCACATGTACAAGAACAAGAGCAAGGACGTAGGTTCATGTATGTTGTATAACACACACACACACACACTCTCTCTCTCTCTCTCTCATTGATTGGAGAGAAATAGCTTGATTTTTTAAAAATAAAATAATGGTATTTATTTAACACACCTACAGAAATGCAATGAGTGTGGGATTAAGACAAGTAAACACATGTATCAGCACACACACCCCTCAACGGTAAAAAGAAATGAAAGAGGGTTTTGAAGCAAGGTACTGAAAACCAAATCGGATACTAAACCGGTCGGGGTACTAGGTTAAGAGTCAGTGGGTCAGTTAGGAGTCAAACCGGAGCTAAACCGGGCCTAGACCGTTGAGGAAGTAAATATTTTAGGTTTATTTATATGAAATGAAATGTAAAAATTAATTAAAAATGATTTTTTGAAAAAAAAGAAAGAAAGAATGGGTGAACCGGTCCGTACGGTTCACCCACCGGATAAGACTAGTTGGACCACCGGTTCGCCTGTTCAAGGGCTGAACCGGCCGGTTCGGTCCGGTTTTTAATACCCTGGTTTGAAGTGACCAAGATGTCTTCAAAAAGAAGAGGGATGAAGGCAAGTAAACACATGTCAAGCAAATATACAAATAATGAGGGGATTGATTGACATGACTATTCATCATAAAAAAAATGGCAAAGGAAAGCAAGAAGAATCATTGAAAGGACTAGTTATTAGTAGAAAAATCAGAGACCGAAGACCAAGTGGAATGCAGAAGAGAGAAGAAAAGTACTTGGGGAAGCAGCACTTAGAATTGCTGAGAGTGTAAGAAAATAAGGTATTTATAGGAGAGAGGATTTATAGTTTGTCCCTTTTATTAAAATATTATTTTTTAAAAAATATATAAATTAATAATATAACATCAATAATCAGACTAAAAGCACTTTTTTCATTACTTACTCCAATAATAAGATATATTTCCACATGCATATTCATATATATAAAATAATTATTTTAAGGAGGCATTTTATTTGTGTGTGGGTATATATATATATTGAACTTGATACTTCTTTTAAATTATTAATTTATTTATTTTTTCTTTAACTAAATAAAATCTAAACTACAAGTAACTTCAAATGCTTAAAATAAAGGATGTTACTTTTCGAATATTCATAATATCATATAGGTGTAAGTACTTGATTTTTCCTTTTTGAAATCAAATTGAAATTACATAAAAGACCCTCTGATTTGTCCTTCTCTCTTTCTCTCTTCTTCTTCTTTCATAACCTCCCTTCTTTCACTCCTCAGAGAAACTCTTCTCTCTCACTCTCTCCCTCTTCCTCCTTCTTCTTCTAATCTGCCATACATGATGCGTCTCAGTCTCGATTCTTCTCACACCCATACCATGCTTCTGTCCTTGGGCTTCCCTGTCAATCTCTCTTGCCCCTCCATCGACCTTGACTCCCACCTCCTCTCCGACGAGCTTGACTTCTATGATCGCAACCACCCCCTCCCCCTCCTCCTCTTAAGTCCATCAAGAACGAAACTCCTCCGACGAGTTCTAACGATTTCATTCTGGAAATTTCCAGAGATGGCACTCTCATTCATTGCAAGCATGAGTTCAAAATAAGTAATATACATATTTGGAGAATGTTGTTTCAAATAGGAGTTCACCATATTAGCAAAATGAAAGGGTTAAAACTTTTCTGCATCTTGTCTTATGGCTCTGGCCTGGGGATGGTTTTAACAAGGTATTAATGTCAAGGTAGCAAATATTCAATGTTAAATGGGAATTTGTGAAAATCTTATAAAAAAAATTGTTAAAATATTATCTGAACTTATGAATCCCTTATCAAAAGTGGGCATCAGTACCTTGTTATCATAGCAAGTGTTCTATATTAAATGGGAATTTATGAAATCTTATCAGAAGTTGTTAAAACCTTATTAGAAATTGTGAATCCCTCCTCAATTCTACTTGGTAAAAGAAAATTGTTAAAACCTAATGAAATATTGTGTTTCCTTAACAAAATTTGTGAAAAACTTGATAGTATATTTGTTACTTGGTAAAGGACAGTATTTAAAACCTAATCAAAGGTCATGAAAACTTGATAGTATAGATTTGTTACATGCGAAACGAAAGTTGTTAGAACTTAATGAAATATTGTGAATTCCTTAACAAAACTTGCAAAAAACCTTATAGTGTAGATTTGTTACTTCAGTAAAAAATTATTAAAACTTAATGAAATGTCATGAGTTCCTTAACAAATTTTGTTACTTTGACAATAATTATTCCCGTTGGAGCTCTGGTGCTAGCGATCAGCCAACTGGTCGCCGAAGCTCCGTTGCAGGCAAGGGTATGCTGCCGGCAACCAGCAGGGGCGGGGGTTATTCTTTTTTTTAAAAAATATCTTTAAGGGTATTTATGTCATTTCCTTTTAATTTCAAAAAGGACAAATCAAGTACTAACACATTTCTAATATTATGAATATTTGAAATATCATTTTGTCCTTTCCTATTTTAAAGTTCTTTTTGTAGGATTTTCCCTATAATTAGGATACGTATTGATCTTTATTAGAGGGTAATCTTGAAAAATAATAATAACTTTTTATTATTAAATGATGCAAACTACTTTTCTTAAACCTTATGAAATACGTCATCTGTTCGTAAATATAAGTTTTAAATAACTAATTTGCATTTATCAAGAAAACAATTAAAATTAGTTAAAAGCAATAAATATGTTTTTCCCCAACTATACCATTATTTGTAAAGACGATAAGTGAGAGATAATAAATGAGCGAATACAGTCAAGGGTAAAGTTGGAAAAAAACGCAATAAATGAGTTGAAAAATCTAAAATGAACCTTATATTTTGAGACACCCTCATTCACAAATTTAAAGTTTATATTTAAGAACAAAAGAAGTAGTTAGAATTTAGAAGTGAAGTGTCTTATATTAAAAATCGAGTACATATAACTTTACCTAAGGTAACTCTTTGTATAATAATTTAAATATGATGGTGAAGTTTACTTAAAATATGAGTGCATTACAATTATGCAATGAGCAAATTATACAAGTTTCCTCAAATTTTGATAAAACTATTGAAGAATATTAATTAGTTTATAGATTATTTAAATATTAGTATTAATTAATCAATACAACTTTTTTTATGCCTCAATGATGCAGCTTTCAATACCTAGCTTTTTTTTCCTCGCTCACATATTTTTGGGTCAACGATCCCGCTCACATTAAATCCCCTGTGTGATTTAAATCCGTTTGTATTTCCATCCTCACTAATTAGCTCATCAGCTCCACAACAATTATTGAAACTTATTTTGCTGTCTTTTCATCATTGAAATTTTAGAAGAATGTAAATTAGGTTCATGAATCTGCAATCATAAATTCTTAGGATTTTACTTTTATCAATAAATAGCTATTAAAAGTATATAATTAAATAATTAAACCATAAAAAATGACAACTTTGATTTAAATACATTTTGAATTCATATAATTGAAGTTAAATCCATTAACAATTATAATTTACTAGACTTAATAAAAAAATTTCTATTAAGTTTATATATTAAAGTCACTGAACATGATCAAATATAAAAAAACTAACACGAGTTTTAAGAATAAGTTGACACAATCTTACAAGTTAAAAACGCAAAAACAATAAATTCAGTGTGTGAAATCATAAGTTCAGCTGAGTTTATAGCTAACATAAGTTCTTAAGCAAATTGACACGATTTTGTAAGTTGGAAGTGTGAAAATGTTAAAATCAAAAAGTCAACTCAATAATTTGATAACAATAAAGACCCAACAAGTAGTGCTCCTAATATAACTGCCTAATCACGAGGTTTGAGTGCCAGTACTTGATATCCTATTAAAATTGTAATAAAGGGCTCCCACCAAAATTTCGCATGTTGAAGTGAGATATTGTTTTTTTTTTTTTGGCCAAATAATTTATAATTTATGAAAAGCCTCTAGCATGGCTAGGTCGCGTCCACAAATGTCAGAAGAGGCCAACAGTAACAATTGGTATCGTTTGGAGACATAGGGGCCATACACAGCCAACACAGGGAAACACCTTAGGATTGATGCATTAACACAAACACACACACACGCTACCTTCATTATTTTTTATCTTTTGTTTAATGTTTTTGTTTTAGTATATAGATTAAGAAAGTGAATTAAATTTTGTTATTAATGGTGCTTTGCATTTTAATAGTGAAGAAAAAGTACAATTAGAAAATATTTTAATATTTTTTGTTGTCTTGAGATATTAAAAATGAGAAATAAATAAAAGGGTTAAGGTGCAAAAATACACATGTGATTGTCCTCAAAGTGCACCCAACACCAAATGCTTTTTTTAGGTGCAACAATGACTATGTGGTTACAAAATAGGTGCAAAAATACCTTTTGACCGTTAGTTTGACAGTTTGACCGTTAGTTTGACTCTTTTTTATCCTGAAAGTGATGACGTGTACGATGACATGGACGTTGGAGTGACATTTTGAAAAAAAAAAACTTGCTGAAAATCAAATTTTCCTAATAAATCATATAATTTAATAAAAATTAGTAATATAATATATGTATTATAATGATTTTAATTTAATAATATTGAGAATCTAGGGTTGGGAAAAAATTGAGCAATCAGTATGTTTTTTAGAGTAACAGCTCTGTTGAGTGAGTTAAGCACTCTGCACTCAGATTTGAATCTACTTCTGCAAATGTGGTACTAAAATAGTGAAATGTGGATAATATTAATTGCAAAGCTTTACCAATTAGCAAGTTTTTTTTTCCAAAATGTCACTCTAACATCCATGTCATCATACACGTCATCACTTTTAAGGTCAAAAAGTCAAACTAACGGTCAAAGGGTATTTTTGCACCTATTTTGTAACCACATAGTCACTGTTGCACCTAAAAAAAGCATTTGGTGTTGGGTGCACTTTGAGGACAATCACATGTGTATTTTTACACCTTAACCCTAAATAAAATTATTTTAGATGTCTTACTTTATTCTTCAATTCAATTCTTTAATCAATCCTGTAATCTTACTATGCCATCATATTTTCAATTTTTATTAAAAGTAATTGCAAATTTCACAGCATGCACACGTAAATTTATTTATTTATTTATTTATTTGAACAAATAACCCAAAGGATTATACAATAATCATATTAGTTTTAGGGAAATGACCCCAAATATGCACTTACAAGTTCATTGTAGCGAGTGCATACAATTTCCATTGTACATTGATGACTTACAAGTAATTCATCACCCACTATTTAAATAATTAAATTAAATTTGACATCAAATATTAGAAAAAGATAAAATGAATGGCCGGCATTAGACATTTCATAATTGGAGGATTAAATAAAAAAACAAAGCTACATCATATGTGAAGCATCTTAATGATTAAAATAATCAAGTGAGCAATATCATCTATATATATATATAGTTTTTACCTGCACGAGCAAGATAAAGTTTCTCCAAAATGAAGGGTCAGTACACACAGTCAGACTTACACTCCTATAGAAGACAGTAGTTAATCTAATATCTATACTGAAGATGAATTCACCATTTAATTCCACTACCAAGTTAGACATTGTTTTTAACAGCCAAGAAAACCATTGTGAGCATAGATTAGTGCAGGCACAAACTATGGAGTTGATAATTCCATATCTGTGATCATCTTCTCGGCTTCACAAGGCAACCCATCATGCAAATTTCTTGGAGGAAAAAGCTCACCATTGTCTCTTGCACAGTGAGGCATAGCATCGCCATTATCTTTCGGAATACCGTCCAATATGGTGCCCACATCATCAGGTGCATGCAAGCCAGAGTAATTCTGATAACAATCATGATTCTCCTCCATGAGGTAGTTGTTTACAGGATATCCTCTCACCTGCATTGCATCTTGCTCCCTTACGTGGCCATGCTTCAGAGCTATTTCAGTGTGCCGGGCTGTCCAGTCAGGACGGCTCCAAAGGTATAGCGGTGGAGGCTTCACGTTCCAGTCTTCCATTTGCTTATTATGTATGTCAACAGACCCAGGCAGATAAAATGACTGAATGAAGAAATGTAATTCATTACTTGCTTGCTTCAAATCCATCTTTAAACATAATATTCAAATATATATATATAGTTTTAAAAAAGACCTTTACAAAATTGTTGTATACACACCTTTCCTGAAAGCACTTTATCATCCTCCCAAATTAAATTATAGCCACCTTTCTTTCTGTCAAGTCTGGTTAGGTAAAGTAGAAACAGAGACATTTTCAACATCTATTACTGAAACAGCTAAAAATAAATCAAGAAATACTAACCGTTTAGTAACTTTTGGCACAATGAGTATAAGTAGTTTTGGTTTAAACTCAAGTGCCTTATTAATGAATTTGTTAGCATGAAAACCATGGACTCCAAATGGAGGATTTAGCCCCATGATCTAACCATTTAGCAACAGAGAGAGTGAAAAGTAAAAGTCAGCTAACAAAGCATAAGGGATGAAGGGTTTTTGCGTTTATATAAACATGGAAGTTGGAAGACAAAACTCTCGTGTCTTACCAGTTGAGAGCCGTTCGGCAATTCTTCCGCATTGACACTCATCCAATCTCTTTTCTCAAAACAGAAATCATTCTACAAGCAAAACAACTATTAGAAATACACAAAGCATGTTAAGCGAGGAAGATAACAAATCTATTGAAGGAATAAATGAACAGTGAGAATCTTTCAGGTCTAAATTTGAAGTAGAAAGCAGCAACGAAGCAGAGCAAGAGATCCAACTTGCAAAACTTGTTTGATAGGCCAACACAAAAATCAAGAGAATTTTTTTGTCATCATTTATGTATAGGCTTATTAAGATATCAGGCAAAAGGTCAAGACATGAGATTTTGCGAGTTTTCGAACATAACCATGTCCAACCCATCAACGAGTCACTAATTTAAACATTGATGTTCACCAAAGCTTACAAGTAGTAATTTTTCAAGCAAGTCAACATTCATCTGCCTTACCTTTGTTTACCAACCAAACAAAATAAGGATCTGTAAATAACTCAAACTTTTCAGCAACATTCAAGATATGGATTTTTCTTTCTTTCTTCCCTATTTTTCGGAGATAAAGATACAGGTTGGTTTGATTTATGAGAAATTATCTAAACAGCAAATGCACAGAAGCCACAAACTTATGTGGTGCCAGTCTTCAAATACACGAAAACTTTGGAGTGACCTCAAAACTTGCCAAAAAAACAAACTCTCAGCAACAGATTAGCAATCTTCAATTTTCAAGAGAAGTTAGCATGGAAAAGAACATATAGAACATAAGCCAAACCTTAGCCTGGAAGATATCATAGTTTTTAAATGAGCAGGTTTTCCCCGTCTGATCAAGCTTTGATTTCATCAAACAGCTAAAGTCATTAGAACCACAGCAAAAGTCTACAATCTGCCAATTATACCACATGATTATACAAATGACAAATTAATAAAAATGATAAAGGAATAGTAAAATTAACTGAAACTCAATCACTCTGGTAAGAGAAAATGAGAAATTAGTCATCATTCAGAACAAGCCCTTGTGAGTTTGAAAACTATTGCAACTGTTATTGTACGAGACTTCAATCCCATGTTTTTATTCTGATAAGCCACAGGAATTTACAGTTCTTCACAAAAGTTAACTGATGACTTGAACAAACTGACAATTAGTTTGAGTTTAAACACTTCAGTAGAATGTGTATGTGATAAATTGGTACAAGATTTTAAGCATTTCAACTTCTCTGAGAAGGAAAAAAAAATCAGGACTGGAAACAGAGCTGTTAGGAAATATTAATGTAAATATATATTAGGATCCATTAGTATCACACATAATCAGGGATTATGATTATGATTAGGAAATCAATTAGTATAATGAGTCTTAATTATGAGGCTCCTCTCTTGTGTATAAATACCCCACATGTATACATGATTAATCAAGGAATTAAGAATATATTTTTCCTCTCTCTCTCTCAGGCTTTACAAGAGCAAAGATCTTAAGGAGGAAAACTAAATATTAGCATGAAAATGAAGCAGAAATTTTCTAGATGATCAACCACAAACTTATGATAACAAAACAAAACAGCACACATGGATTGCGATCAGTTTCATTAAAATAATACCAATTACATATTCACAAGAGAAAAAGTTAATAGCACGTAGTATATCGGTGCAACCCAAATAAAGCATAATGAATAAAAACTTACTGTATCACCACTTTCTACATACCAATGAAGCCTATCAACAACCTGCAAAAAAAAAAAAAAAAATTAGAAAACCATTTCTATGTGACTACTAAAAAGTACTAATATTGACCTGACTAACTACTATGCTTGTACCTGACCACGGTGAGTAAGCCATATTACAAGCTAAAAGCAAGAAAACTAAAATAGGGAATTTGGTTTTTTTAGGGTTTATTCATGTGACTCCAAAGAGGATAAGCTTTGGATTAACGGTAAAGTTGCTGTTATGTGACTTAAAGGTCACGGGCTCCTAGGAACAAGCTCTTTATTCACGGGGGCAAGACTGCGTATTTTTATCCCTCCTAAGACCCCACTTGGTGGAAGCTTGTTCACTAGACCGTCAAAAAAACTTATGTGATTGCAGTTTAGGTTAATGCTGTGTTGCAATGTTGCTTGAAGACTCGACATTTTTAAGGTAGAAATTGAGGGAGGCTATAAAAAACAAAAATAATTAAGAAAAGGCCCTAAAAATTCATGTTTTCATCTATCTTGACTATTCTGTGTATTTGGGCTTATTTAGGCCAGCTTTGAATAAACCTGGACGACCTGAATTACTGGCTCTAGTATAAGCGATGAGCAATATCAAGATGCATTCAATGCCCCGATGTGCAATGTCAAGCTATAGGAGTAGTACCTCGTAAGCAGCTCCATTGCAAGGCTCATAAAGGACATCATGGGGTCAGTGAGGCTATTCCGGACACAAAATTTGCTAGAAACAGCAAAATAGCTAAGATACGAGAACTGAATGCAATGGCTTTATCCTTTCTTGGGATCTCCTTTATCTAGCTAATTTTTTACTATTTTACTGCCTTATGATTCTTAGTTTTTACTAACTTTCACAAGGAATCATTTTCTACTTGAATCGTGCTGATTTATTGGGATTATTCGAAAGGATTGTTCTCATCTCTCCTCAATATATGTACTCTACTCTACTGCTTCAAGACCTATAAAAGATGGTATTTTCAACCTCCTGTTTTAATTTTCTGCAGTTAAAAGGGGATAACATTAATAGCAAAAAAATCATCTTCCTGACATCAGTACTTCAAAAGTATTTACCTCCTTAAGCTTGTCTAATTTTGTAAAATGGCGACCAAAGGAAGTATATCTGATGTAAAACACTCACACACAGATTTGATTAAGGTAAGGAAAAAACAGAAACAGTGAAGGGTAGAGGGAAAAACAGATCTGGAATGAGGGGAAATTAGAACAGAATTTTGAGTGGGGAGGAGATAGCACTTAAGGAGAGGGGGAGGGGGGGGGGGGAGAGAGAGAGAGCAACTAATCCATAAGGTTTTCGTTCATTCAAGTGTGTCCATTACAAGTTACATCCTAGCTATTTATAAGAGGAGATTTCCTCTACATTCTGATCAGCAAGTGGATGTACAGCTTGCATACATTGGACATGACAGCAACAAAAGCAAACAAGTGGACATAACAGCACACAAGAGCAAGTGGGTGTACAGCTTGCATTCACTGGACATAACAGCAACAAAGCAACAAGTAGACATGACAGCAACAAAAGTAAACAAGTGGACATATAAAAAAAGCTAATGGCAGCAGCAAAAGTGGAGTTATCTCCTTCTAGAATAAATCTTTCCAAATTTCCTATCAATTCCCCCCTGCTTTGAAGAACTCTCCTCTAGAGGTAGAAAACTGATATGCATCTAGCAAGGCAGGGTTTAGACTTTGTAATTCATCTTCTGTGATCCAAGTGGCGTCAAAATCTGAATGGCCTTTCCAACGAACTAAATAGCAATGAATTGGACCCTCCGATGTGAAAACAGTCTGGTCATCCATAATGGTCTCAACTTCTTCATCTTTTGGTGTAATAATTGGCAATGATAGCACTGGTGCAGGACAAGGCCAGGTACCTGCAGAATCATCAGAAAGTAATGGGGGAGGCTCAAAAGTTCCCCGGTAAGGCAAAAGATCCTCCACATTAAAAATTGGGCTTATAGTCATGTTAGGTGGTAGTTCTAACAAATAAGCATTTGGCCCTAATTTCTTAGAAATGCGAAAAGATCCAGAAGCGCGAGCATGCAACTTTTTAAAAGCATGTTTTGGATAACATTCTGGACGAATACGTGCCATAACGTGATCACCTACATTAAAATTTTGAAAACGGCAATGTGAATTAGCAAATAATTTATACTGTTCACTGCTTATTGCAATTTTTCACCGAATGTCAGCATGTAATTCATGTAGGTGTTGGGCAAAGGATTTTGCAGATTCAGAAGTGTGGAATGATAATGGAATTGGAATAAGGTCGATAGGCTGTTTAGGATTAAAGCCCTGAATGATTTGAAAAGGACTCATACCTATGGACCTATTTACTGAGTTGTTTTAGGTGAACTCGGCAATTGGTAAAATCAAATCCCACTTCTTTGGCTTATCCCCAACTAGGCACCTTAGCAAATTCCCAAGGCTACGATTGGTCACCTCAGTTTGTCCATCGGTTTGAGGATGGAAAGCAGAAGAAAACTTCAATTGAGTGCCAAATTGTTTCCAAAGAGTTTTCCAAAAGTAGCTTACAAACTTAACATCCCTATCTTAAATTATCGTAGTAGGTAATCCAAGTAGGCGTACTACTCCTAAAAAATATCTTCGCCAGGTGAGAAGCATCCGTGGTCTTGCTACAGGGAATGAAATGAGCCATCTTAGAGAATTTTTCAACCACAACCAAGATGGAATCATGCCTTCATACTGTCCGTGGTAGTCCCAAGACAAAATCCATGCTTAAATCTTTCCAGGGTGCTTCGGGAACAGGTAAAGGAGTGTAAAGCCCTGTATTCTGTCTTTTATTTCTTTAGACATTTGACAAGTATGGCACTAGGAAACAATCCAAGCCACATCACGTTTGAGGGATGGCCAGTAGAATCGATCTTCTACTATAGCTATGGTTTTGTTAACCCTGAAATGGCCAGCTAAATCACCTACATGTAACTCCCAGACAAGAAAATTTCTCATGGAAATTCGTGGGATACACAACTTAGTTCCCTTGAATAGATAACCATCATCGACGATAAAGTCAATATAGTCGTGCCGGTTTCCTCTGCCAACTGCTTGGTATATACTTGCAAAATCAAGACATGTAGTGTACTCATCTTTTATCTTCTCAAAACCGATTACATTAAAACTCATGGTGTTCAACAAATGGACTCTTCGACTTAGAGCATCTACTACCTTGTTTTCCACTCCAAAGCGATGCTTGACAACAAAAGTGAATCCTTGAATGAACTCGATCCACTTTGCATGTTTAGAGCTTAAATGCCAGTGGGAAGTCCGAGTACAACACAAATTGCTGCGGAAGGAGGTAATATTTCCAATATCCAAGGGATCTTACAATCGCGTAAAATTCCTTGTCATATACAGAGTACTTTTGTTTGGCATCGTGCAACTTTTCACTGAAGAAAGCCACTGGATGGCCTTCTTGACTCAAGACGCCTCCAATCCCTATTCTTGATGCATCGCAAGCAACTTCAAAACACTTTGTAAAATCCGGCAAGGATAAAACAGGAGCCTCTGAAAGCCTTTTCTTGATTTCTTGGAAAGCGAGTGATGTTGTAGAAGTCCATTTAAACGTGTCCTACTTCAAGCAATCAGTGATAGGAGCCATAATAGTGCTAAAGCTTCTAACAAAGCGTCTATAAAAAGAGGCTAGACCATGGAAGCTTCGAACTTCAAAAATGGAATTAGGTTCGGGCTAGTCTCAAATTGCTTTGACTTTCTCTGGATCAGCTGCTAATCCCTTCTTCAAAACTTTAAACCCAAGAAAAATAACTTGATTCTGAAGAAAGGAGCACTTAGGCAAGTTGACATATAACTGCTCCTGACATAGGGTGAGAAAAACTAATTTGAGATGCTCCAAATGTTCTGCTTGAGACTTGCTAAAAACTAGAATGTCATCAAAATATACCACTAAGAATTTTCCCAAGTAAGAACAAAGAACATGGGTCATAACTCACATGAATGTGCTAGGAGCATTTGATAGCCCAAATGGCATGACAAGCCACTCATACAGCCCTTCTTGCGTTTTAAATGCATTTTTCCATTCATCCCTAGGCCTGATTCTGATCTGGTGATAACCACTGCGAAGATCAATCTTTAAGAACCAGCTAGATCCGGACACCAAATCAAGCATATCGTCAAGTCTAGGAATGGGAAACCTATATTTGACAGTAATTTTGATAACTGCTCTACTATCAATACACATTCTCCAAGAGCCATCCTTTTTAGGAGTCAAAAGAGTTGGTACTGCACACGGGCTCAAATTTTGTTGAATATAACCTCTCTCCAATAGCCCACTGACTTGTCGATTAAGTTCTTCCCTATCTTTTGGGTTCATCCTGTAATGTGGCAAGTTGGGAAGTGGTGAACCAGGAATGAAGTCAATTGCATGTTGAATTTCTCTCATTGGAGGTAGTTCTGGTGGAAGCTCATATGGAGTGATGTCTTGGAATTCCTTCAAAAGTTGTTTTACTGCTTCAGGCACTTCGGAAGTCATAATAACAGAAGCAATCCAATGTGAGAATTTGGCTATTACAGCGATCACTACTGCATTCTCTTTGCTTTCGTTCATTCAAGTGTGTCCATTACAAGTTACATCCTAGCTATTTATAAGAGATTTCCTCTACATTCTGATCAGCAAATGGATGTACAGCTTGCATACATTGGACATGACAGCAACAAAAGCAAACAAGTGGACATAACAGCACACAAGAACAAGTGGGTGTACAGCTTGCATTCACTGGACATAACAGCAACAAAGCAACAAGTGGACATGACAGCAACAAAAGTAAACAAGTGGACACATCAAAAAAACTAATGGCAGCAGCAAAAGTGGAGTTATCTCCTTCTAGAATAAGTCTTTCCAAATTTCCTATCAATATCTCTTGCAATGAAGAAAAGGTGCCAGATAGACCTTGAGCTGCCTCTGCAAGCAAACTAATAATCAGTATTATCTGTCTAAAATGCCTCTAATCATTTCGACAGATATTAAGTCATTGATGTTTATAATACAACTCAATAAGAATATCCATAATGTTAAAAGTCCAACAATGTAAAGCAAAACATCTCTACCAAACTTATAAAAATCAGTTCTCCCTTATTTTAAATAAATACAAGATGACAAAGATAGCAAACACAACCACTAGAGACAGAGAGTGAAGATAGCCACAACCGATGACTTAACAGTTAAACATTGAGTTAAAACTTATTATTTTAAATGAAAATGCATATTCAAAAATAAATAGAATTGATGAGGAAAAACATGAATAGTGAAACTAAGAGTATAGGAGAATATTCAAAAAAAGTCAAACTCCACTTCCAAACTTTTGTGATAGAAGACAAATGTGCTCTGCAGAATGACACCCTAGGGATAATGATTTTGAAATGTTTTTCTCTAAACTTTCACAAACAAAGCGTAAAATTATTGGATACATACTAATTTCAGTTCCAGTGTATGGAAGAATGAGACAAAGGAAAAGTTTAAAGTTTAAACTTCACATGACAATATAGCATTTTGCAATTGATGGAAACATGATTAAAGTGCTCACAACAGGAATGGCATTGAATTTCCATTTAGCGCTCTCATCTTTCTCATCAATGAACAATTGCAAATTGACACATTTAAGTAAATTAAGACCAGTAAATTATATTTTCTAACTAAAAAGAAAAAGGGTAATTTGAGACATTTTGCTTCAACCTGCCAAATAAATATTTGATTGAGGACCCCTGGCTCACAAATAGCTTTAGCATCCTCAATAAAGCCTCCACTTCCAATTTCTAACATTTGTAAGGCAGTTTGAATTGCCTGCAAGAACGTCGGACATTCTTTAGCTAGAAAAATGATAGCCCATTAATTAGTTTTAGCATAAATTCTCATATTCTACATGATCTCAGCTGGAAGATGTGAAAATTAAGATATACCTCAATTGAACCCTCTACTTTTCCTTCAGTAAGATTCTTATGTAATGGAGTTTTCAAGAAACATGAATTCGTAACCAAGAGTGGCTGGCTCCTTTTGAACTCTTCTTTAAATGCAGATGTACATTCTTCTTTCAAAGACAAAACTCTGCATGCAATTAAACAAGACCCAAAACAGTAATGCCCCAATGGTAGCAGCTGAACTAGAGAATCAAATCAAGCATCATTTGTAAATTTTATCAAATAAAGCATAAAAAAGTGACATTCAAACAACATACCGTTTTCTTATATCAGTGATGGAGAGCTGATGTGATGTTTTGGCCTTTTTTACCACAGGTTTATCTGGGATGGTTTTGTCAATTCTTCCACTACAAAACTTTTGCTCCAAAGACCTATATGCATGTAATCTTGTACTACAAGATGGGTTATCATTTTTCAAAGGCGACTTGGTTTCATCTGTTTGAAAGGAATTACCGGGGACAAATCTCTTTTCATCCTTCAAAGATTTTCTAGCTGCATCAAACCTAATTGATCTCGATAAGATACTTGTATCTTGTCTGGAACATTTGTCAGTAATCTTTGCAGAACCTCCATTTCGAATGCCACTGCCTGCCCCTGCTACCTGTTCTGGCAATTTTATATTTGTGACAGTTCTTCTAGCAGTAATATCTTCTTGCCTTGATGAAGTAGCAACCTTCTCTTCGCCTAATAGCAAGTTGTAAGGGCCTTCATTCTTTCTTCTTTCCTTACCAGGAAATACCAGATGATTTCTAACAGGCGTTCCGAGTTCCATAACTATCTCATGATCCCTTAATGAGTACAAAACTATATAGTGTAAGGTGCGAGACAAATACAACCCAAGCAGGCACTCATAGCTCAGTTTTTACAACACTAGTAAAATAAGAACTTACATGCAGTACATCAAAATTCGATCAACGAGTAGACCCTCCCAAGCTCTTATGTCAATACCCGTAAAGGCTATCTCCCTGCTTAAAGAAAGTAGATGCACATAGAGAGATTATGGTGAACACAAAGGCATTCTACATCCAATCAATAGATTTCTTATCTAAAAGCAGTACATGATAATATTTACATGTTTACCTCCAACCAAAAAGGACATTTACAATGGACAACGCAGAGAGGGTGGGGAGGGGGAGAACTACCTGGGTAAGCACTTCCTGTGGTAGGCCTTAGGGCAGCGTCTGCACACTGCAAACTGCAAGTCATGAACATTCTTATCTTCAACTTTCCTACACAAGGAACATTTATGAAGAGGACACATGAACGATTTCCCAGCAGCAACATTTTTTCTTATTTCTTCTCTTTCAAAATCAACACCAATGGACAGTAACTTTGCAACGCATTCTGGATGGTAATAATGGCCACAAGTTGAAACAATGCAACGGAATACCTACAATCAAATGAGAAAGTATTTACTTTCACATGTTATGAATATATAAAACAAATAGCGTTAAGGGGCAAAAATGCCCATGACCTTTTCCCAAATAAGAACCTGGCACCATATACATTTCTTAGGTGCAAAAATGCCTATGAAAATTACAAAAAGTTGCAAAAATACCAGCTCCATTTGTTTGAGCTAACGGCCATTACTTTTTAGTTGTGGGCTCCACATTGTCGTACAGGAGTCAATCTAGTAAGGTGCAAAAATGCCCATGTACTTTTACTAAATGTGCATCTAGCACCATATACATTTCTTGGGTGCAAAAATACACACTAGCATTTATCCACATGTCAATCCCTCCTTACATGTTCTCTCATCTCTGTCAATTCTCTCTCCTCTTACTCACCCTCTCTCCCTCTCTCTGTGCCCTCTCTCTCACTCTCGCCTGATGCCACTGGATTATTGTTTTGGTTCTTGCTTTAGTTGCGGCAGGATTATTGTTGAATCAGACTCACATGATACAATTTCACTGGAAAAGGAGGGAGACGTCTCTCTTCACATAGACAAGTCAGTAATCTTAGAAACCAAGGACCTCCTAAGTTGAGACTAGGATTTCCATTATTTTAGCCAACACTGTAGCAGACCATCTAGCTCATTAGACTCTAGAATCAGAACACGGTTTGAAAGTGATATCAACCCCAAGTGAGGATTTACAACCTTTAATGCAAGCTGATTGTAATGATCTAGGCATGTATGGGGTTAGAGTTGGTTACCTTCGAATATTAAGAAATTAACTGAAAGAGACATTATCTAGGTTTCTTACAGTGTTAACAGGCTAAAAATATCTTCCTTGTTTCTTCCCTCTATTGGCTAATGGAAGAATGGATCAATTAGTGTTAACAGGCATGTACAGTGGTTAGATCTAGTTACCTTCAATATTATATTTTTGCTTAGTTTGGAGAAGTAGGTGTGTATTTTTGCACCCAAAAAATGTATATGATGCCAGATACACATTTGGAAAAAGTATATGGACATTTTTCCACCTTAACCATAAAAAATAATTAGTGTGGGGCCCACAAAACCAAAAGTGAACGGACATTTGACTTAGTTAACGAAGCTGATATTTTTGCCCCATTCAAAGATCTTCATAAGCATTTGTGCACCCAAGTAATGTATATGGTGCCAAATGTACAAATGGGAAAAATGCATGGGTATTTTTGCACCTTGACCATAATAACAAGCTTAATTTCAAGAACATTTAGACTCCAGATACCAAAAGAAAAAAAGAACCAAAATTAAATATGAACATGTCAGAGCCATATGACAAGCGATAGAAATGGTGGCGAAATACAGAAACAGAGATATATAAGGTTAATAATTCTTGTAGATTCATATGACAATCATGTGATTAAGTCCTAAAAGCCATGACTCTTTCAACACTTGCAACATCATCATCAGTCTTTATTCCTTCATTAACATCTCTATTTTCACGAGATACATGCTTATTGCTAATCAGAAATAGTATTATTCATAATATATTGATCATGTGATTAAGTCCTAAAAGCCATAACTCTTTCAACAACAGCAACATCATCATCACCGGTCTTTATTCCTTCATTACCATCTCTATTTTCACAGCATACATGCTATTGCTACTAAGAAATAGTATTATTCATTATATATTGAGAGGTGAGGATGAAAAATCTGTAGTGAAACTATTAGCTTATCGGTCCAATAAGAAAGGGGAAGAAACAACTTAAACAAAAAGTTTAAAAATTAACACTATTGTACTGGAAATTAAAATTAATTGTTTAAAGGATACAGCCTGATTAAACAAAATAAAAAGAAAGAAAGTGATGGGTACTAGTGGGATAGGGAACCCTACATTAAAAGCTAGTTGTTCAGGTGGGAGAACCAACCCGCTTAAATAACCCATTGAGTATCTCATACTACCAAGTTTCCATCAATCATCTTGACAACAGCACTCTATGACACTTTACTTGGTTCTACCAGCCAAAACCCTCCATTTATAACTCTACCCAAAACCACCAACAACATGGCTCTGATATCAATTGATGGGTACCTAAGTAAGATGAAGAACTCTCTCTAAAAGCTAGCTATTGAGGTGGGATAACCAACTCACGTCAATACCCCATTAAGCATCCCTTAATGAGGGATTTAGTATCTCATATTACCAAGTCTCCATCAAAACCCTATCCCAAAAGCCAGTTGTTGTTAGATGGAAGAACCAACTCACTTAAATACCTCACCATCCTCGCCAAAAGCTGGGACTTGGCATCCTATACTACTCAATATGGTCAGCGCCTTGGCGACTACACTCCATGACACTTCCAGCAAGTTATTGAGGTGGGAGAACCAACTTAGCATCATATACTACTCAACACGGGCAGCGTCTTAGCGGCTGCACTCCATGAAACTTCAACAATTCACTTAAATACACAGTAAACGCCCAACAACTTGGTTCTAGTACTACCAATTGATGGCATCAAGGTGAGATGTGTAACCTACCCCAAAAGCTAATCTTTTAAGGTGGGAGAACTAACCCACTTAAATACCACATTGAGCATTCCATACTACTCAATGTGGAACTTAGTATCATATACTACAAGTCTCAATCCAAAAGAAACCGTAGTGAAAATGGAAAAATAAAACTTATGTATCCTTGGAATTTATTCATATGAGATTCTCCCAGAGTGGAAAGGCAAGATAAATAATAAAAGGGGGAAAATAAGTTAGACCTAAAATATACCTCTGGATTAGAAGATTCATCAGATGAACCCAATTTGCCACAAACATAGCACTGATGCTGCTTATACTTACAATTTGCACAGAAGAACTTCGGGATGGCCTATAAAAGCAAGATTTGTTTTCATCAGCACAAGAGAATTTGAATTAATGAAAAACAGGGGGCACAAAATATGTGAGAAAGAGTGCTTGCATCAAGTTCAGTCCTAGTGTAGCCAAGAGATTCACACGAATAAAAACCATCAACCATGGTTGCATGGAATGATCGCAGGCATTTTCCTTCACAACTGCATCATCAAAAGGAAAATACTTATGCAAAAGATAACAAAGGTCTAATTACTAAACATAAGGAAAAGTGAGTTGAGGGAAGCATGTCTTTATATCATAGACAAGATATGAGAGGGACATACGGCAAGATTTCACCACCATTGTCACAAATTGCACAAACAGTATCATAAGATCCAACAGAATGGTTTCTACCATCACTGGATTCTTCACCAGCAGAATCATTAGCATCCTCTTCTGAATCAACTGTACATTTTGATTTATCTCTCG
Source organism: Inga laurina (assembly GCA_963855925.1). Lineage (NCBI taxonomy): Eukaryota > Viridiplantae > Streptophyta > Magnoliopsida > Fabales > Fabaceae > Inga > Inga laurina. The sequence goes on from OY979704.1 coordinate 68,716,201, forward strand.
AATGCTCCTAATAAATAAACCAAAAGTTTTAAACAAGAAATAAGTTGAACAGGATTCTACAGAAAACAAGTAATAGTTAACACTGACCTCAGGGAAGACTTCATTAGACGATGGTTCCTTTATAAAAGTAACTAGATACTACATATAACAGAACAAAATTCATTGAATATAGTTGAAGTTAAAATAAATTCAGAGAAAGTAGCCTCAGGTTCAGTAAAACTGTAAAAATAAAGTTCATTGTTAACAAGTAATTGTAAATGACAGAATGGAAAACGTAGTATTTTAACAAACAGGTTAAGTAGATAGCAAGATCATTCACGCTCATAACATGTAATAATCAAGGCTGACATTTGGCAAAATCAATTGGTAAAGCCAGCAATGCTAATTGATTCAAAAACAGAATAAGAACCTCAGATTTTGCAAAATCTTTGTCCCTTTCAGCAGCCTCTCTAATCAACGACACATGATTTTGGATGTCAATCTCAGAAGGTTTAATATCAGATGAACTGCAATATAGACATCATCAATGAATCAAGATGGCAGATGGGAGATTAGACATCTGGAAACGGCAACACAAATACCTGAAGACCTCTTGTAAGTATTTCCAGACAGACATTCTAGACTCTTCTGGGTTCCTTCTCACAAAATGCAACCAATATAGTGTGACCAAGACTGTCCTAATTATACTTTCATAGCTCTTTCTAGGCCTTTGGAGAGTGACCCAAACTTTCTCTTTTGAAAGTACTGAAATCTTAGGCTGCACAGATGAAAGCTCAAATTTCCAAGCAATGATCTGTTTGAAAATTTCCTGCATGCCATCATCAGCAGTGCCACGCAAGTATACTGTCGTTGCCAAGTCACATTTAATCTCATCCATGCTCGTGAGTGATGGTAAAACAGAAAGTGAAACAGGCTGATACTTATCATCAATAAAATAATAATCATTAACCCACTCTGGGACAATCTCACCCTCTTCATCTGATGATGCCATTGGATATCCAAAGTAACCTGTACATCAAGAAGCATAAGAGTTCTAATAGTTGATTGCTGCAAGGGTATAGCTTTAGTGTCATATTATTACTACCATATCATATACACATAATGCATGCAACACACCAAATCACATCTCCAAGCACGTGCAAATGCAATTTACAAAGGTGCGGAAGAATACTGATACAGAGCAAGCGATTCAAAAGAAACATCTGGGATGAAATGGAAAACGATAAAGAAACTAAAGAAATCTCCCATCTACGAGATTTACAGTTTGGCCACTTCGCTCCATTTGCTGTTCCAAAAACCCATAAAAATCATGTCCAAGGAATGGCAACTGCCACTTATGAAGCAGTTCCATTTTTATTAATTTTTTTAAAAAAAAGAAATATGTAGGTCCGTCAAGAAACTAGGAAAAGCATTTTCGTCCCGTTTGTCCTTTGCCAGATAAATGACAAAAGTACTATAATGGTGTTCCATTAGAAAAGGGGGGAAAAACCCTGAAATCTCGCTTTCCAAGAAAAGCTTTTTCCACTCGACCCGCTGATGTTCCCCAACATAATTTTCACGGAATCACCTCATCGTCTTCGTGCAAAGCAAATGGGTGAGCACGAACTTCTTTATTTTATGTGATCCCACTTTTTCCTCTCTTCCCTAACTTTACCTGGCAACCAAACAAACTAAAAACAGAACACCACTCAACAACACACCGTCAACTCCAACATCCTTTACATTTCAAAAGCAAAACACACGCACAGCCGAAATTTTAAGCTCATATTGTTGTACTTTTTTTCTTCCTTCCGCGAAGTTTGAGCAAGTTTACCTTGGGAAATGAAAACCTTGGCTTGATGGTGAGAGCCTTTTAGCTACTCCAATCAAGAAGCGGAGTTCGAAAGGGCTAAGTAGAATCAGAAAATAGGAAGGAAAATGAAGTACGTGTGTTTGGATTCTCTTCTACTTCATCTGAAAGCTGGTTGATATCCACCCTCGCAAATGCAAGGAATGGGGAAAATTACGGAGAAAGGAAGAATGTGGTACAAATTCGCACTGTAGTCGTTTGTTTGGAGTAATAGTTGAATAATAATTTTACAATTTATTTCATAAATATGTAAAAAGAATTTTGTCTCGATTTATAGAAGATGGTTTTTAAAACTAGTACTTATCCAAACACCTTAGCATGCAATATGCATTACCAACTTAGGAGTCAATTAGAGTTGGAAATACTAGCCGACCCGTCATGAGCTTGAGTCTAAACAGGTATGTCCACTTCCCAAAAAAGGTGAAGATTTCAACAGCTCGGTCCTTTCCCACGGGCTTGGGGCCTCTTTAACATTTTTTCTCTTCCTAAATGTTTAAAAACTAAAATACCTAATTTAAAATATAAATATTATTAAAACTAAGTTAAAACATCAAATGAGTCAACTATAAGTTCACAAGAGAGACCACAAATACACAAATTCACAAATCACAACTAAATAAATAAATAGATAAAGTCATCATCATAAATTAAATACTAAAACAACATGAGCAACTGTAACTGTGTTAGTGTTTGTTAGTGAAGTCATGAAGAGTGCAGTCGTTTTTTTGCTCATGGTAGTCTCAATTCTCAAATCAATGTTTCGATAAAAAAAAAATCTCAAATCAATGAAATATTGAAAAGTGAAATCATCATCCGGGACCTATCTGATGTCTCTTGTTTGAAAAAGAAATATTAAATATTCAAAATTTTCAAATCAAAGACAATCCGACAAAATTTCACCGATTAAAGTGTACACAGCAACCAAAATAGTCATTATACGAAGGTTTGGAAGTTACCTTTCGCTTCTCTCTGGCTTTTCTCAATTTGGCGGAAACCCTAGGTACTATTTAATAAGGAAACATATTTTTCAATTTGCCTAAGAGTTATGCTGCCCAATTTTGATTCAAATGGTAGTTGTAACCTTTTTAAATAGTTAATAAAGTGGTTAGGAGTAGAAAAAAACATGTCTGCGGAGCCAAAACCGAAAACCCCAATTTTCCTTGGAGTTCTTGTCAGTTTTGGCTAGGGCTGTTAGAGGGCCTTAGAGTTGGATTTTCAATGAATTGATGGTTCCATTAAGTTCAGGAGGGAAAATTATATGGGATTATAATTGGTCACTTTTTCACTTTTTCAGAAAAGCCCGAAAAAACATAATTACGAAAACGCCCCTGAAACCCTTAAAGCGGGGCTTCCAAGGGCAATTTTGTCTTTTGGCAGTGAATTTGGTAATTTCGAGTCCGGAAATGGATTTCCTGGGTGAAAATATGTCAGAATAGCCTTAGTCAAGATTTTAGAGAAAATATGGTCGGATCGGGGTACGGCCGGGCCGGGCTGTAACCCCCTTCCCACCTTAGGCCGAGATTAAGTTCTTAAACTCATAATTAAGTTGTAATTAGAGACCATAATTCAAGTTGGGACTTATCAAAGAAATCTTTTGCCCAAAAATCGGATTTGCAAAAACTTTTTCAAACTTATTCACAATGGTCTCATATTCACAATACAAAACAATAATGGCCTGAACAGGTGAGTTCCATTTACAAATATCAGAGTGCAAATAAGTTCCCGACTCACTCGGGTTCCAATCATAAATAAAAGGGATTTACACAAGGCACAAAGCCTACAATTCATACCCTTTTACTTGGGGATTACACAAAATCTACTATATACAATTCCAAAATATACAATGATAACCATTAATTCCAAAATATACTCCTAAACAGGAGCTCTAACTACTCTTCGTCGCCCGCTTGCCTTTTGATCCTTCAGCCCTGTCTAAAAGGGTTAATTTTGGGAGAGTGAGATTCTAAAGAATCCCCGTAGTAACAAGTCAACCATATAATGTACAATAATAATGCATGTAAGCAAATCATTATCAACAACAAGCAACTACAACGGCAGTTACAACGGCAATGGTTAGTATGACACATGTCATCCCTGACGATTGCTCACGCTGAATTGCTCACGTTGTATTGCATCACAACAATCAACACAGTATAATTCACCACAGTTGGGATCCATATAAAGCATATCATATTCGCAAGCCACATAGGCAAGACACACACACAGAGCCCACGGCTGGTTTCACAAACACCGCCCCACGGGTCGGGTTCACAATATCCATGTCGATTACGACGACAGTCCAACGGCCGACCTAGAGATGACCGTTGTCACTCCCTATACGGCTCACGCTAACCTGCTCGCGCCGTAATGGACCATGGCACACATTTCACAATTTCAACAATAAGTTATGCATGCCAAAACATCATAGAAGATATGAGAGAAAAGTCACTACCTGAGTTCTTCCGGGTGTGTCCTAGCGCTGGTCTCTCCCGAGGAAGGCAAATATCAAATCCTATTTTCACAATTAGGGATGAAGGGTTATACTCTTATTCCAAGACTTAGTTTACTTTATAATACTTAATTGGTTATCATTATTGCTCTTTTGGAGTCATTAAATACCCCTAATGAAACTCCTAAAAGGTTGGAAGAACTATCCCAAAGATCCCCTTTTGGAAGCACAAAACTGAGATTTTACACTGTTTCACTCGAGCACAGATGACCATGCTCGAGTGCTGATGTACGAACACTCGAGTGAAAACGGCTTCTCTCGAGTGATGGTACGGACATCACTCGGGTACAAGAGAGAGTGAGAACAGAAAGCACAAGCCCGAGAGCACAACACCTTTCAGGGAAACAGATCACTCGAGCACAAAATCCTCACTCGAGCACAAGTACGGAATTCACCTCAAGCACAAGGAAGTGAAGAGAGAAAGCACATGCCCGAGAGCACCAGAACTTTCACAGGAACGGATCACTCGAGCACACACGGCTCACTCGAGCACGGTGCCCATACCCGCGAGTGAGAAGGCACACTCGTGCACCTACTCGCGAGTGACAACCCGAGAAGCAAGCCCTTTGGTGTCAAATACACTCGTCACTCGAGCACAAAGAGGGTCACTCGAGTGATGTTCATCCCTCACTCGCGAGTGAGGCTATGCTTGCTATGACCCAGGGAGTGCAATAAGAACACAGAGAGCAAGAAACAATAATTGCACTACCGCACTCGAGCAGAGTTTATCCCTGCTCGGGTGACATTCATCCCTCACTCGAGCAGACCCATTTCTGCTCGGGTGATATTCCTCCTTCACTCGAGCAGACCCATCCCTGCTCGAGTGAATCTACCATATAGCAGAAACGCAGAACAGAGGCACTCTCCTTAACCATTGCCCAATTGATTCCTATGGATACAAAACTTAACCCAAAAGCCATTCCCACACAAAAACACCCAATAAACTCAATGGAATCAACAGAATCCCCAAAATCTTACTCCATTATCATGATTTGGGTTTTGGGCAACAATTTCAATAATACACCAATCTTAACCAAACTTCACATTTCAATTACCAATCAATCTATCTATCCTAAACTCATTCCAAAACACCATTCTCATGCCAAAAACATACCAAATGAACAGTGGCATCCAATTTTCGGATTCAAGCCAAAATTTCCAGAATTTATAAACTACTTCAAATGGTATGAAACATAGATAGATAGATTGGTCTTCCTCACCTTATCAACTCTTCCAAAGAGACTCTTTGATTCTCCCACAATCAGATTTTCGTGTGACACCAATCAATAGCAAATGGCCTAACTATACACACCAAAATGAAGCCCATGACTCAAGGATCAACATTTATGAAAGGAACTTGAGCAATGGAAAGCATTTACTTACCCAAAGATCAAGCTTTTCTTCCTTCCTTTGGGCACAAAATTGACGAGAGAGAGAGATGGAGGGAAGAGTGTGAGAGATAAAATGATGATTATGCTTCCCCATTCTCCCATGTCAGCCGAACAAGAGAGAGAAGAGGAGAGAGAAATTAATCTTTTATCCCATTTGACTTTTACACACACATACTCTCTTTGCCACATGTCAAATTGCCATTGGTTCTCCCCAAATAAGTCACCAATTAACTTATCTAATATCTCCATTAGCCATTTTAATCACACATCTCATTTTCTCTTAGTTAGTAATTAATTTCTCCCTTAATTACCAACTCATGGCCAATAATTCCATTATTCCAATTTTTCAATAATTATGACATATTAATTAAAATAGCCATAAAACACATAGTAATTCCCAATTAATCCATAATTATCCACAATAATCATGATTATCCCTTAATCAAAAATTGGGATATTACACGGGCTGGTCCCCAGGGGCATTTTGGTAGATTTTCATAATAGGCTCATATTACCACCAGAAGCTCTATGGAAGTGTCTAAATGGTACATTTGGAATTGTAGGATCGAATATGGAGCCCAAGCTATTTGCACATAGATCGTGGAACTATTTCTGTTTAGCAAAAGGGACACAAGGTAGAGAACTTACTTCTCCTGCATGTATTTGATATTTGTTCTGGTGTATTGATGCATGTTATTGCTTTGTTTGATTATGTGAGACATATGAATCATTTGAATCTATGTTTCTGTTTATACTGTGGTCATAGTTCTTATGCATGAAACATTGAGCACGTAGATATGTCACTATATGAGCAGGAGTTATGTAATGCAAGCATGTTATGCATTAAACACTTATCCTGCATACATATTGTACTATTATCCTACTAAGATTCTATCGAATCTCACCCTCCCCTACCAACAATTTAGACAAATGAATATAGAAGGTACGCAGAGATCAAAGAAGAGAACTGTACGAGAGAGGATTGCAGTAGTGGAACAAAAATGAGATGTCTTCATTTCACTCGGACGGGTTTAGCACCCTAGTAGCCCTGCGTGGCTACATTGATAGTAGTTATCATGTACGAACCCCTATGGGGAATTTTCTGTAATCTTGCATATATTATCAGTATATTAATGTTATTCATGTGTTGCTCACCGAACCGTATATCATTTTCTGCGAAGACTCTGAAAAAGGTGAAAGTAAGATAATGGTGTGATATACGGGCCTAATAGTTTGTGTATCATTTTACTTAATTTTTTTTATAAATTTAGCTTCTTATCAAAAAACTTATCAAGATGCGAATTTCAAATATAAAAACCAAAAAGAAATTTCAAATTAAAAGAATTTAACGGCTAAATTGATAATTTAAAATATTGTTAAGAAACTGTGAATATGAAAATTTTCAGCTTAATTAGTTTTCAAATTATTTTCTCTCTATCGTTTGTTAAATTTTGAGTCTTAAATATTATTAGTGGAGGGTGGTGGATTCAGATAAATATAATAAACATTAAACATTGTTACATGTTGTCATGGCCTAAAATTGTTAAATTTTTATTATCTAACTGTCTGCCATAATCCTACCAACAGAGCATTAATTGACAGTCTCCCATTTGCAGCCTTCACAATGGTTCTTTCCTCTTGTCGTTTTATTCACCAATAAGTAGCATTTTAAAGAAAAGGAGCAACAACGGCTGATTAGGCAGCGGAGAGAAGACGACTCCGCCAGCTTAGCATGATCAGTGTGAAGTATGAACAGTAAAGTGGGACCACGAGTCCAAGCGTTTCAAATTTTTAATGTAGAGGATTAAATGACAAAATATTTAAGGAAAAAGATATATAAATGCCATCTCAATTACTAAAATCTCAAAAAGTCTGTTAACACTTATAAATGACAAAAAGGTAATTAGGGAGAAATCTGAGTTTTGAATGTTTAAATTTTTACCCAAATACCCCCTTCTCTCTCATCTTCTTACCCACCTACATCACCCTCTCCTCTCTCATTTTTACCAAAACTATGAGGCAAAGAAGGTTGAGATGGGTGGAGTGATTCTTCCTTAGAGCAAGGGTGTTGGTTTCGTCTTCAAATCCCACACTCACCACCCATGAGAAGGTATGGTCGTGATTCGCACTCAGCACAGGCAAAGGTGTGGCGAAAACAAGGATATGATGAAAATAAGATAAAGATGGCGATGATGGAGAGAGCAACCAATGGTGGTGGTGGCGAAATCGGCAGTAGCAGTGGGGTGAAGTCTAAAACTGTCTTCCCCTTTGATTTCCTTCTCTCTCTTCTCCATTCAAAAATTTTAGCATCCCCACCACTCTCAACCACACCCACTCCAACACATGGAAGCTCAACCTCTTCCATAGAGACACCATTTTCGACAACACCCATAACCACCACTCCCAATTCAACTCTCGCATCCAGCACGATTCCGTCAAGGTTGCCTTCCTTGTTAGATGCCTCTCCCCCTCTTTCCACTTTGATGCTTTTGGCTCTAACGTTATTTTCGGTATAGATCAGAGCAGCGATGAGTACTTCATCATAATTGGAGTTGAGAGTCCTCCCAAGAGTCAACCCGTGGTCATTGATTCTTGCAGTGATATTATATGGGTACAGACAAATCATTGTGCTGTTTCTGGATCCTATTTATTTGAACCTTCTATTTGTTTGTCCTACATTTCTCCTTTGTGCTTTTTTTTCTTGTTGCAGTGATAATTGATTCATCAAGTGGATGCCCATTGTCTTCTTTGATTGTTTTGAAATTGAATTGCTTCTTATAGGATTGATTAAAAGAGTAATGACTTTGACAAAATCTGTAATAATTTTGACAAAATCAATAAGTATTAACAATATGCATAAAACACATAGCATGTAAGAATATCACCATTCAGCAGTAGCAACACAAATCATACTCCGCCCTCATCCCCTTTTACCGCTTGGAAGGCACACCATCCTAACCCAAACCGTTGTTAGCGACTCATGGACTGTTGGTATGGCAGTGTATACAAATAGCCTTATGGCTCACATATAGCCTTTCGGTCCACAATATAGCCTTTTAGACTACATAATCACAAATATCACACCCCATCCTCATCCCCTTTTACCGCCGGGAAGGTACGTAGCCCTAACCCGAACTGTTGTTAGCGACTCAGGGACTATTGGCATGGTGGCGCAAACACAATTTCACAGATATTACAGCATTCGAATCCAACACAGATCAATGATATAACACACATACAATGCATCGCATAAGGTATAAAAGAAAGAGTTACTACCTTGTTCCTTCCTGACGTTCGCTGGCACAATGGACTCACGAGGGCGACAAATATCAAATCCTATAAACCAAATTAGGGGCAACCCATCAATCTCTTTTCTAAGTTCTTAATTCCATAATACTTTAAGTTGGTATTCATGTAACTCTTTAGGTGGCTAAAAGATGCCTAAACATATGTCTAAAGGATTGGGATAACTACCCCCAAAGATCCCTTTTTTGGAAGAAAACACTAATTTTTGGTCGACTCACTTGAGTGGGGATGACCTCACTCGAGTGATGACCCCCAAATTCACTCGAGTCCCCAAAAGTGCCACACTGGAAGTGTTTGCCCGAGAGCAAACCTCAATATGTCTTACACCCTCACTCGAGCACAGGAAGCTGCACTCGGGTGAAGACCTCAAATGCACTTGAGCACCAAAAAGTGAGACATAGCGAGTAACTACCCGAGAGCGACCATAAATCCCAAAAGCTTAAACTTACTCCCTTACTCGAGTGAAACCAAGATCACTCGAGTGACGACCTATATCATTCGTGGGAACGGAAGTACACTCTTGAGCTTTGCCTGATAATCCAAGCGAAACTAAAGGGAAAAAGGAAAAAATATCACGCAACACTTGAGTGTTATTCATCAAAAGCCAAAAATTGCAGCAACTGATATATGTTCCCAGATTTACCCATTTCATTACCAATGGTTCTAAAACTTGTGCCAAAGCTCATTCTTACTCATTTTGACACAAGGAACCCCTTGGTAACTACAAAACAACCCAATTCCCACTCAATCAATATATTCTCAACTCTAGATCACAAGATCACAAAAAACCGCAATTTGCCAAACTTCCTCATTCAATTCCTAAATCAAACCCAATGTCATTCCCACATATCCGAACACCCTTCTCTATACACTATCATACCTAATTCATCCATTCTAAGTTGGCACCATATTCAGGGCAAAATTCCAAAATTTATCAACCTTAACCAAAAAATCACACTAAATATATCAAAATACATCAAATGCTTACCTTCTCAATTTGCTAAAATCAAAACCTTGATTCTTTAACTTCCAAATTTTCATAAGCTTCCAACCACCACAAATCATAATTTTGAAACTATGGCAAGGAAGTTCTTAACACTATGAACAACTTTAATGAAGAGTACTTAAGCATATGAAGCCATTTAGCAAGTCCAAACACTACCTTTTACTTTCTTTTTCCTTCCTTGCGTTGAGACAGAAATGGAGGCAGATGAGAGAGATGAAAATGATGATAATCTAATTCCTTCCCTTTTCCCATGCACAAACCGACTTGGAGGGAGAGAGGTGAGTATTTTTGAAACTTTGACCAATCCTATAGCCATCCTCATGACACTTGGCAAGATCTCATGCCTCCTTTTATGAATCCATATAACCCATGTACACTTGATTCCACCTATTGCTTAACAAATCTTAGCCATTGATCTCAAGTTACCTATGAGTTTTCTCTTTGGTAACTGACCAATCGGTTGGTAAATTTACCATTTTACCCCTGATTGTCATGACACATATATCATTATCATCAAACACATTTTGCATCACAATTCACTTTATATACTTCAAAAGTGCTTAATTAACATTAATTACATCGCTTTTGGAGTCATTAGCCCTTAATTGAAATTCAGGATATTGCACATTACATACTCATGGCCGGCTGATTCAATGTCAAATATATTGAAATCATATGAATGGAGATAATTGCTGCTTTGAATTTTCTAAGCTTTACAATCTTCTTGTCATAATTATTTTCTCAAGTAAATTTTAAATAATCTAATACTCCCATGCCTCTACACTGTTCTTATCTTGCTGAAGTTTCATTTTCTCGTGTTCTAGGGTCATCTCCTCATCCTTGGGTTCAGTTGGCGAAAGGATCAGACTCTCTCACAACATAGAAGGGGTTTAATCCTAGAGTTAGTTGAGGCATTGGGGGAGGCATATTCGTAGCTTAGTGAAGCTAGAAGGACCTATTGGAATTAACGGTGTGCTTACACATCCTTACCTAAGTCAGACCCTAGTGGATCAAGAGTTGGTTTCCCTACCCTTAGATCGTGGGTAAGCCTAACCTCTCCTAAAATTCATTCACAAAAAAAAGTCATCTCATCATTATTCCCCATTTAAATTTCCATGAGGAATATATTTTTGACCTTAAGGTAATCAAAATCCAGCTCCTATCATCTAAATAACTTGCTACCATGGTAATAGAAGTTGGACCAGACAAAAAACCAGCCAACAGGCCAGTAGACTGGTCCGTTCAGGATTTTTTTAAAAATATATATATATTTTTAAAATTTTTTCTTTAGAATTTCATATTAATAAGCCTAAAATCTTCAATTTCTCACCGATTTGGTTCCGGGTTAGCTCTAGTTTGACTCCGGTCTGATCCACTGACCTTTGACCTAGTACCCTAACCAGTTTAGTGATCGGTCTGGGTTTAATTACCTTGCTTGCCACCATGCTTTATTCCATTATAACTCATATTCCACATTTACTCTGAAAGGCCGGAAATTACATGAATTAGTATCTTGTTAGACGGATTAAATGAAAAATCTCAACAACAAAAAAGAAAAGAAAAGGAAACTAGACACAGGTTTAATGTTTGAGCCAAATCAGGATAAATTTTAGTGTTATGATCATATTTTTGCTACAGTGCTTTCCATCCGCTATAGTAGTCACTTCCGTTAGCTACAGTAACTATTACTACGGTCAGAAGGTTTTTGACTGCAGCCAAGAATCTTCTAGCTACGGCCAAAAGTAGCTCTGACACTTTCTAGATGTTGCTAAGAACCTTTAGCTGCGGCTGGCTGAACTTCCAATAATCATAACTAAATCTACAAAAATCGAAATTGGGTGACTCCAAGTCCTACTTGAAACTTTTTAAGTCCTCTTTACAGGAAAAATATGGATCAATACCATCTACAACCACAAAAATATAGAACTATATGAATTTTCATACTGTTCCAAAACAACTTCCACTTTCAACCTCAAAATTTGGAAATACATAACTTCTAGCACACTAATCAAACTGACTTCCATAATTTATCAATTCAAAGCTTGGCATGTGCATTATTAAACTAAAAAGTTTTAGAATTTTTAGTCATCAGTTACTCATTCAAAACTGCCATGGCAACTATCTGCCCTGCATAAAGTTTTTCATTAACAAAACTTCCAATTTTTCAACATATGTTTCCAATGGTCAAAATTCACAATTGGAGCTACTCTCCACACAATTTTCACATAGAATCCAATGGAAACATCAAAACAATCAAATTCTCATTCCTTTCATGAGTTTCCTTTTGGCTTCAATTCAACATAAAAACTCACAAGTGCCAAACTTCACATTCGATTTTCAAATCAATTTCATTTATCTAAAGGACACCACAAGACACCCTTATCATCAACAAAATACCATGAACTCTCTAAAACCCTATATTCATGAAATTATGGCAAAATTCCACAAACCAAAGTACTCAACCAATGACCATAATATACATGTCAAAAGGTTGCTTTTGCGCACCTCTTCCTTTTTCTCTAGCTTGTTCTTTGATTCTCCAACCACTAGTTTTCCTTGGGTACACAAAACACTTTCTCTTGAAAATCTAAAACCATAGGATTAAAGCTTTCATAAAGAGGAATAATATTAGAGAAGAGGTTTTGAACAAGAGAAGTCATCTTCAAGGTTAAAATCCAAAGGGAAGTTCTCACCTCACAAGACTTCTTTCTCTTTCCTCCTCCACCTTGAACGTCCAAGAGAGCTTGGAGAGAGAGTAAGAAATGATGATGATGGTCAGTTTTTCTCTTTCCTTTAGCCTTTAATGCCAACTTAAAGAAAGGGAGGAAGAGTTGAAATTTTGACCATTTAACTCCATCTCATGAAGCCATGTGTCATCACCTTATGCATTCTCTTAAAAGCAAGTAACTATATAGCTACTATAACTAGTTCACTAGCCATTTAGTTACACCACTTACTCTTTTAGCTATTAGTCAATTTTCTCTTCGGTTACTGACTAATTGGCCGGTAAATTTTCTTTGTTCCTGTTTTGCCCCTGACTATTGCAATTTCTATTGGATTGTTACTTAACATCTTATTTGATTTCTTTTTCTCCTTCCATGTGCCCTCCCTTTCACTTTTAATTCAACTTAAGCTTTATCACCATAATTGAGCATAAATACAAGGTTTGGGCAATTTCTATTGCTAATTCAGGTTAAAACTCACATTGTATTATCCGAAAGTGCTTGTCTACATTAATTACATTCACTTTTGGAGTCATTAGCCCTTGCACATATTTTGGGGCATTACAAGTTGATTCAGAATTAAGAAGAATAAAGAGAGACGATGATAACTGCAAAGCCAATAAAGAAGAGGGCTGTGAGATGAAGATGGTTGGTTTTTTGTGAAGGGCCACAGTGGTCAGTGGGGTTATGAGATAGAGATTGGCAGCATTCTGGTGCTAGGCGCTAGGGGTTGTACTTTTTCATTCAAAAATTGGCAAGGCTATTTTAGTCTTTTGATATTATAAATGCATATACCAAATAACAATTATAAAAAATTCCCACAGATATACCAAACATGTATTTAAAAATCACTTCCCCATCTCTTCATATTTTACTTTCCATTCCTTTCCCTCTTCCACTTCCTTAAAAGCCACTTTCAAACTACAAACAACACATTATAGTTTTATTAATATGAGGTTTGGTATTGATGAGATCACCTCTATTATGTCCTCAGGTGATAGGAAGATGGAACACCCAAGTTTTCGAGCAACACTGATAATATATGTTGCATTCAACTTCTTATCCTCCTCTACAAGTCAAAAAACAAAACTATGAGAACATTTATGGAAACAGTCCTTATAAGGCAACATATAATCAAACATTAAGGTGCCAACATCACTTTCTTGTAGTTCACCTACCTATCTCCCCCTTGGTAACAAGACTCCAATTGACTACCCTTACTTCCACCATACTCAAAAGCTTAAGGAAGAAAATCCCATTGGAGAGATTCTTATCCTAACGACGGAAAAAGGAATTGAAACTCATATTAATGCAACATATGTGTCTCAATACTGATCCCAACAAAAAAAATGCATTAATAAATATATCTTCTCATTTAAAATTAAGTTTTCGTAAATAAATACATATAACACTGATTCAAGCCATAAAGTTGTGTCAGACTATATGTTGAACAGTCTCATTCTTCTAAAGCTTAAAATAACCTCTTAAATTGATAATGTGCTTGTTAATTCTCCCTTCCAAAATTTGCATCTTAAGCGTTCAATTTAAAGAAAAAGGAAAACGGAAACACAAAAAAAATCACAAAACTTGATACACGGTTTATAGAGACCAATATCTTGAAGCCACCTAATGATCATTATACATTTAATCAATGTCACTTGCTATTTGCATAGCCAAAATTTCCTTCATTCTGAAGCAGTAAAAAGTATAAATCTTAAGAAATGGAGAAATTGGCTTGCATGTTCATTGGAAAATTCCTCCACTAAATTTTTTTTACAAATTACAATTTCATATTGTTATCATATAGCACTTGACCAGGTTTAATGCAAATTTAACCACTTAATGCACAAATAATTTCCAGTGTAGGAAAAAATGTATTTGTTTAGTGAATGAACAGGTCTCTGTAGGGAAAATGATGACCACATATTGTACAACTACAAATGGCTTGGCGTTTTCTTCAAAGGCATTAAACTGGAGCTTGAACTCATCAAGCCATGCACTCCTCAAGAAGGCCATTGCCTATACCCTTGGCCTGAGAATGACAATATGAGACATATGTGAAAGAGAAAAAAAAACAACAACAACATAAATGAGGAAATGACATTTTCAAACAGGGGAATAAACTTGCACAAAGATAAGGACAAGAACAAAAACACCAAAGTATCAATATGTGTTATGTCGTCAAATCTTCAAAATAAGAACTAGCTCCCTCTCCTAAAAGCCCATAAACTTGGAGGCATGAATGGATGAGACATACTTAACAATATGAACTAGTTCCCTCTCCTAAAATTCAGATACACACATAAGGTTGAAAATACATCAAGGTATAATTGCCTAAGTTTTAGGAACCACAAATGCGGACAAGAATATTCCAAAGGGTACATTAGATACACACCTTCTCGATCTTGCTTCAAAATAGAATTCGTGATCTTATAGCAAGCATGTTATGTGAGTCTTGGCATATTCATAAAATGGAGAAGCTCTCACTGACTAGTTGAACAACCTACAACTCCTTTATTAGGCAAGGATGTCCGAGTAGATAGTGCACAACTTCATTGGAAATAATCCTATTAACCTTAACCACAATGACACCCTCAGACATTCCTTCAAGATAACAAGCAGCCTCCTTCAAAATGATCATGTCCACCTTCATGAAGAAAATGCCTTCACACACTCTTTCAGATAAGTTTTGAAGATAAATAATATCCCCATCTACTTCCATGCCTGATAGCACCTAACAACATAATTTTAAAATAAAGGCTATGTTTGACATATGAGGGATGAAAAGAGTGTGGAGAAGATGGAAGTACTTTCAGGTAGGAGGAGTATGCATTTTTGGACTTCTATAAATAGTTGAGTGACCCCATTTTTCCCATTAATGCACTCACCTACTCTTCTTTTTATTTAAACAAGACAACACAATAGAGCTTTGAATATATCATTTATGCAAAGTAAGCATTAAATACTTTCCGGTAGGCCTTTACACGATTGTCCTACACATAAGAGCATCCACACTATATCAGAATACATATATAACGTTGTAGTAAGAAAAAAAGACTGGAAGGAGCTGAGTAGTGTAAACAGATTTAAACCGAGATAACCAAGCATCAACATCTTGCATATTAGATTGGTTCGTTTTCCATGAGCTTGTAAATGGAGTCCCCACTGACGAAGAGCTTTAAAGTTAATATGGTTTTGAAATGTTAAGGCATCTCTTGCCATGGCTATATAGTACTGATTTCAGAAATAGGGGCGTGGCAATAGGAAAGAAAGTGAAAGAAGAGCAACACACATTTGACTTTGACTGGGTTTTAGATATATATATGGTTAGGAAAGGGTATGACATTTGAAAAAAATTTGGTTTTGAATTTGAATTTCAAATTTCAAACACAAAGGGCGTCAGCATACTGAGCTGTTTGCATGTGTGTGGCACACGATGTAATATCCTGAATTTTGGGACTAAAGGCTGAAGAATAAGCCCTGAATAAAGTAGACAATTAAGCCTATTTTGGGAAGAGTGCTAAGAATGTCCAAAAGCCATCATAACTTATAAAGACTAGTTTGGGAACTAAAGTATGTGATTTAGTTTCAAATAGTCAGGGAAAAATACCTAATCCTTTTATCTAAAGTCAAATAGGATCTAAAGCCTAACTTAGATCTAAAAGAGAGGGAATGACATCTTGGAAGAAGAAAGGAAAAGGGAAAATGGTGTCTAGAAATAAGTAAGAAAGAGAATTAAAAGAACTAATGGCGCAAGAAATAATATTACCATAATCAAGGGCAAAAGAGCCAATTGCCACTTGATCTTGAGATCAAAATTGGAAGACAAATTGAAGGGCTAGATTTTGCTCTTCAAAAGTAAGTGGTGATTATGAGAATGAAAAAGCAATCAAATCCCTTCCCTTATATTATTAAAAACGTCCAAAGAGGGTAAAGTAGGAAGAAATGAAGTGTTGGTCAAAGTGTCAACTCAATTTCAAGAAGACTTTGGTCAAATGGTCAACACATGTTTTTCCCTTTTTCCCTTAGGCATTTCGGCGAAGAAAAAGAAAGAGGGAAGAGAAAAGATCATTTTTAATTAACCAAACACACCTTAGTATAATCAATCATCTTCTTTTTCAAGGAGCCACAAGAACTTGATACTTGGCACATTGTGGACTAAGTATTTAGGTTAGGTGAAGATAAACACTAAAAACTCCCTCTCTCTACTCAAAATTCATCCAGCTGCCCTAAAAAAGGGGGAAATGAAAAAAATCATGAGGAAAAAAAAGACAAAAGAGAAAGGATGAATAGTGAAAATTCCTAAACTCTAGAGCCGATTTCACCTCTAGTTTGGTATTTTCAGCTTTCGGAGTCTTCTCTAATATTGTTCCTTTCAGTAAGAGCAATATTTCTACGGTTTCAGATTCTTGATCAAAGGTGTTTGGAGCCATCTATCTAGGGGAAGTGCTGCCAAAAATTATGAACCGCCTACGGTATTGAGTTAAGATAAGCATAAGCTTTGAGTTGAGCCGGTTGTTTTGCGGTTTTGTTGAGCTTTAAGTATTTCTTGGGCTACCCTATGATTTCGTCCAAACTAGGATTTTAGGGCTATATGTTGTTTTAATCATGAAAATGATGATATATAAGGGTTAGTGATGATATTAGACTAGTTTGATAGTAAAATTGCAAAACTGTTGATTGTTGGGTTGAAGTTTCTGGGAGACAGTATATTTGTGATGAAATTTTGAATAGCCAAGTTATGTCCAATGAATGTGATATTTTCTAGATTGGTAGTAGACATCCTAAGCTTTAAAATAATATATAGAATGCATTGATTGGATGTCTAGGGGGTAAGTTATGAATTTTTAAGGAGTAGGCACTGAATCTGGAATAATTTTATCGCAGTGAGGATTGTTTGAGGCTTTTGGACTTTTATGACTATAAGTGGAACTGGATGATATTTTTCTTTTAAAGAACCACTCCATTTGGAATTTTATAGATTAAGTTATGATTTTAGGAAGTTGAGCCAAGAAACAGGGGAAATTTGGAAATCTAGATTTTGGCTGCGGCCAGGCATCTGAGTTATTTCTTTGTCGAGGCCAGAAGATTTCTTGACCGCAGCCCAAAAGGTTTTGACCTTTCTTGGCTGTGGCCAGAGAATCCCTTGGCTGCAGCTAAGACTTTCAGCATTTCATATTTTTCTGAAAGATGTTGATTGTTCTATCATTTCCCAACCCCATAGTTATTTGTTTGAGCTTCTAATGGCTACCCAAATGACTCAAATGATAACCACCAACAAGTTTAAAACAAATCATAAACATGGGGACATGTCAAGAATAACTTATTTTACATTATGACAAAAGTATTGGAATAAGTAATGACGCACCAATTATAAATTCTGATTATAGGACTTGATAGCTGTCTGCGATTTAAGACCTGCCCAAGCGTTGGAGAAACAATTGGATACTCTTTAGGGAAAGTGACCAGGTAGTAACTCTTTCTTTCGTATATTATGAGATACGTTGTATGTTTGTGGTTTCATCATGAGTTTTGGAAGTATTCACAGTTTGCGAGGTGGTTTCCTGGGACCTGTTACACAGGTGGACGCCTGGGCCATAAAAATTATTGTTATGCATGAGTAGAATCCTAGGGCCTATTGCGCGGGTGAACACTTAGGGCCAAGTAATTTATATACCTAGCACTATGGTAATGTGATATACTGCTTGATGTGTTTTGAATGCTGATTGCTATTTTCATTATATATGATGAATGTGTGGCATGCTTTATGTTCTTGTATATATGTGATTGAATGTCTGTTACTACCGAGATCCTTTTGAATCTCACTCTTTTCCTATAACAAATACAACATAGGCTAGCAACTTAAGGGGCAAGAAGGTAAACCCGGACAACTAGAGGATAATGAGGAGAGATTTTATCTTCTGTTGGTCGTATATTTTGGATATGTATTTGATGTATATAACTCGGTAGACCTAACAATAGTACAGTAAAAAAACTAGTAGTAACTTAGTTGAATAACGCTTCTGAATGATAAGGGAATATTAAGCGAAATATGGAACGTAAGTCTTAAGCAGAGAAACGCTCGTATACTCTGAGGAAAAAGAATTAAGAACTGATGAGTTATGATGGAATTATGAACCTTTATGAAACCATTTCGAAAAGTTTTAAATTCATCAGAAAAACCCATTCAATTACACCTCTTTGAAGCTGGGATTTATACCTCTTTTCTAAAGTATATTTGTTCCAGGGCAGAATTCCTGGCTTAACGAATCAACTCGCTACACATTTAAACTCATCAGATGACCACGAAGGTAAGGGTGTTAAACATGGAGCCCAATATTAGGACGTAGCCATAAAAGAGCTTGTTTATGAGTCTTAGGGTTAAATAAAATAATATTTTAAAGCCATGTAATTGTTGTAATATAGAGTTTTGTGAGTGAAGCCGGATAGAGCCATTCAAGAGAAGGTGGCTTGGCATAATAGTATTCATACTTATATAGATGATGATTAAATGAATTTTTTTAGTTTGTTATTAAGGAAAAATGATGCATAAGCATACAAACTTTGGTTGTATTACATTGGACATGAGAATATGTGAGGATAATATGGCGAGAGATAAAATTGCCTATGTTTACATATATATGTATAATGGATATATAATATAAAAACTCAAACAAACTTTATTATTTATAAAACATGAATATTGAATATTATACTTCATTTTGTGTAGAATACATGTTGTGTTCATGATAAATTTTTAATATTTAATGGTGAGAATATTATGTGGTGTATACATTGAGTTCATGGTATTTTTTTAAAAGGGTTAAGGTGCAAATTTAGTAACAAACTATCACTACTATAGTTTAGACATTTATAATGCTTAATACATAATAGTTACAACTAATACACGTCATGCATATTAATGCAAAGATAGCACAAGGATATATAACGCTTAAGAGTAACGGTTAATCATACGCATCGTCATGTATTGCGAGGCAGAATTCACGAAAATACAAAAGTAATTGTTGTAGTTAACAACTGTAATTTATTTAGTGATAAAAGTGATGGTTCTTTCAAAACAACTACATGTAACACTTACAAGCGATTCGACTTCCAACCTCGTATATTAGCAAAGACAAAACATAATGATCTTCAGAAACAACTATCATGTAACACTTTCAAATGATATGTCTTCCTCCAAGTACCAGCTTATAGGTCATAACCCTTCGTAACATGTATCGTTGGACCTTCATAAGTTATAACCCTTCATAACATCCATTAGACCTTTATTTAAACTCATCTTTTCCTTTTGATTCTTACTACTTTTCTTTATTGGCCGCCTCATTCTTCTCTCTATCATGTTAACATCCCATGGAGCTCCTTCTTTGCCACCACCGCCTTCTCTACCACCACCACCACCCCCTCCTCCTCCTCCTCTGCCTTCTCTTGAAATAGAGGCTCTAATGCAGTTATAATAGGCCTTGATTGCCACACAAGGCATCTCATGGCATACGCCAACCAGTTGAACAAAAAGTTGAACCTTATACTTCATCAAAATGAGGTTGAATATAACTTACAGTCAGACCCTTCATCTCCTTCCTCTGATGATGAGAATGAAGAGGAGGATGAGGAAGAGGAGGGCAATAGTAGTGGTGATAATTGAACACCACTATTGTATTTTCAAAGTATTTTTTAAAAAATAAGTTATACAAAAATAAAACAACTTCATACTTCACAATTATTAATTAAATTCACAAGGCATCTCATGGCATATGCCAACAGGCTGAATAAGAAGTTGAACCTCATACTTTATCAAAATGAGGTTGAATATGACTTACAGTCAGACCCTTCATCTCCTTCCTCTGATGATGAGAATAAAGAGGAGGATAAGGAAGAGGAGGGCGATAGTAGTGGTGATAATTGAATACCACTATTGTATTTTCAAAATATTTTTTAAAAAATAAGTTATAAAAAAATAAAACAACTTCATACTTTACGGTTATTAATTAATAACCGTAAAGTATTTTTTTACTGTGGTTACAAAACACCAACATACTTAGCGGTTATAACTTAATAAATGTAAATTAAAGCTTTAAAAATCTTTCCTCTTCCCTGCGCTGACTCTAGGTGCCACCTCGTTACCTAATGATTGTCAAGAGAAACATGTACCCTTTCATTATGTCCTATTCAACTTCCATCTCACAGTTCACTTACAATCTATTTAAACTCCTCATTTTCATACGTTTTCTTTACCCTTTCCTTCTGTTCTCCTTGTTAGTGTCAATGGTTTTACCCAAGTGGGGGGGTGAATTGGGTGATATTAAAAAATTTAAAAATCACAGTTAAAAGACTTAATTAAAAGATAAGGTTTGGAGAAATTTCACTGAAGTGTACATCAGAGTTTATACTAGTTCGATCTTAACCTCTTGACCTATGTCCAGTCCCTGGAACGCCTCTGAGATTTTCACTATACTTTCAAGATTCGATATGTTATTGGCACCATAGTATAAGAGAGTTCCTCAATAGAACACTCACTCCCCCTTACACTTTATAAGTTGACACCCACACTCAAGGTCCTACTACCTTGAGATTTTCTTTACAAGAGTAATGAATAAGGTTGTAAAATCTCTCTCAAAGAGTTGATAAATAAATACTGAAGAGCAATAAGAATATCATACAAAAAAACAAAGTGCTTAATGCATAAAATTGACTTTTGTTGTTCTTCAGTTGCTCTGTCTTGAATGCTTTCATATTTATAGGTAGAATGTCTTTAATGAACATTGAGGGCATTCAAATTTGTCTGTTAAAGAGTAAATGTAGCCATTGATAAGAGACAGTGTTTTTGTTGGTTGTCTCTACAACGTGTAATATCCCAATTTTTGATTAAGGGATAATCATGATTATTAATGATAATTATGAATTTATTGGAATTATTATGTGATTTAGGACTATATTAATTAATGTTATAATTAGTGGAAATTGGAAATATTGGTGCATGTGAGTGGTATTTAAGATCAAGGGTGGTGATTCTTTGACCGTGGGTCGGGATCCAGTGTGCTTAGCTTGTGTGAGCTTATTGAGGGAATGAAGGAGATGCTGACAAGTGGCATTGTGAGAGTTGTTGGATGAAGGCCACAAGAGGACAAAAGATTGCTTTTCCTCTTTCACTTCATCTCTCCATTTCTCTCTCTCGTTTCTCTCTCCTCTCTTCCTCCATTTCCGGCGGAAGTTTTAGGCAAGAAAGAGAAAGAAAAACTTGTGATTTTGGGTAAGTAAATGACCTTCTTTGCTCAAACACCATTCATAAATGTTGATCCTTGAATCATGGGATTCATTTTGGTGTGTATAGTTGGGCCATTTGGAGTTGTTTAGTGCCACACGAAAATCTGATTGTTGGTGGATCAAGAACTCCCTTTGGAGAAGTTGATAAGGTGAGTGAAACTAACCTATCTATCTAAGTTTCATGCCATTTGGAATAGTTTATAAATTCTGGGAATTTTAGCCTAATCATGAAAATGAGTGTCACTGTTCATTTGGTATGTTTATGGCATGAGAATGGCATTTTGGAATGAGTTTATGTTAGATAGATAGATTAGAGATTGAAATATGATGTTAGGATGAAATGGGAATTTTGATGAAATTATTGCCCAAAACCCAAACCATGATAATGGAGTAGGATTTTGATGATTCTGAGTATTCCATTGAATTTGTTGGGTGTTTTTGGTGTGGGAATGGCTTTGGGTTAAGTTTTATGGCCATAGGAATCAATTGGGCAAGGGTTGAGGAGAGTGCCTCTGTTCTGCGTTTTCTGCTATCTGAGGGATTCACTCGAGCAGGGAGGGCTCTGCTCGAGTGAAGGATGAACATCACCCGAGCAGAGATGGGTCTACTCGAGTGAGGGATGAATATCACCCGAGCAGAGATGGGTCTGCTCGAGTGCGGAAGTGCAATTCTCGTTTCTTGCTTTCTGTGTTCTTATTGCACTCTCTGGGTCATAGCAAGCAGAGCCTCACTCGCGAGTGAGGGATGAACATCACTCGAGTGAGGATTTTGTGCTCGAGTGATGAGTGTATTTGACACCAAAGGGCTTGCTTCTCGGGTTGTCACTCGCGAGTAGGTGCACGGGTGTGCCTTCTCACTCGCGGGTATGGGCACCGTGCTCGAGTGAGCCGTGTGTGCTCGAGTGAGATTGTGCTTCAGGTGAGAGTTGTGCTTTCGGGTTGATGCTCGCGGGAAAGTTGCACGAGTGTGCTTTCTCACTCGCGGGTAAGGGGTGTGTGCTCGAGCACACCTGGCTGTGCTCGAGTGATCCAGTGCTTGGAGAGTTTCGTGGTGCTCTCGGGCGTGTGCTTTCTGTCTCACTTCCTTGTGCTTGAAGTGATTTCCATACGTGTGCTCGAGTGAGGGCATTTGTGCTCGAGTGAGCCTGCTTCTGAAAACTCTCTTGTGCTCTCGGGTGTTCACTCGCTGCCTCTCACTCTCTCTTGTGCCCGAGTGATGTCCGTACCATCACTCGAGTGAAACCATTTTCACTCGAGTGTCC
This sequence comes from Inga laurina, assembly GCA_963855925.1. Classification (NCBI taxonomy): domain Eukaryota; kingdom Viridiplantae; phylum Streptophyta; class Magnoliopsida; order Fabales; family Fabaceae; genus Inga; species Inga laurina. Next base: position 68,739,528 of record OY979704.1, read on the forward strand.
GTACAATCTGTGCTCGAGCATGGTCATCTGTGCTCGAGTGAAACAGTGTAAAATCTCAGTTTTGTGCTTCCAAAAGGGGATCTTTGGGATAGTTCTTCCTACCCTTTAGGAGTGTTGTTAGGAGTATTTAGTGACTCAAAAAGAGCAATAATGATAACCAATTAAGTATTATGAAGTGAATTAAGTCTTGGAATAGAGAATAACTCTTCGTCCCTAATTGTGAAAATAGGATTTGATATTTGCCTTCCTCGGGAGAGACCGGCGCTAGGACACGTCCGGAAGAACTCAGGTAGTGACTTTTCTCTCATATCTTGTATGATGTTTTGGTATGCATATCTTATCATTGAACTTGTGAAATGTGTGCCATGGTCCGTTACTCAGCGTGAGCCGTATAGGGAGTGACAGTGGTCATCTCTAGTCGGCCGTTGGACTGCCGTCGTAATCGACATGGATCTTTGTGAATCCGACCCGTGAGGGCGGCGTTTGTGAAACCAGCCGTGGGCTGTGTATGTGTATTTTGCCTATGTGGCTTGAGAATATGATATGCTTTATATGGATCCCAGCTGTGGTGAATTATACTGTGTTGACTGTTGTGATGCAATACAGCGTGAGCAATTCAGCGGGAGCAATCGTCAGGGATGACATGTGTCATACTAACCATTGCCGCTGCAACTGCCGTTGTAGTTGCTTGTGTGGATGATGATTTGATTACATGCATTATTGTTGTACATTATATGATTGACTTGTTACTACGGGGATTCTTTAGAATCTCACTCTCCCAAAATTAAACCTTTTAGACAGGGCTGAAGGATCGAGTGGCAAACGGGCGACGAAGAGTAGTTAGAGCTCCTGTTTGGGAGTATATTTTGGAAATATGGTTATCATTGTATATTTTGGACTTGTATTTGTAGATTTTGTGTAATCCCCAAGTTAAGGGTATTGAATTGTGGCTTTGTGCCTTTGTAAATCCCTTATCTAATGAATGGAACCCGAGTGTGTCGGGAATTTATTTGCACTCTGATATTTGTAAATGGAATCCACCTGTTCAGGCCAGTATTATTTTGTATTGAGAACTTGAGACCATTGTGAATAAGTTTTGAAAAATGTTTTTGCAAATCCGATTTTTGGGCAAATGAGTATCTTATTAAGTCCCAATTTCATTATGGTCTCTAATTACAACGTAATTATGAGTTTAAGAACTAAATCCCGGCCAAAGGTGGGAAGGGGGTTACATTTGTGGTATCAGAGCTATAGTTCCTGGCAATGTGAGGATTTGCTAGGATAGCTCCTTAGTTGACCTTAAGCCTTTGGGTTTAGGTTAGCTTAATGACTGATAAGTACTTGTTGTGTATACACATAGATATCTCTGCTAAGTTGTAGATATATCTAAGTCTTATGGATTATGTGTATACCTTTGCTTTGGTACTGACCTGGTGAATCATTGTAGAGTAAAGGACAACATGGTTAGCCTTAGAGGCAGACAAGGGGATCCAGATGTGGAAGAGTTGAATGACAATCCTCCTGACCCAATGCGAGAGATGATGGACCTCGTGCGGGAACAAAGAGATATGATCCGTGAGCTGAGAGAAGAGCTCCGGGAGGAAAGGGCCAAGCGAAATGAGGAAAGGGCCCATTCGACTCGTGAGGAGACTCAAGCAGAGACCCATCATGAGGAGACAGCTGAAGGGTCCAATCGGTCCCATGAATCCCTACCTCACACAGTGCCCAATCAAGAGTCTCAAGGGGTACTGGTTCGTGAGGGAAGAGGCTTGCAATACTGGGTCTCTGAGTTTTGCAAGCATATGCCTCCAGTGTTCAGGGGGAGGTTTGAGCCCCAAGTTGCTGAAGATTGGTTGACTTGCCTAGAGAAGATCTTTGAGGTTCTCGAGTGCTCTACGGAGGTAAAGGCGAAGCTAGCTGTGTATAAGCCAGAGGGGGACGCCGACCGGTGGTGGCGGAATATCGCCATGTCACTTCGAAGCCGGAATGTGCCATTGACTTGGGAAGTGTTCCAAGAAAAGTTCAATGAGAAGTACTTCCCTAAGTCTGTGAGGTTGGAGAAAGAGTCTGAATTCTTGGCTATCAGGCAGGGAGATACAGAGAGCTTTGATGAGTATCTTTCCTGTTTCGTTCGGTTATCTCAGTATTCTACGCATCTCCGAGAAAAGGATGATGAGGAGTGGAGCTCTGATATGCTTATCAGGGGCTTGAGGCGAGAACTGAAGAAGAGATTAGCCTCTCACCTATTTACTGACTTCAACAAGGCGGTGGAGCAGTGTAGGATTGTTGAGAACAATCTGAGGGATTGGTACCCAGCTAAGGGTAAAGACAGTCGCAGTGAGCCTAGCAAGGCTAACACGTCCCAGAAGTGAAAGGGACAAGGATCCTCATATGGGGATGGTAACAAGAAGCCCTACCAGTATGGGGGTCGTAGTGACCAAAGACCTCCAGCAGGACCGGTGTGTAATCAGTGCAGAAAGTATCATCCGGGCAAAACCTGTGCTGGAGAGGTGATTTGCTTCAACTGCAAGCAAGTGGGTCACATTTCTACTAAGTGCCCAAGACCGCCAGCAGAGCAAAGGCCCAGGAATCAGGGTCGAGTGTTCGCCATGACTCATGAGGAGGCCCGGAAGTCACCAGAGTTGATCCAAGGTAAAATTTGTCTCGGTGATAATGAATTAAATGCTTTGTTTGATTCGGGTGCAAGTCATTCGTTCATAGCTTATGATTGTGTAAAGCGCCTGGGATTGCATGTGCATAGGCTACCATTTGATTTAGTTGTGTCGACGCCGATGGGTGTTAAGGCCGTGGCGGCCGAAGCTTGCTTAAATTGTGTAATAGTTGTTGAGGGTTGGGAGTCTACAGTTGATTTGATCTGTTTGCCACTCCAACAACTAGAAGTCATTTTGGGTTTTGATTGGTTAAGAGCAAATGATGTGTTGCTTGATTGTGGTAATAAGAAGGTAACCTTCCGTAGTGTACAACGGGATAACGATGTGAATGCCAGTTTGAATTTTCTTTCAACGGCTAAAGCTGAGAGATATCTTGAGAAGGGATGCCAAGGGTATATGGTGTTCTTCTCCGTTCAGGGAGAATCAAGTGAAACTCTGGAGAGTATACCTGTGGTGAATGAATTCCCTGAGGTATTTCCAGAAGATCTTAGTGGATTGCCTCCGGAAAGGGAAGTAGAATTCCCAATTGAGATTATGCCTGGAGCTGGTTCGATATCGAAAGCCCCATATCGTATGGCCCCTAACGAGATGGCGGAGTTGAAAAAGCAAATTGAAGAATTGCTTGAGAAAGGGTTCATCCGACCCAGTGTGTCGCCGTGGGGAGCTCCAGTGTTGTTTGTGAAAAAGAAAGACGGAAGCTTGAGGCTTTGCATCGATTATCGAGAACTTAACAAGGTGACTGTTAAGAACAAGTACCCTCTCCCAAGGATTGATGACCTATTAGATCAATTATCTGGATCGTGCATATTCTCCAAGATTGATCTAAGGTCGGGATATCATCAATTGAGTGTGAAGGCGGCGGATGTTCCGAAGACTGCTTTCAGAACGAGATATGGGCACTATGAGTTCCTTGTAATGCCCTTTGGGTTGACGAATGCACCGGCGGTGTTCATGGATTATATGAATCGCATCTTCCGACAGTATCTTGACCAGTTTGTGGTTGTGTTTATTGACGACATCTTGATCTATTCTAAGAGTAGGGAGGATCATGAGCAACACTTGAGAATTGTGTTGAGAATTTTACGAGAAAAGCAACTCTATGCCAAGCTGAGCAAATGTGAGTTTTGGCTTACGGAAGTGAAGTTCCTTGGCCATGTGATCTCTCGAGACGGGGTATCAGTGGATCCCAGTAAGGTGGAAGCAGTACTTGATTGGAAAAGGCCAGAAACTGTTTCTGAGATTCGCAGCTTTCTGGGTCTTGCTGGTTATTACCGGAGGTTCATTCAGAACTTCTCGCGTATTGCATTGCCGATGACCAAGCTCACGAGGAAGGATCAACCGTTTTTGTGGGATGAACGTTGTGAGCGGAGTTTCACTGAGCTGAAGGAGAGATTGACTACGGCACCAGTGTTGATTATACCTGATCCCAGTGAGGCTTACGTCGTGTACAGTGATGTGAGTAAGCAGGGGTTAGGGTGTGTCCTGATGCAGCAGGGACGTGTGGTGGCCTATGCCTCTCGACAGCTGAAACCGCATGAGATGAACTACCCCACTCATGATCTGGAGCTTGCGGCAATTGTGTTTGCATTGAAAATTTGGCGTCATTACTTGTACGGTGTGACTGTGGAATTGTACTGCGACCACAAAAGTCTCAAATATCTGTATGATCAGAAAGAGTTGAACATGAGACAGCGTCGGTGGATGGAGTTGCTGAAAGATTATAACCTGGAGATCAAATATCATCCGGGTAAGGCTAATGTCGTCGCGGATGCTTTGAGTCGGAAGGCGGTGCTAGTGGCAACAATGATGATCCAAGAATGGAAACTGATAGAGGATTTTCGGGATTTGAATCTCTCGAAGGAAATCCTATGTGCCAGTTATGGTATGGTCCAAGGGGAGAATGACCTGAGGACTGAGATTGAAGAGGCTCAAATGCATGATGAGCTAGCCCAGTCGATCCGAGCTAAGATTGAGCGAGGAGAGACTCGAGACTATGACTTGTCGCCTAGTGGGTTGGTGCGTTATCAGAAGAGAATCTATGTACCATTGAAGGCGGAGTTGAGATTGAGAATTCTTGATGAGGCTCATAAGAGTCAGTATACTCTTCACCCCGGTATGACCAAGATGTATCACAACTTGAAATCTATGTATTGGTGGCCAGGGTTGAAGAGTGATGTGACGAAGTATGTGGCGCGGTGTCTTACCTGTCAAAAGGTGAAGATTGAACACCAGAGACCGCCAGGATTGCTTCAGAGTCCAGAGATTCCAGAATGGAAGTGGGAGAGTGTGACCATGGATCTAGTGATGGGTCTGCCCAAGATCAAGAACTATGATGCGATCTGGGTGATTGTTGACCGACTCACGAAGTCTGCGTACTTCATACCTATCAACGCTGGATATTCTCCTGATAGGCTGGCTGAGATTTATATCAAGGAGATTGTGAGACTCCATGGTACACCGAAGAATATTATCTCCGATCGAGATCCTCGGTTTACTTCGAGATTTTGGAGGGCTCTGCATGAAGCTATGGGTACTCAGTTGAGGTTTAGCACGGCCTACCATCCTCAGACAGACGGACAGTCAGAGAGGACTATCCAGACTCTTGAAGATATGCTGAGAGCATATGTCCTTGACTTCAAAGGAAAGTGGGACTATTATCTTCCGTTGGCTGAGTTTGCGTACAACAACAGTTATCATGCGAGCATTCAGATGGCTCCGTATGAAGCACTGTATGGGAGGAAGTGCCAGTCACCGTTGTGCTGGTCAGAGTTGTCTGAGAGGAAGTTGTATGGGCCGGATCTTGTTGATCAAACCGCTGAACAAATCCGAGTTATCAGGAAGAGGCTCCTTACAGCACAGAGTCGTCAGAAGAGCTATGCTGATAAGAGGAGAAGACCTCTTGAGTTTGAAGTAGGAGATCATGTTTTCTTGAGAGTGTCTCCGGTCACAGGCATCAGGAGAGCGATCAAGCGGAAGAAGCTGAGTCCGAGATACATTGGACCATTTGAGATTCTGGCAAGAATCGGGCCGGTGGCATATCGGATAGCCCTACCCCCGAGTTTGAGTAGATTGCATGATGTGTTTCATGTCTCGCAGCTCAAGAAGTACCAACCAGACCCTGAGCATATTATTGAGTATGAAGAGGTTGAGTTGCAAGATAACTTTACTTATGCGGTAGAGCTAGAGCGTATCATCGATCGAGAAGAGCGGAGGCTCAGGCATCGAAGCTTACCGTTCGTGAAGGTGGTCTGGAAGGGAATGTCTCCAAGAGAAGCCACTTGGGAGGCGGAAGCGGACATGAGAAAGAGATTTCCAGAGTTTATGCCCCATGATGTGTAACAAATTTCGAGGGCGAAATTTATTGAACGGGGGGAGAATTGTAATATCCCAATTTTTGATTAAGGGATAATCATGATTATTAATGATAATTATGAATTTATTGGAATTATTATGTGATTTAGGACTATATTAATTAATGTTATAATTAGTGGAAATTGGAAATATTGGTGCATGTGAGTGGTATTTAAGATCAAGGGTGGTGATTCTTTGACCGTGGGTCGGGATCCAGTGTGCTTAGCTTGTGTGAGCTTATTGAGGGAATGAAGGAGATGCTGACAAGTGGCATTGTGAGAGTTGTTGGATGAAGGCCACAAGAGGACAAAAGATTGCTTTTCCTCTTTCACTTCATCTCTCCATTTCTCTCTCTCGTTTCTCTCTCCTCTCTTCCTCCATTTCCGGCGGAAGTTTTAGGCAAGAAAGAGAAAGAAGAACTTGTGATTTTGGGTAAGTAAATGACCTTCTTTGCTCAAACACCATTCATAAATGTTGATCCTTGAATCATGGGCTTCATTTTGGTGTGTATAGTTGGGCCATTTGGAGTTGTTTGGAGCCACACGAAAATCTGATTGTTGGTGGATCAAGAACTCCCTTTGAAGAAGTTGATAAGGTGAGTGAAACTAACCTATCTATCTAAGTTTCATGCCATTTGGAATAGTTTATAAATTCTGGGAATTTTAGCCTAATCATGAAAATGAGTGTCACTGTTCATTTGGTATGTTTATGGCATGAGAATGGCATTTTGGAATGAGTTTATGTTAGATAGATAGATTAGAGATTGAAATATGATGTTAGGATGAAATGGGAATTTTGATGAAATTATTGCCCAAAACCCAAACCATGATAATGGAGTAGGATTTTGATGATTCTGAGTATTCCATTGACTTTGTTGGGTGTTTTTGGTGTGGGAATGGCTTTGGGTTAAGTTTTATGGCCATAGGAATCAATTGGGCAAGGGTTGAGGAGAGTGCCTCTGTTCTGCGTTTTCTGCTATCTGAGGGATTCACTCGAGCAGGGAGGGCTCTGCTCGAGTGAAGGATGAACATCACCCGAGCAGAGATGGGTCTGCTCGAGTGAGGGATGAATATCACCCACCCGAGCAGAGATGGGTTTGCTCGAGTGAAGGATGAACATCACCCGAGCAGAGATGGGTCTGCTCGAGTAAGGGATGAATATCACCCGAGCAGAGATGGGTCTGCTCGAGTGCGGAAGTGCAATTCTCGTTTCTTGCTTTCTGTGTTCTTATTGCACTCTCTGGGTCATAGCAAGCAGAGCCTCACTCGCGAGTGAGGGATGAACATCACTCGAGTGAGGATTTTGTGCTCGAGTGATGAGTGTATTTGACACCAAAGGGCTTGCTTCTCGGGTTGTCACTCGCGAGTAGGTGCACGGGTGTGCCTTCTCACTCGCGGGTATGGGCACCGTGCTCGAGTGAGCCGTGTGTGCTCGAGTGAGATTGTGCTTCAGGTGAGAGTTGTGCTTTCGGGTTGATGCTCGCGGGAAAGTTGCACGAGTGTGCTTTCTCACTCGCGGGTAAGGGGTGTGTGCTCGAGCACACCTGGCTGTGCTCGAGTGATCCAGTGCTTGGAGAGTTTCGTGGTGCTCTCGGGCGTGTGCTTTCTGTCTCACTTCCTTGTGCTTGAAGTGATTTCCATACGTGTGCTCGAGTGAGGGCATTTGTGCTCGAGTGAGCCTGCTTCTGAAAACTCTCTTGTGCTCTCGGGTGTTCACTCGCTGCCTCTCACTCTCTCTTGTGCCCGAGTGATGTCCGTACCATCACTCGAGTGAAACCATTTTCACTCGAGTGTCCGTACAATCTGTGCTCGAGCATGGTCATCTGTGCTCGAGTGAAACAGTGTAAAATCTCAGTTTTGTGCTTCCAAAAGGGGATCTTTGGGATAGTTCTTCCTACCCTTTAGGAGTGTTGTTAGGAGTATTTAGTGACTCAAAAAGAGCAATAATGATAACCAATTAAGTATTATGAAGTGAATTAAGTCTTGGAATAGAGAATAACTCTTCGTCCCTAATTGTGAAAATAGGATTTGATATTTGCCTTCCTCGGGAGAGACCGGCGCTAGGACACGTCCGGAAGAACTCAGGTAGTGACTTTTCTCTCATATCTTGTATGATGTTTTGGTATGCATATCTTATCATTGAACTTGTGAAATGTGTGCCATGGTCCGTTACTCAGCGTGAGCCGTATAGGGAGTGACAGTGGTCATCTCTAGTCGGCCGTTGGACTGCCGTCGTAATCGACATGGATCTTTGTGAATCCGACCCGTGAGGGCGGCGTTTGTGAAACCAGCCGTGGGCTGTGTATGTGTATTTTGCCTATGTGGCTTGAGAATATGATATGCTTTATATGGATCCCAGCTGTGGTGAATTATACTGTGTTGACTGTTGTGATGCAATACAGCGTGAGCAATTCAGCGGGAGCAATCGTCAGGGATGACATGTGTCATACTAACCATTGCCGCTGCAACTGCCGTTGTAGTTGCTTGTGTGGATGATGATTTGATTACATGCATTATTGTTGTACATTATATGATTGACTTGTTACTACGGGGATTCTTTAGAATCTCACTCTCCCAAAATTAAACCTTTTAGACAGGGCTGAAGGATCGAGTGGCAAACGGGCGACGAAGAGTAGTTAGAGCTCCTGTTTGGGAGTATATTTTGGAAATATGGTTATCATTGTATATTTTGGACTTGTATTTGTAGATTTTGTGTAATCCCCAAGTTAAGGGTATTGAATTGTGGCTTTGTGCCTTTGTAAATCCCTTATCTAATGAATGGAACCCGAGTGTGTCGGGAATTTATTTGCACTCTGATATTTGTAAATGGAATCCACCTGTTCAGGCCAGTATTATTTTGTATTGAGAACTTGAGACCATTGTGAATAAGTTTTGAAAAATGTTTTTGCAAATCCGATTTTTGGGCAAATGAGTATCTTATTAAGTCCCAATTTCATTATGGTCTCTAATTACAACGTAATTATGAGTTTAAGAACTAAATCCCGGCCAAAGGTGGGAAGGGGGTTACAGTCTCTACAACGCATTTAATGCATTTGACAGGATTTTGCTTTTCTTGATTTTGAAGTTAATCCAGAGATTAGTCATTTGAAATTTATACATAAATGTGATTAGTAACATTTAGAAGTAGTATAAGGATTTAGGATATTCATCATGATGAATTGAATAAGTATTGAGATTGTCAAGATGCTGATTATAAAAGATTGATGAATACTCACTCGAATTTGACTTAGGATCACTCAAGTGATTTCTTATTACTCGAGTACTTACACTATCACTTGATTGTACAATTGATCTTATGCATATAATCACCAGTGGTGAAGTTTTGTGAAAATGAATATCACTCAAGGACATATTCATTCACTCGAGTAATCTTCCATAGGTTTTAAAAATGTTGCTCAATCACTACCAAGTAACTCGAGTGCTCTTTAAGATTACTTGCTAGTGTCCTGTAAGTGACCATGGATCACTCGAGTGTTCATCTAACATTTCATGACGGTTTTATTGTAAGAACTGTCACCATAAGACAATAAATGACGGTTACAAAGTACAACCATTTATATATTTACATGGTATTCTAATAAGTGACGGTTGTTACTTAATAACTGTAATGTATATATCTTTTTTTTAAATTTTGGTGGTTGATTATGCAATGACCATTTTACAACAAAAAAAAAGACAAAGTAAATAAAAAAAATAAAAAGTTACAGAGATGGTTTAAAAATATGATTTATCATCAGATTCTTCATTCTCTAGTAACTTGTCCACCTTCTCATTCAAGGAGCGAACGAGAGAGGGAAGTTCCTTCCAGCACTGGTCCATGCATCCTTGCTCTCTTATGTAAACCTGGACCATATGATGGAACTCGTAGGTTGTGTGAACAAGACCTTCAATGCTTGTTAGTGGAGGGAGTTCATCTTTTAGCTTTTTGCCAGATGATGAATTATAAGTTCTCTTGTGTTAGTCCATGATATTTTGTTAAATCAGAAGTTGGTATTAAGAAGTTCAAATTGAATTAGAGAAGTGAAGTTTAGTTTTTAGACATTTATATAAAAAGGGTTTCATGGATTATCGAGCTGTCACATCTTTTGGTATTAAAGGTCATTATATTTTATAAATGGCGATGGTTAATTCTTAATAACCATTATGTATTTAACAATTTTTTTAAATTTATTGATAGCTATAGTTAATTGTATAATCAACCATAATATTAACTTATAACCATTACGTATGCTGACAAAAATATTTTACGGTTCTTAATTAATAACCGTGAATTTTTAGTTTTTAACTTCATCTCCCTCCTCTGATTATGAGAGTGAGGATGAGGAAGAGGAGAACAAATAGCACGATGAGGATGACAATAGTGGTGTCTTGTTCATCCTCCTCTTCTTTATCCTCATCATTTTCCTCATCCACATTTTCATCATTGGAGGAGGGAGATGAAGGCCAGGTCAGAGTATCGTCATCAGTGTGGAGAAGGGAAAGGTTTCAAACCATCATGGCGTTTATTATTTCATGACGATTTTTGCTTAATAACCGTCACTCTTGTAAGACAAAATATGACAATTACTAATTACCATTGTTATTTATTTGCTTGAACTTCTATTAAGTGATGGGTTTTACTTAATAATCATTATGTATATGAAGTGCTGAGGATCTAATCACGTTGCCTCCTTCGCTGTAGCCGGTGTCTTCACGTTCTTGACCAATCCATCTACTACGCCAAACGACGAGATGACATAAGAGAAAAGAGCACCAAGGAAGGGTTTTGTTCCAAAGCAAATTATGAGAGAGGGGTGAAAATTAATATTAAGGTGGAACAAGAAAGGACAAATTGTGAAATCTATCTAACAAATTGTAAACTTGTCATATTTCACAATTTCACCTTTCTTGTTACATCTACAGTAAGTTTCCTCCTCTCTCTCTCTCTCTTAATTTGCTTTTTGAATCTTCTTCATGACAACAAGACCCTTCCCTAGTGCTCTTTCTCTTGTGTCATTTCATCATTCGGCATAATAGATGAATTGGCGGAGGGAGCGGATGTAATGCCCCAAAATTTTTATAAGGGCTTATTGTAATACCTTGAATTTTGAGACAGGAGGCTAGAGAATAAGCCTGAGATTAGTGGATTGCTAAGCCCCGGTTTAGCAAGATCCCAAATTGTGATTAAGGGCTAATGACTCCAAAAGTAAATGTCATTAGTGATAAATGAACTCTTTTTGGAGAATCCGATGTGATTTGAGATTCGGATGTGATTCGTATGTATTATGCGCAGTATCGAAACCCTGTATTTAATTTTAATTATTGATTAACATCTAAATTGACTTAAATAGAGGGATGGCACATAATGTGGTGATATGGAAAGATATAAAGTGTTTGGTGGTGATTCAATGGGAATTGCCATAGTCAGGGGCAAAACGGTAAAGTGACTGATCGATTGGTCAGTTACTGAAGAGGAAACTCATTGGTAACTTCAAGATCAATGGTTGAGATTGATTTGTGCAATAGATCAAAGGGTGGAATCCCATGTGTTTGAGCTTATGTGAACTCATGGAGGTGTGATAAGATCTTGACATTTGGCATCTTTTGAGCCATGGGATTGAGTCAACATATCAAAGCTCTTTCCTCTCTCCTCTCCCTCTCTTTAGGTCGGTTTTGGAGGCCCAAAAACTGACCACTCTCTTCATCATCTTCATCTCTCTCCAAAGCCTCCATTGTCGCCAAGCAAGGAAGGAAAGAGAAAGGAGAAAGCTCATGATTCTTGATTGGAGGTGTTTGATGGCTTGAGGAAATTTGGAAAGATGAAGAATCAAAGAATTGGTTTGGGGAAAGAGGAAGAGGGTTGGATATTTGCCCTGATCGTGAGCAGCCGGAGCTGGAGCTTACGTGGAAAGAGTGTAGGGAACTTACCTCTCTTGCATGCTTTGATATTTTTGTTTGTGTATTGATGCATGTATTGCTTTGCTGGATTATGTGAAACATGTATGAATGATTATAGCTCTGTTTCTAGTTATGCTATGGCCATGAGTATGTTGTTGAAACATTGAGCACGCAGATATGTCATTGTGTGAACATGAGTTATGTATTGCAAGCATGTCATGCATTAAACACATATCATACATGCATATAAGTATCTGTTTCCTACTGAGATTCTCTTGAATCTCACCCTCCCCTACCAACCTTTTAGACAGGGTAGGTGGATCGAGGATGGAGCAAGCAGTCAAGGGCGACGGGACTCGTTCGGGTTGTAATCTTTTGATAGTTGGTTATCATAATTGGGATGATTTGTATTCATATTTGGATATGAGTTGTATATATTGTGGAATGTATATTTGGTTATATGTTGAATGAGAATATTTGATTATGTATTTGGAATGAGCATTTGGGTACTTGTATTTGTATTTGAGGAGAACTGTGTAATCCCCATTCAAAGAACTGTAAAGGGTGGATGTGCCCTATGAATTCTATGTAAAGGTATGAACCCGGGAGTTGCCGGGATGATATTGTTGTACACTCTGATATTTGTATAAATGTGATATTCCGCGTGATGTGGTTATATTCGAAATTGAATATGAGACCAGGTTAATTAGATTTCAAAACGTATTTGTGAAAACCCCGTCTGGTAGATGGGTTTGTAAATGTTATTTAATTGTTATTGGTCTCTATTTCACTTTAATCACATATTTCGGATATAATTACGGAAGGGGGTTACACTTATGACTCCAAAAGTGAATGTAATTAATGTTAGATATACACTTTTGGAGAATAAAGTGTGAATTAAGACCCGAATTAGTAGTAGAAATTGCCCAAACCCAGTATCTAAGCTTAATTATGGTGAAAAAGTTTAAATTGAATTAAAAGTGAAGGGAGGGGCGCATGCCAAGGAGAAAAGAAATTAAATAGTACCCCTAGTGGCAATCTGGCTAAAATTGCCATAGTTAGGGGCAAAACAAGAAGAAAGAAATGTATCGGCCAATTAGTCAGCAATTCAAGAAGAAATTCACCATCAACTAAAAGAGTAAGAGGTGTGACTAAATGGCTAATAGAATTGGTTAGAGTAACCATATGGTTACTTGCTTTTGGGAGAAGTCATAAGGAGGTGACACATAGCACCATTGGACTTTGGTAATTATATGGTCAAACAATTTTTTCTCTCTCTCTCTTCTCATTTTCATCAATAAGAGCAGGGGAGGAAGATGATTTATTTATAACACTTCTCTCTCTCTCTCTCTCTCTCTCTCAAGCTCTCTTAAGTCGGCTAAGGAAGAAGAAGAAAGAGAAAGGAGCAAAGGTGCAAGGTGAGTACTTTTTCTTGAGATTTGACCTTGTAGATGACCTCTGTTGCTAAAACCCTCTTCCCAATCTTGTTCCTCTTGATGAAAGATTCATTTGTACGGTTTTATATTTTCAAGAGGAGGTGTTTTATATGTTCAAAGAAAATTAGAGGTTGGAGAATCAAAGAACAAACTAGAGGAAGTGATAGAGGTGAGAAAAAGAAACTCTTTGATTTGTATATTATGTTCATTGGTTGAGCACTTTGGCTTGTGGAATTTTGGCCCTTTTTTTGTAAATTAGGGATTTGAAAGTGTCATGATGTCTTGATAGTATTAATGGTGTCTTGTGGTGTGTTTTGGACCATTGGAGTCATATGTTGAAAAATTGGAAGTTTTGTCAACAAAAACTCTATGTAGAGCAGCTAGTTTGCATGGCCTTTTTGAATGAGTAAATGGTGTCTAAAAATTCTAGAACTCTCTAGTCTAATAGTGTACATGCCAAGCTTTAAATTGATATATAACGGATGTCATTTGAATGGGTGTACAGAAAGTCATGCATTTCCAGAGTTTGAAGTTGAAACTGGAAGTTATTCTAAAACAGTATGGAATTTGTTGAAGTCTATATTTTTTTGGCGGTATATGGTAGTGGTTCATATTTTTCCTGTATAGAGGACTTAAAAAGCTTCAAGTAGGACTTGGAATCACTCTATTTTGATTTTTGTAGATTTAGTTATGATTTTTAGAAGTTCAGCCAAGAAACAAGAATTTTCTTAGCACGGCCCAAAAGCTTTTGACCTGTTTTTTGCCGCAGCCAAAGGTTTTCGGCCATAGACAAAATGTTTCTGACCATTTTTTGCCGCAGCCAAGCCCCAATTTAGCACTTTACATTTTTAAACAGCGGTAACAAGTCTAGCTCTTCCTAATCCTTTTAGGCTTTTGTTTGAGCTTTTCATAGCCACCTAAAGGACTCAAATGATAACCAACCTCAAGTGTTTTAGAGTTATTTAAGACTTGAAATAGGTAATAACTCGTCATCTTTAATTCATATTTATAGGACTTGACATCTACCTTGAGTGTAAGAAACTTGTGCCCGAGTAAGAATGGAAAGAACAAGGTAGTGACTGTTTCTCTTATATCATGTATAATGCTTTGTATGTATGTGCATACCATTGAATGTGAATGCTGCTATGAAAGTTGTCGTGAATGTCACGAAGGTGACTAATGTGGCGAATATCACGAATGTGTATATAGCTGTGAAATCTGTCATAAATGTCATGAATGTGATGAATGTGGTGAATGTCATGAATGTGATGAAGGTGGCAAAAGCCACGAATGTGTATACAATTATGAAAGTTGTCATGAAGTCACGAATGTGATGAATGTCACGAATGTGAATGCTACTGTGTTATGATTACTTACATGCCTTGTTAAATTATATATTATATAAGTGAATTGTTACTACTGAGATTCATATGAATCTCACTCTTTCTAATGACTAACCTACAGCCAAGGCAAGCGGATCAAAGGAGAAGCAGGTAAATAAGGGCAACTAGTGCTCTCGGCTAAGAGATTAGAACTTTGTGTTGGTTATCAACTTTTGGATAAATGCAAATGTGGTATATGTTGTATGTAACCCCCTGTCGTAATTATATCCGAAATATGCAATTAAAGTGAAATAGAGACCAATAAAAAATAACACTTATTTAAAATCCCATCTTCATGATCGGTTTTTCACAAATAACTTTCGAAATATAATATACCTGGTCTCACATTTACGTTTCGAATACAATTACTACACAAAGATAAATCACATTTAAATATATCAGAGTACGCAATATATTAATCCCGGCAATCCCGGATTCCATTTATTAACTCAAGCTTTATAGGGCACATTCGCCCATACAAGCCCTCTCCGATCAGAACTCCCCATAGGTTGTCTTCTCCACTCCGAATCCTCATAGATAACTCTTTCAAATTCAAAGTCTCCGCAGAATCACTTTTCCCTGTGCTAGATGAACACTAGCAACCTCAGGATACCTGACACACATTTCAATTCCAATTTAGTACCACATCCTGGTACCACAGACCATATAGGTCATATCAACCTCCTAAGAATCAGCCCAACTATTGAGTCTGATCCTTGGATAATAGCTCATCTATCCAAACCTCAACCTTAGTTGAACCGGGAAATCACTTCCTTCATTTCCACGGAGCATCACAACTCCTATACAAATCCAGATATCTCTGCCAGCCTAAGGCACACCGGTCCCCTAGGTCTTAAGGCCTTTATACACACAAGCTCAGTATGACATCAATACATGTAACATCATACCACCTAGGGTTTCTCACCCAACATCTAGGTTAGTCACGATACCTAGAATCTCAATATCACACATCTAGGAAATCATTTTCCTTAATTCTCTAATCAGACGATGGGTCTGATTACCTCCACCACTAATTCTACACCTCAAATCCTCAGGTGAATCATACTGACTCACCATATCCACAACACAATTAATGTATACACATGGCCCTTAAACTCACATATCCATAAATAGTAGGGACCATAATGTGTATACTACAACAAACAAAGTCATTCTCTATGACTTAAGGCAGCAACTACTGCCATTACCCTAGCAAATCCTTTACTTGCCAGGAACTGCAGCTCTGATACCAAAATGTAACCCCCTGCCGTAATTATATCCGAAATACGCAATTAAAGTGAAATAGAGACCAATAAGAAACTAAACTACATTTTACAAACCCATATACCAGACGGGGTTTTCATGAATACCTTTCGAAATATAATATACCTGGTCTCACATTCAAATTTCGAATACAATTACATTATGCGGAATATCACATTTATAAAAATATCAGAGTATACAACAATATCATCCCGGCAACTCCCGGGTTCTATTTATTAACTCATAGCCTTACAGGGCATATTCGCCCCTACAAGCCCTCATATGGGGATTACACAAATCTTTCTCATACATATACAAATATCCAATAACTACTTTCAATTACATAACCAATTATATTCATCCATATGTACACATCCAAATCCAAATATAAATCCCAACTACGATGACAACCAACTACCAGAATGACAACCCGAAGGAAGTCCTCATCGCCCTTGTCTGCTTACTCCATCATCAATCTACTACCCTGTCTGAAAGGTTAGTAGGGGAGGGTGAGATTCTAGAGAATCTCAGTAGGAAAACAATATCAATATGCAAGTACGATAAATGTTTAATGCATGACATGCTTGCATCACATAACTATCATGATGACAAATCTGTAAGCTCAATGCTTCTAAGAATATACTAATGGCCATAGCATAAATTAAAACATAGCTTCAATAACACATAACCATGCAAAGCTAAGACATCCATCAACACATTAACACATATATCAAATACAAGCAGAAGAGATATGTTTCCTACACTCTTTCCACGTAAGCTCCAGCACAGCTTACTCACGACCAGGCGAATATCGAACCACGTTCAGGGCAAACATCAAACCCTATAACCAAACAAGGACATAGAGTTAAATCCCTTTTCCAATTCTTTAACTCTCAAACACTTAAGTTGGTTATCATTCACGACCTTTAGGTGGCTAATCAAAGCCCAAACATATGCCTAAAGGCTTGGGAAACACTTGACCAAAGATCACCTTTTAAAAGTCCAAATGCTGATTTTTGGGGGTGGGCCGCGGCCCACAATCCTTGGGCTGCGGCCCAAAAATGCCCAGAAACATTTGGGCTGTGGCCCAGAATCCTTGGGCTGCGGCCCAAGGCTGTCCAGAGACGCACAGAAACATTTGGGCTGCGGCCCAAGAAAATCCAGTTTCTGGCTGAACTTCCAAAAATCATAACTAATTCAGGAAAAATTGAAATAAGGTGATTCCAAAGCCAAATGAAAGCTATTTAAGTCCTCTTTCAAGGAAAAATATTGGCCAATACTAGAAATCACCATAAAAGTCCAGATTTACCAAAAACTAACATTGTGCCAAAACAGGATCCAGTTTTGATACCAAACTTTGGACAGTTCAAACTCCCAGCTCAAAAAGTGAAATGACACAAAATTTATATCCATTTTGAAGTTTGAGATGTGAAATTTAAGACTGGAAAGTTTCATAATTTTTCAACATCATTTGCCCAGTCAAAACGTCCACACCACTAGACTGCCCAGAACAGAACTTCAAAAGACAGAATTCCAGTTTTTGCAATTTGGCTTCCAATGGTTCCATTTTCATATCAAACATCATTCTCACACAAAATTTCACAAGGAATCCATTGGAAATACCAAATTAACCAAATTCACATTCCATTGACATGTTTCACCAATAATCACAACATGTCAACTCAAGTCCCAATTCAAACACAACATTACAACTCTTCCAATTCAAGTTTCCAAATCAATTCCAATGACCAAATACCACAACATGGCACCATTTCCAACATAAAACACAACCCAATTCATCCAATCCAAAATCACAAGAAAATCAGGGTAAAATTTGAAATTCACTAAACTCATCCAAAAATCACAAAACTTAGATCAAAAGGCTTCAAATACTCACCTCTTCCTCTTTCCCAAACCAATTCCTTGATTCTCCATCTTTCCAAATTTCCTCAAGCCATCAAACACCTTCAATCAAGAATTTAAAACCATAGAGATGAAGCTCTCATCACTATGAACAACTTTATAGAAGGACATTAGAGCATTAGAGGACAAGAAGCCAACCAAAATCTCACCTCTAGTTTTCTCTTTCTTCCTTGAGCTAGGCGAAATGAAGAACAAGAGAGAGAGAGGTATGAAGATGAAAATAATGAAGATGATGTTCAGTTTTTGGAGCCACAAACCGACCTAATAGAGAGAGGGAAGAGGAAAAAGCAAACTTTGAACATTTGACTTGATCCAAAGGTCCAAAAAGTGCCACATGTCAACATCTTGCAATATCCTCCATGAGCTCACATAGGCACATGCACACATGATTCCACCCTTTGATCTATTACACAAATCAATCCTAACCATTGATCTTGAAGTTACCAATGAGTTTCCTCTTCGGTAACTGACCAATTGGTCGGTAACTTTACCGTTTTACCCCTGATTATGGTAATTCTCATTGAATCACCACCAACACTTCACATCTTTTCATTTAGCCACAATATGCGCCTTCCCTCTATTTTAAGTCAATTTAGAGGTTAATCCATAATTGAACTCAAATACAGGGTTTCGGCGCTGCTCAGAACGCATACAAATCACATCGGGTGCCAAATCACACCATAATCTCCAAAAGGGTCCATATATCACTAATGACATTCTCTTTTGGAGTCATTAACCCTTAATCACAATTTGGGATCTTGCTAAATCGGGGCTTAGCAATCCACTAATCTCAGGCTTATTCTCTAGCCTCAAGTCTCAAAATTCGGGGTATTACATTGTAAATATAAGTGCAATGTAGTAAAGGTGGACGTATCTACCATAGACTTGTGTATTGGTATGTAATCCCCAGTGTGGGAACTAAGACAGGCGATTATGCCCTGTAGACCTCACTAGTTATTGAATATAACCCAAAAATCCGTTAGGAAATTATGTTGAATACTCTGATATTTATGAATAGAACAGAACCGAACAAACCAAATAGATTCAAAAAGTGGAAGTGAGACCGTATTAAACAGGTTTTGAAAAGTTTTTGAAAACCTACTTTATCATAGGACGAATCCTGTCTTGAAGTCGGGACCTTTGATGAGATTTAAACTATGTTTAAACATTATATATCCTTGTGTGACCTCCGCCTCGATATACATGACTTTTATTAGCTATAACTATTATGTGGTAGGTGTTATAAATGCGCAAATTTGTAGTAGTGAGAACAATACTTAACCAAAATGTCTTACATAAAGTCAATAAGGATGTCCAAAATCCAAATCATCAAAATACACAATCAGTTCAAAAAAATCCACATCACAATTTCAAAATAAACCCTCAAAATATTTTAGTAAATAAAATAAAATGCAAAAGTCTTAGAGTCATGTCAAATAAAATGACATAACATGTGCTCAAGGAGCACAAAAGAGCCTTCAAGGCTCACTCCATAGGTGCCTTCCCTTGCTAGCTACTAGAATAATCACTTGAAAAATATTAATATAAAGGGGCGAGATTCTATGTCTCAGTAACTACTAAAAGTTTCTACCATACGCAAGCAAACAACATATGATTTAAAAGAGAGAACTTATTACATATATATTTTCATATATCACAATCCTCATATAAAATGATTTCAAATTAATCATCATTAAGAAAAGCTCTATTCTTATTCATAACATGTAATATACAATTATGTAATATGTAATATGTAATATGTAACCTCCCTTATATCACCGTCCATCCTTATTACGCTGACTGGAGTCATAGACTAACAAATAGTCTAACAGAAACTCATCCATTTGACTGGATTGTCCTAAGCTCACTAGCTCTTAAGACACACCTTGTAACCCCCTCCGTAATTATATCCGAAATACAACATTAGAGTGAAATAGAGACCAATAATTATCAAAATTCATTTACATTCCCCATCCTTAAGATAGGGTTTTCACAAATACATTTCGAAATCAAACACTTTAACCTGGTCTCACCTTCACGTTTCGAATACAATTACTTCGTGAAGATAATTAACATTCATAATATATCAGAGTGCACAATAACAATCCCGGCAATTTCAGGTTCATATATTCACTAAAGGGTCATAGGGCAATACGCCCATTACAATTCCTCAACGGGGATTACACAATACTTATTCCAAATACACATTCCAACATATCATCCGGACATATACAACCATATATCCATTATAACATATACAACTCTAAGTACATTCAAATCAACTACCATTATCCCAAATGGCAACAATAACCACTACCAAGTCCAAATGCCCATAAGGGATTCTCGCTGCCCCTAGTCGCTTGCTCCTTCCTCGAGCCACTTGTCCTGTCTAAAATGTTGGTAGGGGAGGGTGAGATTCTAGAGAATCCCAGTAGGAAACAGATACCACTATGCATGTAAGATAAGTATTTAATGCATGACATGCTTGCATCACAATAACTCATGCTCACATAATGATATATCCGCATGCTCAATGTTTCAACAACATACTCATGGTCATAGCATAAATAGAAACAGAGCTTCAATCATTCATATATGTTTCACATAATCAAGCAAAACAATAACATGCATCAATACACAAACACAAATATCAATACATGCAGGAGAGGTAAGTTCCCTACTCTTATTCTTTCCACGTATGCTCCAGCGTCGGCTACTCACGATCCAAGCGGATATCAAATCATGATCAGGGTAAATACCCAACCCTATAACCAAATCAAGAACATATGGTCATTCTCTTTTCCAAATTCTCACTTTCATAACACTTAGATTTGGTTATCATAATTGACCCTTAAGAGGCCACAAATGCCTCTAATCAAAGCCCTAAAAGATTGAGAAACAAAAGGTTGAAGGTCACTTTTCGAAAACACAAAGTGCTGGAACACAAGGTTGGGCCGCGGCCAGCCCTTCCTTGGGCTGCGGCCCAAATATGGTCAGAAAGGCCGTGGGCTGCGGCCCGCCACTCATGGGCCACGGCCCAAATCAGGCCAGAAAGTCTTGGGCCGCGGCCAAGAAATTTCCTGACTCTTGGCTGAACTTCCAAAATTCATAACTAAATCTAGAAAAATCGAAACGAAGTGATTCCAAAGCCAAATGAAAGGTATATAAGTCCTATTTCAAGGAAAAATATATCCCATCACTGGAAATCACCACAAAATTCCAGAATTACACAACACTCATCACTGCCCCCAAAACAGAGTTCTGTTTCAATCCCAAACTTTGGACAATCATATCTCACAGAATTATAAACGGAATGACACAAAATATATGTCCATTTTGAAGCTTGGGATGTGAACTTTAAGAATGGAAAGTTTCATAATTTTCCAATATCATTTGGTCATTCAAAACGCTCATACAAAATTACTGCACAAAACAGAGCTTAAACCAAACAGATTTCCAATTTTCTACCAAAGTGTTCAATAACTCCAAAATTAATAACCAAGCTTATTCCCACACAAAATCACTCAAGGAACACAATGGTAACCTCAAATGACCAAAATCACAACCTATCAACATGCCCTGTTTTAACCAAAGCACCAAAGCTATCACAAAGGGATCAACTTTCACATTTAAGCTTCAATTCCCTTCTATCAATTCAAAACACTAAACAAGGCACCAATTCCATGACAACAACATGTTATACTCCCCAAGACCCTAAATCACGAAAATTAGGGCTTAAATTCCAGAAATTCAAGGCCCAACAAATGGCCACAAAACTTATATGAAAATGAAGCTTTCACTTACCTCAACAACTTTCCCAAAGGCACTTCATGATTCTCCCAAGTCCATAATTTCGTGATTCCTCAAATCACCACCAATGGAGAATCTACAACCATAGGATGAAAGCTCTTAGCTCAAGGAACAATATTAATGAAGAGCATTTTGGCATTTGAGGCCATTTGCTTACCTCAAAATCCAACTTTTCCTTTCTCTTTCTTGGCCAACAATGGCTGCACAAGAGAGAGAAGAGAGAGAACGTGAGAGAGAGAGAGAAGGAAGAGAGGGAAATGAGTTGGAGAAGATGAATAAATGATACTCCCTCCCACACTCTTCAGCGAAAACAATGAGGAAAGAGAGAGAGAAATTATTAAAATATCTCATTTGGCTTTTCCTCACTCTCTTGCTTCACCTCCTTTTGCCACATGTCAACTTTTCATTGGCTTCAATAAAGTAAGTAACCCAACTAGTTACTCTAACCACTTCATTATCCATTTTAATTTCACATCTCATGCCCTCTTAATTAGTAATTAATCTATTCCATTAATCACTAATTTAGAGCCATTCTTTCAATTTTCCCAACAGTTATGGCATATTAATTAATATAGCCACCAAACCCATAATCATTCCACTTTAATTCGATAATTATCCTTAATAATTACCATTAGCCTTTAATCGAAAATCAAGGTGTTACACACCTGGCCAAAGGTGCAGAGCTCAAGTCCGGACTATGGCTCCCCTCCTTAAAAGAACAAAACCAAGGATGTATCACATGTCCCATAACTCCAACACAATCCTAGCCAAAGGAAAATATGGAAGAAGGGCCCTGACAAGTGTCATCTTAAAAGATCTCACCATACAAATTCCTTCTCCTTACTCCAACCCATCACAAATGCAGCTTCAATGATAGTTATATTCAATCACCAGTAAATATAATATCGTTACAAAACAAGGTACAATAAATTATGCTTCTATTCGTATCAAATATCATCACATATATAAGCACACCTAAAAGGAAACAATAAGTCAACAATACATTAATTATAATTAAAATACTAACCATGTGAATAAAGTGAGTTATAAAGACATTTACTTGTAACAGTACTTACTTGAGAATTTATAATACATACACATATACATATAATTCAGTCCATTATTTTATTAAAAAAATGTGATTCACACAATTCACAAGTATGTGGAAGAATATTTCATTTACTTTCTACTCTCTAACTCACAGGTAATCACACAAAGAGCTACTCCAAATCTCTCGATGAGAGTCTACAAAGTCATAAACATAATTATCTATTAATGTATAACTCAACATGCTACTCTAAATATACTTTGAAGCCTTAATGACCCCATACTAGATTAGTGGAGATATAAAGTAGAGAACCTATACACCATTATATAGATATTATTTTTTCATATATATATTTATATAAGTAGATATATGAAATACTATCATTACCTAATATATGTGTAACACCCCAAATTTTGATTAAGGCTTAATGATAATTATTGAGGATAATTATCGGATTAAAGTTGAATTAATGTATATTGATGACAATATTATTTAATATGTCATAATTGTTGGAAAATTGAAAGAATGGAATTATTGGCATAAGTTGGTAATTAATGGGAAAAGTAATTACTAGCTAAGAGAGAAATGAGAAGTGGGATTAAAATGACTAATGGAGAGATTAGAGAAGCTAATGGGTGCTTATTGTGTGAGAGCCAATGAGGAGTGGACACATGGCAAGCCCACATGTGAAGAGATTGGGAGAAAAGTCAAATAAGATTAAACAAAGCATTTCTCTCTCCTCTCTTCCCTCTTGTGCGCAGGAAAATCTGAAGTGGAGGGAGTATAATCATTCTTCTTTCATCTCACACTCCACTCCATCTCTCTCTCTCTCGTCCTCTCACTCTTCCCTCTCAATTTCTGTCACCATTTTTGCAGCAAAGAGGAAGAGGAAAAGCTTGCAAAAAGGTAAGGAAAATGGCTTCTATTGCTCAAACTTCCCTCTTTAATGTTGATCCTTGAATGAAGAGCTTCATTGTGATGGTTGTAATGTGTTCATTGGTGGTAGTTTATGAGCTCAAGAGATTGTGAAAGTTGAAGAATCAAGAAATCTCTTTGGCAAAGTGAAAGAGGTGAGTGTTATCTCCCTTTTAATATATATATTGTGGATGTTGGTGAGCATTGATTTTTCTGGAAATTTATGCCCTATTTTCGAAAATTAGGGTCTTAGTGAGTTTGGCATGTTGTGATAATGGAAAAGGTGTATTATGATGTCTTTTGGACAAATGGATTGGTTTGAATCATTAAAAGTAAAGTTTGGGAACTTTGTGTTGGTTTTGATGTGTTGGTCAAAACAGGGCATGTGGTTAGAGTATGAATTTGGTCATTTTGAGGCTACCATTGTGTTCCTTGTGGAAAATTGTATGGGAATAAGCTTGGTTAATGATTTTGAAGTCATTAAACACTTTGGTAGAAAAGTTGGAAAATGCTGTCAATGTGAACTCTGTCTGGACAGTTTATTTGTGTGGACTTTTTGAGTGACCAAATGATTTCAGAAAATTGTGAAACTTTCCAGTCTTAAATTTCACATCCCAAGCTTCAAAATGGACATATATTTTATGTCATTTCGTTTGGTATTCTGAGAGTTATGCTTTGCCAAAGTTTGGTGCAAAAACAGAACTCTGTTTTGGAGTAATGTTGGGTTTTGGGTGATTCTGTATTTTTGTGATGATTTTAAGTTATAAGCCATATTTTTCCTTGAAAGAGGACTCAAATACCTTTCTTTTGGCTTTGGAATCACTCCGTTTCGAATTTTCTAGAATTAGTTATGGTTTTTCGAAGTTCAGCCTAGAGTCAGGAAATCTCTGGGCCGCGGCCCAAGAGTGGCGGACCGCGGCCCAAGCCTTTCTGACCTGTTTTGGGCCGCGGCCCAAGAGTGGTGGGCCGCAGCCCAAGACCTTCTGCCCATATTTGGGCCGCAGCCCAAGGAAGGGTGGGCCGTGGCCCAACCCTGTATTCCAGCACTTAGTGTTTTCAAAAAGGGATCTTCACCCTATTGTTTCCCAACCTTTTAGGGGTTTTATTAGAGGCATTTGTGGCTTCTTAAGGGTCATTATTGATAACCAAATCTAAGTGTTGAAGAGTTAATTGAGTATTGGAATAGAGAATAATGTTTCGTCCTTAATTATGACTTTAGGATTTGATATATGCCCGGAGCATAGAAGGCTTGTGCCTGCTCAAGGAAGGAAAGACAAAGGTAGTGACACTTTATCCTATATCATGTGTATTGCATTGCTTGTTTGCATTAGTCATCGATTGTAGTGAAAGTGAAGGGGACGCGGCGAAAGCCCGGACTCGATTAAAGTGAAAGTGAAAGGGACGTGGCGAAAGCCCGGACTCTATTAAAGTGAAAGTGAAGGGGACGTGGCGAAAGCTCGGACTCGATTAAAGTGAAAGTGAAGGGGACGTGGCGAAAGCCTGGACTCGATTAAAGTGAAAGTGAAGGGAACATAGCGAAAGCCCGGTCTCGAATATTGATTGCTGCATTGTGATATATGTAACTTGTTTTGTATATATGCATCATATAAATAAACTATTGCTACTGGGATTCTCTAGAATCTCATTCTTTCCAAATAACATTTTTAGACAGGGCAAGTGGATCGAAAAGCAAGCAAGTGGCAAAGGACGATTAGGACTAGTCTTAGTTAAATATTTTGGTTTCATATCGAATTGGTTATCATTTTGGATTATTGTAAATATACTGAATAGAATTGTAGTGGTATAGTTTTGTGTAATCCCCGGTATGGATACTGAGACGGGCAATGATGCCTTGTGTAAACCTTTGGATTAATGTTATTATCCCGGGTGAACGTCGGGAATTGTGCTTACTCTGATATTGTATATGTAACAGACCAAACAGGCCATTTGTTTTAATGTGAAATGAATAGAGATCCATTTGTACAAGTGTTTTAAAAAGTTTTTAATTGTCCCAGATTTCTTATTCGATAATTAAATGTGCTTAAACGTTAATCCTGGCCTGATTATCGAAGGGGGTTACAATATGGGTTCAGACAGTGAAAAAAAGGGGATTTTCTGCCTTTTTTTTAGGAAGCTATACACATAGGTGACTACAAATTTATTAGAAAATTGCAATTAATGGATCCCATTATATATTCATGAGAAAAAGGAATAAGGTGTCATGAGTAAAATGATTGATTTGTATATACTCTCATAAAACAAAATATCGAGAAAAAGAATGAGAGTCTTGGTGAAGTGTATAAAATGTGTATGTGTGTATATATATACACACACCCTTACGCAACAACAGTGTAAGAAAAATGAGATGTTGACTAATGAATAAGCTACACATTCTATTATTCTAAAGAGGGTAAAATAAGAGAGCAATTAATGGGGGTACTCAAATAGGAGAAAGAAAAGACAGAGCTCCGATGCTGGCGACCGGCCAACTGGCCACCAAAGCTCTGGTGCAGGCAAGGTCATGTTGCCGGCGAGGGCGGGAGGGGGTGTTATTCTTTTTTTTTTTTAAAAAAATATTTTTGAGGGTATTTGTGTCATTTCCTTTTAATTTCAAAAAGGACAAATCAGGCACTAACACATTTCTAGCATTATGAATATTCGAAACACCATTTTGTCCTTCCCTATTTTAAAGTTCTTTTTGTGGGATTTTCCCTATGATTAAGATACATATTGATCTTTATTAGAGGGTGTAATGCCCCAATTTTTGATTAAGGGCTAATTGCATTTATTGAAAATGATTTTGTGAATTAAAATTGATTTAAGATCTGAATTAATTATTGGAAATGCCCAACACCCTATATTTTAGCATAATTATATGAGAGTAATTTTTGGGGCTAAAATGATGGAAGGGCATACAGAATAGAGAAAGATATGAGAAAATGTATTATGTGATAATTTAGTAAGAATTTCCATAATCAGGGGAAAATTTGAAGAATGGAAAATTACCAGGTCAATTAGTCAGTGATTAATGAAGAAATTAATTACTAACTAAAAGAAATGAGATGTGTGACTAAATGACTAATGGACTAGTTAGTGTAACCATGTGGTTACTTATTTGGTGAGAAATAAGGAGATTTTGACATGTGGCATTGTTTTGAGTGTGCAAGATGGGAGTTGGTGGAAGGAAAAGTCAAATGCATCATATTTTGTCATTTTCTCTCTCCCTCTCTCTTATGAGTATGGGCAAGGGAATGGCGCAGAAATTCTGCCTCCACCTTCATCATCTTCATCATTACACATTCTCTTTCTTGCTCTCTCAATTTTCGTTCAACAAGAAGGAAGAAAGAGAAAAGAAAAGCTTGAGATTAAGGTAAGATCTTGACCATGTATGCCAAAATCTCCTTCTTTAAAGTTGTTCATCTTGTTAAGAGCTTTCATCCTATGGTTTTAGATTCTCAAGAGGAGGTGTTTTTGTGCTTGAGGAAAATGGGAGGTTGTTGAATCAAGAACCAAGTTTGGGAAAGTTGTTGAAGTGAGTAAGATGAATCTTTCTATACAAGTTTTGTGGCATTTGGTTGAGCCTTGAATTTCTAAGATTTTTTACCTATTTTTCAAAAATTAGGGTCATTGAGAGTTTGGTATGATGTGGTCATAGAAATGGTGCTTTGTATTGTATTTTGGAGAGATAGAAGTGAATTGAACCTTGATTGCAAAGTTTGGCAATTTTGGATTTTGTGTTGAATATATGCCAAAAACAAAACATGTTAAAGGAATGAGAGTTTGGTTGTTTTGATGTTTTCATTGAATTCCTTGTGGAAAATATTGTGGGAGTAGTGTTGGATGAGAATTTTGGAACATTTGGAAACATTTGTTGAAAACTGAAAAATGTTGTTGGTGAAAAACTCTATACAGACTGTCAGTTTGTATGGACGTTTTAAAATAGCAAATGGTGTCGAAAAATTATGAAATTCTCCATTTTTGTAGTAGACATTTCAAGCTTTCCAATGACATAAAGTTTGTGTCATTTTGATATGTGTGCTAAAAGTTATGGTTAAATCTGGGATCAAATATAGAACATCAAGGAGATTGGTGCAATTCTATAATTTTGTGATTATAATCAGTGGTAATTCATATTTTTCCTGAAAAGAGGACTTATAAAGCTTTAAGTAGGACTTGGGATCACCTCATTTCAATTTTTCTAGAATTAGTTATGATTTTTGGAAATTCAGCCAAAAGTTTTAGCCACAGTCCAAAAGCTTCTGACCTACTTTTGGCCATAGCCAAAAACTCTCTAACCTAATTTTGGCCGCAACCTAAAAGTTTCTGACCTATTTTTGGCCACAGCCAAAGATTCTTGGCAGCGGCCAACACCCAAAAATAAGAAATTTGCATTATCGTAAGGTAGTCTTTGAGATAGTACTTCCCAATCCTTTAGGCCTTTGTTTGGATTTCTAGTAGCCACCTAAAGGTCTCAAATGATAACCAATCTTAAGTATTGTGGAGTTATATTTGGATTAGAGAATAACTTTTCATCCTTAATTGTAACCTCCTTCTATAATTATATCCGAAATATGTGATTAAAGTGAAATAGAGACCAATAATAAACAAAACCATTTTAAAATCTCATCTTTACGATAGGGTTTCCACAAATATCTTTACAAATCTGATTTACCTAGTTTCATATTCAATTTTGAATATAATCACATCATGCGGAATATCACATCTATACAAATATCAGAGTGTACAACAATATCATCCCGACAACTCCCGGGTTCATACCTTTACATAGAATTCATAGGGCACATCCACCCTTTACAAGTCTTCAAATGGGGATTACACAGTTCTCCTCAAATACAAATACAAATACCCAAATGCTCATTCCAAATACATAATCAAATATTTTCATTCAACATATAACCAAATAAATATTCCACAATATATACAACTCATATCCAAATACGAATACAAATCATCCCAATTATGATAACCAACTATCAAAAGATTACAACCCGAACGAGTCTCGTCGCCCTTGACTTCTTGCTCCATCCTCGATCCACCTACTCTGTCTAAAATGTTGGTAGGGGAGGATGAGATTCAAGAGAATCTCAGTAGGAAACAGATACCTATATGCATGTATGATATGTGTTTAATGCATGACATGCTTGCAATACATAACTCATGTTCACACAATGACATATTTGCGTGCTCAATGTTTCAACAACATACTCATGGCCATAGCATAACTAGAAACAGAACTACAATCATTCATACATGTTTCACATAATCCAGCAAAGCAATACATGTATCAATACACAAACACAAATATCAAAGCATGCAAGAGAGGTAAGTTCCCTACACTCTTTCCACGTAAGCTCCAGCTCCGGCTGCTCATGATCAGGGCGAATATCCAACCCTATAACCAAATCAAGGACATAGGGTCAATCTAAATTCCAAATCCTTACTTCCATATTACTTAAGGTTGGTTATCATTCACACCCTTTAGGTGGCTATAATAAGCTCAACGAAAGCCTAAAGGATTGGGACGTACTAGATTGGAAATCACCTTTCAAAATCACAAACTATTGAAAATAAGGGTTGGCTGCAGCCAAAACACGCACAGAAAGTTTCTGGCTGCAGCCAAGAAGTTCTGGCTGCGGCCAAAACGTGCACAAAAACTTTTGCGTTGCAGTCAGGATTTTCTGCTGCAGCCAAGGCAACTTAGGAAATTCATAACTAATTCCAAACAAATCCAAATGAGGTGATTCCAAAGCCAAATGAAAGCTATTTAAGTCCTCTTTATAGGAAAAATATGAGCCATTATTGAAAATCACCAAAAATATACAGAATTCCCCAAAATCCACTACTGCTTCAGAATCAAACCCAGTTTCGACCTCAAACTTTGGGCAAACATAAATCCCAGTTCACAAAACGAAATGGCACAAATTATATGTCCATTTTAAATCTTGGGATGTGAACTTCAAGACTGAAAAGTTTCAGAATTTTCTAACATCATTTGCCCATTCAAAACGACAACACAAGCAGACTGTCCAGAACAGTGTTTCAAAAGACAGAATTCCAGTTTTTGCAATTTGGCTTCCAATGGTTCCATTTTCATACCAAACATCATTCCCACACAAATTTTCACAAAGAATCCATTGGAAACACCAAAACAACTAAATTCACATTATATTGACATGTTTTACCAACAATCACAACATGTCATCACAAATCACAACACAAACACCACATTGCCATTCTTTTCATTCCAAGTTCTCAAACCAATTCCAATGACACTAAAACACACTATGGCATCAATTTAACCACAATTCACCATTTTCAACACAAAACACATGACAATTCATGCATTTCACAATTCTTCCAAAATCAGGGCAAAATTCACAATTCACAAAACTCATCCACAAATCACAAAACTTA
Organism: Inga laurina; assembly: GCA_963855925.1. NCBI lineage: Eukaryota > Viridiplantae > Streptophyta > Magnoliopsida > Fabales > Fabaceae > Inga > Inga laurina. The sequence continues at coordinate 68,769,660 of OY979704.1, forward strand.
GATCAAAAGGCTTCAAATACTCACCTCTTCCTCTTTCCCAAACCAATTCTTTGATTCTTCATCTTTCCAAATTTCCTCAAGCCATCAAACACCTCCAATCAAGAATCTAAAATCATAGAGATGAAGCTCTCATCACTATGAACAACATTAAAGAAGAGAATTTAGGCATTAGAGACCATTTAACAAGCCAAATCTCAATTTTTACCTTTCTCTTTCCCCCCTCTTGAACGTCCATGGAGAAATAGAGAGAGAGAGTGGAGATGAAGATGAAGGCAGCAATTTTTGGAGAAAAGAAGACATTGGCCGAAGTAAAAGGGAAGAGAAAAGAGAGAAAATGAGTTGAAATCTTTGACCAAATCCAAGGGCTCAAATTGTGACACTTATCACACCCTTATTCCATCTCTATGAGTTCACATGAACCCACACACATGGGATTCCACCCACTTAATCTCTACACAAATCAATCTCAACCATTGATCTTGAAGTTACCAATGAGTTCCCTCTTAGGTAACTGACCAATTGGTGGTAACTTTACCATTTTGCCCCTGATTATGGCAATTCCTCTTGAATCACCACCAAACACACCATATCATTCCTTTTCTTCCACAATGCGCCCTCCCCTATATTTTAAGTCAATTTAGATATTAATCCATAATTGAGCTTAAATACAGGGTTTCGACGTTGCTCACAACATATACGAATCACATCATATTCTCCAAAAGGGTTATTTATCACTAACCACATCCACTTTTGGAGTCATTAACCCTTAATCACAATTTGGGATCTTGCTAAACTGGGGCTTAGCAGTCCACTTATCTCAAGCTTATTCTCTAGCCTCAAGTCTCAAAATTCGGGGTATTACATTAATTATGGATTATAGGATTTGATATTTGCCCAGCCCGTGAGAGACTATTGCCAGATCAAGCACGGAAGAACCAAGGTAGTGACCTTTCTCTTGTGTTGTGTATGATAAATTGCATGCATGACTTATCATTGTATTGTCGTTGTGAAATATGTTGTACGAAACATTGCTGTGTTGAAATATGTGGATGTGAAATATGTCATTGTGTGTTGTAGTGTGAGCAATTCAGCGTGAGTAGTTGTAGGGGGTGATGCAAGTCACAACTACCACTGTCGTTGTAACTGCCGCTATAATTGTCGTTGTTGTGTTGTGGTATTGTGAATTGCCACTGTTGAGAAATATGCTGGTGTCACTATATTGTTGTGGAATGTTTCATATGAAATCCTGCTGTGGTGAACTATATCGATGTGTGATATGTCGTTGTGCATTGCAGCGTGAGCATTACAGTGTGAGCAGTCGTAGTGGGTGATGCACATCACACCTACCCCTGCCATTGTAAATGACGTTGTTCTGTTGTGATGTTGTCATTTGCTTATATGCTTTGTAGTTGTGCGTACTATGAGTGGATTTTTACTACTGGGATTCATTAGAATCTCATTCTTTTCATAAAACAATTTTCAGACAGGGCCAATGATTCTAAAGAGAAGTAGGTGACGAAGGGTGGATAGAGCTCCAAGCTAGGAGTTTTATTTGGATAGTTGGTTGTCATACCCTTAGTTTTTGGATATTTTGTTGGGAGTTAATATATATGTTGCAGATATTGGATAGTTTTGTGTAATCCCCTAGAATGGGAAACTGATTATGGGCGCTTGTGCCCTATAGATCCTTAATTGATTAATGGAACCTGAGTGTGTCAGGAATTTATGTTGCACTCTGATATTTATGAATGAAATTGAACTGTACAGGCCAATTGTATATTTAAAATATGAATATGAGACCTTGTTGAATAGGTTTTAGAAAAGTTTTGAAAACCCTATTTTGGGAAATGAAATTTTTAAGAAGCCTTAATTTATCCTGTGGTCTCTAATTTAACATAATTATGTATTTTTGAACGTAAATATCGGCCTTGATACAAAGGGGGTTACAGAGGATAATCTTGAATAATAATAATAATTTATTATTATTAAATGATACAAACTACTTTTCTTAATGCTTATGAAATACGTAATCCGTCCGTAAATATAAGCTTTAAATAACTGATTTGTGTTTATCAAGAAAATAATTAAAATTAGTTAAGAGTAATAAATATGTTTTTTGGCCCAACTATACCTTTATTTGTAAAGAGGATAAGTGAGAGAGATAATAAATGCAGCAAATACAATCAAAGGGTAAAGTTGGAAAAAAAATGCAATAAATGTATGGAAAAATCTAAAATAAACCTTATATTTTGAGACACACTCATTCACAAATTTAAAATTTATATTTAAGGAGGGAGTAGTTAGAACTTAAAAGTGTCTTATATTAAAAACTGAGTACGTATAACTTTACCAAAAGTAACTCTTTGTATAACAATTTAAATTTGATGGTGAAGTTTACTTAAATTATGAGCGCATTACAATTATGTAGTGAGTAAATTATATAAATTTTCCTCAGATTTTAATAAAACTATTGAAGATTATTAATTAGTTCATAGGTTATTTAAATATTAGTATTAATTAATCAATACAACTTTTTTAATGCCTCAATGATGCAGTTTTTAATACCTATCTTTTTTCCTTGCTTACCGTTTTTTTTTTTTGGACAACAACCTCGCTCACATTAAATCCCCTTTGTGATTTGAATCAGTTTGTATTTCCATCATCACTAATTAGCTCATCAACTATAGGAGTGTTCAAAGTGTTTCGGTCCCGGACATTTTATCCCGGGAATTTCCCGTCCCGATCAAGACCGGGATCGGGACCGGGACAGGGATCACACCTTGTGATCCCAATCCTGGTCCCTATTTTTTTATTTTTTTTCCTTAAAAAATAAGTTATTTTTTTATTTTTTACCCCATAAATTAAGTTATCATTTGATAAAATGTATATCACATATTTAGTTAGAGTTAAATCGTATATATCGTGATACTAATCTTAACTATATAATGTATAAAGATAATAATAAAAATGATGAATGTGATGATGATGATGATGATGATGATGATGATGATGATATTTTATTCTTCAATTCTAGCTCAAGTTGTGTGATTTTTATAACCTTATTATGTGTTAAATAGTCACTTTAAATACTAGATTATAAAAAATTTAACTAATATAATAATATTATTGAAACAGAGAATTCCCGGTCCCGGTTATACCGGGAATGACTTCCCACTCCCGGCTACCCTCGGGACGGGAACCGGGAATGGGTGATCCCGGTCCCGTCCCGGGATTTGAACACCCCTAATCAACTCCACAACAATTATTGAAACTTAGGTCGCTCTCTTTTCATCATTGGAATTTTAGGAGTTGCAAAATAATCACATTTATAATAGTATAAAATTAAAGTTGTCAAACTCACCAGTTTAAGTAAACTCGTGAGAGGAATGTAAATTAGGATCATAAACTCCAATCACAAGTTCTTAGGATTTTACTTTTATCAATTAATAGCTATTAAAAGTATATAATTAAATAATTAAAATATAAAAAATGACAGCTTTGATTTAAAGAATTCATATAATTGAAGTTAAATCCACTAACAATTATAATTTATCATACTTAATAAAGAAATTATATGAAGTTTATATATTAAGTCCCTGAACATGATCAAATACAAAAAAGCTAACACGAGTTTAAAAATGAGTTAACACAATCTTATAAGCCAAAAAAGCAAAAACAATAAACTCGGTGTGTGAAATCGTGAGTTTAGCCGAATTTATAGCTAGCACAAGTTTCAGAACAAGTTGACACAATTTTATAAATTGGAAACGTGAAAATGTTAAAATCAAAAGCCAACTCAATAGTTTGACAACAATCCGGACCCAACAAGTAGTGATCCTAGTATAACTGCCTAATCATGAGTTTTGAGTGCCAGTACTTGATATCCTCTTAAAATTGTAATAAAGGGCTCCCACCAAAATTTCGCATTTTGAAGTGAGATATTGGTTTTTTTTTTGGCCAAATAATTTATAATTTATGAAAAGCCACTAGCATGCTTGGGTCGCGTATGCAATAGTCAGAAGAGGCCGACACTATCAATTGGTATCGTTTGGAGACATAGGGGCCATACACAGGGAAACACCTTAGGATTGAAGCATTAACACGCGCGCACAAACACACCACCTTTATTATTTTTTATCTGGTGTTTGATGTTTTTGTTTTAGTATATAGATAAAGAAAGTGGATTAAATTTTGTTATTAACTCTAACAACACAATTTATTTTAGTTATTAATGGTGCTTTGCACTTTTATAGTGAAGAAAAAGCACAATTAGAAAATATTTTAATATTTTATGTTGTCTTTTTTTGACCTGGATATTTTATGTTGTTTTGAGATATTAAAAATGAGAAATAAATAAAAATATTTTTTCAAAAGTAACGGCTGAAATAAAACCTAGAAAGTGTCTCTATGTATAAGTGTTTGTTTGGAATATCTTATTTTTAGATAATAAGTATTTATAAATCGTGATTCACGGTATACGAGATAAGTATATGAGAGGAGTTTTATCTCGGCTTGCGTAATAAGGACTTATTCTCTAAAATTAAGTGATCCCAAACACAGCTTAAAAGTCATATCATATAGTCCATTTAGAGCCCTATAAGGAAACAATGAAGTAAGCAGCTGGCATGAGAAGTCTTTTAATTAAAGATTTTGACGTTAATGAAAAATAAAAGATTTCAAATCACATTAAGATGATTTTTCTTTGATTAAATCTCTAGTGTGAAGTATCAATTTAAAAATTGTTTTCAACTCAATTTTCTAGAGAGGTCTAAGCAAAGAAAACATCTAATGCAAGCAGTCTTTAAAGGCCAATATATCAGGAGTTGTAATGGACCTTGTATTTCCCAAGCAAATGTAGATACTTTACTTTATTGTTCAATTTAAATCTTTCATCAATCTTGTATTCTTACTATGCTATCATATTTTCAATTTTTATTGTAAGAATTTCTGGCGTACCTGGAATCCTACTGACTCGCTGAAGTACCCACACGAAACCGGAGCACCGATGCGGACCCCGATTACGCTACACAGCAAATACACCAAAGAGAAGAAGAGAAAAGAACATTCTAATAAGAAAATCTTTTAAAGGGAGAATTGTGTATTATATCATCATTTTTTTTCTCCCTTAATCCCACATATTATATATATAGTGTACGTACGGTTACATAAGAATAGATGCAACCCTTAAACGTACGGTCACATAGGAATAGATGTAACTTTTAAACATATGGTTACATAGGAATAGATGTAACCTTTAAACCACAAAGGGTATCACTCTTTGTAACACGTGTCTCCCTTTTGAATTGGGCTTGGGCCCTAATCCACCAAGGGTGGACTAGTATAATCCAACATCTCCCACTCACACTTGGTGGATTAGATGTTATGGGTCAAGTCTCTTTCTCTTACTTCTTTCATACTAAGTGTTTTGCCGTGACCACGTGGGCATGACGTCTTCATTTGGGCGCTTTGTACTAGAAATCTCTTTTTTATAGAGATCAACACAAGACAACCCTGTAGTGCAGCTCAATATTGATATAATGCCTGAATGTCCTAGATTTACCAATATACAATTTACTCATGGCCAATCTAATCCCTCTTGAGTCAGTATAAAACTCAGATTGCCTGTCTCATATGTATAGTGTCTACACTTATGAAACTACAAAATAATATCATAAGGGACCGGTCTTAGACACCAGCATAGGTGTGTATATTTCAATTAATAATCTTTCTTTCGCTCATATATCACTTTGATATGTATCAACCGCTTGCCTAACATAATGCCTTTAGATCGCATCAATCATGATCATAGGACAAAATGCTAAAGTAGCAGACATTAAAACATATTTCCGTGATAATGTCAAAGTCAAAGGACATCGATGAAGGGTTAACCTTTCTAGGACTCACACAGCAATGAAGCAGGGATCTATTCACTTACTTCCTATTTGCGATTCTTTAGCACATATGGTATGAATCACATGTTACGGTGTTACTCTTATACTTTAAGAACGTATGTCGTTTGATTTTATTATTAACACCGTACAGACTTAAGTCTAGACACTCCCAGTATCTAAACCCAAATTCCTCAACTCTACTCATATTACATGACGTCAATTTTGAAGAATTTGTTGTCTGGCAACAGGTATCATGGACGTGGGTTTCCATGATTCGATCCATATTTTTATAATTAAGGATCTCATCTCAACTTACTGCACTTAAGTCGAGGCGACATAGTTTGTGTTTCTTCTCTACCATATTAGCACTCTTGCTACTTTACTGGTGAACACAATTGTCTCATCTTTGCACACTCCTCCTGGATGTCAAAGGCGGTCACTTGTGTGAGAAAGACGACATCACCAACCTATACGACATATTAGACATTGTATACTTACACACACATTAAAAACCAAAATGAAGTATCATTACTCCATACTATATGTATGCCAAAGGACTTAATATGTTTCTCATACATGTCCTTGGTCATTAGGCTTAGTTGGGGGACTTTGCATATGAATACATTGTTCAACAATAAATTTATACGCTATAGTATCTCTCATATAGCTATACCTTTGCATTTAATCTATCTATTATGCTTAGGGTCTTTTGTTTAAGCAGTGGCTACATGTAGTCACAATACTTCGACATTAGATTTGAATTCTCACTTTCAAATCTCACATGTTCTATGAACATTACCAGCCATAAAGCCTCTTATACTATCACAACACATACTTTGAATGTACATAATCAATGTACTATACAAGTATCTCATGACCCTTCTATGAAGCCATCTAATTTCTCTCACGGTAGTTGGACTAGTACCTAATTACAAGTCCTGCCATGCGCATATATCTGATCTTGTATTTATCATTGCATACATCATACTGCTAACAGTATCATATAGATATTCTTTTCCATTATCTTCTTGGTTGGCTCAGTTAGGGAAATTTGTCAAGACTCAAACTTACTCTTAAAGTCATTGGGGTATCCATGGGATTGCATTCACTTATTTTGAATCACTTAAGAATCTTCTTAATGTAATTCTCTTGTAAAAGAGAGAAGTTTTCTTAAGCTATTTTTTTGGATCTTAAATCCAATTGCTTTACCCATGAACCAGCACCATTCTTTAATAGGCACTACCAAATTCAAACTATGTATGACCAATAGTATATCATCCACTTAAAGGAATAACATCACAAATTATTTACTAATGGTTCTTTTTAACCATTTGAAAAACACATTGGGTTACCGCTCTTTCAAAGCATTAAACATCATTATCTAGATGATTGCATTAATCCATAAAGGGACTTCTGCAAAATCACATGAAATCACTACTATGTGAAACTTCAAATACTACTTTTAATGAAATCTAATAGTCAATGCATATAGATTTCTTCATCCAGATCATCACTCAATGTGGATGTAATTTAAATTCAAATAGCTAACTATTGCCACATTAAAACTAATTTAAATGCATAACAAGTGAGCAAAAATGCCTTACTGTTATGCATACCCCTCTGTAACAACAAGTCTTGTGCATGTCAATTGATTTACTCACTTTTCTCCTAAACCTATAGAACTCACTAGTTCTCAATAGCCTTTTTGACTTGGCAGTAGATCAATCTGATTCTTAACTTGATTCTTTTTTAAAGAATCCACTTCCCTTTTCATTGCTTTCTTCTATTCTCCCTTGACATGGCCTCTTGTACAGAATGTGACTCATCATCCTCCTTTATAATAACCATGAACATGTTTCTCAGTTATCCCTTTTATCATGAGCTTTTTGCATTTCATATTTATTTTGTTTGGTCTCTTTATTGACCATTCTAAGCTCCCACTCTAAAAAACAATTGAGGATTATTAACATATTCTATACCGCCTTGTCCTTGCGTCTTGCAAAAAAAAATGCAATGTGATTAGTTTCACCCTTAATTGAAAACTAATTCACAATAAATGTGCAAGTCCACATAACTTGATGAAACCAAGTATGTGTGTGCATGTGTACTAATCCACCAAAAGTGGACTAGATAACACTCTCCCACTCACATTTGGTGGGTTAGCATAAGCCATAATATGTTTAATCATATTTAATAGTATTCCATTATGCCTTTATAAACTCCTTTTTTGGTTATGGAATTCCTCGGATAGTTATCTATTTATTTATCCTTTTTTTTCACAGAGCTAATTGAAACTGGTCAAATAGATTCTCACTCCTTTGATTAGTTCATGGGACCTTTAAAATTCCTATCCAATTGATTCTCGAACTTCATTCACATATTGTCTAAAGTAACAATCTTCAGACTTGTGTGAAATTAAGTAATAACATGAGATGAAAGGTAATAGTTTACCCAACTCTGTGTCTTACCCTCAAACTTATAGGACCACATGTAATGAGGTAGAATAATTGCAATGTAAACTCAATTCTAGTATCTTACTGAAAATCTTACTGAAAATTTTTTTATTATACTATTTCTAGAACCAAATTCTATGTCTTTGACTAGTAAGACACGTATTTAAGTCAATACTTAAATTAGAAGAAATGGAAATGCAATTTTACACAAAGAATTTACCAACCAAAGATAATTGAAAGAAAGATTGAATCATAACTATACAATTTTATAGGGCAATTCACACTATTTTTTTTCCCTTGTCAAGCCATATAGGTTTCGTAACCTTTTCTTTACTAAGCTGACATCTCAACTTCAGTATTACCATGACTATTTGTCAATGACTTGACAACAAATTATTTTGATAAATACTAGATATTTTGATTGTCCCCATTTAGTTTACAAATTATGTTCTTGGTAGCCTCTCTTGGCTTAGCCATTCAAATTATCCTACACATAGGATTATTCATAATTTATTTAAACTAAAAACTTATCAATAATATAACACATTGAAGTATACAATGTCATATACTTGTATTATTTTTTGACTAGAAAAATAACAACGTCATTGGGTCTATGATCAGGAGAATACGTTTGTACCTCCCATCACACAGATTCCAACTATACCATTATTGTCTATCAAGAATTTCAAACAAGTACCTTAAATAACATGCTTAATTATTACTCTTAAAAGACTCATTCTCTAAGAGCTCCCACTTAGATAGAGCATATAACGCTCTTGAAAGACTCATTTCCAAGAGCTCCCACTTATGAAGAGTATTTTGACTTTTACTTTTTCATGCTTTCATCACATTATATTCATAATGTTTTATTAACCTCTTATCAAGGAGTTGGGAAAACTTAATAGTTTTTCTAAGTTCTCTATGGAATTCATTTATGCACATTTTAATTTCCAGCCAAACATACTTCCTCTAAAGGGTTAAGTCTACATGATTCTCAAACCAAGTCTAATAGGTTCTCAGTAGCTTTATTTATTTTTATTTTTTTTATAAAGTTGCAAGAATCTTGTGTCTCCTATTATTTCAACAATCTTTGAAATTTTCTAAAAGAAATATCCCATATATCTTATTCAAACTATATTTGTTTCATAATAGAGACATTTTGTATTTCTTCTTAAAACTCTATAGTTTCAGGATTGGAAATTTGGCCTAGGCTTAAGACTTTATTCTTCACTTAAGATGGGCCTTTACTCTTTACCCAATGAGTAATATTTTCCTGAACTCCACCATGATCCAGAGTTTGGATATTAAGAAATCTCTCCATTTGAGATTTTCTTTTACTTTAATCTGACACTGCTTCCTCAGTGTTGGATCCTTCACTTTTACCTCCTTTCAGATTGCTCTGGATTCGAATCTTGACATCTTAAGATTCAGGAGATTCAAGTTCCTCTTAGGACTGATCTTCTCAGTTCTCTTCCAGTTACTCATCTTATTCTATTTCAAGATTAATTATAACCTTACTCTGAATTCTTTCATCTTGATCTTCTATCAAGATATTCTCCTTCTAGATTGTCACTCAATTTCATATTCCAATCAAAAAATCCCTATTTCATTTGTCACTCAGAGGCTCACTTTTCTTTAAGTAATTTATTTTGGATCAACATTCAATGGCTTTTAACTGGAAAACTTGTTTATTTTCTAAAGCCATCAAGGTCAAGTTTAAATATATGTTTTTCAATAAAAAAACATTATTTAAAAGACTAAAATAAATTTTATGTCAGTGCTTTTCTTTCAAAAAAATATATATCGTTTGACTCATATTTATCTAAAGTAAAATGGAATAAATCATTACAAATATTTTAAGAATTTTTAAACAAATTATAATAGCACTGAAAGTGTTCAAAATAGATCCAAATATATGTCAAAATTGACATATTGTATGTCAAAATATAGATAATGAATTTAGAGATTTTTAGAAACAAAACACGTCTCAATAATAATAATAATAATAATAATAATAATAAAACCTCTTGAAAATATCCCACCCTTGGCTAAGCACATGTATTACACGTGCCTCTTCATCACCCTCCATAAACAACACGCTCCTGTTGGGGTGTGTCACACGTTGGGCAGTTTTTTTTTTTTTTTTTTCATGACCCAATCCACAAAACCAAAAAACGTCATGTCCTTCGGCACCATCATCATCCAGAAATTATTTTCACATGGTTTGGGATGCGATTAATCGGTTTTCTCCTTCCCTAAATAAGTGTTTTACCAGTTTTGCTTCCTAAAACACCACTTTTCATATAGGCCAACTATAAGAAACTAACTATACGTGAATGTTTTTCCTACTGTTCTCTCCGTTCAGATATTTCCTATGATCCTTGACTGAACCAACGATATATATACTCAAAGAAATCATTACAAATATATATATATATATATATATATATTATAAGCATACTCATGACTGAGAGAATGGCAGAATTGAATTACACAAGAAACAAATCTATATATGGGAAAAAAAACATATATTTGCATATAGATTTATCGGAAGTGAAAAAAAAAAAAAAAACCAGATTTGCATATTGGTCAACAGAAATAAAACCGAGGTATTCACTGAACTATTATATATATATATATATATATATGTGTCGGCACTGCGTTGATTCAGACACGATATCCGGTGGAAAGAATTTAAAACGCATATACTACATATGTCTCAAGGAGATCGTATGTAAATCAAACTAAACTCAGAATTTGGTGGAGAGAAACACACACACATACATATATATATATATATATATATTATTGTTTAATCACAGCCTTCACGCACAAAAGAATATACAGATTCGAGTAGACAACTGCATATATGTTCACCAGGAAGCAAGTGAAAACACAACTTTCTTGCATGTAGCGGAAAAACAAATCAGTGTGTCAAACCAAAAAATAAAAAAAAAAAATTCTGTGCATGAAGAAATTTATACATATATATACCAGATATAGTTTCAAACTAAATAGAAAATCATTTACGCTAGAAGCAAATCGCCAGCAACCAGCACAAATTTATGGAAGCATGACAGAAGAAATATATATAGTATACATCAATATATATATAAATATATATAAACACAGAGAAATCATGAACATATACAATTAATGAGGCCCTTAAGAAAACCAGACTCTGATACCATGTAAGAATTTCGGGCGTACCTGGAATCTTATTGACTCGCTGAAGTACCCACACGAAACCGGAGCACCAATGCGGACCCCGATTACGCTACACAGCAAATACACCAAAGAGAAGAAGAGAAAAGAACATTCTAATAAGAAAATCTTTTAAAGGGAGAATTGTGTATTATATCATCATTTTTTTTTCTCCCTTAATCCCACACATTATATATATAGTGTACGTACGGTTACATAAGAATAGATGCAACCCTTAAACGTACGGTCATATAGGAATAGATGTAACCTTCAAACGTATGAACGTATAGTTACATAGGAATAGATGTAACATTTAAACCACAAAGGGTATCACTCTTTAAAACACGTGTCTCTCCATGAAGCCCTTTTGAATTAGGCTTGGGCCCTAATCCACCAAAGGTGGACTAGTATAATCCAACATTTATTAAAATTAATTGCAAATGTCACAGCATTCGCGTGCGCGAATTTATTTACTTATTTGAACAAATAACCCAAAGGATTATATAAGAATCATATTAGTTTTAGGGAAATGACCCAAATATGCACTTACAACTACAAGTTCATTGTAGGGAGTGCATACAAATTCCATAGTATATTGAAGACTTGCAAGTAATTCATCACCCATTATTTAAATAATTAAATTAAATTTGACATCAAATATTAGAAAAAGATAAAATGAATGGTCAGCATTAGACATTTCATAATTGGAGTATTAAATAAAAAAAACAAAGCTACATCATATGTGAAGCTTCTTAATGATTAAAATAATCAAGTGAGCAATATCATCTATATATATAGTTTTTACCTGCATGAGTACGATAAAGTTTCTCCAAAATGAAGGGTCAGTACACACAGGGTCAGACTTATACTACTATAGAAGACAGTAGTTAATCTAATATCTATACTGAAGATGAATTCACCATTTAATTCCACTACCAAGTTAGACATTGTTTTTAACAGCCAAGAAAACCATTGTGAGCATAGATTAGTGCAGGCACAAACTATGGAGTTGATAATTCCATATCTGTGATCATCTTCTCGGCTTCACAAGGCAACCCATCATGCAAATTTCTTGGAGGAAAAAGCTCACCATTGTCTCTTGCACAGTGAGGCATAGCATCGCCATTATCTTCCGGAATACCGTCCAATATTGTGCCCACATCATCAGGTGCATGCAAGCCAGAGTAATTCTGATAACAATCATGATTCTCCTCCATGAGGTAGTTGTTTACAGGATATCCTCTCACCTGCATTGCATCTTGCTCCCTTACGTGGCCATGCTTCAGAGCTATTTCAGTGTGCCGGGCTGTCCAGTCAGGACGGCTCCAAAGGTATAGCGGTGGAGGCTTCACGTTCCAGTCTTCCATTTGCTTATTATGTATGTCAACAGACCCAGGCAGATAAAATGACTGAATGAAGAAATGTAATTCATTACTTGCTTGCTTCAAATCCATCTTTAAACATAATATTCAAATATATATATATAGTTTTAAAAAAGACCTTTACAAAATTGTTGTATACACACCTTTCCTGAAAGCACTTTATCATCCTCCCAAATTAAATTATAGCCACCTTTCTTTCTGTCAAGTCTGGTTAGGTAAAGTAGAAACAGAGACATTTTCAACATCTATTACTGAAATAGCTAAAAATAAATCAAGAAATACTAACCGTTTAGTAACTTTTGGCACAATTAGTATAAGTAGCTTTGGTTTAAACTCAAGTGCCTTGTCAATGAATTTGTTAGCATGAAAACCATGGACTCCAAAAGGAGGATTTAGCCCCATGATCTACCCATGTAGCAACAGAGAGAGAGTGAAAAGTAACAGTCAGTTCACAAAGCACAAGGGATCAAGGGTTTTAGTGTTTATATAAACTTGGAAGTCGGAAGACAAAACTCGTGTCTTACCAATTGAGAGCCGTTGGGCAATTCTTCCGCATTGACACTCATCCAATCTCTTTTCTCAAAACAGAAATCATTCTACAAGCAAAACAACTGTTAGAAATACACAAAGCATGTTAAGCAAGGAAAAGGACAGCGAGGAAGATAACAAATCTATTTAAGGAATAAATGAGCACTCAGAATCTTTCAGGTCTAAATTTGAAGTAGAAAGCAGCAACGAAGTAGAGCAAAAGATCCAACTTGCAAAACTTGTTTGATAGGCCAACACAAAAATCAAGAGAATTTTTTTGTCACCATTTATGTATAGGCTTGTTAAGATATCAGGCAAAAGGGCAACATTCATCTACCTTGCCTTTGTTTACCAACCAAACAAAATAAGGATCTGTAAATAACTCAAACTTTTCAGCAACATTCAAGATATGGATTTTTCTTTCTTTCTTCCATATTTTTTGGAGATAAAGATACAGGTTGGTTTGATTTATGAGAAATTATCTCAACAGAAAATGCACAGAAGCCACAAACTTATGTGGTGCACGTCTTCAAATACACGAAAACTTTGGAGTGACCTCAAAACTTGCCAAAAAACAAACTTTCAGCAACAGATTAGCAATCTTCAATTTTCAAGAGAAGTTAGCATGGAAAAGAACATATAGAACATAAGCCAAACCTTAGCCTGGAAGATATCATAGTTTTTAAATGAGCAGGTCTTCCCCGTCTGATCAAGCTTTGATTTCATCAGACAGCTAAAGTCATTAGAACCACAGCAAAAGTCTACAATCTGCCAATTATACCACATAATTGTACAGATGACACAAATTAATAAAAATGATAAAGCGATAGTAAAATTAACAGAAACTCGATCACTCTGGTAAGAGAGTGAGAAATTAGTCATCATTCAGAACAAGCCCTAGTGAGTTTGAAAACTATTGCAACTGTTATATTACGAGACTTCAATCCCATGTTTTTATTCTGATAAGCCACAGGAATTTACAGTTCTTCACAGAAGTTAACTGTTGACTTGAACAAACTGAGAATTAGATTGAGTATAAACACTTCAGTAGAATGTGTATGTGATAAATTGATACAAGATTTTAAGCATTTCAACTACTCTGAGAAGGAAAAAAAAAAATCAGGACTGGAAACAGAGCAAAGATCTTTAGGAGGAAAACTAAATATTAGCATGAATGAAACAGTAACAGTAAAATGACAACAGACAAAGTAGGTAGTGCGGTTGGTGTAATGGCTTGGTTGGTGGCTGTTTCTTTTCCTTTATTCCTCTGGCTTTCATCATGCTGTTTATTCCTTATGTTTTTTTCATCATTCTGTTTCCTCCCATAAGTAGTATAAATGGGAGTGTGAAGTGTGTTGTAGCATCCAGATTTGAGTTAAGAAATATTGAGTGTTGGTTTCTGAACTATTTGGCATCAGAGCCTTGTTCCAGAGGAAGAGAAAACAAGAGTGAGGAATAGAAGTGAGAGAAAAAATGTTGGAAAAACAGGGTGTGCGAACTCCATCCTACCGACCTTTTTTCAGAAATCTGAGCCCTCCATCATCTTCGGAAGGTCCCAAAACCCAAGATAGGCGTCGACCACCATCGTGCAAAGCCTCCACGCGCTCTCACGCGCCACGCCGAAAGATGACATGCCGTCAACGGAGAGCACGCTCCGGCCACACGCGGTCTGAGGTTGAAGACGACCACGTCATCAACCACGTCAGCAGATCCGTCCAGTCAGCACCACGTGGCCCATTCACTGACAGCCACGTGTCCCTTACGGCTACATCACCGTCAGTAGCTGCCACGTCACCCGACCCGTCATCATCCACGTCAGCTGAATCAGCTGAGTCAGCGCCAGCTCAGCCAATAGTTGACTGCCACGTGTCCATATTGCCACGTCAGCATAACGGTCAGCCAGCATTTTTTGTTAAAATTACGTTTTGCGTCCCAGATTCTACCAAAATTACATTTAGACCCCTGAACTTTCTGAAATTACATTTTGACCCCAGATGCTGCCAAAATTACATTTCAGACCCCTAAACTTCCTGAAATTACATTTTTGACCCCTAGAATTTTCCAAAATTACATTTCAGACCCCTGAACTTCTTGAAATTACATTTTGACCCCCCAAATTCTGCCAAAATTACATTTTAGACCCCTAAACTTCCTAAAAATTACATTTTGACCCCAGATTCTACCCAAAATTACATTTCAGACCCCCTAAACTTCCCCTACCCTTCTATCTTGTACCTAATAACTGCATACTTAAGTCATAACCTGTCCAACAAACTACAAAATGCCTCCAAGACGCCGGAATAGACAGGAGATTGAGATGGAGGAGATGAGACGCCGGATTCAAGAACTAGAGGTCACTATAGCATAACAGCAAGCCTTGCTCGAAACTCGTAGAGACCACTCAGAAGATGATTTGAATAGCCACAGTTCGTCATCCCCTGACTACCGTCATCATCCTCGACAACAACCATTCCGCCTTAATGACATTAAGGTAGATATTCCTGAATTCGAGAGAAGACTCAAACCGGACGAATTCATTGACTGGCTACAAATAGTTGAACGAGTCTTTGAGAACAAAGAGATTCCAGATGAGCAGAAAGTTAAAATTGTTGCCATCAAATTGAAGAAACATGCCTCCACATGGTGGGAGAATCTTAAAAGAAGGCGTGAAAGAGAAGGAAAGAGTAAGATACGCATGTGGGACAAGATGCGACGCGAGCTCTCACGTAAGTTTCTTCCAGAAAATTATTATCAAGATAATTTTCTTCAGTTACATTAATCTCTGCCAAAAGGCTATGTCTGTAGAGGAATATACCAGGGAATTTGAGAAACTTAGGATGAAATGTGATATATAAGAAAGGGAGGAGCAAACAATAGCTCGTTATCTCGGAGGGTTAAATACAAACATCGCTCATCCAGTACAACTCCAGCAATACTGGACTCTGGACGACGTCATTCGTTTAGCCATCCGTATCGAGAAGTAGCAGCCCAGAAGGCCTCCGTACCAACCGTCCTCCTCAACCAGAATTCCTTTTGATGGGCGTAAGCCACAAATGCATCATCCTAGCTCTTCAAGCACGCCTCCACCTAAGGCTACTAGGGAATTCAGCTCCAAAGCACCTAAATGTTTCAAATGTCAAGGGTTCAGTCATATCGCTTCTAACTGCCCTAACCGCAGAGTTGTCACCATTATTGAAGGAGAAGCTTCTACAGTATTTGAAGAAGAAAGGGAGCCTATGCCTGAAACAGAACTAATATTTGATGAGGAAGTTACTCCTGCTGATCACGGTGAATCACTTGTGATTAGGAGAAGTTTGCATACAACAACTATGAAAGAAGAGCCTTGGCTACGTCACAACATTTTTCATACTCGTTGCACTACACAAGGTAAAGTCTATGACGTCATCATTGACAACGGAAGCAGTGAAAATGTAGTTTCCAACTATATGGTAGAAAAGTTACATCTACAGACTCACAACCATCTGTGCCCTTACAAGCTCCAATGGCTTAATCAGGATAGCGAGGTAAGAATTTCAAAACGATGCCTTATTACTTTTCTATCGGTAAAAAGTATCATGATGAAGTTTGGTGTGATATTGTTCCCACAGATGCCCGTCATCTTCTGGGGAGACCTTGGCAATATGATCAACATGTTCTGTATGACGGTCACGCAAACACATATTCCTTCCAGAAGGATGGTGTGAAGATCCAGCTAGCTCCTTTGCCACCTGATAAACACAATAAAGGCAAAAATGAATCCAAACCATTAGTGTCTTTAGTCGAGAAGGTGACTAAAACAGAAAGCCAAGTAATGGGTTTTCTTCTCTTGCTCGAGGCAAATAACGGAACTGACATTCCACTTGAAGTGCAGCCATTATTATATGAGTTTCCTGATGTAATTCCAAAAGAAATGCCGCCAGGATTACCACCCATGCGAGACATTCAACATGCTATGGATTTCAATCCAGGAGTAGTAATTCCTAACCGGCCAGCTTACAAAATGATTCCTCAAGAAAATGCTGAAGTTCAAAGCCAAATTGAAGAATTGCTGAAAAAGGGATTAATCCGAGAAAGTGTCAACCCTTGTGCCGTACATGTACTCCTAATCCCCAAGAAAGATGGAAGTTGGACAATGTGCGTAGATTGCCGTGCAATCAACAAGATCACAATTAAGTATCGGTTTCCGATACCCAGACTTGATGACATACTCGACCAATTATATGGCTCTACTACTTTCTCTAAGATTGACCTTCG
This sequence comes from Inga laurina, assembly GCA_963855925.1. Lineage (NCBI taxonomy): Eukaryota > Viridiplantae > Streptophyta > Magnoliopsida > Fabales > Fabaceae > Inga > Inga laurina. The sequence goes on from OY979704.1 coordinate 68,787,372, forward strand.
TAGCGGATACCATCAAATCCGAATTCGCCCTGGAGATGAATGGAAGACAGCTTTCAAAACTAGAGATGGGTTGTACGAATGGAATGTGATGCCATTTGGGTTGACAAATGCTCCTAGTATATTTATGCGCTTGATGAATCATGTCCTTCGCCTTTTCATTGGCAAGTTTTTTGTTGTTTACTTTGACGACATTCTTATTTACAGCAAAAGCCTAACGGATCATTTGGAGCATTTACGACAAGTGTTGCAAGTTCTTCGAGAGCAGAAACTTTATGCTAATTTGAAGAAGTGTACTTTCTTGACAAATGAAGTCATTGTTCTAGGCCATATTATCACTGCAGAGGGTGTATGAGTTGATCCAAGCAAAATTGAAGCAATTAACAGTTGGACAACACCGCAATCCATCCAAGAAGTTAGAAGCTTCCACGGATTAGCTTTCTTCTATAGGCGATTCATTCGAAACTTCAGTTCCATTGCCGCACCCCTTCAGTTCTATTAGCTTCCTTCTATAGGCGATTATTTCAAGGTAAAACCCTGTGCATCCCTCAATGTTCTTTACGAGAAGCAATAATTTGGGAAGCTCACGATGGAGGTTTAGCTGGTCATTTCGATAGAGATAAAACAGTTACTCTAGTCAAAGAGAATTTCTACTAGCCAAGACTTGAACGAGATATCAACAGGCACATACAGAGATGCAGAATGTCATTTGGCCAAAACCAAGGGTCAAAATACAGGATTATACATGCCGTTACCAGTCCCAGAAGCACCATGGGAAGATGTAAGCATGGATTTTGTGCTGGGATTACCACGAACGCAGAGGCAAAAAGATTCTGTCATGGTGGTTGTTGATCGATTTTCAAATATGGCTCATTTTATTCCTTGTCAAAAGACTAATGATGCTGTGCAAGTTGCTGAATTGTACTTTAAAGACATTGTTCGTCTCCATGGCATTCCCAAGACTATCACGTCTGATCGTGATGTTAAGTTTCTTGGCCATTTTTGGAGAACTCTCTGGAAAAAAGATAGGTACTAAACTTCAGTTTAGTAGTGCTAGTCACCCTCAAACGGACGGACAGACAGACAGAAGCACAGAAGCTATAAACAAGATTCTTGGCAATCTTCTGCGAAGCTTTATTGGAAAGAATTTGAAGCAGTGAGATCTTATCCTTGCTCAGGTTGAATTTGCTTATAACAATTCAATCAACCAAGCCACTGGAAAGTGCCCTTTTGAAGTTGTTTATGGCACTTGACCTCTCAATCCATTCGACCTGATTCCTTCAGCTAGCAAATAGTATTATAGTGCAGATGCAGACCAAAGGGTTGAAGAAATCAAGAAACTACGTAAGCAAGTCCGAGATAGGATCCAGAAGCAAAATTTGAAAATCAAAGCACATAGGGACAAGCATCGAAAGCAGCAAATTTTTAATGTAGAAGATCTGGTTTGGATACATTTGAGGAAAGAACGTTTTCCTAAACAGCCAAACGCTAAGTTGTCTCCTCGAGCTGATGGTCCATTCAAGATTATGCAGAAAATTAACAACAACGCTTACAAAGTGGAATTGCCAGGTGCCTACAGTGTTTCAGCCACTTTCAATGTTGCAGATCTATCTCCGTATATTGATGACGATGTCGATTCCAACTCGAGGACGAGTCCTGTCCAACCCCGGGAGGATGAAACAGTAACAGTAAAATGACAACAGACAAAGTAGGTAGTGTGGTTGGTGTAATGGCTTGGTTGGTGGCTGTTTCTTTTCCTTTATTCCTCTGGCTTTCATCGTGCTGTTTATTCATTATGTTTTTTTCATCATTCTGTTTCCTCCCATAAGCAGTATAAATGGGAGTGTGAAGTGTGTTGTAGTATCCAGATTTGAGTTAAGAAATATTGAATGTTGGTTTCTGAACCAATGAAAATGGAGCAGAAATTTTCTAGATGATCAACTACAAACTTATGATAACAAATCAAAACGCACACATGGATTACGATCAGTTTCATTAAAATAATACCAACTACATATTCACAAGAGAAAAAGTTGACAGCATGTAGTACATCAGTACAACCCAAATAAAGCATAATGAATAAAAACTTACTGTATCACCACTTTCTACATACAAATGAAGCCTATCAACAACCTGTGAAAAGAAAAAAAAATAATAAAAATAGAACAAGACCATTTCTATGCAACAACTAAAAAGTAGTATTGACATGTGTAACTGCTATGCTTGTAACTGACCACGGTGAGTAAGCCGATTACAAGCAAAAAGCAAGAAAACTAAAATAGGGAATTTGGTTTCTTTAGGGTTTATTTATGTGATTCCAAAGAGAATGAGCTTTGGAGTAACGGTAAGGTTGCTGCTATATAATTTTTAGGTAACGGGCTCCTACATACCAGCTCTTCATTCATGGGGGTAAGGCTGCGTATTTCTATCCCTCCCAAGACCCCACTTGGTGAGAGCTTTGTTCACTAGACCATCAAAAAAAATTATGTGATTGCAGTTTAGGTTAATGTTGCATTGCAATGTTGCTTTAAGACTTGACATTTTTAAGGTAGAAATTGAGGTAGGCTATAAAAACAAAAATAATTAAAAAAAAATGCCCTAAAAATTCGGGCTTCCATCTATCTTGGCTTTTCTGTGTATTTGGGCTTATTTAGGCCAGCCTTGAATAAGCCTGGACCACCCGAATTACTGGCTCCAGTATGCGCAATGAGCAACATCAAGATGCATTCAATGCGCTGATGTGCAATGTCAAGCTATAGGAGTAGTACCTCATAAGCAGCTCCATTGCAAGGCTCATAAAGGACATCATGGGGAGAGTGAGGCTATTGAGGACACAAACTTTGCTAGACACAGCAAAGATAGCTAACACGTGAGAACTGAATGCAATGGCTTTATCCTTTCTTGGATCTTCTTTATCTAGCTAATTTTTTCCTATTTTACCGCCTTATGATTCTTAGTTTTTATTAACTTTCACAAGGAATCATTTTCTATTTGAATCATGCTGATTTATTGGGATTATTCAAAAGGATTGTTCTCATCGCCCCTCTATATATGCACTCTACTCTACTGCTTCAAGACCTATAAAAGATGGTATTTTCAGCCTCCTGTTTTAATTTTCTGCAGTAAAAAAGGGATTAACATTAATAGCAAAAACATCATCTTCCTGACATCAGTACTTCAGAAGTATTTACCTCCTTAAGCTTGTCTAATTTTGTAAAATGGCGACCAAAGGAAGTATATCTCTTGCAATGAAGAAAAGGTGCCAGATAGACCTTGAGCTGCCTCTGCAAGCAAACTAGTAATCAGTATTATCTGTCTAAATGCCTCTAATCATTTCGACAGATATTCAGTCATTGATGTTTATAATACAACTCAATAAGAATATCCATAATGTTAAAAGTTCAACAATGTACAGCAAAATATCTCTACCAAACTTATAAACATCAGTTCTCCCTTATTTTAAATAAATACATGATGACAAAGATAGCAAACACACCCACTAGAGAAAGAGAGTGAAGATAGCCACAACATATGACTTTAACAGTTAAACAATGGATTGAGTTAAAACTTATTATTTTAAATGAAAATATATATTCAAAAATAAATAGAATTAATGAGGAAAAGCATGAATAGTGAAACTAAGAGTATATGAGAATATTCCAAAAAAGCCATACAACAGAAGTTGGATACGGACTGAAACTCCACTTCCAAACTTTTGTGATAGAAGACAAATGTGCTCTGCAAAATGAAACTCTTGGGATAATGATTTTGAAATGTTTTTCTCTAAACTTTAACAAACAAAGCGCAAAATTATTGGACACATACTAATTTCAGTTCCATTGAGTGGACGAATGAGACAAAGGAAAAGTTTAAAGTTTAAACTTCAAATGACAATATAGCATTTTGCAATTGATGAAAACATGATTAAAGTGCTCACAACAGGGATGGCATTGAGTTCTCATTTAGCGCTCTCATCTTTCTCATCAATGAACAATTGCAAAAGTTGACATATTTAAGTAAATTAAGACCTGTAAATTATATTTTCTAACCAAAAAGAAAAAGGGTAATTTGAGACAGCTTCAACCTGCCAAATAAACATTTGATTGAGGACCCCTGGCTCACAAATAGCTTTAGCATCCTCAATAAAGCCTCCACTTCCACTTTCTAACATTTGTAAGGCAGTTTGAATTGCCTGCGAGAACATCAGACATTCTTTAGCTAGAAAAATGATTAATTAGTTTTAGCATAAATTCTCATATTCCACATGATCTCAGCTGGAAGATGTGAAAATTAAGATATACCTTAATTGAACCCTCTACTTTTCCTTCAGTAAGATTCTTATCTAATGCAGTTTTCAAGAAACATGAATTCATTACGAAGAGTGGCTGGCTCCTATTGAACTCTTCTTCTTTAAATGCAGATGTACATTCTTCTTTCAAAGACAAAACTCTGCATGAAATTAAACAAGACCCAAAACAGTAATGCCCCAATGGTAGCAGCTGAACTAGAAAATCAAGCACCATTTGTGAATTTTATCAAATAAAGCATAAAAATGTGACATTCGAACAACATACCGTTTTCTTATATCAGTGATGGAAAGCTGATGTGATGTTTTCGCTTTTTTTACCACAGGTTTATCTGGGATGGTTTTGTCAATTCTTCCCCTAGACAACTTTTGCTCCAAAGACCTATCTGGATGTAATCTTGAACTACAAGATGGGTTATCATTTTTCAAAGGCGACTTGTTTTCATCTGTTTGAAAGGAATTAACTGGGACAAATCTCTTTTCATCCTTCAAAGATTTTCTAGCTGCATCAACCCTAATTGATCTCGATAAGATACTTGTATCTTGTCTGGAACATTTGTCAGTAATCTTCGCAGAACCTCCATTTCGAATGCCACTGCCTGCCACTGCTACCTGTTCTGGCAATTTTATATTTGCGACAGTTCTTCTAGCAGTAATATCTTCTTGCCTTGATGAAGTAGCAACCTTCTCTTCACCTAATAGTAAGTTGTAAGGGCCTTCATTCTTTCTTCTTTCCTTGCCAGGAAATACCAGATGATTTCTAACAGGCGTTCCAAGTTCCATATCTATCTCATGATCCCTTAATGAGTACAAAACTATATAGTGTAAGGTGCGAGACAAATACAACCCAAGCAGGCACTCATAGTTCAGTTTTTACAACACTATCAAAATAAGAACTTACATGCAGTACATCAAAATTCGATCAACGAGTAGACCCTCCCAAGCTCTTATGCCAATACCAGTAAAGGCTATCTCCCTGCTTAAAGAAAGTAAATGCACATAGAGAGATTGTGGTGAACATAAAGGCATTCTACATCCAATCAATAGATTTCTTATCAGAAAGCAGTACAGAATAATATTTACATGTTTACCTCCAACCAAAAAGGACATTTACAATGGACAACGAAGAGAGGGTAGGGAGGGGGAGAACTACCTGGGTAAGCACTTCCTGTGGTAGGCCTTAGGGCAGCGTCTGCACACTGCAAACTGCAAGTCATGAACATTCTTATCTTCAACTTTCCTACACAAGGAACATTTATGAAGAGGACACATGAACGATTTCCCAGCAGCAACATTTTTTCTTATTTCTTCTCTTTCAAAATTAACACCAAAGGACAGTAACTTTGCAACACATTCTGGATGGTAATAATGGCCACAAGTTGAAACAATGCAACAGAATACCTACAATCAAATGAGAAAGTATTTACTTTTACATGTTAAGAATCTATAAAATAAATAGGGTTAATAGACAAAAATACCTATGAACTTTTCCCAAATAAGCACCTGGCACCATATACATTTCTTAGGTGCCAAAATGCCTATGAAGATTACAAAAATGTGCAAAAATACCAGCTCCGTTTGATTGAGCTAACGGCCATTACTTTTTAGTTGTGGGCTCCACATTGTTGTACAGGCGTCAATCCAAATAGGTGCAAAAATGCCCATGTACTTTTACTAAATGTGCATCGAGCACCATATACATTTCTTGGGTGCAAAAATACACACCACCATTTATCCACACGTCAATCCCTCCTTCTTCCATGTTCTCTCATCTCGATCAATTCTCTCTCCCCTTACTCACCCTTTCTCTCCCTCTCTCTTTGCCCTCTCTCTTATCCTCTCGCCTGATGCCACCATATTGTTGTTTTGGTTTTTGCTTTAGTTGCCGCAGGATTATTGTTGAATTAGACTCATATGATGCAATCTCGCTAGTAAAGGAGGGAGAAGTCTCTCTTCACATAGATAAGTCAATAATCTTAGAAACCAGGGATCTCCTAAGTTGAGACTAGGATTTCCATTATTTAAGCCAACACTATAGCAGTCCACTAGCTCATCAAACTCTAGAATCAGAACACAGTTTGAAGGTGATATCAACCCCGAGTGAGGATTTACAAGCTTTAATGCAAGTTGATTGTAATGAACTGGGCATGTATGGTGGTTAGAGCCTGTTACCTTCGAATATTAAGAAATTAACTAGAAGAGACATTATCTGGGTTTCTTACAATGTTAATAGGCTAAATATATCTTCCTTGTTTCTTCCCTCAATTGGCTAATGGAAGAATGGATCAATTAGTGTTGACAGGCATGTACAGTGGTTAGATCTAGTTACCTTCAATATTATATTTTTTGCTCTGTTTGAAGAAGTTGGTGTGTATTTTTGCACCCAAAAAGGATATATGGTGCCAGATGGACATTTGGAAAAGTATATGGGCATTTTTGCACTTTAACCATAAAAAATAATTAGTGTGGAGCCCACAAAACCAAAAGTGAACTGACGTTTGACTTAATTAACGGAGCTGGTATTTTTGCCCCGTTCAAATATGTTTATAGGCATTTTTGCACCCAAGTAATGTATATGGTGCTAGATGCACATATGGGAAAAATGCATGGGTATTTTTGCACCTTAACCCTAATAACAAGCTTAATTTCAAGAACATAAAAATTATAGATATATAGACTCCAAATACCAAAAGAAAAAGAGAACCAAAATTAAATATGAGCATGTAAGAGCCATATGACAAGCGAAAGAAATGGTAGTGAAATATCAAAACAGAGATATATATGGTTAATAATTCTTGCAGATTCATATCACAATCATGTGATTAAGTCCTAAAAGCCATGACTCTTTCAACACCTGCAACATCATCATCAGTTTTTATTCCTTCATTACCATCTCTATTTTCACGAGATACATGCTTATTGCTACTAAGAAATAGTATTACTCATTATATATTGATCATGTGATTATGTCCTAAAAGCCATGACTCTTTCAACACCTGCAACATCATCATCAGTCTTTATTCCTTCATTACCATCTCTATTTTCACGACATACATGCTCATTGCTACTAAGAAATAGTATTATTCATTATATATTGAAAGGTGAGGATGAAAAATCTGTAGTGAAACTATTAGCTTATCGGTCCAATAAGAAAGGGGAAGAAACAAGTTAAAAGTTTAAATATCAATATTATTGTACTAGAAATTATAATTAATTTTTTAAGGGATACAGCCTGATTAAACAAAATAAAAAGAAAGAAAGTGATGGGCACTAGTGGGATAAGGAACCCTACATTAAAAGCTAGTTGTTTAGGTGGGAGAACCAACCCGCTTAACTAACCCATTGAGCATCTCATACTACCAAGTTTCCATCAATCGTCTTGACAACAGCACTCTACGGCACTTCACTTGGTTCTACCAATCAAAACCCTCCATGGATAACTCTACCCAAAACCACCAACAACATGGCTCTGATATTAATTGATGGGTACCTAAGTAAGATGAAGAACTCTCTCTAAAAGCTAGCCATTGAGGTGGGATAACCAACACACTTCAATACCCAATTAAGCATCCCTCAATTAGGGATTTAGTATCTCATACTACCAAGTCTCCATCAAAACCCTATCCAAAAGCTCGTTGTTAAGGTGGAAGAACCAAATCACTTAAATATCTCACCATCCACACCAAAAGTTGGGACTTGGTATCCTATACTACTCAATATGGTCAGCACCTTGACGAGTACACTCCATGACACTTCCAACAAGTTGTTGAGGTGGGAAAACCAACTTAGCATCATATGCTACTCAACGCAGTCAGCGTCTTAGTGGCTGCACTCCCTGAAACTTCAACAATTCACTTAAATACTCACTAAACGCCCAACAACTTGGTTCTAGTACTACCAATTGATGGTATCAAGGTGAGATGTGGAACCTACCCCAAAAGCTAATCTTTTGAGGTGGGAGAACTAACCCACTTAAATACCACATTGAGCATCCTATACTACTCAATGTGGAACTTAGTATCATATACTACAAGTCTGAATCAAAAAGAAGCCGTAGTGAAAATGAAAAAATAAAACTTATGTATCCTTGGAAGTTACTCATATGAAATTCTCCCATAGTGGAAAGGCAAAATAAATAATAAAAGGGGGAAAATAAGTTAGATCTGGAATATACCTCTGGATTAGAAGATTCATCAGATGAACCCAATTTGCCACAAACATAGCACTGATGCTGCTTATACTTACAATTTGCACAGAAGAACTTCGGGATGGCCTATAAAAGCAAGATTTGTTTTCATCAGCACAAGAGAATTCGAATTAATGAAAAAAAGGGGACACAGAATATGTGAGAAAGAGTGCTTGCATCAACTTCAGTCCTAGTGTAGCCAAGAGATTCACACGTATAAAAACCATCTACCATGGTTGCATCTATGGATGCATGGAATGATCTCAGGCATTTCCCTTCACAACTGCATCATCAAAAGGAAAATACTTATGCAAAAGATAACAAAGGTCTCATTACTAAATTATTAAATATAAGGAAAAGTGAGTTGAGGGAAGCATGTCTTTATATCATAGACAAGATATATGATAGGGACATACGGCAAGATTTCACCACCATTGTCACAAATTGCACAAACAGGATCATAAGATCCAACAGAATGGTTTCTATCATCACTGGATTCTTCACCAGCAGAATCATTAGCATCCTCTTCTGAATCAACTGTACATTTTGATTTCTCTCTCAAATGCTCCTAATAAATTAACCAAAAGTTTTAAACAAGAAATAAGTTGAACAGGATTCTACAGAAAACAAGTAATAGTTAACACTGACCTCAGGGCAAACTTCATTAGACGATGGATCTTTTATAAAAGTAAGTAGATACTGCATATAACAGAACAAAATTCAGTGAATAAAGTTGAAGTTAAAATAAATTCAGAGAAAGTAGCCTCAGGTTCAGTAAAACTGTAAAAATAAAGTTCATTGTTAACAAGTAATTGTAAATGACAGAATGGAAAACGTAGTATTTGAACAAACAGGTTAAGTAGATAGCAAAATCATTCACGCTCATAACATGTAATAATCAAGGCTGACATTTGGCAAAATCAATTGGTAAAGCCAGCAATGCTAATTGATTCAAAAACAGAATAAGAACCTCAGATTTTGCAAAATCTTTGTCCCTTTCTGCAGCCTCTCTAATCAACGACACATGATTTTGGATGTCATTCTCAGAAGGTTTAATATCAGACGATCTGCAATATAGACATCAATGAATCAAGATGGCAGATGGGAGATTAGACATCTGGAAACGGCAACACAAATACCTGAAGACGTCTTGTAAGTATTTCCAAACAGACATTCTAGATTCCTCTGGGTTCCTTCTCACAAAATGCAGCCAATATAGTGTGACCAAGACTGTCCTAATTATACTTTCATAGCTCTTTCTAGGCCTTTGGAGAGTGACCCAAACTTTGTCTTTTAAAAGTACTGAAATCTCGGGCTGCACAGAAGAAAGCTCAAATTTCCAAGCAATGACCTGTTTGAAAATTTCCTGCATGCCATCATCAGCAGTGCCACGCAAGTATACTGTCGTTGCCAAGTCACATTTAATCTCATCCATGCTCATGAGTAATGGTAAAACAGAAAGTGAAACAGGCTGATACTTATCATCAATAAAATAATAATCATTAACCCACTCTGGGACAATCTCACCCTCTTCATCTGATGATGTCATTGGATATCCAAAGTAACCTGTACAACAAGAAGCAAAAGAGTTCTAATAGTTGATTGCTGCAAGGGTATAGCTTTAGTGTCATATTATTACTACCATATCATATATACATAACGCATGCAACACACCAAATCACATCTCCAAGCACGTGCAAATGCAATTTACAAAGATGCAGAAGAATACTGATAAAGTGGAAGCGATTCAAAAGAGCCATCTGGGATGAAATGGAAAGCGATAGAGAAACTAAAGAAATTTCCCGTCTACTAGATTTACAGTTTGCCCACTTCGCTCCATTTGCTGCTCCAAAAACCCAGAAAAATCATGTCCAAGGAATGGCAACTGCCACTTATGAAGCAGTTCCCTTTTTATTATTTTTTTTGAAAAAAATTACGTAGGTCCGTCAAGAAACTAGGAAAAGCATTTTCGTCCCGTTTGTCCTTTGCCAGATAAATGACAAAAGTACTCTAATGGTGTTCCATTAGAAAAGGGAAAAAAACCCTGAAATCTCGCTTTCCAAGAAACGCTTTTTCCACCAGACCCGCCAATGTTCCCCAACATAGTGTTCACGGAATCACCTCATCGTCTTCGTGCAAAGCAAATGGGTGAGCACGAACTTCTTCATTTTATGGGATCCCACTTTTTCCTCTCTTCCCTAACTTTTCTTGGCAACCAAACAAACTAAAAACAGAACACCACTCAACAACACACCGTCAACTCCAACATCCTTTACATTTCAAAAGCAAACACACGCACAGCCGAAATGTTAAGCTCATATTGATGTACTTTTTTTCTTCCTTCTGCAAAGTTTGAGTGAGTTTACCTTAGGAAATGAAAACTTAGAAGTAAAATAGGAAGGAAAATGGCACTCGAACTCTTGGCTTGATGGTGGGAGCCTTTTAGCTACTCTAATCAAGCAGCGGAGTTCGAAAGGGCGAAGCAGAATCAGAAAATAGGAAGGAAAATGAAGTACAACTCACAATAAACTAAGAAAGATTGAAATGAAGTCGCTGGTTGATATCAACCCTAGCAAATGCAAGTAATGAGGAAAATTACGGAGAAAGGAAGAATGTGGTACAAATTCGTACCTATATTGAACCTTACTAAGCACGTTAGCACGCAACACGCATTACCAGCTTAGCATGATCAGTGTGAAGTGTGAATAGTGAAGTGGGATCACGGGTCCGAGCATTTTAAATTTTTAATGGAGAGGATTAAACAACAGAATATTTTATTTAAATAGGGAAAATATTAAGAAAATACTAATTGAAGTTTAAAATCCCAAACTAGTTTAGAACCCGCGCATGTAGAGGAAAAAGAAAATTATTATCTTTAAAAAAAGACCAAAGTATCATTGGGGGAAAAGAAAAGAAAAATGACATGATCCTGTATTATATTTTGAGAAAAGACCAATAAATTTGTCATGCCATCTCCCATTTATATCTATATATATATATATTAATTTCTAGACGAATACATTAAAATAGTTATAATATCTTATAATTAAATATTGAGTTAAAAAAGAAGAATTAAAAAGACTTATAATGAATAATTAATATAATATTTTATAATTATCAAAATTCTTCTTTTAAATAGCATGGAGTAAGTCAATAAGATATTAATCTAAATATTATAAATTCCTTTTCTCATGGAGATAATTGATGTGTCGAACATATTTTAGAAAAAATAATGATTTGATATTTTTAATTTGGATAACTCCCAACAAAATAGAGGTATAGGTAGATTTTTTATTTAAAAATAATTTACAAAAATAATCAAGTTATTATGATACTCCTAAAAATTGTTTACTAACCGGGAAAAAGTGTAACCCCCTTCGATAATCAGGCCGGGATTAACGTTTAAGCACATTTTATTATCAAATGAGAAATCCGGAACAAATAAAAACTTTTTAAAACACCTGTATAAATGGATTTCCATTCATTTCATTCATTAAAACAAATGGCCTGTTTGGTCTGTTACATATACAATATCAGAGTAAGCACAATTCCCGACGTTCACCCGGGATAATAACATTAATCCAAAGGTTTATACAGGGCATCATTGCCCATCTCAGTATCCATACTGGGGATTACACAAAACTATAGTACTATGATCTATACAATATATTTACAATGATCCAAAATGATAACCAGTTCGATATAAAGCCAAAATATTTACTATGACTACCGCTGGCAGTCCTAATCGTCCTTTGCCACTTGCTTGCTTTTCGATCCATTTGCCTTGTCTAAAAATGTTATTTGGAAAGAATGAGATTCTAGAGAATCCCAGTAGCAACAGTTTATTTATATGTGCATATATACAAAGCAAGTCACATATATCACAATGCAGCAATCAATATTCGAGATCAGGCTTTCGCCACGTTCCCTTCACTATATACGAGGTCAGGCTTACGCCACGCCCCATCACTTTATCAATATTCGAGTCCGGGCTTTCGCCACATCCCCTTCACTTTCACTGTAATCGAGTCCGGGCTTTCGCCACGTCCCCTTCACTTTCACTTTAATCGAGTCCGGGCTTTTGCCACGTCCTCTTCACTCTCACTGGATTCAATGACTAATGCAAACATGCAATGCAATACACATGATATAGGATAAAGTGTCACTACCTTTGTCTTTCCTTCCTTGAGCAGGCACAGGCCTTCTATGCTCCGGGCAGATATCAAATCCTAAAGTCATAATTAAGGACGAAACATTATTCTCTATTCCAATACCCAATTAACTCTTCAACACTTAGATTTGGTTATCAATAATGACCCTTAAGAAGCCACAAATGCCTCTAATAAAACCCCTAAAAGGTTGGGAAACAATAGGATGAAGATCTCTTTTCAAAAACACTAAGTGCTGGAACACAGGGTTGGGCTGCGGCCCAAATATGGTCAGAAGGTCTTGGGCTGCGGCCCGCCACTCTTGGGCCGCGGCCCGAATCAGGTCAGAAAGGTTTGGGCCGCGGCCCAGAAATTTCCTGACTCTAGGCTGAACTTCGAAAAACCATAACTAATTGTAGAAAAATCGAAATGGAGTGATTCCAAAGCCAAATGAAAGGTATTTGAGTCCTCTTTCAAGGAAAAATATGGCTTATAACTAAAAATCATCACAAAAATACAGAATCACCCAAAACCCAACATTACTCCAAAACAGAGTTCTGTTTTTGTACCAAACTTTGGCAAAGCATAACTCTCAGAATGCTAAACGAAATGACACAAAATATATGTCCATTTTGAAGCTTGGGATGTGAACTTTAAGACTGGAAAGTTTCACAATTTTCTGAGATCATTTAGTCACTCAAAACGTCCACACAAATAAACTGTCCAGACAGAGTTCACATTGACAGCATTTTCCAACTTTTCTACCAAAGTGTTCAATGACTCCAAAATCATTAACCAAGCTTATTCCCATACAATTTTCCACAAGGAACACAATGGTAACCTCAAAATGACCAAATTCATACTCTAACCACATGCCCTGTTTTGACCAATACACCAAAACCAACACAAAGTTCCCAAACTTTACTTTTAATGATTCAAACCAATCCATTTGTCCAAAAGACATCACAATATACCATTTCCATTATCACAACATGCCAAACTCACTAAGACCCTAATTTTCGAAAATAGGGCAGAAATTTTCAGAAAAATCAATGCTCACCAACATCCACAATATATATATATATATATATCAAAAGGGAGATAACACTCACCTCTTTCACTTTGCCAAAGAGATTTTTTGATTCTTCAACTTTCACAATCTCTTGAGGTCATAAACTAACACCAATGAACACATTTCAACCATCACAATGAAGCTCTTCATTCAAGAATCAACATTAAAGAAGGAAGTTTGAGCAATAGAAGCCATTTTCCTTACCTTTTTGTAAGCTTTTCCTCTTCCTCTTTGCTGCAAAAATGCCGACAGAAATGGAGAGAAAAGAGAGATGGAGGTGGAGTGAAGAAGAAGCACAAATGAAGACAATACTCCCTCCTTTTCAGTTTTTCCAGCACACAAGAGGGAAGAGAGGAGAGAGAAATGCATTATTTAATCTCATTTGACTTTTCTTTACCTCTCTCATACTCTAATCTTGACACATGTCAATTCTTCATTGGCTCCCATAAAGGTAAACCACCAATTAGCTACTCTAATCTCTCCATTAGTCATTTTAATTACACTTCTCATTTTCTCTTAGTTAGTAATTAATTTCCCCATTAATTACCAACTTATGCCAATAATTCCATTCTTTCAATTTCCCAACAATTATGACATATTAAATAATATTGTCACCAATATACATTAATTTAACTTTAATCCGATAATTATCCTCAATAATTATCATTAGGCCTTAATCAAAAATTGGGGCGTTACAAAAAGAGGGAATTCCAAATTAAAAATATATAAACATTTTGTAACTGTAAAATCTTAAATAACTCTTTTATGTAATACAAAGATTTTATATTTCTAGATTATATAACTCCTAGAAAGTAGACGCATCAGCCGATTCTCAACCAATTTTTTTTAAGAAAAATTGAAACCATCAAATCTCAAATAAAGTCTTTTAGGAACCCTAGTATATTTGGCATTGTCGATGAAGGCCGCACAATAGTGGTCCATAAGCACCTAGCATCCTGACTAACATTGAAATTAAAAATCATCTAATGTTTGCAGTAGCGTTACAGTTATATCACGATATGAACCAAATGAGCATGATGTATGTATGTCTATGTAAAAAAAAAGCTAATATGGTAACAACACAATTCATGTAAGATCATGCAAAACAATAAGGTAAGCAAAAATATTTTTGAAAGAGACCTTTGTATCATGGAGGATCATTTCCATTGATGCACCATCAAGAGCAACCTCATGCCCAAATATCACAAAATTACCTTAGTCGAATGCATGCGACAAAAACTGTTAGAATTAGACTTTCATCCAAGAGGGGAGTGAATTGAGTGGTAATTAAAAAAGTCGGAATTTCATGCAAGCTTCAATAAAATATAGTTGATGTCACCAAGGGTAAGCACACGAGATTTATACTAGTTTGGTCCAAACCACTTGACCTACATCTAGTCCTTAAAAGTTTTCTGTGATTTTCACTATTCTCCAAGATTTATCAAGCTCTTGATGCCTCAGTATAGGCTATTTTTTTTCCAAGAACAATTGCTCCCCCTTACACTTTGCAATTTAATGTCTGCTCAAGATCCCACCATTCTAAGTCTCTTAGATAGTAAATGAATCAATAAATGCCTCTCACAAGAGTATATATATGATCACTGAAGTATAGACTCAAATTTAAGAGTTTTAAGAATTTGTAATGAATGCCACAAAAATTTTTCATAAAAGTTAGTTGCTTCGTCTTGAATGCTCTGCCTATTTATAGGTAGAGAGTATTAATGAACGTTGCTTTGTTGAATGTATCTGTTGAAGTTTCCTCAATCTTCGATATATATATCCATTAAAGTCTTTGAACATTCGATGTGTCTAAGGAATTAGCCGTTAAAGCAAAGAGATTTTTCGATGTTTGAATGTCATTTGCATTTAATGCTTCTGACACAAAATTTCTTTTTCCAATTTGTGAGTTAATGTCCATTTGATCACCTAGAAAATGCTTAAGGATTAACATAATGAAGAGTTATAGTGATTATATACAAGGAAAACAAGTTATACGATGAAATCAATGATTTTTGTGAAATAGGAAATGATGCTCTATTTTTTGGGAAAGTAACAGTTAAGTAATTACTCAAGTCACTTAAGATCATTGGAGTGCTTCTCTTAGTTTTTCAAAGCATTGGTTGATCACTAACGAGCAACTGAAGAGTGATAACAAGATTTTTATGTGTCACTCAAGTGAGCAATTTCCACTCAGGCGATGTTAGAACAACTCTCCCATGTTATCTTCTTCCGGTTACCAAGTGGTAACTGGCAAACATTTGAGTATCACTCAAGCGACAACTTAGTAACTTGAGTGCTTTATCACTTTTGTTTCTAAAAATAGCCAGTTACCGTCAAGTAAATTGTGAAGTTTTGGGTATCCCCCGAGTGTCACTGTGTAACTCCAGTGAACAGTTATTTCTTTCTAAAATCAGTAAGTTACCATTAGTTACCTTACAGTGGTTTTGTGTGTCACTCGAGTGCCACTCTTGTCACTCGAGTGTAACACTCTTTTTCTCAAAAGTGGCAAGTTACCATTAGGTAACTTGCACTGGTTTTGTGTATCACTTGAGTACCACTCTTGTCACTTGAGTGTAAAAATCTTTTTCTAAAAACTAGCGAGTTACCATTAGGTACATTGCATTGGTTTTGTGTATCACTCGAGTGGCCATCACTTGACTCGAGTGCAAGGAAGATTTTCAAGAATCACAATCGGGTATCTTGCAAGTGACAACATGTTTTTACTTCATCACTCGAATGACAGGTTCAAGGCTCGAGTGAAAGAGAAAATTTATACATATTCCTTCACTCACTAGCCGATCCCTTGACAATGATATTAACTTTTTAAAATATCATTCCAGTAGCATAACCTTTACTCAAGTGCATCAATGTTTTTTTCACAAAATAACTTCATTACTGACCAGTTACCTTCTAGTGTCACAAGGACATATTATCACTCAAGTATTTTTCCTTTTCATAAAACATAAGATTTGTTATAATCAAAACATGTACTTTATCAAAAAGAAAGTTTTATAGAAAACTTTGAATTAGTTACCAACTTTACAATAGATGACATAAAGAGGCTAATAGCATTAAGGCGGAGAACATGGGAGGTGAAGAATTGGGTGAAAAGAATCCGCTCAAAATAATTTCTAAAAAGCATTAGTAGTTTGATTGAGAGGGGTGCAACTTGATAAGACTTCAAAATATTTTGAAACTACCATTTCATTATCTATCTATTTTTAACATATTTATTCTAAAAATATTTCATTTTATATTTTAATATTTTGAAATTTCTTGTAATTCTTGTAATTTGTAACTATATCCTAATACCTCTCTTTATTTTTTGAAAATATTTTATTTTATATCTTTATTTTAGTTGTTACGATGTTCATGGTAGGAGGAGAGCTTGTCAGATGGTAAGAGGAGGGACTCTTAATGTCCCTTCTTTTATATAATCAATAGATAGATAAACTGATTGAAAATTTTGAAATTCAAGTGATATTTTTTCTTTTTTTGATACATAAATTCAAGTCATATTAAATTAGGTTAAAAGTCCAAAGTGATAAATGTTAAATTAGAAAATAATATTCAATTTATAAAAAACTAATAAATTTTTTCACCAAAAAATAAAATAAAATATGCGTTTGTGTGTTGGGATTAGCTTTTAGAAAATAGCTTTTACAATTTAAGAGATAAGTATGTGAGATGAGTTTTGTCTCAATTTGCGGAAAAGCGCTTCTAAAACCATGGTTTCAGAAAATGAAACCATGGTTTCACTTTCGGCTTTTGGCTTTTGGCTTCTGCTATTGCTTAGGGTGTGTTTGATTTGAGGAGGGGGGAATGAGAGGGTGAGTAAATTATCTTTTTGAGCTGAAGGGATTTCAATTTTGGGCTGAAACCCAAAATTTAAAAGGAATAAGAGAGTAAATTTTGGGCGGGAACCCAAAATTTAAAAAAACAAGAGAATAAATTTTAGGTTTTTTTTTATCCAAAATTGTAATTTCATCACCCTCCTCTCCCTTCCCCTCAAACCAAACACACCCTTAGGGTCTATTTGAGTCAACAGAGGAGAGGGGAGGAGAAGGGTTTTAATATTATCTCTTTTGAATTGATTAGAAGGGAAGACAGAGAAGATATTTAATGTTACCTTATTTAATTCGGAGGAAAGGAAGGAAAATATTTTGAAATTGACAATTTTACCCTTAGATGATTTTTTTTCAAATTTTATTGAATGTAATTATAATTAAACTTATATCTATCCAAAATATATTTTATAATTGTACTTCTCATATATATATATATAACAATTATTATAAATATTGTTCTGATAAAAATAATAATTATGATATATCTTTAGGCAATAATTCCAGCAAAGTGTGCCGGCAAATTCATTACATACTCATGGCCGGCTGATTCAATGTCAAACTATATTGAAATCATATGAATTGAGATAGTTGCTGCCTTGAAATTTCTAAGCTTTACAACCTTCTTGTCATAATTATTTGCTCAAGTAAATTTTAAATAATCTAATACTCCCATGCCTCTATACTGTTCTTATCTTGCTAAAGTTTCATTTTCTCTTGTTCTAAAGTCATCTTCTCGTTATTCCCCATTTAAATTTCCATGAGGAATCTATTTTTGACCTTAAAGCAATCAAAATCCCGCCCCTATCATCTAAACTACTTGCTACCATGCTTTATTCCTTTATAACTCATATTCCACATTTACTCTGAAAGGCCGGAAATTACATAAACTAGTTTCTTGTGAGACGGATTAAATGAAAATTCTCAACAACCAAAAAAAAAATATTGGAAACTAGACACAGGTTTAATGTTTGAGCTAAATCAGGATAAATTTTAGTGTTCTGATCTTATTTTTGAACAAAAGCAGAAAAATGAATGAGGAGAGGCTTTCTCACCCCATTAAAGAACATCTGATTCAAGTAAGATATTTCAATATCTTGGAACGTTTCTACAGAGTGCAACAGCTCACAAGTATCATTTTTTATATTAGTTTAAAAGAGAAATGCTACACATCAAAACATAAAAATCTCATGAGAAGTCTGAAAAAGTACATCATAGTCAATTCTTTATTTAACATCAAATGTGTGTTCATGCATAAATGAAAGTAATTTTGCTATAAGCCCAGAAAATAAAACAATGCATTTTTTCCCATTTAAATATTGGGACCAAATCCATCAAAGAATATGCCTAAAAATCAAAAGCTCTAATTTGAAGAAAAATTTACAGGACCTTTTTTTCTGTGTGATTTTCTAAACTACAAAGAAATAAGCTATTTCTTCTTGTGCAAAGAGCATTAAGAAATTTCGTTGGCACTTCCTACTACTGTTCTATGAAGAAGTCTGTATTTTGTATTTTCTTAAATCACTATTGAGTTTCAATTTTTTCTGAAACTGTATCGTTGTTGTCCTCGTGGTGGTCGTCGTCAATGGCTAAATTTGATAACTCATTAGCCAAATTTGTTTTGTTTACTTCATCAACTGTAACTTCTGGAATGCTGTTATCTTCTGGTTGTTGCAGGCTCCAATACATGATGCTAGCAGTCAAAATAAGGATCATCTTCGGGTTCACCTGTCAAGGTTACAAGCAAAATAAGCTTAGATAAAGCAAATTAACTGAATCCAATGATAAGAATGTTAATTATTGAAGTTTGATCTAATCAAATTCATAAGATAAGCACTAATACAACAGTGGTACCAATCACAAACATCAGCATCAAATTAGTAGCCACCATTTAAAAGGAAAAATCAGTTTAACTGTAAATTTGCAAGGAGCTTGGCAGATAGAAAAATTTCAGAACTAAAAGCCAAATATCACAAACACTAATTGGCACCAATAACAGAAGAAAAGAATGAACTAGAACTTTTATTCAATCAAGCTAAAGACCGGAAATATGATGGAATTCTCAATCTCAAGTATCATTTATCAACTGTAATTTAGCTCCTTCCTCTTACGGTGAGAAAAAATGCAGCTATTGCAGCAGTTGAGTCAGAATTAAGAAGAATAAAGAGAGACGATGATAACTGCAAACAGCCAATGAAGAAGAGGGCTGTGAGATGAAGATGGTTGGTTTTCTGTGAAGGCGCACAGTAGTCAGTGGGGTTATGAGACGGAGATTGGCAACATTCTGGTGCGAGGCATCAGGGGTTGCTCTTTTTTCATTAAAAAATTGACAAGGGTATTTTAGTCTTTTGATATTATATATGCATATACCAAATAATAATTATACAAAATTTCCATAGATGTACCAAGCATGTTTTTAAAACTCACTTCCCTTTCTTTTCATATTTTACTTTCCATTCCTTTCCCTCTTCCACTTCCTCCAAAGCCACTTTCAAACTGCAAACAGCACATTATAGTTTTATTAATACGAGGCTTGGTATTGATAAGATTACCTCCATTATGTCCTCGGGTAACAGGAAGATGGAACACCCAAGTTTTCGAGCAACACTGATTATATATGTTGCATTCAACTTCTTATCCTCCTCTGCAATTCAAAAAACAAAATTATGAGAAAAATTATGGAAACAGTCCCTATAAGGCAACATAATATCTAACATAAAGGTGCCACCATCACTTTCTTGTAGTTCACCTACCTGTCTCCCCCTTAGTAACAAGACTCCAGTTGATCACCCTTGCTTCCACAGCACTCAGAAGCTCAAGGAAGAAAATCCCATTGGAGAGATTCTTATCCTAACGACAGAAAAAGGAATTGAAATCCATATTAATGCAACATGTGTCTCAATACTGATCCCAGCCAAAAAAATGCATTGATCAACAATCAACATATCTTCTCATTTAAAAGTAAGTTTTCCATAAATAAATACATATAAGCCTGATTCAAGCCACAAAGTTGTGTCTGACTATACGTTGAACAGTCTCATTCTTCTAAAGCTTAAAATAACCTCTTAAATTGATAATGTGCTTGTTATTTCTCCCTTCCAAAATTTGCATCTTAAGCGTTCAACTCAAATCAAAAGGAAAACGGAAACACAAAAAAATCGGAAAACTTGATACACGGTTTACAGAGACCAATATCTTGGAGCCATCTAATGATCATAGAACATTTAATCAACGTCACTTGCTATTTGCCATAGCCAAAATTTCCTTCATTCTGAAGTTGAAAAAAGTATAAATCTTAAGAAATTTGAGAAATTGGCCTGCATGTTCAATGGAAAATTCATCCACTGAATTTTTTTTTACAAATTACAATTTCATATTATTATCATATAGCACTTGGACCAGGTTTAATGCAAATGTAACCACTTAATGCACAAATAATTTCCAGTTCAGGGAAAAAAATCTATTTTTTTAATAGTGAAAAGTTAACTTATTTTCATGGATGACCAATATGATCAATCAAAGGACTGGAATTAGAACAAATTTGACAGGTATAAAATTAAGAACTTAATATTAAAATATTACTCCCTCCGGTCCTAATTATAGGACATATTTACCTAACTTTAGAGAAATTAAGGATAGTTGTTAAATTAGTTAATCATATTTATTTTCCTAAAATACCCTTATTTAAAATTTAAAATGGTATCCAATTACGTTGATTCTATTTTTTCTTGTATTTCTCCTGACTCACAATCGATTTCTCCAAACTCTCACACAATCCGGCGTCATCAATCTCCCTCAACAACTTTCGATCTACTTTTATTAAATTATTATTGAGAAAATATCAATAGGGGATAT
The DNA here is from genome assembly GCA_963855925.1 of Inga laurina. Classification (NCBI taxonomy): domain Eukaryota; kingdom Viridiplantae; phylum Streptophyta; class Magnoliopsida; order Fabales; family Fabaceae; genus Inga; species Inga laurina. The sequence goes on from OY979704.1 coordinate 68,808,781, forward strand.
TTTGAGAAGAAATTGACAAAAATTAGAACTTTGTCCTATAATTAGGACCAAGATCAACTTTCAAATATTGTCCTATAATTAGGACCGGAGGGAGTACTATTCAGTACAGCATGCTCTGTTACCTTGAAACTCTCCATTTGGGAAGCTCTTCCAGCTTTCTTCACTTTATTATTTGCCCAGTGTAGAATATCAGCATCAGTAATCTCTTTACCTTGGGAGTGTGATCGCAGGTTTTTAAGAAGTTGAAGCATGCTAAACCTCGTTAGCTGCCACAAATACGCTGAGAGAGAGGATGAAGAATTTTTTGATGAGTTTTGCCAATATACACAAAATAGATTATATGTACATATAAATCCACATAGTAATAAAGTCAATAACAACAATAACAAGCTTTATCCTAGTAGGTGAGTCTCAACTACACAAATTGTTCCCCAAAAGATCTCATTCAATAACTTCGAGTGTTTTTTTTTCCCCATCTTTCTCTACCTCTCTATATGACACAAAACTATTAGTTCAAACCTCCACACCATTGCCTCCAACGGCCTTTCTTTATATTTGTCTGACCCACCTTCAATGGTTTTCTACCATTTACTAATCAAAATCCCTAATGTTACCAAACATCATTAACACATCAGTCACATGTCATGACCAAAGTTGACCACAATTGTAAGTACTAATTTCTTAATAAAAAAACATAGGGATTTTGACCCACTTGACCAAAACTCTAGGGACCAAAACCAATGTTTTCCGCCAAAATCTAGAAGTCACAAGACATCATTCTTCATCTTCAATACACGAAGGGTTTCTCTACTGTCTACACTAAAAACACATGCCTGCTAAATAGATCCTTTCAGACCAACGACAACAGTCATGCAACATATCATTACTGACTATCCTAGTTCAATATACTGGAGGATATATACCAACTAGAATCACCAGCAAAAAACAGTCATATACTAAATAAACCAAACGAGCATGAAATGAAAAATAAAGCTCTGTAGAAATGCAGGATAGATTCCAACTAGAATCACCAAATAGAATCATATGCTATTTGCCAGTAATAAGAGTGAAGAGGACATGAAAATCTGTCATCAAACATTAGAAAAACCAACTTTCCAGCAGCAAAACAGCATAACAGTTACAAAAATAAATGTTAAACTTACATATTATAAGCTTCTTATTCCCTTGAACAATATCAGTACCAGCAACATTAACTAAGGATAACTTTAGGTCCTTCCCAATCTTTATAACTTGGTTACAGTTCTCAACTTTCCGAAATGGCATTTTTATAGGAGGCTTTGTTGCCTGTTTCCAATTGACTGATCCAGGGGAAACCTTGTCAAGAACTTCTAACAAAACCCATCTGCATATAAGGAAATTGGGAAAAATAACCAACAACGAAATTTGAACAAGAAAAAACTGGAGAAAAATATGAAAAGGAATTGCAAGAAGCAGAAGATATAAATGAGCGAAAACTTACCCATTCCTGACATCCTCAAAAACATTATTGACATAAGTAGCAGTTCCAAGACTGTTAATCCATAATCTGAAGCATCTTTCTTCACGAGATGTCAGTGCATCATCAGTCATCATCTCAGCAAAGGACACTTTTTTGCTATCAACTTCAACTGTAAGGCCGTTCCTACAGAAGTATTTAGATGAGTGAAAGATTTTTGTTATACAGTCACATGTTATGATATAAATATTAACAATCTACTATGCTACATTACATTGCGTCAACTTGACAAATTAATCATCAAAGATAATAAAATACAAATTATGATGTGATTATCACATTTCCCGTTAAAGGAAGCTTAACCATTCCACCCCATAGCAATAACATGTGAAGAAAAAGGCAGCAAATAAGAATTATGGAACATAAACCTTAAAACACTTCTACTGCAACTAAAAATAAAACAAAATTAACAAGCTTCCAAAATAAAACATACCTATGCTGAAAAATTTGAGCAACGAATGCAAGATTAAGGTTAGGTGATCCTTCCACAATGTCCTTAGGAGTGAGATATCTCTTGCAATCTAATTTCTCTGCCTGCTCAAGGACCATGTTTGCTCTTTCAGTTGGATCTTTTGTGGCCAAGGATGCTGGACCTGAATGTTCTGGAGCAAGAGCATTAAGCAAATACGCATAAGCTTCTCCATCCTAAAAAATTTGACATCATCAGTGATCAGATATAATAGGTTACAAGTTACCACTGAATACAATAAATTTATAACATATCATCTATTTGCATCAAAAGCTAGACATATAACTACTGGGCAGTCAGCATCTTTCATGATAACATACTGAACAGTGAACCTTTTCCTTGACAACTACCAGGTGGTTGGAATGGCCAATTAACATAATGATAAGGTCAACAATTCTATTTTCCACTTTTAAGAATTGTACCCAAAAATACAGGCCAAAAACAAGGTTTAGAAATGTAGCATTAACTCCATTTTTTTATCATCCCTAGATTTATGTCACAAGGCACAGGATTCGGCCAAATGGAATTTTGTCTATACAAGTCAGCCAGCATAAACCTAAAAGTTTCCTCACCTTTACATCTGAAGAGAAGTTCGTGACCTCCTTCTCATATCCAGCTTTCTTCAAGTGGAAATTCATCCATTTCAATAAAACCTTTTCAGGTGGCAAACCTATGAGCTCCTCAACATCCTGCCAATAATTTTATAATTAGATAAAAGGCACAATGTAATTTATCAATATAAAAATGCTAAAATACAAATTAAATCAGAGGGAAAACATGAAATCAATGTATAACCTCGCTGTCTTGCACTAATTCCATAAGTTGGGGAGTTTTCTTCAGATTGAGATCAGCTAACAGTTGAATCTAAATTCACCAGCACATTGAAAGGCAGACATAATTGTTAGTGTAAACATCTTAAAGAACTTCTGGTCCCCTGATGGAATATAAGAAATATATATATTTTGAGGAAACTTCATATGGAAGGAAATCAAGCTATTTTTATATTTTATGTTTACTTAGCAAGTGGATGTTTTATTACAGCTGCTAGTTGTTGTTATTATTTATTTTATGTAGTAAGTTGGTGATTTCTTCTTAAGAAGGAGACCTTCTACTGTTGTTTTTTGCTTCCTTATTCTAGTTCTATATATAGCTCTTATCAGCTCATGTAAAAGTCAGACTTGATGAAATGAATATTATGATGGCTTAGTTGCTTTCTCTACTTCCCCCTTTGTTTCTGTCTCACCTCCCACTCCATTTCTATTCTGTTTCCCCTCCTCTCTCTCTCTCTCTCAGTCCCCCCCCCCCCTGTTCCAGATCTGTCCTCCCCTTTTCCTCACTGTTTTCTATATGTTTTCTACCTAAATCACCCCTGTTTGAAATTCTTCTAGTGTGTGTGTGTGAGTGTTTTACATCATCCCCCAAACGAACAATGAACTCAGCTCCTAGTCATAGCATGCAGATACAAAAAGGTATAAATCAATCTACCTTGATTATTTGTGAAATGAGGCCAAGTACCAGATGTGGCTACAAGATAAGCAAAAATAGGGAAAGTTAGAACTACCAAAAACATGAGACAAACAAAAAGAAAAAGAAAAGAGAAAAACTGGATGGAAGTGGGGCAGAAAGAAAAGAAAAGAGATATTGCTCATACTCTAGCTTCAGCCAGGTCCTGTGTGCCAATATTGACCACTGTGCACCCAATAGCCTTAGCAGAATTGAGGCAAAGGGTGTGGTTCTCATTTCTCTCCCATGGATTAAGAACCTTTTTTGTGTTAATAGCTCGCTCATCTATAGTGCCAGGAACAGCAATATTTATAAGCTTGCTGCAGGGAACAGTTAATGAAAAGGATAATTAGCAATCAACAGCAATCAACTTGGAGAAGAGATAAATACACAAAATCATCAAGTGGGGTCCTGCACATCTACCATAGGAGAACTCCATCTTTTGCAAGATCAAATAAAGCATTCGTTGATGGATCAATGGGAAGAAACTGCTTCATGAACTTATCTTCTGCCAAATAACTGTTAATATGCGCAACATAAGAAGCTTTCTCAGATTCATTAATAGCATGATGGACAGTTGTGGTGGTTGCCTTCAAAAATGAAGAAGAATTTTTTGAACTGCCAGATTTCTCCATTGCTCGGGCTTGCAAATTTAAATATGCCTGCCAGTCAATTAGTTAGCTTCTTGGTCCAATAAACACAGAATCCACAAACAAGTACCCATCAAAGCATAGACATACACACAAACACATAAATAGATATCCACTTCTATGCATACTGCATATGTTTCCAAGAGGCCATTTGAGAATTCAAAGGTGATTGTGTTTGATATCTAGATTCTGATTATTTTCAATTGAAAAGAGATGTACATTCATCGTCAAAGGAAGAATGTAAGGAACAGCAACAACTGACAAAAGAATCCTAAAGCCTCAACTTTAAAAAAGAACGCACCCGAAGGAAGGTCTCAAAGTCAATTTCTCCATCCCTGTCTTTATATGACTCACTCAAGATACCCTTAATCTCATCCTCATTGAACAAATCATCAAAAGCCTTCACTTTCTTAAAAACAGGTGGCAAATCTCCCACAGTGACTCGTCCAGATTGAGTCTTCACTGATACAAACTACAGAGGGCATAAAAAAGTAACGTCGGCTCCAAATTTCCATGCTACTATGTAAATTTTAATTTTCATGGAAACAGAGAAACTGATGAAAAGTCAAGATAGATTTAGGTTAACACCCAAGAAAAAAACACTCACTTTTGATTTAAGACTTCGAAGTTGAACTTGTGTGAATTGGCTCTGAAGCCACTGATCAGAAACAAGGACGCCCACAAAGCTCGACATCTTCAACTTGATTGGAGCAAAATATCAAAAACTTTAAGGAACACCGATCAACAGAATACAACTACATTTTTTAAAGGAAAGATAATAGTATCAGTGAGTCAATGAAATTCAATAAATCGAAAAGATGATCAACTACAATTCATGCATAGTCGTTTATGAACATAAACCAATGGGGCAAGCACATTAGACTTTCAAATTCAACAATAGATATGCATCTACTTACACTAGGCTGATCCAACAGTAGATCCGCACAAGGCGCGCTCAAGTAAACTCAGTAAGAACAAACCAAAATTGAAAAAAAAACCCAGCAAAACTGCTAAAACCCTGATGAAAAACAGGCAGAAAAACAAAAGCAAAAGATTTCAGAGAAGAAATTAAAACAAGTACCTTGGGGAACCAGGAACTCTCAAATAAAAACCGAAATTATCACTCAACAGTGACTTCCAGGAATTGATAAAGGAAAGAAAAGGAGAGAGAGAGAGAGACAAGATATTGGGTCGGTGATAAGCGAAATGGGAAGCGAGAAAAATGTGCGGGCGATAGAAACCAGAGCTGTTCTCTGGTTGTCAAAGACGCGCACGGCGTTGTAGCACCCCGCGTTCAATTCATTGTGTGTAGGGGAGGCAACGCCTTTGCTTTTTTCTTTTTGGTTTCTTCTCCCTCGTCTCTCCCTCATTTCCTTCGTTACCGACTAGACGATTCCCGTGAAATGCACGGCCCTATAATTATAAAGGGTAATGGAAATAACTTTTAAATATTGGAAAATAAATTTAATTAGCGATGGTAAAGGATACGTGACCGAAGTTGATAAAATTGAGGACCTTTATTTATAATCACTTGTAATTCATATTAGGGATGGAAAAAATGAGGTTGAGTTCACGGGTGGAAAAATCATTTTTTTAGACAGGTAAAAATGGTTTTTTAGATCGATTTTGGATGAGGTCTTGATACAAATGATCTAAAATATTTTTTACTTTTTAGACCGGTTAAGTAATCGGTTTTAAAAATCACTTTTTAGACCGGTTATTATTAAAACCAGTCTAAAAAAGTATAACTTTTTAGACCTTATATTTCACAAAACCGGTTTCAAAAGTTATTTTTGGTGTTTTTAACGAATAACGAATTAATGGTGATAGTGCAGTATCTATTATACATATAGATATTCTAAGTTTCTGTGGTTGATGAAATAGTCCGGTGGAAGTAACGTGGGTTGTTTGTTTGCCCGTTTCCTGCAGAGCTGTATTCATTTCAGGACCTAGCAAATGATAAGAGGCTAAACAATATTATTGATCATACACTTATGCCGATAATAATGCTTCTCCATGAGAACTCTAGAAAGCACCCTCGATAGTACTCCACCATATCTATAAGAACCAATGAACAATAGTTAATGCGAGCTCATACAAAAATTGTTGTCAACATCAAGTCGCGCTATTGTTCTTTCTGCCAATTCAATAATAGATAAATAATCAACAAAATCAAATTGAGGGAACAATATAGGTAACAGGAGCAAACCTTCTCGAGAGTGTCAAAGAACGATTTGTTTCTGATATCCCTAGCCTTGAGGCGGGTACGAGCAAAGCCAAGCTGCTAAGCAAAATAGAGCAGCGAGTGCGGCGGGATGGAGAAGCAACCATCTCTCGACTAAAGTGCAGCTTGAATGGGAAGGGCTGTGTTAGTGAGATTCAGCGATGGAGTATTGGCGCTTAGATTTGATTTTGAGGGAAGGAGAATCGAGGTGAGAAAATTTCAAGAGAAGCCAATCGAAAGATTTCTTGGCAACGTGTTGAACAGCAAGGTCGGCGGCGACTACAGGAGGAGGAGCGACCATTGCGAAAGAGGAGGAGGGGAGGGGGAATAGTGGCGGTGGATATATAAAAGCAAGGGAGGAAGAAAGGGTTTTGAGAAAGAGAGCATTCAAAGAGCGCGAGATTCAATTTAATTAGGCGCAATGATGAAAAAGGGTTCTGAGAAAGAGATAAATTTGGGGCAAATCTTTTAGACTGGTTACAATCAAAATAAGGTATAAAAAGTTCATATTTTAGACCGGTTAATTGAAACATTAGATCTTAAAAAGAAAAAAAATATTATTTTTTAATTCCGCATCTTTTAGACCGGTTATAAGAAACAACTGGTCTTAAATGTTTTATCTTTTAGACCGGTTATTAATGACAACTGGTCTAAAAAGTTTCAAAATTTTTTAATTTTAAATTATTTTTATCTTTTTAGACCAATTGTTTGGATAACCGGTCTTAAATGTTTTATCTTTTAGACCAGTTATTAGTTACAACCGATTTAAAAAGTTTCAAAAAATTTTATTTTATAATTATTTTTATTTTTTTGACCGGTTATTTGGATAACCGGTCTAAATAATATCTTTTAGATCGCATATTTTAAGAACCAGTCTCAAATATTTTTTTATAATTAAAAAACTGACACCGATTATACTTTTTAGACCTTATTCTCAATACCCGATCTAAATGTTGCAGTCTAAAAGGGCTATTTTGTACTAGTAGTTTACTAATAGTTATTATAAAATGATTGAACGTTGGGCAAGTTTAATTTGTCATGTAGGCATATTAAAAAAGATGTTTGAACATTCTCAACAAATGTACATGAAATGTATATTTTTTAAAATCATAACATCATGTATGGGATCTTAATAATTCCAATTTTCAAATTACATACGTACATTGAGATTAATTTATAATATACGGGATGGTTTGAGAAATATAGCAGTAATTGAACTAACATATTTATAATATAAACTTATAATGTAAACTAATTAGTTAACTCAATAGACCGCTGAATTGGAAAAACTAACATCAATGTGATCAAAAGCGAACTAAAAACAAGTCAATGTTTTCCCAACAGATACAAGTCACCATCAAGACACTAAAGGCAAAGGAGCGAATACAAAATAAAAAAGTATATATAACATGTTGGTTAGTCATAACATGAGATATTGTCATATCACCATCTTTAATGAATTTTTGACCACTATTGGCCTCCATGCAACTGTGAGTTGGAAGATTCAATTCGTGAGCACTGCATATAAACATGATGGTTAAGAATGCACTAACATAACTCTCAAAACAGAATTGTGTGACATCTTTCACAACTAATGGAAGATAAGATCGGAGTGCTAATGTTAACATGAAACCTAATGGCGCGAATGATGGCGGATTGCTTGGAGGCATAAAATTAAATAGATATGAATGAGATGGCTTCACATGTCAAATCTAATGCTTCAAATAAAGTATTGAAAGACCCATATGAAATGGATGAGAAATATACCTCAGCATCTGAGTACATAAATGCTTGGACAATAAAGGAATAAAATAGATATCTACTACTACCTATACTTCTCTACCACGTACTTAACATGACACTTAGCTTGTACTTAGCTCTCCTACCCCTCCCCATGGACGTTGGATACATACCATTATACTCTTTAATTTACATAGCCATAGGTAATTAACATAACAACCACAAAACCAAATAATAATAATAGATAGAATAAACAAAACACAAGTATGCTTCCTTAAGCCTCCACCCCTGCTGATCCTCTACTAGTTTCGCCTTCCTTTTAGACATATTTGCACCTGTTGTTGGTATTTGGGAGAAAGGGGTGACATTTGGGAGAACCGCAATAATAAAACATCAACTCAGTATATAATGTGCAATGGTGATTAACTAAGCACGTAAATTACTAAATAAGAACAATACCTTACAAACGAATACACATGGTTATGACACAAACTCAAGTAAAGATATTACATGTTCAAAGGCCTAACTATGACATACGTGGCAAATAATATGCAAGCAACCAAGCACAAGGTATATAAGAGTGAGTTTAACTATCTCTTGAAGCTTTCCTCCAAACTTACTTCCTTAGCTAGCTCCTCTTGCTCTTACTTGCTTGTAGGATTTTAGCACAATTCCAATCCTAACAAATTTATACATATAGGCAAATCAATACATGTTATCTTTATGTATTCTCTATGCATAGGTAGCCTCTCCCTTTTCTCAACTCTTTCACACTTAAAATTTGGCTCTCTTTAACTTTGATTCTTTTAACTAAATTTCTAAACTTGACATCATCTTGCTTAAAAATTATTCCCTTGTGCCACCCCTACACTATTTCTCATGAAGAGTTCATTTTTGAGCTCAAATAATCAAATTCCCACTCAAGCTTGCATTTTCTTGGACCAAGTAATGAATTAGACTCTCCTTATGCCTTTGGATCTGAACAGGCATGACATGGGATATGTATAGGGTAGTGAAATTACCATTTTCCCTTCTTTATCAATACTAATTTACAAAATAAATTATAGAAATTATTCTAGGATACTTTAAAATATTTTTGGCCTCCATTAGCTTCTTTACCCCATAAATTAACATCTCAAAAATTTCCAGTATAAAAAATTACCTCTAACTATTTTTCCTTGAATTTTTGGGAAAATAAGCCTTTAATTCCTAGAAATAAATTTTAAAATTATTTTGGCGACTTTTAGCAAACTAAACCTCTTCATAATTTATTTAAATCCTCAATTAATATTCCATAATCTAAACTAATTACTCTAAACTAATTACTTATTTTCTACATTATTTTCCTTAATGGTTTTGACAGATTGATAATGGGAATGACAACTTATTCTCAAACAAATGTGTTAAGTGTTGGCTGTTGACAAGTTTAGTAATGGAAATGACAAAGTTCTTAATGGTTTTGACAATATTGATAATGAGAATGACAACTTATTCTCAAACAAATGTGTCAAGTGTTGGCCCAACATGGTTAGCCGCTGACAAGTTTAGTAATGGTAATGACAAAGTTTTTAATGGTTTTGACAAGATCGATAATGGGAATGACAAGTTTTGTTTTGACATTGACAAAAACCACAAATGTTCATGACAACAACTATCGCGCAAATGGTCAAATGGCAAGTTTACATTACTCATTCCACCTACACCCAATGCATATAAGTAATGAATCCAAAAAAATGTGTTCCTTCATGTATACTTTAATTGCAATCAACTTTCACCATTAACAATACTAGTAATGGTAATGACAAGTACAATAATGGCATTGACAAAACAATGTTGACAACATTCACCACATAATGTATAAAATGAAAAGTTTACATTACTCATTCCACCTACATTCAATGCATATAAGTCCTGAACCCAAAAAAATGTGTTCCTTCATGTATACTTTAATTACAATAAGCTGAGACCATTAACAAGACTAGTAATGATAATGACAAGTACAGTAATGGAATTTACAAAACACCAGATTCTTCATGACAACAACAATCATATACATTGTTAAATGACAAGTGAACGTTATGATTCCGCCTGCACCTAATGTTTTCTTATCATTCCTACCGTACAAGATAATATTTTCCCTAAATAGTACTTACAAAAAGAACATCATATATGCCATAACCCTTCTAACAAAAAGTATGTGAAGGGATCCAAGTCATTGTACATAAACCAAAATATGACTTGCAAAATATTTACTCCCACATCTCCACACCCAAGCTTAAGTTGGAATGATCCCTGATAGCACATTTGATAAACGAGCTTCCAATCACGACAGTGTGGAGGCACTAGCACACAAATGGTGTTTAAAACCGGCGTATTTAGACCAGTTATAGTGGATAAGGTCTTAAAAAAGTGACCGGTGGCATTTTGGTGATTATGATTAACTTCTAAGACCAGTTATACTAAAAATTGGTCTTAAATATATTATTAAAACCGGTTTTATAAACAACCGGTCTTAAAAAAGTAATCATTAAAAAATATTAATATATTTATGTATTTTCTAGACCGGTTCTAAATGTAACCGGTTTAATATATTTTCTGAAATAAGAAAATTAAAAATATATTTGTTTAAGACAGGTTCTAAAAAATAACTGGTCTTAAATTTTGAACTTTTAAGACCGATTATTGATAGGAACCGGTCTAAAATATTTTTAAGACCGGTTGTTATGTAAAACCGGTCTTAAAAATGCCCTCAAAATGCATCACACCTAATTTCTACTCTGAACATTATTTGCACAAAGTCTAAAGCAATCAGGACTTATTAGTCTTCATCTAATAGAATGATCCACAAAGTCAAAGGAGTGCAAAATCAATGACATAGAAGAAGATCAGAGAGTTAAACCAAATAATATAACAAACCCTAAATGGGACTCATCTCATCACCCATTAGAAAGACGAAGCCCAAACCTACTAACTGCATAGCTTGCGAGTAAACTGAACTACAAGGACAGATATCTGTTCCCAACAGCCTAAACAAGATTTAGGCCTCATTGCGAGTATCATCTGAAACTCCTATGGATACCAAAACAAATGATTTTATAATGAGGATGAGCCCTTAGTTAGAATTAAAAATTCTAGTAAGTGTACTCAATGTCAGAATTTTACGTTTGTGAAACAATGGAAAAGAAAACCTATTGACTTAGCAACATGAATGCAAAGCCTATCCCCAACAAACTAAACCAATGGCCATAAAATAAGAAAAAATTATAGTAGACCAGAAACCCACATTCAATATCAATTACCTAATGAGCAAATCATTGAAGCTAGAAGCTAGGCCCCTGTGATGCTTTGCCACCTTGGTCTCTCAGATTCCTCCAAGGAATCCCTTTCATTCAGCAAAGAGAAAAGGGAGAAGAAAAGGCAAAGAACGACCGAGCTGCTGGACAATGGTTGTTCTACTGTGTTGGGGAAGTGACAGAAGAGCAAAGCCTGTTGCTGTTGGTATGAGAAGGAGGATGGAGAAATTACATGAAAAATGAGCCACAACTAAGGATGGAAACAAGCCAGACCAAGCCAAGCTACTGCCAAATAGGCCTAATCCTACATTTATTTTTATATGTTGCAACATAAATCAAAGGAAATATCTTCGATTAATATCCATAACCCAGAGAAAGATTATAACTTGAATAATACGAACACACACCATAACAGGGGAAGATGGGATTCAAAACTCGCTAGAGTGTTTGGCAATTACCCAAATCTAGATTTGAGCAAACCGAGACAAAACTTCTTTCACACACTTACCTCGTAAATCGTAAAAGCTATTCTCAAAAACTAATCCAAACATCATTTCCTATTTCAGAATCAATAATCAATTATTACAATTTTGGGATAAAAGACTTGATCATAGCACAATAAAAGAAGAAAATAAAAGAGGAGACACAATACCTCAAATTGGTGATTGTTCGTTGGGAAAAAAATCAGGTAGAGGTGACTGTGGTAAGGCCGATTGAGTGAGCGACGGTGAGGTCGACGGAGAGAAAAGAGAAAAGTAATCAGTGCTGAGATATACTGAGTGCACGAAGGTTAGGGCGACAGATATAAAGGGGAAAGCTAATTGGTGGTGAGGCAGATGGAGTCCGCGACGATGTGAGCAAGGATGAGGGCGATGGAGATAAAGGGGAAAGGTGATTGGTGGTGAGGCCGTTGGAGTCAGTGATGGGGTGAGTGGCGGTGAGGGCTACCGTTGACGATGGCATGCTTGAGAAGTTAAGAGTGATTTATGTCGATGATGAGAAAAAAAAAGGAGGGAGTGATTATGTGAGAGAGATTGATTCTAGGTTAAAATTAGGGTTTTTTTTTGTCTGAGCATATTTTAATCAAGGATATTTTTTCTTCATAAGTTTACAGTCCTGAGATTGACAACACAATATTAAGGGAGGTGGCTTTACAATAATCCTACTTTCGTGGTACTCCCAATCCTTGGTTACCCATAATCCCTCATACCAAACGATATATTCTAACTTAATCCCTGATCCAATTCCACTCCCTACCCTCAAGTAATTGGTACCAAACAGGGCCATATTCCCCTCAAATTGTTGATAAAATTATTTCAACTCCAATATCTTTCTTTTTTGATAAAGAATCATTAGTCTGGAAAGACAACTCTTCAAGCTTCTACTCTTCCAAGGATGGTTTCATTAAAAGTCTAATTGACTCTTACTCATCTCCTTTAGCTATCAATCCTTTTTGGAAGTTTTTATGGTCAATCTCACTTCTTTATATATCATTGCTACTCATTTGGAAGCTTATTCATAAGGCATTGCCTTCTTCTAACATCTTAAAGGCACATCATCTCAATACATCTGGTTATTGTCTTTTTGGGTGTGACCAAGAGGAAACACTTGATCATCTCTTCATCTCTTGTTCATTTGCTAGATCAGTTTAGTTTGGTTGTCTCTCTATTAGATTTGATGCTTCTAATCTGTCTTCATTTTAAACTTGGTTGAAAAGGACTTCGCAATAGCTCTATGAAGATGATAATTTATTCTTCTTATATGGTGTAAACATCCTCATAAATATTGTGGAATAAAAGGAATATAATTCTTCATCTGGGTGTCTCTTTATCACCGGAATTAGTTGTTAAAGAGATAATTTGTAAGGTTTAATACAATTTCATGGCTTTCTCTTCCAAGAAACCAAATGGCACAGCAAAGGGCAAAATTTCACTCCTTCATCAGCCTAGATCCATAGGTAACTGAATTCTAATCCTGCACAAAAGAAGAGAAAGAAGATCATTTATGTGTCATATTCTTATTTACAGATTTGGATCCCCTCTATGGCACTTTTGTTGGAAGAAAGTCTCTCACAACACATCATTTCCCCTTCTTTTCCTTAGAGCAACTCTCTATTGGATACAAAAGCATCAAGATCTTTTGCTTCAAGATCAAAGACTTTTAGGCATCATTTGCTCTACCAAGCTAAGCATCAACACTCAAAGAATTGCTTTACACAACCATAATATTGTCTGCAAGGATATTAGAATTATGCTTAGATTATTTTCCATTATAACTTTTTTTAGCTCCCCTTCCCTCTTTTTTAATGCTTTTAGGAATACTTTGTGTCCTTAAGCTGTGGTACTCTGTTATGTCTTTAAAGTTATTGGTATCATATTGACTTTTCTTAAAAAACATATATCTAGCAAAAATGATTATTTACATATAAAATTTAATATTTTTTATATTTTCTAGGTAAAGGTAACATACTATTTGAAACAATCCTGTTTAAGGCACTAACTATGGGCGCTTCTCCCAATGGGGATTTGGTGTAAGGGACGAAATAATTCCTCTATATCTAACTCTCATTGGTAATATTTTTATACTATCTCCAATTCTTAGTATAAAACTCAATTAACTTTTTAGAAAAAAAAATTAAGGAAACTAAATAAATTATTTTAAATTATTCAAATTCATCTTTTTTATACCAAATTAATTTGTTTGACTTATAAACTAATATATAATCAAATAATACATGACATATTCTATGAATAACTAACTTATTTAATAACCTTAATCTTTCCAAAAGAAATGAGCTAGGTCTTATATATAATAAAGACAGGAGGGAGCTTTTTTTTCCTATACAAATCGGAGGGAATATGTAATATTAGGGTTTATGGATCGCCACTGTTTGAAAGGATTGATTTGATTTGGGCCAGAATGCTACCCTAGCCCAATCTTGCAAGGCCTATGGCTAAGGCCCCACATCAATTTTAATATAGCTATAAGCCTATAACGGTGACTGAAACATCTTCAAAATGTATTAAAAAAACATCTTAAAAATCAAGGTTTTTAAAATATTAAACTTTTTTTTGGGTCAATTCAAATATTTAACTTTTCTGGTGACATTCAACCAGGACATGGAATTCAAAAGCCGAATTCAAATAAGTCTACAAATTCCTAATCAAACTAGTAATACAAATTAAAACGCCAACAAATAAGTGTTAGTAAAAAGTTATAGTCACTTCAACACGAAATCTTGATGGACTCCCCTTTCTAACTCGTTTTAATGGAATCTTGTCTTATTCTTCGGCCTTTTGTCACTTAAAACCTTTTTTTCCCACCTGAAGGGAATATTATATTAATAAAATACTGTTTGGTTAAATCTTATTAATTATTATTTTGTGTGCGGTCCTTCATCGTTTTATCCGTTGTTATTTTGGTTGACATTGGTTAAGATTGTAGGCTTTTATTTTGGGTGAAATTATATCCTTTTTCTCATATGCATGCCTCGGTTTGTACTTTGTTTGTCTATTAGAAAAAGAAGAAAAGCATTGGGGCCTTTGATTGCTTTTAAAATAAATGTTTGTCTATTCAATAAATAAATGTTGGCAAAATAAATAAATGTTTGTCAATTGATGTGAACTATGAACTTAGCACTCAAATATAAATTGACAAACAATGAGAAAAACTCTGGCAAAAAAAAAAGATAAATGAGAAAAATTGTACTTTTTCTATGATGATAGGATCATCTTTTTAGTGGGCCTTCATTTGGGCCTCTCTTTTCTCTGAGCTCAGCTCAATGAACTCTTTCTTGGCTTGGGCCTTTTCTCATGGCTTGTTGTTTCGATTTAGTGTGTGGGCTTTTGTCATTGGACCTGTGGTTATCTTGTTTAATTTTTGTCCTCTTGGTTATTAAGCTTTTTTGTTACTTCCTTGGATCTTTAATAAATGTACTCCCACTGCTTCTTTTGTATAGGATAGGATTAACTATTCTGTGTTTTCGAAGATATAGTTAAAATTAGTTAGGTATAATAAATATATAAAAAATGAACTTCGTTTTTCAAAAACGCTCTCATTTGTGTGGAAAAGAGAGAATATGTTATATGGAGTGCTTTAATCAAGCATAGGAGTTCAATGCAATAATGAAATGAGTACTTTTTGTAATTAAGTGAGGGCTAAATGGGAAGTTTTCAAAAAAAAATTTCTTACATTCCCTAATCCTATCTTATAAAAAGAAACATGTATATATAAAAATCATATCTTATAAAAAAGAACAAAGGAAGTAATAACTACATAAATAACTTATAAAAATTTAAGAATTAGTCAAGTTGGTTATTTATCACATATATGTGTTGGTATCTCTAAGACACCCCTTCTAATAATTTACAATAGAAACTATCTTCATTGATGAAAATACCTTTCAATATATGCAATCAATAATAATAATTTTAATATATATATATATATATTTAGGGAATAAAGTAAATTGAGGTATTTACATTTAGAATCAAAACAAGCCATTCAGTTGGGATTGAAAAAAGTATTAAGATACGTGCACCAAAACTAAAATAAGCCCAAAGAGGTTAGAAGAAACAAAATTCTTTTATTCTTTCTTAGGAATACTATTCTTTTGATCCATGCATATAACTCCATTTGATTTTAATTTTCTGTCTAAAAGTTTCCAAAATACTATATAGTTTAGTCCCTATTGTTAAATTTTGTAAATATTTACTAAATTTTATTGATATAGTTAATTATATATCATCTTAATATAAGTTGTGTATGACAACAAAAGTAGTAAAAATATAGCAACGAAAAGAAAAATCAAGACAGGTCGAAAATAAAGATGAAATACAGGATTTAAGTAATTATTACTTTCCTTAAATTAATTCACATGTGAAAAAAAATAGTAAACATGATGATAAGGACTAAATTAAATGTTCTGAAAATAATAAAGACCAAAAGTATAGTTTCCATTTGTGACCCATTATTTTGGTGGTGACCAATATAACCAATTGACAACCTCCACATACTCATCATGAGAATAATAATGCAATACAATACATAAAGGCACATGCCTATCGCTATTGGTGGTCCATCCTCTAACTGTTCACATGCCTTCCCTTTTTCTCTGTTCTTGTGAAAGTAAAGAAGAAGGCCAAGCTTCTCCTAAAAGTTTGAAAAGATTGCTGCCCAATCATGTCTTTTTTGTTTTCTTTTTTTTCAATACTCTTTTTCTCAAGATAATTAAACCCGAATCGGTCAGTGAATCGGTTGGAGGCTGGATCAAGGATCAGTGGGTCAGATCGGAGTCAAATTGGAGCTAAATTAGGACCAAACCTGTGAGAAATGGAATATTTTGAGCTTATAATATGAAATTCTATAAAAAAAAAAAAAAAAAAAAAAAAAAACTTGACCAGGACCGGACCGGCTTAGTAGCTGGGTCGCCGATTTCCAGTCCGATTCAGCTGGTCCGATCCAGGTTAGATAAGCTGGCTTTTTCTTGTGGTCCTTCCATGGGATGGATCTGTTATTTAATCCTTCCTATTCATGAGGTAACTCATACAATTGATTTTATATTTACTCTTTGACCATATGGTTTGAAATTAAGGTTTACATAATTATATTGATCCATATATTTACTTCGTTTGCATTTAAAGAGATTTTGTGCTTAATCATCGTAGAATTAGATTTATTTGTGGCTTGAAGGATCAAAAGATGAAAAAGATAAGTCTATAACTAACCTTGAGATATAATACGCTTAAAAGTTCGCACTGACTTGCATTATTACTTAATGGTTTGGTTAAATGTGTGGATTGCATAAAAGATGTAACACTCTTACTGCTTAAATGATGGTTTAAGACATAAACACGAATCAAACTCTGTAAAATAATAAAAAAGGACTAAGACACTGATTCAATAAATTTCTTTTTGAGGTCAAATGAAGGAAATACAATCTAATTAAAGCGGATTAGAGATATAAAACATCGAAACGTTGAATTGGACCACATGCTCGATTAGTGAGGTAGACCCTACTTGAGTATTGAGTAAACAACTAAAAGTTCTTTTAGAAATAGTTTGAATGGAGTCAAACAAATTCCAAACTTCAAGATATTATATTTTTTAAGTTATATATAAACTTTTGAACCGAACAATTCAAGTGTCCACTTGAAATTAGCGGTATGAGATCTATCTAAAGACACCTATTTTGTCATAATCCAAGTATAAATGAAGAATTTGAAACATGAAAACCGAAACAAGCAAAAATTCACACTTTTCTAACTTACAAAGGCAACAACGGGTTCCATATGGATCATCTTGTTTGGAATAATTAATTTTTTATTTATAAATATTTTTAAATCGTGATTTACGGTATACGAGGTAAGTATAAGAGGTAAGTGCTTTTCATATAAGTCGAGACAAAATTCCTCTCACATACTTACCTCATATACCGTAAATCACGATTTAAAAACACTTATAAGTTAAAAATAAGTTATCCCAGACAGACACATAGAATAAGATTTTATGGAAGAATGGAATCACCTAAACAATGTACAAATGATGAAATGCATCAAGAGGAATTGTTACCATAGGCTAAACTTTGACGGAACACAATTTGACTCCCTAAGCCATCTAAGACAAGATTTACTATTTCAACAACTAATGATTCAATTACAAGTGTCTAAGGTCCACTCATTGTTGAATTGTTAGATCTTCTTTCTTCTTCTCTAGCACTACATCATTGAACATCCTGGCTTTTTTTTTTTTTTTGGATAAAATAATTCAAGGTGTCCCTGATATTAGAATGGATGAGACCACTGAGCAGATTTTTCTTGTATGTGTCAACAACAATATTATTCAAAGAGGCAGCAAGTATTGAATTAGTTACCTGAAGATCGTGGTTTCCATGAAACAACTTAGTGAGTGTTTGGAATAGCTTATTTATGGGAAATAAGCACTTATCACGTAAGTCGAGACAAAACTCCTTTCACATAGTTACCTCGTATACCGTTAATCACAATTTATAAGCACTTATTGTCCAAAAATAAACTATCTCTTTTTTTTGCCAACAAAAAATAAACTATCTCAAACGAGCACTTATACATATTGTTTAGGTATTATCCAGACTAGACGATGTCCTTTGGAAGATATTTCTACTTTTCTACCTTTGTTCTCTTATATACAAGTAGTAGTTAATCCTTTTCCTTGTAGGCTTTTTAATTCCTTTCCATCTTGTCCTTTGATAGTAAAGGCTCTGTAATGTACATTATCTTCCATTACTAATATCATTTGCCATTTTATTAAAAAATAATGAATGTAGAAACATGGGTTGCCTGCCCTTGCTAGTCGCTAGACCACAACACCAAACAATCCGAAAAAATATTAAATAAAGAGGTGAGACATGAATTCTAGTGGCCGAGGGATCGAGTAAGTTATAAACAACACACAAAAAATGTGTGTTTCTTTTGCCCAAACACTCATAAAATGTTTAAATAACGTTTGAAACACATCAATCATATTCCTTTTGGTTTTTAATATAATATATTTGTATGATTAAATTAATAAAATTAATTAATATAATATGTATTTTCTAAAACAACAGTTATCTTTCGTAATTCCCTCATCCCCTCTCCTCGGAGCATTAATAAAGATAAATTAAGAAAAGATTAAAAAATATGAAAACTATGTCTTATATTTAAGACTAATATCAACTCCCTAAATATATGTTTTATATTAAAGACCGGAAGAATAATAATTATTTTTAAATTTAAAATTTCTAAAAAGAACTGAAATTATTTTATGTGTTTATTTTTAAATTACCATTTACATATTTTTAATAAAATATTGATGTCCACTTTAAGCATATTAGTTTTCAAGATTCTTATTGTCATCATTATGACGTATAAATTTGTGAATGCAATTTCTTCTAAACATACATTATATTGTAGAGGGGGTTTGGTTAGCTAGTCAGTCTCATCATGCCTCAAGGGGTTACTTATGTACTTTATTAGATCTAGCTGTATCAAGTGCTTTACTAATAAATATTAAAGTATAGAACAAGTTACATATTTAATTCAACATAAAAACACAAGTGGCATATTTTATTCTAACTTTAAAGAAATTAGACATTTTTCTTTTAGTATATATGTATGTGTATATTTGTTTTTGCCGGCAAAAAAAGTATGTATATATTTATTTTTAAAAAATTTGACCACCAAGACTGATAATTACGGCACAGCTGTCACCACTTATGTAATAACATGGAGTCGACATGATATTAAAGTTAACAAAATGAATATTTTAATGAAAAATCACATTCTGACGCACATGTAGTTACATAACAACACATGTTCATAAAAACAAAAATTCAAATCAGTACAGCTAAGCTAATTTACCAAGTTATCCAGATATACGAATATACAATTTTAAATTATATATTCATAAAAATTTATCGTATTGCCATTTTCTTGTATATTTTAAAAAATAATTATCCTTTTGAAATGTGTTAAAGTATGGTTTCAAGGCTCAATTGTTCAGTTGCCCAAGTGATCTGGAATTCGTCCATTGGAAAAATCGCAAAAAGGTAAGGGGCTATAAATCCATTCTAAAAAGAGTTCGAAATGTTATATACTGTTTTTTAAATTTTATGACAAACAAGTTATTTAAAAAAAATGATTTGGTGAGAAAACTTTTTCTCCATTAAAGCATTTGATTGGACGTTGTTACTATCGACCCATGTCTTGAAAAACTGTATAAATGAAAACAGAAGGCACCGGATTGGTCAAACTATAAACCGTCAGCATAAGACCTATTTATGATTTGATAATTAAAATTATTTTTTTATTGAAGTTTACAATCTACTACTCCAACTATAATTTAAAATTATTTATATGAATTTAAACCTCCCATGCTAAATAGTCAACAAAACAATAATATCAGAAGATGTAAATAACACAGCTGTTGCCGCATAAAAATAACGTGACAACCACATGCTATTAAGACCAAAGAAAACTAACATCATAATTGAAAAAGCACATTCTCATACATAACATAATTCAATAATATCGTCGCTTATGTTCAACCAAAAAAATTTATATGAATTAAAATCAAAGCAGCAAATTGCAACATGATCATGTAATCCCAGATGTACAGACATAACAGAATTGTTTAAATTAATGAAAAAAGATTCAACAAATCGCCGACTTCCCCACTCATGATCATCATCATCCTCACAAGATCACGGCCATGATGGCCATGGAAATTGCCACAACAAAGTTGCCCAAACTGAAGATGTTCCTGTGAGAAGCAGCCTTATCAGGTGAAGATGATGGAGAAGATGATTTAGAAGACTTGGTATGTGCAGATTTTGCATCTGGTGAATCAGCAGCAGGAGCTATCTCAGGAGCTGGTGAAGGAGCTGGAGTTGGAGGAATGTCAGTCCCAAAAATGGCTTCAGGAAGAAGGACCTTGTCAACTTGGTACACAGCCACCGGGTCCGTGGAGTGAACGGCGCTGCTCACTTTTGTTTTAGACCACCCAGAGTTGATGTGGATGGTGCCAGAGTCATCAGTGAAGTTGAGAGAGTAATCGCCGCCAGCGAAGGTCGGGGTTGAGGCGCCGGTTTTGCTGAGGTTCTTGAAGTCAGCAAGGGCATAGAAATGAGGCAATGCATGGAAGAGGATGACTTGTTTGAGTTTGTCTGGTGTGAGTTTGGAGAGTGAAGGCTTCTTGAGGGATGAGAAGGCACCATCTTTAGGTACAAAGATGGTGATTCCTTCTTCTGTGTTGTTGGCTTGGTTTTGGAAGGTGTCAAGGGCTTTGGTGGATTGTAAGTAGCTGAGGAAGGTGTGGAATGGGCCGGCCACCGTGAGGAGGTCGGTGAGGTTCACATAGTCCGGTGCTGGCGCCGGTGCCGGGGTGGGGCTCAGTGAAGGGGGGCTGGCAGCTTTGCTAGCAGTTTTGCCAAATGCCGGTGACAAGAGAAGCAGTAGGGTAGTGCTTAACGTGAGGATCATGGAAAACTCCATTGTAACAATATGATTTGCCACTCCAAATTCCTGTAACACAAGAGGTCTAGAATGTAAACAGTATGAAAAATCTGAATTGAACTGTCAACTAACTTCGATACACTATTTTGATATTAAAATTGGACGAAAAACGAAATAGAATGTTCAAATTGTAAGAAAATGATGTTTATGCAGAAGAAATGTGACTAGTGTCTCCAAATTCCTGTAGCACAAGGGATCTAGTATATATGGCAAATAAAAGTGTAAATTAACCATGTTAGATTGTTACATTTGATGCTGCAATTGGAAGAAAATGAAACAGAATGATTAAATCAAATGATTCTTTCTTTTTTCAAGTTTTGCCCAAAAAATCAATGGAGTAAACTGAAAGAAAATGATGTGTGCAGAACCAAACTAGAAGTTCAATTGACCCAAAGTATGATTTTCTGCAATACAGTATAGACTTCATGGAAAATATCGGATAGTGCAAAAATTTAGTTAAATCAACATCAATTTGAATCCAAGAGCGAATACAATCTCTAAATTAAAGGGCATTACAGAGTACAAACCCTTAAGTTTTGTTACCAAAGAGAGTAACAAAATTGGCAAAACCAGATCCTAGAAAAGCGAGAGTGAAGAAGAGGATTAGAGCAGAGTAAGATAAGATCTAAGAATATGAGACGAACCAAAGCAAAGAAATCCAAATGCCGAGCAACGAAAATAGAAAAAGTGAAAAAGAAAGTAAAGCAAATGCAGATCCGATGAAAGCGAAGAAGATTTAAATGTGCTCGATTATTAGCTCTAAAGACCCAGACGCTACGACGGAGAGACAGAGAGAGATCAGAAACACAAGGAAAGGGTTAGTCAATGGTTAATTATTACTCCTCAATCACGCAAATCGAATCCACTACACGCACAATTTCCCAGGAAGTTTCTAGGAAAATCCAAGTCAAATAAAAGCAGCAAAGTACCAACAGTAATGAGCAGTGAGCCAAGCAGCGACACAATGCACATGAACCCACGCTAAAAAAGACACAGATCTAGCTAGACAAGCAGATTCAGAAGCTCCATAAAAAAGAACACGAAAAGAGAAAAGGCAAATGAACTATGGAGAGAGAGAGAGAGAGACTGACCTGAAGCAGAGAAATTCAGAGAGAGAGAGAGAGAGAGAAATGGGGAATGTGGTGGAGGGAGAAGGACGAAGGAGATATATAAAGATAGAGGAGAGAGGGGTAAAAGAAAGTAGTGGGGAAGGAAACAGCTGGAGCTGGCGAGAGAGAGAGATGTGGGTACAGGGGATGATTCCTTGTGCTTCTGAGTGACTCTGGGGGAGGTGGCTTGCGCTTTTATCTTGACCAGGGTGACAGATAAAAAAATATGCTGGAGTAAATATAAATTAAACATATTTCCTTTATATTTTACTAAATTTATAAAAATATATTTCTAAAACAAATATGGTTTCTTTAATATTTTAAAAATTCAAAATAAATGGCTCCCCAATTTCAAAATCCCATCCTAGTTATTTTCAAAATGAAATTTTGAAATAGTTATAATTTATAAAATTGTACCTCATTTTCTTAAAAATAAAATCCCCAATCTCCTTGCCAATTGGCCATTGACCACCAGTACTGGCGACCACCCTCACTGGCAGGC